>CM033987.1:27199916-28567271 GCA_019706035.1 Raphanus raphanistrum subsp. raphanistrum | reverse complement strand
ATTTTAAATTAAAATAACACGATATATTTTAACAAGGTAGATATATTATATTTATGATTATTAAAAATTATATGTTTTCTTAATATTAAATAATTATTAAATTTTCTTTTAAATTTTTATGTTTGTGGAACTTATCATAACCATAATCAAAATATGAAAGCAATATGAATTCAGAATTTTAAGATTATTTAAAATAAGTTTCAGTTTACCATTCAATAAATCAAAGGCATAAAATTATTTAGAATTTATAAAATATTTTAATTACTGTAGATGTTGATATGTGTTCATGAGTTTCCAAAAATAAACCAGTTACTTATGTATGTAACTTCATAGTGATCATTGATAAATATATGAAAGTACATGCACATTAAACGATAAATAAAAATAATTTGATATGACTTAACTATAGTAAAATAATTATATTTCAGTTTGAATTTGTAATAATACATGTAACTTAATATATTCACAACATGAGTAACTCGCCTAATCCAACTTATATCTAATATCATAGATTAAACTACAATAAGAATATATAATTTTATAGTAATAATTAATTTTATAAATATAATTATAGAATGATTCAAAATATATTAACAAATGAAAATTAAATATTAACTAATTGTTACAATTTTTTTTTGAAAAATTTATATAGGCATTAGACTTCATAATATCATCGTTGTATTAATTTATTGAATTTGGAATCCGGCACTTTAGTTTATCTTTTATTTCATTCTAAGCACAATATATCTTAATTTATAAATAGTCATCTTAAAATATATTTGCATATAAAAGATAATGATATAAGACTCGGATGGAGCCTTTGGAAGGTGGTGGAGATGGATCCTCAAGCTGGCTTTCACGCACTCTCTTGAGAACAAAGGATGGTTGATGGTGATGGCACTTGACTAGATAGATCAAGTGTTATGGGATCAAACAAGCTAGCTATAACGCACTCTCTTGTTGGATCGGTTGATGGGGTTGAAGATGGATCGAAGAACACCACAAGGAGGATGATAGATCCTTGATACAGTTCGAACTCTTGCTGCTTGAATCACACAAGGAGGAAGAGAGAGGTGGCGGCTTGCTTAGGGGCAAACTGACTCATATATTGATCTAGGTAAAAAGTTGTGTGTTACAAAGCTGCGTGTGGGACTTTATTAATAGTCCATCAGCTGATGACCTAACGGTCGACTCAAAGAAATAAAAGACTCAAAACGACAGGACTTAAAGGTTCAAAGAAAAGAAACAAAACAACTAACATTGCCCCGGTTTAAGACCAAAAAGGAAAGATGCATAAAGTAAATAAAAGAAAGGCCTAAACTAAGTCTTGGCCTTGAACCTTGGTTGCTGCGGAGATGGGAGAGTTCTAGGAACCACTAGACTGACCCATCTTACCTGCACAAATCGTAAATAATGAGAATACTTCCCTTGGTTCGAAGTTGGTCGGTTTTGGAAGGCTTCCTTCATTTTCTGGTAAGGCTTCCCATTCAGGAAGGGCATCCCGTTTAGGAAAGGATTCTTCATCTTCTGGAAAGGCTTCCTCTTTTCTTGTAAAGACTTCTTATTTATCTGGAAGGGCTTCCTCTTCAGTTCCTGCGAAGTAAACACCTTCATCAGTTCCATCCAAATAAGCTGGCTTACCTTGAGTGATATTGAGTTGCGCAAAGGCATTGCTCAAGTCATCACTTGTCTTGATGCTATGCTCTACTTTGGTGAGTTGAGCTATAGGTATGGCTGGTGGTTCTTCTAGGTGGTTCATGATGGCTTGGACCGCAAGGTTAAACCCTTCTTTGAGCCTTCTCTCTTTGGAACGTGTCATTGGTCCTTCAGAGACCTTAGGGATGGTTATAGGAGTGATGTTCTGGTCGATGTCCACATCAGATAACCAACCAACCGAGCAACCTAAATGCAATTAATAAAATTAATCAAAATTTAATATATTTAGAATAAAAAATATTACAATTGAATTCAAAGATATAAATGCAAACCAATATATCTAAATGATAATTAAATCGACTGTAAAAACAACAAAACTGACAAATTATAACATATATAAAATCGAATGTTCTAATTAAAGTAATATAATATTATTAATATAAACTGTGCATACAATTATAAATTTATATAAAATTAAAATAAATAGCAACTAATTATTATAGTATATTTACTTTATAAATATTTATATTCATGCATGAGCACGGGGAAAATCACCTTAGTTGTACAATGAGTTTAAATTTGTACTGTACAGTGTAATGATTCTCACTTGGACCTTTTTCCTTTTATTCAGGATTCTCTATCCAATCCAGCAACATTTCGGCAGATGCAGACTTAGTTCCATACATAAACACGACATGCACGTATCTAGGGAGGCCATGGAAGGAATATTCAACGACAATTTTCATGAGGAATAACATGAGCAACGTTGTGAGACCCGAATGATGGCTTTAGTGGAACGCGGATTTTGCTTTAAACACACTCTTCTATAGAGAGTTCTTGAACTACGGGTCTGGTTCAGGACTCAGCAGCCGAGTCAAATGGCTTGGTTACCACGTGCTTAACAGCTCGGACCAGGCTAACAATTTCACCGTTTCTCAGTTTAGTAAAGAAGATCTTTGGATGCCTTTTACGGGGGTAAAGTTCACTGCTGGCCAGTGACGGAGCCAGATAATCATTTCAATGGGGTCAATTACATAACAAGCATAAATTACATGGGTCAATATGCTAAATTACTAACATTTTTCAATTGGTTTTTGAAAAGAATACAAGTAAATTCTTTTTAAATGTAAATCTACATGGGTCATTTGACCACCGTCACAAAGCACTAGCTCCGCCACTGCTGCTGGCTTGGACATCTAAGTAGGGCTCTGTGTGGATCCTTTTTTTTCAGAGTTTACTTTTTATTTTGTTGTGTTTTCTTTTACTGTTGTTTTAAGTTTGCGAAGTGGGTTTGGCAAATATCGTTACAACATAAATGCTTTACTGAGCCATCAGGTAGTCAGTTTATGAAGAATTGATCATACTATAAATTCAAGGCGTAAATAAAACGAAAAAAATATTTCCAAGAATTAAAATATATAATATTTATGGAATGCGTTCAAAAAAAAAAATATATATATATATATATTATGGTGTATTTGATGTGTACAGAAATGTAATAAACAAAAGTAATGAAAAACTAAAGAGAGAAGCATTGTACTATGTATAATTGCACCTTGCTTATATAACTTCTGATGCAAAAGCTATATGCCACTTTAGGCTAAGGGTGAAACATAAACTGGCATTACACAAAGACCGTTCCGAAAAAGACAAAACTAGGGCCTAGAAGAAGGTATTTGCTAGAATATGTAAATATATATTCGCTAACCGAATATTTGCGTAATGCCTTGCAGAAAATGATTCATGACTTGTTACCAACACCTTGTAGCTCAAAGAGCCGCTATATATAAAACTATGGCA
Source organism: Raphanus raphanistrum subsp. raphanistrum (assembly GCA_019706035.1). Lineage (NCBI taxonomy): Eukaryota > Viridiplantae > Streptophyta > Magnoliopsida > Brassicales > Brassicaceae > Raphanus > Raphanus raphanistrum. The sequence continues at coordinate 28,563,815 of CM033987.1, read as the reverse complement.
TCCCAATACTCTTACAAGCAAATCCTAATCGATCAATCTACATATGGCAAAGTCTTGGTTTACTTGATTCTGAAGAAACTCTCCACAAAATTGCAAAGAGGACGAAGAAAATCACATTCCAGCGTTTTAGAATGTTGCATTACAAGAAAGACAGACTCAAATAAAAATTTGCAGAGTTCTCATAAAAAAAATGGTTTAACCAAGGATGGGGAAGATGCGGGCAACGTGTTCCAAGGGAACATTCTCGCCTGTGTTTTTCTTAAGCTGAGGATGATTAAATTCGTTCTGTGGTAAGACGATACTTCCATTTTGTTTCTCAACAATCCATCCACTGTTCGCCACTTGGTGCTCAATGAACTTGTCTAGGGATGCACCATCCATGTTAACAGCCTGTGTAAAATGTTCGTAACCAATGAGCAAAGGGTTATCAACGAGCAAAGGTCAACAAAAGTTGCACAATTTGATGACTTAAGCTATCCTAAGGTGAAAAATATGCTTGTTCAAAACCTGCATTTAATCTCTAGCATATAATACAAATCTACACACAAATCATAAAAATGAAAAGACACTACCGTAATGACCTACTTATGTGGGAGCTGGCATTACTAAACAATTGGTACATTCTGAAGTAACTAATCTGGTGATATATACCTGGAACAGTCTCGAGAAAGTGACGGTTCTTGGCAGCTTCATCCCAAAACTGCTGGAACCTCCCAGTCAAGTATTCCAAATACTCAAATCAGGATCTCAAGTCTCAAACCAAGATTGATGTTTTGCATACACATACCTTAAGGTAGTGTGAGAGAACAATGAGTCACTTGAACTGCTCCTCCATTTGCTGAAAAAAAAAACACACACGATGAAGTTTGAACTACTAGAGTGCTTCCACTCAGCTTTCGCTTTGCTTTTCAGATGAAGTTTGATATCTTTACTGCATTTTATAAAGTGAACGTTCGTGCTGAAGTAAACACACATAAAGTATATATATTAGAAAAAAGACACCATTGCATAAATCTTTATTTAGAAAAGAAGAGACTACTATCTATCTAGTAGCACAAAAATAAAATAAATAAATCTATCTAACACAACACCTTCAAAATGAAGTGAAAACTTCTTAGAACTAAGTCCATGCCATCTCTCTTCCCTTTCAATATCAATAAAACTTCTCAAGCATCCATATGACCGTTGAAAAATTATTCTTTTCCCTTTCTGATACGACCTTCTACTGAAAAAAACTCTGAACATGATGTAGAGGAAATTAAAAGGGGACTTTTGTAAGGAGACATGATGGGATCAGTTCATTTTAATATGGATTTGGCGATGGACTTGTACTAAGTACTCCACATACGATGGACCGCCTGCTGTCCTGTCCTCTACCATATACGACAGAAACATCATTCCTGAAAAAAGCACCAAAAATTTAAACTAATAAATCATCATGTACAAGGTTTTGCGAAATCAACACTACCAAGCAACGTTACATGTTCAGGGATATCTAAATATATCTACGCTAAGAAATTATCCTAAAGACTAAAGAGCATGATTCGTATAGAAATGTTCTCCATGTGCACGAAACAAGTCATTTGCCAAAAAGAGATACTTTTTCCCCCTATGCGCGAACAATTATGTGTTGAATAGATATTAGATAACTCCACATTCAGAATGTGCCAGGGTTGATCAGGTAAAAAATTGTGAAACTAGAGATTGGTAGTTGCTGCAGACAGGGTCTATGCTATTACTACTAACGTAAGACTAATCATGTCGCAAACTGGAAAAGATACATGACTTGTAGCCTTTGGAGGTGGAGAGACCAACTCAAGTAAATCAAACCAGTTAATGCTCATAAAATCGGTTTAGAACCACTCACCTGATGGATCTCCCTTCTTGCATAATTTGATGCTGCGTAGAGAAAACATAAAGAGGTTGGAAGTATTAGGCTTGAGACGATGATCTACTGCTCAGTTAAGAGAAAAAAAAAGAGAAGACGGTAACTTAGACTTTTGCTTGATACCTTAAGTAAGAACATCCTTTCCTCCTTATTTCATTCACCACTTCATTGAATTTCTTTGATAGCTGATTATCATATTGCTGCGGCACATACTGTCAAGAAAACACCGGTTATCTTTCGTCTTACATGGTTTCGATGATGTGATAAGTAAATATGATGAAACGATCACAAGAGTCATATGCAATAGTACAGAAACTTTGTCGCAAGTTAACTATCCTAAAACTTACTGCACTATCATAAAATCGGTTTAGAACCACTCACCTGATGGATCTCCCTTCTTGCATAATTTGATGCTGCGTAGAGAAAACATAAAGAGGTTGGAAGTTTTTAATGTCAGAACAGAAGAGTTTTTTGGTATTACTTGTGACAGGTCCTTTCTCTTAAAGGCATATTAATACATTTACCAGAGGAATGTATCAACGAGGCATTAGGGATTTAGGCTGTTGGTGAAGAGAAGCAGAGTGGTCAGTGGGAAACAAGAACTAGATAGGAGCTTGAGGTTTGTTCCTCCGTGAGTGGTTCTGATCCATCACCAGCTTCTGTGTTTTAGCGAGAGAGCTCAGGTCCAGAGTTGCAGGATGAAGAGTCTTTCCACCTACAACGTTTGAAGCAATACCAAAGAGTTAAGTTTAAACATCTTCAAATAAAAGAAGAAAAAGAAAAGAAGAATGGGTAGTACAAGTAACAAGTCATCACAACTCTCACAAGCTATATATAACAGACACACACTCTCATTTCTCCCTCACAACTCTGAAATTCAAATCTAGAAAAATCCTGAGAGAGAAAAAACACCGAGAGATGGATCAGAAGATACCTAGCACTCCGACGTCCTCCGGTCCAACTCCGATGGACACGGATTCTTCCAGGAGCTCCTCGGCGTCCTCTGCTCGCGCGCCTACTCCCAATACATCCGTCGCATCTCCTCCTCCCTCCGCCGTTCCTACTACGCCATTGCCGAACCACGAAGTTCCAGCCGCCGCTCCCAAAGTTCCAACGCTCTTCCTGGACATTGAGCCCGCCGATGGAGTGAAGGTGATGAAGCTGCACTGCACTTGCAACCAAGTTCACACCGTTCTTCTGACCAACGGAAACCTCTTCCTCCTCGGAGTCTAAACCGCTGTGTGTTCGCCGCCTCCGGCTCTGTTAGGGTTCCCTCTTTGGTGTTGCTTCATTTTTTTCCTTTCTTTCCTTTTTTTTCCTTTTTTTCCTTTGTTCCTTTCATTTTTCTTTTTCATTTTTAGCACGCCAAAGCCTTAACTGCAGATGTAATGTTTCTGCACATTTGTTTATAAATAAAACATTACCTATTATCCTTGTTTCGCCTATTCTCAAAATCTATCAAACTAATCAAACTCATTTATATATAGACTATGATATTCATATATTATTCATTAATGTATTCTCAAACTTCAAAAACATAGATAATAAAAAAAAATTAGGTTTAAAAGGACAAAAACAAATACAATGCATTACAATTTCCGGTTTAATAATTTAAATGAAGTGGACGTTTTATAAATTTCAATTAATATATGTTACTCAGTCAAATATTTAAATTATAGAAATAATTCGGTTAACATATATGCATGATCAAAACCTAAAATACAAGTACAATCTTCAAAAAACTAATATCTAAGTTAATATTAAATTGGACATAATTTTTCGTAAATATCACATAATGTAAGTTTATATTAGCAGTTAATTTATTTAAAGACTGATCAATTATATTTTATCTATTTATTAATATAACAATATTATATATGCTTATTAATTCTTATATATACAAATGTACTTTTATCCAATTTCTAGAAACAATTTATTCAAAACTCTCAACAAAATACTTACTAATATATTTGCTTTTAATAAAGTATTAAAATTACATCTATATATATATATATATATATATATATATATTAATAGTTAGCTATTACTGATATTTAGTTTCAGACATCATTTTTGGTTCTAACTTTTATCAACAATCACATCATAGGTCTTTTAGTATATTTGTAAGTACAGATTGAGTTCAATTTCAGACATCATTTTTTGTTCTAACTTGTATCACATCCGGAGAACATCTAATTCTAGTTCTGGTAGAGCTTGTGGCTTCCCTACATTTTGTCTCTCACAACATTTATAAAAATAGTTTCTTGGTGTCAAAGAAAGAAAGTTAAGAAACTATACAAAATATTTGAAATACTTCTAATTAGCTAGCATTTTTCAAAAATACATCTAATCAACAATAGCATAACATCTGGGTTTAAGGTTTATTGATTACTAAATATGAGCCCGTTGCGTTGCATTAATAAAACATAAAATAATAATTATTTTATTATCATTTTATGATTGATTTGCATATGTTTGTGAGATTTATTTTATAATTAAAAACATATTTTCATACATAAGTTTAAGTTAAAATTTATATTTTATAATCATGGCACATAGATGATTTGTTATCAACTTTCTACTTGGATTAGGATAAACACTATATCTAAAGGTTTAAATTGAACCCAACATAAAATAAGAAATTAAATGAAAAATAAAAAAAATTGAAAGTCAAATAATTTCAATCGAGTCAATGACAACATTATACATTTTATGTAATAATTTAATGTTTTATTAAATATTTTTTATAATTTTACACTTCTTTTGTTAATTAAATAATTTTTAGTATTTTGTTCATCATCAAATTCTCTATTAACTTTTTTATAAAATAACTTTTTACAATTCTCTTCTGGTTATGACTTAAAAATATAATACAAATCTCTTTTGTATAGGATTTGTTTTTTTTAAAAAGGAAAACAACTATCAAATATTATTTTACAGTGTTTTAGTATCTTAGAAAAATAAATAAATATTACATAATATTTTACAATTAATTTTTTCTAGGATTTATAAAAAAATATTTTTCAATAATTATCTCAAGTTAATATTAAATATTTTGCCATTTATAAAGTGCCATTAAAAGTGCCATTTTCAAAATTCGTTTTTTTCAATATCACTAATAGTTTTACAATTTTAAAGTAATGGCAGATTTTTATTGACACATTCACAATCTAATCTTTTAATTGACACATGCCTCGACTGAAATATTTGAAGTTATTTTTTGTTTATAAGTTTTTAACATAAACTTATTAAAAAATAAAATTACTTAAAAGTTGCTTGTTTTTTCAAAATTGTTAATTAATATGATCGTGACACTTGAAAATTATATATTAAAGTATATATATATTTGAATGATTGTAGTTACTTTTGGTTTAATGATTTTTTTTTATTAAGGATTGTAATAAAGGAAAAATAACATTAAACACTCTTTAACAATTTCTTGGTTTAAGATTTTAAAAAAGGAAAACTACTATCAAATATTGTTTCACAGTTATCTTTTCTTTATGATTTTAGAAAAGAAAAATTATATTAAATTAATTATTTGTACCAATCGGTTTTGGTATAGGATTTGTTAAAATTAAAATTACTGTTATTTTTTTTAAAACATCGTGTTAATATCCAAATAATTGTAGTTCTTTTCGTTTTATTATCTTTTTAATTAGGATTTGAATAAAGAGAAATTAACATTAAACACTTTTTAACATTTTTTGTTTTAGATTTAAAAAGGGATAATTACTATCAATTTGTTTTTAACAATTATCTTTTCTTTATGATTTTAGAAAAATAAATAGATAATTACTATTGATTTTTTAACAATTATATTTTTCTTTATGATTTTGGAGAATAAACAATATTTGCAAACACATGTCACAATCTAAAATATATAACTGTCATGTGTCGCAATCATGTAAATTATTGACTTTGAATTTAGAAAAATAAATAAAAAGGATAATTACTATTAATGATAATTGCTATTAATTTTTCTAAAAATTATCTTTTCTTTATGATTTTAGAAAATAAACAATATTTGCAAACACATGTCACAACCTAAAATATATAACTGCCATGTGTCGTAATCGTGTTAATTAGTAACTTTGAAGAACCAAACTTTATATAATAAGATTGTTTAAAGTTTAATATTTAAAAAATATGGTTGAATATATAAACTTGTATAAATCACTATTACACATTTATAAATAATTTATGAATGCTAATTTAGGTTTTTTATCACAAATGTAAAGTATCTCTATAATATTATTTGAGAAGTCAGTTTCCTACGTGTCGCGTTCACGTTAACTCTCACGATGGTTAATTACACGGATACCCTTAATGAATTAAAATTATTATTGTTAAATATTTCTATTGATTTTTTATTTAGTTTCCTTTTTAAAATTTTCCAAATAACATATATAATAAAAAGGAAACATTTATAAAGTTTAAAAGAAAATTTAAAAACGAAAATATATGCCTATATAATATCAGTTAAATATTTTTATTGATTTTTTAGTTAGTTTCCTTTTAAAATTTTCTAAATAAGATATATAATAAAAAGGAAACATTTATAAAGTTTTAAAAAGATTTAAGACGAAAATATATGCATATATAATATGATTTCATTAAAAAGGAAAGTTCACAAAATAGCAACATAAAATATACTTTTGAAGTAATAAAATATTTTATTTATATCTATATTTTCATATATGAAAAATATATATTTGTATATAATTTGATTTCATAAAAGAAAATTTCACATAGATAATCTTGATATTAGTAAAATAAATATTATCTATTTTAAAACATAATTTTAAACAATACAATTTCAAAATAATCAAAATATTTTTATATATCTATCTATTTTCTTAGATGATTACATAAAATAACTAAGTAACATAAACAAATACTGTTTATTTTTAAGAGATATTAGAGAATGAAAAATAGATTTTAACAGTAAACATCTTTTAATCAAATAATTACAAAATATTTTAAATTAAAATAACACGATATATTTTAACAAGGTAGATATATTATATTTATGATTATTAAAATTATATGTTTTCTTAATATTAAATAATTATTAAATTTTCTTTTAAATTTTTATGTTTGTGGAACTTATCATAACCATAATCAAAATATGAAAGCAATATGAATTCAGAATTTTAAGATTATTTAAAATAAGTTTCAGTTTACCATTCAATAAATCAAAGGCATAAAATTATTTAGAATTTATAAAATATTTTAATTACTGTAGATGTTGATATGTGTTCATGAGTTTCCAAAAATAAACCAGTTACTTATGTATGTAACTTCATAGTGATCATTGATAAATATATGAAAGTACATGCACATTAAACGATAAATAAAAATAATTTGATATGACTTAACTATAGTAAAAATAATTATATTTCAGTTTGAATTTGTAATAATACATGTAACTTAATATATTCACAACATGAGTAACTCGCCTAATCCAACTTATATCTAATATCATAGATTAAACTACAATAAGAATATATAATTTTATAGTAATAATTAATTTTATAAATATAAATTATAGAATGATTCAAAATATATTAACAAATGAAAATTAAATATTAACTAATTGTTACAATTTTTTTTTTTGAAAAATTTATATAGGCATTAGACTTCATAATATCATCGTTGTATTAATTTATTGAATTTGGAATCCGGCACTTTAGTTTATCTTTTATTTCATTCTAAGCACAATATATCTTAATTTATAAATAGTCATCTTAAAATATATTTGCATATAAAAGATAATGATATAAGACTCGGATGGAGCCTTTGGAAGGTGGTGGAGATGGATCCTCAAGCTGGCTTTCACGCACTCTCTTGAGAACAAAGGATGGTTGATGGTGATGGCACTTGACTAGATAGATCAAGTGTTATGGGATCAAACAAGCTAGCTATAACGCACTCTCTTGTTGGATCGGTTGATGGGGTTGAAGATGGATCGAAGAACACCACAAGGAGGATGATAGATCCTTGATACAGTTCGAACTCTTGCTGCTTGAATCACACAAGGAGGAAGAGAGAGGTGGCGGCTTGCTTAGGGGGCAAACTGACTCATATATTGATCTAGGTAAAAAGTTGTGTGTTACAAAGCTGCGTGTGGGACTTTATTAATAGTCCATCAGCTGATGACCTAACGGTCGACTCAAAGAAATAAAAGACTCAAAACGACAGGACTTAAAGGTTCAAAGAAAAGAAACAAAACAACTAACATTGCCCCGGTTTAAGACCAAAAAGGAAAGATGCATAAAGTAAATAAAAGAAAGGCCTAAACTAAGTCTTGGCCTTGAACCTTGGTTGCTGCGGAGATGGGAGAGTTCTAGGAACCACTAGACTGACCCATCTTACCTGCACAAATCGTAAATAATGAGAATACTTCCCTTGGTTCGAAGTTGGTCGGTTTTGGAAGGCTTTCTTCATTTTCTGGTAAGGCTTCCCATTCAGGAAGGGCATCCCGTTTAGGAAAGGATTCTTCATCTTCTGGAAAGGCTTCCTCTTTTCTTGTAAAGACTTCTTATTTATCTGGAAGGGCTTCCTCTTCAGTTCCTGCGAAGTAAACACCTTCATCAGTTCCATCCAAATAAGCTGGCTTATCTTGAGTGATATTGAGTTGCGCAAAGGCATTGCTCAAGTCATCACTTGTCTTGATGCTATGCTCTACTTTGGTGAGTTGAGCTATAGGTATGGCTGGTGGTTCTTCTAGGTGGTTCATGATGGCTTGGACCGCAAGGTTAAACCCTTCTTTGAGCCTTCTCTCTTTGGAACGTGTCATTGGTCATTCAGAGACCTTAGGGATGGTTATAGGAGTGATGTTCTGGTCGATGTCCACATCAGATAACCAACCAACCGAGCAACCTAAATGCAATTAATAAAATTAATCAAAATTTAATATATTTAGAATAAAAAATATTACAATTGAATTCAAAGATATAAATGCAAACCAATATATCTAAATGATAATTAAATCGACTGTAAAAACAACAAAACTGACAAATTATAACATATATAAAATCGAATGTCTAATTAAAGTAATATAATATTATTAATATAAACTGTGCATACAATTATAAATTTATATAAAATTAAAATAAATAGCAACTAATTATTATAGTATATTTACTTTATAAATATTTATATTCATGCATGAGCACGGGAAAATCACCTTAGTTGTACAATGAGTTTAAATTTGTACTGTACAGTGTAATGATTCTCACTTGGACCTTTTTCCTTTTATTCAGGATTCTCTATCCAATTCAGCAACATTTCGGCAGATGCAGACTTAGTTCCGTACATAAACACGACATGCACGTATCTAGGGAGGCCATGGAAGGAATATTCAACGACAATTTTCATGAGGAATAACATGAGCAACGTTGTGAGACCCGAATGATGGCTTTAGTGGAACGCGGATTTTGCTTTAAACACACTCTTCTATAGAGAGTTCTTGAACTACGGGTCTGGTTCAGGACTCAGCAGCCGAGTCAAATGGCTTGGTTACCACGTGCTTAACAGCTCGGACCAGGCTAACAATTTCACCGTTTCTCAGTTTAGTAAAGAAGATCTTTGGATGCCTTTTACGGGGGTAAAGTTCACTGCTGGCCAGTGACGGAGCCAGATAATCATTTCAATGGGGTCAATTACATAACAAGCATAAATTACATGGGTCAATATGCTAAATTACTAACATTTTTCAATTGGTTTTTGAAAAGAATACAAGTAAATTCTTTTTAAATGTAAATCTACATGGGTCATTTGACCACCGTCACAAAGCACTAGCTCCGCCACTGCTGCTGGCTTGGACATCTAAGTAGGGCTCTGTGTGGATCCTTTTTTTTCAGAGTTTACTTTTTATTTTGTTGTGTTTTCTTTTACTGTTGTTTTAAGTTTGCGAAGTGGGTTTGGCAAATATCGTTACAACATAAATGCTTTACTGAGCCATCAGGTAGTCAGTTTATGAAGAATTGATCATACTATAAATTCAAGGCGTAAATAAAACGAAAAAAATATTTCCAAGAATTAAAATATATAATATTTATGGAATGCGTTCAAAAAAAAATATATATATATATATATATTATGGTGTATTTGATGTGTACAGAAATGTAATAAACAAAAGTAATGAAAAACTAAAGAGAGAAGCATTGTACTATGTATAATTGCACCTTGCTTATATAACTTCTGATGCAAAAGCTATATGCCACTTTAGGCTAAGGGTGAAACATAAACTGGCATTACACAAAGACCGTTCCGAAAAAGACAAAACTAGGGCCTAGAAGAAGGTATTTGCTAGAATATGTAAATATATATTCGCTAACCGAATATTTGCGTAATGCCTTGCAGAAAATGATTCATGACTTGTTACCAACACCTTGTAGCTCAAAGAGCCGCTATATATAAAACTATGGCATCCCAATACTCTTACAAGCAAATCCTAATCGATCAATCTACATATGGCAAAGTCTTGGTTTACTTGATTCTGAAGAAACTCTCCACAAAATTGCAAAGAGGACGAAGAAAATCACATTCCAGCGTTTTAGAATGTTGCATTACAAGAAAGACAGACTCAAATAAAAATTTGCAGAGTTCTCATAAAAAAAAATGGTTTAACCAAGGATGGGGAAGATGCGGGCAACGTGTTCCAAGGGAACATTCTCGCCTGTGTTTTTCTTAAGCTGAGGATGATTAAATTCGTTCTGTGGTAAGACGATACTTCCATTTTGTTTCTCAACAATCCATCCACTGTTCGCCACTTGGTGCTCAATGAACTTGTCTAGGGATGCACCATCCATGTTAACAGCCTGTGTAAAATGTTCGTAACCAATGAGCAAAGGGTTATCAACGAGCAAAGGTCAACAAAAGTTGCACAATTTGATGACTTAAGCTATCCTAAGGTGAAAAATATGCTTGTTCAAAACCTGCATTTAATCTCTAGCATATAATACAAATCTACACACAAATCATAAAAATGAAAAGACACTACCTTAATGACCTACTTATGTGGGAGCTGGCATTACTAAACAATTGGTACATTCTGAAGTAACTAATCTGGTGATATATACCTGGAACAGTCTCGAGAATGTGACGGTTCTTGGCAGCTTCATCCCAAAACTGCTGGAACCTCCCAGTCTACAAAACCAAAACAAGTATTCCAAATACTCAAATCAGGATCTCAAGTCTCAAACCAAGATTGATGTTTTGCATACACATACCTTAAGGTAGTGTGAGAGAACAATGAGTCACTTGAACTGCTCCTCCATTTGCTGAAAAAAAAACACACACGATGAAGTTTGAACTACTAGAGTGCTTCCACTCAGCTTTCGCTTTGCTTTTCAGATGAAGTTTGATATCTTTACTGCATTTTATAAAGTGAACGTTCGTGCTGAAGTAAACACACATAAAGTATATATATTAGAAAAAAGACACCATTGCATAAATCTTTATTTAGAAAAGAAGAGACTACTATCTATCTAGTAGCACAAAAATAAAATAAATAAATCTATCTAACACAACACCTTCAAAATGAAGTGAAAACTTCTTAGAACTAAGTCCATGCCATCTCTCTTCCCTTTCAATATCAATAAAACTTCTCAAGCATCCATATGACCGTTGAAAAATTATTCTTTTCCCTTTCTGATACGACCTTCTACTGAAAAAAACTCTGAACATGATGTAGAGGAAATTAAAAGGGGACTTTTGTAAGGAGACATGATGGGATCAGTTCATTTTAATATGGATTTGGCGATGGACTTGTACTAAGTACTCCACATACGATGGACCGCCTGCTGTCCTGTCCTCTACCATATACGACAGAAACATCATTCCTGAAAAAGCACCAAAAATTTAAACTAATAAATCATCATGTACAAGGTTTTGCGAAATCAACACTACCAAGCAACGTTACATGTTCAGGGATATCTAAATATATCTACGCTAAGAAATTATCCTAAAGACTAAAGAGCATGATTCGTATAGAAATGTTCTCCATGTGCACGAAACAAGTCATTTGCCAAAAAGAGATACTTTTTCCCCCTATGCGCGAACAATTATGTGTTGAATAGATATTAGATAACTCCACATTCAGAATGTGCCAGGGTTGATCAGGTAAAAAATTGTGAAACTAGAGATTGGTAGTTGCTGCAGACAGGGTCTATGCTATTACTACTAACGTAAGACTAATCATGTCGCAAACTGGAAAAGATACATGACTTGTAGCCTTTGGAGGTGGAGAGACCAACTCAAGTAAATCAAACCAGTTAATGCTCATAAAATCGGTTTAGAACCACTCACCTGATGGATCTCCCTTCTTGCATAATTTGATGCTGCGTAGAGAAAACATAAAGAGGTTGGAAGTATTAGGCTTGAGACGATGATCTACTGCTCAGTTAAGAGAAAAAAAAAGAGAAGACGGTAACTTAGACTTTTGCTTGATACCTTAAGTAAGAACATCCTTTCCTCCTTATTTCATTCACCACTTCATTGAATTTCTTTGATAGCTGATTATCATATTGCTGCGGCACATACTGTCAAGAAAACACCGGTTATCTTTCGTCTTACATGGTTTCGATGATGTGATAAGTAAATATGATGAAACGATCACAAGAGTCATATGCAATAGTACAGAAACTTTGTCGCAAGTTAACTATCCTAAAACTTACTGCACTATCATAAAATCGGTTTAGAACCACTCACCTGATGGATCTCCCTTCTTGCATAATTTGATGCTGCGTAGAGAAAACATAAAGAGGTTGGAAGTTTTTAATGTCAGAACAGAAGAGTTTTTTGGTATTACTTGTGACAGGTCCTTTCTCTTAAAGGCATATTAATACATTTACCAGAGGAATGTATCAACGAGGCATTAGGGATTTAGGCTGTTGGTGAAGAGAAGCAGAGTGGTCAGTGGGAAACAAGAACTAGATAGGAGCTTGAGGTTTGTTCCTCCGTGAGTGGTTCTGATCCATCACCAGCTTCTGTGTTTTAGCGAGAGAGCTCAGGTCCAGAGTTGCAGGATGAAGAGTCTTTCCACCTACAACGTTTGAAGCAATACCAAAGGGTTAAGTTTAAACATCTTCAAATAAAAGAAGAAAAAGAAAAGAAGAATGGGTAGTACAAGTAACAAGTCATCACAACTCTCACAAGCTATATATAACAGACACACACTCTCATTTCTCCCTCACAACTCTGAAATTCAAATCTAGAAAAATCCTGAGAGAGAAAAAACACCGAGAGATGGATCAGAAGATACCTAACACTCCGACGTCCTCCGGTCCAACTCCGATGGACACGGATTCTTCCAGGAGCTCCTCGGCGTCCTCTGCTCGCGCGCCTACTCCCAATACATCCGTCGCATCTCCTCCTCCCTCCGCCGTTCCTACTACGCCATTGCCGAACCACGAAGTTCCAGCCGCCGCTCCCAAAGTTCCAACGCTCTTCCTGGACATTGAGCCCGCCGATGGAGTGAAGGTGATGAAGCTGCACTGCACTTGCAACCAAGTTCACACCGTTCTTCTGACCAACGGAAACCTCTTCCTCCTCGGAGTCTAAACCGCTGTGTGTTCGCCGCCTCCGGCTCTGTTAGGGTTCCCTCTTTGGTGTTGCTTCATTTTTTTCCTTTCTTTCCTTTTTTTTCCTTTTTTTCCTTTGTTCCTTTCATTTTTCTTTTTCATTTTTAGCACGCCAAAGCCTTAACTGCAGATGTAATGTTTCTGCACATTTGTTTATAAATAAAACATTACCTATTATCCTTGTTTCGCCTATTCTCAAAATCTATCAAACTAATCAAACTCATTTATATATAGACTATGATATTCATATATTATTCATTAATGTATTCTCAAACTTCAAAAACATAGATAATAAAAAAAAATTAGGTTTAAAAGGACAAAAACAAATACAATGCATTACAATTTCCGGTTTAATAATTTAAATGAAGTGGACGTTTTATAAATTTCAATTAATATATGTTACTCAGTCAAATATTTAAATTATAGAAATAATTCGGTTAACATATATGCATGACCAAAACCTAAAATACAAGTACAATCTTCAAAAAACTAATATCTAAGTTAATATTAAATTAGACATAATTTTTCGTAAATATCACATAATGTAAGTTTATATTAGCAGTAAATTTAATTAAAGACTGATCAATTATATTTTATCTATTTATTAATATAACAATATTATATATGCTTATTAATTCTTATATATACAAATGTACTTTTATCCAATTTCTAGAAACAATTTATTCAAAACTCTCAACAAAATACTTACTAATATATTTGCTTTTAATAAAGTATTAAAATTACATCTATATATATATATATATATATATATATTAATAGTTAGCTATTACTGATATTTAGTTTCAGACATCATTTTTGGTTCTAACTTTTATCAACAATCACATCATAGGTCTTTTAGTATATTTGTAAGTACAGATTGAGTTCAATTTCAGACATCATTTTTTGTTCTAACTTGTATCACATCCGGAGAACATCTAATTCTAGTTCTGGTAGAGCTTGTGGCTTCCCTACATTTTGTCTCTCACAACATTTATAAAAATAGTTTCTTGGTGTCAAAGAAAGAAAGTTAAGAAACTATACAAAATATTTGAAATACTTCTAATTAGCTAGCATTTTTCAAAAATACATCTAATCAACAATAGCATAACATCTGGGTTTAAGGTTTATTGATTACTAAATATGAGCCCGTTGCGTTGCATTAATAAAACATAAAATAATAATTATTTTATTATCATTTTATGATTGATTTGCATATGTTTGTGAGATTTATTTTATAATTAAAAACATATTTTCATACATAAGTTTAAGTTAAAATTTATATTTTATAATCATGGCACATAGATGATTTGTTATCAACTTTCTACTTGGATTAGGATAAACACTATATCTAAAGGTTTAAATTGAACCCAACATAAAATAAGAAATTAAATGAAAAATAAAAAAAAATTGAAAGTCAAATAATTTCAATCGAGTCAATGACAACATTATACATTTTATGTAATAATTTAATGTTTTATTAAATATTTTTTATAATTTTACACTTCTTTTGTTAATTAAATAATTTTTAGTATTTTGTTCATCATCAAATTCTCTATTAACTTTTTTATAAAATAACTTTTTACAATTCTCTTCTGGTTATGACTTAAAAATATAATACAAATCTCTTTTGTATAGGATTTGTTTTTTTTAAAAAGGAAAACAACTATCAAATATTATTTTACAGTGTTTTAGTATCTTAGAAAAATAAATAAATATTACATAATATTTTACAATTAATTTTTTCTAGGATTTATAAAAAAATACTTTTCAATAATTATCTCAAGTTAATATTAAATATTTTGCCATTTATAAAGTGCCATTAAAAGTGCCATTTTCAAAATTCGTTTTTTTCAATATCACTAATAGTTTTACAATTTTAAAGTAATGGCAGATTTTTATTGACACATTCACAATCTAATCTTTTAATTGACACATGCCTCGACTGAAAGATTTGAAGTTATTTTTTGTTTATAAGTTTTTAACATAAACTTATTAAAAATAAAATTACTTAAAAGTTGCTTGTTTTTTCAAAATTGTTAATTAATATGATCGTGACACTTGAAAATTATATATTAAAGTATATATATATTTGAATGATTGTAGTTACTTTTGGTTTAATGATTTTTTTTTTATTAAGGATTGTAATAAAGGAAAAATAACATTAAACACTCTTTAACAATTTCTTGGTTTAAGATTTTAAAAAAGGAAAACTACTATCAAATATTGTTTCACAGTTATCTTTTCTTTATGATTTTAGAAAAGAAAAATTATATTAAATTAATTATTTGTACCAATCGGTTTTGGTATAGGATTTGTTAAAATTAAAATTACTGTTATTTTTTTTAAAACATCGTGTTAATATCCAAATAATTGTAGTTCTTTTCGTTTTATTATCTTTTTAATTAGGATTTGAATAAAGAGAAATTAACATTAAACACTTTTTAACATTTTTTGTTTTAGATTTAAAAAGGGATAATTACTATCAATTTGTTTTTAACAATTATCTTTTCTTTATGATTTTAGAAAAATAAATAGATAATTACTATTGATTTTTTAACAATTATATTTTTCTTTATGATTTTGGAGAATAAACAATATTTGCAAACACATGTCACAATCTAAAATATATAACTGTCATGTGTCGCAATCATGTAAATTATTGACTTTGAATTTAGAAAAATAAATAAAAAGGATAATTACTATTAATGATAATTGCTATTAATTTTTCTAAAAATTATCTTTTCTTTATGATTTTAGAAAATAAACAATATTTGCAAACACATGTCACAACCTAAAATATATAACTGCCATGTGTCGTAATCGTGTTAATTAGTAACTTTGAAGAACCAAACTTTATATAATAAGATTGTTTAAAGTTTAATATTTAAAAAATATGGTTGAATATATAAACTTGTATAAATCACTATTACACATTTATAAATAATTTATGAATGCTAATTTAGGTTTTTTATCACAAATGTAAAGTATCTCTATAATATTATTTGAGAAGTCAGTTTCCTACGTGTCGCGTTCACGTTAACTCTCACGATGGTTAATTACACGGATACCCTTAATGAATTAAAATTATTATTGTTAAATATTTCTATTGATTTTTTATTTAGTTTCCTTTTTAAAATTTTCCAAATAACATATATAATAAAAAGGAAACATTTATAAAGTTTAAAAGAAAATTTAAAAACGAAAATATATGCCTATATAATATCAGTTAAATATTTTTATTGATTTTTTAGTTAGTTTCCTTTTAAAATTTTCTAAATAAGATATATAATAAAAAGGAAACATTTATAAAGTTTTAAAAAGATTTAAGACGAAAATATATGCATATATAATATGATTTCATTAAAAAGGAAAGTTCACAAAATAGCAACATAAAATATACTTTTGAAGTAATAAAATATTTTATTTATATCTATATTTTCATATATGAAAAATATATATTTGTATATAATTTGATTTCATAAAAGAAAATTTCACATAGATAATCTTGATATTAGTAAAATAAATATTATCTATTTTAAAACATAATTTTAAACAATACAATTTCAAAATAATCAAAATATTTTTATATATCTATCTATTTTCTTAGATGATTACATAAAATAACTAAGTAACATAAACAAATACTGTTTATTTTTAAGAGATATTAGAGAATGAAAAATAGATTTTAACAGTAAACATCTTTTAATCAAATAATTACAAAATATTTTAAATTAAAATAACACGATATATTTTAACAAGGTAGATATATTATATTTATGATTATTAAAATTATATGTTTTCTTAATATTAAATAATTATTAAATTTTCTTTTAAATTTTTATGTTTGTGGAACTTATCATAACCATAATCAAAATATGAAAGCAATATGAATTCAGAATTTTAAGATTATTTAAAATAAGTTTCAGTTTACCATTCAATAAATCAAAGGCATAAAATTATTTAGAATTTATAAAATATTTTAATTACTGTAGATGTTGATATGTGTTCATGAGTTTCCAAAAATAAACCAGTTACTTATGTATGTAACTTCATAGTGATCATTGATAAATATATGAAAGTACATGCACATTAAACGATAAATAAAAATAATTTGATATGACTTAACTATAGTAAAAATAATTATATTTCAGTTTGAATTTGTAATAATACATGTAACTTAATATATTCACAACATGAGTAACTCGCCTAATCCAACTTATATCTAATATCATAGATTAAACTACAATAAGAATATATAATTTTATAGTAATAATTAATTTTATAAATATAAATTATAGAATGATTCAAAATATATTAACAAATGAAAATTAAATATTAACTAATTGTTACAATTTTTTTTTTGAAAAATTTATATAGGCATTAGACTTCATAATATCATCGTTGTATTAATTTATTGAATTTGGAATCCGGCACTTTAGTTTATCTTTTATTTCATTCTAAGCACAATATATCTTAATTTATAAATAGTCATCTTAAAATATATTTGCATATAAAAGATAATGATATAAGACTCGGATGGAGCCTTTGGAAGGTGGTGGAGATGGATCCTCAAGCTGGCTTTCACGCACTCTCTTGAGAACAAAGGATGGTTGATGGTGATGGCACTTGACTAGATAGATCAAGTGTTATGGGATCAAACAAGCTAGCTATAACGCACTCTCTTGTTGGATCGGTTGATGGGGTTGAAGATGGATCGAAGAACACCACAAGGAGGATGATAGATCCTTGATACAGTTCGAACTCTTGCTGCTTGAATCACACAAGGAGGAAGAGAGAGGTGGCGGCTTGCTTAGGGGGCAAACTGACTCATATATTGATCTAGGTAAAAAGTTGTGTGTTACAAAGCTGTGTGTGGGACTTTATTAATAGTCCATCAGCTGATGACCTAACGGTCGACTCAAAGAAATAAAAGACTCAAAACGACAGGACTTAAAGGTTCAAAGAAAAGAAACAAAACAACTAACATTGCCCCGGTTTAAGACCAAAAAGGAAAGATGCATAAAGTAAATAAAAGAAAGGCCTAAACTAAGTCTTGGCCTTGAACCTTGGTTGCTGCGGAGATGGGAGAGTTCTAGGAACCACTAGACTGACCCATCTTACCTGCACAAATCGTAAATAATGAGAATACTTCCCTTGGTTCGAAGTTGGTCGGTTTTGGAAGGCTTTCTTCATTTTCTTGTAAGGCTTCCCATTCAGGAAGGGCATCCCGTTTAGGAAAGGATTCTTCATCTTCTGGAAAGGCTTCCTCTTTTCTTGTAAAGACTTCTTATTTATCTGGAAGGGCTTCCTCTTCAGTTCCTGCGAAGTAAACACCTTCATCAGTTCCATCCAAATAAGCTGGCTTACCTTGAGTGATATTGAGTTGCGCAAAGGCATTGCTCAAGTCATCACTTGTCTTGATGCTATGCTCTACTTTGGTGAGTTGAGCTATAGGTATGGCTGGTGGTTCTTCTAGGTGGTTCATGATGGCTTGGACCGCAAGGTTAAACCCTTCTTTGAGCCTTCTCTCTTTGGAACGTGTCATTGGTCCTTCAGAGACCTTAGGGATGGTTATAGGAGTGATGTTCTGGTCGATGTCCACATCAGATAACCAACCAACCGAGCAACCTAAATGCAATTAATAAAATTAATCAAAATTTAATATATTTAGAATAAAAAATATTACAATTGAATTCAAAGATATAAATGCAAACCAATATATCTAAATGATAATTAAATCGACTGTAAAAACAACAAAACTGACAAATTATAACATATATAAAATCGAATGTCTAATTAAAGTAATATAATATTATTAATATAAACTGTGCATACAATTATAAATTTATATAAAATTAAAATAAATAGCAACTAATTATTATAGTATATTTACTTTATAAATATTTATATTCATGCATGAGCACGGGAAAATCACCTTAGTTGTACAATGAGTTTAAATTTGTACTGTACAGTGTAATGATTCTCACTTGGACCTTTTTCCTTTTATTCAGGATTCTCTATCCAATTCAGCAACATTTCGGCAGATGCAGACTTAGTTCCGTACATAAACACGACATGCACGTATCTAGGGAGGCCATGGAAGGAATATTCAACGACAATTTTCATGAGGAATAACATGAGCAACGTTGTGAGACCCGAATGATGGCTTTAGTGGAACGCGGATTTTGCTTTAAACACACTCTTCTATAGAGAGTTCTTGAACTACGGGTCTGGTTCAGGACTCAGCAGCCGAGTCAAATGGCTTGGTTACCACGTGCTTAACAGCTCGGACCAGGCTAACAATTTCACCGTTTCTCAGTTTAGTAAAGAAGATCTTTGGATGCCTTTTACGGGGGTAAAGTTCACTGCTGGCCAGTGACGGAGCCAGATAATCATTTCAATGGGGTCAATTACATAACAAGCATAAATTACATGGGTCAATATGCTAAATTACTAACATTTTTCAATTGGTTTTTGAAAAAAATACAAGTAAATTCTTTTTAAATGTAAATCTACATGGGTCATTTGACCACCGTCACAAAGCACTAGCTCCGCCACTGCTGCTGGCTTGGACATCTAAGTAGGGCTCTGTGTGGATCCTTTTTTTCAGA
The DNA here is from genome assembly GCA_019706035.1 of Raphanus raphanistrum subsp. raphanistrum. Taxonomy (NCBI): domain Eukaryota; kingdom Viridiplantae; phylum Streptophyta; class Magnoliopsida; order Brassicales; family Brassicaceae; genus Raphanus; species Raphanus raphanistrum. The sequence goes on along the minus strand of CM033987.1, from coordinate 28,543,725 downwards.
GTTTACTTTTTATTTTGTTGTGTTTTCTTTTACTGTTGTTTTAAGTTTGCGAAGTGGGTTTGGCAAATATCGTTACAACATAAATGCTTTACTGAGCCATCAGGTAATCAGTTTATGAAGAATTGATCATACTATAAATTCAAGGCGTAAATAAAACGAAAAAACATATTTCCAAGAATTAAAATATATAATATTTATGGAATGCGTTCAATATATATATATTATGGAGTATTTGATATGTACAGAAATGTAATAAACAAAAGTAATGAAAAACTAAAGAGAGAAGCATTGTACTATGTATAATTGCACCTTGCTTATATAACTTCTGATGCAAAAGCTATATGCCACTTTAGGCTAAGGGTGAAACATAAACTGGCATTACACAAAGACCGTTCCGAAAAAGACAAAACTAGGGCCTAGAAGAAGGTATTTGCTAGAATATGTAAATATATATTCGCTAACCGAATATTTGCGTAATGCCTTGCAGAAAATGATTCATGACTTGTTACCAACACCTTGTAGCTCAAAGAGCCGCTATATATAAAACTATGGCATCCCAATACTCTTACAAGCAAATCCTAATCGATCAATCTACATATGGCAAAGTCTTGGTTTACTTGATTCTGAAGAAACTCTCCACAAAATTGCAAAGAGGAAGAAGAAAATCACATTCCAGCGTTTTAGAATGTTGCATTACAAGAAAGACAGACTCAAATAAAAATTTGCAGAGTTCTCATAAAAAAAAATGGTTTAACCAAGGATGGGGAAGATGCGGGCAACGTGTTCCAAGGGAACATTCTCGCCTGTGTTTTTCTTAAGCTGAGGATGATTAAATTCGTTCTGTGGTAAGACGATACTTCCATTTTGTTTCTCAACAATCCATCCACTGTTCGCCACTTGGTGCTCAATGAACTTGTCTAGGGATGCACCATCCATGTTAACAGCCTGTGTAAAATGTTCGTAACCAATGAGCAAAGGGTTATCAACGAGCAAAGGTCAACAAAAGTTGCACAATTTGATGACTTAAGCTATCCTAAGGTGAAAAATATGCTTGTTCAAAACCTGCATTTAATCTCTAGCATATAATACAAATCTACACACAAATCATAAAAATGAAAAGACACTACCGTAATGACCTACTTATGTGGGAGCTGGCATTACTAAACAATTGGTACATTCTGAAGTAACTAATCTGGTGATATATACCTGGAACAGTCTCGAGAATGTGACGGTTCTTGGCAGCTTCATCCCAAAACTGCTGGAACCTCCCAGTCAAGTATTCCAAATACTCAAATCAGGATCTCAAGTCTCAAACCAAGATTGATGTTTTGCATACACATACCTTAAGGTAGTGTGAGAGAACAATGAGTCACTTGAACTGCTCCTCCATTTGCTGAAAAAAAAACACACACGATGAAGTTTGAACTACTAGAGTGCTTCCACTCAGCTTTCGCTTTGCTTTTCAGATGAAGTTTGATATCTTTACTGCATTTTATAAAGTGAACGTTCGTGCTGAAGTAAACACACATAAAGTATATATATTAGAAAAAAGACACCATTGCATAAATCTTTATTTAGAAAAGAAGAGACTACTATCTATCTAGTAGCACAAAAATAAAATAAATAAATCTATCTAACACAACACCTTCAAAATGAAGTGAAAACTTCTTAGAACTAAGTCCATGCCATCTCTCTTCCCTTTCAATATCAATAAAACTTCTCAAGCATCCATATGACCGTTGAAAAAAATTGTGAAACTAGAGATTGGTAGTTGCTGCAGACAGGGTCTATGCTATTACTACTAACGTAAGACTAATCATGTCGCAAACTGGAAAAGATACATGACTTGTAGCCTTTGGAGGTGGAGAGACCAACTCAAGTAAATCAAACCAGTTAATGCTCATAAAATCGGTTTAGAACCACTCACCTGATGGATCTCCCTTCTTGCATAATTTGATGCTGCGTAGAGAAAACATAAAGAGGTTGGAAGTTTTTAATGTCAGAACAGAAGAGTTTTTTGGTATTACTTGTGACAGGTCCTTTCTCTTAAAGGCATATTAATACATTTACCAGAGGAATGTATCAACGAGGCATTAGGGATTTAGGCTGTTGGTGAAGAGAAGCAGAGTGGTCAGTGGGAAACAAGAACTAGATAGGAGCTTGAGGTTTGTTCCTCCGTGAGTGGTTCTGATCCATCACCAGCTTCTGTGTTTTAGCGAGAGAGCTCAGGTCCAGAGTTGCAGGATGAAGAGTCTTTCCACCTACAACGTTTGAAGCAATACCAAAGAGTTAAGTTTAAACATCTTCAAATAAAAGAAGAAAAAGAAAAGAAGAATGGGTAGTACAAGTAACAAGTCATCACAACTCTCACAAGCTATATATAACAGACACACACTCTCATTTCTCCCTCACAACTCTGAAATTCAAATCTAGAAAAATCCTGAGAGAGAAAAAACACCGAGAGATGGATCAGAAGATACCTAGCACTCCGACGTCCTCCGGTCCAACTCCGATGGACACGGATTCTTCCAGGAGCTCCTCGGCGTCCTCTGCTCGCGCGCCTACTCCCAATACATCCGTCGCATCTCCTCCTCCCTCCGCCGTTCCTACTACGCCATTGCCGAACCACGAAGTTCCAGCCGCCGCTCCCAAAGTTCCAACGCTCTTCCTGGACATTGAGCCCGCCGATGGAGTGAAGGTGATGAAGCTGCACTGCACTTGCAACCAAGTTCACACCGTTCTTCTGACCAACGGAAACCTCTTCCTCCTCGGAGTCTAAACCGCTGTGTGTTCGCCGCCTCCGGCTCTGTTAGGGTTCCCTCTTTGGTGTTGCTTCATTTTTTTCCTTTCTTTCCTTTCTTTCCTTTTTTTTCCTTTTTTTCCTTTGTTCCTTTCATTTTTCTTTTTCATTTTTAGCACGCCAAAGCCTTAACTGCAGATGTAATGTTTCTGCTTGATTATAAATAAAACATTACCTATTATCCTTGTTTCGCCTATTCTCAAAATCTATCAAACTAATCAAACTCATTTATATATAGACTATGATATTCATATATTATTCATTAATGTATTCTCAAACTTCAAAAACATAGATAATAAAAAAAAAATTAGGTTTAAAAGGACAAAAACAAATACAATGCATTACAATTTCCGGTTTAATAATTTAAATGAAGTGGACGTTTTATAAATTTCAATTAATATATGTTACTCAGTCAAATATTTAAATTATAGAAATAATTCGGTTAACATATATGCATGACCAAAACCTAAAATACAAGTACAATCTTCAAAAAACTAATATTTAAGTTAATATTAAATTGGACATAATTTTTCGTAAATATCACATAATGTAAGTTTATATTAGCAGTAAATTTAATTAAAGACTGATCAATTATATTTTATCTATTTATTAATATAACAATATTATATTTGCTTATTAATTCTTATATATACAAATGTACTTTTATCCAATTTCTAGAAACAATTTATTCAAAACTCTCAACAAAATACTTACTAATATATTTGCTTTTAATAAAGTATTAAAATTACATCTATATATATATATATTAATAGTTAGCTATTACTGATATTTAGTTTCAGACATCATTTTTGGTTCTAACTTTTATCAACAATCACATCATAGATCTTTTTAGTATATTTGTAAGTACAGATCGAGTTCAATTTCAGACATCATTTTTTGTTCTAACTTGTATCACATCCAGAGAACATATAGTTCTAGTTCTGGTAGAGCTTGTGGCTTCCCTACGTTTTGTCTCTCACAACATTTATAAAAATAGTTTCTTGGTGTCAAAGAAAGAAAGTTAAGAAACTATACAAAATATTTGAAATACTTCTAATTAGCTAGCACTTTTCAAAAATACATCTAATCAACAATAGCATAACATCTGGGTTTAAGGTTTATTGATTACTAAATATGAGCCCGTTGCGTTGCATTAATAAAACATAAAATAATAATTATTTTATTATCATTTTATGATTGATTTGCATATGTTTGTGAGATTTATTTTATAATTAAAAACATATTTTCATACATAAGTTTAAGTTAAAATTTATATTTTATAATCATGGCACATAGATGATTTGTTATCAACTTTCTACTTGGATTAGGATAAACACTATATCTAAAGGTTTAAATTGAACCCAACATAAAATAAGAAATTAAATGAAAAATAAAAAAAAATTGAAAGTCAAATAATTTCAATCGAGTCAATGATAACATTATACATTTTATGTAATAATTTAATGTTTTATTAAATATTTTTTATAATTTTACACTTCTTTTGTTAATTAAATAATTTTTAGTATTTTGTTCATCATCAAATTCTCTATTAACTTTTTTATAAAATAACTTTTTACAATTCTCTTCTGGTTATGACTTAAAAATATAATACAAATCTCTTTTGTATAGGATTTGTTTTTTTTTAAAAGGAAAACAACTATCAAATATTATTTTACAGTGTTTTAGTATCTTAGAAAAATAAATAAGTATTACATAATATTTTACAATTATTTTTTTCTAGGATTTATAAAAAAATACTTTTCAATAATTATCTCAAGTTAATATTAAATATTTTGCCATTTATAAAGTGCCATTAAAAGTGCCATTTTCAAAATTCGTTTTTTTCAATATCACTAATAGTTTTACAATTTTAAAGTAATGGCAGATTTTTATTGACACATTCACAATCTAATCTTTTAATTGACACATGCCTCGACTGAAATATTTGAAGTTATTTTTGTTTATAAGTTTTTAACATAAACTTATTAAAAAATAAAATTACTTAAAAGTTGCTTGTTTTTTCAAAATTGTTAATTAATATGATCGTGACACTTGAAAATTATATATTAAAGTATATATATATTTGAATGATTGTAGTTACTTTTGGTTTAATGATTTTTTTTATTAAGGATTGTAATAAAGGAAAAATAACATTAAACACTCTTTAACAATTTCTTGGTTTAAGATTTTAAAAAAGGAAAACTACTATCAAATATTGTTTCACAGTTATCTTTTCTTTATGATTTTAGAAAAGAAAAATTAGTATTAAATTAATTATTTGTACCAATCGGTTTTGGTATAGGATTTGTTAAAATTAAAATTACTGTTATTTTTTTTAAAACATCGTGTTAATATCCAAATAATTGTAGTTCTTTTCGTTTTATTATCTTTTTAATTAGGATTTGAATAAAGAGAAATTAACATTAGACACTTTTTTAACATTTTTTGTTTTAGATTTAAAAAGGGATAATTACTATCAATTTGTTTTTAACAATTATCTTTTCTTTATGATTTTAGAAAAATAAATAGATAATTACTATTGATTTTTTAACAATTATATTTTTCTTTATGATTTTGGAGAATAAACAATATTTGCAAACACATGTCACAATCTAAAATATATAACTGTCATGTGTCGCAATCATGTAAATTATTGACTTTGAATTTAGAAAAATAAATAAAAAGGATAATTACTATTAATGATAATTGCTATTAATTTTTCTAAAAATTATCTTTTCTTTATGATTTTAGAAAATAAACAATATTTGCAAACACATGTCACAACCTAAAATATATAACTGCCATGTGTCGTAATCGTGTTAATTAGTAACTTTGAAGAACCAAACTTTATATAATAAGATTGTTTAAAGTTTAATATTTTAAAAATATGGTTGAATATATAAACTTGTATAAATCACTATTACACATTTATAAATAATTTATGAATGCTAATTTAGGTTTTTTATCACAAATGTAAAGTATCTCTATAATATTATTTGAGAAGTCAGTTTCCTACGTGTCGCGTTCACGTTAACTCTCACGATGGTTAATTACACGGATACCCTTAATGAATTAAAATTATTATTGTTAAATATTTCTATTGATTTTTTATTTAGTTTCCTTTTTAAAATTTTTCAAATAACATATATAATAAAAAGGAAACATTTATAAAGTTTAAAAGAAAATTTAAAAACGAAAATATATGCCTATATAATATCAGTTAAATATTTTTATTGATTTTTTAGTTAGTTTCCTTTTAAAATTTTCTAAATAAGATATATAATAAAAAGGAAACATTTATAAAGTTTTAAAAAGATTTAAGACGAAAATATATGCATATATAATATGATTTCATTAAAAAGGAAAGTTCACAAAATAGCAACATAAAATATACTTTTGAAGTAATAAAATATTTTATTTATATCTATATTTTCATATATGAAAAATATATATTTGTATATAATTTGATTTCATAAAAGAAAATTTCACATAGATAATCTTGATATTAGTAAAATAAATATTATCTATTTTAAAACATAATTTTAAACAATACAATTTCAAAATAATCAAAATATTTTTATATATCTATCTATTTTCTTAGATGATTACATAAAATAACTAAGTAACATAAACAAATACTGTTTATTTTTAAGAGATATTAGAGAATGAAAAATAGATTTTAACAGTAAACATCTTTTAATCAAATAATTACAAAATATTTTAAATTAAAATAACACGATATATTTTAACAAGGTAGATATATTATATTTATGATTATTAAAATTATATGTTTTCTTAATATTAAATAATTATTAAATTTTCTTTTAAATTTTTATGTTTGTGGAACTTATCATAACCATAATCAAAATATGAAAGCAATATGAATTCAGAATTTTAAGATTATTTAAAATAAGTTTCAGTTTACCATTCAATAAATCAAAGGCATAAAATTATTTAGAATTTATAAAATATTTTAATTACTGTAGATGTTGATATGTGTTCATGAGTTTCCAAAAATAAACCAGTTACTTATGTATGTAACTTCATAGTGATCATTGATAAATATATTAAAGTACATGCACATTAAACGATAAATAAAAATAATTTGATATGACTTAACTATAGTAAAAATAATTATATTTCAGTTTGAATTTGTAATAATACATGTAACTTAATATATTCACAACATGAGTAACTCGCCTAATCCAACTTATATCTAATATCATAGATTAAACTACAATAAGAATATATAATTTTATAGTAATAATTAATTTTATAAATATAAATTATAGAATGATTCAAAATATATTAACAAATGAAAATTAAATATTAACTAATTGTTACAATTTTTTTTTTGAAAAATTTATATAGGCATTAGACTTCATAATATCATCGTTGTATTAATTTATTGAATTTGGAATCCGGCACTTTAGTTTATCTTTTATTTCATTCTAAGCACAATATATCTTAATTTATAAATAGTCATCTTAAAATATATTTGCATATAAAAGATAATGATATAAGACTCGGATGGAGCCTTTGGAAGGTGGTGGAGATGGATCCTCAAGCTGGCTTTCACGCACTCTCTTGAGAACAAAGGATGGTTGATGGTGATGGCACTTGACTAGATAGATCAAGTGTTATGGGATCAAACAAGCTAGCTATAACGCACTCTCTTGTTGGATCGGTTGATGGGGTTGAAGATGGATCGAAGAACACCACAAGGAGGATGATAGATCCTTGATACAGTTCGAACTCTTGCTGCTTGAATCACACAAGGAGGAAGAGAGAGGTGGCGGCTTGCTTAGGGGGCAAACTGACTCATATATTGATCTAGGTAAAAAGTTGTGTGTTACAAAGCTGCGTGTGGGACTTTATTAATAGTCCATCAGCTGATGACCTAACGGTCGACTCAAAGAAATAAAAGACTCAAAACGACAGGACTTAAAGGTTCAAAGAAAAGAAACAAAACAACTAACATTGCCCCGGTTTAAGACCAAAAAGGAAAGATGCATAAAGTAAATAAAAGAAAGGCCTAAACTAAGTCTTGGCCTTGAACCTTGGTTGCTGCGGAGATGGGAGAGTTCTAGGAACCACTAGACTGACCCATCTTACCTGCACAAATCGTAAATAATGAGAATACTTCCCTTGGTTCGAAGTTGGTCGGTTTTGGAAGGCTTTCTTCATTTTCTGGTAAGGCTTCCCATTCAGGAAGGGCATCCCGTTTAGGAAAGGATTCTTCATCTTCTGGAAAGGCTTCCTCTTTTCTTGTAAAGACTTCTTATTTATCTGGAAGGGCTTCCTCTTCAGTTCCTGCGAAGTAAACACCTTCATCAGTTCCATCCAAATAAGCTGGCTTACCTTGAGTGATATTGAGTTGCGCAAAGGCATTGCTCAAGTCATCACTTGTCTTGATGCTATGCTCTACTTTGGTGAGTTGAGCTATAGGTATGGCTGGTGGTTCTTCTAGGTGGTTCATGATGGCTTGGACCGCAAGGTTAAACCCTTCTTTGAGCCTTCTCTCTTTGGAACGTGTCATTGGTCCTTCAGAGACCTTAGGGATGGTTATAGGAGTGATGTTCTGGTCGATGTCCACATCAGATAACCAACCAACCGAGCAACCTAAATGCAATTAATAAAATTAATCAAAATTTAATATATTTAGAATAAAAATATTACAATTGAATTCAAAGATATAAATGCAAACCAATATATCTAAATGATAATTAAATCGACTGTAAAAACAACAAAACTGACAAATTATAACATATATAAAATCGAATGTCTAACTAAAGTAATATAATATTATTAATATAAACTGTGCATACAATTATAAATTTATATAAAATTAAAATAAATAGCAACTAATTATTATAGTATATTTACTTTATAAATATTTATATTCATGCATGAGCACGGGAAAATCACCCTAGTTGTACAATGAGTTTAAATTTGTACTGTACAGTGTAATGATTCTCACTTGGACTTTTTTCCTCTTATTCAGGATTCTCTATCCAATTCAGCAACATTTCGGCGGATACAGACTTAGTTCCGTACCTAAACACGACATGCACGTATCTAGGGAGGCCATGGAAGAAATATTCAAGGACAATTTTCATGAGGAATAACATGAGCAACGTTGTGAGACCCGAATGATGGCTTTAGTGGAACGCGGATTTTGCTTTGAACACACTCTTCTATAGAGAGTTCTTGAACTACGGATCTGGTTTAGGACTCAGCAGCCGAGTCAAATGGCTTGGTTACCACGTGCTTAACAGTTCGGACCAGGCTAACAATTTCACCGTTTCTCAGTTTTGTAAAGGAGATCTTTGGATGCCTTCTACGGGGGTAAAGTTCACTGCTGGCCAGTGACGGAGCCAGATAATCATTTCAATAGGGTCAATTACATAACAAGCATAAATTACATGGGTCAATATGCTAAATTTCTAACATTTTTCAATTGTCTTTTGAAAAGAATACAAGTAAATTCTTTTTAAATGTAAATCCACATGGGTCATTTGACCACCGTCACAAAGCACTAGCTCCGCCACTGCTGCTGGCTTGGACATCTAAGTATGGCTCTGTGTGGATCCTTTTTTTCAGAGTTTACTTTTTATTTTGTTGTGTTTACTTATACTGTTGTTTTAAGTTTGCGAAGTGGGTTTGGCAAATAATCGTTACAACATAAATGCTTTACTAAGCCATCAGGTAGTCAGTTTATGAAGAATTGATCATACTATAAATTCAAGGCGTAAATAAAACGAAAAAAAATATTTACAAGAATTAAAATATATAATATTTATGGAATGCGTTCAAAATATATATATATATATATATTATGGAGTATTTGATATGTACAGAAATGTAATAAACAAAAGTAATGAAAAACTAAAGAGAGAAGCATTGTACTATGTATAATTGCACCTTGCTTATATAACTTCTGATGCAAAAGCTATATGCCACTTTAGGCTAAGGGTGAAACATAAACTGGCATTACACAAAGACCGTTCCGAAAAAGACAAAACTAGGGCCTAGAAGAAGGTATTTGCTAGAATATGTAAATATATATTCGCTAACCGAATATTTGCGTAATGCCTTGCAGAAAATGATTCATGACTTGTTACCAACACCTTGTAGCTCAAAGAGCCGCTATATATAAAACTATGGCATCCCAATACTCTTACAAGCAAATCCTAATCGATCAATCTACATATGGCAAAGTCTTGGTTTACTTGATTCTGAAGAAACTCTCCACAAAATTGCAAAGAGGACGAAGAAAATCACATTCCAGCGTTTTAGAATGTTGCATTACAAGAAAGACAGACTCAAATAAAAAATATGCAGAGTTCTCATAAAAAAAAATGGTTTAACCAAGGATGGGGAAGATGCGGGCAACGTGTTCCAAGGGAACATTCTCGCCTGTGTTTTTCTTAAGCTGAGGATGATTAAATTCGTTCTGTGGTAAGACGATACTTCCATTTTGTTTCTCAACAATCCATCCACTGTTCGCCACTTGGTGCTCAATGAACTTGTCTAGGGATGCACCATCCATGTTAACAGCCTGTGTAAAATGTTCGTAACCAATGAGCAAAGGGTTATCAACGAGCAAAGATAAAAAAAAGTTGCACAATTTGATGACTTAAGCTATCCTAAGGTGAAAAATATGCTTGTTCAAAACCTGCATTTAATCTCTAGCATATAATACAAATCTACACACAAATCATAAAAATGAAAAGACACTACCTTAATGACCTACTTATGTGGGAGCTGGCATTACTAAACAATTGGTACATTCTGAAGTAACTAATCTGGTGATATATACCTGGAACAGTCTCGAGAAAGTGACGGTTCTTGGCAGCTTCATCCCAAAACTGCTGGAACCTCCCAGTCAAGTATTCCAAATACTCAAATCAGGATCTCAAGTCTCAAACCAAGATTGATGTTTTGCATACACATACCTTAAGGTAGTGTGAGAGAACAATGAGTCACTTGAACTGCTCCTCCATTTGCTGAAAAAAAAACACACACGATGAAGTTTGAACTACTAGAGTGCTTCCACTCAGCTTTCGCTTTGCTTTTCAGATGAAGTTTGATATCTTTACTGCATTTTATAAAGTGAACGTTCGTGCTGAAGTAAACACACATAAAGTATATATATTAGAAAAAAGACACCATTGCATAAATCTTTATTTAGAAAAGAAGAGACTACTATCTATCTAGTAGCACAAAAATAAAATAAATAAATCTATCTAACACAACACCTTCAAAATGAAGTGAAAACTTCTTAGAACTAAGTCCATGCCATCTCTCTTCCCTTTCAATATCAATAAAACTTCTCAAGCATCCATATGACCGTTGAAAAAAATTGTGAAACTAGAGATTGGTAGTTGCTGCAGACAGGGTCTATGCTATTACTACTAACGTAAGACTAATCATGTCGCAAACTGGAAAAGATACATAACTTGTAGCCTTTGGAGGTGGAGAGACCAACTCAAGTAAATCAAACCAGTTAATGCTCATAAAATCGGTTTAGAACCACTCACCTGATGGATCTCCCTTCTTGCATAATTTGATGCTGCGTAGAGAAAACATAAAGAGGTTGGAAGTTTTTAATGTCAGAACAGAAGAGTTTTTTGGTATTACTTGTGACAGGTCCTTTCTCTTAAAGGCATATTAATACATTTACCAGAGGAATGTATCAACGAGGCATTAGGGATTTAGGCTGTTGGTGAAGAGAAGCAGAGTGGTCAGTGGGAAACAAGAACTAGATAGGAGCTTGAGGTTTGTTCCTCAGTGAGTGGTTCTGATCCATCACCAGCTTCTGTGTTTTAGCGAGAGAGCTCAGGTCCAGAGTTGCAGGATGAAGAGTCTTTCCACCTACAACGTTTGAAGCAATACCAAAGGGTTAAGTTTAAACATCTTCAAATAAAAGAAGAAAAAGAAAAGAAGAATGGGTAGTACAAGTAACAAGTCATCACAACTCTCACAAGCTATATATAACAGACACACACTCTCATTTCTCCCTCACAACTCTGAAATTCAAATCTAGAAAAATCCTGAGAGAGAAAAAACACCGAGAGATGGATCAGAAGATACCTAACACTCCGACGTCCTCCGGTCCAACTCCGATGGACACGGATTCTTCCAGGAGCTCCTCGGCGTCCTCTGCTCGCGCGCCTACTCCCAATACATCCGTCGCATCTCCTCCTCCCTCCGCCGTTCCTACTACGCCATTGCCGAACCACGAAGTTCCAGCCGCCGCTCCCAAAGTTCCAACGCTCTTCCTGGACATTGAGCCCGCCGATGGAGTGAAGGTGATGAAGCTGCACTGCACTTGCAACCAAGTTCACACCGTTCTTCTGACCAACGGAAACCTCTTCCTCCTCGGAGTCTAAACCGCTGTGTGTTCGCCGCCTCCGGCTCTGTTAGGGTTCCCTCTTTGGTGTTGCTTCATTTTTTTCCTTTCTTTCCTTTTTTTTCCTCTTTTTTCCTTTGTTCCTTTCATTTTTCTTTTTCATTTTTAGCACGCCAAAGCCTTAACTGCAGATGTAATGTTTCTGCACATTTGTTTATAAATAAAACATTACCTATTATCCTTGTTTCGCCTATTCTCAAAATCTATCAAACTAATCAAACTCATTTATATATAGACTATGATATTCATATATTATTCATTAATGTATTCTCAAACTTCAAAAACATAGATAATAAAAAAAAATTAGGTTTAAAAGGACAAAAACAAATACAATGCATTACAATTTCCGGTTTAATAATTTAAATGAAGTGGACGTTTTATAAATTTCAATTAATATATGTTACTCAGTCAAATATTTAAATTATAGAAATAATTCGGTTAACATATATGCATGACCAAAACCTAAAATACAAGTACAATCTTCAAAAAACTAATATTTAAGTTAATATTAAATTGGACATAATTTTTCGTAAATATCACATAATGTAAGTTTATATTAGCAGTAAATTTAATTAAAGACTGATCAATTATATTTTATCTATTTATTAATATAACAATATTATATTTGCTTATTAATTCTTATATATACAAATGTACTTTTATCCAATTTCTAGAAACAATTTATTCAAAACTCTCAACAAAATACTTACTAATATATTTGCTTTTAATAAAGTATTAAAATTACATCTATATATATATATATATATTAATAGTTAGCTATTACTGATATTTAGTTTCAGACATCATTTTTGGTTCTAATTTTTATCAACAATCACATCATAGATCTTTTTAGTATATTTGTAAATACAGATCGAGTTCAATTTCAGACATCATTTTTTGTTCTAACTTGTATCACATCCAGAGAACATATAGTTCTAGTTCTGGTAGAGCTTGTGGCTTCCCTACGTTTTGTCTCTCACAACATTTATAAAAATAGTTTCTTGGTGTCAAAGAAAGAAAGTTAAGAAACTATACAAAATATTTGAAATACTTCTAATTAGCTAATTAGCTAGCACTTTTCAAAAATACATCTAATCAACAATAGCATAACATCTGGGTTTAAGATTTATTGATTACTAGATATGAGCCAGTTGCATTGCATTAATAAAACATAAAATAATAATTATTTTATTATCATTTTATGATTGATTTGCATATGTTTGTAAGATTTATTTTATAATTAAAAACATATTTTCATACATAAGTTTAAGTTGAAATTTATATTTTATAATCATGGCACATAGATGATTTGTTATCAACTTTCTACTTGGATTAGGATAAACACTATATCTAAAGATTTAAATTGAACCCAACATAAAATAAAAAATTAAATGAAAAATAAAAAAAATTGAAAGTCAAATAATTTCAATCGAGTCAATGACAACATTATACATTTTATGTAATAATTTAATGTTTTATTAAATATTTTTTATAATTTTACACTTCTTTTGTTAATTAAATAATTTTTAGTATTTTGTTCATCATCAAATTCTCTATTAACTTTTTTATAAAATAACTTTTTACAATTCTCTTCTGGTTATGACTTAAAAATATGATACAAATCTCTTTTGTATAGGATTTTGTTGTTTTTTAAAAAAGGAAAACAACTATCAAATATTTTTTGTTAGAATACAAGTTAGAATCATTTTTTGTTCTAACTTGTATCACATCCGGAGAACATCTAGTTCTAGTTCTGGTAGAGCTTGTGGCTTCCCTACATTTTGTCTCTCACAACATTTATAAAAATAGTTTCTTGGTGTCAAAGAAAGAAAGTTAAGAAATTATACAAAATATTTGAAATAATTCTAATTAGCTAGCACTTTTCAAAAATACATCTAATCAACAATAGCATAATATCTGGGTTTAAGGTTTATTGATTACTAGATATGAGCCTGTTGCGTTGCATTAATAAAACATAAAATAATAATTAGTTTATTATCATTTTATGATTGATTTGCATATGCTGGGGTGACGAGTAAGGAGGTAACAAGTGATGTACATGATGCCACTGGTGATTGATTCTGGTCTGTTCTAGCCACTTACTTCTTCGACTTTCTCTCTGGTATCGGAACAAACACTCCGGTTGTTCTCTTTCGTACCGGAACAAGCACCCTGGTTGTTCTGCCTGCTTTCACTGTGTGAGCATTGATGAGTAAGAACTGCGTCAATCCTTTCCTCTCCGACCTTTTTGCACATATCTGCACATAAAGTACTAGAAAAGCAAATGCATGAGGGTGGAATAAAAGGTCAGGGTTCAAGGTGGGAACTAGCTAAAGATGAGCTAGCCACTCAGGAACAGCAAGAGGGATAAAAATCGGATAAGAAGTCCTGAGTGTAGTTCTCATTCTACCCTGATCTAGTGCCCATGATAAGAAGTGTGTCTTTGCGGTCAGCGAACATTGAGATGAGATGAAACCCCGGGTTGGTCTTGACTTCCTGGATCGGGGTGATGTTCTCTCTACGCATCTCGTCCTCAAGTCCCGTGTAGAGAACCTGGAGCTCTCCATTCGTGATCTTGGAGGTGTACTCCTTCGCGAACATGACATTGGACACAATCTTGGCGATGATCCGGATAGCAGGGTTCCGGATCTGCGACTGATAGGCTTTGCGAGAGGTGAACTTGCCGGCTGCGATGAGATCCCAAAAGATGTCTGCCGGCTTGAACTTCTTTTCCACTGAAACTCCCTTTGGCGTGTCTGCAATCTCGAGTAGCGTGTTCAGATCGTTGAGAGAGATGGTGCAGAACTTGCCATCAGCCATGAAGGAGAAGGAGCAGTTCTCGTACGTAGGCGCATTGGGGTTCTGGTAAGTGATCTTGCACGTCATGAGCACTTGCCTGACCAAGTCTGGGTAGAGAACCTGGGCCTGGTAGCAGAGAGGCATGAATCCCATAGCCTGCATCGTGTCGAACACCTCAGTGTCAAGGCCTAGAGCGCCTAGTGTTGGCTGGTGCACGAACCGCATGGGCAAGATCTCTGCTAGGAAGAGCCTGTTGTATATCGCTGCCGACTCCTTGTCCCATCCCTCAACGTTGAAGTCAGGGAGCATCAGATCATTGAGGTCGATGGGCTCGCCCTCAATCTTGTTCGGCCATAGGTAACCAGGTGGAGCACTCGCGGCTGGAGAAGTTGTGCTCTTGGTGGCTCTTGCGTTCCGCATCTTTGGAGCCATCTGCAAGACCAAAAACAATATCCTAATATCAGCATAGTTCGTTGGTTGTTCTAGAAACGATGGAACAATCCAATCTTCTTGTTCTACCCAAGTCCATCGATTACTAGACAACCTACACAAGCCTCAATCTCAACAGTAGAAATCACAAAGGCCAAGAATCACAAGCAACAAATCGGTTCCTCTTCCATTGAAAATCAATCATGAATTCAATCCTAGTAGCAAGTATACTATCAAGAGCTACAACCTAGTATGAAATCGCAAAGCATAAAGGAAAGAGGGAACCTTAGAAATCACTCCCAAATCGCGATTTGCATGCGCAAAAAGGGGGAGAGTTCTTGTCCGATTACCTTGATTGGAGAGGTGATTCCTGCAAAACAACCCAATCTCAAGAGAATCCCAAGAGGTTAGAACCAAAATTGATGAGAAAGAGAGGGATGTGTGTTCGCGATTTTAGGGTTCTAAGGGGGGCTTTGCGGCGAGAGAGATGAAGTGGGGAAGTGGAGTGTTTGAGCCTTAAATAGGTCCATCAAAACCGCTTCCCCTTCTATTTATTTTTATTTTTATTTTTATTTTTTTTTTGTTCGAGCATTTACCTGGGAACAATCAGCGGAACAACCGCTGGAGTGCTCTCCTGGAGTGATCTCGAATTTTCTTGATTTTTCAACCTGCAAGTTAGTTCCTAGAAAGATAAAGACAAAAAGAAAACAATATTTACACTCACCAGTGGGTTGCCTCCCACCAAGCGCTTGTTTTCTGTCACTAGCTTGACTTCAATGAGCCGATTAGGCTTGGGGGGGATCGCTTAAGGGTATCTCTACACTTTCAGCGATTGTTGTGTCAACAAGATATGGCTTGAGACGCTGACCATTGACAACAAATTCTCCACCTCTTGTGTCCAGCAACACAACAGCTCCATAAGGGCGAACCTTCTTAATGGTGAAAGGTCCAGACCATCTGGACTTAAGTTTTCCAGGGAACAGCTTAACCCGTGAATTGAAGAGTAAGACCTGATCGTTCGGAGCAAAGCTTCTGCTGATGATCCGTTTGTCATGGAATGCCTTGGTCTTTTCCTTGTAGATTTTAAAACTCTCATAGGCCAGATGTCTGATCTCCTCCAACTCGTGGATCTGAATGGTTCGCCTCTCCTTGGCGGGTTTGATGTCGAAGTTTAGTAGTTTGACAGCCCAAGCTGCCTTGTACTCTAGCTCAACAGGTAGGTGTCACACCTTGCCATAGACCAGATGATAGGGAGTGGTCTCTAAAGGGGTCTTGTAGGTTGTTCTGTACGCCCAGAGAGCATCGTCAAGCTTAAGGGACCAGTCCTTGCGGGTGGTGTTGACAGTCTTCTGCAGGATGTTCTTGATCTCTCTGTTGGAAACTTCCACTTGACCACTTGTTTGAGGATGATAGGCGGTTGCAACCTTGTGTTTGACACCATTCTTGCTCAGCAATTTTTGGAACAACTTATTGATAAAGTGAGTTCCACCATCGCTTATAACCACTCTAGGCACTCCAAATCTTGGAAAGATGATAGAGGTGAACATCTTGGTTACAACTCGCGCATCATTGGTTGGACTAGCAATCGCTTCTACCCACTTGGAGACATAGTCCACAGCAACTAGGATGTACTCGTTCTTGTGAGAGACTGGGAAGGGTCCCATGAAATTGATCCCCCAGCAACCAAACACTTCAACTTCCAAGATGTAGTTCTGAGGCATCTCGTTTCTCTTGCTTATACTCCCCATCCTTTGGCATGGATTGCATCGAGATATGAAAGCGTGAGCATCTCTGAACATAGTGGGCCACCAGAAACCGGCTTGGAGGATCTTGGAAACTGTCTTGAAGGTGGCAAAGTGACCAGCATAAGAGGAACCGTGGCAGTGGTGAAGGATCCCTGGAATATCAGACTCTGGAACATATCTCCTGAAGATCCCATCCTTGGCTTGCCGATATAGATACGGCTCATCCCAGAAGTAGTGCCTCGCCTCCCTTAGAAATTTCCTCTTCTCATTCCCAGCGAACCTCAAAGGCTCTTTCTCAGCTGCCAAGAAGTTGGCAATCTCAGCAAACCATGGAAGGTTCAGGTACTCTTTCTAGATCACTGCAACGAATGCTCCTTCCACGCGGAAACAGTCCTTGATGACAGGCGACGACTGTTCCACGTTGCGCAGACCAATCGCACCGACGTACTCCATCGGTTGTTCCTCGTCAAGAACTGTCTCATCTGACACTTTCATCCTGGAGAGATGATCTGCTACTCCATTATCAATCCCCTTCTTGTCTCTTATCTCCAGATCAAACTCTTGGAGCAAGAGAATCCATCTTAAGAGCCGCGGTTTAGCATCCTTCTTCGTGAGTAGGTACTTGAGAGCCGCATGGTCTGTGTGCACAATCACCTTTGATCCAACCAGATAGGATCCGAACTTATCAAAAGCGAACACGATGGCAAGGAGCTCCTTCTCTGTGGTTGCGTATCGGCACTGAGCTTCATCTAAGGTTCTGCTTGCATAGTAGATCACGTGAAGCTTCTTGTCTTTACGCTGTCCAAGGACTGCTCCGACTGCAAAATCACTTGCATCTGTCATGATCTCAAAAGGGAGATCCCAGTCTGGAGGTTGGACAACTGGTGCACTGACTAGGACTCCCTTGATCGTGTGGAATGCGGCTAAGCAGTCGCTGTCAAAGGCAAACTGAGCTTCCTTGCAGAGCAACCGAGTGAGTGGTCCCGCGATCTTAGAGAAGTCCTGGATGAACCTCCTATAGAAACCAGTGTGTCCCAAGAAACTCCTGATTCCCTTCACTGAAGTTGGTGATTGCAGACTCATCTTGACCTCGATCTTTGCCTTGTCCACCTCAATGCCTTTCTCTGATATCTTGTGTCCCAGAACAATCCCATCTCTGACCATGAAGTGGCATTTCTCCTAGTTCAGCACCAGATGCTTCTCTTCGCATCGCTTCAGCACCCTGCACAAGTTTGACAAACAGACATGAAAGGAGCTTCCATAAACGCTGAAATCGTCCATGAAAACCTCCATTATGTCTTCGATCAGATCAGTAAAAATCGACATCATGCATCGCTGGAAGGTCGCTGGAGCATTGCACAAGTCGAAGGGCATCCTCCTGTATGCACATGTTCCATAAGGGCATGTGAACATCGTCTTCTCCTGATCATCTGGGTGGATGGAAATCTGAAAGAAACCTGAATAACCATCTAAAAAGCAATAGTAAGGGTGGTTAGCCAATCTCTCAAGCATTTGATCAATAAAAGGAAGTGGGAAGTGATCCTTACGAGTCGCAGCATTCAACTTACGAAAATCAATGCACATGCGATGACCAGTAACTGTTCTAGTGGGGATCAATTCATTAGTTTCATTGGTTATCACAGTGATCTCACATTTCTTAGGTACTACATGCACATGACTAACCCACTTACTATCAGAGATCGCATAGATCACACCTGCTTCTAGAAGTTTCATTATCACTTTCTTTACAACATCTTTTAGATTTGGGTTTAACCTCCTCTGATGTTCTACAGAAGTCATCGATTCATCTTCCAGGTGTATTCTATGCATGCACAGATCAGGTGAAATGCCAGGTATGTCAGCTAGAGAATAACCCAAAGCCTTACGATATTTTCTCAGTTCACACAAAAGCAGAGCAGTCTCTGCATTGTTCAGATCAGCATTCACAATGACAGGATATGTGGAATTGGGTCCAAAAAATGCATACCTGAGTCCCTTGGGAAGGGATTTGAGCTCTATCTTTGGAGCTTTCAGCTCGCTCCATGAGTCATCGGTCTGAGCTGCCGGAACAGACGGGTTCTGAGACGCGGTTGTTCCAGCCGATATGCTGGACTCAATGTTCTCCCCCAGACTTAGATTCGCCACCATTCTCTCAATACTCCTGGCTGAATCCAGGAATTTGGCATAGGCATCAGCATCAACACTCTCTAAGCTCTGCTCGGCTTCAGCTCTGACTAAGGCGAGTTCAAGTGGATCCTCAGTGAGAATCTCCTCGATCATTCCCTCATGCGGCTCTAACGGATCGCCATCTTCTTGGACAGTGAAAGTTTATCCATCCAGCATCGGTTTCTTGAGCATCTGATCCATCTCAAACTTCATCACAATATCTCCAAGGTGAAGATCGATCTTCCCCTATCTGACATCAATGATAGCTCCAACAGTGCAGAGGAATGGTCTGCCTAAGATCAGGGGATCATTGGAATCTTCCTCGACTTCCAGAACAACGAAATCGGCAGGAACAAGTGTGTTCCCAACCAGAACTTGAAGATCTTCGAGGATTCCAACTGGAGACTTCACAGATCGATCAGCAAACACTAGGGACATCCTGGTAGGCTTGAAGTCCGTGTATCCAAGGCGCTTAGCCACAGTATATGGCATGAGGTTTATGCTTGACCCTAGATCGACCAGCGAGCATGAGAAGACTGTTCTCCCAATCTGAACTAAGATGACAAATTTTCCCGGATCACCCAGCTTCTTGATCCTTCTGTTCTGGAGCACCGCACTGCATTCCTTAGAGACAATCATGAACTCGCTGTCATCAGATATATTCCCAGAGATTAGTCCCTTAACAAAGCTACGCATGGATGGTATCATCTGGATCGCACTCATCAGAGGGAGCTTGACAGTTAGGTCTTCCAGCATCTTCCTGCACTTCATCTCTTCTTTATCCTTGCGTGTAGCCTTAGCTGGAACGGGGTAAGGTACTTTTGGTACATACTGACGAGCAGGAAAAGGTGCTGCAGTCGGTGGAACAACCCCAGCGGGTCGCTCTGCTTCAGTCGGAACAGTCTCAGTAGGTTGTTCTACCTCTTCCTCATCTGTGGGTACAACTTTAGGTGGCTGATCCGACTCCTTCTGCTTCCCTTTCTCAGTCGATGTGAATCTCCTGGGCTCTAGATCAGGCAATTGCTTTCCACTCCTTAGACCTACTGCATTGCACTCCTTGGGGTTCTTGTCTGTTTTTCCAGGGAGAGTTCTCTGCTGTCTCTTCACACTCTCAGCAGTCTGAGCAATCTGAATATCCATCTGTCTCATATGGATTGACACATTGTCATATTTGGCACTCAGGTCATTGAACATATGATTCATCCTGGTGTTGATGTCGCTTGTGACCTGGTTCAGTGCCTTCCCTTGGATCTGCTGTCTTTGGAGCAGTTGGCTCATCATATTGGCGAGGCTTTTCATGTCATCATGCGGAGCAGTCTGAGCCGGTTGTGCAGCCTGCTGATTAACCGGCTGTTTCTGGCTGTGGAATTGGGCATTCTGAGCTGGGTTGAGGACAAAGGTTCTTCCCTGATTGCCATAAGGCCTTTGGTATCCACTGTTCTGACCCTGATTTCCTTGAGCTTTATCGTCTGGTTTAGGGGCATTGAACAGGTGGGGATTGTTCCTCACGTTAGGGTTCGGGTGATAGTTCTTGAACTGCCATCCTTGCCCATTCACATAGCTCACTTCATGCTGATCCTCAGCTGACTGATCTGCCTCTGATGTGCCTTCCGCGGTAGCTTTATCCTGAGGGGATTCTTCCATGATGAAGACCTGATTCTGATTGCTCTTAATCAGCTGATCGACCTTGGCAGAGAGCTCATCAATCTTGTTGTTATCAATGCTCTTCACCTTATGAGTGTGATCAGTCTCGTGGTTATTATCAGCTGAGCATGAGGCCATGTTCTCAATCAACTCGAAGGCACCTTGAGTGGACTGAGTCATGAAATCTCCCTTACTGGCTGAGTTCAAAGCGTTCATGTACTCCCAGCCTACTCCATCGTAGAACACTCCCAGCAGATAGTCTTCCTCAAAACCGTGATGCGGGCACTCTCTGCGGTAGACGTTGAATCGCTCCCAAGCATCGTAGAGCGACTCGTCCACCAGCTGTTTGAAGGTCATGGTCTTCTGTCTCAGAGCTGCCGTCTTCGATTTCGTGTAGGAGTGGCTTAAGAAGGCCTTTCAGACTTGTTCCCAAGTGGTGAGTGATCCCGTGGGTAGTGAATCAAGCCAGCGAGCAACTTTCCCATCAAGAGAGAAAGGGAACAAAGTACACTTGATGTAATCGGGTGGTACTCCATTCGCTTTAGTGAAACCACACATCTTCTCAAAGTGCTCGATGTGGTCCATCGGTATCTTAGCAGGAAGTCCATTGAAGATCTTCCTTTGCACTAGACTTATCAAGGCTGGCTTGATCTCGAAGTCTTGCCTAGTGCACGGTGGAGGGGTTATGGCAGATCGCGTAGCAGGCAGATTACGCAGTAAGTTTCTCTGGCCGATCTGGACCACTTCCTCCTGTTGGTTCTGCTGGTTCGCAGCATTCAGAACAGCTTGCTCGGCAGCAGCTTGCTGCGCTTGGATCGTCTGCTGCATCTGCTGCATCTGCTGTTGCATGAGTGCAAACACATCAGTGAGATCATCTGGATGATCACCCATGTTGGTGTTCGTTGATCTCGGCTGTTGACGGTTCTGTCGTTCCAATCTCGCTAGTTCCTCGTTGGTTAGTTGATGCAATGGTCCTTGTGCGTTGCTCCGAGTATGTTTACTGGTCATGCACCTGGATCATCAGCTGCAACAAAGAAAATAACACGAGTTAGATATCTTAGACTAGATATGAAACCGAAAATTAGAGGTAAAAAATTGGTCTCCGTCGCAATGGCGCCAAAACTTGATACACTAAAAATGAATCCTTGCTACTGCCAAGTTAACAGTTGCAATTGTAGTACTTGAGATTCAAATCCAGAGGCCAGTCTACACTCTAGTTCTATAAGTTCCGAAATCAAGCTAAGATGAAGATATGATTTTGGTTGAAAGAGGCGATAGTTAACAAGCAAAATAAACACAAGATTGATTCAATTAAACAAGAGCTAGCCTAGGGTAATTCATTGGATGTTGAATTGGAGCCAAACAATTATTCAAGCGCGATGAAGTGCTTTCTAGAACTCGGATCACTTAGCTGGAACACTCCACTATCGTGGCAGTGATCGCTTTGCAGATCGATCTCACCACCTAACTGTCGTTGGGATGAGGATCGATTGCAAGCTTTAGAGAACAGATCCGATTAGTTCACTTACCACCCTAATATCTACTTTCGCTGATTAGGGATACTAAGCTCATTCAATACATGTCAAGTTATCTCCTAAGCGGTTAACTAGGGGATGAACTAGTGATCTAACATCAAGTGATCAGGTTAATGAAAGCAGTAAGAACAGTATGAATGAAGAACAATTATGGATCGCTTATCTATGTTTAGCTCATGTCTCAACACCCTAAAAACCCTAGGCGAGCAAGGTCACTACTCGATCATGATGCAAATAAACAAAGACATAAATCCTGAATAAAATTGCATAAGAACAGAGTATGAAACAATAGGGTTCAGATGATCTTCTCTATGAGAGGATGGGTTCTTCTCCCTTACAAGTTGCAGATCGCAAAATACTCAGTGTTCTCTTGTAAAACTAGCGTAAGAAAAATAGTAAAAAGATAGATGGCGTTTCTATATGGAGGCGCCAATCAGAAAAAAAGAGATTAGGGCAACAGGGTTTTAATTCCCGAAATAGGAGTTTCCATATTCGTCTGGAACAATCTCCGGATCACTCCGTCTGCTTGTTCCGTTTGAGAGGAATGCTCCAAAAGGACATCTTTTCATCGGACACCTTCTCTTCTTTCTTCTACTAACTCCAGACCTGTAAAAGGTTAAAAAAGACTAGACTGACACGAATTAGTGACTTGAAACAAAAGAAAACATATATACAATGATGTGAAAAACACCATATATCATTTACCATTCAATAAATCAAAGGCATAAAATTATTTAGAATTTATAAAATATTTTAATTACTGTAGATGTTGATATGTGTTCATGAGTTTCCAAAAATAAACCAGTTACTTATGTATGTAACTTCATAGTGATCATTGATAAATATATGAAAGTACATGCACATTAAACGATAAATAAAAATAATTTGATATGACTTAACTATAGTAAAAATAATTATATTTCAGTTTGAATTTGTAATAATACATGTAACTTAATATATTCACAACATGAGTAACTCGCCTAATCCAACTTATATCTAATATCATAGATTAAACTACAATAAGAATATATAATTTTATAGTAATAATTAATTTTATAAATATAAATTATAGAATGATTCAAAATATATTAACAAATGAAAATTAAATATTAACTAATTGTTACAATTTTTTTTTTGAAAAATTTATATAGGCATTAGACTTCATAATATCATCGTTGTATTAATTTATTGAATTTGGAATCCGGCACTTTAGTTTATCTTTTATTTCATTCTAAGCACAATATATCTTAATTTATAAATAGTCATCTTAAAATATATTTGCATATAAAAGATAATGATATAAGACTCGGATGGAGCCTTTGGAAGGTGGTGGAGATGGATCCTCAAGCTGGCTTTCACGCACTCTCTTGAGAACAAAGGATGGTTGATGGTGATGGCACTTGACTAGATAGATCAAGTGTTATGGGATCAAACAAGCTAGCTATAACGCACTCTCTTGTTGGATCGGTTGATGGGGTTGAAGATGGATCGAAGAACACCACAAGGAGGATGATAGATCCTTGATACAGTTCGAACTCTTGCTGCTTGAATCACACAAGGAGGAAGAGAGAGGTGGCGGCTTGCTTAGGGGGCAAACTGACTCATATATTGATCTAGGTAAAAAGTTGTGTGTTACAAAGCTGCGTGTGGGACTTTATTAATAGTCCATCAGCTGATGACCTAACGTTCGACTCAAAGAAATAAAAGACTCAAAACGACAGGACTTAAAGGTTCAAAGAAAAGAAACAAAACAACTAACATTGCCCCGGTTTAAGACCAAAAAGGAAAGATGCATAAAGTAAATAAAAGAAAGGCCTAAACTAAGTCTTGGCCTTGAACCTTGGTTGCTGCGGAGATGGGAGAGTTCTAGGAACCACTAGACTGACCCATCTTACCTGCACAAATCGTAAATAATGAGAATACTTCCCTTGGTTCGAAGTTGGTCGGTTTTGGAAGGCTTTCTTCATTTTCTGGTAAGGCTTCCCATTCAGGAAGGACATCCCGTTTAGGAAAGGATTCTTCATCTTCTGGAAAGGCTTCCTCTTTTCTTGTAAAGACTTCTTATTTATCTGGAAGGGCTTCCTCTTCAGTTCCTGCGAAGTAAACACCTTCATCAGTTCCATCCAAATAAGCTGGCTTACCTTGAGTGATATTGAGTTGCGCAAAGGCATTGCTCAAGTCATCACTTGTCTTGATGCTATGCTCTACTTTGGTGAGTTGAGCTATAGGTATGGCTGGTGGTTCTTCTAGGTGGTTCATGATGGCTTGGACCGCAAGGTTAAACCCTTCTTTGAGCCTTCTCTCTTTGGAACGTGTCATTGGTCCTTCAGAGACCTTAGGGATGGTTATAGGAGTGATGTTCTGGTCGATGTCCACATCAGATAACCAACCAACCGAGCAACCTAAATGCAATTAATAAAATTAATCAAAATTTAATATATTTAGAATAAAAAATATTACAATTGAATTCAAAGATATAAATGCAAACCAATATATCTAAATGATAATTAAATCGACTGTAAAAACAACAAAACTGACAAATTATAACATATATAAAATCGAATGTCTAATTAAAGTAATATAATATTATTAATATAAACTGTGCATACAATTATAAATTTATATAAAATTAAAATAAATAGCAACTAATTATTATAGTATATTTACTTTAAATATTTATATTCATGCATGAGCACGGGAAAATCACCCTAGTTGTACAATGAGTTTAAATTTGTACTGTACAGTGTAATGATTCTCACTTGGACCTTTTTCCTTTTATTCAGGATTCTCTATCCAATTCAGCAACATTTCGGCAGATGCAGACTTAGTTCCGTACATAAACACGACATGCACGTATCTAGGGAGGCCATGGAAGGAATATTCAACGACAATTTTCATGAGGAATAACATGAGCAACGTTGTGAGACCCGAATGATGGCTTTAGTGGAACGCGGATTTTGCTTTAAACACACTCTTCTATAGAGAGTTCTTGAACTACGGGTCTGGTTCAGGACTCAGCAGCCGAGTCAAATGGCTTGGTTACCACGTGCTTAACAGCTCGGACCAGGCTAACAATTTCACCGTTTCTCAGTTTAGTAAAGAAGATCTTTGGATGCCTTTTACGGGGGTAAAGTTCACTGCTGGCCAGTGACGGAGCCAGATAATCATTTCAATGGGGTCAATTACATAACAAGCATAAATTACATGGGTCAATATGCTAAATTACTAACATTTTTCAATTGTTTTTTGAAAAGAATACAAGTAAATTCTTTTTAAATGTAAATCTACATGGATCATTTGACCACCGTCACAAAGCACTAGCTCCGCCACTGCTGCTGGCTTGGACATCTAAGTAGGGCTCTGTGTGGATCCTTTTTTTTCAGAGTTTACTTTTTATTTTGTTGTGTTTTCTTTTACTGTTGTTTTAAGTTTGCGAAGTGGGTTTGGCAAATATCGTTACAACATAAATGCTTTACTGAGCCATCAGGTAGTCAGTTTATGAAGAATTGATCATACTATAAATTCAAGGCGTAAATAAAACGAAAAAAAATATTTCCAAGAATTAAAATATATAATATTTATGGAATGCGATCAAAATATATATATATATTATGGAGTATTTGATATGTACAGAAATGTAATAAACAAAAGTAATGAAAAACTAAAGAGAGAAGCATTGTACTATGTATAATTGCACCTTGCTTATATAACTTCTGATGCAAAAGCTATATGCCACTTTAGGCTAAGGGTGAAACATAAACTGGCATTACACAAAGACCGTTCCGAAAAAGACAAAACTAGGGCCTAGAAGAAGGTATTTGCTAGAATATGTAAATATATATTCGCTAACCGAATATTTGCGTAATGCCTTGCAGAAAATGATTCATGACTTGTTACCAACACCTTGTAGCTCAAAGAGCCGCTATATATAAAACTATGGCATCCCAATACTCTTACAAGCAAATCCTAATCGATCAATCTACATATGGCAAAGTCTTGGTTTACTTGATTCTGAAGAAACTCTCCACAAAATTGCAAAGAGGACGAAGAAAATCACATTCCAGCGTTTTAGAATGTTGCATTACAAGAAAGACAGACTCAAATAAAAATTTGCAGAGTTCTCATAAAAAAAAATGGTTTAACCAAGGATGGGGAAGATGCGGGCAACGTGTTCCAAGGGAACATTCTCGCCTGTGTTTTTCTTAAGCTGAGGATGATTAAATTCGTTCTGTGGTAAGACGATACTTCCATTTTGTTTCTCAACAATCCATCCACTGTTCGCCACTTGGTGCTCAATGAACTTGTCTAGGGATGCACCATCCATGTTAACAGCCTGTGTAAAATGTTCGTAACCAATGAGCAAAGGGTTATCAACGAGCAAAGATCAAAAAAAGTTGCACAATTTGATGACTTAAGCTATCCTAAGGTGAAAAATATGCTTGTTCAAAACCTGCATTTAATCTCTAGCATATAATACAAATCTACACACAAATCATAAAAATGAAAAGACACTACCTTAATGACCTACTTATGTGGGAGCTGGCATTACTAAACAATTGGTACATTCTGAAGTAACTAATCTGGTGATATATACCTGGAACAGTCTCGAGAATGTGACGGTTCTTGGCAGCTTCATCCCAAAACTGCTGGAACCTCCCAGTCAAGTATTCCAAATACTCAAATCAGGATCTCAAGTCTCAAACCAAGATTGATGTTTTGCATACACATACCTTAAGGTAGTGTGAGAGAACAATGAGTCACTTGAACTGCTCCTCCATTTGCTGAAAAAAAACACACACGATGAAGTTTGAACTACTAGAGTGCTTCCACTCAGCTTTCGCTTTGCTTTTCAGATGAAGTTTGATATCTTTACTGCATTTTATAAAGTGAACGTTCGTGCTGAAGTAACACACATAAAGTATATATATTAGAAAAAAGACACCATTGCATAAATCTTTATTTAGAAAAGAAGAGACTACTATCTATCTAGTAGATACAAAAATAAAATAAATAAATCTATCTAACACAACACCTTCAAAATGAAGTGAAAACTTCTTAGAACTAAGTCCATGCCATCTCTCTTCCCTTTCAATATCAATAAAACTTCTCAAGCAGTAAATTTAATTAAAGACTGATCAATTATATTTTATCTATTTATTAATATAACAATATTATATATGCTTATTAATTCTTATATATACAAATGTACTTTTATCCAATTTCTAGAAACAATTTATTCAAAACTCTCAACAAAATACTTACTAATATATTTGCTTTTAATAAAGTATTAAAATTACATCTATATATATATATATATATATTAATAGTTAGCTATTACTGATATTTAGTTTCAGACATCATTTTTGGTTCTAACTTTTATCAACAATCACATCATAGGTCTTTTTAGTATATTTGTAAGTACAGATCGAGTTCAATTTCAGACATCATTTTTTGTTCTAACTTGTATCACATCCGGAGAACATCTAATTCTAGTTCTGGTAGAGCTTGTGGCTTCCCTACATTTTGTCTCTCACAACATTTATAAAAATAGTTTCTTGGTGTCAAAGAAAGAAAGTTAAGAAACTATACAAAATATTTGAAATACTTCTAATTAGCTAATTAGCTAGCACTTTTCAAAAATACATCTAATCAACAATAGCATAACATCTGGGTTTAAGGTTTATTGATTACTAGATATGAGCCAGTTGCATTGCATTAATAAAACATAAAATAATAATTATTTTATTATCATTTTATGATTGATTTGCATATGTTTGTAAGATTTATTTTATAATTAAAAACATATTTTCATACATAAGTTTAAGTTGAAATTTATATTTTATAATCATGGCACATAGATGATTTGTTATCAACTTTCTACTTGGATTAGGATAAACACTATATCTAAAGATTTAAATTGAACCCAACATAAAATAAAAAATTAAATGAAAAATAAAAAAAATTGAAAGTCAAATAATTTCAATCGAGTCAATGACAACATTATACATTTTATGTAATAATTTAATGTTTTATTAAATATTTTTTATAATTTTACACTTCTTTTGTTAATTAAATAATTTTTAGTATTTTGTTCATCATCAAATTCTCTATTAACTTTTTTATAAAATAACTTTTTACAATTCTCTTCTGGTTATGACTTAAAAATATGATACAAATCTCTTTTGTATAGGATTTTGTTGTTTTTTAAAAAAGGAAAACAACTATCAAATATTATTTTACAGTGTTTTAGTATCTTAGAAAAATAAATAAATATTACATAATATTTTAAAATTATTTTTTTCTAGGATTTATAAAAAAATACTTTGCAATAATTATCTCAAGTTAATATTAAATATTTTGCCATTTATAAAGTGCCATTTTCAAAATTCGTTTTTTTCAATATCACTAATAGTTTTACAATTTTAAAGTAATGGCAGATTTTTATTGACGCATTCACAATCTAATCTTTTAATTGACACATGCCTCGACTGAAATATTTGAAGTTATTTTTTGTATAAGTTTTTAATATAAACTTATTAAAAAAATAAAATTACTTAAAAGTTGCTTGTTTTTCAAAATTGTTAATTAATATGATCGTTACACTTGACAATTATATATTTAAGTATATATATATATTTGAATGATTGCAGTTACTTTTGGTTTTATGATTTTTTTATTAAGGATTGTAACAAATCAAAAATAACATTAAACACTCTTTACCAATTTCTTGGTTTAAGATTTTAAAAAAGGA
Organism: Raphanus raphanistrum subsp. raphanistrum; assembly: GCA_019706035.1. Classification (NCBI taxonomy): domain Eukaryota; kingdom Viridiplantae; phylum Streptophyta; class Magnoliopsida; order Brassicales; family Brassicaceae; genus Raphanus; species Raphanus raphanistrum. The sequence goes on along the minus strand of CM033987.1, from coordinate 28,514,441 downwards.
AAACTACTATCAAATATTGTTTCACAGTTATCTTTTCTTTATGATTTTAGAAAAGAAAAATTAGTATTAAATTAATTATTTGTACCAATCGGGTTTGGTATAGGATTTGTTAAAATTAAAATTACTGTTACTTTTTTTAAAAACATCGTGTTAATATCCAAATAATTGTAGTTCTTTTCGTTTTATTATCTTTTTAATTAGGATTTGAATAAAGGGAAATTAACATTAAACACTTTTTAACAATTTTTTGTTTTAGATTTAAAAAGGGATAATTACTATCAATTTGGTTTTAACAATTATCTTTTCTTTATGATTTTAGAAAAATAAATAGAAAAGATAATTACTATTGATTTTTTTAACAATTATATTTTTCTTTATGATTTTGGAAAAATAAACAATATTTGCAAACACATGTCACAATCTAAAATATATAATTGTCATGTGTCGCAATCATGTTAATTAATTACTTTGAATTTAAAAAAATAAATAAAAAGGATAATTACTATTAATGATAATTGCTATTAATTTTTCTAAAAATTATCTTTTCTTTATGATTTTAGAAAATAAACAATATTTGCAAACACATGTCACAACCTGAAATATACAATTTTTTTCCTGAAATTCTAAAGAGAAGTAACTATAATAGGTTATATGACTGATTTTCCTTTTCTAAAATTTAAACAAAAATGTAAAAGAGTATTTAATATTACGTTTTATTTTTCGTCTTATTATATAAAGCTTGATTCTTCAAAATTACTAATTAACATGTTTGCGACATGTGTCAATAAATATTTAAGATTATGACATCTGTCAAAAATATGATATATCTTTTGTTTAGAATTTAAAAGAATTTTTTAAAAAGAAAATTTTCATTACAAAAAGTATTTTAAGGTTCTCTTTATAATTTTATAAAAGGAAAATTACTATTCTCTAGAGGATAAAAGAAAAGAAAAATTACTATTACATAATATTTTACAATTATATATTGTTAAAATATTTGATTGTAATTTTTCTTTTCATTCTGAAGAAGTAATATTTGAAAATACTTTTTTATTTTTACAAAAAATATATATATTTTTAAGATACTAAGGAAAGAAAATTATAAAGATAAATATCAAAATTTCAAGAAAATAAAATATTAAACAATAAAGAATTATAAAATCCTACAAGTACAATAAATCTTATTATATAAAGTTTGGTTCTTCAAAATTACTAATTTTTATATTTAAGATTGTGACATGTGTTATAAAATAATAAAAAAATATGTTTAAAGATATAATTATAAATATTATTTATTGTAATTTTCTATTTTTAAATCCTAAACAAAAGATAGTTGCAAAATATTATTTGATAGTAATTTCCTTTTAATATTGTGACATGTGTTAAAATATATAATAATTAAAAATAATTTTCAATTTTTTTAAATCTTAAGCAAAAGATAATTGAAAAATATTATTTGATAGTAATTTTCCTTTTAATATTGTCACATATGTTAAAATATATAATAATTAAATATATATATACACTAATATATAGATAATAAAAACGACTTTGATAAAAACAGTAATTGTAAAATTTATTTTATAGTATAAAATCATAATTTAAAAATATCATAGTAATTTTTGTAGAAATTTTCCTTTTTAAAATATCATAAACAAAAAAGATCTGAAAATAGTTTATTTAATACTAATTTCCTTTACTAAAATCCTAAGGAATATATAATTGTAAAACATTATATTGAGTTTGGTTCTTCAAAATTGCTAATTAATATGATTAAATATATATAGTGGGAATTATAAAATTGATAAAAAAATTATGATAAAAATATATATTGATAACAATAACAATTTTTTTCCTGAAATTCTGAAGAGAAGATAACCATAATAGGTTATCTGACCGATTTTCTTTTTCTAAAATTTTAAACAAAAATGTAAAAGAGTATTTAATATTACTTTTTATTTATAATTGTAAATAAAAAAGAGATTTATAAAATAGAATGTTTTCCTTTTTAAAATATCCTAGCAAAATAAACTTTTAAAAACTTATTTAGTAAAGCATTAAGTTATAAGTACATAAGAATGTGTATAATGTTGTCATTGACTAGATTGATGTATTTGACTTACATTTCTTTTTACTTTTCATTCAATTTCTTATTTTGAGTTGTTTTAAGTTAAAACGTTTAAGTAATTTTCCTTTTATAAAATTATAAAGAGAACCTTAAAATACTTTTTTGTAATGAAAATTTTCTTTTTAAAATTTATTTTTAAATTCTAAACAAAAGATTGTATCATATTTTTGACAGATGTCATAATCTTAAATATTTACTGACACATGTCGTAATCATATTAATTAGTAACTTTGAAGAACCAAGCTTTATATAATAAGATTAAAAATAAAATTTAATATTAAATACTCTTTTAAATTTTTGTTTAAAATTTTATAAAAGGAAAATCGGTCATATAACCAATTATAGTTATCTTCTCTTTAGAATTTCAGGAAAAAAAAATTGTTATCAATATATATTTTTATCATAATTTTCTATCAATTTTATAATTCTCACTATATATATATTTAATCATATTAATTAGAAATTTTGAAGAACCAAACTCAATATAATGTTTTACAATTATATATTCCTTAGGATTTTAGTAAAGGAAATTAGTATTAAATAAACTATTTTCAGATCTTTTTTGTTTATGATATTTTAAAAAGGAAAATTTCTACAAAAAATTACTACGAAACAACTTTTAAATTATTATTTTATACTATTAAATAAATTTTACAATTACTGTTTTTATAAAAGTCTTTTTTATTATCTTATATATTATTATATATATATTTTTAATCATTATTTATTTTATCATACGTCACAATATTAAAAGGAAAATTACTATCAAATAATATTTTGCAATTATCTTTTGTTTAAGATTAAAAAATTGAAAATTATTTTTAGTTATTATATATTTTAACACATGTCACAACATTAAAAGGAAATACTATCAAATAATATTTTGCAATTATCTTTTGTTTAGGATTTAAAAATATAAAATTACAATAAATAGTATTTATAACTATATTTTTGTAAACATCTTTTTATTATTTTATAACACATGTCACAATCTTAAATATAAAAATTAGTAACTTTGAAAAATCAAACTTAATATTTTTATATTTATCTTTATAATTCTCTTTCCTTAGTATCTTTAAAAAATATTTTTTTAAAAAAATAAAAAGTACTTTCAAATAGCACTTCACAATTTTTTGTTCAGAATGAAAAGAAAAATTACAATAAAATTTTAACAATATATAATTGTAAAATATAATGTAATGGTAATTTTTTCTTTTCTAAAATCCTCTAGAGAATAGTAATTTTCCTTTTATAAAATTATAAAGAGAACCTTAAAATACTATTTTGTAATGAAAATTTTCTTTTAAAAAAATTCTTTTAAATTCTAAACAAAAAATTGTATCATATTTTTGACACATGTCATAATCTTAAATATTTATTGACACATGTTGCAATCATGTTAATTAGTAACTTTGAAAAACCAAACTTTATATAATAAGATTGTATAAAGTTTAATGTTTAAAAAATATGGTTGAATATATAAACTTGTATAAATCACTATTACACATTTATAAATAATTTATGAGTGCTAATTTAGTTTTTTTATCACAAATTTAAAGTATCTCTATAATATTATTTGAGAAGTCAGTTTCCTATGTGTCGCGTTCACGTTAACTATCACGATGGTTAATTACACTGATACCCTTAATGAATTAAAATTATTATTTTTAAATATTTTTATTGATTTTTTATTTAGTTTCCTTTTTCCTCTTATTCAGGATTCTCTATCCAATTCAGCAACATTTCGGCGGATGCAGACTTAGTTCCGTACCTAAACACGACATGCACGTATCTAGGGAGGCCATGGAAGGAATATTCAAGGATAATTTTCATGAGGAATAACATGAGCAACGTTGTGAGACCCGAATGATGGCTTTAGTGGAACGCGGATTTTGCTTTGAACACACTCTTCTATAGAGAGTTCTTGAACTACGGGTCTGGTTCAGGACTCAGCAGCCGAGTCAAATGGCTTGGTTACTACGTGCTTAACAGCTCGGACCAGACTAACAATTTCACCGTTTCTCAGTTTAGTAAAGGAGATCTTTGGATGCCTTCTACGGGGGTAAAGTTTACTGCTGGCCAGTGACGGAGCCAGATAATCATTTCAATAGGGTCAATTACATAATAAGCATAAATTACATGGGTCAATATGCTAAATTTCTAACATTTTTCAATTGTCTTTTGAAAATAATACAAGTAAATTCTTTTTAAATGTAAATCCACATGAATCATTTGACCACCGTCACAAAGCACTAGCTCCGCCACTACTGCTGGCTTGGACATCTAAGTATGGCTCTGTGTGGATCCTTTTTTTTCAGAGTTTACTTTTTATTTTGTTGTGTTTTCTTATACTGTTGTTTTAAGTTTGTGAAGTGGGTTTGGCAAATATCGTTACAACATAAATGCTTTACTGAGCCATCAGGTAATCAGTTTATGAAGAATTGATCATACTATAAATTCAAGGCGTAAATAAAACGAAAAAACATATTTCCAAGAATTAAAATATATAATATTTATGGAATGCGTTCAATATATATATATTATGGAGTATTTGATATGTACAGAAATGTAATAAACAAAAGTAATGAAAAACTAAAGAGAGAAGCATTGTACTATGTATAATTGCACCTTGCTTATATAACTTCTGATGCAAAAGCTATATGCCACTTTAGGCTAAGGGTGAAACATAAACTGGCATTACACAAAGACCGTTCCGAAAAAGACAAAACTAGGGCCTAGAAGAAGGTATTTGCTAGAATATGTAAATATATATTCGCTAACCGAATATTTGCGTAATGCCTTGCAGAAAATGATTCATGACTTGTTACCAACACCTTGTAGCTCAAAGAGCCGCTATATATAAAACTATGGCATCCCAATACTCTTACAAGCAAATCCTAATCGATCAATCTACATATGGCAAAGTCTTGGTTTACTTGATTCTGAAGAAACTCTCCACAAAATTGCAAAGAGGACGAAGAAAATCACATTCCAGCGTTTTAGAATGTTGCATTACAAGAAAGACAGACTCAAATAAAAATTTGCAGAGTTCTCATAAAAAAAAATGGTTTAACCAAGGATGGGGAAGATGCGGGCAACGTGTTCCAAGGGAACATTCTCGCCTGTGTTTTTCTTAAGCTGAGGATGATTAAATTCGTTCTGTGGTAAGACGATACTTCCATTTTGTTTCTCAACAATCCATCCACTGTTCGCCACTTGGTGCTCAATGAACTTGTCTAGGGATGCACCATCCATGTTAACAGCCTGTGTAAAATGTTCGTAACCAATGAGCAAAGGGTTATCAACGAGCAAAGGTCAACAAAAGTTGCACAATTTGATGACTTAAGCTATCCTAAGGTGAAAAATATGCTTGTTCAAAACCTGCATTTAATCTCTAGCATATAATACAAATCTACACACAAATCATAAAAATGAAAAGACACTACCTTAATGACCTACTTATGTGGGAGCTGGCATTACTAAACAATTGGTACATTCTGAAGTAACTAATCTGGTGATATATACCTGGAACAGTCTCGAGAAAGTGACGGTTCTTGGCAGCTTCATCCCAAAACTGCTGGAACCTCCCAGTCAAGTATTCCAAATACTCAAATCAGGATCTCAAGTCTCAAACCAAGATTGATGTTTTGCATACACATACCTTAAGGTAGTGTGAGAGAACAATGAGTCACTTGAACTGCTCCTCCATTTGCTGAAAAAAAACACACACGATGAAGTTTGAACTACTAGAGTGCTTCCACTCAGTTTTCGCTTTGCTTTTCAGATGAAGTTTGATATCTTTACTGCATTTTATAAAGTGAACGTTCGTGCTGAAGTAACACACATAAAGTATATATATTAGAAAAAAGACACCATTGCATAAATCTTTATTTAGAAAAGAAGAGACTACTATCTATCTAGTAGATACAAAAATAAAATAAATAAATCTATCTAACACAACACCTTCAAAATGAAGTGAAAACTTCTTAGAACTAAGTCCATGCCATCTCTCTTCCCTTTCAATATCAATAAAACTTCTCAAGCATCCATATGACCGTTGAAAAAAATTGTGAAACTAGAGATTGGTAGTTGCTGCAGACAGGGTCTATGCTATTACTACTAACGTAAGACTAATCATGTCGCAAACTGGAAAAGATACATAACTTGTAGCCTTTGGAGGTGGAGAGACCAACTCAAGTAAATCAAACCAGTTAATGCTCATAAAATCGGTTTAGAACCACTCACCTGATGGATCTCCCTTCTTGCATAATTTGATGCTGCGTAGAGAAAACATAAAGAGGTTGGAAGTTTTTAATGTCAGAACAGAAGAGTTTTTTGGTATTACTTGTGACAGGTCCTTTCTCTTAAAGGCATATTAATACATTTACCAGAGGAATGTATCAACGAGGCATTAGGGATTTAGGCTGTTGGTGAAGAGAAGCAGAGTGGTCAGTGGGAAACAAGAACTAGATAGGAGCTTGAGGTTTGTTCCTCCGTGAGTGGTTCTGATCCATCACCAGCTTCTGTGTTTTAGCGAGAGAGCTCAGGTCCAGAGTTGCAGGATGAAGAGTCTTTCCACCTACAACGTTTGAAGCAATACCAAAGGGTTAAGTTTAAACATCTTCAAATAAAAGAAGAAAAAGAAAAGAAGAATGGGTAGTACAAGTAACAAGTCATCACAACTCTCACAAGCTATATATAACAGACACACACTCTCATTTCTCCCTCACAACTCTGAAATTCAAATCTAGAAAAATCCTGAGAGAGAAAAAACACCGAGAGATGGATCAGAAGATACCTAACACTCCGACGTCCTCCGGTCCAACTCCGATGGACACGGATTCTTCCAGGAGCTCCTCGGCGTCCTCTGCTCGCGCGCCTACTCCCAATACATCCGTCGCATCTCCTCCTCCCTCCGCCGTTCCTACTACGCCATTGCCGAACCACGAAGTTCCAGCCGCCGCTCCCAAAGTTCCAACGCTCTTCCTGGACATTGAGCCCGCCGATGGAGTGAAGGTGATGAAGCTGCACTGCACTTGCAACCAAGTTCACACCGTTCTTCTGACCAACGGAAACCTCTTCCTCCTCGGAGTCTAAACCGCTGTGTGTTCGCCGCCTCCGGCTCTGTTAGGGTTCCCTCTTTGGTGTTGCTTCATTTTTTTCCTTTCTTTCCTTTTTTTTCCTTTTTTTCCTTTGTTCCTTTCATTTTTCTTTTTCATTTTTAGCACGCCAAAGCCTTAACTGCAGATGTAATGTTTCTGCACATTTGTTTATAAATAAAACATTACCTATTATCCTTGTTTCGCCTATTCTCAAAATCTATCAAACTAATCAAACTCATTTATATATAGACTATGATATTCATATATTATTCATTAATGTATTCTCAAACTTCAAAAACATAGATAATAAAAAAAAAATTAGGTTTAAAAGGACAAAAACAAATACAATGCATTACAATTTCCGGTTTAATAATTTAAATGAAGTGGACGTTTTATAAATTTCAATTAATATATGTTACTCAGTCAAATATTCAAATTATAGAAATAATTCGGTTAACATATATGCATGACCAAAACCTAAAATACAAGTACAATCTTCAAAAAACTAATATCTAAGTTAATATTAAATTGGACATAATTTTTCGTAAATATCACATAATGTAAGTTTATATTAGCAGTAAATTTAATTAAAGACTGATCAATTATATTTTATCTATTTATTAATATAACAATATTATATATGCTTATTAATTCTTATATATACAAATGTACTTTTATCCAATTTCTAGAAACAATTTATTCAAAACTCTCAACAAAATACTTACTAATATATTTGCTTTTAATAAAGTATTAAAATTACATCTATATATATATATATATATATATATTAATAGTTAGCTATTACTGATATTTAGTTTCAGACATCATTTTTGGTTCTAACTTTTATCAACAATCACATCATAGATCTTTTTAGTATATTTGTAAGTACAGATCGAGTTCAATTTCAGACATCATTTTTTGTTCTAACTTGTATCACATCCAGAGAACATATAGTTCTAGTTCTGGTAGAGCTTGTGGCTTCCCTACGTTTTGTCTCTCACAACATTTATAAAAATAGTTTTTTGGTGTCAAAGAAAGAAAGTTAAGAAACTATACAAAATATTTGAAATACTTCTAATTAGCTAGCACTTTTCAAAAATACATCTAATCAACAATAGCATAACATCTGGGTTTAAGGTTTATTGATTACTAAATATGAGCCCGTTGCGTTGCATTAATAAAACATAAAATAATAATTATTTTATTATCATTTTATGATTGATTTGCATATGTTTGTGAGATTTATTTTATAATTAAAAACATATTTTCATACATAAGTTTAAGTTAAAATTTATATTTTATAATCATGGCACATAGATGATTTGTTATCAACTTTCTACTTGGATTAGGATAAACACTATATCTAAAGGTTTAAATTGAACCCAACATAAAATAAGAAATTAAATGAAAAATAAAAAAAAATTGAAAGTCAAATAATTTCAATCGAGTCAATGACAACATTATACATTTTATGTAATAATTTAATGTTTTATTAAATATTTTTTATAATTTTACACTTCTTTTGTTAATTAAATAATTTTTAGTATTTTGTTCATCATCAAATTCTCTATTAACTTTTTTATAAAATAACTTTTTACAATTCTCTTCTGGTTATGACTTAAAAATATAATACAAATCTCTTTTGTATAGGATTTGTTTTTTTTAAAAAGGAAAACAACTATCAAATATTATTTTACAGTGTTTTAGTATCTTAGAAAAATAAATAAATATTACATAATATTTTACAATTAATTTTTTCTAGGATTTATAAAAAAATACTTTTCAATAATTATCTCAAGTTAATATTAAATATTTTGCCATTTATAAAGTGCCATTAAAAGTGCCATTTTCAAAATTCGTTTTTTTCAATATCACTAATAGTTTTACAATTTTAAAGTAATGGCAGATTTTTATTGACACATTCACAATCTAATCTTTTAATTGACACATGCCTCGACTGAAATATTTGAAGTTATTTTTTGTTTATAAGTTTTTAACATAAACTTATTAAAAAATAAAATTACTTAAAAGTTGCTTGTTTTTTCAAAATTGTTAATTAATATGATCGTGACACTTGAAAATTATATATTAAAGTATATATATATTTGAATGATTGTAGTTACTTTTGGTTTAGTGATTTTTTTTTATTAAGGATTGTAATAAAGGAAAAATAACATTAAACACTCTTTAACAGTTTCTTGGTTTAAGATTTTAAAAAAGGAAAACTACTATCAAATATTGTTTCACAGTTATCTTTTCTTTATGATTTTAGAAAAGAAAAATTAGTATTAAATTAATTATTTGTACCAATCGGTTTTGGTATAGGATTTGTTAAAATTAAAATTACTGTTATTTTTTTTAAAACATCGTGTTAATATCCAAATAATTGTAGTTCTTTTCGTTTTATTATCTTTTTTAATTAGGATTTGAATAAAGAGAAATTAACATTAAACACTTTTTAACATTTTTTGTTTTAGATTTAAAAAGGGATAATTACTATCAATTTGTTTTTAACAATTATCTTTTCTTTATGATTTTAGAAAAATAAATAGATAATTACTATTGATTTTTTAACAATAATATTTTTCTTTATGATTTTGGAGAATAAACAATATTTGCAAACACATGTCACAATCTAAAATATATAACTGTCATGTGTCGCAATCATGTAAATTATTGACTTTGAATTTAGAAAAATAAATAAAAAGGATAATTACTATTAATGATAATTGCTATTAATTTTTCTAAAAATTATCTTTTCTTTATGATTTTAGAAAATAAACAATATTTGCAAACACATGTCACAACCTAAAATATATAACTGCCATGTGTCGTAATCGTGTTAATTAGTAACTTTGAAGAACCAAACTTTATATAATAAGATTGTTTAAAGTTTAATATTTAAAAAATATGGTTGAATATATAAACTTGTATAAATCACTATTACACATTTATAAATAATTTATGAATGCTAATTTAGGTTTTTTATCACAAATGTAAAGTATCTCTATAATATTATTTGAGAAGTCAGTTTCCTACGTGTCGCGTTCACGTTAACTCTCACGATGGTTAATTACACGGATACCCTTAATGAATTAAAATTATTATTGTTAAATATTTTTATTGATTTTTTATTTAGTTTCCTTTTTAAAATTTTCCAAATAACATATATAATAAAAAGGAAACATTTATAAAGTTTAAAAGAAAATTTAAAAACGAAAATATATGCCTATATAATATCAGTTAAATATTTTTATTGATTTTTTAGTTAGTTTCCTTTTAAAATTTTCTAAATAAGATATATAATAAAAAGGAAACATTTATAAAGTTTTAAAAAGATTTAAGACGAAAATATATGCATATATAATATGATTTCATTAAAAAGGAAAGTTCACAAAATAGCAACATAAAATATACTTTTGAAGTAATAAAATATTTTATTTATATCTATATTTTCATATATGAAAAATATATATTTGTATATAATTTGATTTCATAAAAGAAATTTTCACATAGATAATCTTGATATTAGTAAAATAAATATTATCTATTTTAAAACATAATTTTAAACAATACAATTTCAAAATAATCAAAATATTTTTATATATCTATCTATTTTCTTAGATGATTACATAAAATAACTAAGTAACATAAACAAATACTGTTTATTTTTAAGAGATATTAGAGAATGAAAAATAGATTTTAACAGTAAACATCTTTTAATCAAATAATTACAAAATATTTTAAATTAAAATAACACGATATATTTTAACAAGGTAGATATATTATATTTATGATTATTAAAATTATATGTTTTCTTAATATTAAATAATTATTAAATTTTCTTTTAAATTTTTATGTTTGTGGAACTTATCATAACCATAATCAAAATATGAAAGCAATATGAATTCAGAATTTTAAGATTATTTAAAATAAGTTTCAGTTTACCATTCAATAAATCAAAGGCATAAAATTATTTAGAATTTATAAAATATTTTAATTACTGTAGATGTTGATATGTGTTCATGAGTTTCCAAAAATAAACCAGTTACTTATGTATGTAACTTCATAGTGATCATTGATAAATATATGAAAGTACATGCACATTAAACGATAAATAAAAATAATTTGATATGACTTAACTATAGTAAAAATAATTATATTTCAGTTTGAATTTGTAATAATACATGTAACTTAATATATTCACAACATGAGTAACTCGCCTAATCCAACTTATATCTAATATCATAGATTAAACTACAATAAGAATATATAATTTTATAGTAATAATTAATTTTATAAATATAAATTATAGAATGATTCAAAATATATTAACAAATGAAAATTAAATATTAACTAATTGTTACAATTTTTTTTTTTGAAAAATTTATATAGGCATTAGACTTCATAATATCATCGTTGTATTAATTTATTGAATTTGGAATCCGGCACTTTAGTTTATCTTTTATTTCATTCTAAGCACAATATATCTTAATTTATAAATAGTCATCTTAAAATATATTTGCATATAAAAGATAATGATATAAGACTCGGATGGAGCCTTTGGAAGGTGGTGGAGATGGATCCTCAAGCTGGCTTTCACGCACTCTCTTGAGAACAAATGATGGTTGATGGTGATGGCACTTGACTAGATAGATCAAGTGTTATGGGATCAAACAAGCTAGCTATAACGCACTCTCTTGTTGGATCGGTTGATGGGGTTGAAGATGGATCGAAGAACACCACAAGGAGGATGATAGATCCTTGATACAGTTCGAACTCTTGCTGCTTGAATCACACAAGGAGGAAGAAAGAGGTGGCGGCTTGCTTAGGGGGCAAACTGACTCATATATTGATCTAGGTAAAAAGTTGTGTGTTACAAAGCTGCGTGTGGGACTTTATTAATAGTCCATCAGCTGATGACCTAACGGTCGACTCAAAGAAATAAAAGACTCAAAACGACAGGACTTAAAGGTTCAAAGAAAAGAAACAAAACAACTAACATTGCCCCGGTTTAAGACCAAAAAGGAAAGATGCATAAAGTAAATAAAAGAAAGGCCTAAACTAAGTCTTGGCCTTGAACCTTGGTTGCTGCGGAGATGGGAGAGTTCTAGGAACCACTAGACTGACCCATCTTACCTGCACAAATCGTAAATAATGAGAATACTTCCCTTGGTTCGAAGTTGGTCGGTTTTGGAAGGCTTTCTTCATTTTCTGGTAAGGCTTCCCATTCAGGAAGGGCATCCCGTTTAGGAAAGGATTCTTCATCTTCTGGAAAGGCTTCCTCTTTTCTTGTAAAGACTTCTTATTTATCTGGAAGGGCTTCCTCTTCAGTTCCTGCGAAGTAAACACCTTCATCAGTTCCATCCAAATAAGCTGGCTTACCTTGAGTGATATTGAGTTGCGCAAAGGCATTGCTCAAGTCATCACTTGTCTTGATGCTATGCTCTACTTTGGTGAGTTGAGCTATAGGTATGGCTGGTGGTTCTTCTAGGTGGTTCATGATGGCTTGGACCGCAAGGTTAAACCCTTCTTTGAGCCTTCTCTCTTTGGAACGTGTCATTGGTCCTTCAGAGACCTTAGGGATGGTTATAGGAGTGATGTTCTGGTCGATGTCCACATCAGATAACCAACCAACCGAGCAACCTAAATGCAATTAATAAAATTAATCAAAATTTAATATATTTAGAATAAAAAATATTACAATTGAATTCAAAGATATAAATGCAAACCAATATATCTAAATGATAATTAAATCGACTGTAAAAACAACAAAACTGACAAATTATAACATATATAAAATCGAATGTCTAATTAAAGTAATATAATATTATTAATATAAACTGTGCATACAATTATAAATTTATATAAAATTAAAATAAATAGCAATTAATTATTATAGTATATTTACTTTATAAATATTTATATTCATACATGAGCACGGGAAAATCACCCTAGTTGTACAATGAGTTTAAATTTGTACTGTACAGTGTAATGATTCTCACTTGGACCTTTTTCCTTTTATTCAGGATTCTCTATCCAATTCAGCAACATTTCGGCAGATGCAGATTTAGTTCCGTACCTAAACACGACATGCACGTATCTAAGGAGGCCATGGAAGGAATATTCAACGACAATTTTCATGAGGAATAACATGAGCAACGTTGTGAGACCCGAATGATGGCTTTAGTGGAACGCGGATTTTGCTTTAAACACACTCTTCTATAGAGAGTTCTTGAACTACGGGTCTGGTTCAGGACTCAGCAGCCGAGTCAAATGGCTTGGTTACCACGTGCTTAACAGCTCGGACCAGGCTAACAATTTCACCGTTTCTCAGTTTAGTAAAGAAGATCTTTGGATGCTTTTTACGGGGGTAAAGTTCACTGCTGGCCAGTGACGGAGCCAGATAATCATTTCAATGGGGTCAATTACATAACAAGCATAAATTACATGGGTCAATATGCTAAATTACTAACATTTTTCAATTGTTTTTTGAAAAGAATACAAGTAAATTCTTTTTAAATGTAAATCTACATGGATCATTTGACCACCGTCACAAAGCACTAGCTCCGCCACTGCTGCTGGCTTGGACATCTAAGTAGGGCTCTGTGTGGATCCTTTTTTTTCAGAGTTTACTTTTTATTTTGTTGTGTTTTCTTTTACTGTTGTTTTAAGTTTGCGAAGTGGGTTTGGCAAATATCGTTACAACATAAATGCTTTACTGAGCCATCAGGTAATCAGTTTATGAAGAATTGATCATACTATAAATTCAAGGCGTAAATAAAACGAAAAAAATATTTCCAAGAATTAAAATATATAATATTTATGGAATGCGTTCAAAAAATATATATATATATATATATATATATATATTATGGAGTATTTGATATGTACAGAAATGTAATAAACAAAAGTAATGAAAAACTAAAGAGAGAAGCATTGTACTATGTATAATTGCACCTTGCTTATATAACTTCTGATGCAAAAGCTATATGCCACTTTAGGCTAAGGGTGAAACATAAACTGGCATTACACAAAGACCATTCCGAAAAAGACAAAACTAGGGCCTAGAAGAAGGTATTTGCTAGAATATGTAAATATATATTCGCTAACCGAATATTTGCGTAATGCCTTGCAGAAAATGATTCATGACTTGTTACCAACACCTTGTAGCTCAAAGAGCCGCTATATATAAAACTATGGCATCCCAATACTCTTACAAGCAAATCCTAATCGATCAATCTACATATGGCAAAGTCTTGGTTTACTTGATTCTGAAGAAACTCTCCACAAAATTGCAAAGAGGACGAAGAAAATCACATTCCAGCGTTTTAGAATGTTGCATTACAAGAAAGACAGACTCAAATAAAAATTTGCAGAGTTCTCATAAAAAAAAATGGTTTAACCAAGGATGGGGAAGATGCGGGCAACGTGTTCCAAGGGAACATTCTCGCCTGTGTTTTTCTTAAGCTGAGGATGATTAAATTCGTTCTGTGGTAAGACGATACTTCCATTTTGTTTCTCAACAATCCATCCACTGTTCGCCACTTGGTGCTCAATGAACTTGTCTAGGGATGCACCATCCATGTTAACAGCCTGTGTAAAATGTTCGTAACCAATGAGCAAAGGGTTATCAACGAGCAAAGGTCAACAAAAGTTGCACAATTTGATGACTTAAGCTATCCTAAGGTGAAAAATATGCTTGTTCAAAACCTGCATTTAATCTCTAGCATATAATACAAATCTACACACAAATCATAAAAATGAAAAGACACTACCTTAATGACCTACTTATGTGGGAGCTGGCATTACTAAACAATTGGTACATTCTGAAGTAACTAATCTGGTGATATATACCTGGAACAGTCTCGAGAATGTGACGGTTCTTGGCAGCTTCATCCCAAAACTGCTGGAACCTCCCAGTCTACAAAACCAAAACAAGTATTCCAAATACTCAAATCAGGATCTCAAGTCTCAAACCAAGATTGATGTTTTGCATACACATACCTTAAGGTAGTGTGAGAGAACAATGAGTCACTTGAACTGCTCCTCCATTTGCTGAAAAAAAACACACACGATGAAGTTTGAACTACTAGAGTGCTTCCACTCAGCTTTCGCTTTGCTTTTCAGATGAAGTTTGATATCTTTACTGCATTTTATAAAGTGAACGTTCGTGCTGAAGTAAACACACATAAAGTATATATATTAGAAAAAAGACACCATTGCATAAATCTTTATTTAGAAAAGAAGAGACTACTATCTATCTAGTAGCACAAAAATAAAATAAATAAATCTATCTAACACAACACCTTCAAAATGAAGTGAAAACTTCTTAGAACTAAGTCCATGCCATCTCTCTTCCCTTTCAATATCAATAAAACTTCTCAAGCATCCATATGACCGTTGAAAAAAATTGTGAAACTAGAGATTGGTAGTTGCTGCAGACAGGGTCTATGCTATTACTACTAACGTAAGACTAATCATGTCGCAAACTGGAAAAGATACATGACTTGTAGCCTTTGGAGGTGGAGAGACCAACTCAAGTAAATCAAACCAGTTAATGCTCATAAAATCGGTTTAGAACCACTCACCTGATGGATCTCCCTTCTTGCATAATTTGATGCTGCGTAGAGAAAACATAAAGAGGTTGGAAGTTTTTAATGTCAGAACAGAAGAGTTTTTTGGTATTACTTGTGACAGGTCCTTTCTCTTAAAGGCATATTAATACATTTACCAGAGGAATGTATCAACGAGGCATTAGGGATTTAGGCTGTTGGTGAAGAGAAGCAGAGTGGTCAGTGGGAAACAAGAACTAGATAGGAGCTTGAGGTTTGTTCCTCCGTGAGTGGTTCTGATCCATCACCAGCTTCTGTGTTTTAGCGAGAGAGCTCAGGTCCAGAGTTGCAGGATGAAGAGTCTTTCCACCTACAACGTTTGAAGCAATACCAAAGGGTTAAGTTTAAACATCTTCAAATAAAAGAAGAAAAAGAAAAGAAGAATGGGTAGTACAAGTAACAAGTCATCACAACTCTCACAAGCTATATATAACAGACACACACTCTCATTTCTCCCTCACAACTCTGAAATTCAAATCTAGAAAAATCCTGAGAGAGAAAAAACACCGAGAGATGGATCAGAAGATACCTAACACTCCGACGTCCTCCGGTCCAACTCCGATGGACACGGATTCTTCCAGGAGCTCCTCGGCGTCCTCTGCTCGCGCGCCTACTCCCAATACATCCGTCGCATCTCCTCCTCCCTCCGCCGTTCCTACTACGCCATTGCCGAACCACGAAGTTCCAGCCGCCGCTCCCAAAGTTCCAACGCTCTTCCTGGACATTGAGCCCGCCGATGGAGTGAAGGTGATGAAGCTGCACTGCACTTGCAACCAAGTTCACACCGTTCTTCTGACCAACGGAAACCTCTTCCTCCTCGGAGTCTAAACCGCTGTGTGTTCGCCGCCTCCGGCTCTGTTAGGGTTCCCTCTTTGGTGTTGCTTCATTTTTTTCCTTTCTTTCCTTTTTTTTCCTTTTTTTCCTTTGTTCCTTTCATTTTTCTTTTTCATTTTTAGCACGCCAAAGCCTTAACTGCAGATGTAATGTTTCTGCACATTTGTTTATAAATAAAACATTACCTATTATCCTTGTTTCGCCTATTCTCAAAATCTATCAAACTAATCAAACTCATTTATATATAGACTATGATATTCATATATTATTCATTAATGTATTCTCAAACTTCAAAAACATAGATAATAAAAAAAAATTAGGTTTAAAAGGACAAAAACAAATACAATGCATTACAATTTCCGGTTTAATAATTTAAATGAAGTGGACGTTTTATAAATTTCAATTAATATATGTTACTCAGTCAAATATTTAAATTATAGAAATAATTCGGTTAACATATATGCATGATCAAAACCTAAAATACAAGTACAATCTTCAAAAAACTAATATCTAAGTTAATATTAAATTGGACATAATTTTTCGTAAATATCACATAATGTAAGTTTATATTAGCAGTAAATTTAATTAAAGACTGATCAATTATATTTTATCTATTTATTAATATAACAATATTATATATGCTTATTAATTCTTATATATACAAATGTACTTTTATCCAATTTCTAGAAACAATTTATTCAAAACTCTCAACAAAATACTTACTAATATATTTGCTTTTAATAAAGTATTAAAATTACATCTATATATATATATATATATATATATTAATAGTTAGCTATTACTGATATTTAGTTTCAGACATCATTTTTGGTTCTAACTTTTATCAACAATCACATCATAGATCTTTTTAGTATATTTGTAAGTACAGATCGAGTTCAATTTCAGACATCATTTTTTGTTCTAACTTGTATCACATCCGGAGAACATCTAATTCTAGTTCTGGTAGAGCTTGTGGCTTCCCTACATTTTGTCTCTCACAACATTTATAAAAATAGTTTCTTGGTGTCAAAGAAAGAAAGTTAAGAAACTATACAAAATATTTGAAATACTTCTAATTAGCTAGCATTTTTCAAAAATACATCTAATCAACAATAGCATAACATCTGGGTTTAAGGTTTATTGATTACTAAATATGAGCCCGTTGCGTTGCATTAATAAAACATAAAATAATAATTATTTTATTATCATTTTATGATTGATTTGCATATGTTTGTGAGATTTATTTTATAATTAAAAACATATTTTCATACATAAGTTTAAGTTAAAATTTATATTTTATAATCATGGCACATAGATGATTTGTTATCAACTTTCTACTTGGATTAGGATAAACACTATATCTAAAGGTTTAAATTGAACCCAACATAAAATAAGAAATTAAATGAAAAATAAAAAAAAATTGAAAGTCAAATAATTTCAATCGAGTCAATGACAACATTATACATTTTATGTAATAATTTAATGTTTTATTAAATATTTTTTATAATTTTACACTTCTTTTGTTAATTAAATAATTTTTAGTATTTTGTTCATCATCAAATTCTCTATTAACTTTTTTATAAAATAACTTTTTACAATTCTCTTCTGGTTATGACTTAAAAATATAATACAAATCTCTTTTGTATAGGATTTGTTTTTTTAAAAAGGAAAACAACTATCAAATATTATTTTACAGTGTTTTAGTATCTTAGAAAAATAAATAAATATTACATAATATTTTACAATTAATTTTTTCTAGGATTTATAAAAAAATACTTTTCAATAATTATCTCAAGTTAATATTAAATATTTTGCCATTTATAAAGTGCCATTAAAAGTGCCATTTTCAAAATTCGTTTTTTTCAATATCACTAATAGTTTTACAATTTTAAAGTAATGGCAGATTTTTATTGACACATTCACAATCTAATCTTTTAATTGACACATGCCTCGACTGAAATATTTGAAGTTATTTTTTGTTTATAAGTTTTTAACATAAACTTATTAAAAAATAAAATTACTTAAAAGTTGCTTGTTTTTTCAAAATTGTTAATTAATATGATCGTGACACTTGAAAATTATATATTAAAGTATATATATATTTGAATGATTGTAGTTACTTTTGGTTTAATGATTTTTTTTTATTAAGGATTGTAATAAAGGAAAAATAACATTAAACACTCTTTAACAGTTTCTTGGTTTAAGATTTTAAAAAAGGAAAACTACTATCAAATATTGTTTCACAGTTATCTTTTCTTTATGATTTTAGAAAAGAAAAATTAGTATTAAATTAATTATTTGTACCAATCGGTTTTGGTATAGGATTTGTTAAAATTAAAATTACTGTTATTTTTTTTAAAACATCGTGTTAATATCCAAATAATTGTAGTTCTTTTCGTTTTATTATCTTTTTAATTAGGATTTGAATAAAGAGAAATTAACATTAAACACTTTTTAACATTTTTTGTTTTAGATTTAAAAAGGGATAATTACTATCAATTTGTTTTTAACAATTATCTTTTCTTTATGATTTTAGAAAAATAAATAGATAATTACTATTGATTTTTTAACAATTATATTTTTCTTTATGATTTTGGAGAATAAACAATATTTGCAAACACATGTCACAATCTAAAATATATAACTGTCATGTGTCGCAATCATGTAAATTATTGACTTTGAATTTAGAAAAATAAATAAAAAGGATAATTACTATTAATGATAATTGCTATTAATTTTTCTAAAAATTATCTTTTCTTTATGATTTTAGAAAATAAACAATATTTGCAAACACATGTCACAACCTAAAATATATAACTGCCATGTGTCGTAATCGTGTTAATTAGTAACTTTTAAGAACCAAACTTTATATAATAAGATTGTTTAAAGTTTAATATTTAAAAAATATGGTTGAATATATAAACTTGTATAAATCACTATTACACATTTATAAATAATTTATGAATGCTAATTTAGGTTTTTTATCACAAATGTAAAGTATCTCTATAATATTATTTGAGAAGTCAGTTTCCTACGTGTCGCGTTCACGTTAACTCTCACGATGGTTAATTACACGGATACCCTTAATGAATTAAAATTATTATTGTTAAATATTTTTATTGATTTTTTATTTAGTTTCCTTTTTAAAATTTTCCAAATAACATATATAATAAAAAGGAAACATTTATAAAGTTTAAAAGAAAATTTAAAAACGAAAATATATGCCTATATAATATCAGTTAAATATTTTTATTGATTTTTTAGTTAGTTTCCTTTTAAAATTTTCTAAATAAGATATATAATAAAAAGGAAACATTTATAAAGTTTTAAAAAGATTTAAGACGAAAATATATGCATATATAATATGATTTCATTAAAAAGGAAAGTTCACAAAATAGCAACATAAAATATACTTTTGAAGTAATAAAATATTTTATTTATATCTATATTTTCATATATGAAAAATATATATTTGTATATAATTTGATTTCATAAAAGAAAATTTCACATAGATAATCTTGATATTAGTAAAATAAATATTATCTATTTTAAAACATAATTTTAAACAATACAATTTCAAAATAATCAAAATATTTTTATATATCTATCTATTTTCTTAGATGATTACATAAAATAACTAAGTAACATAAACAAATACTGTTTATTTTTAAGAGATATTAGAGAATGAAAAATAGATTTTAACAGTAAACATCTTTTAATCAAATAATTACAAAATATTTTAAATTAAAATAACACGATATATTTTAACAAGGTAGATATATTATATTTATGATTATTAAAATTATATGTTTTCTTAATATTAAATAATTATTAAATTTTCTTTTAAATTTTTATGTTTGTGGAACTTATCATAACCATAATCAAAATATGAAAGCAATATGAATTCAGAATTTTAAGATTATTTAAAATAAGTTTCAGTTTACCATTCAATAAATCAAAGGCATAAAATTATTTAGAATTTATAAAATATTTTAATTACTGTAGATGTTGATATGTGTTCATGAGTTTCCAAAAATAAACCAGTTACTTATGTATGTAACTTCATAGTGATCATTGATAAATATATGAAAGTACATGCACATTAAACGATAAATAAAAATAATTTGATATGACTTAACTATAGTAAAAATAATTATATTTCAGTTTGAATTTGTAATAATACATGTAACTTAATATATTCACAACATGAGTAACTCGCCTAATCCAACTTATATCTAATATCATAGATTAAACTACAATAAGAATATATAATTTTATAGTAATAATTAATTTTATAAATATAAATTATAGAATGATTCAAAATATATTAACAAATGAAAATTAAATATTAACTAATTGTTACAATTTTTTTTTTGAAAAATTTATATAGGCATTAGACTTCATAATATCATCGTTGTATTAATTTATTGAATTTGGAATCCGGCACTTTAGTTTATCTTTTATTTCATTCTAAGCACAATATATCTTAATTTATAAATAGTCATCTTAAAATATATTTGCATATAAAAGATAATGATATAAGACTCGGATGGAGCCTTTGGAAGGTGGTGGAGATGGATCCTCAAGCTGGCTTTCACGCACTCTCTTGAGAACAAAGGATGGTTGATGGTGATGGCACTTGACTAGATAGATCAAGTGTTATGGGATCAAACAAGCTAGCTATAACACACTCTCTTGTTGGATCGGTTGATGGGGTTGAAGATGGATCGAAGAACACCACAAGGAGGATGATAGATCCTTGATACAGTTCGAACTCTTGCTGCTTGAATCACACAAGGAGGAAGAGAGAGGTGGCGGCTTGCTTAGGGGGCAAACTGACTCATATATTGATCTAGGTAAAAAGTTGTGTGTTACAAAGCTGCGTGTGGGACTTTATTAATAGTCCATCAGCTGATGACCTAACGGTCGACTCAAAGAAATAAAAGACTCAAAACGACAGGACTTAAAGGTTCAAAGAAAAGAAACAAAACAACTAACATTGCCCCGGTTTAAGACCAAAAAGGAAAGATGCATAAAGTAAATAAAAGAAAGGCCTAAACTAAGTCTTGGCCTTGAACCTTGGTTGCTGCGGAGATGGGAGAGTTCTAGGAACCACTAGACTGACCCATCTTACCTGCACAAATCGTAAATAATGAGAATACTTCCCTTGGTTCGAAGTTGGTCGGTTTTGGAAGGCTTTCTTCATTTTCTGGTAAGGCTTCCCATTCAGGAAGGGCATCCCGTTTAGGAAAGGATTCTTCATCTTCTGGAAAGGCTTCCTCTTTTCTTGTAAAGACTTCTTATTTATCTGGAAGGGCTTCCTCTTCAGTTCCTGCGAAGTAAACACCTTCATCAGTTCCATCCAAATAAGCTGGCTTACCTTGAGTGATATTGAGTTGCGCAAAGGCATTGCTCAAGTCATCACTTGTCTTGATGCTATGCTCTACTTTGGTGAGTTGAGCTATAGGTATGGCTGGTGGTTCTTCTAGGTGGTTCATGATGGCTTGGACCGCAAGGTTAAACCCTTCTTTGAGCCTTCTCTCTTTGGAACGTGTCATTGGTCCTTCAGAGACCTTAGGGATGGTTATAGGAGTGATGTTCTGGTCGATGTCCACATCAGATAACCAACCAACCGAGCAACCTAAATGCAATTAATAAAATTAATCAAAATTTAATATATTTAGAATAAAAATCATTACAATTGAATTCAAAGATATAAATGCAAACCAATATATCTAAATGATAATTAAATCGACTGTAAAAACAACAAAACTGACAAATTATAACATATATAAAATCGAATGTCTAATTAAAGTAATATAATATTATTAATATAAACTGTGCATACAATTATAAATTTATATAAAATTAAAATAAATAGCAACTAATTATTATAGTATATTTACTTTATAAATATTTATATTCATGCATGAGCACGGGAAAATCACCCTAGTTGTACAATGAGTTTAAATTTGTACTGTACAGTGTAATGATTCTCACTTGGACCTTTTTCCTTTTATTCAGGATTCTCTATCCAATTCAGCAACATTTCGGCAGATGCAGACTTAGTTCCGTACCTAAACACGACATGCACGTATCTAGGGAGGCCATGGAAGGAATATTCAACGACAATTTTCATGAGGAATAACATGAGCAACGTTGTGAGACCCGAATGATGGCTTTAGTGGAACGCGGATTTTGCTTTAAACACACTCTTCTATAGAGAGTTCTTGAACTACGGGTCTGGTTCAGGACTCAGCAGCCGAGTCAAATGGCTTGGTTACCACGTGCTTAACAGCTCGGACCAGGCTAACAATTTCACCGTTTCTCAGTTTAGTAAAGAAGATCTTTGGATGCCTTTTACGGGGGTAAAGTTCACTGCTGGCCAGTGACGGAGCCAGATAATCATTTCAATGGGGTCAATTACATAACAAGCATAAATTACATGGGTCAATATGCTAAATTACTAACATTTTTCAATTGTTTTTTGAAAAGAATACAAGTAAATTCTTTTTAAATGTAAATCTACATGGATCATTTGACCACCGTCACAAAGCACTAGCTCCGCCACTGCTGCTGGCTTGGACATCTAAGTAGGGCTCTGTGTGGATTCTTTTTTTTCAGAGTTTACTTTTTATTTTGTTGTGTTTTCTTTTACTCTTGTTTTAAGTTTGCGAAGTGGGTTTGGCAAATATCGTTACAACATAAATGCTTTACTGAGCCATCAGGTAATCAGTTTATGAAGAATTGATCATACTATAAATTCAAGGCGCAAATAAAACGAAAAAAATATTTCCAAGAATTAAAATATATAATATTTATGGAATGCGTTCAAAAAATATATATATATATATATATATATATATATATATTATGGAGTATTTGATATGTACAGAAATGTAATAAACAAAAGTAATGAAAAACTAAAGAGAGAAGCATTGTACTATGTATAATTGCACCTTGCTTATATAACTTCTGATGCAAAAGCTATATGCCACTTTAGGCTAAGGGTGAAACATAAACTGGCATTACACAAAGACCGTTCCGAAAAAGACAAAACTAGGGCCTAGAAGAAGGTATTTGCTAGAATATGTAAATATATATTCGCTAACCGAATATTTGCGTAATGCCTTGCAGAAAATGATTCATGACTTGTTACCAACACCTTGTAGCTCAAAGAGCCGCTATATATAAAACTATGGCATCCCAATACTCTTACAAGCAAATCCTAATCGATCAATCTACATATGGCAAAGTCTTGGTTTACTTGATTCTGAAGAAACTCTCCGCAAAATTGCAAAGAGGACGAAGAAAATCACATTCCAGCGTTTTAGAATGTTGCATTACAAGAAAGACAGACTCAAATAAAAATTTGCAGAGTTCTCATAAAAAAAAATGGTTTAACCAAGGATGGGGAAGATGCGGGCAACGTGTTCCAAGGGAACATTCTCGCCTGTGTTTTTCTTAAGCTGAGGATGATTAAATTCGTTCTGTGGTAAGACGATACTTCCATTTTGTTTCTCAACAATCCATCCACTGTTCGCCACTTGGTGCTCAATGAACTTGTCTAGGGATGCACCATCCATGTTAACAGCCTGTGTAAAATGTTCGTAACCAATGAGCAAAGGGTTATCAACGAGCAAAGATCAAAAAAAGTTGCACAATTTGATGACTTAAGCTATCCTAAGGTGAAAAATATGCTTGTTCAAAACCTGCATTTAATCTCTAGCATATAATACAAATCTACACAAAAATCATAAAAATGAAAAGACACTACCGTAATGACCTACTTATGTGGGAGCTGGCATTACTAAACAATTGGTACATTCTGAAGTAACTAATCTGGTGATATATACCTGGAACAGTCTCGAGAAAGTGACGGTTCTTGGCAGCTTCATCCCAAAACTGCTGGAACCTCCCAGTCTACAAAACCAAATACTCAAATCAGGATCTCAAGTCTCAAACCAAGATTGATGTTTTGCATACACATACCTTAAGGTAGTGTGAGAGAACAATGAGTCACTTGAACTGCTCCTCCATTTGCTGAAAAAAAAACACACACGATGAAGTTTGAACTACTAGAGTGCTTCCACTCAGCTTTCGCTTTGCTTTTCAGATGAAGTTTGATATCTTTACTGCATTTTATAAAGTGAACGTTCGTGCTGAAGTAAACACACATAAAGTATATATATTAGAAAAAAGACACCATTGCATAAATCTTTATTTAGAAAAGAAGAGACTACTATCTATCTAGTAGCACAAAAATAAAATAAATAAATCTATCTAACACAACACCTTCAAAATGAAGTGAAAACTTCTTAGAACTAAGTCCATGCCATCTCTCTTCCCTTTCAATATCAATAAAACTTCTCAAGCATCCATATGACCGTTGAAAAAAATTGTGAAACTAGAGATTGGTAGTTGCTGCAGACAGGGTCTATGCTATTACTACTAACGTAAGACTAATCATGTCGCAAACTGGAAAAGATACATGACTTGTAGCCTTTGGAGGTGGAGAGACCAACTCAAGTAAATCAAACCAGTTAATGCTCATAAAATCGGTTTAGAACCACTCACCTGATGGATCTCCCTTCTTGCATAATTTGATGCTGCGTAGAGAAAACATAAAGAGGTTGGAAGTTTTTAATGTCAGAACAGAAGAGTTTTTTGGTATTACTTGTGACAGGTCCTTTCTCTTAAAGGCATATTAATACATTTACCAGAGGAATGTATCAACGAGGCATTAGGGATTTAGGCTGTTGGTGAAGAGAAGCAGAGTGGTCAGTGGGAAACAAGAACTAGATAGGAGCTTGAGGTTTGTTCCTCCGTGAGTGGTTCTGATCCATCACCAGCTTCTGTGTTTTAGCGAGAGAGCTCAGGTCCAGAGTTGCAGGATGAAGAGTCTTTCCACCTACAACGTTTGAAGCAATACCAAAGGGTTAAGTTTAAACATCTTCAAATAAAAGAAGAAAAAGAAAAGAAGAATGGGTAGTACAAGTAACAAGTCATCACAACTCTCACAAGCTATATATAACAGACACACACTCTCATTTCTCCCTCACAACTCTGAAATTCAAATCTAGAAAAATCCTGAGAGAGAAAAAACACCGAGAGATGGATCAGAAGATACCTAACACTCCGACGTCCTCCGGTCCAACTCCGATGGACACGGATTCTTCCAGGAGCTCCTCGGCGTCCTCTGCTCGCGCGCCTACTCCCAATACATCCGTCGCATCTCCTCCTCCCTCCGCCGTTCCTACTACGCCATTGCCGAACCACGAAGTTCCAGCCGCCGCTCCCAAAGTTCCAACGCTCTTCCTGGACATTGAGCCCGCCGATGGAGTGAAGGTGATGAAGCTGCACTGCACTTGCAACCAAGTTCACACCGTTCTTCTGACCAACGGAAACCTCTTCCTCCTCGGAGTCTAAACCGCTGTGTGTTCGCCGCCTCCGGCTCTGTTAGGGTTCCCTCTTTGGTGTTGCTTCATTTTTTTCCTTTCTTTCCTTTTTTTTCCTTTTTTTCCTTTGTTCCTTTCATTTTTCTTTTTCATTTTTAGCACGCCAAAGCCTTAACTGCAGATGTAATGTTTCTGCACATTTGTTTATAAATAAAACATTACCTATTATCCTTGTTTCGCCTATTCTCAAAATCTATCAAACTAATCAAACTCATTTATATATAGACTACTAGGGTTGGCCCGCCCTACGGGCGGGATGGTAATTTGAAAATAATTGGAACAGTTAGAGTAAATATTTAATATAAAACTTGATTAACTTAAAATTTAAATACTACTTTATTTCTGTATTTGTTTTTATATTTTTGAAGTTTAAATAAACTCTGATATTTTCACATAACAATCTATCTGGTGCCTTTTTATATTTATTATGATTGATTATTTATATATATAAGTGAGAAGTTATTAATATTGTGGACGTTGTGGTTGACATGTAAGAGCAAATTGTAGTATAATAATCTTAGGGGTTGTTAACTTGTTTTTTGTATTTTTAGTAACAATTATAGATTGCTGAAAAGATTATATTATTTGTAATTTTATTAGTATAAAGTGTTTTCGAACAGAAAATGATAATGATTGTATACTTAACAATATCATGGATGTACAAATTAGTTGTTTTAGTTTTTTTTTACTATTTCTATTAGTATGTGTTTGTGTCTGTAACTATTTTAGATTAATTTATGGTGTGTGGATCTTATTTTATGCGGTTACGTGGATGTATCAAACCGCTGGAACACCGTAAATTCATATCAGGGTCTATGTATTCGAAACCACTAATTTGACTTGTGAAAGTATTAAAGGAAATTTTCAAAAATACAATTTTGAAGATACCATTATTTATCTTTACCATCACAAAAAATATATTTTTAAAAATACTTTATTTATTAAAAAATTAAAGATTCTTATATCCTTATTTTTATATGATTTTCAAAATTCTAACCCCAAACTCTAAATCCTAAACTCCCAATTCTAAACCTAAATCCTCAACTCTAAACAATAAACCCTAAATTCTATACCCTAAATTCAATACTCTAAATTCAAAAACTTCAACTATAAACCCTAAATCCTCAACTGTAAATCCTATATTGTATACCCTAATCTCCAAAACATCAAATCTAAACTTTTAAATTCAAACCCTTTATTAAAAATGATGGTAAAAAAGATTAGTGTAAACATGGTACTATGAAAATGGTATTTTTGGCAATTATAAAAAGATCAATACATATAGAACAAAAATACCTCCTCAAAAAGCCTTTTACAAATATAAAAAGATCTAACATAATCAAATCATGATAATGTTAATCAATCTATATACAGAATAATAGAATACATATAACAAATTCATCGAAGAATCTAAAGTTTTAAATTTCGATCATCTAATTTTATATAATTTAGTTTTTATTTTATTTTCATTTTAACATAAAATAAGTTTTAGAAATTTTTTTTCGAAAACTGTCTGGAAAAATCAATTTTTATAAACTTTTATTTTTGAATTTTCGTTTATTTTTTTTTATTTTGAAATCCAAAAAATAGTTTTGCAACTATTCTAAATTTTTTTTTAAATATTTTAATTATCATATTTTAAAATCATAAACTCAATCTATCAGATCATAACCAAAACTCTAGATTATTTAAACTTATGAATATAATTAATTTTTACCTTTTTAATGAAATTTATTTTGGACATTTTGACACTTGTGTGCTATATTTGTAATAAGAACTTTATAGGACTACCACAGAAAAAAATTCAATATTAAATACTAAAGAAAATTATATATATATATTAACTTTCTTTGTTCAACTAAAATTTAATTTTTGAAATTCGTTATTTTTGCTGTATTGGTAGCAGTCTGGATTCTTGACATTTTGTTAGTAACATTTAGAAAGCACTTTGTTACCGATGGAATGCTTAACTTTAGGTGCTGTATTTTTTTCTGTAACTTAACTTTATGTGAGATTTTAATTTTAATTTTTTTTTGTTTTGTATGGTGAACCTTTGCTAAGAGAATAAATGCTGGCTTTTGATAATGATATAAATCTTCACTTTAGAGTTGCAGCTGCTTTAGGGGTTTTGACCAAACTTAAATGTTTTTTTTTGAACAACTTCCAAACTTAAATGTAACACGTAGAGACGAACTAAGAATTTCAATTCATTGGACCAAAGAAAAAGACAAAAGAAAATTTCTCTATACAAAGCCATTGAAGATTTGCAAAAACTATTGAGTGTGAGTGATCAAAGAATCAAATCACGGATCTCATTTGCTAAATGTTGATAGACATTTCCGAACAAATCCAAAATGTCATAATTGCATGTAAAATGAATATTTATTTGATATTCAGGAAATCATTTATTTATGGAAATAGTATATTTTATAAAAAAATAAAAAGGAAGAAAAATGCAACAGAGTATTAGTGATGGAATGTTTTATTTATGCCGAAACCCCTTTTTCCCCGTTTCACTCTCCCCCTCTCTCCTCTCCATTAATATCCTTTTCTTTCTATTCTTTCTACCATCCTCAATGCCTCTCTCCATTTCTTTACCGTATTCATCCTCTTCCTCTCCTCCGTCGCCGCCGCTTTCCTCCTCCTTCCCTGTTGCACGTGTTTTGGTCGGTTGGCTTCTTCCCTGAAATTACGGACTTCATCTCATTGGCGACACTCTGATCTGGGCAGAACTTTCAAGACAGATGATCTTGGACCTTTCATCGAGGAAATAGTTTCCCGGAATCGGTTTTAATGATGCCAATGTTTGGTGAACTGAAGATTTTCTCAGCTGACCCGGAGTCGAACCAGTTTCTTATTCAGAATAAAGAGAAGCTTTTGGATTTCGTACTCCATTGTCTTTACTTGGGTTTGAGAGGATTATAATGATTGAGATTTGAGAGGAAGAAAGTGAGGTGATGAATTTCACGAAAGCTTACTCCATTATTTATAGGTGCAGATTCGATACCATAAAAGGAGGATTGTATTGAATGTGGCCTAGTGGAAAGAGGGGGTTTAATGGTATTGATGAAGATGTTACTTATGTTGATTGAATGCAAGTGTAAACCGACACGATGTTGAAGATCAAAGAAAAAAAAATCTTCAGATTAAATGAATCAGTAAGTTTCATACTCAGTCGTCACGTGGCAGCTCCTCAAGAAGTGAATTTCTGACCTGGAATCTGATGTGTCACCAGGAAAGAAACAACCTTTCTTTATAGTAATAGATGATATTCATATATTATTCATTAATGTATTCTCAAACTTCAAAAACATAGATAATAAAAAAAAATTAGGTTTAAAAGGACAAAAACAAATACAATGCATTACAATTTCCGGTTTAATAATTTAAATGAAGTGGACGTTTTATAAATTTCAATTAATATATGTTACTCAGTCAAATATTTAAATTATAGAAATAATTCGGTTAACATATATGCATGACCAAAACCTAAAATACAAGTACAATCTTCAAAAAACTAATATCTAAGTTAATATTAAATTAGACATAATTTTTCGTAAATATCACATAATGTAAGTTTATATTAGCAGTAAATTTAATTAAAGACTGATCAATTATATTTTATCTATTTATTAATATAACAATATTATATATGCTTATTAATTCTTATATATACAAATGTACTTTTATCCAATTTCTAGAAACAATTTATTCAAAACTCTCAACAAAATACTTACTAATATATTTGCTTTTAATAAAGTATTAAAATTACATCTATATATATATATATATATATATATTAATAGTTAGCTATTACTGATATTTAGTTTCAGACATCATTTTTGGTTCTAACTTTTATCAACAATCACATCATAGATCTTTTTAGTA
Source organism: Raphanus raphanistrum subsp. raphanistrum (assembly GCA_019706035.1). Lineage (NCBI taxonomy): Eukaryota > Viridiplantae > Streptophyta > Magnoliopsida > Brassicales > Brassicaceae > Raphanus > Raphanus raphanistrum. Next base: position 28,484,416 of record CM033987.1, on the reverse strand, counting down.
TATTTGTAAGTACATATCGAGTTCAATTTCAGACATCATTTTTTGTTCTAACTTGTATCACATCCAGAGAACATCTAATTCTAGTTCTGGTAGAGCTTGTGGTTTCCCTACATTTTGTCTCTCACAACATTTATAAAAATAGTTTCTTGGTGTCAAAGAAAGAAAGTTAAGAAACTATACAAAATATTTGAAATACTTCTAATTAGCTAGCACTTTTCAAAAATACATCTAATCAACAATAGCATAACATCTGGGTTTAAGGTTTATTGATTACTAGATATGAGCCCTTTGCGTTGCATTAATAAAACATAAAAATAATAATTATTTTATTATCATTTTATGATTGATTTGCATATGTTTGTGAGATTTATTTTATAATTAAAAACATATTTTCATACATAAGTTTAAGTTAAAATTTATATTTTATAATCATGGCACATTGATGATTTGTTATCAACTTTCTACTTGGATTAGGATGAACACTATATCTAAAGGTTTAAATTAAACCCAACATAAAATAAGAAATTAAATGAAAAATAAAAAAAATTGAAAGCCAAATAATTTCAATCGAGTCAATGACAACATTATACATTTTATGTAATAATTTAATGTTTTATTAAATATTTTTTTATAATTTTACACTTCTTTTGTTAATTAAATAATTTTTTGTATTTTGTTCATCATCAAATTCTCTATTAACTTTTTTTATAAAATAACTTTTTACAATTCTCTTCTGGTTATGACTTAAAAATATGATACAAATCTCTTTTGTATAGGATTTTGTTTTTTTTAAAAAGGAAAACAACTATCAAATATTATTTTACAGTGTTTTAGTATCTTAGAAAAATAAATAAATATTACATAATATTTTAAAATTATTTTTTAGGATTTATAAAAAAAATACTTTGCAATAATTATCTCAAGTTAATATTAAATATTTTGCCATTTATAAAGTGCCATTAAAAGTGCCATTTTCAAAATTCGTTTTTTTCAATATCACTAATAGTTTTTCAATTTTAAATTAATGGCAGATTTTTATTGACACATTAACAATCTAATCTTTTAATTGACACATGCCTCGACTGAAATATTTGAAGTTATTTTTTGTTTATAAGTTTTTAACATAAACTTATTAAAAAAATAAAATTACTTAAAAGTTGCTTGTTTTTTCAAAATTGTTAATTAATATGATCGTGACACTTGACAATTATATATTTAAGTATATATATATTTGAATGATTGTAGTTACTTTTGGTTTTATGATTTTTTTATTAAGGATTGTAATAAAGGAAAAATAACATTAAACACTCTTTAACAATTTCTTGGTTTAAGATTTTAAAAAAGGAAAACTACTATCAAATATTGTTTCACAGTTATCTTTTCTTTATGATTTTAGAAAAGAAAAATTAGTATTAAAAAATAAAAGAAAAACTATATTTATATATTATTCATTAATGTATTTTTTTTTGCTTCTTTTATCATGTGTAATTTTGAAAGTGCAATAGGTATTGTAGCATGAAGAATTGCAAATAAAAATTTTAACATTGAAAAAATCGTTGTAAATAATCCAAGATTTTCTGGGTAGAAAATTATAAACGACCAATTTATAATATAAGAAACCTCAAAAACATAGATAATAAAGAGAAAATTTAGGTTTAAAAGGACAAAAACAAACACAATGCATTACAATTTCCGGTTTAATAATTTAAATTAAGTGGACGTTTTATAAATTACACTTAATATATGTTATCCAGTCAAATATTTAAATTATAGAAATAATTCTGTTTACATATATGCATGACCAAAACCTAAAATACAAGTACAATCTTAAAGAATTTAATATCTAAGTTAATGTTAGATTGAACAGAACTTTTTGTAAATATCACATAATGTAAGATTTTATGGAGTGTTCATGTTTTAATAAAAAATATATCACTAATAATTTGAAACAATAAATTAAATTATTGCATGCAAACTATGAAATTGTTGTGTTTGAAAATATTGTATTAAACTATTAGCAATATGGTAAATATTAAAATTATATACCATTAATCATGTGAATCAAATTAAATATTATATATAAAATGAAAATATCACCCGCACGGTTGTATGGGTCAAAATCTAGTTAATTCTTATATATACAAATGTACTTTTATCCAATTTCTAAAAACAATTTATTCAAAACTCTCAACAAAATACATAATAATATTTTTTAATAAAGTATTAAAATTACACATATATATATATATATATATATATATATATATATATATATATATATATATATATATATATATATATATATATATTAATAGTTAGCTATTACTGATATTTAGTTTCAGACATCATTTTTGGTTCTGACTTGTATCAACAATCATATCATAGGTCTTTTTGGTATATTTGTAAGTACAGATCGATCGATTTTGTTCTAACTTGTATCACATCCTAAAAACTATAAACTAACAATTTCGGATTCAAATTACATGGGTTCGCTTCGGATATAGCCAAAACTAATACATGAGAAATTAATACTTATTTTTATATAATAATAATAATAATAATAATAATGATAATAATAATAATAATAATAATAATAATAATAATAATAATAATAATAATAATAATAATAAATTTTTAGTGATCAAACTCTGGAAAAAATATCAAATATGTATCTGATTTCCTTATGAAGAAATACATATAAACCCAAACATGAAAACATTCTAATTTTCTTATGACTATTCTTTTTTTTTTAATTCTAAGAAAGTTGAAGATACATAGTATCGATAAAAAACCAAAGACAAAGAACATAAACCAAACAAAAAAACAAAGACATAAATAGAGCCTAAAACTCATATATATCCACAAGTTTATTCCTTCCACATTTTCAAAAGAATTCAATATCAATGGAGCTGACCTAAGGAACAAATGTCTTGAGCAGTCCCAACCCTGAAGGGAATATCACCAAGCCATACTAGAACTAGCAACATCAGAAACAATCGAGAGGTCAAATCTACACCAACTCCAGCAGCTGCTATCCATGTGAAACTTGCATGACCAGACACCATTACTAAAACTAAGATACAAGGACAAAAGACCTTGAAACGCTCTTGGGAAAGCGTCAAAGAAGACCACCAGCTCTTACACGCGGACACTCGCAAGGCAATCAAGTGACCTACAGAACAAAGACTGCCCACCTTCTCGCAAGAAAAAAACTGAAGGTCAAGTTAACTGCTTCGTCTAGAAACCATTTCCCAAAACCACAAAAGACCAAGATAAGGTCTAGTAGATACCTCCACAGCGAATATAAATCACAAAAAACGAAACCAAAAAGCCAACTTAGGATGCGACGAAGTGACTGAAACAGCAAGAACCAAACAAAAGCAGTATTCCCACAACTTCAAGCTAATACTAATTCACCACACAAGAACATAAGTTCCGGTGATCGAGACGCTAGAAAAACCATCCTTCCCATTGACATAAAGCCGGCGATAGAGATGCTAGAGGAACCATCCGCTCCCGGAGACAGAAAGCCGGCGGTAAAGAACTTTGAGAGCTTATTTCCCCGGAGTCTTAGCCGTTCACGGTGGCGGTGAGAACCACCAACCACCGGAGCAAGAGAAAGAAGACTGACGGCTGCTCTTGTAATTAGGGTTTCGGCTATTCATGAAGAATAAAATAACAGTAAAATGCTACCAGAGAAATATATTACAAAGAATAGTTGTGACAAAAGATTTTGAAATTATATTAAGAAAATAAAAAGAGAGACATATATTGATATTGAAATAATAGATAGGGAAATACAACATTCATATATTATAAATGTTTCTAAAAACTCGGATTTTATAATATTTGTAAGCAATCAAAAATTAGGATTTTATAGAAAAAATAAGAATTTATTATAATTCCTTATATACGGATTTATTAAACAAGGTAAAAAAATATTTATTAAAAAGGAAAATTAGTTTCATATAGATTTACAATATTTTAGGATTCAAAAAAGGAAGACTACTATCAAATATTAAATTATTACAGATTTATGAATTTCGTAAGACATGTCATTACATTACATTTATTGTCATGTGTCAAGATCTTGTTAATTAGCAACTTTGAAAAAATCAATTTTTATATAATAAGATAAAATTATATAAATCTCTTAAATTTATGATTTTGTAAAAAGGAAAATAACTATCTACCAATTGTATATTTATAAGGAAAATCACTTAAATATTTATAAAAAATCTAATCTTGTAATTACTTTGTTTATAAGGAAATTATTTATCTTAAATCAGTGTCTAAAGACTTTGTTAAAAATATTTGACATATTAGTGTTTGCTCATAAAAATAGATTATCATTACTTTCACTGTAAGTGATGTTATATATGCTTGGTCAATACTAAATCAGACTTCATCGCCATATTATTACAATTTATTACTATATCGTATTTTTCTAATTCAATTTTAATTAAAATGTTATTACGGAAATATATCATTAAATAATGAATTAAGAAAATTATTTAATATAAGATAAGTTTAATATATATATGAAATATTTGTAGATATTTTTGGTTATAATTTTGTAACATACAATTATCTATAGAAAAATAAAAATTATTTATTTATAAGAAAATAATAAGAGTACTTTTAAAATATTATTTTGTTTAATATTTTAAATAAAGATTATTATTTATTTTATAGTTAGTTTTTCTTCATGATTTTTATTAAATAATTTATTGTACTTCTAGGATTTTATAATAAGTTTTTTTGGTATTTTTTAAAAAGTTAATATTTATCTAATATTATCTTTCTTTAGTATCTTTAAAAGCAAAAAAAATTGTAAAAAAGAAAAATTACTTTTCAAATAGATTTATATAATTATTTTTTTTATAATTTTTAAAAAATTGAAAATGATAATTAAATGTTTTAACAATATTTAATTGTAAAAATATTATGTATTAATAGTTTTCCTTTTCTAAAATCCCAAAAGAACCATCAAATACTATTTTTGTAATGAGAATTTTTTTTTCTAAATCTTTTTTAAATCCTAGACAGAGAAAAATGTATCATATTTTTGACACATGTCATTTATTTTAAAACAATACTTTTAAATAGATTTTTACAAATATTTTTCTGAATTGGTTAAAAAATGAAAATTACTATCAAATATTTTTAGCAATATATAATGTAAAAACTATGTAAGAGTAATTTTCATTTTCTAAAATCCTACGAAAAACCTTAAAAGACTATTTTTTCAATGAGATTTTTTTAAAAAATCTCTTTTAAATCCTAAACCAAAGAGAATTATATCATATTTTTTACACATGTCACAATCTTAAAAGTTTATTGACACATGTCTCAATCATGTTAATTAGCAACTTTGAAGAACCAAAATTTATATAATTAGCATATTTTTGACACATGTCACAATTTAAAAAAAATATTAAATAATTTTCCTTTTCTATAATCCTACGGAAAACCTTAAAAGACTATTTTGCAATGAGAATTTTTTTTAAATCTCTTTTGAATCCTAAACCAAAGAGAATTATATCATATTTTTAGAATTTTTTAAAATCTCTTTTATATCCTAAACCAAAGAGAATTATATCATATTTTTTACACATGTCACAATCTTAAAAGTCTATTAACATATGTCACAATCATGTTTTTTTTTGGTAGGTGATAGGGGACAAGGTCCCCTATTTTTTATTCAAACTTAAAAACATTACAAGCAAATCATCCGAGATTTAGCAATCCCATGGATATCATCCGACAAAATGGAAGCAACATGCTCCGGAACAAACTCAAAATACTGTAAACCGAAAGGTAAAGAAGACGCATAGTTAGCTAATCCATCTGCTAGACAATTAGCCTCCCTATGCACATGTGAAATCTTGACTAACCAGTCTCTTGATATGAAGCCATAGCACAACCGTACTAGGAATGACAGGGGATGAGAATCATGAATCCATGTTTTAAGAAAACCCACCACACTCTCTGAATCAACCTCCACTTCGAGTCTTCGGACCCCTTTGTACCATGCAAAATAGAGGCCATAATACACACCCCACAACTCCGCCAGTGGAGCTGAGCATATACCAATGTTGATTGCAAAACCTCCTCTCCACTCGCCATGCTCATCCCTCATAACTCCACCTGCTGTCGCCATCCCAGGATTGCCTTTAGAACATCCATCTGTTTTTAATTTGCACCATCCATCTATTGGTTTGCTCCAACTGATCATCCTCTTCACTCGTGTCCTACCAGCTGACCGAGGCTTCAGCGTTTTGTTCGCTAGAATCACTTCCTGAGTTTTATCTCTGATAAACTGCACCCTATCTCGACATCTCCCGGTCTCACCAAACACGTATCCACACCTCCATTTCCAACACCACCACACAGTCAAAGCAAACATTACGGGCCACTGATCTCCGTTCGTCGACTCCTCCTTGGTAAGATTTTCATACAACCATGAGAAGAGTGGTTGTGTAAAGAATCTCTGTTGCTTTCCTTGGTTCACAAGTTTTCTCCATAGCCCACTTGCTGCCTCACAATCACGAAGGACATGAAGGATCGTCTCATCTCCATTCCTACACAGTTGGCACATCCCATCGTCACTCATGTCACAATCATGTTAATTATCAACTTTGAAGAACTAAACTTTATATAATTAGCATATTTTTGACACATGTCACAATTTATTTTTTTTTTAAAATTATGAGCATAGTATTAGGTATTATCCCAACAAACATGTCAAGTATTTATCAAATATAAAACTAATTGAGCAACACTTCAAGTTAGGTTTGAATTTTCAGGTACCCAGTGAAATACGGGCTGGATGTTTTAAATTTCGTTCTAATTTATATATCACATCGTAGGTCTTTTTGTATATTTGTAAGTATAGACCGAGTTCAATTTCAGACATCATTTTGGTTCTAAAATGTATCACATCCTAAAAACTATAAACCAAAAATTTCGGATTCAAGTTATATTGGTTTGGATATATCCAAAACTAAAACATGAGAAATTAATACTTATTTATATAGCATTAGATATTTAAGGTATTAATTTAAAATTTAAATACTTATTTCTAGATGTTTGATAAAACTTGTCAATACACTACAGAATTCATATTGTGTATGATAAAAGGTATATATAATAATTATACATTTTATCTATCTTTTTATTTGATAACTTTATTGGCATCTCTATATATCATATTATCATACTTATAAATACAAACTGAGCATTCTTCCTTTTTTTTTAAATTGTCGTTCATACTTTAATCTATTGTTTGTATTCTATATAGAGTTTATCTAAAATTGATCAGTCTTATTGATGTGCATCCTTGGACATTTATTTTTATATTATTTATTAAAAACACTATTCTCTAAATATATTTTATTCAACAAAACTCGTATGAGATCATTTTAGTTTTATGTATTACATGAAGTCCATAGTTTTATTGGTTAATCGGGCTATAGGTTTATAAGAAATAATAATTTGGTTTGCTTTATCTTAATGACATTAATATTTATTAAGATCTTGTAAATACATTTTCTTATGTTTGTTTATTTGATACAATTTTTTATCTTCAAAATATTGTTTTGGAAATCTTGATATTTTAAACTCTTTGCGTAGATTTTAATATTATGTAGCTTCAAATTTTAAAATATATGTGTTTAAATTTTAAGGTTTGTATTCTTCTAAAAATATTATTTATATTTTTAACTTCAAAATTAGTATATATATATTAATTTGATTCTTGGGCTTTTGCAAATATGACTCAAAACTCAAAGCAAACACAAAACTAACCAATAATTTTTCTGGAACTTTCATTTGTCCTATTCACCTCCGGTTAAGTGGTATAGGATAAGCATGTTAGTTTTGCATTTCACCAGATATGTTAGAAATTTGACTTTTCCTAGACGACTTACTTGTGTAAGTCATCCAGCAGAAAAAAAAAATTTCAATATTTAATTATAATTAGATGACTTCCATGTAAGTCGTTTAGGTTACTTTTGCAATTAAAAAATAAGACTTAAATATTTAATTTTATTTGGACGACTTACACAAAAGTCTTTTCATAGAACAATTACACGAAAGTCGCCCAGGTTTTTATCCCGAGATTCTTGTCAAACCTTAGTTATTACAGAATAATTCTGCATAAGTCGTCTACCAAAAGACTTTCATGTAAGTCGTCCAAATAAAGTTAAATATTTATGTTTTATTTTTTAATTGCAAATGTAAACTGAAACGGCTTACATGGAAGTCATGTAATTATAATTAAATATTAAAGTTTTAATTAATAACATAACTAATAAATATAAGAATGGCACTACCTTGTAATTATATAAGAAAACCAATGGGCATAATCCCTAGAGATTAAATTGGTATAGACTAAGGGTCTGATTGGCAGAGCATTAGCATTACCATTGTGTTTATTATTATCTAATCAACATTTATAACATGAGCTAAATGTTGCAAGTTAATGAGAAAAAAATTGTTTATAATTTCAAACTTATAATTTCAAACTTTTGTGATCTTTTGTGGATTCGTTAGTAAGTATTAATTAGTTTAATATAAGAGAGATTAGAATATATGGGAATAGCTTCTTTAAAAATGCTATAGTAAGTTTCTTTCTAAGTTTTGTAATATGTTTTTCGATTTACGTAAAAATTAATTAATAACATAACTAATAAATATAAGAATGGCACTACCTTGTAATTATATAAGAAACCAGTGGGCAGAATCCCTAGAGATTAAATTGGTATAGACTAAGGGTCTGATTGGCAGAGCATTAGTATTACCATCGTGTTTAGTATTATCTAATCAACATTTATAACATAAACATTTAGATTAGCATTTACAAGATGGTAATGCCCAGATCCTAAATACCCTAAACTCCTAATTAATGAACCCTTCTGACCGGGTCTGGAAAAGTCGTATTTAACCCTACCCGACTGGATATAAAGATCGTAATTAACTCGTTCGGCCGACCGAAAGCGGAAGCATAATGATTCCCAGAGCTTGTGATCATCTGGAAAATGTGTAGCAGTTGATCTAACCTTGGCGTCAATTGAAGTGCGTATCCATCCAACAACCATGGAGTTTGCAGCAAGTCATCTTGATAGATCAGGTACTGATCTGGTTTAAGAATATTTCCGTCAATAAAAGTTGACTTTTTATGTGACAACCCGTCCCATAAAAGGTAATTTTTTATGTGACAACCCGTCCCGTGGACCTCACTGTCCCATGGATCCCAGGCTCACAGCGCTGCAGCGCACCGACTCTAACCTCTCATCGTGGGAGGAAACGCCTCCACATCCACCGGTAGGTTATTGATGCGCTTGGTGTTACCCGAACCCAAGACCTCACCCTTTAACAACTCTCCACAAGACAAGCTGTCACCAATTGAACTGCAGATCGACTGGTGACAACTTGTCTTTTGGAGAGTTGTTAAAAGGTGAGGTCTTGGGTTCGAGTAACGCCAAGCGCATCAATAACCTACCGGTGGATGTGCAGGCGTTTCCTCCCACGGTGAGGGTTTAGGGTTGGTGCGCTGCAGCGCTGTGAACATGGGGTCCATGGACTAGTGAGGTCCACGGAACGGATTGTCACAAAAAAATCTACTTTTTTTTGTGACAACTCATCCTGTCCCTCGGACCCTGGCTCACAGTCGCAGTTCAATCGGTGACAGTTTGTTCTATGGGAAAGTTGTTAAAGGGTGAAGTCTTGGGTTCGAGATTCACCAACAACCTAATTATGAAATTAGTGAAAACTCATAAAGAAAAAGTTGGGGTCGGTGTCCTTCAAAACTATAAGCTAGGGTCTGACGGACAGGACAGGTTGTCACAGAAATATTACAGTGGAAAGATTTTGCTTAAGATGGAAATACGGAGCCACAAGCTACAATGCCACTTCAACTCATTCATGGTCAACTAACGTGTAATTACCTCACGCATCACATTATTTACCAATCTATACATCCGATTCACAAAGTTGCATAAGAAAAACATATATCACATTTTTCAATTATTAATAATATATATAAATTATATTATATATATTTTGTTTAGACATGTGATTTTGGATATGTAATATATAATTAAAAGTTTAGAATGATTGATCTATAACTCCTTTAGATGAATGATGAATTAAAAACCATTTCAAAAAATATTGCAATTTTTTTAATGTATTCCCTTCTCAGAAATTCTCATTTTACATATAACTACTTTTATAGTTCTCTCAAGCTTATTTATAAATCCTACTTGTATATGTTTTGATATTTTCCAAAACATTTTTTTTATTTTAGCAAATAATAACACTACAAGATATTACGGCATCAAAACCACCATTCTGTACTGTTATTCTCAACAATGTCGACTTTAGAAACTACAATACTATACACATGTCAGTTTCAATCACATTGGTTTGAGATTTTTCACTTTTTTTGCATGCCATCAAAATTAAATCGAGTTCTATAGATTTTTATGACATTAGTCATATTGTTATAGCACTAGTTACTAACAAAACAATATGATTAAGATCAGAATTTTGGCTCAGTCAGATGTGGCAGACCATTGCCCAAATAAATTTGGTGCGTCGACTCACTAAACTTGTGACTAATAATATCCCTATGTTAATAGAATATGAACATTCCAATACATATCATAATTCTATCTATATATCACAAGAGATTTTAGGTGGTAGACAATTTCTAACTTAGAATGTCAACTCACCATACTTGTTACCATCTCAAAAAAAGTTTCAAACATTTTCATTAGTTAGACAGCTTCTAAAAAATCAACAACACAAATATATATATATATATATATATATATATATATATATATGCATACACATATCTTCAGCTTAGCCATGACAAGAAAATGCATGCACATAATTTAAACTAATTTTAACCAACTCATATAAAATAAAGAATTAAATATGCAAGTAATAAAAATTTGACTAAGCAACAAAGACACAAATATGAACCAGAACCTTAAAAATGGTAAACACGTCAAAGGTTAATGAAAGACGATTGACTTTTTTATTTAATAACTTTATTACATGATTTTTCCGTGCTCATGCACGGGTATAAACATTTATAAAATAATTAAATTATAAGAATTATTAAATATTCTCTTTTTGTTTATAAATATTAGATTATTTTGTAATTTATATGTATGCTAAATAAATGAAAATTATATTAAGTATAAATGTGTTACCATTTTAATTAGATATGTGATTTTTAAATATTACATTTCATATTAGTTCAAATATTTATTTTTGGTATATTGAGTTACTTTTGTTCTTTTAAATTGAGCATAGATTTTTGTTTATTTTATTCATAAGTAAAAAATCATTTGATAAAAATTAATTATAATGAAATTTTTTTTTTGTTTTTTTTTTTGAATGAATGTTAAATTTATTTTAAAAAGCCTTTATACAATCTAGTGCTTACTGATTACTTGCGCAACAAGCGAAAAAGAAACTAAACAAATCAGAATTAAGAAAAAAAATAAAATTTTCTCTAGCTCAACTCCAAACTTCCATATCCCCCTCAAACTTGACCATGTGACACAAGTCTAGTTTGGAAATGCTATGTGATTCTCCTCAATAAAACCCTCATTAGAGAAAACTCAAATGAGACAAAACTCTAATGTGGGAAAAAGAGTAAGTATCACATAGCTAGGGGACTTAGTCATCCTACTCCAAACACGATTCTCAACCACTTCAAACGAACAATGAAACCCACAGCCTTATCCCATTTATAATCTAGTATAAAACCAGTACTGCATCAACTTCTCCATGCCCTTACTTCCAGCCTTACCCATCAAGGTGATTCTGTTCCTTATACCTTTATCCACCATCTTCGTTAGCACTGGAGGAGACATCAACTTCTCTCCATGAAGAATCTTATTTCTTTCAAACCAGATTGCATATATCACTGCTTGAAGGCATACCGGATACAGAACTTGCTCAGTTTATCTCTTTTTCCATCAATAATCAATTCCATAATCTCAGACCAAACTTTTGTGTAAGAGCTACCCAATATCCCTTTCACTATAACCTCCCAAACTTGAGCAGAGTAAACACACTCGAAGAAAAGATGATTTCTTGTTTCTGTAGCATTTTTGCAGAGCATACAAGTACTATCAATACCCGAACTCCAGCTTGCTATTCTCTCCAGCGTAGACATCCTGTTCCTGACCGATAACCATGTCATAAACGCAAACTTTGGTGTAGCTTGAGGAAACCAGATAGCCCGAGACCAAGCACAAGGATTCCTATTCTCTCTTAACAGTAACCAAGTATCTTTAGTGGAGAACTTCTGCTTGAAGCCTTGCTTCCCACGCCATAGATTTATATCCTCCTTCTCCGCAACAAGATTGTTAGCAATAATATTCAGCTCATCTTCAAGGTCATTCAGATCTTTAGAACGATGCCTTCTTCTTCTTCTTATGGCGAATACAGCTTCCTCCAAAGTCGCTTGCCTGCTCACTCCCATATCTATAATACCTTGGGGCCCCATTAGATCGAATAAAGCTCCTCTATTTGACCAGACATCAAACCAAAATGAAACATGTCTGCCATTTCCCAGATCCTTCCGATGAAACTGCTTTGCCACATCTCTAAGTTTCAAAATTTTCCTCCACATCCAAGAACCCGACTGAGTTTTTGGATTTATCTCCCAGAAGCTTTTCCCTTTGAGGAGATTAGCATTTATCCAATTACCCCATAAAGAATTTCCTGAAAGAAGTCTCCAAATCAGCTTTAACCCATTCACTCTATTTACATCCTTTAATCTTCTTATACCAAGACCACCTTCTGACAAACATCATTCCAAGCAACTTTAGCACTTGAGGATTTTAGAGATGGACCTGTCCAGAGGAAAGCTGCACAGATTTGCTCCACTTCTTTCACACACGCGCTAGGAAGCCTAAAGACTCCTGACCAGAAGTTTATAATACTTAACAGAACTGAACTGATCTGTTGAAGTCTCCCCGCATATGACAGAAATCTACAAGTCCAAGTACTGATGGTGCTTCTGATTTTTTCCAAAAGAGGAATATAAACTTGACGCCTCATGCTCTTAGTCATAAGAGGAAGACCCAAATATTTTACTGGAAGATAACCTTTTGCGAAGGGAAAATTGGTTAAAATGCTACTCTTCTCAGCCTCTGCCACACCCGCCATATAAATTGTAGACTTTTCCAGACTAATGCTCAGACCTGACCAACTCTCAAATGCATCAAAAACCGATAAAGCTCCCTCTATTGACTTCTTTGATCCCTCCACAAACACCATTAGATCATCAGCAAAGCATAGATGAGTGAGAGAAAGACTTTTGCAACCTGGATGGAATTTAAACTTCTTCTCAAGCACTTCTTTATCAGTCTTCAATGACAAAACGTTCATACAGAGCACAAACAGATATGGAGACAAAGAGCAACCTTTCCTGAGCCCCCTTGAGCTTTGAAAATAACCAGCGAGGTCTCCATTCACTTGAACTGAAAAGGAGGGACTTGTGATGCAAAGCTTTATCCAATGAATATATTTCTCTGGAAACCCCATCACTCTCAAGCTTTTAAGAACAAAATCCCATTGAACAGAATCGAAAGCCTTGGAAATGTCTATTTTCATTAGACATCTAGGAGAAATCGAGTCTTTATGATAATTCTGAACCAGCTCAGAAGCAAGAAGCACGTTTTCCATAAGCAGCCTACCTTTTACAAAAGCTGACTGAGCTTCTGAAATAATTCTTGGGAGAAGTTGAGCAAGCCTATTCGCCAAAATTTTTGAGACAACCTTGTACAGAACATTACAGCAGGCTATTGGACGATAATCCCTCATCTCCATTGAGTCAAGCTTCTTTGGAATTAGAGCAAGAATGGTAGAGTTTACTCCTTTCGGCAAAAACCCAAATCTGAAGACTGATTGTACTGCTATCACAAAGTCTTGACCAATAATTTGCCAAGTAGTTTTAAAAAAGGGAAAATTGCCAAAACGGAACAAAAATTCGGCATGGTTGTCCCTATAGTATAAAATCATCATTTAGTTGTCCCTTTAGTATAATTTCTTTCATAATCCCAAACTAACCTTTGATTAATCTAATTAAACACATTAAACTAATATAATTTAAAAAATAATAATAATGAAAACTTTTAAAAAGGGAAAATAAAAATAAAAACTTTTATTTTTTTAATAAAAATAAACTTTGTAAAAGTTAATAAAAATAAAAATAATTTACAGTTTTTTTAATAAAAAACATTAAATAAACCTAATAAAAATTAGTTTACAAAGTTTTATTTTTTATAAAAAGTTTAAAATGTTTGTAAACTTGTTAATTTTATCAAACTTTTTAATAAAAATAAAAAAAAATTAAAAATGTATTTTTATAAAGTTTGTTTAAAATTTTATTTAAATTTTTTTTGTAAAATTTTAATTTATTTTTATAAAGTTTACAAATTTTATAAATTTTGTTTAAAGTTTTTTATTAAACACATTAAACTAAAAGAATTTTAAAAATTTTAATTAGAAACGTTTTAAAAAGGGAAACTAAAATAAAAATTTTAACCTTTTTTAATAAAAATAAAATTTGTAAAAGTAAAAATAATTTACAATTTTTTTTAATAAAACGTTAAATAAACTTATTAAAAACATTTTACAAAGTTTTATTTTTATAAAAAGTTTAAAATGTTTTTAATAAAACTTTTGATAAAAATAAAATTTGTAAACTTTATAAAGATAAAAATAAAACTTTACAAAAAATTACACCTAATTTCAAAACACCACATGTTGTATTGATATATATCATAGAGAACAAGAGTTTGTGAAAAAAAAACAAAAGAAAAACCATAGATTAGTGAAGAAGACAAGGGAGAATCATTTTTTTTTAATCTTTGACAAGTAAAATCGAAAATAACACGTTTTAGGAAGTTAGAATATATTTAGGAGATTTTTAGAATATTTCCTTAACTGAAACTTTCATTAATTTTCGCAAAAATCAGGTACTCTTATCCGTAGAAGGCACCTTCTAAAAGTTTAGAAGATTGAAAAAAATCCTGAACACGCTTTCTACTTTTAGTAAACGGAAGAGTACATTTTAGAAAACACATTCCGCGAAATTTAGAATACTTAATAAAAGTAGAAGATGCTTCCGGACAAAAAGTAGATAGCTTTAGGATTAGTAGAATGCGCATTCCACTTTTTTAGAAAATTAGTAAATAGTAAAATGTACGTTCTAAAAATAGTAGATGAACGTGTTTATTTTAGAAATCGCTTTCTACTATACCATTTTCCGTAGAATGCACATTCTACCTTTAGTAGAACGTATTTTCAATTTTTTATTTATCAATTTTTTGAAAGGAAAAAAATACCAGCATGTGCATATAGGTGTTTTATTAATTGTTTATATTTTAAATATTTTTTTTATTCACAAAAGTATTTATTTTATTAGTTTTCAGAAATACAAAGGGTAAAAATGAGAAAAATTGGACAAAAAAAGATTTATACCAAAGGGACAACACCCTTGTTTTTTTGTTCTCTATTGGCAATTTTCCCAAAAAACTCACAAGGGTAACCATCTGGCCCGGGGATTTGTTGTTAGGCATAGCAAATAGAACTCTTCTAATCTCCTCAGCAGAAACCTCAGCCTCCAAGCAACTACAATCTTCTATCGAGCAACGGAACTGTAATAAATCCTGCAGTTCTTCTTCAGTAACCCCCTTATAACTCTCTGGAATGTGGTTAAGAAAATTAGAAAAAAATTCTTCAGCCTCCTTTTTTATTTCCTCATGTTTCTTCACCACAACACCACTTGAACACCGAATTTCACTGATCATATTCTGAGCTTGACGAGTCTTTATAGCTCTGTGGAATGTCTTGTTATTTTTATCTCCAATATCCAGCCAGTGCAACTTTGCCCTCTGCTTTAAAAACTCTTCTTCTAAACTTGCGACATGCAGCCATTTACCATATGCTTCAGCCTCTTCCTGAACTGCTCCTTCACTGAGGTTTGCCAAAGTGTTACTCTGCTTTACACACAAAATCTCATAAGCTTCTTTAGTGCGCTTCGTTAAGTTTCCCAAATTTTCTCTGCCCAACTCTCTAATTAGAGGTTTCAAAGCCTTCAACTTCTTTGAGAAACGAAACATAGCAGAAGTAGATGATATAACCTCACTGTTGACTCCCAATAATCTTGAACCATAGGTAAAAATGTTGGAATTCTGCTAATGGCGTTTACATACTTAAAAGGTCTCCTTATCTTCTCACTTGAGGCAGTAACTGGATTTTACACCTCATGTGATCAGAACATCCCCCAGCTTCAAAAATAGTATAAGCATTACTGAATCTATTCAAAGCCTCTTCATTAAGAAAACCCTGTCTAGCTTCTTGCAGATGACCCCTTCCTCTCTCTTATTACACCATGTATACATCGGCCCTTGGTAAGCCATATCAGCCAGCTTACAGTGTAGAACCAAATTCTGAAAATCCCTCATACCACTAGGGATACTGCTCATATCCTCAAATCTCGAACTCTCAGCACCCTCCAATATTTCATTGAAATCTCCCATTATCATCCATGCTTTATGACGAAAACTAGGAGCATCATGATGAAAAGCAAGATCCTCCCAGAGCTTCTTCCTTTCTTCTGCTAGATTCTTTGCATAAACACAAGAACAATAAAACCCTTCCATACCCTTCATTTCCACAAAACAGGTAATTAATTGATCCGATTTATGAACTGGAGAAACACAAACCGAATCCCTCCATAAGAACCAAATTATCCCTCCTTCACTATCTTCATAATTGGTTACTGAAGACCAATCCTTAAAACCCTTCTTTAAAATTTTTCCAGCTTTACCTTCCTTTACCCAAGTGAAAGCATGAAGAGGAATCTTTCGTAGGTGAACCCACATCGGAATTGCCTCTTCTTCTTGCCTTTCCTCTTCAGCTTTTGGTGTCCATTTCTTCACAATCATAGGAACACCTGCTATGTTCCACATCCCTCTCCTGATAACCTTCTCCCTAGCTTTAGCATTTGTTATCTTAAACCTCATAGTCGCAGGATCCACATCATAAATCTCCACCTTAGCATTTAACTCCCCATAGCTCCAAATCTTGTTAACTACCATATGAACCTTAGCAATATGCGGTGCTAGATCTAGAAACTTCCCCACCACAAACTCCTCCCACAAAGGAGTGGAATCCGAAACGATTTAATTCATCAAGAAAATATATTATGGTTGAATTTAGACAAGTAGATGCAATTCAATGTACCCAAATATTAAAAAACATATTAAAAATTATATATCTGAAATCACATGTCTAATCAAAATAACATAACTTTATCAATAAAAATGATAAATACAAAATTATGAAAATATAAAATAACATATATTATTTAAAATCATATCTATAAATTCTAAAATAATGAAGATAAAATAGTATATTTATTTTATTAATATTTTTATCCGTGCATGAGGTGACTCACCTGTATATATATGCGGGAATAATATTTACATAAAACCTAAATATCTACCAATTATGTCTAATAATATTATCATAATATTATTATCAAAATGTATAATAATACTAGGTTAATTGAATATAAACCATTTTTATTTTTGACTTTCGTTTTTACAGTTTCTTTATATTTTAACAAACTTCACAAAAATATTTAGGTGATTCACCAGCATTTTTATGCGGTATGATTATTACGAAAAAAATGAAGTATAATAATTTGGTTTTTATTAGTTTCAGTCTTTTTTGTTTGTGTATTTTATGTTATTTTAATTAAATTTATACCTTATGAGTTATTTATCTGTGGTGTTTTAATTTTGCAAAATATTTAACCTAGCCACAATTCTTATTTCTAAAATTTTGATATGGTTTAAATTTGGTATATTTAATTAATTTTAGTTAATACTGTTACTTATGAACTTATGATTGTGATATCATATTTTCATTATTTTGGTTAAATATCTTAGTTTTAATAAATTAAAAACATCAACTTCTTATTAATTTATATTAATATTTTATTTATTTTTATAAACTATGAAATGATTCAGACTATATTAATAAATGAAATAAGTATCAACAAATTGTTACATTTTTTTTTGCAAAACTTTTATATGCATGAGTTTTAAACAATTGACTTATATTCATTTATGTATCTTTGAACTCATCAGCCCTTATTTTATTTGTTTTTCATTCGATTTTAAAACAACATATACTAAATTATATATAAAATTACTAAAATATATTTATAAATCTAAGAAAACAACCAAACTAAATACTAAATTAATCAAAAATTTAATTTATTAAGAAAATAGTATATTATGGTTGAATTTAGACAACTAGATGCAATTCAATGTACCTAAATATTAACAAAACATATTAAAATATTATATATCTAAAATCACATGTCTAATCAAAATAACATAACTTTATCAATAAAAATCATATATATAAATCTTGAAAAAATAAAATAACATATATTATTTATAACAAATCATATCTATAAATTCTAAAATAGTGAAGATAAAATAAATTTTAACCAATTACAATATTTTATTTATTTTATTAATATTTTTATCCGTGCATGAGCACGAGAAAAACATTATTGTCATTATTTTAGAATTTATAGATATATATTATGATGGGCATAAATATTTATAAAATAAATATATTGAAAGAATGTATCAATATTTACAATAGTTAAAATATTTTATAAATTTTAAATAATTTTATGCCTTAAATTTAGGGCGAATTGGCTGAATATACACGGAAGAGCTTCAAATTGGTGAAATGTCCATTGAGTGACATAATAGGTTAGAAGTATATATTTGGTGGTGGATTAGGACGAAAATGCCCTTAGCATCTTACACTAGGATTCAGACAAGTACAAGCTTCAGGGAACATGTCTGATCCATTGTCAGTTGGTAGGTCACTGTTGTGAGGGGTAAAACTCACACCTAGATTTTAGATCAGGTTTTATGTTTAGGAAATGTTTGGGAAAGATTATCGCGGGCTGAATCCCGTAAGAACTTGTTGAATGAACTTCGATTTGTATTGATATAATAGAAATGGGATGGTTACAAAAGATGATCTTTGATGAATACAAAGATTACAAGAGAATTACAATGAGAATGTTTTTATGAATATTGAGTAAAATATCAGTAGGATCGGGATCCTTTGATCGTTGTTTGTTGTCTTCTTTAAATAGCCTCAGGCCCCTTTTGGTCGCTACCAACTGGTTCCCAAGATCTCCTCCGTGATTTGAGGGATTTGTAACAGCTCCCCTTTGACCGGGTCCTACGCCTATTTATTTGTCCACGAGCTACCTCTTTGACCGGGTCCTGCGCCTGTTTACTTGTCAACGAGCTGCCTCTTTTCCTTGACCTCTCTGATGAACATCTCCAGCTCACAGCCTCCGGATCTGACTTAACTGTTTTTGAAGATTGAATTCATGATGGGCCTTTCGCGGCCCGTTATCATTTCTTATTGTCTATCATTAGCTAGGGGGTCATATTTGGGCCCAACAGTTGCCCCCAGCTTTCGAGATAAGATTCCTTATCTCGGAAGCTAGACCTAGCCGCCGAGCATCAATCTTTTCGTTGAGATCTCGAGCAACAATTATCTTTATTGAAGATTTCCTTTGCTGAATTGGATGGCTACGATTGCGTATGAAAAGGCGCAAGTATCCGACTTCTCGGCCAGCGAGCTTCCCATTCCTCAATTCTCAGAGAGTTCAGGTACTTTCGAGATTAACATGTTTAATCTATCCTTTTACGGAGAGTATGGTTCTAACTTAGGTTTGGTGGGCCCTGATTCAGCTCCAGTCGAGACGTCCCAGATGGGCGATGACAAGGAGGCAGATGAGGGAGATCCAACCAAAGAAAGTGATCCAGTCGAGGGAGACAAGGATGTCGGGATGAGCTCCCGTGATAATGATGTCTAAGAGCTGCGGCTCTTTTTGAATTGTAATGTTGCTTTTCATAACTTTTGCCCAATGGGCTTTGTTTACGTTTCAGACTTATAGCCTGAGGAGGCTTTTAATCCTTAGGGTCTTCTGAACTCTCGTTAGCCTGGGAGGCTTTTAAACCCTTTTGTTCAAATTTCGGTTTTGTTTTTCGTATTAAGTCATTTGACTTGGTTTCATCGTTTCTTGGATGAGATTGACTTTTGTCAAGTGGAAGTTTCGGTTAGGACATGTATCGTGATTATTATATACAATGTCTAATGACTTACCAGGTCTCGAAGATTTCGAGTACATTCGATTACGAGGATCCTTAGAAGGAGTTCCTGAAACATTGAGATTAGCTCCGGGTTTTTAGGAACCTGAGCTACTCTGAAGACCTTAGGAGGGGGTTCATGGGAACCTGAATTCGTTTGTGGGATTTTAAGACCCGTTGAGACTTGCTTAGGATTTTAAGACCTTCTGAGGTTTGATAAGGATTTTAAGATCTTTGTGATTTGATGAGGATTTTAAGACCTTGGAGATTTGATAAGGATTTTAAGACCTTGGAGATTTGATAAGGATTTTAAGACCTTGGAGATTTGATAAGGATTTTAAGACCTTGGAGATTTGGTAAGGATTTCAAGACCTTGGAGATTTGATAAGGATTTTAAGACCTTAGGTCCAGGTTCGTGGAGACCTGAGTTTGTTGGAAGGATTTTAAGACCTTCGAGATTAGTGAGGATTTTAGGTTCAGGTTAACGGAGACCTGAATTTGTTCGAAGGGTTTTAAGACCTTAGGTTCAGGTTCACGGAGACCTGAATTTGTTCGAAGGGTTTTAAGACCTTAGGTTCAGGTTCACGGAGACCTGAATTTATTCGAAGGGTTTTAAGACCTTAGGTTCAGGTTCACGGAGACCTGAATTTGTTCGAAGGGTTTTAAGACCTTAGGTTCAGGTTCATTGAGACCTGAATTTGTTCGAAGGATTTTAAGACCTTAGGTTCAGGTTCATTGAGACCTGAATTTGTTCGAAGGGTTTTAAGACCTTGGGTTCAGGTTCACGGAGACCTGAATTTATTCGAAGGGTTTTAAGACCTTAGGTTCAGGTTCATTGAGACCTGAATTTGTTAAAAAGTCAAAGTATCGAAGATAATTGCTTTATCGATAATAGGATACATGGTATCACAATAATCATACAATCGCTGTTTGGGCTATATGTTCTCAAACATATGCCCCCTTTCGCCATGGTGGAAAAAGTGTTAAAATGAGATTGGGGTTACACTCATAACACAATTGCCTACGTACCCAGTCAAGGGGTCAAGCCTAACGTAATTCGAGGAATTTAAGTACCTAATGATAGTATTTCTTCAGATTTGTGGCGTTCCACGATCTGATTTCAGGTACCCCGGTTCGCACCTTTCGGAGCTTGTAAACGCCAGGTCGTACCACGTGGATGATCTGATAGGGACCTTCCCAGTTGGTTCCTAACTTTCCAGCATCTGGTTCTTTAGTTCCTTCGAAAACTTTCCTAAGTACTAGGTCACCTACAGCGAACTGTCGGATCTGACTTATGAGTTGTACTGTCGTGTCATTGCTTGCTGATAGTTTTGAATGCGAATCAGGACTCGGTCCAGACTTTCCTCGATTAGGTCGAGACTGTCCGTTAGGAGCTGATTGTTAACTGCGGGATCAGACGTACAGAGCTCTCGACGGAGGCTCTCAGTGGAGGTTTCCGCCGGAACGACAGCTTCGATTCGTAGGCTAAAGAGAAAGGGGTTTCCTCTGTAGCCTTTCTAGGGGTGGTTCGTCATGCCTAAAGTACTTCATGTATCTTTTCAAACCAGGTTTTCTTGTTGGTTCCGAAGCGTTTCTTGAGGTTTGCTAATATTTACTTATTAGCAGCCTCCGCCTGACCGTTGCCTTGAGGTCGTCGAGGTGTTGAGAAGGTAGGGCGGATATTCCACTTGTCGCAAAATGCTTTGAAGTTGCGAGAAATGAACTGTCCTCCATTGTCGGTTACGATCTCATACGGGACGCCGTGGCGGCAGACAATGTCTTTCCACACAAATCCTTCGACTTCGAATCTAGTTATCTGTTTGAAAGCTTCAGCTTCTATCCACTTCGTGAAGTAGTATGTCAAGACCAAGAGGAAGCGTAGCTTCTGCCTTCCTCTTCCTGACGTTATGAGTGGTTCTACGATGTCCATGGACCACCTCATGAACGGGTACTGAGCGGGTATTGAGGATAATTTTTCCACAGGCTGATGTATAATCGGTGCATGCCTTTGGCATTTATCACATGAAGAGGAGTAAACCTCGCAGTCAACTATAATGATGGGCTAGAAATAACCCTGTCTTTTGATTCGGATAGCTAGAGCTCTGCCCCCAGAGTAGTTTCCTCAGGAGCATGCGTGCATTTCTTCCATAAGATTGATAGCATCGAGGCCATGGACGCATTTTAGGTAAGGTCCGGAAATGCTTCGTTTATGGAGGGCTGACTCGATTATGCAGTATCTTGCGCTTAATGCTTTGAGTTTTCGGGCCTCCCACTTATTCGGGGGGGGGGGATCTTACCCTACAAGATGTATTGCATGATCGGTATTCTCCAATCCTCTCTCTTAATGATTTTGTCATGAAGAGATGAGGGCGGGTCTTGTTCAGGTCCCTGAGTGTCGTGACCTGATGTGTCTTGTTCAGGTCCCTGAGTGTCGTGACCTGATGTTTTATTGCCCCCGGAGATATTGGTCGGATTAGGCTCGAAGGAGTCTGAATTCTGAGGAATATCTCCAGTTTTGTTCTCCGGAGTTTGGGTCGTTTCTTCGGATGCGATTTCAAAAGCAGAACGACTCCTGGTCCTGGCTGCAAGGACAGGTGAATCTGAGGTCTGGATCTTCCCCCCGGAGGTATGCTTTTTAAAGCTACGAATTCTGCTTTTTGGGAACCAGTACGTTGTAAGAACTTGGGTTGCTACCGTCTGGGGGTAGATACCTTCCGTTTGCTCTTTCGGCTTGCTATCGATCTCAGCTTTGGTAGCTATGTCGATACTTGGTTTTTCGATTCCCATTAAGGGTATGATCCGTTTTACGAGGGGGTCTTATGTTGACGCTAAAGCAGCCAGCGCGTCTGCTGAGCAGCTCTCTCCTCGTGGGATCCTCGTTAGTTCAAATCTGTTGAACTGCTTAGTGAGGTTCCGGACAACTTCTAGGTATGCCCCCATTCTTTCGTCATTTGTTTCATACTCGCCGTGGAACTGGCTAGCTACTAGCTGTGAATCACTATAAGCGTTCAGCTCTCGAATTCCGAGGCTTAGGGCAAGTTTTAATCCTGCAATTAATGCTTCGTATTCAGCCTCGTTATTAGAAACGCTGAATCCGAGCCTGTAGGATTTTTTTATGGTTTCTCCAGCTGAGGAGGTCAGCCTTAGACCGATGCCGGAACCTTGTCTTGGCGAGGCTCGTCAATGTACAGACTCCACTTCGGAGCTTCTGTTTCCAAGTCTAGTTGTTCGGAAGCTAGCTCGATTATGAAATCGGCAAGGACCTGAGCTTTTGCTGCTGCTCGAGGTCTATACTCGATATCGTATTCACTGAGCTCTATTGCTCATTTAGCAAATCGTCATGATTGGCTAGGGCTGTGCAAAATTGTTCGCAATGGTTGTGAAGTCATTACGACGATTGAGTGCGATTGGAAATAAGGTCGCAATTTTCTGGCAGCTGTTACGATAGCTAGAGTTAGTTTTTCCATAGTAGGGTATCTAGTTTCGGCGTCTATCAGACTCTTGCTGGTATAATAGACAGGTCTTTACTCGTTTTGCTCTTCTCGTACCAGCACACCACTAACTGCAGCGGTTGACACAGCGAGGTACAGATACAGTAGTTCTCCCATTACTGATTTGGCCAAGATGGGAGGTTCGGAGAGGTAAGCTTTCAATTGCTTGAAGGCTTCCTGGCACTTCTCGTCCCATAAGAACTTCTTATTATTTTTTAGAAGTTTGTAGAATGGGAGGCACTTATCGGTGGACCTGGATATGAATCGATTTTATGATGCGATTCGTCCAGTCAATCTATGTACCTCTCTGGTTGTCTTAGGTGACGGCATTTCCAGAAAGGTAGCTATCTGTTTCAGGTTGGCTTCGATGCCTCTTTCGGTTACGAGGTAGCCGAGAAACTCGCTTGAAGGTACCCCGAAGGTGCACTTAGCAGGGTTGAGCTTCATATCGTATTTGTTGAGGATATCGAAGCATTCCCTTAGGTGGGAAATGTGGTTTTCTCCAATTGAAGATTTGACTTGCATACCATCAATATAGACCTCCATGGTTTTCCCGAGCTGGCCAACGAACATTTTATTCACTAGTCGGTGAAATCTACCAAACGATCGATGTGAGGTAACGGGAGCTGTCTTTGGGACGAGCTTTATTTAGGTCGGTGAAATCTACGCAGATTCTCCATTTCCCGTTCTTCTTTTTTACAACTACTGGATTAGCTAGCCAGTCTGGGTAATGTACCTCACGAATGGACCCAGCTTTCGTAAGTCGGTCAATCTCGTCGTTAACAGCTTGAGCCTTTTCTAGGCCTAGCTTGCGACGCTTTTGTTTGATCGGTTTGAAAGTGGGGTCTACATAAAGCTTGTGAGTAGTGACGTCGGCGTTTATACCCTTCATGTCACTGGTGGTCCATGCAAAGGTTTCGACGTTGCTTTTTGAAAAGTCGATGAGCTCCTTCTTAGTCTCGAGAGGTAGCTCGGATCCGATACTCACTTGCTTTTCAGGATTTGAGTCGTCGATACTAACTTGCTCGGTGAGGTTCTTAGGGGGACCTCGAATATTTTGTTGTATCTCACGACCCTCTTGGATCTGTAATTGCTATTGGGGTGATTCTTTGAGAATTTCGAATCTTCCCAGGTAACAGATCCTGGAGATCTTTTGGTTACCATGCACGGTAGATATCCCTTCAGGTGTCGGGAATTTCACACATTGGTGATAAGTTGAAGCTACTGCTTTCATCTTATGGATCCAAGGTCTTCCTAGGATCACGTGAAACGGGGAAGGTCTGTCGATGACTACGAAATTCATCATTTTCATGATTCCGCCAGCTATAATTGGGAGCTTAATAGTTCCCAATGAGGTAGTTGTTTCTCGGGAAAAGCCTATGAGGCTAGCTTTCTGGTCGATGATTTCGTACTTATCTATTTCCATTCCCTTTAGGGCGTTATAGAAAATGAGATCGACGGAGCTCCCGGTGTCTATCATGAGCTTGGGTACTTCGTTCCCTACGATGTTCAAGGTGACGGGACATAGTCGTGAGGTCTGTCAAGGTTTGACGTCTCACTTTCCCAAAAGGAGATCTTAGTGTTCGACTCGGGGTTATGAGGCTTGGATTGAGTGTTAGACACAGCCTTCCGTACATGAGTTTTAATAGAATTAACGGAGTCTTGACACATATCGGATCCTCCGAGGATGTAGTCTATCCTTGAGCTGGGGCTCGATTGAGGTAGCGGTTTGCTCAGGAGGGCCTCAACTTGTAGGCTTTTTCCTTGGGGGAGCTTCCCGAGGACCATGTCGACTCTTTTCTTAGGAGCTGGGGGTGGTGAATCGGTCTCTTTTTCACGAGGCCTTTCTCATTTCGGTGAGGTATCTCTGGGACCTCTTTTTTGGTAGGGCTGTGGTTTCTTGAGGTATAAACCCTTTATTTCTCCGGCAGCAAATTTAACTGCCAGTTGTCGTTGGAGGTCCCAACATTCCTTGGGTGCGTGCCATTTCCGATCATGGTAAGAGCAATGTTTGTTCTCATCACGTCCTTTTGACCAAGGGATTTTATTTGCTGCGGCGACAGGTTTTCCTTTCTTATCTTCCTCGATTGCATAGGAATGTTCCCCCTGGGTCTGATTATTTCGAGGGTTCCCCTTTTTTATGAGGTCATCTTGCTTCTGAGGTTTCGTTTTTCGAATGACTCTGGGATTTTTTGTGGAGTTTATTCAACGCAGCTGTTTCCTCTTCCAGGTTAACATATCTGGAGGCTCTATGAAGAGCATCGTCGATAGTTGGGGGAGGATTGAGCGTTAGCTCCGACCAAAGTTCTGATTTATACCAGAGACCTCTCCTGAGAGCCTCGATGGCAACTAGATCATTGGGATTCGAGAGCTTAGTTTCACTGCTCTGAATTTTTCGATGTAGGCTCGTAGCGAGTCTCCCACTCCTTGTTTAATTTTCCAGAAGTCAGCCTCGGATGCTTGCTTTTAGGATGTGAGTTGAGTATTGCTTCATGAAGGCATTACTTAACTGGTCGAAACTGTCTATCGAATTTGGTTCAAGACCAGAGAACCATTCGAGGGCTGTTCCGACAAGGTTTTCTTCGAATGTCCTGCAGTAACCTGCATCGCATTCTTCTTTCGTGAAGTGAGCCTTCACAATAGCTAGCCGGAAGGCTCTTAGGTAGACCTTCGGGTCCGAGGTCCCGTTGTATTTGGGGATCTTAATTTTTCGGGTATCTCTTACGTAAGAGCTGGCAATTATGTCAGTGAATGGAGTTCCACAGGTATCCTCAATCAAGCTCTCGATTTCGGGAGCTGAGCTCGTTGCCTTGTGGACTTGAGCACCCAGTTTTTGGAGAGCTGCGTGAGTCCGCTCCATATATCTACGAATAGCCTCAGGTCCCTTTAGAGGAAGGACAGTCGGGTCATCGTTAGGTACCTGACGAACATGTACCTGGCGAACAGGTCCCTGATGGAATCGTGTTTGATCATTTTTCCAAGTGCTCGGTGGGCTGATTTGCTCACTGGCTATTGGGTTATTTTGACGAGTTAGGTTAGTGGGGCGAGCTGTAGGATCAGCATCCGTCCTTTGATGTTCGCCCGGATTCGTGTTTAGGTTTCTGGCCCGAAACATCGGAGCTGACATTCTGTCCCCGGACGGGTCGGATACTCCTTCTCCTGCCCTAAGAATAGGTGGTGGAGGAGGAGAGCGAGCGCTCTGACCAGTAACCTGATCGGGAATAGAGCTAGTCGATGCTATGTTGCTTCCCATAGCACTGGTGAGGGGTGGACTGAACACGGGAGCTGTCCTAGCATGAGGCGTTTGGGAAGCTGGTCCCTGTTCTCCCGATCCAGTGTTATCAAGGGAAAAGTCGAGACGTCCTCGAGGGAACGAGGGGTCAGTTATTTGATCTCGGAAGGTCACTCCCGAGCCCTGACGTTGCGGTGGTTGGGTTGTTGCGGTTAGAGATCTAGTGACCTCTACGACTCGTTGCTGCCGAGCGGCTAGCTGTTGCATTGTACGCTCACCTTCTTGAGCTTTTTCAACCACCTGCATCATCATGCGACGGATCTCAGAGAGCTGAGCCTCCGTCTGATTCGGAGCAGGTTGGTGCTGAGGGGTAACAAGGGCTGGGAGCCCTGGATCGATCCCACTGGAGGTTCTCGTGTTAGCTGCTCCAGCACTGTTCATCGAGATACTGTTCATCGAGATACTGTACATCGAGATACTGTTCATCGAGATACTGTTCATCGAGATACTGTTCATCCGAGTACTGTTCATCGGGATACTGTTCATCGGGATACTGTTCATCGGGATACTGTTCACTGAGATACTGTTCACCGAGATACTGTTCTTCCAGTACTGTTCATCCGAGTACTGTTCATCGGGATACTGTTCATCGGGATACTGTTCATCGGGATACTGTTCACCGAGATACTGTTCACCGAGATACTGTTCTTCCAGTACTGTTCATCGGAGTACTGTTCATCGGGATACTGTTCATCGTGACACTATTCAGTGGTTAGATGAATTTGTTGTCTGATCGACTGGATTCATCCTTAAGTTGGAGTAAGGGATTTCATTGTTTCTTCCCCACAGACGGCGCCAATTGTGAGGGGTAAAACTCACACCTAGATTTTAGATCAGGTTTTATGTTTAGGAAAGGTTTGGGAAAGATTATCGCGGGCTGAATCCCGTAAGAACTTGTTGAATGAACTTCGATTTGTATTGATATAATAGAAATGGGATGGTTACAAAAGATGATCTTTGATGAATACAAAGATTACAAGAGAATTACAATGAGAATGTTTTTATGAATATTGAGTAAAATATCAGTAGGATCGGGATCCTTTGATCGTTGTTTGTTGTCTTCTTTAAATAGCCTTAGGCCCCTTTTGGTCGCTACCAACTGGTTCCCAAGATCTCCTCCGTGATTTGAGGGATTTGTAACAGCTCCCCTTTGACCGGGTCCTGTGCCTATTTATTTGTCCACGAGCTACCTCTTTGACCGGGTCATGCGCATGTTTACTTGTCAACGAGCTGCCTCTTTTCCTTGACCTCTCTGATGAACATCTCCAGCTCACAGCCTCCGGATCTGACTTAGCTGTTTTTGAAGATTGAATTCATGATGGGCCTTTCGCGGCCCGTTATCATTTTTTATTGTCTATCATTAGCTAGGGGGTCATATTTGGGCCCAACAACTGTTACGCAGAATAGGTCTCCTCTAAAAGCAATTGAGTATCATTCATTTTTTCCTTTTTCACACTCTCTTTCTTCATATCTCATCTCCTTATTCGTAATCTCATCTCTTACTTCTCAGGTTCTTTTATTTTGTTTCCATTCATTCTATTTATGATATTAATCCATAAATAAACGGAAAATTAGCCACTAAACATGTTACAAAATATATTAGAGAGTTAGCAAATTTTGTAACAAGATATAAAATTTGTTAACATGTTACAAAAAATGTTAGCGAGTTAACAAATATTGTAACATGATACAAAATTTGTTAACTGTAAAATAACATCAACTATAGATATTGCTAACATGATACACAATTTGTTAACTTTAAAATAACATCAAATTTTACTAAGTTTATGATAGAACTACATTATAACTCATCAATAATTGGACCACCAACATTTTACAAAATATGTTAGCGAGTTAACAAAAATTGTAACAAGATACAAAATTTGTTAACATATTAACAAATTTGTTACAATATTACGAAATATGTTAGTGAGTTAACAAATTTTGTAACATGATACAAGATTTGTTAACATTAAAATAACATTAACTATAAAATGAATAAACTTATTTCAAATTTAGACAATCATAGTGAAAATTTTACCAGAAGATCACTTATGAACTTGTGTAACTAATATCGTGCAACAAGTTAAGTATTTGTTAACCTAAATGTTAACTATTAAAAAATAAAATCAAGAATTTGCTTGCCTCCTCTTAGTCTTCATCTTGATTCTTTAAAAGCTTTCCAATTTTAGGTAGAATTTTGCTTGCCTCCTCTCAATCTTCATCTTCAATTCTTAATAGTCAAATTCTTTAAGATTATGTAACTGGTAGAGAATAGAATGTTAAAAAAAATTAATTTGATAAAAATCTTAATTCGAGAAGATGAAGAGAAAATAAGAAGAGAGAAAAACAAAAGAAGAAGAAAAGAAACTAAAGAAGAAATGAAGAGCTTCGATCCAGAAAAAAAGGAAAAGAGAGAGAGGAGACCAGACACAAAGAGAAGGATTTGAGAGAGTCATAATGAGACCTGACACAGCTAGCTATAGGATTGCAGTTCTAGAGATAAGGACAAAAGAGGAAAGAAATAGTTGAATTTAGTTAGGTGGGTAAGTGGCTAATTAGGGAGTCTCTTATAGGTATAACTGCCAATTTTCTCTTAAATTTCTTGTATTGTAAGCTGAAATTTATTTGACGTATACTAACTTATATATAAAATTACCAAAATATATTTATAAATCTAAGAAAACAACCTAATTAAATATTAAAATTAATCAAAATTTTAATTTATCAAGAAAATATATTATGGTTGAATTTAGACAAGTAGATGCAATTCAATGTACCCAAATATTAACAAAACATATTAAAATTATATATCTAAAATCACATGTCTAATCAAAATAACATAACTTTATCAATAAAAATGATAAATACAAAATTATGAAAATATAAAATAACAAATATTATTTACAAATCATATCTATAAATTATAAAATAATGAAGATAAAAATTATAATAGTATATTTATTTTATTAATATTTTTATCCGTGCATGAGGTGACGCACCTGTATATATATGGGGGAATAATATTTACATAAAACCTAAATATCTACCAATTATGTCTAATAATATTATCATAATATTATTATCAAAATGTATAATAATACTAGGTTAATTGAATATAAACCATTTTTATTTTTGACTTTCGTTTTTACAGTTTCTTTATATTTTAACAAACTTCACAAAAATATTTAGGTGATTCACCAGCATTTTTACGCGGGTATGATTATTACGAAAAAATGAAGTATAATAATTTGGTTTTTATTAGTTTCAGTCTTTTTTGTTTGTGTATTTTATGTTATTTTAATTAAAGTTATACCTTATGAGTTATTTATCTGTGGTGTTTTAATTTTGCAAAATATTTAACCTAGCCACAATTCTTATTTCTAAAATTTTGATATGGTTTAAATTTGGTATATTTAATTAATTTTAGTTAATACTGTTAGTTATGAACTTATGATTGTGATATCATATTTTCATTATTTTGGTTAAATATCTTAGTTTTAATAAATTAAAAACATCATCTTCTTATTAATTTATATTAATATTTTATTTAGTTTTATAAACTATGAAATGATTCAGAATATATTAATAAATGAAATAAGTATCAACAAATTGTTACATTTGTTTTTGCAAAACTTTTATATGCATGAGTTTTAAACAATTGACTTATATTCATTTATGTATCTTTGAACTCATCAGCACTTATTTTATTTATTTTTCATTTTATTTTACAACAACATATACTAAATTATATATAAAATTACTAAAATTTATTTATAAATTTAAGAAAACAATCAAACTAAATATTAAAATTAATCAAAATTTTAATTTATTAAGAAAATAATATATTATGGTTGAATTTAGAGAAGTAGATGCAATTCTAGTACAATTTTACTTTTTTCCCTTCTTAAATATTTTTTTATTGTTTTTTGTATGTATAGGAAAAGTAGCACTCATCTTATATTATACAGTAATTAGAAAAACCATTTTAGAAACATACATTGGGTAAACATCACTTTTCTATTTATTTTTAATAAAGAAATACATTATAAATAGTCTTATGTTTTATGATTTACTAAAATAGTTCTATGTTTTTTCATTATATCTATTTATTTTTACTATTATTTAACCATAAAAATTGTATAAATACTTACATTTTATTGTTTTCTTAAATTGAATTTAATATATATTATAATGATACTTAATTAAAAAATATATTATGTTTTATTTATCGAAACATTTATGGAAATAGATTGGAAAACGTAATTTTGATATTAAGAAAAATATTATTATTAATAAAATAGTTTTTGAAATTTTGATATTGTCTTTCGTAATCAAAATATCAAAAATTGTTTTGATATTAAGAAAAATATCGTCATTATTAAGTGATGACTTTATTGAATAAAGTTTATTATTAAAATATCATTATTAATTTTAAATTAAGTTTTTGTAATGTTTGTTTCCAAATCACTTTGTTTCAAAAAGGAAATATCTTTAATAAATATACAACACTTTTAAATATTTAATTTAATAAAAAAAGATTTCCTTTATATAAATCAAAATAGGAATATAATATAGAAGACAATATATTTAGATATAAATCTATCAATATCATTTCTATAGAATAAAACGATTCTGATGTAAATCAAATAGGAATATAATATAAATTACAATATATTAAATACAAATATTTTTAATATATATAAAAATATAATTTAAAACCTTCTTTCTTATTTATAATTTGGTCATGTTAATTAGAAACATTTTGAAGGATATAATTTTAAAGTCTTATTTACAAAATTTTCACGTTACTTCAACATCATAACCACTTATATATTTTATTTAACTACTTTTCATTTCTAAATTAATAATTTTTCCTTTAATTAAAAGTTTCAACTTAATAATATATGGATTTTCATATCTTCATATTAATAAACAACTAAATCTTTAAGTTGGAACCATCAAAATAAATATTGCAATATCTAAAATTCTACTTTATTCACAAAACAATTATGTTTTTCTCTAATAAACACACTCATCGTATAGAAATATTTTCATCTTTGAATATCATAATGTTAACTGTATAATGTAATGTAAGAAGACTTCAAATAATTTAGTTAACTAAACATTTTATTGAGAAAACATTTATAACATGTAATAGAGTCCGCTAAAGCTTTTGTATTTGTAATGTTTGTTACTCAGTCTAAAATCGATATTTCAATTTGGAATGCAGTGTTGCCTTCACAATAGAAAACCAAATATGTTATTTACAAGAAATTTTCTAAAACACTTGGTAGCTTTAATTGAATTTATATTTATGTGTAACTTTCAAATGTCAAGTTATCTTTTTTTTTTTGGGCTAGTCAAGTTATCTTTTAAATAATGCAAAAAAAAAAGCAGTTGTCGTTGCATGCTTCCACTCAGTCGCTTATAAGGCACGTGAGAATCCATCGCCTTCACCTACACAATCACATGACACCAACCCCTTAAACCCGACAATATAAACTCTCAACATCGCCACCATAACTAACCCTTAAGGTCTCTCTCTCTCTCTCTCTACTTGACACACCAACAACTCAACAAAGCGGTAGCAATGTCAGCCGCTGCCGCATCCTCGACGATCTCCGTCGCCGCCACCAACCCCCTCAAGACCTTATCCCTCTCCTCCTCCAGATCCCCTCTCCCACCCGCCGCCATCTCCCTCCTCCCTCTCCCATCTCGCACCCCTCGCCGCCGCCTCATCCTCGTGGCCTGCACCGCCGGAGGAGACGGATCCTCCAAACCCACGATCCTCGTCGCGGAGAAGCTCGGCGAGGCCGGCGTGAAGCTCTTGGAAGGGTTCGCGAATGTCGACTGCTCTTACAACATGACCCCCGAGGAGCTCAACACCAAGATCTCTCTCTGCGACGCTTTGATCGTGAGGAGCGGGACCAAGGTTGGCCGTGAGGTCTTCGAGTCCTCTCGCGGACGTCTCAAGGTTGTTGGACGCGCTGGTGTTGGGATCGACAACGTGGATCTGAGCGCAGCGACGGAGTTTGGTTGTTTGGTCGTCAACGCCCCGACCGCGAACACGATCGCCGCCGCTGAGCACGGGATCGCGCTTTTGGCCTCTATGGCTAGAAACGTCGCTCAGTCCGATGCTTCTGTTAAGGCTGGTTAGTAAAGTTTCATACTTTCAATACTTTTGAACATAAAGTTCCATACTTTGAGTACTTTTGAACTTAAAGTTTAATACTTTCAATACGATTGAACTTAAAGTTTCATACTTTGAATACGTTTGAACTTAAAGTATTGCATTTTACTAAATCTTGTTGATGAAAGATGGAGTCTTGTATGTGTAATCTTGGTTTTGATGTAATGATGTAGGAGAGTGGAAGAGGAACAAGTATGTGGGTGTTTCACTCGTTGGCAAGACTCTCGCAGTGATGGGATTCGGGAAAGTCGGGACCGAGGTTGCTCGTCGTGCTAAAGGTCTCGGCATGCGTGTGATTGCTCATGATCCCTACGCACCAGCAGACCGTGCGCACGCCATTGGTGTTGAGCTAGTGAGCTTCGACGAAGCCTTGGCTACTGCGGATTTCATTTCGCTCCACATGCCTCTTACACCTGCAACGAACAAGATACTCAACGAAGAGACGTTCGCCAAGATGAAGAAAGGAGTTCGTATTGTGAACGTTGCTCGTGGAGGTGTGATAGACGAAGACGCGTTGGTGAGGGCATTGGATGCTGGGATTGTTGCTCAGGCTGCGCTTGATGTGTTCACTAAAGAGCCGCCGGCTAAAGACAGTCCTCTTGTGCAGCACGAGAGGGTTACAGTGACACCTCATCTTGGAGCCAGCACAATGGAGGCTCAGGAAGGAGTTGCTATTGAGATTGCTGAAGCTGTTGTTGGAGCTTTGAATGGAGAGCTTGCTGCTACTGCTGTCAATGCTCCTATGGTTTCTGCTGAGGTGAGCATTGGATTTGTGTTAGAATGTTTTTTATTTTATTTGCTCAAGCTTACATCATGTTCTGTCTGCAGGTTCTGACTGAGCTGAAACCATATGTGATACTAGCCGAGAAGCTAGGGAGACTAGCGGTGCAGCTCGTGGCTGGAGGAAGCGGCGTGAAGAACGTGAAAGTCTCATACACCTCAGCAAGAGCCACTGATGATCTCGACACGAGACTGCTCCGAGCCATGATCACC
Source organism: Raphanus raphanistrum subsp. raphanistrum (assembly GCA_019706035.1). Classification (NCBI taxonomy): domain Eukaryota; kingdom Viridiplantae; phylum Streptophyta; class Magnoliopsida; order Brassicales; family Brassicaceae; genus Raphanus; species Raphanus raphanistrum. The sequence continues at coordinate 28,450,207 of CM033987.1, read as the reverse complement.
AAGGGAATCATCGAGCCGATCTCCGACGTATACGTCAACTTGGTCAACGCTGACTTCACAGCCAAGCAGAGAGGTCTCAGACTCTCGGAGGAGCGTGTGCTCTTGGACGGGTCGCCAGAGAACCCCTTGGAGACCATAACTGTTCAGCTAGGCAACGTGGAGTCCAAGTTCGCTAGTTCCTTGTCTGAGTCAGGAGAGGTGAAAGTGGAAGGAAGGGTTAAAGATGGAATCCCGCATTTGACAAAGGTTGGGTCTTTTGAAGTGGATGTGACTCTTGAAGGTAGTATCATACTGTGCAGGCAGGTTGATCAGCCGGGTATGATTGGGACGGTGGGTAGCATTCTTGGAGAGTCTAATGTGAATGTTAACTTCATGAGCGTTGGGAGGATTGCGCCGAGGAAGCAAGCGATCATGGCGATTGGTGTAGATGATCAGCCAAGCAAGGAGACGCTTAAGAAGATTGGAGAGATCCCAGCGGTCGAGGAGTTTGTTTTCCTCAAGCTCTAAGTTTGCTGCATTGTTGTTGTTGTTGTTGATTTTTGAACCTTGAATCTTGAATGTGAGGGAGGGAGGGAGGATTTGATGAAGTGTTTTACCTTTACTGGGTTTTAGGCAATAAAGTTTCTTTTGGCATTACTCGAGTGCTTCTTTATTCTCTAGATCATGTTCTCCTCTTGCAAACACTATCTGAAACTTGAAGTTAGCCCTTGTTGTAATACCAACAAAAGATTAGGCACAAGCTCGTCTTGTAGTGACAGTATAAAATCTGGACAATAGTTACTATCCAACTCAACATCAAATGAAAATCGGATTTGAACAGCTGATAAGTCAAAAGTTAAATGTACTATGGAACTAAACAACTAACTACAATATTGAATATGGTCGAGAGCAAATGTGTTAGAAAAACAAGTAAAACAAAGAGGCAGAAAGAAGAAGAGAAACACGATATAATAATCCATGATGAACCAAGACAATGCATAACATCAAAGTAGTCAGTTTATCACTCATTCACTCGCATGTTTTTCGCCAACCAAGGATGATAAGTTGATAACATGAACACAAAGTTATTATAGAGGTTGTGGTTCACAAACCCTTGTTTACAAGAAACATAATAAGCAACAACAGCCAATGTTTGTAGCAAACAATTCAGATTTGTTTTGAGCTTGGTTCTCCTGCGGCTGCCGCTGGTAATTGAGAGTCCTCCTGAACAGCATGATCTGAGGCTCTGGACGATGGATCGCGTAATGGACCCATCCACGGCTCTGCTGCACACGCCACTCATTCTACAAAAACCCCACAGAACACGAATGTATACATTGTATCTTCATCACTAGGTAGTAGCAACAAGTAACAAGTAACTAGTTGTATGCCCTTTGTTTTTTTCACTGATTCACACGCGCGTCACAGGGGTAGTAGTGTTAAAGTTAAAGCTTACGATCAAACCTTCTTTCCTTTTTTTTATACTTTTTTTTTTCCTTTTTTCTCTAACCTGCTCTTTCTTTTTTTCTTCATTTTTCTTTCCTTTTTTTTCTAACCTGACTTCTCTATAAATATCAAACAAATCATTCAGTAGAGAACACACAATTCCAAAAGAAAAGCAAATAGAGTCTTATTGGTAAAGAAAGGATTTTTTGATTTTGTGGTAAAGAAATCAAGGATGGTTGAAAGCTTCTCAACACAAAGGATTCTGAACTACGACTCCAAGACTCGTTCCGTCGTCGATTCAAAGATTTCAGTATCATTCTCGATACAGATCCGGCAAGTTGAACGGTATTTTGCGCGGTTTAGTGGCTGTCGTAGTGAAAAACTGGTAGGACAAATAACCCCACCTTCTTCATCATCTCCAATCGTATTCGAGATCCCATCTTCTTTTCTTCTTGGTGGAGAAGAAATCTGCAGCGCATATGTGGCTAACGCCTTGTCTAACACATTCATAGACAACTGGATTCAGCTGCTCATCCTTCCTCATATCTGCAAAGAAGCCCTTGAACTAGGCAAAACACTAGAGAGTGGTTTTTTGGTTGAAGCTCAAGTTGAAGCAGTCAAAGAAATATATTTCCATAACTTTCTTCAGTTGAATGATTGCCAAAGGATACCAACAGCAGAACTCGACTGTGCCATCTGTCTACAAGAGTTTGGTGACCAAAGCAACATCATCACCAAGTTGCAGTGCGGCCACAGTTTTCATAGAGATTGTATTCTCGCTTGGTTGCGCCGCAAGGCGTCATGTCCAACTTGTCGTGATGATATCCACAATCCCCGAGCAAAGAAACATACCCCAAAGAAATAGATGGGCCGAGATCACAAACTGTCACTCATAATAGATTCATGTTTTTCTTTTAGTCAATTTTCACTTTCATGTAACTTGTTTGATTCTAATATATATATGAGCTTATGATTTTTCCAAACAAATGTCCAAGATCAATAGAGACCATGTTCAATGGATATGCCCATGAGCATCTATTAATATTTATCAATTATTTTTATTTTATTATAATTTTAAAAATACATTTTCCTTTCAAATAAAAAGTTATATTTTCACTCCAAAAATCGATAAATCACATTTTCCTGCAAAAATCAAGAAATCACTTTTTGATGAAGTGTTTTACGTTTGTTCATTGTTGGGTTTTAGGCAATAAAGTTTCTTTGGCTTTTCAGACAGTTTTGGTAATGTTGAGAGTAGTAATGAACTCATTGTTGGGTTTTAGGCAATAAAGTTTCTTTGGGTTTTAGCCACAATTCTTATTTCTAAAATTTTGATATGGTTTAAATTTGGTATATTTAATTAATTTTTTGTTAATACTGTTAGTTATGAACTTATGATTGTGATATCATATTTTCATTATTTTGGTTAAATATCTTAGTTTTAATAAATTAAAAACATCATCTTCTTATTAATTTATATTAATATTTTATTTAGTTTTATAAACTATGAAATGATTCAGAATATATTAATAAATGAAATAAGTATCAACAAATTGTTACATTTGTTTTTGCAAAACTTTTATATGCATGAGTTTTAAACAATTGACTTATATTCATTTATGTATCTTTGAACTCATCAGCACTTATTTTATTTATTTTTCATTTTATTTTACAACAACATATACTAAATTATATATAAAATTACTAAAATTTATTTATAAATTTAAGAAAACAATCAAACTAAATATTAAAATTAATCAAAATTTTAATTTATTAAGAAAATAATATATTATGGTTGAATTTAGAGAAGTAGATGCAATTCTAGTACAATTTTACTTTTTTCCCTTCTTAAATATTTTTTTATTGTTTTTTGTATGTATAGGAAAAGTAGCACTCATCTTATATTATACAGTAATTAGAAAAACCATTTTAGAAACATACATTGGGTAAACATCACTTTTCTATTTATTTTTAATAAAGAAATACATTATAAATAGTCTTATGTTTTATGATTTACTAAAATAGTTCTATGTTTTTTCATTATATCTATTTATTTTTACTATTATTTAACCATAAAAATTGTATAAATACTTACATTTTATTGTTTTCTTAAATTGAATTTAATATATATTATAATGATACTTAATTAAAAAATATATTATGTTTTATTTATCGAAACATTTATGGAAATAGATTGGAAAACGTAATTTTGATATTAAGAAAAATATTATTATTAATAAAATAGTTTTTGAAATTTTGATATTGTCTTTCGTAATCAAAATATCAAAAATTGTTTTGATATTAAGAAAAATATCGTCATTATTAAGTGATGACTTTATTGAATAAAGTTTATTATTAAAATATCATTATTAATTTTTAATTAATTTTTTGTAATGTTTGTTTCCAAATCACTTTGTTTAAAAAAGGAAATATCTTTAATAAATATACAACACTTTTAAATATTTAATTTAATAAAAAAAGATTTCCTTTATATAAATCAAAATAGGAATATAATATAGAAGACAATATATTTAGATATAAATCTATCAATATCATTTCTATAGAATAAAACGATTCTGATGTAAATCAAATAGGAATATAATATAAATTACAATATATTAAATACAAATATTTTTAATATATATAAAAATATAATTTAAAACCTTCTTTCTTATTTATAATTTGGTCATGTTAATTAGAAACATTTTAAAGGATATAATTTTAAAGTCTTATTTACAAAATTTTCACGTTACTTCAACATCATAACCACTTATATATTTTATTTAACTACTTTTCATTTCTAAATTAATAATTTTTCCTTTAATTAAAAGTTTCAACTTAATAATATATGGATTTTCATATCTTCATATTAATAAACAACTAAATCTTTAAGTTGGAACCATCAAAATAAATATTGCAATATCTAAAATTCTACTTTATTCACAAAACAATTATGTTTTTCTCTAATAAACACACTCATCGTATAGAAATATTTTCATCTTTGAATATCATAATGTTAACTGTATAATGTAATGTAAGAAGACTTCAAATAATTTAGTTAACTAAACATTTTATTGAGAAAACATTTATAACATGTAATAGAGTCCGCTAAAGCTTTTGTATTTGTAATGTTTGTTACTCAGTCTAAAATCGATATTTCAATTTGGAATGCAGTGTTGCCTTCACAATAGAAAACCAAATATGTTATTTACAAGAAATTTTCTAAAACACTTGGTAGCTTTAATTGAATTTATATTTATGTGTAACTTTCAAATGTCAAGTTATCTTTTTTTTTTTGGGCTAGTCAAGTTATCTTTTAAATAATGCAAAAAAAAAAGCAGTTGTCGTTGCATGCTTCCACTCAGTCGCTTATAAGGCACGTGAGAATCCATCGCCTTCACCTACACAATCACATGACACCAACCCCTTAAACCCGACAATATAAACTCTCAACATCGCCACCATAACTAACCCTTAAGGTCTCTCTCTCTCTCTCTCTACTTGACACACCAACAACTCAACAAAGCGGTAGCAATGTCAGCCGCTGCCGCATCCTCGACGATCTCCGTCGCCGCCACCAACCCCCTCAAGACCTTATCCCTCTCCTCCTCCAGATCCCCTCTCCCACCCGCCGCCATCTCCCTCCTCCCTCTCCCATCTCGCACCCCTCGCCGCCGCCTCATCCTCGTGGCCTGCACCGCCGGAGGAGACGGATCCTCCAAACCCACGATCCTCGTCGCGGAGAAGCTCGGCGAGGCCGGCGTGAAGCTCTTGGAAGGGTTCGCGAATGTCGACTGCTCTTACAACATGACCCCCGAGGAGCTCAACACCAAGATCTCTCTCTGCGACGCTTTGATCGTGAGGAGCGGGACCAAGGTTGGCCGTGAGGTCTTCGAGTCCTCTCGCGGACGTCTCAAGGTTGTTGGACGCGCTGGTGTTGGGATCGACAACGTGGATCTGAGCGCAGCGACGGAGTTTGGTTGTTTGGTCGTCAACGCCCCGACCGCGAACACGATCGCCGCCGCTGAGCACGGGATCGCGCTTTTGGCCTCTATGGCTAGAAACGTCGCTCAGTCCGATGCTTCTGTTAAGGCTGGTTAGTAAAGTTTCATACTTTCAATACTTTTGAACATAAAGTTCCATACTTTGAGTACTTTTGAACTTAAAGTTTAATACTTTCAATACGATTGAACTTAAAGTTTCATACTTTGAATACGTTTGAACTTAAAGTATTGCATTTTACTAAATCTTGTTGATGAAAGATGGAGTCTTGTATGTGTAATCTTGGTTTTGATGTAATGATGTAGGAGAGTGGAAGAGGAACAAGTATGTGGGTGTTTCACTCGTTGGCAAGACTCTCGCAGTGATGGGATTCGGGAAAGTCGGGACCGAGGTTGCTCGTCGTGCTAAAGGTCTCGGCATGCGTGTGATTGCTCATGATCCCTACGCACCAGCAGACCGTGCGCACGCCATTGGTGTTGAGCTAGTGAGCTTCGACGAAGCCTTGGCTACTGCGGATTTCATTTCGCTCCACATGCCTCTTACACCTGCAACGAACAAGATACTCAACGAAGAGACGTTCGCCAAGATGAAGAAAGGAGTTCGTATTGTGAACGTTGCTCGTGGAGGTGTGATAGACGAAGACGCGTTGGTGAGGGCATTGGATGCTGGGATTGTTGCTCAGGCTGCGCTTGATGTGTTCACTAAAGAGCCGCCGGCTAAAGACAGTCCTCTTGTGCAGCACGAGAGGGTTACAGTGACACCTCATCTTGGAGCCAGCACAATGGAGGCTCAGGAAGGAGTTGCTATTGAGATTGCTGAAGCTGTTGTTGGAGCTTTGAATGGAGAGCTTGCTGCTACTGCTGTCAATGCTCCTATGGTTTCTGCTGAGGTGAGCATTGGATTTGTGTTAGAATGTTTTTTATTTTATTTGCTCAAGCTTACATCATGTTCTGTCTGCAGGTTCTGACTGAGCTGAAACCATATGTGATACTAGCCGAGAAGCTAGGGAGACTAGCGGTGCAGCTCGTGGCTGGAGGAAGCGGCGTGAAGAACGTGAAAGTCTCATACACCTCAGCAAGAGCCACTGATGATCTCGACACGAGACTGCTCCGAGCCATGATCACCAAGGGAATCATCGAGCCGATCTCCGACGTATACGTCAACTTGGTCAACGCTGACTTCACAGCCAAGCAGAGAGGTCTCAGACTCTCGGAGGAGCGTGTGCTCTTGGACGGGTCGCCAGAGAACCCCTTGGAGACCATAACTGTTCAGCTAGGCAACGTGGAGTCCAAGTTCGCTAGTTCCTTGTCTGAGTCAGGAGAGGTGAAAGTGGAAGGAAGGGTTAAAGATGGAATCCCGCATTTGACAAAGGTTGGGTCTTTTGAAGTGGATGTGACTCTTGAAGGTAGTATCATACTGTGCAGGCAGGTTGATCAGCCGGGTATGATTGGGACGGTGGGTAGCATTCTTGGAGAGTCTAATGTGAATGTTAACTTCATGAGCGTTGGGAGGATTGCGCCGAGGAAGCAAGCGATCATGGCGATTGGTGTAGATGATCAGCCAAGCAAGGAGACGCTTAAGAAGATTGGAGAGATCCCAGCGGTCGAGGAGTTTGTTTTCCTCAAGCTCTAAGTTTGCTGCATTGTTGTTGTTGTTGTTGATTTTTGAACCTTGAATCTTGAATGTGAGGGAGGGAGGGAGGATTTGATGAAGTGTTTTACCTTTACTGGGTTTTAGGCAATAAAGTTTCTTTTGGCATTACTCGAGTGCTTCTTTATTCTCTAGATCATGTTCTCCTCTTGCAAACACTATCTGAAACTTGAAGTTAGCCCTTGTTGTAATACCAACAAAAGATTAGGCACAAGCTCGTCTTGTAGTGACAGTATAAAATCTGGACAATAGTTACTATCCAACTCAACATCAAATGAAAATCGGATTTGAACAGCTGATAAGTCAAAAGTTAAATGTACTATGGAACTAAACAACTAACTACAATATTGAATATGGTCGAGAGCAAATGTGTTAGAAAAACAAGTAAAACAAAGAGGCAGAAAGAAGAAGAGAAACACGATATAATAATCCATGATGAACCAAGACAATGCATAACATCAAAGTAGTCAGTTTATCACTCATTCACTCGCATGTTTTTCGCCAACCAAGGATGATAAGTTGATAACATGAACACAAAGTTATTATAGAGGTTGTGGTTCACAAACCCTTGTTTACAAGAAACATAATAAGCAACAACAGCCAATGTTTGTAGCAAACAATTCAGATTTGTTTTGAGCTTGGTTCTCCTGCGGCTGCCGCTGGTAATTGAGAGTCCTCCTGAACAGCATGATCTGAGGCTCTGGACGATGGATCGCGTAATGGACCCATCCACGGCTCTGCTGCACACGCCACTCATTCTACAAAAACCCCACAGAACACGAATGTATACATTGTATCTTCATCACTAGGTAGTAGCAACAAGTAACAAGTAACTAGTTGTATGCCCTTTGTTTTTTTCACTGATTCACACGCGCGTCACAGGGGTAGTAGTGTTAAAGTTAAAGCTTACGATCAAACCTTCTTTCCTTTTTTTTATACTTTTTTTTTTCCTTTTTTCTCTAACCTGCTCTTTCTTTTTTTCTTCATTTTTCTTTCCTTTTTTTTCTAACATGACTTCTCTATAAATATCAAACAAATCATTCAGTAGAGAACACACAATTCCAAAAGAAAAGCAAATAGAGTCTTATTGGTAAAGAAAGGATTTTTTGATTTTGTGGTAAAGAAATCAAGGATGGTTGAAAGCTTCTCAACACAAAGGATTCTGAACTACGACTCCAAGACTCGTTCCGTCGTCGATTCAAAGATTTCAGTATCATTCTCGATACAGATCCGGCAAGTTGAACGGTATTTTGCGCGGTTTAGTGGCTGTCGTAGTGAAAAACTGGTAGGACAAATAACCCCACCTTCTTCATCATCTCCAATCGTATTCGAGATCCCATCTTCTTTTCTTCTTGGTGGAGAAGAAATCTGCAGCGCATATGTGGCTAACGCCTTGTCTAACACATTCATAGACAACTGGATTCAGCTGCTCATCCTTCCTCATATCTGCAAAGAAGCCCTTGAACTAGGCAAAACACTAGAGAGTGGTTTTTTGGTTGAAGCTCAAGTTGAAGCAGTCAAAGAAATATATTTCCATAACTTTCTTCAGTTGAATGATTGCCAAAGGATACCAACAGCAGAACTCGACTGTGCCATCTGTCTACAAGAGTTTGGTGACCAAAGCAACATCATCACCAAGTTGCAGTGCGGCCACAGTTTTCATAGAGATTGTATTCTCGCTTGGTTGCGCCGCAAGGCGTCATGTCCAACTTGTCGTGATGATATCCACAATCCCCGGGCAAAGAAACATACCCCAAAGAAATAGATGGGCCGAGATCACAAACTATCACTCATAATAGATTCATGTTTTTCTTTTAGTCAATTTTCACTTTCATGTAACTTGTTTGATTCTAATATATATATGAGCTTATGATTTTTCCAAACAAATGTCCAAGATCAATAGAGACCATGTTCAATGGATATGCCCATGAGCATCCATTAATATTTATCAATTATTTTTATTTTATTATAATTTTAAAAATACATTTTCCTTTCAAATAAAAAGTTATATTTTCACTCCAAAAATCGATAAATCACATTTTCCTGCAAAAATCAAGAAATCACTTTTTGATGAAGTGTTTTACGTTTGTTCATTGTTGGGTTTTAGGCAATAAAGTTTCTTTGGCTTTTCAGACAGTTTTGGTAATGTTGAGAGTAGTAATCTCTGTGACGTTTTCTACTCTCTTTTTTTTTTTGGCATTACTCGAGTGCTTCTTTCTTCTTTGGATGTTCTCCTCTTATCGTGAAACTTGAAGTTGGCCCTTGTTGTTGTAATACCAATAAAAGGTTAGGCACAAGCTCATCTTGTAGCGACAATATAAAATCTGGACAATTAGTTAGATGGTATCCAATTCAACACCACATATGTATGATATTGAAAATTGGATTTGAAGAGCTGCTAAGTCAAAAGTTAATCAGGACAATTAGTTAAATGGACTATGGAACTCAAACAACTAGCTACAATATTTGATTATGGACGAGAGCAAATGTGTTAGAAAAATAAGTAAAACAAAGAGGCAGAAAGAAGAAGATATAATCCATGATGAACAAAGACAATGCATAACATCAAAGTAGTCAGATTATCACTCATTCACTCGCATGTTTTTTCGCCAACCAAGGATGATAACATGAACACAAAGTTATTAGAGGTTGTGGTTCACAAACCCATGTTTACAAGAAACATAACAGCTAACAAGAACCAATGTTTGTAGCGCAGCACAACTAAGATTCACTTAGCGAGCAGGTTTTGAGCTTGGTTCTCCTGCTGCTGCTGGTAATTGAGAGTCCTCCTGAACAGCATGATGTGTGGCTCAGGACGATGAATGGCGTAATGAACCCATCCACGGCTCTGCTGCACCCCAATTGCACGCCACTCGTTCTGTTGGTAACCAAAACAATTGAGCATCAAAGAGATACACACAAGAATATCTTCATATCACTAGGTAGCAGCAACAAGTAACAAGTATAAAAATCTTAATCATCCTACATAATGTTCTACATCTATATAAACCTAACAAGAGTGAAATCTCTGAGTTCTTCAGATTAAAAAGCACCTAATGAGTAAGAGATAGAACACTCTTCGTATTTGTAAACAGTAGCAATCCATAGTACAAGATTCCATAGATAAATTCAAATGGCAATCCCTAATCGGAGAGACTTATCGATTCCGATTCGATGATCGACAAATCGACCAATTGAATCACAATCAGAGAACAATGAATGAGAGGCAAACTTACTTCGGAGAGAAGACGATTCTTCGGGAGAAGCTTAGCGACTTCAGGAGGAAGCACGACGTGCCTGTAGTACGTAAGTACACAACAGATCAAGGCTCTTGGAAATTGTAGAAAACAAAATTGAAGGAAGAAGGAAAGCTATATATGTATCTATCAGAACCATACTAAAAGCTCTTAAACTAGAGCTATTAGCCTATCCACCTCAGCAGAAAAATTCACAACCTATCAAATTGCCATGTCATCACAAACAACAAAAAAAAAAGTCAATTAATTCTTTTGGAACCTATCTCTTCGTTTTCTTTTCTTCGTTCTTGCGTTCCACCTCCCTCTGGCCTCCTCCTCCTCCTATATAAATTGCTATCTCTAATCTTTGATCTAACCAAAATCCAAAACTTCCACTGAAAAACCAAAGCTATTAATATGAAATCATGTCTTTTCATCTTCCTCAGCCTCTTCTCTGTGAAACCCTTTCTGAAAATTTCCAGGTTCTGGATGCTTTACAAGAAAATAAGACGGTCATGTAGTCATGGTAAGATTCTATTTATCTTCTTCGCTTCACCCTGTGTAAATTACATAGCTTTTGATTTGAGATTCACTTAGCTGTTGCTGTGTAAATGTGAACTTGATTTGCAACCAAAAGCAGATAGATTTCACGTGTTCTCGACCACAGCCTCATCGTCTGTTTCATACACAACTCAGTTAGCTTGAAGAGTACCACCTGGTGTTTGAGTTGGACAGATTCATGTCCATTCATCGAAAGAATTTGAAGCGAACTCTGATCTCAGTGTTTATATACTCTTATGAACTATTTTTTTTGTTGTGGAAATCGTTTGAAGAAAGGAGATTTAGTGCACCTTCAGCCTAAAGAGTAGGCACCTCCAGATTCCTTTAACAATTGACTTTCATCTTTATTCCCTTCTAATGACTTATAACTAATTTGTTATTCTTCATTTTGATTTCTTATTTTTTTATCTGCTCCCACTAATTTTGATTTATTTGTTTCCAGATCACACACCCAACATATCAGTCTCCACTGCTTGATTCGTGGCAACAGCAGCTAGACCTTAGAATCTAGGGATAGACGCGCTGCGTGTGATGAGTCGGAAGTATTTATAGATTAACAAAAGGTTGCTAATGAGTTTTATAAGAGCTTACAAACTCCAACCGTTCGGTTAGTCACAACAGTCAACAGAACATGTATAGAAGGTACCTTTTTAATTTACAGTTGGGAGCTCTATCTGACTCAAAAATATGTTTTAGGTCGGCTCAAAACCAAGATGTTGCTGTTATGGTCAATGCGTCTGAGGTGACAAAGGCCGAGACGCTAACCATTCGTGAGATCTTTTCCTTCTCGAAACAGTAACCAGCTCAGGTAATTAGTTTTAATACAATAACCCATACATAGTAAGTACTTATAATGCTTACTATTTCCTAATTATAGACTGCCATCTTAACTGCATAGCCACCATTGATAATGGTACTCTAGCTGGTTGGTGTAACCAAAATGTGGGAACGCGAATGCAAAAGGATATGGTGTACTTATATCTCCAACTTGAAGAGTAAGGACCATACTAATCCCAACAGTATACGTCAGATTGCATTATGGATGCGGTGTTGCGTACCTTAATAATTTCTTATTAAACAGGGGCGGGAGAGCCCGTATTTATCTGTGGTTCAAAATTGCCGCCAGTGCTCTTGCTCACCACTCTAAATTCAAAGCCACAAGGAGGTGTGTTCGTTTACTTGAAGCTACCAACTTTATTTGCTTCCGTGATATTTTCATCTAAAGCATGGAGGAATGTATAAACTTGAGTTTGTTTGAAAAGCTTATGTTGTTATCTCAGATCCGATTGTTGCGAGGCATGTACTCGGAGAAAACACTTCCATATGACAAGGTAACATGGTTTTCAATTGATAGAAGAATCATTTCGTTTTTGTTTTTTTTTTTGGTACCATCAGTTGACTTCCTTTGTGTTTCTCTAGGGAGTTCTTGCTGAGATCCTCCAGCCGATTATGGGAAAAGGGTTGATACCAGTAGACTTAGATGCCTGAAAGTTAAGAAGAAGAGGTAAAGTAGGTTTTTACTGTCTATGTGTTTTAGATATTGCAGTGCTTATGGAATTAATGATTTGTTTCATTTTTAATCTGTGTTGCAGCTAAATCACATGATTCCCTACATTGTATCTAGAGGCCATGTTCAGAATATTTAGTGCCTGTTCAGAGGAAAGAAAACTGAAGTCTGAGAAACTCTTAAGAGAAAAAGAAGTCTCAAGCGGAGGGGACACAATCAAGTTGGATCCTGAAGAAGAATTCTAGAGTCTCTTCACATTATAGGGCTTTCGCCGCTTACTGTCTTCAACTACGACTTTTGTTCTGTCACAAGGAGTCCCATGTCATTAAGGTTTTTGATTTTTGAATATACTCTTCACCAAGTTTATATAGTGAGCTGCTTCATTCTTCTGCTACATCAGAAGCGTTATGAAGCTCTTTTGAAGCAGAGCATCCGTCTACTTTCGACTTCCTGTATTATAATTTGGAAGTTTTCTCTAGCCAGATGGATCGTTCCGAGGCAATGGTGAAGTTCCCAAGCGATCTGAAGATTATAAGTGATGGCCTTGATGCTCGGTCTTCATTTTGTTATTTTCCGTGGCAGGAAATAGATGTAGAGAAACTTCAGCAAAGGGACTATTCTAATCTCAAACTTGAAGTAAATTAATTTATTTCCATTTTTACACTTAGGAATATAATATGCTACTTGATATCATTGGTGTTTGCGATTTTAGAAGAGAAGTGTTTTCCTGCACCATGTGCAGTAAAAGAATTTTAAAATATTTTTTAATAGATAAATATAAATTATATTTAATTTCTTATTAATATTATAAATTTTTTTTTTTTTATCAATATTTTAATATAAATTTGATTTAACTGAACATTAAAATTAAGATAAAAACAATTTTTTATCTTGAATTATATTTAAGAATGTGCATGTATATATTTAAAATTATAATCTTAGGTAGATTTTTTTTCTATCTATTTATTTTAATTAAATATATTAAATAAATATGTAAAATTGCATAATCCTCAAAAATTAAAATTAAAAAATATTTATAAAATATGTAGATATATATAAGAAACTAATGATTTTACGATTTAATTTGATTTTATTATTTAATTTTTATAATTTTCTAAAAATATGTATATATTTTTGAAATCTTTTTAATTTAAATGATATTTTGAAATTTGAAATGCCATAATTGAATATATTTATTTTAATGATGATTTATGAGTTATTATCATATTTTTAAAAAGTCCAAAAATATAAATCGACAATAAATGTAATATATGAATTATTACCATATTTTAAAAAGTTTACCAAAAATATAAATTAACATTGAATATAATTTTCCATCTCATATTAATCTATAAGACATGTCATCAATTTTATTAATCAAGATGTTTTCATACACCATGTGTAGTGATGAATTTTTTAAAAGTTAAATTTTAAAATGTAATTTATTAATATTATATATTTTATTATTTTGACCAATAATTAATATAAATATCATTAACTAAGCATAAAATTAAGAGAAAATATTTTTTTATTTTAAATTATATTTAAGAATGTATATGTATATATATAAAGTTAAAATCTTAGATAAAAATTTTATCTATTTCATTTGGTTAATATATTAAATCAACTTGTACAAAATTACTAAAAATCATATAAAATTGTATAGTTATCAAAAATTAAAACTAAATAATATTTATATAATTTGTAGATATCTAAAAGAAACTATGATATTACGATTTAATTTTTTTTTTAATTCAGAAAATTTAGATGATAAAAGTTTTATAATTATAAAAATAAAATTATATAATATTTCGAAAATTAAAATGTCATATTTTAATATATTTATTTTACTGATGATTTATGAGTTATTATCATATTCTACAAAGTTTAACAAAAATATAAATCAATATTAAATGTAATATATGAGTTATTGTCATATTTTAAAAAGATTTCCAAAAATATATATCAGTATTAAATATAATTGTCCATGTCATATTTAACCATATGACATGTCATCAATCTTAATAGCCACGTCACAATTTTTCGTATGAAAATGATTGTAGAGAAGACATGTGGCAAATCACTTCTCAAATATAGACTAGGAGATCCCAACCTCTCATTAAACCCTTTTTATGCATAAGTCATCAACTTTTCGTCGAATAAGGCTTACAAGATAATGCAACACTTTTCCTTTTTTTTGGTTTCTCCCTCCCTCCAGATTTGCTGGCCTAAGTGTATGCTTCATATATTTCTTTAAATGAGACTGAAAAGTTTGCAGAAATTACTAAAAAAAAGTTTTCTTCTAACCAGGCAAATGGACAAAGATGTGATCATGTGACAGTAAATGTGGGTTCATATCTTAAGCTATAGAGGTGAAGTGAGTAGTGTTTGTATTAACATGCTAGACTTGGTCAACTGAGTAGCATCAAAGTTGCTTTTTCTTGCAGAGTGCATTCTCTATTTGAAGCCCAAGATTTAAAAAATCATGGGATCCAGACCGAGAAAGGATATATAGTGCTGACTAAACTCTAAAGACAAGAAAGAGGTCGGGACTAACTAAAGAGGAGGGGGAGGGGAGAAGATTTTGTCTCAAGATTAGTCTAAAGGGGTTCCCTGGTCAAATCATTGTGACATGAAAGATTATAAGTTCATACAACTGTATGCAGTCTTAAATATCAAGTTTTGGTAATGGTTTGTTTAAGAAGTTTGTTCTTTAGTTTGGGTTAGTTTGGACAACGATATTATTTTTAATTTTGGATTAATTTTTTATTCAATTTATTTCAATTATTAAACTGTTCAATTTGGTATAAGAACTCAATGATTCTACATTCAAAACAAAGTTTAAATCAGTTGTAAATTTTATATTTTTTATACAAAACAAAAAAAATTAACAAAATATATTTAAATCATAACCAGATTTTGTTAGTATTTACTCATCTTACTTATCATTCTATACATGATTTTAAATTTGTCAAAATAAAATTTAAATCAGCTGTAAATTTATATCGTTTTATACAACACAAAAAGAAATTAAAATGTATTTAGATCATAACCAGATTTATTAGTTTTTATTCATCTTACTTATCATTCTATATATGATTTTAAATTTGTTAGATACAAGACAAATTTTTAAATTTCTACCAATTTAATAATTTTAATTCGATTGTAGCATATATACGGTTTATGTTCATAAGTGTGATTTTTTTTAAACTAACTAAAAGTTATACGAATATTCTGGACGTAGCACGGAAAAATCTCTAGTATATATAAAATTGACAAATCTGGCTGCTTAGGCCATCCACGTCGTTCTGTAGGTGTGGGGTTTTTCCGACACCTGTCAAAACGATGTTGGATCGTGACTCTCACGCCTGTTCATCACTCCCCGCGTCTGCGTCCGCTGTGTCGATTACACGCGCTTTGTGATGGTCTTTTTATATTAATTTGGGCCCACTGAGACCCACGCTGTCGTCATCTTTTGTGGCCCACGTCTCATTAGAGTTCTTCGTTTTTCTTAGCCGTCGAAGCCGTGACTATGGCGGCCTCTTCACAGAAGAAACAGAAACGTCTCACAACCCATTCAATCTGCCATTAATTCTGAGTTTTTTCCTTGAATAATCAACCTTTCATTAAGATTTTGCTATCTGTCTCTTCGTTTCTGAAACCGCTTGGATCTCCAACTATAAATATCAGACCTTCTACCACGCGCAGTCGACCTCACACCGTATTTGACCCATCTTCTCGGCGTCTCTTTCTCTCTCGCAAATCAAAAACCTCAACTTTCAAGTTCTCTTTTTCAATTCCCATAAACATTCTTTACGTGTCCTCAAGAGAAAGTCTCTGCTACTTCGAGTTCTGTTACAGGTTTAGATATATAACTTCATTATATCCTTTTAAATACATTTTATTCAACTCCACGTTCTGACGTCCGTTTGCTTCACATTTGTCTTTGTTATGGCTTCTAGCTTCTAGCAAATGCCTCACAAATCTATGCTTCAATGAGGAACTTTCCTGGGATTACTTTACAAGGTAAGAAACAAACAAACCTTTTCACAACTATTTTCAACGGAGTTTCCACAATTGTTGTCTTTCTCTGCAGGTTGTGGTCTCTGTATCAAAAACGCCTCTAATCATATACCTCAGAGACGTTGAGAAGCTTTTGAGTCAGAAAGATTCTACAGGTCGATCTTCAAAAAAAAAAAAAAAAAAAATTCTACAGGTTGTTCCCACTTCTCTTTAACAAGATCTCTGGTCCTGTCTTGATTCTTGTCTCAAGGGTAAAAGTACCTGAAGATGATTTCCAAGAAGTAGGTGAAGGTGCTCGCTTTCCTTACAACATCGAAATCAGACCACATTAGGATAAATCTCAGCTTTTGAGCTGGAAGAATCGCTAAGAAGATGACATGAAGATGGTTCAGTTTAAAAACAACAAGAACCCAAAGTATCCCTCATGAACCTCAATATCATTGCATCTTACAGGGATGTAAGCGTCTGTGTTACGCCTTAGCTTACGCCTTAGCTCTTGAATGCCATAATAAATACGAAGCTACAGGTCTGAGCCAAAAATGGTGGTAGCCACCAGCATAAATCTGACACTATTGATCGCATCAAGGAATGTGTTGAGGGGAAAGAAGGCATCCCTCCCGTTAAACAAAGGTAACAAATTACTTCTTTACTCAAAAGAAAATGAACTGCTAGGGAAGTCTCTTGAACTTTTTTAAGCTCCTATGTTCTTCTTATCTCAGGTCGTTGGAGTTGTTTCTGGTTTAGTCTTCTTGACATAGAAAATTGCATCTCCTTTCTAATGTGTTTTCTTATGTTCTTCCCATTACTTGATTATATACTCGGTTTGCAACCTGATAGTCTAAGCAGTTACACATAACACTGATTCTTAAGTGTTTTTTTCTTTGCAGGCTCATCTACGCCGGAAAACAGCTCGATGATGACAAGACAGCAAAAGACTGCAACATTGAGGACGGCTCTGTTCTGCATCTTGTCCTCTGAGTAGTAACTCTTATGAGGCATTGAGTGAAGCGCCACTTTTGGCTCTACTTATGTAAGAATAAAGCAAACAAATATTACAATGTACATTAAACTGTAAAGCATATGGCTGTTTTTGCAAACCCAGCGCAGAGGTTGTTCTTTTTTTCTTTCTTTTTTCAGTCATCAAGGATGTTATTAAAATTACAGACACGATGAAACTTATTTGAGTATCGTTAACAAAAACAGAGCAAGACAAATACAAGCATTTTGATGAGTTTGTTTATTGTAACTCCCCTTACCGAGGATTGAGCTTGACTTTTTCAAGATAATGAAGTTATCGGATCCACTTTTGTCTAATAATAAAGTTTTTTTTTGAAAATAGCCAAGATAAAAGACTGTAAAAAGTATGTATTCGCATTGTTATCTAAGCATGATTTTGTGAAAGAAGTTTTTTTGTTTGTTTCGATCATCTATGTACTGTAAAAAGTCTATAAATTAATAATATTAGGACAATTATATTTTATTAATTTATAGAATTATTAAACTATAAAAAATTCTTTGTATTTTTTCAATTTTAAATATACATTTTTCTAAAGCAAAAAAAGATATTTGATTTTTTTTTGTATATACTGTTTTTAATATATTATTTAGTTATATAAATATCTCTCATAGAGTTTAAATGTGGTTTTATAAATATTTTTACTATATCTCATTAAAATATATTAAATTTTAAGAAAACATAAAGATAATTTTATTGTGAATATAAAATGAATAATATAATTGTTTTTTACATGTATAAAATGTATTGTACATATAAATTTTTAATTTTAATGGAACCATATATTTATATATTTTTTTAAGAAAATTATTATTTTATTATTTTATAGATTTATGTTATATTTGAACCAGTCTAACATGGTACCAGAAATCTTTTGTAGTGTATTAATTTATCGAATATTAATTTATAGAATTTGTATTGTATGTTATTGATTAAGTTTGCAAGTCTTAGGATTCTTTTTGTGAGTTACCTTTTGGTCGTCGATTGTACAATACGTTCGTAAACATAGTAATACAATAATACTGTAATCACACCATTGTCAGATACAACAACACATTTCATAACAAAAATACAATATTAGCAAAACAAAATATACATTTGAATATAGCATGAATATCAAACAATCCGCGGACACACCCCTAGATACAAAACTCATCAAATAAAGTTCCTCTTAATATTTCATTTTGTGCATTATACATCACTTACAACCAACGTATACAATTTAAATTTATTTCACATCGAAAATAAAAGTTATCAATACAAAGCGATACTTATAAAACCGAACTGTTACCTAGTAAATAATTCAAATGTACATAACACAGATATAAAACTCATCAAATGACAAAACGGTCTGACAAAAGAATGCAACAAAAAATACCACTAAAAACATGAATTATATAAAATTACTTCATATTAAATTCATGCAAAGCGAAGCGATCACTCGATTGGTCGGTCATAAACAGCACATCCCCTATAAAAACTTACGAAAAATATAGAAATGTCTTGGTTAACTAAACCAGAGACTCCTATAAAATTTAAACAACCAATTAAATTTCTAACAATGTATTGGTTTCTCCAATAAATATTAAAACCTACAAATCATTATAAAATTCCGGAATTCTCTTCTTTTTAAAATATGCAACCTAAAAACAATAGATATCTGACACGTTAAATTTTTTTGTATAACTTTACAAAGCAAACACTACAGGTCTACATACACATACCCAACACACAACAATCCGTTATTGATTTTCAGCTTCCATCTATTATTGATAGCCAAGATAGTTATAATGACTCAATAACTTAGAGCCTTGAATTCATGTTAACATACCATGATATTCATCACCCCAATTCAATATACTTTATTGAAAAAACAGCACAATACGTGATGAATGAAGTAGGAGATCATCTTAGTAAATAGTTTTCAAGTTATTCTAACTATCACAGAATACAACGAAAATGCAACATCAAAAATCGACGTCTATCTCATCATCACCAACCTAGAGAGAACTAATAGGCCTCCGACTATGAAGAGACAAACGAAATATCCATTGAATGCTTTGGAGATTACAACGATGGAAACAATATTTGCGCTCTTACTTACGGTCATAATTTTCATTTTAACTGCATTGATCAATGGTTTCGTACAAAATAAGTTGTTTGGTTTGTAGAGAAAGTAATCTATGATGCTTGCATCCCTTAAAAAAATAATATAAGAGTTTATGGACTCTAATTTCTAATAACACTTTTCTTATCGTCTTTACTTTGAAATTGATTTTTTTTTTAAATTAAATTATCCATAAAAAAAAGTATCCTCTTATATATATTTCCCTTCCTGACCCTTTCTAATCCCAATAAAATAGCAAACCCTAAAAACACAACATACGTGGAAATCTAAAATATATGAATTGAAACCTCAACTATGACAACTATCATTACAAAACACAACGACCTCCCGATAAATCTTCGCTGCTTTACATACCTTTACTCTCTTACTAACACTTCCAGGGGCGAATTCAGAGAAAATTTTTAGTGGGTGCATGATATCGATAAACCATAGGATGAATTAGGGAATTAGTCAACTTTTAAGTTTGAATTAGAAAATTGGACAAGCACAAGTTTTTATTAGGTTGTTGGGCAACCTAGTAGAGAGAGAATAAATTTATGACATTTTAAACATTTTTGCCTATTAAACTTGTCAACCTGGAAAAGTAATTTCGTGGGACCCAAAATCCATTTTACATATAAAAAATAATTTTTTTCCCACTAACTTTTAACAACTAACTTTTGTGGACCACATAAACATTCTTTATTCATTAAACTTGTGGATCATATTTAATATTTAAAAATCATATATGAGCAACTACTTTTAATATAACACATGTTTTTTCATATATAAAGTCAACATAAATATATACGAATTAATATAAAATCGATGTAAACTCTAAAATTTATGAAAGTTACCCAATAAATTATACATTTTGACTCATAAAAGAAACTTTCATATTTATGAAATCTACCCAAATAAATGATAATTCATAAAATTATGTAAATTTATAGATAATTATCATAAATCTGAGTAAATTTAATAAACTTGGAAACTTTCATAGATCCTTCATTTTTTTGCCAAAATAGCAGGAAAACAAATTTGTCTACATTTAATTTTAATATATTTGGGTAAATTTAATAAATTTGGAAACCTACGTGAATCTTATATTTTTTGGTCAAAATTGATCTCACACTTTTTGTTTTTGCCAAAAATAGAAACACTCACGAAATGCTACATTTTTTTCCCAAAAATAAAATGACAAATTGAGATCTGGCAGCAAAGTGCATTCGTTATAATTTTTATGTTTATAAAATGACAAAAATTGTTAATGAAATGACAAATTTGTTAATAAAATGACAAACCCTACACCTTTCACGATGAAGTGATCTAATAGCTTTAATTTTCAAGGATCATATCTACTTGTTAGAACTAATATAATCCCATATTGAGTACAACCTGCAGATTTCCAATCATCCCAAGTTCTTGATTAGTCAGAGGTAGAGCCGTGCTTATAGTTTATTGAAAAAGATATCCGCTATAGTGCTATTTCACCCCAAAAAATAGAGTTATTCTTAGGTTCACCCCTAAAGTGAACATTTAGGTTCACCCAACAAATAGGAATCAAGTATTTCATAATTAATATTTTTTAAAAAAGAAAAGAAAATATTGTCAAGTTATATTATGTTTTTAAAATAAATAAAATAAAAACAAATAAAAATAATAGCCGTTACAAAAAATGACTTTTTGAAAAATATTTTTAATATCGTCAAAAACACTAAACCCTAAACCAAAATCCTAAACCCTAAACCCTTGAGTATACCCTAAACCCTTGGATAATTTTAAATCTAAACCCTAAACCCTAAATTCTAAACCCTACACCCTAAATCCTAAATCCTAAATCCTTGGATATACCCTAAACCCTTGGATAATTTTAAACTCTAAACCCTAAACCCTAAATTCTAAACCCTAAACCCTTGGATAAATTATAAACACTTGGATAATCCTAAATTCTAAATCAAAAACACTAAACACTAAAACATTAAATCTTAAAAATACTATTATGGTTTAATGTTTTTAATTTAGGGTTTAGTATTTATCCAAGGGTTTAGGATTTAGAGTTTAGGGTTTAGTGTTTTGTTGACGAAATTAAAATCTTTTTAAAAATCTTTTTTTGCATATATTATTATTTTTATTTTTTTAATATTTTTATTTTAAAAATGTAATATAACTCGACAATATTTTGTTTACTTTTTTAAAAGATATCAATTGTGAAATGAGTGATTTCTATTGGTTGGTGAACCTTAAGGTTCACTCTAGGGGTGAACCAAGAATAAGTCCAAAAAATATAGGATAATTTGGTGCCTCCATGTCAAGTATCTAGTGATTTTTATGTCTTCAGAAGTTAAAACTCAACCTGAGTTTGACCAAATTCTCTCGCATAAACTTCTTATCTTAAATATTTAAAATCATCAACAAAACACTAAACCTAAAATCCTAAACTCTAAACCATGAATCCTAAATCCAGAACCCTTGGGTAAATCCGGAACCCTTGGGTAAATCCAGAATCCGAATAAATTATACATTTTGATCCATAAAAGAAACTTTCATATTTATGAAATTTACCCAAATAAATGATAAATTATTCATAAAATTATATAAATTTATGGGTAAATCTGGGTAAATTTAATAAACTTGGAAACCTACATGGATCTTTCACTTTTTGTCAAAATAGTAGGAAGAACAAATTTGTCTACATTTATCTTAAATATTAAAAATCATCTACAAAACACTAAACCTAAAATCCTAAACTCTAAACCTTGAATCCTAAACCCGGAACCCTTGGATAAATCCAGAACCATTGGGTAAATCCAGAATCCGAAACAATCTGGAACCCTTAGGTAAATCCGGAACCCTATGCCTAACGTTTAATACAATCTAATTCATTATAACTCAAGAAATAAGTATACGTATACATAAGATGTACGAATATCTAAGGTGTACGAATATATAAGATGTACGTATATATAAGTATACAAAAGGTGTACGAATACCTTAGGTGTACAAATACCTAAGGTGTACGAATACCTAAAGTATACAGAAAGTGTACGAATACATAAGGTGTACGAATACATAAGGTATATGAATATCAACATAACCCATCTAATATTTAAGATGTACAAATAAATAAGGTGTACATATACATAAGTATACATAAGGTGTACAAATATATAAAATGTACGAATACCAACATAACCCATCAAATACTTAAGGTGTACGAATACATAAGTATACATATATTTAAGGTATATGAATACATCGGTGTACGAATACATAACATCTATGAATACCTTTTGTTTATATCCCTTATGGCATTGGAGAGTTTAAATATATATTAAGTATAAAATTTAAATACATCTACGAATACAACGAGAGCACAGTGCTCTCCAAAACAATTATACGTTAATTATTTAGAACTCACATTTTACTCTATATAAAATTTAAATATTTTACTAATAACCTATTGGTATTATAATCTAAAATTTTGTCAATCTCATTATAAATGATCTAATTAACTAAAAGGTGGTAAAAACAATCAAATAATTTATAATAACATTTCATTTGTGAAAGCTGATATACCAAAATATTTTCATTAAATTCAATAAAATAAATTAACATATTAGTTTGATTGTGTTTTAATATATGTGAAGCACATTCATTTAGACAACATAATTTTTCATATAAAATTTAAGATTGTTTAGAAATAAAATGTTGAAATAAATAAGTGAAATACATCTTATAATAAAAAACTAAACAATTAAATATTTTTATAATAAAAAGCTAAACAATTAAAAAAACTAAACAATTAAATAGTAAACAATAAATAATTGACATTAAAGACATCTAAAATGAAATATAATGAAAGATTTCTTTAAAAAGAATACATCATATTTTTATTATGAAATATATAATACAGTTACAAAAAAAATCAATAAAATCGAAATAAAATCTAGATAATTTTTCTATAGAAAAAAAGATATTTTCTATTAATTGTTTAGTTTTTTTCAATAAAATCACAGCCATGAAAACTAGAATTTTAGATGGATATAAGATGTTTTAATAGAAAATAGACATTTTATATTGTCTTGTATTATTCAAAGATTTTTAAAAAACTAAATTATTAAAAGATAATGAAATGTAATTTAAACAATTAAAAGATAATGAAATATAATGAAAGATTTTTTTAAAAAACCAAACAATTAAGAGAATGTAATATGTAATACAATTAAAATAAATTTAAATAAAATTGAAATCTAACCTAGATAATTTTTCCCATTAGATTACTTTTAAGAAATTAATTTTTAAATTTTAATAAACATTTTTAGTATTTATACTTTTAGTAATTAATAAATGATATATAGTATTTTTGTATGATATTAAGCATTCATTTTAATCATTTTTAGTGTATAAATATTGTATTTAGGTGTCATTAGGAATTACATATGTATAAATTTTATAAACTGGGGCTTGGAGTGCACAGGGGTGTAATGGTTTTTTATTCTTCAATTAAAGAAAACACTTTCTTCTTTTTCAGTTAATTTAACTGTAAAGGTGGTGGTGTAGAAAAGAATGAGAGAGAAAAAGAAGATGAAAGGAAAAGAAAGAGAGGAAGATGATTTCGTAGATGGTGGTTGGTAGTGTGAAAAAGAAGGAGAGAGAAAAAGAATGAAAGAGAAAAAGAATGAGAGAGGTGATGTGACAAATTTTATTTTAGATATATTTTAATTAAAATGGCAAAGATGTATATAATGAATCTGACAAAGGTCCTAAATGATATTTAGACATAAGTTTACATGGGCAAATGCAAAAAATTGCCCAATTGACTAATTTAAACTTGAGGTCGCCCAACTGTCAAATTACAAACTTGCGATTTGCCCATTTTGCCAATTTTTTCTAAACCATATTATATACACACGTATTTGTCAAAAAATGTGAAAGTGGGGCATGGAACTTCCAACTACAAAAATTACTAGGTCCAATCATTCCCAAATGAACTAATTTACTAATAATTTGTATATATGTGTAACACAAGAAATATTAAAATTTAATGGGTGCACTTGCACCCACAAGCTCCAATATAGATTCGTCCCTGGACACTTCTATACAAAATTGAATAGTACAAAATATGAAAACATCAACTTCACATGAATTACAAGTTCAATAAAAGAATGCACTTTCAGCTTAATATGCAACATAACGTCTAAACCCGGTAGCGCCGGCCAACCCTTAGTATATATATACACCTGTACTCGAAGGTATCGTCGAAGTATTTGATTCTAATATATATATATATATGAGCTTCTGATTTTTTTTTCTTTTTTTCTTTTTATATATAATAAAAAAAATTAAGCATTTTACTCAACCTCAAGAAAGGCTGGTAAAGTATCCTCATGTTCATGGAATAACCGAGCTGGAAAACATGTTAATGAATATATTTTAGTTGATATCTTAGAAATACGAGTAAATGCAAATATCTTGAGGTTTCATGTACCTGAGAGTATTTCTACACAGTCAAAGAAATAACATACTCCGCATAAACTCTTAGTAATGATAAGATGAGGCGTTTACATAGAGTTCATGCCACACAATCTCAATTCTCAAGGCGTTTACTGGGCCTTTTACCCGGATCCAAAGACCCGACCCGGAAAAATCCAGTCAGATTAAGGACCGATCCAATCAAATTACTCTATCGTATCTTGTTGTAGAAGAACATCGGGTCTTGGATCCGACGCGATCCGAACCCGAAACCTGATGGGTATCCGAATTAATAATGTAAATTAAATAAAATATGTCAAAGCGGAGTCGAAGACGGGTTATTTGTCTACATAACAAAGGATCAACCACTATGAGACAACCACTTATTATTGTATCTCGTCTAATTTAATATATATACACATTTTAGTATAATAAAAACACAAATTTTGAATAAAATTTCGAATATTTTCGGATATATAAATATTTTTTAGATATTTTTTGTGTGTTTTATGTTTTTTAGGTCGAACCCAAACCAAGCCCGAACCGAACCCGACCCAAAACCAAACCGATAAATTTTAATTACCCGAATGGGTCTAACTATCTAAGACCCGATCCGACCCCGACCTGTATGATCCGAACCAACCCGGAACCGAAAATTTGAAATTACCCTAGCGGATCCTAAACTCCTAGATCCGAAAGATCCGGACCCGAAAGAATACGACCCGAACCCGACCTGACAATCCGAATGACCCAGGCCTAGAGAGAGTAACGATGAGCAGCAGCCAACGGACATTACAGGACAACTTATTCTCAATGGCCAAAATGATTACCTTTAAGCTAAGTTAGTTTCAGAACAGTTGAGAATTTGAAGCAAGCTGATTCAGTTCCAGAGAAAGAAACAGATTCCTCCCAATGCGAACCTCAACTAAAATTATTATTAGATTTGTTCTATATATAATGTAAATCTACTGTCCACATGTTAGTTTGGATTCTTGTGAGATCGTTTTGGGCAATGAATTCTCATGTTTATGCTTCTTATGTGTAGAAGAAACAGGACTACTGGAAAATTATCTCATCTTAGTTCAAATACTTTTTAAAGGAATTTTCTCTTTGTTTATTCATAGATTATATTTTGGAAAATAGCATAAAAAAACTCTCAAACTATCATTTACTAGCACTTTAAACCTTGAAGTTTTTCCACTAACACTTTTAACCTTCAAAGTGACATTTGTATCATAAAAAACTTCTAAAGCAAAAAATTAACCGATTCAGCAGGTAATTTTTCAAAAGTAATTATTTAATTAATAAAATAAATAAATAAATAAATAAAATCCAAAAAACAAATAAAAATCGAAACTTTTAATAAAATTTACAAAAAATAAAAAATAAATAAATTAAATTTTAGAAATTATATAAATATTTTAAAATTAAATAATTTTCTAAAATATTAATCAAATAAAAATAACTTAAAATTAATAATAAATAAGATTAAATTTAAATAGAGAAGAACATAATAAGAAGTTCACAATTTAAAAAAAAATGGACTATAGAAAATTCAAAATTCAAAATTCACTAGTGATGATGATGGTTTTTCACATAACCATTTATAATGACGATAATTGTCATATTTCCAATGATAGTTTCCAACATCATCGTTGAATGACAGAAAAATCTTTTTCAAACTTTTGAATTTTCATTTTTTGAAATATATGAATTTTTTATTTTTCTGCTTTTTCATTTGATCTCATTTATTTTTGAATTTAATTTTCTAAATATTATTAATTTTCTGATTTTTTCTAATATTCTGATTTTTATTCAATTTATGAGTTTTTAAACTTTAGGTTTTAGTTCTTCTCTATTTAAATTTAATCTTATTCATTATTAAAATTTTAGTTATTTTTATTTTGTTAAAATTGTAGAAAATTATTTAATTTTCTAAAATTTTAATTTATTTATTTTATTATGTTTTCATTTTTGTGAATTTTATTGATGTTTCGATTTTTATTTATTATTTAAATTTATTTATTTATTTATTTTATTTATTTTATTAATTAAATAATTATTTTTGAAAAATTACATGCTAAACATGTCATTTTTTTGCTTTGGAAAATTTTTATGATATAAAAGTCATTTTAAAAATTAAAGTGTTAGTAAAAAAACTTTGAAGTTTAAAGTGTTAATAAGTGACACTTTTTGAGGGTTTTTTATGTGATTTTTCCAAAAACAAAACCACACGGAACTAACGGGAAAGGATAATCCCAAAGAACGATGCCGTTTCTCATTGTGAATAGGGTCCACTTTTGTCATCTCAAATGGGAACAGTCAATTGGCTGTCGACCTGTCGTCCTGGCTGTCGGGTCAGAGACATCAACAAGAAGAACAACTCCGAAGCGTGTCTGAATGCTTCCGCTCTTCGTCTCCTCCTTCCCCACGTAATTCCCCCAAAATCCACTCTTGCTGGTGTCCGACCATGAACTTCCCTCTCCTCTAAACACTCCCTCTCGCTCTCTAGTTTCTCTGATCGGCGACGGAGATGACCAACTCGGAAGCGGAAATGTCTGTCTCCGAGATCAAAGAGCGCCACGCAGTCGCAACAGAGACCGTTAATAACCTCCGTGACAGACTTATACAGAGACGCCTCCAGCTGCTCGACACGGATGGTTTCTTGCTTCTCTTCCTCTTTCTTCTTCTTCCCAATCTTACCTCTCACGGTCCAAGATATCTGTGTTCTTAGTGTTTTGATTTCTCTGTGATTGAGTTTTGACAGTGGCCAATTACACGGCGGCGCAAGGTCGTTCTCCGGTGAAATTCGGAGCGACGGATTTAGTTTGTTGCCGTACTCTTCAAGGACACACGGGAAAGGTGAGTGAGTGAGTGAGTGAGAACTTCAATTCTTTATCAAGTAAATGAGAAAAGCTTGTAACGTTACCATGTTGGAGTTCACAGGTCCATTCACTGGACTGGACGCGGGAGAGTAACCGTGTTGTCAGTGCATCTCAAGACGGTAGATTAATCGTGTGGAACGCTCTGACGAGTCAGAAAACTCATGCAATCAAACTCCCTTGTGCATGGGTTATGACATGTGCCTTCTCTCCCAATGGTCAGACCGTTGCGTGCGGTGGGTTGTTGGACAGTGTTTGTTCTATCTTCAGTCTTAGCTCGACGACCGCTGACAAGGACGGAACTGTGCCTGTTTCGAGAATGCTCAGTGGACACAAAGGGTATGTTTCGTGCTGTCGGTATGTGCCAAATGAGGATGCTCATCTGATTACCAGCTCAGGTGATCAGACATGTGTCTTGTGGGATGTTACTACTGGTCTTAAAACTTCAGTCTTTGGCGGCGAGATTCAGTCTGGACACACTGCTGATGTACTAAGGTATGGATGTTGCTTCCATGTGGTTGGTTACTTTATTGACATCAGTTTATTTAGTACGGTTTCTAAAGTAGTGTATCTTTGGCAAACATATTAACCGTCCCAGGCCTAGGTGCTCAGGTTGGTTCGGTTAATAATACTTTGATTTCGGGTAGATTTTATGACTTTTGTCTAGTACCTATTTTCGATCGATCCGAACTCATAATAATATTCGCATTCTAAGTTTTTAAAATGTCGGATCAAAATATAAATATTAAAGTGAGTATTTGATATACCTATATAGATTTGTTGTAGGCAACCTATAGGTTTTGGTTTATAAGATAGGGAGTTCAATTGATATATGTGTATAAAGTTAGCATAGCTGCATAGATAATAATAGTATATTGGAGTTTATCTAAACTCATGCCTTTATACAACTATTGTGCTCCATTTCTTGTAGTGTCTCAATCAGCGAATCGAACCCAACTCGGTTCATATCTGGTTCATGTGATACCACTGCACGCTTGTGGGACACTCGCGCTGCAAGCAGAGCAGTGCAGACGTTTCATGGGCACAAAGGAGATGTGAATACTGTCAAGTTCCTTCCGGACGGGTATAGATTTGGGACTGGATCAGAAGATGGAACGTGCAGGTTGTATGACATTAGGACTGGTCATCAACTCCAGGCCTATCAGCCACAAGGTGGTGGTGAGAACCTACCTGTAACATCCATTGCATTCTCTGTCTCGGGGAGGCTTCTTTTCGCTGGGTACGCTAATAACAACACCTGCTACGCTTGGGATACTCTCTTGGGAGAGGTAGGCTAATTAATATTGAGTAGTGACTGGTGGGAGTTGTTTAAGCTCATTGTGATTCTCTTGCAGGTTGTATTGGATTTGGGGGAGTTGCAGGATTCACACAAGAATCGGATAAGCTGTTTGGGGATATCAGCAGATGGAAGTGCCTTGTGTACCGGAAGTTGGGATTCAAATCTAAAGGTTTGTAGTGGCCCTCTAATAATATATCATATTAAATTTTTTGAATGACTAGAAGTCAAGTTAGTAAACAAAAGGTGTTTCTGTGTGTGTGTTTTAATTACAAAGATATGGGCGTTTGGAGGGCACAGGAAAGTGATCTGAAGAAGACAAAACAAACCTAAAGAGTCCTGTCTCAGCTCTATCTACAGTTCTTGTGGTTTTAGTTAATATATTCTGTAGCCTGGAAGCAAACCCAAGGTGTTTTTGCTTTGATATAATGGAGTTGTGTTAGAGAGGATCATATTTCCCTTGTTTCTAGTGTTGTTTTGTTTTATTGATTCATCATCTGGGTCAAGATATTCACTAGCCTGCACTTCAAACTCAGATTATTCCATGAAACTTGAAGACCAATAGATCAATAAAAGGAAAAAACTCAAGTCTCTGACAGTAATAATGTAGAAGAAAAACAAGGTAATATACTATTTAAATGAAAAAGATTCAAACTATGAGGTTGGGTAAGTGATGATCTTTAGCAACATGAAGAAATCTCTTTGTTTATTTCTGGTCTCGTACTACTTATAATACCGCTCTTACGTACTTGAAGTAGATACGTGAGAGGTGATGATCCCTCAGAAGTTTTAGCCGTTGGCAACAATTTCGTGAATGGCCTCAGCGACAGAGACATCCTCTGCTCTAACCGCCAGTTTCATTGCAATCTCCTTTGAACTGTCCATCCCAAACTGTGCCCTCACTAACACTTTCACGTTCCCTATGTACACACCTGACAGTAAGCAAGTGTGCGACCTTGCATTGCTCGGAACTGCCTCCGTCCCCTGCAGTTTTGTTACTCAAAGTGTCAGTCTCAAGTTGTCACCAAACCGGGAACAACAGAAAGAAAAAGCAGGAAGAGAGACTAACCTCACAAGGCTGCATGCCAAGAAGATCGATGACAGCCTTTATAGCTTCTCCCAAACTCTCTCTTTGCCCGAGGCCATATTCGTCCACGTGCTCATCTTCTTCATTCATGCTTTCCCATGCATTCCTGAAATTGGAGACGCTCACTTTCACCATGTAATCTGCAGATACAACCTCAAGATCCTCCAGCTGGTACTCATCTTCCACCCCATCATCCTCTGCTTCCCCTGTGCTTGGGTCAACCTGTGTTATAAAACCCCATTTGTAATACACAAACAAACTAGTCATCTTGTTTTCCTTTTTAAGCGTGTATATATAATAAATAAACATAAAGAAGGATGGAAATGAAAAGCAGCATGTACCTCCTTAACAACAAAAGTCAATGTGTTGGAAAACTTTCCAACAGCAGGAACACCTGCTGGCTTCTCAAAAGCAACAAAGGCTTGACCAGGCGAATCATAAGGAAGCGAGTTTAAGGCCTTTGAAGTTACTTCACTGAACTCCTCTGCTTCTGAAGCATCTACTATGACATTGACCTACAAAAAACTCATGCAATGAGGAAAGAAGCCATAAGATATGCTTAACACAAATGTTCTGACAAATTGTTCAGTACCCTCTCCAACAACTGCTCCGGTATTGTGTTAGTGCAGTTGTACTGAAACACCACATGATTGTCGAATATATGCTTAACAACATTGACGGCGTATTCTGTTTCTGCTTCAGTTAGCTCCACAGGTGAAGAAGACTGAAAAAGAAAGTAAACGTTAAAGTAATCAAGGTAAGCTAATGACATTATATTTAAATTAAAAAAAAATCCTGCCCTAACCTTGAAAAGTTTTCCAAAGGCGGCAAACTCTGGAATAGAGGAGAGAAGTCTTTCATACCCTTCAAAACCAGAAGCAGGTGCAGCTGGTGGCGCACCGAGACCAGTGGCCTTTTTACCTTGGGCTTTCTTCTCTGCAGGGGGCTGGGATTTTACTTCCTTTGGCACAGAGTTGATATCAAAAGCTTCTTCGGAGGGATCCTGCAGGATCAAAGATATAAGTTAACTGACGTGACGTACTAAGAAGCCTGCGAAAAGAAGGAAACCGACAAATGTAGAACTCACATAATTCTTCAGACTAGTTTCCATGTTGGCCAGAGGAACCTCCAAGGAACCAAACAGAAACTCCTTGCTATCTTTATCAGTGTCAAGAGTACCATCACCACCAAGGACGCTCAAAAATAGTGTTGCTCTATCACGTACCTTAAAATAAAAAGAAGTCACTACCCATGATCAAATCCATAAACAGTTTGCATGTATCTCCCCAAAAAATATTTGCAAAGACAAACATATGTATGTATAATGATGCAACAGACTCAAGGGTGGTACACAAATAGCATACATAAACAAAAAAATGCACAGATACTGACTAGGAACGTACCTCATCATCACTGTCATAGATGCAGCGCTTCAACAGAATGGTAATCCTGGGCTGTCGAGCATCCAATAGTTAAGCTCTTTACAATCAGTCATGGAAGATAAATAAAGAAATAAGTTGATAAAGGAACTGTACATACCTTCAAGGATTCAACCATAAACCCGAACTTTGCTAGAGTCGACACAGCCGCAGCCCGAACAGTAGCATTTTCCAGATGCACACGATTATAAATATATCGTATATACTTGCTTGGATCTGAGGTTTTGGGCCCTTCAATTCCCAGAAAATGAAGGATCTGTGCGACAAAACACAATCAAATAGCATATAAGCATTTGTTAATAGCAAAACAAGATGGATCATGGAGAAAACAATCTACCTGTGTTGAAAGATATGTGAATTCACAATCTTCAATGAATTCACAAAGATGAAGCAACCCACTTTCCTTCGCATCAGGGATATCTCTGATAATTGTCACAATAGAATCTACTATTGCTCTTTTATACTCAAATCCACCTTCTTCCCTAAGAATGTTGCTTAAGAAGGTCATCCTACAAATGAAAATGTGACGCAGATTATTCATAAGCTCAAAATCCAACGAAAACACTGCTCCATTTTTACATCATTTCGAAAGAATCACAATGCTAGAGACCAAACGTACAAATTACACATCGTAAAACTTCACTTACAAGGATCTGTACTTGAGCGGAAATTTCACACACAACGATCTTATTGCGTCCACGACCACAATTTTGAACTCATCAGCAATATCTGACATAAAGTTAGTTATCTGCTTCATCAAGCGTTCTACACTTGATTCGTTCCCTGTTTTCAGGAGAGTGGTGATTGCGAGTGTAGCAATGCTTCTGTTCTGGTCAGAAATTAAACTCTCCATATCAATGTTGCAGTTGGTGACAGCCATAGGATGAGTCATTGAAACCTGTGGGTCAAACTTGCGTTAGCGTACAGTGAAACATTTTTTCTATCCTTGCTGGCAAAGGAAATGATAAAGTTGTCCAGAAAATTATAACATCCTTTCGACGAGTCTCAATATACAAAGAAAATAGTTGAAAAAGTTGTTTATAAAGATTTTGATATAAGAAAGGATTGTAAACCTTGTTAAGAGTTCGGACAGCAGCAAATCTCAATACTGGCTTGGGAGAACTCAAAAAGAGCTGGAGAACAGTGATTGCTGGAGTCAACTCTCGGCTTGTCACACCATCAAGCTCAGTGATCGCCCTGGCAGCCTCAAGGATCACCATTTCTGCCTTATGGCGCAGGCAACTCTCCAAAAAATCATAGAACGGACGTTCTCCGGACTGGCCGTGGTTGGACATGTCACGGATAACCTGAACAATAGAAACTAAGCTAAGTAACACACTTACTTTCACCCACGTATCAGATAACCAAAAGAGAGCACGAACCTGACTGGTGTAGCGTACCAAAAGACACTGAGCCAAGGGAGAGCGAACAGATCCCCTGGTCAAGCTACCAACCAACTTGCTAACAGCCAAGCGATCATTTTGGCGTATCTGAATATAATGATAGATTGTCGCAATCTATTAGATCAATTCTCACTACCTTAATAGATAAAAAAAGAAAGCACATTGTCTTGGAAGTCTTTTCAAATCAATGTAACAGCAGGGACTGATATCATTTGCTAACTCATACAAATCTTAGGGTGTTTGTCCAACCTAACATGTTACATATGCTATCAAATACGGATTCCAAATGACCATAGTAAAAAGCTATGACGGCGCTACAGAAAACCTATTGTTTATGTTTCTAGTCAATACTAAAAGTAACACATCTATTGTCAAGATGCTTCTTCCCAGTGGCTGTTTAATGAAACAAAGAACAGAAACATTAACCAATTTAATTGGGTAACATAAATGAAATAGCCTTACCTGATGGAGCAAAGCTAGGGCATGAAACTGAACGAGAGCTGATCTGGACTGAACACCTTCTTGAACTTCATTGCTCCATCTCTTAACAATTTCAGGGTTCGTCTGAAAACAACAATATATATAAGAATATACAAGCATAACCTAACAAATACGAAGCAACCAAACAGTTTTAGTTTCTAAAAAGGTTACCCTTAGCAAGTGAAGCCCACTGACTAAAGCAGCACTCGAAACAACGGGATTCTTATCCACAATAGCTTGCTTCAAGTACCGCTCAATCTGAGTGAGAAGCGTTCCGTCTATGATCCGGCAGAGGACACGGATAGCATTAGCTCGATACATATCAATCTTACTGTTCATGTCCTTCATAAGTGAGCTGGTTACAATAATAACCTATGAGAGAATCACCAAACAACAACTTATTAGTAAAATACACCTACAAATGATTGTCATATTGAGTAAGAAGGCAAAAGAAAAAACCTCATCAGAGGATGGAGATAACTCCTTAATGATTAAGTAGACCATTCTCCTCAAGCCAGTGTCTTTTGACTGGAACAGCTTTGTGACTGAGAAGAAAACTTCCGTTGCTTCAACCTGAAAATGAATCAGAATTAAAATTCACAATGTTGAATAAAGTACATGAATGTAAATTAAAAAGAAAAACGGACCTTGGTGAAAGACTCTCCTTGGTTAAGCAAATAAAGAAGCTTGGTGATGACCTGGGAGCATCTTCTAGGATCAACCTGAGCGTCATTAAAGACTCTAGCTTCCTGAAGAACCGCTCCCTTCTCGATTCCCATGAATGGAGAATACTCCACTGTAAAACAAACACACATAAATAATTATCAGAAGACAAGGATCGAATTGTAATTGTTAGATCTACGCACAGATCTAGATATTCCGAAGATAGAATCAAGGAGGAGGGGGCGTACGTACACTCATCGTCGTGATCGTCGTCTTTCTTAACGAAGGGTTGCGCCATTTGCTGGGATCTACCGGCCGTCACTTCTCTCAGATCTCGCTACTACAGAAGATGCCAACAACAGCGAAAACGCAAATGGAACGGATCTCGTATGTTTTCGAGAGTCTGAAACTGTGAGAGAGAGAGAGAGATCGAAGAGAAAAAAAAAAGCTTCGGATCTGGTGCGGTCGGCTTCAGATTTTTATACTGAGCTCTACAAGTTACGATCTTGCCAGAGACTGACACGTCATATCAGCGATATTTTAGTTTTTTTTTCCTTTTTCAAAGCTATTTAGATTTTAATTCTTTAATTTTGATCTGCATTTTAAAAATGCAGATTCTTTTTATCAAGTTTTATTTAGAGTAATTGCATCTGATATACAAGGAAAAAAGATAATTTAGCTCTTAGGTAAAGTACTGTGCACATTTTAGATATCCCTAAAAAGACCCTATTAAAATACCAAAGCAAATTAGGTGGGTAGGTCTGGTCAACGTACAAACTCATTCCATGGCTCATCTTAATTCGTCTTTGACTATTTCGACCAATTTTTCCGCCGTAGATGAAGCTGCTTCTTCGTTCGGTGATGAAGATGAGTAAACTTCGAGTAGCTACTCGGAGAAGATAATTGCGTCTCCAGGACGACAATGGTGGGATCGGAGGTCACGACGGAAGAGGAGGAGAAGTCCATGGCGGGTATGGCGGCTGCAGCTTAGACGTTGCGTGGAGAGGAGGAAATTGGACGAGGAAGGAAAGCGGCGAGTTCCGGAAAGTTGAGAACGGCGGAGGCTCCTTTGATGGTGAGAGCAGCTGCGTCGTGTGCACGCGCCGTCATCTCAGCCGTGGAGAATGTGCCGAGCCAGATTCGGCTCTTCTTGTGTGGCTCACGGATCTCAGAGACCCATTTGCCCCACGTCCACATGCATAAGCTTCGATAACCCGGATCGGGTCTAGCTCGCTTCTTGCTATTTGTTCGATGGGTCTCTTCGTCTTTCAGCGGAGACGGTTGTTTGACGGAGGACAATAATCACCGGTCTTCTACTTTTCCCCTGCAATTTCTGGTAAAGATAAGATGATGATGGTGAAGGAAGAAGATGGTTTAGAGATTGCTTTGAATCTCGAGCAGTTAGAGGCGATGATGGGTAGTGTTCAAGAAGATGGTTTAGCTCATCTCCCGACAGATGCTATTCAATTTTATTAATTTGATTTATGGTAAAACTTATGAGATTTAGGATTTATTTCTCGTTTATGTTTGATGGCTCATGATAGGATTCCCGAACAAACTTGATTTTTCAATACACACAGATGACTGAGTGTTAAATTTAAGCTGCCCATATTGTTTTTCTAGAAAAAAACTGTTACGGTAAATATGTGAATTAAAAAGACGATGAACAGTAACCCATAAAATATTAATTAGCTACGTGTAGTTATGGAGTCTTATGTAATTTCATCCATCCTCCTTGCATGATTCTGTAAATAACTTTTTTATTGCATACATACCTAAATATCTTTATGTTCTTGTATATCCACCAAAATAGCTCTTTTATTTAACTGATATATATATATATATATATATATATATGAGTTTGGATTTTGTTTTACTTTGCAACTAACTTCTGATAAAAAGCGGGTATATTTCTGTTTTAATTTTAAAAATAATTTTATATTTTAGTATTGTTGTAATTATGTTTGTTTTTGGTATTAATTTAAGTTGATAAAATATAATCTTAAATAAATGAAAAATATAGTTAAACATAATATTTATCAATATATCATGTTTTTGTTTTAATAGAATAGATCATCATCATATTTAAAAATATAATAAACTTATTTTATCAAATTTAGCATTGTTCAGCATTGTTTGGACTAAAATATAAAAGGAAACATATATATATATATATATATATATGGAAATAAAATAAATTAGAAAACAGTATGATTATATTGGTTAGAAATATATTTGATATTATTTTAAAATAAAATTCCAGAAAAAATCAATGGTATATTTCGTAAATCTCATTATAACAAATGTTATTTTCATAAATAGCTTGGTTTTACTAAGATAGCTTAATTTATTATTTAATTGCAAATGATGAAAATGATTATCTAACTATTTTACAGTCTACTGAGATTTACAACATCTTTGTATTAGAATAAGATTAAAACCGTTAACACTAACACTTTTATTCGGAATCAAAGAATTTGTCTTACAAAAACAATTTAGAGAAAATTTTACTAGTGTTTTCTTATTTTAGTTAAAGCTAAATTTGATTAAACAAAGGTATAATTGTACTAACAGTAACTAAAATCCTAATCCATCAAAAATCGTAGACAAATTCCTAGTAGGACAAACCCAAATTCTAAGTGTCCTATTTTCCTAGTTTTCTCCAGATTAAAACTACTAGGGTAAACCCGCCCTACGGGCGGACGGATGTGATAAGTAAAAAAAATATTTTTTTAGTTTAAAATATTTTTCTTTGTAGTGTGTATTTTAATTTTATGTTTCATGAAATTTGTTAAACTGATTTGATATCAATAAACTTAGACTTTAAATATATATATATATAACAAAATTATTTGGAATGATAATTTAAAGTTCAATACATAAATCATGAATTAATTTGAAGTTTAACACATAAATTGGAAATTATTTTTTTATCTTATACATTTTTTTCTGAATTTATTTGTTACTTCTTCTCTATACATTCTCTTTTAATTCTATTGATTCAGATAATATTCAAACTGAACCGATGTAAAACTTGTTTTATAAAGATTAGCTTAGATAGTATAACAATATACTATTTATTGTTGCTATTTTTAAAATACATATTTTTAAAAAACTTCTAAATAAGCTATATATCATGCAAACTGGTTAGATTTTAACAAATATTATTGCTAGTTCCTAGAGTATAACTGTTATTTATTTTTATTTAACTGATTTTTAAAGAAGATTTTTGTACATTGGTTTTATTCAATATATATAAGTAATTTATTATTCATTTTACAAATTTTTACCATATCTTTATTATCACACACTTTTTATTAGGTAATCTTGATTTATTTTAATATCCTCCTCATCTGATAAACCTCTGTTGCAGGTTATAATTGTTTACGGCTCTAACATAGTCATACAATTTGTACTTTGTAGTCATCCAATTGAACCAATACCATAATTATTTTTTCAACTCAATGACTGGTTCGATTCTACTATAGGCAACATGTCAATACATCTCTCTGATTTGTATCATAATAATTTACTTGAGGATTAATTGTATAATTTCTCATGCCATCTACTGTAACTTCCACCACCAATGGCTGCCATCAAAAGTGCAGACAGAGCTGCAGAAACAAATATGTTCTCTTTGCCTTCATCCTCTGCATCTGATATTGTAGACATGTTTGCCTCATCAAAATGGACCTCAATACCCAAAGCCTTCTTAAGCTTTGCTAAGAACCGTTTTGTAGCTTAGAACTCTCAATATCACAGCTCCTCCACTGTCTTCGTATCTTTCAGACAGATCAACCCCATAATACCACGGTAACACCTTTCCCAGAAAGTTCCTAGCAAAACCTGAAGCTCAGGTAGAAGTCACTTCTATGACTGAAGAATACGTGACCATAGACGCTCAACAACATAGACGCTCAACGATGGTCAAACCATAGGTGCGGAACCAAAGGGTCATGGACTCATGGCCAACCATTCTCCATATGCTTAGGGGTTGGAAAGACCCTATGTTGAAGAATATCACGTTCTTCTTACTCGAAGATCCAGAGAAAATTAGCATCAATCTCTGCATTTGGGATGGCACCGCTTGTCTCAGGGAAGCGTCTGAAAGCTTTTCCTTATGAGTGTCATGTTCATTTTTGGCAAGGCCATTATCTTCAGCTCCAAGTACATTACCTGCGTTAAGAGGAACAATTTTCTGGAACCTAAAATGAAGACAAAAAAAGAAGCACATACATAAAATAGAAGCACGGACTTGACCAATAAGAGGAAGATACTTGCAAGAGTGAGCTACTGAGCAGCATTTGGTGTAATCTTAAACAATGGAGACATATTTTATGAATTTCGTCAGAGGAACCTGAAACAGAACATAAACATATACCATCATTCACTCCACACATAACAAAAAAAATTCAATCTATTATCTAAACTTGGTAGTACTAAGATTTGCCGAACAATCCTCAACAGATGAATAATCTAAAAAGCCAAAGAGCTCATATATATATATATATATATATGAAATTATGAACCCACGCCACAACAATCATCAATAAACAAAGTAGGGTTTGAAGAATGCATACCTTAAGCCGAGACAACAGATCACTGCAGCTATTGTAGTATTTCCTCACAACGGAACCTAATTAGTGATTATTTGATTGAGTTACTCACAAAGGAACCTAACTTGAGTTCTTTTCGTAGTGGTTGTTGTTGATCTCTGTATTTTATATCAATCGGTATCAACAAACAGATTAAAAGATTAATCTCTAAGATGTTTTACTAAGATCTGGATACAAAAGTTCCATAAATATGAGTTACAACGCCGGCTTTAGATTTTGATACGAAGATGATTATG
Source organism: Raphanus raphanistrum subsp. raphanistrum (assembly GCA_019706035.1). Lineage (NCBI taxonomy): Eukaryota > Viridiplantae > Streptophyta > Magnoliopsida > Brassicales > Brassicaceae > Raphanus > Raphanus raphanistrum. Next base: position 28,411,103 of record CM033987.1, on the reverse strand, counting down.
AGTTTTCTGAACATAATACCTTAGCATCGATTAGTAGCATGTCTATTCCCATCAGTTTCCTCAGCCGTAAAATGAACAAATTTGAATGAAGATCGACTAAGAGGTTCCCAAGGTAGATTTCACACAACCTAAAGTACTCTATTAATGTCGATGGTTCTGAATGGAGATGGATTCAGCTCACAAATAACCCAGATCGAGGAAGACTTCATCGTGGAAGAGGGAATTAATGGGATTAATCACGATATCACAAATCGGAGAGTTTCGGTTAGCGGGAAGGAAGCTCATCAGTCACCGCGTCGCCATCGCAGAATTAAGGTTAGAGGGATAACTCAATCAACCCGGGCCGGATACATGTCCCAAACCAATAGCCGAACACGCAATACCAATAAAAGCCCATCCGGAAATGGATTAAATGAAACTCAGCGTTTCATACGTGTCGTCCTCTGGTGAAATGAATTGATGACCTGGATGCTGAGTTGGACGCCCCAAGAGAGATGAAAAGCTTCTTTTATATATACTAGATCTTTTGCCGCACTACGCGCGGCTCATGATTTTTAAATTATCTTTTATTAATTTATATATACTTTGTGAGATTTATTTTAGAACTAAGAATCATAATTTCTTTTAATATCTGTATTTTAATCATTATGGCGTAAAAGAGATTTGTATCATATTTTAACACATTTTTTATTTGTATGTAATAATAATTTTATTTTCAAATCTTAAAAAGAATCTGTAAAATAATATATTTTCTAATAGTAATTTTATTTTTTCTAAATTTCATTAAAAGTATGAAGAAATAAATTTATATAGTAAATTTTTTGATACATGTTACAATCTTAAATTTTTATTGACGCATGTTTGGATCATATTAATTAACAATTTTGAAGAACAATGCTTTATATAATTAGATCCTAAAATACATCTAAAAATAATATTTTCTAATAAGATTTTTCTTTTTCAATATCACTTTTAAGTCCTACATAAAATAGATTTGTATCATATTTTCTTTAACAAATGTCATAGTCTTATGTAATAATATTTTTTCTTTTTCCTAAAAAGAAACTGTAAAAGAATAGTTTTGTAATAATAATCTTCCGTTTTCTAAATATCTTTAAAATCGTATACAAAATAGATTTATAAGATACAATTTTTGTAATAATAATAATTTTTTTCTTTCTTATCACTTTTAAATCCTAAATAAAATAGTTTTTGTATCATACTTTTTAACACATATCACAGTCTTATGTAATAATAATTTTTCTTTTCCAATCTTAAAAAAAAATGGTAAAAGAATATTTTTTTTATTAATAATTTTCATTTTTCTAAATTTCTTTAAAATCCTAAACAAAATAGATTATATAATAAAAATTTTGACAGATGTTACAATCTTAATTTTTATTGACACATGTCGCAATCATGTTAATTAGCAACTTAAAAAAACTAAACTTTATATAATAGATTTTCAAATCCTAAATAAAAGAGATTTGCATCATACTTTTAACATATGTCATAGTCTTATGTAATAATAATTTTTCTTTTCCAATCTTAAAAAGAAACAGTAAAAGAATATTTTTTTGTCATAGTAGTTTTCTCTTTTTTAAATTTCTTTAAAATCCAAAACAAAATAGTTTTATATAATAAGATTTTTGACACATGTTACAATCTTTGTATTGACACATATCATGATCAAATTAAGTAACAACTCCGAAGAACCAAACTTTACATATCTTAATTTTGCATCTTGTATTTATTTTGTATAGATATTATAATTGTACTTTAGATAAGTTTGAATTAAACAATTATTTTATTTTAATTTGCTTCCTATAAAATTAAAAGGTGACTTTTTACACCATATACCACATTTATTTTGATATTATAAAATAGGTATAATGAAACAAAATTTATTTTGAAATTAACACATTAAAGAGGCGTAACATAGTTTGTTGTTTCAACTTTTGTTGGTTGTTGCCTCTCGACTTATAACTGGAATGATTTTTTTTGGTAATTTTTTGCATTTTTTTCTCTTCATTTCATTTGAAACTTCAGATTATTTATCTATTGAATTATAAATCTTCTTAATGGTGTTATGCCATTACTAATTTCACTGCATTATTTTTATTAGTTTTTAAAATGTGCTATATATGGTTAATTAATGTAAATATTTATATATTTTGGGATCAGAGTTTATGACCAACATGATATATTAAAAACTTATAGATATTATATTTTCAATAATTTGTAGGCAAATATAACATCTGTCATAGACTCAAGCACACAAAGAAATATTTTTACTACACCATTGATCACATTTTTTAAATCAGAGAAAACTATAATCTTTGGAGCATAAATTTTGCGTTACCTATTCATTGATCACATTGTCATTTGCTATTATTTTTGTGGGTTAACTCTTCAATGATCACACTGTTATTTACTATTATTTTTGTTTACTCTGCGTGATAATAGGAAGCTAGCAACTATGAAAGATGATGTGAAGTTGTGAACCAGCAAGAAGAAGAACATTTCTTAAAAGGAACCTACGTTTGTATCATATGTGCAGACGGTAAACTTCAAGATTAATATCGCTTTAGTGTGATCCAAGTATATTGTCCTGTTTATTTCTTCATTCAATCCTCGACAACCAAAGAGTATTTCATATATTAAAGCCAACTTGTAGAGTACGAAAACAAAACACACATGGTTGTGAAGGAATACCTCAACTTCATAGATCATTATTCATTACTTCAAAAAATGCAAAAACAAAAAGCTCAAAAATAATTTACATAAAGTTCTGCTAGATTCCTTTGTGTCTTTATAGTCACTGTTCCAGTCCCACTTCAAGATATATCTAAGGGATGCACACAACTTGCCAAGCTTCTATAATACACTTCTTTTCCTAGAGACTCAAATTTTCTCTCTCTGCACCCACAATCTTCAAGTATACAGTAATCTCTGGCTTGTACGCGTTTACTCCAACACTCTAGTGCACGGCTATAAAGAATTTATTGGGATGAAAGCAAGACAGAAGGCTTCTCACCAGCTGATTCAGCTTGATACTTTTAAAGTCATAACTCACAGCTTCAAAGATAGCGTAGCTAAACCCATCTTTATTAGTCAGAGATGAATAAAAATGGAATCTTGAGCTTGGCAAGATCTTTCTTGGGACAAAGACTTTGTCCGCTTCCTAAACGAAAAGGAATGAATGTATCTGGTTTTGGCATGTATCCCTGTAGAATAAACCTGACCATGTTTAGTTACTCATCTGCAACACCAACTACAAATCACAACATTGTAATTGTTGAAAGCGCGACAAATCTGTTATATCTACATACCTTCCATATTGAGTCTTCGTATTTCTTTGAATCCATATAATCTCAGGCAGGATCTAGGTGAACGTACCTGAACAAAGTGATATTGGCCTAAATACAAAAACATATAAACAAAAGAGTTTGAAGATGATTTATTGCAAAATTATTTTGGAGATTGAGATAGAATCTTCAATGTTTATTGCATTTAACTTTCTGTCTGAAAGATTTGCAAAGTTTATTTTAAAAAATTGAAATTTAATAGAACATGTATTTAAAAATAGAGAATACAAATGAGAAAAGAGAATTGTGATTCTAAGCTCAGTCGATCTGGCCAAAAAAACCATATGCAACAAAAGTAGGGCCTCAGAATATCCTTAAATCAAACCTAGCAAAGACTTGCATTACCTCAACATGAGCCAAGAAGCTAGGCTGGAAGAAAAGTGTTCCCAAACTCAATCCCTTACACAACTCCTGATGTGGAAAAGAACAGGAAACTAAATCAACATAGATGAACATATTTCAGTATAGACAACACAACCCTGTCGTTTAGTTATAAAGAAGGAGCTCCAGGCCAATTTAAAAGGCACCTTTCACTGTGTTTCTCGCTTCTCAGAATTAATTAACCGAGACCATATCTCAGATTGTCCTAAACCAAGAACGCATTGAAGAAGAGAGCCGTGGGGCCTTTCCGGTTGATTTTGCCGTTTGGGTTGCTATTAATAGCTCTGAGAATTTGATTTTCGAGACTGTGTTGAAGGGGAGAAGTAGAAATACAAAGCAAAGGGGGAATTGCCGGTTGAGTCAGGGACTTGCCGTTGGATTCATCACCATGGCTTCAGCTTCTTGAGAGGAGGAATTAGGGATTGATGGGAGGCAAGCTAATACAAAGCAATTTATAAAGTAGGAGAAAGAGAAGAGTTGAAACGAATTCATTAATGAGGGATTGAAGAGCATGATTGATAGCAGAGGAGGTTTGGTAACAGAAAGTAAGAGGAAACGGAGATGACATTATTAGAGAGCGATCAATGAATATTGGGAGGATGTTTAGGTTTCTGAAGATGTAAACTGGGCCAGCAATATACTTCAGAGCCCACATGCAAGAAGCTACAATATTTTTAGAATGGGCTAATTAGATCTGACATGGCAAGAAGGAATGTCCTAATTGGTTAGATTTAATTAAATGAGGTGGACACTCTAAAGGAACTTCGTATTCTCCTTTTAGTAGTGGTATAGATAATTTTTTTTTGAGCAACTAATTAAAACTAACTATAAGCTCTTAATGTTGTTATTACTCTTTCTTAGGCTTGTTATTAGCCGATGGTTATTCTTGAAGTGATTATATATATCCAATACTTATAAAATCCTAATGTTATATTGATTATGTATAATTGTCCTTTTCATTATTAGTATTGCATATACTTTTGCCATCATTTAAGTATGAGAAAAAACAATCTCCTAAGAGCATCATTATCCTAGAGACCTCTTAAGGGTCTCTTAATTAATTTTTAATATTATTTAAGTAGTAAATTTGGTTAAGAGACTTAGTTAAAACTTTCAGTTTTCATGTCCTCCATTGCAAGTCTCTTATTTAAAGATTCTTAAAAAAAATAAACATTGCAAAAAGATCCATTACATAGTCAAAACGAAAGTTGAAAATGTTATGCACAAAGTGATTATAATCCTAAGACTAGTTACCCAACAACAACAAACTTTACCTCCTGTGAGATCATCATCGTCAAGACCATCAGGAACATCTCATTTTGCAAATTCTATATAGGAGAGAGGGAAGCACATTGGGCACAAGCTCAACTACCCTTCACGGATTGCAACATGCCTAACCCTCAGAGATGTTCAACGACAAGAGCACTTACAGAGAACTTTCAGAGATAGCAGATCAGGCCAAGAGACGAGCTGAAGTCGCAAGGTAAGGCTCTCAAGCAACTGAATAATCCATAACATTCTGTTCCTGAAAATATGGCATTAACACTTTTCTTCTCATCTAATTTTTTTCAGGTTAAGAAAGCATCATACCTTGAAAAGTCAGAGTGGAATCAGTGGTGAAGCAGAAGGGACTCCACATCGAGGCAATCCAGCAACACTACACCATGTGATTGATTTTCAGAAACAAGCATTTCTCAGTTTAGTTTAGAATCAAAAACCACAAGAGTAAGATGATTACCTTGGTGTCATTGATTACCTTGGTGATCGTCTTCCTTGGCCTACAAATACCTCTCATGGCTGAAACTCATTATTAAAACTTAACGAAGCAGTAACCTCCGCTTTTAAAATAATTGATTGACTTCATGGATACTCGTGAAAGATCAGAGAGCCATGGAACCTACTAGCTTAGTCGACGACGCTGAGTTCTCCCTTCCGCCTGAGTTTCTCACGGACGATGATTTCCTCGTGGAGAAGGAGAACAAGGGCGACCGGTTCAGCAATTGTTTGTTATCGTAAGAGTTGAGTCATGGATTTGAGTTGAACTCAAATTTTGGCTCTACCGTTAAACCAATCGACGACAAGGAGAAGCTCTTAGCCGGATTGGCTAGGAAAATGGCTCTGGAAGATGATCTCTCCGGTGGATTCGGTAGAAAAGCTTAATCATCTTCTCTCGATCACGATTGCGTTGTCGAAGGTTTTGTTCTTCGCCCCCCTCGTATTCTCCTCCCAAAAATCTATCAAAGGGACACGTGGCAACAAGAGACGTTTGTTGTGTGGTCTAATTAAGATACGTCTTTTATGATAATTGCCTTTTTCATTTTTTTAATTCCCAATTAAACTAAAAACCCCCTTAGATCCTCCCGATAATGATGCTCTAACAAATAGACTTTTTTATAGTTATATGCATTTTTCTCGTCATGAGTTAGATCATATACAGAATTTGGGCAATATTTTCTACACAATTAGTAATTAAAATGTAAATTCATTGTTATTAGACTGAGAGTTAAGATGATTTATATTAAAATGATAGATTAAGAAGAGGATAACATGGTCTATTAGGCAAATCAGACCTAATGCCGTGGATTTGTAATGTTTCCACAATACTTTATGTAAATAAAACAACAACCTTTTAAAATCTTTTGTTTTTTTCTACACAAATCTTTTAAAAAAATATCAACATGTAAATGATTTTTTTAATTCCAACTTCAAGATATATGTGGCATTAGTTATTTGTTATTCAGAAAATTCGCCTCTCTGAGAAAAAAACCAATCCAATTATTAGCCAATTTGACATGGTCTTCTATATTTAAATCTCAAAATATCAACTACTAAAATGTTATTTATCATTCATAAAACTATTTAAATGTTATTTATTATTATTTTAGATCAAATATATGTGGCCTTAATAATTTGGCAATGAAGGACTAGTTAGCTTTCCATTTTGTACATGTATAGAACTCTTTCATTTCTATGATATTCACATATTCACATAGCTTTCCATTTTGTACATGTATAGAACCCTTTCATTTTTAAAACTGAGGATTGCGTTTCACTGAATCTCTCTATGCATCTCTTCACTATTTGAAGCAGAAGGATTCAAGCCATACTCACTGGTCTGGTGCTCTTTACTCTCTAATGCCAACTTCCTGAACTTTTTCATGTCTGCACTGTACGAGCTCGCGTCATACTCAGAGCTCCCGCTTCCTGGGCTCAAGTACGTGTTCTGCGCCGCTCTTCCTCCTTCGCTTAGATCCTCTATTGACATATCTCCTTCTAGCGCTCGTACAATCTTTCGTTCATACACATGTTCCAAGATTCATAAGCATGTCACACTTATCATCATCAAGATTGTGTTTGATTAACAAGTTACCTGGCTCATCTTAGGTCGTCTTCTTGCTGAGTGTCTGATGGCTGCAGCTGCACAAGAAGCCATTCGAACCATCTCTTGTTGATCGTAGTTTGTCTCTAGACGCAGATCTGCCAATTTCCTGTAATCTCCATCTTGAGCTGCTTTCGAACACAGAGGCCTTGCCTGCAATAACACAATGGTAAAAGTTAGGTTCTTTGTTGGTGATTAACTAAAAGAGCAGAGACAACTTACCCAATCCACCAAGCTGTCTTCCATTTCTCCGGTTAGATCCACTGGAGGTCGTCCGGTTATGAGCTCAAGAAGCATTACCCCAAATGAAAAAACATCAGATTTGTCTGACAACTTTCCGCTTGACGCATACTCTGGAGCTAAGTATCTGAACCAAAAGAAACATTTAAAACAGAGTGAAAACGTTCCCTACAAGCAACTGAATTGAAACAGTGAGAAAGCTGCGTACTCAAACGTTCCAAAGAAAATGTTAAAAGACATTAAAAAAACAGAGTGGAAACGTACGCTACAAGCAAACAGCCCAAAGGTGCTTTGCTTACCCGAAAGTTCCCATGACGCGAGTGGAGACATGAGTATTGTTGTCTTGAGATAGCTTAGCTAATCCAAAATCTGCAACCTGGGTACATATATATATACACATCAACACTTGACTCCAACTAAAAAGATGAGAGGAATGAAAGTCATAGCAGTACATAAATCTATATACCTGAGTTTCAAAACTGTAATCAAGAAGAATATTAGCAGCTTTGATATCTCTATGGATGATGCGAGGATGACCTACCATTCATGTAAAATAAATACAATGTTTAGTGATCTTACAGAGATTGAGATATAATCAGATCTTCTTACAGTCTTCATGCAAATATGCAAGGCCTCTAGCTGATCCCAATGCAATCTTCACTCGTATATGCCAATCCAATACTGGACGGCCTTTTCCTGAAAGTTTCAATCATGTTTACTGATAAAAGAGACATCATACTTTTATAAAGGTGATGATTCTGTTAAGAGGGATGTACCGTGAAGATGGAATTCAAGAGTGTTATTAGGTAAAAACTCGTACACCAACAGCCTTTGACCACCAGAGATGCAATATCCAACAAGAGAGACAAGATGACGATGATGGACACGGCTAATGATCTCAACCTCTGCTTGAAACTCGCGTTCTCCTTGTCCGCTTCCAAGTTTAAGACTCTTCACAGCAACTTCTTTGCCACTGGGCAAAACCCCTTTGTGAACATACCCAAATCCTCCTTGCCCTAGCAGATTTGACTGAGAGAAACCTTCTGTTGCAATGGAGAGTTCATCGTAGGTGAAAGTGCTTTGGTTGTGACCAAGAGTCGCAGCTGGAGGACTATGAGGACCAGACACAGGTTGCTGTGGGCCCCAGTTTTCACCTCCTTGGTCAGGCATGTTCACTACATGGTCTTGAGGTGTTCCATTGGTGTAATAACCACCATTACCTACATGTGCAACAACTCCATTAGTTTCTTAAGTCTAATCCTTTTGCACATTACCAAGTTCGAGATGGAACTATGTGTGAGTATATAACGGAGTCTGGTTTTAAGTTGGAAGCCATAAAACTTAAGAAACAAGTATAAACCACTAGACTATATAAAAGCTTAAACATTGTATTACCATTGGGTGTGTTATTGTAGTAATGCATGTGGTTGACTTGAGGAGCACGTTTCTCCTTCTTCTTCTTGTAGCAACAGATGCAAATAAACATTAGAAGTATAAGCAATAACCCCACTCCTACAATGGCTCCAATAACCAGTCCAAGGTTGCCTTGGTGCAGCTGATGTTCCCCTGGTGGTGATGACGTGTCTGGATCTCCACTATTCCGTGGAGGGCTTATTGAGCGAGGCGGTGAAGGTGAGGAGGTACCGTCACTGGGACTTCTGTTTCCAGACGGTGGAGACGGTGTGGAACCTTCTCTGTTAGTGTTGATTCTGTCGCGGTCATCGTTTGCAACAGGAGGAGAAGGAGGAGATGGTCTCTGTGAAGGAGGTGATTTGTTGGACGGTACTTGAGGCGGTGACTGGTTAGACGATGCTTGAGGAGGTGCAGGTGGCGTTACAGGAGATGGGACTTGAGGAGAAGGTGGAGAAGGATTCTCTGGAGTTTGGGGTGGTGGATTAGGTATAGCCGGAGGAGATGACGGCAACGATGGAGGAGGGGAGGTTTCCTGCGTCGGTGGTGCAGGTGGAGGTGAAGAAGCTGGTGGCGTTGGAGGAGGAGCAGCAGCAGGAGACGGTGGAGATGCCTCAGGCGGTATTGGCGGCGATGTACCATTAGACAGAGAACCTGTATTAGGGGTTTCTGGGGCAGGAGGTGAAGTCTGAGAGCCTGTATTAGGGGTTTCTGGGGCAGGAGGTGAAGTCTCCGGAGAGTCAGCCATAATGAAGTCTTGTTTCTTTAGTGAAAGGTTTCTCAACGGTGGAGAAACCTTCTCCCCAGGGATCCTTGACGCAACAGCCTTGCGTTACAAGCAAAAAAAACTATCGAAACTTTGAACTTAGGGACATATTCAGAAGAGAAGATTGTTGGAAAGAGAGGAATCGTGATGGTTTCTCTTTTGGGTTTGGAGAAATGGCTTCGAAGGAGGAGAAGAGATTAAGGAACTATAATTAGGAGAGGAGCAAAGCTTCTTCTCTCTTTGTCTCTACCATTTATATTTTTGCTCTTTCTAGAAAACCCCTAGTTTCTCTAATTTGGCCTATTGCGTGTATGCCGTTTGAAGTTTGATGAACCAAACCGGTCTAGAAGAATAATTCAACTGGTTTGAGACTGGAGATTCTGTGGAATTTGAATAACTCCCGCCAAGTCTTCTTTGAAATAGAAATAAAAAGATTCGAGAAGGATGAGTTGAGTACTAAATAACCGAATAAACAAAATTTAATCGAAAACCGAACCAGAAAGAACGGTTAGCTAACTGGCGGGAGTTAGCAAACAATACACGAGACTACGAGAGACGATGTTTAGAATCTTTAGATCATAACGGTTAATATGCGTGCGACACAAGAAGTGTCTCACAAGTCCAACTTCGTTACACACCACATAACTTATTATCGGATACTCTTTATTATCTAAGATCCATAACACATTCCCACCTTCTGCGGATTCATATATCTCTCTGCTCAACGTTACATTTCATAAAAGTTCAAATAACCCATAAATAAAGTACATTCACATATCTCTCCATATGTTCCATTTGACAGTTACAGTAAAAATTAATCGACGGGTCTAAAACCCCTATAACTAAATTTGTCTCCTACATAAATCTCCAGAAAATAAACCAAGTGCTGCAAAAGGTGGGATGATGATGTACCTGTTGTTTACTAATAGAACACCAAAAGCTACCTCAATCTGAACGTTATGATGTGGCACCACTAAACCGAAGAAACATTGTCTGAACCTGGACGTGGACCTGAGCTTCCGGTTACTGCTGTTGCAGCTACAAGTGAACCCGGAACAGAGAATGGTGATGTACCTGGAGGCCTTGGCATTGGTGGGCGTGGAAAGGACATACCCATGGGAGGTCTTTGAGCCACATTAGCAAAATTTGCAGCGGTTCTGTTTGTCGGTAATGATGTTTTTGAAGACATTGTAGGTGGGGCACCGAGTCGAGCTGCTATGATCTGTGCCCTTTCATGGTATAGCCGTTGCCTTGACCTTTCCAATTGCTCTTTTACCCTTACTGTCAAGCTTTCAGCGTCGTTGAATATAGACAGTTTTGCTTCTAGTTTACGCAACTGCTTAGACGTTTAAAAAAAACCTCGTTACTATGTTTAAACACTAAACAATACAGCACCAAAACGGAATCAAAGCTGCAAACACTTCAACTATATTGCACCTGCTTCTCTATCAATGATCCAGAAAGTTGTCGGATGTGGTCTTCCTCTTGCTTTGCAAGATGCTTTGCCTTTACTGCTGCAGCTGAGAGAGCAGAGACAGCTGCGCGCTTAAGCTTATTATGTTTGTCTTTTGTCCCTTCACAGACATCCTTCTCTTTATTTGGATTTTCACCTGCAAACAATGTTTAAACAACAAACTAATAAGAAATAAAAGAATCATGCAACGCAGATACAGTTTCAAATGTGTTTCGAGAAAGAGAGCCCACCATCTGTTCCATTTTCCGGTACAAAAGCCCTTACAGTGGGCTGCTGTGCAATAGACGTGTCTGTACTAGGAACATCCTTTTCAACCTCCTCTCCTACTGTTCTGACCATATCTCGAGGAACCTTCTCTGACTGTGATATATCCTTCATCTCTAAATCTTTTGATGCTCTTGGCTGAGAAGCATCTGCAGCTGACTGGGAGACAGTTGCTTGAGAGGCGTCTTTATTTTCACTAGAAAGCTTATTCCCATCGTTTAAAGGTTCCTGGCGCTCTTTTCCTGAACATTTGTCCTGGGAAGTACACATTTTATCCGTTGGTTCCTCCGAATTTTCAGTTGCCACTGAATTACTAGATCTTTTTCGTCCTTCAGAATCTGGTTTTCTAGCAGAATTTTCAGTTCGGGAACCATGTTGATTTTCTTCAGAGACTGAATCCTTATTTTCTTTGCCTAGATCAGCATCTGTCATTTCCCTATCATCTGAATTCAAGGAAGCATCTTCTGCTTTCTGGCTTTTTTCTTTTGTCTGCTCATCTTTATCATCCTTCCCCACTGCATCCACACTGCAAATGTCTTGCTAGTTTAAGAAACAGTAACCAATTTTGAAAATATTGAGAGTAGAACAAAACACAGAATTGAAAAACATTATCGGATATTCAAATAAACGTGAAACCTTTTTGATTCAGTTAAATGCTTCTTGTTGTCTGGTGGATCCTCGAGAACAAAACAATGTCTTGTGGCAAGCAGCAATCCAGAATTACTCTTGAGAGATCTTATGGAAGCCCGGGCTGAAGCAGTAGCAACGTCGGATCCCGCCAATCTCACCAGAAAAGCTGCCTGTAGAAAAAGGAACCTTGCAGGATCAGAGAGGGAAGAAGGTGCATTTATGAAAAAATAGTCTCCTCTCAGTCCCCGTTGCAGCAAATTTTATGTTTTACATCACAACTTACCAGTCCCATAACAGGATTTCCTAAATCCGCAAAGGATAAAGAGGCTTCGGGTGTGATAGGATAACCAAGCTCTTCAAAAGCTTCAGTCAGAGCTTTCAAAGCAACGTTTTCGTCAGCCTCATCTTTACAACTTTCATCAGTGACGGTTTCTATGTTAGGCGTTTTCTCTTCGGCTTCCACTTCATTAGTTTTTTCACTAGCGTCCTCAGGCTTCGAAGATCCCTGAGGAACTTTTCCTTCATTGTCATCTTCTGTTTCTGGAGCTTCCTTCACAGTTTCAGCTTCATTAACAGGATTCTTATTCTCTGTCTCTTCAGGTGCATCTTTTAGGACAGATTTATCATCTTTAGACACAGCTACATCTGTAGTGTCTTTTGTACTCGGATCTTTGTAGTCAATTTGATCAAGAAATGCATCCTCGATCGGCATTTGAAGAAAATGAAGCATACACTGAGCTTTTGTTTTTGTAGCAACATGCTCTGCAATCTCACTCCAATTTTCCTTGAAGATTTCTAAACCTTCAAGGAGAAGAAGGGTCTCTTGATCAGTCCACTTCCCACTACCAACTCCAGGAGCTTCAGCAGAATCCATTAGTATAAAGTCGGAAGATGACATATCCGAGCTGAACTTGCCACTGTCAAAGCATTCCGTACACAAGTCATAATCCGCCTGTCAAAACCTCAATATTAGCATATAAGTTTTTGAAAAACTATTAAAGAAAATAAGAGAAATAATGAATATTACTACAAACAATAAGATGATAGTACGTGATCATCGTTAAATTATGTTTTTTTTTTCTTTCTATATCAGATATTCAAAGCCAAAGGGAACAGATCAAATGAAAATAAAGAGACAAAACACCTGAGTCGGGCAGTGGTAGCGCTTGCGAGAGCAATCAGCTGAACAGGAGTTGCAGTGATATTCAACCGCTGGACCCTCTTGCTTCATCAAATCATCAGACGCCACCGGATCTGGGAACAACCCTGATGGCGTAGTAGCTTGTGCTGTGAGACGAGGCTTCTGAACAAGAGCAGGGGAAGCCTCATCTGCTTGAAACCGATATAAACTGTTAAGCAGAGACTCTTTATCCCCAGAAGCATCATGAACATCAGCAGTAGAACTAGCATCTGCTGATGGGAATGGGTGAAAATTGATTAAGCCCCAGTAGTCCAAGAACTCCATCACCTCTTGCTTTGCTTCCGAGTCACCAAACTCCAGTTCTGTTAAATCTTTTACTTCTATCTGTGTGTTCGGATCTGAATGAAACTTCCTCATGATCCAGTCCCGTATTTCCCTATACATCTCAGGAGTGCGACCCTCCAGCTTGCGGTTAAAGAAAGAGGGCAATGAGCGCTCTTCAAGCGGGTGAATTCTCTCCCATGTAAACCAACCTTCAAAAAGTTTCGGTAAAGGAACCCATATTACACACACTGTTCTCCTTTACATCGAAATTATATGCATGACAAGTTGTGAAGAATGTACCACAATAACAACTCAGCCTTAAACAATGATACCGTATTAAATGCTACCTCAATATTAATTCAAGATAAGGACTAACCGCAATGATTAGGCACGACATGAACATTACTCTCCCGAGATCTAACCGCTTCGTACTCAGCTTCCATCTTCCCCTCCCACTCACGGATCCCTTTGTTCCTCTCTTCCTCCTCCTTCAACTTCTCGCCATCCGTACCCACCACCACCACCGCGGCGGCGCTCAACACCTCCGACTTCACCCCAGCCGCGGACGGCATGCTGCTCGGAGGCGCATGTCGAGCTCTAGTCAAAGGCCCGTTGTGGACAGGAGAGAAAGACGCGAGCATCGCCTTCTCGCGAGTCAGCATCCGCTTCGAAGAAGAGGAATTGGATGTGCCGAGAGCGTTCGCTTTGCGTTTCAAACGCCGCCGCGTCGTCGTCGTCGACGGCTCAGATGCCGGAGAATCTCCAGCCGAAGCTACGGTTCGTTTCTCCTCCATCTCTCAAGTGTGTTGTTGGCTTCGCTACAAGAAAACCATTTTCGAGGAAACGTTTGCTATTCCCCAATCTCAATTTTTGCTTCTTCCCCCTTCTCACTGTTCCTCTGCATTTGATTTCGTTTTGGGGTGTTTTGCAATTAATTTTTGTTTGGGGGCCGAATTAGCAAATTTTAAGTTTTAAAGGGGAAAGACGGGAACATGTTGAAATTGGCACATATGCAATAGGTTTACTTCGGTATTTTTTTTTTTGTCGAGTCATCTATATTATGATTTTTCGTAACAGAGATCTCATGTTAAAAGTTAGAGTGATTAGAATCGTTTATACTCTTAATAAATAAAATATATAAATTAGCTAAAAATAAAAATGAATTTTAAATTTATTTGATCATATAAGTGATAAAGTTAGAATAATAAGATTTATTCAAAATTTAAAAAGTATATATCTTTTTTTTAAAAGATAACCTCCATATATATTGAATTGTTATCCGATAAATCTATTTTATTAAAATAGTTAATTAAGTAAAGATTTTATATATATTGAATAGTTATCCAATAAATTTATCTATATTATTATTTGCGAAGTGATTTTTCGCAACAGAGCTCTCACATTAAAAGTTAGACATGTTAATATCGTTTAGATCCTTAATGGATAAATATATAAATTACCTACAAAATAAAAATGAACTTTTTATTACATAAGTAAATAAAATTAATAATGATAAGAATTATCCAAAATCTGAAAATATATTTTAAAATAAAAAATTTAGAGTGGTCAGTATCATTTATACCCCTAATGAATAAAACATAAATTAACTACAAAATAAAAAACGAATTCTAATTTTTTGATTAGATAAATTATTAAAATTAATATTAATAATAATTATCCAAAATATAAAAATATATATTAAAATAAAACAAACTTATATTAATCATATTATTTTAATAAAAATATATATTATTTTATTTCAATCTAACAATAAATGTATTGATCCAACTATTACTTTTTGTAAGTAAATTTTTTTATTATTTATGTTTAAATAGTATATGAGTAAAATATATATTATGGAAAATATAAATAATGGAAAAGAAATGGAAAATACGAGCAAAATATAAGTAAAAATAAGTATTCAAAAAGTGATAACAAAAGTATAAGATTTCAAAATCAAAAGTATTTTTAATATGTTAGTGCTTTCAAAAATTTAATACAATAATAAGCATTTTTTTAATAAAATATATAAACTAATAAATATTCGTATGAAATTTGTGTCCGCATATGCGGGCAAGACACGTTACTTGGAAAAGCTAACTGGGTAACTACGAAGTGAGGCTAAACTAACTTTTCAGCTCATTTACATTTTAACTGAAGTCCAATAACAAAACTGTAAATGATGTTTGGTTGTTTTAGATACGTGCAGCACCACTTTCTATTTTTGTGACACACATCGATAAACCTATTGCATCAGCATCGCATAGCTTCAACCTCACATTAACAGATTCGTCGGATGACACCAACCTAGATGGCAAACCAATGAGCTTTGAATGCTCTTCCAATGTTTGAAGAAGAGAAGCTCTGAACGTATTGGAAGCCTCCAACAATCCTTCTCCAAAAGTCAAGAGCATGAAGATGATGGCTGCTAAAACCATTTTTAGTGTCTGAAAAAAGGGTAAGATCAGATTAGCAAGGCAAGAAAGGTAGAATTGCTGACAAGAAAGAAGAATAGCCAACTCTGATGCAGCTAAGTAAGCCTTCTTGTCTCCACTAATTAACTCGCCATTTTGATGAACGTCTCTGTTTTTGAGTTTCTGCTTTGTCTTTTAACCCTTTAGTCTTATATTATATGTTCAAAGTTTGGAAAAAAGCAATATGAATATTGCAATGCTTAAAATCATCAAAATGGTATTTATTTTAGTAATAATATGACCCGTGACTACTATTGGAAACCTTACAAACCTTACACGAGTTTGTAAATTAATCATTCCATCGTATTAGTGTGCATTTTCTTCTTCTTTGTAACCCCAAGATAAAATCTTGTTTTGTTTAGAAATATATATTTATGTTATCTATTTTTAAATTATTGAAATTAAAACTCTAATGATAACAGATAAATAAATAAAACTGTGTCAACATATGTCATGCACGTAAAAAATTATGTCTTGATAAGAAATACGATATGAGAATTACAGTATTTTTATTTTATTTAACAATGCTCCATTGTTATTTTTTTTTATCAAAAAGTGTCGTGTAGAATTCCAAAACCAGTTGTTATCTTCGTTAAATATTGGACATCAACATATTACAATAACTATAGTATACTTCATTTGATTTTTATTAAATTGTTATTTCAGAGTGGGATTAGTTAATATAAAAAACCTTCTGTAATTTAGTATTCATTTCAAAAAAAAAAACTTAAATCAACCGTTAAACACTCGACCCTGTGTAGTCTATGATTGATTGATTGTGGTATGTTTTCGAGAAAGTAAACTGATTTATTTCAATTATCTTATTTTCTTAAGAATGAAAACAAATATAATATATATATATATATATATATATATATATATATATATATATATATATGTATACATAGAATGGGAGATGCTTTTTTGTACACATTCATAACTTTGCATTGTTGTGTTGACATGTTACCTTTTGGTCTGTAAAGGTAGAATAGTTTCTTTTTTAATATGTGCTTTGCATCCATGATTCACATTGTTCTTTTTGAGATGCATGGTTATTTGAAGTGTTTTCGTTGATGATTGTAGTTGTTGTAGCATTATCATTGTTGTGTCCGATTGGTAATGGCTGTAGCTTTAAAATTTATGCCGTAGAATAAAAGCTGTAGATTTTTTGTTTTGGCTTTAAATTTTATTACTATAGATTTTGTGGAAAGCTTAAAAAAATTGATTTAAATATTTGGCTTTAGAAAGCACTTACAGAGCTGTAGGTTATTTCCGGAGCTGTGATTTTTAAAAAGTCATTAAAGCTTGATTGCTTTAAATTTGGTGCTTTAGAAATAAATGGTGCTCTGGAGAACACCTACAGCCATTACCAATCACACCCGTTATGGTGAGAATGCAACAAAACGCACATATTCCTTTTACCCAAAAAATGTTATAAATGTTCATCAAAATAATTAATATTTATTTTGCTTTTTTTTGTAACTGTATTTTGCATTTCCTTGATGTAAAGTAATATTCATGTTTTCTGCTCTCTATGGGCATTTCAGTGTATCAAAATCATAGTTTTCCATTCTCTTTCGTTTCATAGTCTGATATTCAAACTCCATATTTGGAAAACTATTATTAAAATATAATGTTCAAAAAAATATCAAAGTTTCTTAACCGGTCAAACTAGAGTCTAGAGCCTTACTAAAAGTGAAAAAACATGTTGATTTTACGTCACGTCACACCAAGTCGCATGTTGGAAGTGTGGTCAGGTTCATGTTTCACATATTCCGATCCAATATCTAGTCACAGTGCCGCCCAGGATAACATGATGTCTGAACCAGAGACAAATTTTGATCCCACCTAAGATATACATTTTAAAAGAAGCATAACTCAGTGATAAAAAAAAAAGCATAACTCAAAGTAGAAGAACACACCCATCACACAATACTCAATTTTTGTGAATTTAGGCCCCAATATTTTGCACTTAATTTATGTCAAAAGCAAGCTTCCTCTAGTTTGAGTTAGAGCCGATCTAATCTGAAGTCTTATATTCATGTACTCTTCCATGAAAATAAGCACCACTTACTTAACTAAAATATCTTACTCTAAAAGTATTCAAAAATAAATTCAATAGCTTTTAGATGATATGCAAATCATATGTAGCAAACTGTTGGCGTGTCAGGACATGCTGATAGGATCACATACGGTTTCCACCTAATTAATAGACACGAAAAAACGTTTTAAGTGTTGGGAATGCTCGGAGTATTTAAATAGTAGTAGCATCTTAGAGATATATTTTTGTCAATTTTAATTTAAAAATTATATGGTTGATGAGAAGTTCTAAAAGAAAAATTGATGTCGCCATTTTTTCAGAAGCTTATGGAAAATAGAACACTGGAAATACAAAATAAGAAATTCTT
Organism: Raphanus raphanistrum subsp. raphanistrum; assembly: GCA_019706035.1. Lineage (NCBI taxonomy): Eukaryota > Viridiplantae > Streptophyta > Magnoliopsida > Brassicales > Brassicaceae > Raphanus > Raphanus raphanistrum. The sequence continues at coordinate 28,392,844 of CM033987.1, read as the reverse complement.
CAACCGCAAACAATCTTTTTACATCGTCGAGGAACAGTGAAGAGGTGAAAAACCATAGAAAACACATAATTGAGCAATAAAATAGAACTTATAATGGTGCTTCTAAAAAGAACTTCTCTTGTGATGATCTTTCTTGGACTTCGAGAATCCTAAACCTAATCTCTCTCTCCACCAACCACTCGACCCTTTTGGTTTGGTTCTAGGTGAATCATCGTCTTCTTCGTTGAGTTCTTCTCTCAAAGTTGGCATTCTCTTCGTCGTGTTGACTTCTTCCTTGAGAGGTAAGATCATGCCATCGCAAAAGATTTCATCTGCTGTGGTCATGCAGCAGTTCTTGACACCGAATTCAAAATCATCTGACGACACAGGTGCCTCCTTGTACTTGATTATTTCGTTCTTGGTCGCTGCGAAACCGCTGGAGAAGGAGATCCTTGGCTCTGCATATGCACCCTGCTGATGCTGTTGCTTCATGTTGGGACACTCCATTTGTATCTTCTCTCTTTATGTTTATTTGGTATGCTACTGTAGTTGATGCACTCTATATTGGTATAATGTCTGTATTTATATGAAACATCTGGGATTCATATAACTCGTTTTTATATGCAACATGGTAGGGATTAATAATATCTTATTTCGTGTATGATGTCACATACACAAAGGGACGAATGTGTTGTCTATTGGAGTTTAAAGATCTAAAATTAGATTCTTATAATCGATTTAAGATCTTCAATAATCACTTATAACCTATTTTAGGATCAACAGCGGGGAAACGTTAATGTTAATATTTAGTCTCTTGGTACACAAGAAGGGCCATAATGATCACAAAACAAATTATTTATATTTTATTGATGGAGATTAAACCCTGAACTAACACAAAGGGATGTTTTAAGCACATGTAAGTTTTAATTTTTTGCACATGCATTATCAAATAAGATATCTATGCAATTTCTAAGATATTTCCAAAACTCAGTTATTTTATGCTTCTAATAGGAACTGGGATAAAATAGTAATACTTTGTTGGCTATCTAATTCTCCAAAGGTTACACAAAATTATTTATCCTTCTAAGTTATAACAAATATATACCCATGCATGTGATAATGATAGCTGTTTATTGGCTAATTGCACACATAGTAATTACTAACCTGAGTTCCCACGCAACTGGGTTTCCGCCACGATAACAGTAGTTATAGACACACACACACACACACTTCACCGTCCAAGAAAGCTCCTTTTTCAAAGAAAAATTGTACCATGATAAACCGTACAGTTCTCTTCTCGTCCTATATAGTGTATCAATACTAGTACTATTGTTTTGCTATCTGGACTTATTAACTCTTAAAGTATTAGCTAGAGATGAAAAGCCTGATATTTAAATTAGTATACATTAAAGTTAACAAATAACTAATAAGTATCCATATTATGTGACGTCTGCTTGTGTATAGATTTATGTATATATATGAAACTATGAGAGTGCGTCTCTCATATGGTCTCCCATATAGTGAACAAAAGTTGTCTCTTGCAGCTTCAGATCACAAAATACAAAAAAGTTTTGTCTTCTTGCGATGATTAATTTATTCATCAAACGCCTTATTATAAAGTTTTTTTTTTAAAACCCGGCTCGAAGTACAAGGTCGGATCTTGGAGTTCACTCGTTCTTGTGTCACAAACAATTAAAGAAGAAGGTTCGGTGTACTTCGTGCTGCTTTTCGACTTGCATTCCATACTAAACCCAACATGTTAATTTAGCAAATGTCGGTGATATCTCCAGCTAAGAATTGCTCATGGCTGCTGGATGGGCAAAAGTAATCCGAAATTTTGTTTTCTGTAAGAGAATTGAAATCCGGAATACTCGATCTTTTTATACGGCCTGTACTTGAAATCTAAGTATCCTATGTCAGAAGATAGTTGGGGAACATGACGCTTTGGCATGTTCCGAACATCGATAATGTACTTGAAAATTCAATGTTTCTTTTTTGCCAAATAAGGAAATTCAATGTTTAGAAAGCATTACAATTTGAGTTATTTTTGGGTTCATTCCTAGAGTGAATTTAGAGGTTCACCCAACCAATATGAATCACTCATTTCACAATTGATATTTTTTTAAAAAGGAAACAAAATATTGTCAAGTTATATTATTTTTTTAAAATAAATAAAATAAAAACAAATAAAAATAATAGTAGTTACAAAAAATGATTTAAAAAAATATTTTTAACATCATCAAAAAAATAAACCCTAAACCCTTGAGTATACCTAAACCCTTGAGTATACCTAAACCCTTGGGTATACGCTAAACCATTGAATAATCTTAAACTCTAAACCCTAAACTCTATTATATGCAAAAAAAAGTTAGATACTTTAACGCCATCATCAAAATACTAAATCCTAAATCCTAAACCATAAACCCTTGGGTAAATCATAAACAATTGGATAATCCTAAATTTTAAATCAAAAACACTAAACACTAAAACAATAAATCTTAAAAATACTAAACCCTTAATCTTAATCCCTGAACTCTTTTTAGGATTAAAGATTTGGTATTTTTAAGATTTAGTGTTTAATGTTTTTAGTTTAGAGTTTAGAGTTTAGGGTTTAGTGTTTTGATGACGGAGTTAAAATATTTTTTAAACATTTTTTTTGCATATATTACTATTTTATTTATTTTTTAACATTTTTTTAATTTTAAAAACATAATATAACTTGATAATATTTTGTTTTCTTTTTTAAAAGATATCAATTGTGAAATGAGTGATTCCTATTGGTTGGGTGAACCTCTAGGTTCACTCTAGGGGTGAACCCAAGAATAAATCTTACAATTTCTAATACGTATCCTAATGAGTAATGATTGTCTGATTTTTGTCTGATCTTTACAATTATGCTTGACAAATGGTAAAAGATTTGGAGTGCGTCAAATAGGCTTGGGCGTTCGGTGGGCCGTTCGGTATCGGTCCGGGTGATTCGGATTTTCGAATTTTCGGAGTTATGTTTACAAGTACCATTCGGTATTTACTAATTATCGGATCGAATTCGGTTCGGTTCTTTCTGGGTTCGGTTCAGATCGGATGTAACCAATGTTTAAAATCGCTCAAAAATATTTTTTTAAACCTCAAAAAGTGACAAATTTTTGTTTCAAAATATATAAATTATTTACAAATCTAATTAAATGTTAGTTAAACTAACTAAATTAGCTAAAAATAATTTAAAATAACAAATAAAACAAACTACAAAAATATTTTGAATAGTCAAAAATATCTAAATCACCTTAAAATATATCAAAACATTAACATATTTAACTAATTTCGGATATTTTCGGATTCTAGTTCGGATTTCGGATCAGTTCGGGTTATAACCAAACACCAAAGTACTAAGCTCATAAATCCCGTTCAGATGTTTATGTATAACAGTTCGGATTCGGTTTTGGTTTTTTCGGTTCGGATTTAGGTAAGTACTTCAGGTTGAGGTAAAAATGCCCAGACCTAGCGTGAAATTCTCATACGTATCCTAATGAGTAATGATGATAGAGTATATATTTGATATTATCTAAGTTTCATTTCATTGGATCCATCCCCGCATAGCTAATTTGCAACGTATTGTATTGGGTTTATTTTCGCAGAGTATATATAGATTCTGATCATGTCAATTATCGAAAGTGTGGTATCTTATCTTCTATTGAACCATGTTTCGTCCTCGTAATACAATATTGGAATGGTAGAAATTTATAACATTATCATAAAAATGTCTCAGATAAAATCTTACAATTTAAAAAATAAAAAAAAATAAAGAAAGAGAGAAATGCTGGTATATGAAAAAATCATAAATATTAGCATACTCTGTTGAAACTTGATAGGTGTTTTGATTCTATCATTTTAAATATTTTATTTTCAAGATTTTAGTAATAAAATGAAATTATATGTGTTAAGCCCCTTTAGCTCAGTGCATAGAGCATCTCTTTCCAGAGCAGAAAGTCGCAGGGTCGACCCATTTCCGGCGCGGTTGTTTCTATTAAATTTTATGAAGAGAAGGGTTTATCTTGACTCTTGACGAGTCTTTTGACTTGCCAGATGTTTCTCCCTAGTCTTCCATCTCGACCATGAAAACACTCTCTCTGTTTCTCTATTCTCCGATGTCACCAACCCAAGTACTCTCTCTCTTTCTCGTTTTGCTTCGCTTTCGAGTTGTATTGGAAATAATTATTTTTGGATTTTATTGTGTTCAGGGAGCTCTTGAATTCGATGCTAGGTGGAAGTCTGAAGCTGGAGGTTTCTTTTCTCGTTGCAATACCTTGTAAAGTTCTTGTTCTTTCCTCCATTTTCACATGCTAAAACGACATTGGTTTCTTCATCTTTTTAAAATGAATTGTACATATCATCAGATACCAGACATCTTTCCTCTCTTATAGCTGCTGCTCAGAAAGCACTTATCTCCAAATCATGTGGTTTGTTATTAACACGAACTCTTCACTCCGAGCTCGTCTACAATTACTCGGGATCTAAACATGTAAGAAACAAACTTTGCTTACTAGTTATTGGACCCATTCTTGTCTACTTCTGAGGATAAGCAAAAGATATAATGCGTCTAGTTCAGTTGTTTTAACCTTAGCTATTGGTCTGTTATAACTAGATTATAGCTCTTTTGAGACTTCTTTTTTTTGCTAGATGTTGGTTATTTCGTATGCTTATCTTGATTCAAATCTTAGGTTTAGTATCAGTTAGCTAATCGATTCGTATGTTTGTGCAGATGATCAAACGCAAAAGAGAAATGCAAAAGACGATTTGTTCACCCGGACTTCGTTTCCTACTGTCCGGGGAGGGAACGGTATCCCTCAAGCTTCACTAGATTCAATACAGAGTTCCGGTAACCAGTACACCGTTGTAATCTAAACACACTGGAGAAGATACAACGTAGTTACCTCCGAAATACACTACGGGTAATCGGAACCTTACGCACGACGTCACCGGAGCAGCTTCTACTCCAGTCTCCGATCGATCGCACTAGGTAGACCTCTTCCTCTCTTGAATCTCTCTCTCGCGAAGCTAACTTTCTTCTGATCTCTCTGTGATCAGATCATCTCGATCAGAATGAAGAAGACGATGCCGTTAAGGTTGTTATAACAACCTTATCTCTTCGTTGACTCTTGGGCTTAAGTGATAAGTCGAGGCCCAGCTCGAGTATCACTCTTCTCTGTAAGGCGAGACTGAAGCCCACTAGCTGCAACCTGAATACCAAAGCCCACACTAAAAGAAAAGATTATAGAACATGTTTTAATGTTGTTGTTTCATATCTTTGCACGTGACGCTTTGTAAAAGGATAAATCTTTCTTTTGTTTGTCCGTTTTAATTGATTTTGTCACTTTATTTGGTGATTCTTTGCCAAAGATGAATTTCTTAACATAGAGTTGACCAATTAAAGAAACACATAAACTTGAGACTACTAATTACATGGCAAAATCTTGCTCAGTTTGAACAAGCCAAGCGAGTGTCACTTTCCTCTAGCACTTAACTATAAAAACAAGCCAAGAATAAAGAACAAAGTAAAAAATATCACTGAAACATATCAGCAATTGTGTTTCCTGAATCTGAAGAATCTCCACTCCCAAAATCCATCATCATCATCATCTTCAAATATTCATCCATATCACACTCACCTCCACACCATTGCTCTGCTTCAACAGAACTCCCTGCGCTTACGCTCGCACTCGCTCTTGCACTCACACTTGTACTTTCATTCTCAACGTGAGAGGTAGCTGAAGTGTAGTCCATAAACGGGAAGTTTAGTTTAGCCCGTGGCCCACGGAACCCAACAGCGGCTCGATCATAGGCCCTAGCCGCGTCCTCAGCTGTTTCAAAGGTGCCGAGCCAGACACGTACCGCTCTCTTAGGATCTCTGATCTCAGCTGCAAACTTTCCCCAAGGTCTCTGCCTCACTCCTCTGTATCCATTCTTCTTGTTCTTCCTCTTCCTTATCTTCCCGCCTTCCGCTTTCTTCGCCGCCGTCAAAGAGCTCTCTCTTCCACTACTATTACTAGTAACCCCATCTTCTTCTTCTACTTGTCTCTTTTCAATTCTCCGATTTGGCGCGAAAAAGTAGTCGCAGCCCAGACAACCATCGATTCTACAAACTTGACAAGTGTCGGAATCGGACCGAGGCATTATCACTGTGCTGTCGCTGGAGAAACCCAGATACGGCGTCGTTTCGCTTTCACCTGAGATGACGTGTTGCAAGGCGGCGACTATCACTGACAGTTCTTGCTCCCGTGACAACTGCTCCTGATACGAATACCGGGTCTGGGTATCTGAAGCTCCGATGAATCCGGGTCTGGTGTAAGGATAGTGCATGCCGGATTAAAATTTGAATTTGGATAAGAAAAGATTTGCTTCTTTGTGTTTTTTTGTTGTGTCTGAGGAAACTGAGAGTGGAAGGAAGCTCTGTTTATATATACGGTTCCGTGTTTTCACTTGCCAACTGGCACACTCTTCAGACACGGGGTCGTTTTGTGTTCTGTCTTTTTTTTTGAAACACGTGCGTTATTTTTTCTCGAATGTTTGATTAAAGGATTTTTTTCTCGAATGTTTTCTTGACATCGAAAAATGACATTTCTAATTTTTGGGTTAGGGTTGATTAAATGACAGTGATAATGACATTTCATTAAACATAAAAGTATTTAATCATTCATCACATGTGTCGATTTTCAAGAACCAACTTTTTGTGATTTGTTATTTAATTATTATTATTACTACTATGCTAATGTACGTTTTCACATTTTTTTACATTTAAATTTAAATATATTTAGTGAGATAGGTATCTAAGGTACGTAATTGATTGGCTTAGAATTAATCACGTGCTGTTATTAACATTATTATTTCGCCTGAGCTAATATTATATTCACATGTATCCATTGTAGATATCAACTTGTTTTTGTAGATGACTAGATCCATCGCCTCAAACCTCATTTGCAAATCTATCGTTTTGTCTTTTATACTTTAAAGTGACGCTCTGGTACGTCGAATCAATCCAACAACAAATTTTCAAGTTATGTCAATAGACATGTGTAACATACTATCATTAGCACATATATAATTAACAAGCACAGTGAACTTTTCTCAAATTTCTGTTTTGCGGACTATATTTTATAAAACTGCTTTTATAAACTTGATAATTCCTTTTTTTTTGATTTTTTTATAAATAGTTCAAAACATATATTATTCCATATCCCACCGAAAGAGAACACAATTCAGATCTAAAGTTCAAACATGAAAAACAGAACAAGATAACAAAAGTCTAAAAACGCCTTATAAGATGAAAGCTAAATTATTATGGTAAAGATATGGGGTTATTTCACTAATTATTGATTTTACCATAGTTATATTTGACTAGAGCATTGTATTATAGATTATAAAGTTGGCTAAAATTTAGAATATCACTTAAAATATAGTCAAAATACTCTTTAAAGAAAATGATCTCGTACGCGATTCAATCATTATCCAAATGTATAGTTAACACTCAGGTTAACCAACCCATTTAACAAACACATTTCCACCTTTTACTCATTTTTACTGTTTCAACTATTTTACATATTAATTATTCTCAATTCATCCATTTTGAGTTACTCTAAATTACTTTGATTTTACCAATCACATCCGTAGAGTAATATTTTTCTCTATTTTACTTTTTTTTTTGGAGTAAATGAACTGAAAACATATTTCACTTAAATAACTTAATTGGTGAATATAGAATAACAGAAACTTTCTTTACTCCACTATATTAATACTAGTAATACTATCCAATCACATTCGGTGTCTCTTACTTTGAACCATAGTTTGTATATTCATTTCCGTCTTACTTTTCAATTAATTAGTATAAATGATTAGCTAGTATATATGAGTTTTAAAAGTTTTTAACATATATATATATATATATATATATATATATATATATATATATATATATTTATAACTGATATTGCAAACAGGTATATGAAAATTTTAGGAAAATTAGATTGAAGAGAATTACGTTTGTAACAATTCATCATTAATTTTTTTTTTTTTTTTTTGAAAAGAGCCTTATCATTAATTTCTCGCATGACCATTAAATCCAAGTTAAAGAAGATAGGCTATATGAGAAATTCAACTAACATGAGACAAAATGACATTTTGGATAATATTATTCTTATAGTAAAATAAAAAAGTAAAGATGGATCAAAAGAAATAGAAGAGAAAATGAGTTAACTTGTTAAAGGTAATGTTCAAAAAAAAGAAAGCGAAGGTCTCATTGATTTAAATTTTTTTTTTTAAAGGGTAATGAATGAAAGCGAAGGTCTCACTGTTTTAAAAAAAATTAAAAAAAAAGGCTCACTGTTTCTCACTATTCTCAGATATTACAATGTTCTTTTTTTCGTTTTAGGGTCAAATATTTCAATGATTTAGAAGTCGAAGTGCATATATACACCATGATGCTAAGCTGACATCTGGATTCCAGTAAGCTCTTACCTCACTTTTATTACTGTGTTGACCCTTTCTCGACGCTGATCCACCACGTATTCGCGTTCGAGACTCTCTTAACGCTGACCTTTGATTATTATGTTCTCTTCCTGGTCTTTGACTTGGTCTCGTAGCCAATTTATATACAAAACACATACATTGACTCTTCTGAATATCATAGGGGTAAGTACTTTGTTTTATAAGGAATATGAACAAATTTTACTTTCTATTAATATACCTTTTTCATCTATAAAACTTACTTATGGAGAATTTTTGTTGTTAAAGAAAAATGGGTAGGAAACTTACTTCAAAACATAGACGACTACTACCATGTCAACTTCTCTTGATTCTAAAAAAAAATATTGGTTTAACATATATTTTAATTTGAGGTGATCCAATTTGACAACTTATTCTTCATTTGTTCATAATGTATAATGTTTTGTCTCAGTACATACATATTGATACAAAGTATTATTAAATATAATTTAAATTAGTTTATATAACTATGAATAAAATAATAAAAATACAATTAGCTATATAGTTTTTGATAAATTTTAAATTGTCTAAAAGATAAAAATATTTATATTATAAAACTAAAATATCATAAAACATATCTATATTATTAAAACAGAAGTCAAACCTTATTTCATGTGTATTTTTTAAGTTGAACTATTCTTTAAAAAAAATTGTTTAAATGAATTCTTTATACATATTTGAATTATTTTAACTATTTTTTAACTATTCAAAAAAATCAAATAGATATTCTCATATTTTGTCTGGATTACATCTGAATAAAATCTTTTCATATCTTTTTATTTACAATATAAATATATATTATATTTTTATTAAATAAAATTTTTTAAAATATTTAATTACTTTCATTTTTACTGATAATATAAATGTATATTTCGTTTTTTCACTTAAACAAAACTTTTAAATATTTAATTAATTTCTTAATTATTAAAATATAAATGTATATTCATTTTTACTAAAATAAAATTTTCAAATATCTAATTAATTTTATAATTATATTAAACTAATGTACAATTTTGTATTAAGTTTTTGATATTAATTTAAGATAATATATTTCAATCGAATCTTTCATCTCTTACAGTTAGGATTTTTAATTTAGAATTTTGTACCACACTGTTGAAAATATGTTTTCAATATGAATGATATGTTTTAAAATGCTATGTTGAAAGTGCATTAGTTTCTGTTATTAAATATAGTGGCTGGTTTACCTTTAGTTTTCAATAATAAAAGTATATGGCTGCTTTGTTTACAAAAAAGATAATCAAGCTTATTTTATGTAGACCATATTAATATATTATTCAATGATGTAATTGCTTTTGTTTCTTTTATCTTGTGCAACTTAAATTCATACAACTTTATAAATAAATATCACATATACAAAAATATTATAGCAATATTAGTTAATAAAATGTTACACTAAAATATAAAATTTTACATAGAAATACATAATTAAATATTAAATTAAAAATACAAATTATTCTATAATTTTGTTTAATACTCCCATATATGATCAAATGGTGCATTTGTTAAGTTTCTTTTGTAATATTGTTGTTATCTAAATTTAGTTTTGAGAAAATCCTATTTTAATGTTTTTGTTTAATTTTATATGTAAAAATTTAAAATTATCAAAGAAAATTTGAAATATTTATGAGTTATAATAATTTTAAGGATTAAAAAGATAAAATATTTAAGAATCAAAATAAAATATGAAATATAGTATGTAAGTTAAAGATAAAATAAAAGATAAAAATATAATTTAAAGATAAAAAGATAAAATTAAAGATAATATGTAAATAAAAGATAAAATTAAAGATAATATGTAAATATAATATGTAAAGAAACATAAAAGATAATTAAAGATAAAAATTTAAGGATAACATAAATATAATATGTAGTTGTAAAGATCAAAAGCAAATAAAATATGAAATTTCAAATTTAAAATTTAAAATTTTATTTTTGAAAAGTGAAAATTTTCATATTTGAAGTTATAAATAGTTTTTTTTAGAGATGTTCTAAGCAACGGTTTGAAGTGCTTGTCCTCCATACAGGCACCGAGACAACATGCTATAATACTACAAGGAAAAATTAATTATAAAAAACAAAAATAGGAACGAGAAGTAAAAGCATTAGCCACCAAACGTAGGCACGTCGACCACGTGCAAAAATGATTAAAACACGTTTTTGCACTGACCAACGTTTTCCTTCATTTCTCCGCGCGTCATTACCTTTTATACTTTTATCTTCTTTTAGATTCTATGGATTAGTACTAAACGCTGATATATACCTTCAATTTTTTAACTGATAACGGTCAATCACCAACCAACTCTTTATCATTTTACTCTTTATCATTTTACTTTCTTTTAATAATGTCTTTTTCATTGCCAATGAAATCATTCATTTTCACTAAGTTATTAACTATAAATAAATATCTCAGCAACTTGAACACTTGAACATTCAATCTTTTTTCAGTCAATCTTATTATGTAAAATTTGAATCTTCATAATTAGTTCTCTTTAACTACAATCTCCCACGGTGATGGTACAAGATCTACTCACTCTCTTGTTTGAGTCACCTTGTGCTGTTTCTTTGCTTGAAAATTGTTTACATCATGGACCACATTCTGAGTTTGTCTTTCACTCAGAGGCACATTGCACATTTAAAACATTTTCCTTTGGTTCAAACAAAATTTCGGACACAAATGCCCTTAATGAGAGCGTGATTGTGTTTTGTTTCCAATCAGAAACCGGTTCGGTTTTGTATTTATTTACTAGGATGCATTAAATTGGTAGGTTCATGGATTTAAAGTCTTAGTTTTTGACCATTAGATGTCTATTTTGTGTTTTCAATCCAAGAGCCGAAATTAAAACTTGAGAATTAGGTCAGTCCACAAATCTTTCTTACTTCTACGATGTACACTAAATTGTAGCAGACCTGTGGATTTATTCCGTCCACAAATCTTTTTTATTTCTATTCTGTTCATTAAATTGTGGTCAGATCTGTGAATTTATTCAATCTACAAATCTTTTTACCTATACTCCGTCCACAAAATCTTCCTACTTCTATTACATCAACAAAATGTTTTTGCATCTATTCCATCCACATACTTTTCCAAATCTATTGCATCCACAAAATGTTCAAAATAAAGCTCGTGGTGATCGTTAACATAATACAAAGTCTAAATTAAGTACCTAGAGTTAGGTTTAACATATTATATGGGATGGGGATATTAATCACAAAAAAACACAAAATCCGGGTTGTGAAGACGCACATTGAGGATAGAAAGTAAAAAAAAATTGTTGATGGAAGCTTGAGAATCAGGCCAGTTTGCTAAGGACATCCACAAATCTTTCTTACTTCTACTCCATACACAAATGTTTCTTACTTTTGCTCCATCCACAAATCTAGAATTACATGGCGGATGAAAACTAGAAGGTCTGTCTTTGAGTAAATGTTGAGGCGTCCACTAGGGGTACGGGTCGGTGGCGAAGAGCCACCGTGGAGAGAGGTGGTTTGGTTGGTTGTTACCTGAAAATATAGGAAAAAAATAAAAATTAACTTTGATAAATCTAAAAACAGAGAAATCATGTTTCTGAGTACAAAAAAGTGAAACAAACCTGGCTTTCTAGCTCAGTTGGTAAAGGGTTTACAGCTGTGAGTTTCGCCACCTGGGTTCGAATCCCGGCCACTGAGAAATTAACATTTCAGCATCGCCAGGGACAGAGGACCGACATGTGGCAACACGTGACTAGTCTGGACCACTTCTGTGGGGTCAGGATACCTCTGTATAATTCAAAAAAAAAAAGTGAAACAAATCCTTCGAAAGAAACCATGAACACAAATCAGTGTTCTATGGGTTTGAATCAAGAATATGGACCCAGACAGGGTGTATCTATTGAAGAAATCAATTAGAAGCTTAAAATACTGGATTCAGACAAAAGAAGGCATAGATTAGGAAGAAACGAACCTTGCATGTCTTGACCCCGAAGAACAGAAGAATGACAGAGACTGTAATTCGATGGTTTGGAGGCGAAACAGGAAGAAGTAATTGTCGGTGTAATTTGTGAGAGAAAATCTAGAATTCTCAAGAATAGCCGTACAAGAGGCGAGTTGAGAGAGGAGGACTGAGTTTTGAATTAGAAATTAGGATTGGGAAACTGATTAAAAAAAAGGTTGGTACAACAACTAAATTGGACTGGTCTGGTTTTTGTGTTTTCTGTTGTATGAGGGCATAGATGATATTCACTAGCTCCAAAGGTTGTCACATATAAAAAGTGTCTGGGATGAAATTCTAAAGTGATAAAGTGTGTTGGGAAGTAAAAAATTCATAACGTTTTCTGGTTTTGCCAAATATTTGAATTTCATTTTCTTAAAGTGAGAAGGGTTTGTAAAATAGAGAAATTATCACTTTGGGTCACTTTATGAGTTTGGGCATCACTCTAAGTCACATTGGGCTACTGGGGCATTTTATGTGTGGTTGAATACTAAAGTGTCCCTGCTTTTGCTAACTAGATTGGTTTTTGGTTACTTGGCGTCGTGGGTTTTGAAATTCAAAATCTGGGCTTTTTTTTATTTTTTCTTTTTATTTCGGTATTGTTATTATTTGGGAGGCGTGAGGAGAGAGACAGTGAATCGTTCTTTCATCTCTAAACTCGAGACCTTTGTAACTGTGTGAGAGAGATATTGCGACGAGAAATTTTGCGAGGAGATCCGATAGCAGGCCTGACAGAGATGACGATGAGCCGGAGACGGGAAGGAAAAGAGCATGTGGCCGGTGAGTTTTCGGTTCGACACATTTCGCTGTCTTTTTCGATTTCTAGGGTTTTCAAAAATTTGTTAGGGGTTTTTTTTTGGGTTTTGGGTTTCAATCTAAACTGCGGGATAAGCGTTTGAGCAAGGAGATGGAGATTAATTGTGGTTTTGATGGATTAAATCTTGAATTGCAGATGGACCAAATCCCCAGGACGAACCCGACGAGAGATTGCCTGAGCGACTGTTTGCGGCGGACAGATACACAAGCAGGTGATTGAAATTTCATTGATTTTTTTGTTAAAATTTAATTGGGTTGTTCTCAACCTAACCGTAAGTTGTGGTTTTTTGTGTCTATACGGCCGTTGTCGAAGAGGTTAACGGTGGTTGCCACGGTGAGGGATTTTGGGACTCACCCTTTTCCTAGTCAAAGGCGCTCAATAATTATTCTAAGGTGGATCACCTACTGTTCGTAAGAGATGTGTTGGAGGGCTCACCGGGAATGGATAGGTTATTGGGTTCTTGTTTCGGGAAGTTATTCAAACTGCCTGGTGGAGATGCACGAGTTGTTGATGCTGTAGGTTTAAGGTCTTTTTGGTGTTTTTGTAAAACTTTGCTAGGATGTTATGTGTACACTAAGAAACATGCACATGTGTGCAAGTGAGTATATGTACAACCTGAGTTAACCAAATCTGAGATATCTGAACTTAGAAGTTCCCACTCCTCTCTTCTTAGTATAAGGCAATGTGCAAATGTGTTTATTTTGGGAGTATTGTGAATGAAAAGGGTTATGTTTTCATTGGAGGACATACTGAGTTGTGGAAGAGACGGTCCCAAATAGAAAATTATCTTCCATCAAAATCACAATTTTGTATTATAGTATGTACAAGCTTAAATTCATTTATTAGTGGGCTGAGAACCCCCCCTCCCCCCCCTTTTAATTTTCTAATGCAATTTCAGTTGATCAAAAAAAAATTCATTTATTAGTATCAAATTTCGTTTAAAGCTGTGTATAATATGTGCAAGTATAAAATATGCATGTGTATAGTTTGGGTATGTGTATTCCTTTTGCCTATCCACATGTACACAATATTATAAGTATCCACATGTAACCTAATTAGCAAGCCTCGTTTCCATCTTATACACAGCACACAATTATAAAGCTTCGTGCACATGTGATAAGAACTTTATTCAGATTCATCAGCTTCTTTAGTTATAAATTTATAATCAGATGTTGTGTGTATATTTCTACACAAATAGAGATCAACAAAACAAAGGAATCTACCAAAATATGCATGTGGATAATTTTTGTAAGGTCATAAAAAATACAATTATCGCCATAGAAGCCTACAAATCCTTTCTATTTATTTCAACATATGACTTGTGAAAAGAGTATCCACATGTACACAAATGTTCCAAGATCCACATGTACAACAACTTTACAATATTCACGTGTACACAATCCCTATATGCATTACTTAGAATCATTTACACAAATGTTCCAAGATCCACATGTACACAAATGTTCACATGTACACAAATGTTTCAAGATCTACATGTACAACAGCTTTACAATATTCACATGTACTATCTGAATCACCATCTTCGTGAGCAATGCACGTTCACAAAAAGACCATTGGTTCTTGGTCTCAGCTAACTAACCTTGGTGAACACATGATTCCTCAAAGGTGATGCATCAGCCATTTCTTATGGCTAGTTTGATGTAGTTGCCCATTGCAGAGTGGCAGAGTCATCTTTGGGTACTTGTTAATCATCAACATTAACGCTTGAAGTATACTAGCTGGTAAACCCTGTAATTAGTAAGCCATAAAACAAAAACTTTTAAATACAAGAGAGTTCACAAAACTTCAACGTAAAGTGTAAATTAACTCCAATAAAACAGGGCAAGAAAGAAATTTGCTTTGCACTAGAAGCTTGAGGCGACAATGGCAAGCTCAAGGTGAAAATAAAATTGCTAAAGAAAACATTTTATATCTTAAATGTCAATATAAGCATGTTTTTGTAACCATATCTGAAACCAAAATTGCACACACTAATTGAACCTAGACATTGGCCATCTGTGTTCTTCGACACCTCAATAATTTTATATCATCCATGAAAATAAACCATAAGGACACATATATACATATATTACACAGATTTTTAGAGATTGAATTCAATTTGAAAAATCGCAAGGATCCAAACCTTTAATTTCCTCTCCACCTTAGCAACAAAACAAAATCTGATCTTTATAAAGCTTACAGCTTTTTCAATCAAGAGACTAAGACGTCGAAGCATTACCAGCTTCATCGGATGAACTTCGCCAAAGATACAGTCAATGGTCAGAAGAGCTTCATCGGAGATACATATGCCATGACTCCGTTTTCATGTGAGATATACAGACGACGTGACAGCGAGTTCCGTTTGTGTGAGAGAGAAGACCACAGTCAGAGGAGCTTAATCGGACGATATCGAGAGCTCCGTAAATGTGAGAGAGAAGACCACAATATCGTTAGCTGGCAATGGGTCTTGCCCAAGATATGAATCGATCCTTGCATTTCTTTTAAATCTCAGATTTTGGAATCACACACATCTGGATTTGGGTTGGGTGAGGAGATTCCATCATAAATCTAATGCCAAAATAACAAATTTGCAGTTACGGAAAAGAAAGATTTGGGGGTGGGGGTTGAAGCAGGAATCAGTTTTGTCCAGATCTGAGAGAGTCAATCTGGGACGTCCATTCGTTTTTAAAATCGATGGCTGTGATAAAAGCCCGCCTATAAATTTATTTAGTCAGCTATAGTAATGGTTGAGAGAGAACAACTTAAGCTTCTTCCCGTTGATATCAAACTATTAGTTAGGAGAAAGTGCTCTGGTATAATAAAGTGACTCATTCTACTATTAATAACTACAAATGTGACTCTTACAGTAAATTTCTCTGTAAAATATAACAAATAGATATAGACATTTTAGAATTTACCTTGGTAAATATAACAAAATAAGTTGAAGCCTAGATAACTGTTCATCAGTGACGGTATTACTCATTTGCAGCGAGGATTGCATTAGATAACTAAATGTTTCTGTTTTTTCTTTTATTAGAGCATCTTCGATCTACCTCTATATATACCTTTCTAATAATATTTAGAAATAAACTACTTTTATCCATATCTTTTAAAATAGATAAAAGATATAGAGAGAAATATCTTAGGATATCCCTAAAAAATCTTTTATCACAAATGTAGCATCTAAGGACCAAAATGATCAAAATATTTTATCAAAAAGATAAATATATATTTATACTCATAAGGTTAACTAATCTACACCTTACTTTTTAGAGTTATGAAGTGGAATTTTGAAATTGAAGTTTAAAATTTTATAAAATTAAAAAATTGAAAATTGAAAATTGAAAATATTTTTTTTCAAAATAGTTTTAAAAAATATTTTTCGAATTTCAAAAAAAAAATTGAAAAATAACAAATTTCAAAAAAGTATCAAAAAATTATAAAAAAATTTGAATTTGAAAATATATAATTCGAACCTATAAAAAAATTATTTATTTATTTATTTATTTGCATGTACATATATATATATATATATATATATCTAGAGTATAAGAGTTTTTTTTTTTTGATGACCCTGGTATCTGAATGCCTCGAGAGGAATCCGACTAGCGCCTAATGACCGTCTCGGAAATCTGGGCATTACCCGCCAGAGAGCCCGCCGAAGGCATCTAGGAAGGCTGGTGATCACCTCATGTTAAGCCACCAGTAGCCACGCGCAGCAGATCTGGGCTTCTCCGTATTGGGCCCAAAGGTCCCTCAAGATAATCACCACAAATCTGCAAGAGGTAGCCTCGAACCCTCGACCTTGCGGACAACAGGAGGGAGCATATACCACTTGACCACTGACACGTGGTTCAGTATAAGAGTCTTTTAGCTATTAAATAAAACATTTTGTTCATTTTTTTGAAGGTTCTTTTGTGACAAAAACTTAAAAATTGTCTATTTAGAATAACTGCCCTAAAAATATTATCATTTCTCTGTTTTTCACTATACATTAATTATTTTATAGAAATACATTAGAATAAACTTCAACTCTATTATAGCATTCATTTAGTTTAGAGGGAAAATGGGAAAATATATTGGAAATGATCTTAAGGATTAAGGATGACATCTCTCCAGTCTTTTATTTCTCTCTGACTAGATGCTGACAGTAGACACAAAATTTGCTCTGAATATATGATTGAAAAATACGTGTATTTGATCCTTTCATTTTGGTGTTCAAAGACTGAAACTTCAACTGTAATCCCTTTATTTCTCTTTTTTTCTTCAGAAAAAAAATTACATGTATATTTCTTCTCCTACTCTTGAAGATTAACTATTGTACACACAAATCATAAATACAAACTTTCACAAAATTAAAAGAATTAAGAGGATAAGCTGGCATCGATGCTAGTGGTTGAAGTTTCTTGGATCATGGACGTTTCTTCAACATGCCACTTGAGAATCTCTCTCGCATACTTCAGTGCATTGTCCACAGTATCGCTCTCCAAGCTCACTTGGGAAACAAACAGCTTCGGTCTAAACGTCCTTCCACGCATCGACAAGGGTCCCACCAGTGACTCATACAGTCTCTTGAACTGAAACCCAACGTAATGGAAAGCACGCTGAGCCATCGGAGGGTTGTGTCTGCTAGTCTGGTTCTGACTGATCAACGGGTTGAAGTCTTTGAACCACTCACATGTTTTTAGAGGAACCTCCTCGATTTTGTCTTGTAAGAGATCAAATTTGGTTAGAACTAGTAGGAACCTTTTGTTAGCTAGGCTTGGGTGAGTCACCGTTCTCTCGAAGAGCTGTTTGTTTGCGATCATTTTGTTCACAAGAACACCGTCACAGTCTTGTATGTTCTCTCCGTAATCTGTTAGCGAGACGCAGAATATCACCAAGTCAGCATCTTCAAACATTTCTAGCCATTTCCAGTTTTCTCCAAGTCTTCTCGGATTTAGCCGGATCAGTTGGTACCTAGAGAGAGAGAAAGCAAGTTCAACCGTTTTCATTAGGCCTATGATTTTGAACCAAACCAAACCCACCAAACTGAACCAAAATTCCGGTTAGTTTGGTAAGATGTTCGGTTTGATTCAACAAAAAAACTTTGGTTTTCAGTACGGTAATCAGTTACTTCAGTTTTCTACAAATAAAAAGAAATTTGTTAATCACATTTTGAATCGAACTAACAAGTAACCTAACTTACCGAAATTACCCAATTTAATCAAATTTTAACTAAAATATAATCGAAACAAAAACTCCAGTTAATTTTGGTAAAAAATTAAAAAACCTAACCACGCGAATACTGAAACGAACCTTTTCGGTTCATTTCAGTCAGATTTTGGTCAAACCGAACTACCCGATCCAAATTACCCAAACCCTGCAGGCCAGTTTTCATATAGCTAGAATGAACCCAAAGGAAAAGATAACTAACTAACTTCATGTTTGGATCATGTTGATTATCTGTATCAAGAGAGACTTCTTGAGTGGCTGATGGCAATGAGAACTCCACACAAGAAAGTCCTTCCATAGACGAGAGTCCTTCCGCTTGCAATATGTCCATATCAGAAGGTTCGTATTCTGATCTTGAGACCTCAAGAATCTGAAAACATAAGTTAGGTTAGACCTCAAAACACTGTTTATAGACAAAGAAAGCATATGAAGCAAAAATCTCACTCGTTCAAGAAAATAAACAGTGTTTCTTGGAAGTGTATCACGAAGTAGCTTGTAAGTGTCTTGAATGGATGGTACTCTCCACAGATCTGCAACTGTTTGTGCATTCTCTCGGCTTGATGCTGGAAATATCTTGAGGTTTCCATCTTCCTTTTCTTTCAGAAGCCAATCTGCAAAATGCTTTAGTCTCGGGCTGATTGAGCTAACAGTTACAGCAGTGATCTCATCTCCTGTTTGGTCAGAGTACTTGTTATTGTTGATCTCTTCTTCAAATCTTTCGTGTGCCTCAAGAACCATGGCCAGATAAGCATAGAGGTTTGTTTGGATTATGAATTTGATTCTTTCACGGTCGTCTTCAGAGAAAGGGATTCCATAGAGAGACCTTGCCTGAAACAAAAAGAAGTAATTAGTAGATGTGAAACATTCAAGTGGATTAAGGCATTAAAAGATGCAAAAGCTCACTTGTTTGTAAATAGTAGTGGCGCCACAGGTGTCGTTACCAACCAGAAGAAGCTTGCTAAGCATTTTCTTAGTAGATATGGGCTCAACATTTGGTTCTACAGTAGATGAAGTCAGGGGAATTGGCAGAGAGAACACAGCACAAGCAAGCTTAGCTCTTTTCTGAGAAAATATTGTATACTGTTTATATCAATGTTCAAATAATTGATAGGCAGTAACTAAGCGCACTAGCTACTAGGCGGATTATTTGTGAACAAGAACAGCCTTGTTCTTGGGAAACCATACCTTATTCCAGATGTTCCCAATGAGACGGTTCTGACCTTCTTCTTGGTAACTTCCATCTGGATTGACCCAAAAATGAGGCTTTCCTTCACATTGCACCCCCGCACTCTACATCAAAGCAAAGAGGCACTCACTTTTAACATGAAAAATCAAAACAGAGGAGAAAGAACAATATAATACTTTATAGCCAAAGAACCTTGAGCATCATGAGCTCTGTCTTGGTTATTTCCCGGCCATTAATACAAATCTCAGTGTCACCATTGCTTGCTTCCTTCTTGATGTGACCACCTCCTACGCTCATATCAGGACTTACAATCTGGCAAGGTTTCTCTCCTACCTGTAATAATAATAAATACACAGAACCTCTGCTTCAGCTGTGTAATCAAGATATAGATATATATATATATATATATATATACAAATATATATCAAAGAGATCTCACACCTTTCCCCAATATCCAGCAACCTTATCATACCAATAGTCTCCAGGTTTAAGCTTCTTCGGTGGATTTGGACAATTCTGCAACACGAAAAGCTCGTCTTCACTCAAAGGCTTCCCATTCACAGCGATAAGCCGCGAAGGCATCTGATTCGCCCTGCAGGAGATCTCATCGCTCATGACTTGTCTAAGCTCCGAACCCGTGAGAAGGTGCTTCAGCATTCTCGAACACTTTCCCAGACTCACTCTCTTGCACTCATCGATACGGAGACCAATGCAAGTCACGCACTTCCTTCCTTCAGGCATGGCACCCATAGCGCGACGCACGCAGTTGAAACAGTACTTGGCGTGGCAGACGATGCAGACTTCCTTCTCGGTGAACCTGTTCCCCGTCAGGCATCGGTAGCACGACCCTTTCTTACCTTTCCTCTCAGCTCTAGGCGCTGGAGCTATACTCTCTCCCTCGTAGAAGTAAGAGCTTTCATCGCCTTCACTGCCTTGACTCGGTACAACGAATCTCACACGGTTTCCATTTCCTCCAATGGAACAATCCTCACCATCAGAGTCTAATGTAATTTCTCTTACTTCTGCTGCTGATGATGATGAGGAGGATGAGCCAGAAACCACGTGATGCGGCTTTACGACCACACTAGGACAAGAAGCTACAGAATCATCAACCAAACCGTTCTTCTTCTTATTCTTCTTGGTGACCTTACTAGTCTTAACGAGAGGTTGGACCACAGGGTAAGAGACACCACGCGACAAGGAAGTGAAGGAAACGGGAAGAGCGGTCGGAATCTGATCGAGTTCGACAGGAACAGCTCGTGGGAGATTAGCGATAAGAGGACCTTTGTACTCGTTAGCAAATGAATAATCAATTTGAAAACTATTACTATCGTCTTCGTCACTGCTATCGTGGTGATCATCGTTTTTAGGAATCGGTGATGATGATGCTAAAGGTAGTAATAACTTTCTTAAAACAGCAGCCATCTTCTTACCTAATTCGTATAGAAAGAGATTGTTGTTGTTTTTCTCGGGGATTAAGGAGTTATAGAGAGACATATGATTTATCTCTCAGTAGTAGAAGACGAACCATTGGACTAAGAGGGAAGACTTTCTCTTTTGTTTTTTTCCTCTCTTCTTTTCTTTTCTTGTCTGTGTGTCCCCAAAAGAAAGGGAAGTTGAAAGTTATTTTTTCCGGGAAAATTCTCGCCGTCAACGCGGGGTTTGTTAGTTAGTAAACGGTACGTTTTGCGGAAGGCGTTGAGCGGGTCAAAGAGAGGGTGGTTTCGTAAAACCGTGTTCTTTCCTATCCCAGCCATCACGTTGAATTTTGGTTTAGTCTTGGTTCAAATTTATAAATATGCCTAATCTCGGTTTAGTTTGGTTTAGGAGTAAGTCTAACTAACTTATTTTACACAGTAAGAAGATCCAGTAAACATTTTTCATGATTTACATTTTCTGTCGATATTCATTCTCTAATAATAACTGGAATTTACGCTGTTATCAGTAAACCGGATGTGCTGTATCTCCATATGAATATATACCAATTTGACAGTTTTTTGGTCCGTGTTGTATTTAACTATATTTGGAGCTGTTTTTCTATGGTCCCATGTGTCACCAAGGCGATAGGTCTCAAATCAATGATCCATCGTTACTCTAGATTTTCTAGCGTATCGCCAAACAAAATATAAAAAAAATCCACAATGACTACTTTTTACAATTATTGTTGTAGTTTGAATTTTTAACCATTAAACTTTTGTTATATGACTAGTAATATCAAAATTCAAAAGAGTAGGTATGTTCTTTCTTTCACTTAAAAGATAGATTAGGTCTAAATAATCTATAATTGAAAATTACAAATAAGTTTTCCTGTAACGAATGCTGTATATCTCCATGTTTCCTTTCCCTTATAAATTACTCTGTCTGGAAAGAATGCATATTCTCTCTCACTGTCTGGAAAGAATGCATATTCTCTCTATCTCTGGAACAAATGATACCTTGAATTTAGTTGGTGATACTTGATGTTTTGCTGTCTAGATGAAAAGAAAACGTACCAAAAACAAATCAAATATGATAAGATTTTTTACAAACCTCTTACAGTGTGTTATCAAGAGATCTGGTTGCCATGCTCTGCATACACAAAAACCAAACAAACTAAAGATCATATATTCTTTAGAAATACCAATTCTAGCGCGATTCTAGCAAAGACTTGACGACTCATCAAATTTTCAAATTATAACGTGGCAACCACGACAAAGAACACAAGAAACACAAACGTCTTTGATTCAGTCTTTGTTCTTTTAATAATAATACAACTTCATCTTTTGAAACATTTTCTCTTTTAGAAAAAATTAGGAAAATTCATAACGTGAAAACCATCAACCCGACATTGACTCACTCACCAGCTGACTTGCCACAAACCTCATCGTGACATCGTCATAGAATTGAAAACAATAATCCGATCATCGTGACTGATCAACAACGTGACATTTACGTGAATAAACCAACCACACTATGCTCCCATCCGCTCCTTTTTATTTTATTATTCAAAATCTCCTAAACTCCACGCGCCACTCCCTTCACGCATAGACGAAGAGCTCTCCCATCCAGAAGATGCTGCTGGCTCGTCTATCTCCCTCCCCGTCGCCATCTTCTCCGACACACGCCACACTTTAACCGATTTGTCCAAACTTCCGCTGTATACTATCCACTTCCGGTCACCTTCATTGACCACACAGACTTTTGCTTCTTTACCACGGCAAGCTCCTTCCTCCTCCACGGCTAGACACTTGACTGGTCCCATGTGTCCCGTCAAAACAGTAAGACATTGATGAGATCCATCAGACGGCTCCCGTCTCCAGACACATATGTTCTTGTCGGCTGAACCACTCAATAACATGTTCCCCGCCACAGTGAGACATAACACGGCGGACTTGTGCCCCTTGAGTACCCCGCCGACGAATACACGCGTGGAACGCTCCCAGTAGTTCACCACCCCGTCAGAGGAACCGGAATATACCATCGAAGACTTCGATATTACAGCCAATGCCGTGACCGCGTTTTCTTGCTCGAGCAAAACTTGAACCAAAACGTGCCTGGTTCCTTTGACTTGCATCTCACGTTTCCACACTTTAACCGTACCATCCGCAGATCCCGTGAACACCAAGTCATCGAAACCGCACATCACCGAGTTTATCGCGTCATCGTGCGCTTGTATCGATTCCAAACATTTCGAGTCCGAGACTCTCCACACTTTGATCGTCCTATCCCAAGAACTGGAGTACAACAAACCAAGCTCCACGTCCATGCTAAGACTCGACACGGCGTCCTTATGCTTTGTTTTCACGGAGTTTTTATTGCGACGTGCCTCCATGTAATGCTTAGGGTTTACGCTGCTCTTGACCATGGACTTAAGCGTTGGCAATGTTCCAACACGTTTGTACTTTCCCGCCTTTTTCTTCGAAACCTTCCAGACCCGGATCTTACCGTCCTGATGGCCGGTAAAGATCCGGTCTCCAGATATCACAATAGCCTTAATGAGGCCACTGCTTGCTTTAAACCCGGTGTAGTCCTTCAAATTCTTCCAAACCCTAATGTTCTTGGAGTCTGAGCCCGTGTAGAGAAGGTCACCAGAAGCGGCTAGCGAGTATATATGCCCTTCTTCACGTACAATAGAGCCAATGAGACCGTTCGTCTCAAGGACACTGTCTTCGTTAAAATCTGCGGGCCAAGGGGTCGACATACGGGCCCAAGGAGACATCACGCAGGGAGAACCTTCTCCGCTGGCCGGACCGCTGCTGCCCATGGTCGAGGCTGAGACGTTGCTAAACCGGGGGTGAGTTAAGTTGGTGTTGATAATGATGGGATCTTCAGGAGGGAATATTCCGTCGTGGTCAGATTTCAGTATATCACCAAATTTTGGCCGCGGGTTGTGACCATTATCGCTAAGGTGGTGATTGCTATTATATGGATCGGTTTGGAGATCAACGACCATGGTACCACCCGTTTCGTTCCTCATCTCTTTCTTAAGATATTTTTCACAGAAGTCAAATTCTTAATTTTAAAACAAGAAAGTTACAGAATAATGAAAAACTCTTACTTTTTTTTTGTTTAGGGAGTTTTTTGTTGGTGTTGGAGTTATGAGAGCTATGAATAAGAAAGATGAGGATGTGCTCTAAGATTTTGGTTGGCAAGGAGGATAGAGATTTATGTGGAGTTTTTAACGGGGAAATGGATGGTCTAAAGCATATTTTGACTTTTTGGGGAGTTTTTTTTTGGTTTTGTCAACGACTCTTGAGTTATTGTTTATGGATTTACGAGAATTGATCTTATTAATGCACCACTTATATACACGCACGAAATATCAAGACTGGTGGTGATCATTATGGGATACTAGGATTAAAGGGCGGGACAATAATATAAAAATAATTTAAATATATTTAAAATATTTTTATTTCTATCTAAAAAATAAATTAAATTTTATCAAGTCAAATTTGTCTATTATTTTTCAAATTATAAACTTATATAAATAGAATCTAATCATAGATCAAATTACAAATTATAAAATATAAATATTTAAAGTTTATTCTAATTTAACTGCTAATGATATGTCATATCGACTATTTTTGAAAAATAAGACACATTTAACTAATAATCGTGGTGTGTTCATGCCGGATGTGTTTGTTTATGATATATTTGGTTGTGTCACTGAATCCTTGTATTGCAGTTGTTTATAATAGATTTATTTGTGTTTTACCGTTACTTTCGTTGCGGTAGCGAGTTTTGGGAGTGATATTCTTTCAACAACATGTGTACATGTGTCTATTTCACCTTCGATAGCTCATTTTGTCATATGAGTCAGGATGAGTTTTATTTTATTACAAAAACATTTATAATGATGTGTTTGAGAGCGAGATAAGCAGTTTTTCGTCTAAATATTTGAAAATAATAAAAATGTAAAACTATACATTTTTCAGATAAACTTTTAATTTAGTATTTTTATTTCTTATATTATATAGTTACTTAAAAATGTAAATATATATATTTTATAGAGATATTTAATGTATTATTTCTTTTTATTTATTATTTATTTTTTTCTTATATTGTATATTTAATTATTCTGATTCTTTGGCCTTTGTATCGAGTGTATTATAATAGATATTTAATATAATATTTCTGTTTCTTCTATTGCATATTTACCTATTATTATTTTATAATTTAATGCCACATAACTTTTATGAAATTGAGATTTGTATTCAGACTTGGACACTATTTGATGATTTCTTCTATTTATATTTTATGCATTTTGATTTTTAAATGTTAACTATATATCTATTTTTTTCACGTTGTATTTTTAAATGTTTGTATGAATACATAAGTGCTTTGTATTTATGGTTTGCATAATAGAGAGTTTTCATATTTTTACGTTAAAATTATTGTACATATAATTAATATTTATTTTTAATAGAAATAGAAAACAATAGCACAAGGAGTAACATATAGCAAAATGTATCTAACTACACATAATGTACATTTACACATATTTCCTTTGTAAAAACCAAAAACTATACATTTTTAGATAGATGTTTAATATAGTTTCCCATTTCTAATTTTCTTGCTTTTATATTAAATGTAATATTATGATAGATGTTTAATGTCATATTTCAGTTTCTTATATTGTATATTTATTTCACTATAATTTTTTCACATAGATGTTTAATATAGTTTTTATCTTTTGTATATTGTACATATAACTAATATTTATTTTTATTATATAGTTTATTTACGTATCTAATATAACAATAGATGTTTAATGTATTATCTATATTTATATATTGTATATTTACTTATTATTTATTTTAATATAAATTTTTCAGACAATATTGAGTTTAGTTTTTCAAATTTTATATTGTAAATTTACTTATTATTTATTTTTATTATTTTGTATATTTACTTATTCTAAATTTATTGCTTTAATATCAAATGATAATATTATGATATATGTTTAATGTAACATTTTTATTTCTTATTTCTTATATAGTATATTTACTTATTATTTATTTTTTCTTATATTGTATATTTGCTTATTATTTATTTTTTCTTATATTGTATGTTTATTTATTATATTTTTTATTTTATATCAAATGGTAATATCACGATAGATGTTTAATGTAATCTTTATTTTTCTTATAAAATGTATATTTGCTTAGTATTTGTTTTACTATACATTTTTCATATAGATGTTTAATGTAGTTTTCTATTTATTATAATGTATATTTATTATTATTATTATTATTTTTATATTATAATAGATTTTTAAACATTTGTATTTCTTATATTATATATTTAATTATTATTTATTTTACTATATATATTTTCAGATATATATTTAATTTATATTTACTTATTTTAATTTCTTTTTCTTTTATACCAAATCATAATATTACATTAGATGCTTAATGTAATTTTTTTATTTCTTATATTATAGATTTTTTAATGTTTAGTTTTTTTACTTATTCTAATATTACAATAGATTCTAATATTACAATAGATATTTAATAAAATGTTATTTTTATTTCTCATATTGTATATTTTTATTGTTTATTTTACTTTACATTTTTATATAGATGTTTAATTTAGTTTTTTTCATTTTAATTGCATATTTACTTA
This sequence comes from Raphanus raphanistrum subsp. raphanistrum, assembly GCA_019706035.1. Taxonomy (NCBI): domain Eukaryota; kingdom Viridiplantae; phylum Streptophyta; class Magnoliopsida; order Brassicales; family Brassicaceae; genus Raphanus; species Raphanus raphanistrum. The sequence continues at coordinate 28,366,021 of CM033987.1, read as the reverse complement.
TTTTTATTTTGCTATATTGTATATTTACTTATTCTAATTTTCTTGTTTTTATATTAACTGATAATATTACGATAGATGTTTAATGTTATATTTCCATTTTTTTATTGTATATTTATTTATTTATTTTCTTAATACCACATGTCATCTTTTGAAGAATTTTTTTTGATGATGTGGACATCCTATGGAGCCTCAAAAACTTCCTTTTATTAGTATAGATTTAATTATTGTTCATTTTCTTTATATTTCATATTTACTTTTTTTTTAATAATGTCAGCTGGCATCTTTTGGGAAATATTACATTTAGTTTTTTTTGGAAATAATAAAAATATAAACTAAATGTAAATAATGTAATACTCCCATTTTTTATATTGTATATATTTTATTCTAATTTTGAATTTATTTATTCAACTTTTAATATAAAATGGTAATAATACATTATGAACATTTTATGTAATATTTCTTATATTATATTCTTTAAAAAAATATTTACTTTTTTCTTATATTGTATATTTACTTATTCTTTTTCAAATATATGTTTAATGTAATATTTCTATTTCTTATATGTATATTTACTTATTATTTGTTTTTCTTATATAGTATATTTATTTATTATTTATTTTCTGTCTTTTTAATAACAATGCCACGTGGCATTCTCCCGTGAATTTTTTTCCGCTGATGTGGATGTTCCCTGGAACTTCAAAAGGCTATTTTTATTAGTATAGATGTGGTGGGGTGCTTCACACGTGGTTGTTACTAGAGGAAGCTTCTATGATTTTCGAAAGCATCTTTAAATACTAAGGTTATGGAACTATTAGAGCATCCCCATCAAAGGTTTATGGGAGAGTTCACACGTTTCCCAAAAAAAAAAAAATTATTAAAATAATGAACAGTGACGAACTCGGTTGGTTGGAGTTCGTCGGGATGAATCCGGGTCGTCACGAGTTCGCCACGTGGCGGCATTCTAATGGTCGGTTTTTTTTTTAGAAAAAAACAAAAAAGTAAAAAAAATAGAAAAAAAAGTAAAAAAAAAATAAAGTTGTGAACCCAAGGGGGTTGACTGATGGTGATGCTCTTGATATTATGTTATTTTTTCAAAAAAAAGGAGAGAACGTGTTACTTTTTACAATTTTTTCTATATTTAAAGATAATACCATTTGTCGAGTTGCTTTTAAGAGGATATCTAAATGGTAAAAACATATGTCTATTGTATCTCGAATATTTTACATTTGATTTTAAACATCTATAAAATATAGTGTGTTGGGTTTTACATGTCCTGTATTACGTCGAATTAGAACATTCTTTGTAGAATGCATTTGAGGTTCTAAATACATTGGAATATTAGGCACGCAAGCTGAAAGATACTTAAATCTCATCCATAGTTCATTTCACATAGCCTTACTACCTAAAATACCTTTGGAAGATATTAAACGAATGTACAATGTAGTCAAGCATTTGTTGTCCTTGTCCCACAAAGACCATTCTATCATACTTGATATATCCATATAATTCGTCTGAACGTAGATAGCACTTGACAAGATTAGGCAAATAATTTTAGGCATTTTTCCACTATTGGTCAGTTGTTAATGTTACTGAAGGAATACTAAGTTTTATCTCAAATTTGATACCATTTTTCAAATTTGTTTGTAAAATTTTCATAAATATCTTAAATTTATTATAAAAGATAAAACTAATCTTCTAAAATTATTTCTAAATATTTAAATTTTTTTTATAAAGTTTATAAATTCCACTCCCTAAATACAATTTTTTATAGTGGTTTTCCAAGTCAACAACGTCTTAGTTTCATTATGAATTCATCATATGAATCTCATGCTGATTAAATATTTCTGTTTAGTAGAAACTATTGTCCAATAGCAAACTCTTGCGGAATTCAACAGTTTCTCATTGGATTTTACTGTACAGAAAGCTAGTTGTGTTATACATATCATATGCAGATCTTCTAATCTACAAGCTAATCCCTTAATAAGTAGCAGTCTTTATTCGTTAAGAGCATATAATTACATAGAGATAGACTATTATACATTAATAACTATCAGTGTTAATCCAAATTTGATATATTTAGTGGGATCGTAAAAAAAAAGTTTTTGTATTCGTTTATAATATTTTAAATTTAAATGTTAAAATAAGAGCTAAAGATGTCATTTCAGTTTTATTATATTTGTAAATATTATTTTTTTGAGTGATGTTTATAATACATGCACATTATTTTCATTTAGTTAAATTATTTAAATTCATATGTTAAATTATTTAAATATTATAATTGTAGATATTTTTTTAATTTTAAAATACAATTTGAATTTTATCTTTGAAAATAAATTTCTCATTCTTTTAAGATAAACTTGCTATTCTTTCAAGATTTTTCATCATTTCATCGATAATCTTCGCTTCGTTGATCACGTTTCTTCTTCGATCACGTCTTCTTCTTCGATCAACATGGAAACACTGATGACCATGAAACTAGTGGGTTTTCAAAACCTGACTTCATAAAAAAGGTTGATTGAACTTTCAGATGTAAGGGTTAGAGTGTGGCTTTTCAAATGGGAATAAGTATATGATTTATATTTGTCCTAATTTCACACTAACAAATCATCCCATATTTAAATACTCAAAATAATAATATTTAGAGAAAAAAATTGGAAAATAAAAATTCACTTTTCTCTTCGTAACGTAGTGTTTTAAGAATAAAATAGATAAAAAGTTGGTTACATTTGTCTACTTTAGTTTTAATATATATGATTAAAAATAAAACTATAGAAAACTGAGTTCACAAACCATATTATACAAATATCATTTTATATCAACTAACTTATTTAAAGAGAGAAGACGAATATGCCACACTTGATAGTGAATACTCCAATTTACAATTTGTCTCATTCAAATGTTTTGTATAGTCCTCAAATAATGCAATTTAGTTTATTTGTTAATTCTCACATCCATAATAAATTGAATTGTAAAATGTATGTCATGGAAGTAGAAGTGTGGTTCACCTCATCTCTTTGATTTCATCCTCAACTTTGTCTAAAAAGATTGATTCTACAACTAAAGTTACAAATAGAAAATAGATAGAACACTGCACATTATCTATATTTGTCTGGAAGAGGTTGTCTTCACTTTCAAGTTCATCTTGATACATGTTTATTAATTGATGAATCATTGCATTTGTCATTTTATTTTTGTCATTATTGCGTCTCTTTTCCTAACAAACATAAAATATATTTTTCTTAGTTATAAATATGCAAATTCTTAAAATTGTGATCAACTAAAGTCTCTATATAATGTCTAACTTTGATCATCAAACTTGGTTGAAAATAGTAGCATACAAAAACCCTTTCTCATGAGGGATTCAGTTCAACTAGAACCAGGCTTTGCGATTCTTTAAGTACTTAAGATACAGAAGAAATCATGGAAGACAAACAATACTAGGTGGACAACATAATATCAAAATAGATAACTAGTATAACAAATAAGAAACTATGAAAATGAAGAATGATCTTTGTTAATTACAAAATATTTATATTTCCTAATAATAATTCATGAAAATGTGTAGGTAAGAAGCGGACAAATAGTGAAACAATCTAGAATCCAAATTTATATATTCACACATCTTTAAAGAGTTTAAATATAAATTTGCAGCTGCAAGAATTCACTTTCGTCAATGATTTTGTGGCGTAGGTAATATGATAAGAAATTAGGATACCAAAATGAAATAAAATCTCCAAAAATAAGACTTTTTATTTTTATTAAAAATTAAGATTTGAAAATACAGGTCCACGTGGTTGGTTGCATTTTACACGTATTTTACTTTATTTTGGGTCAATTTTCCAAATACACATGTTAATTCAATTTAATTAATTTATATTTTATATGTAAAGGGTAGAGATAAATCGTGGACCATCCATTACATGTTACAGTCAGCTCCGCTGTTGCCTCTACAACTCTCTCTCTCTCTATCTCCATGGCTCTCGCGTTTCAGTTCTGCCGATTATGCATCCGCCCGAATACTTTCTCCCCCGGATCCGGATCCGGATCCGGATCCAACCGCCGTCGGAAACCTTCATCACTCCGGTGCTCGGCTGCCAACGAGGAAGCTCCTTCGCCATCTGTGGTGATGGACTCCGACTTCGACGCCAAGACGTTCCGTAGGAACTTAACAAGAAGCGATAATTACAATCGCAAAGGGTTTGGTCACAAGGAGGAGACCCTCAAGCTCATGAATCGCGAGTACACCAGTAAGTTCACAGCTCATTTGCTTGGATGCTCTGTTTTTTGAAAGTCTTGTTTTTTAATTGAAAATGCTCTGTTCTTTAGTTGCTCTGGTTTTTTTTGCTAATCACTCAATGATGTTTTGTGGTAAGAATTGAATTTGGTAAAGTATAAGAAGTTGCATTCTTTGGATGGTGATTCATCTTTGTTATTTGTAAATATGACACTCTCTCAGGTGATGTGTTGGAGACGCTGAAAGCAAATGGGTATACGTACTCTTGGGGAGATGTTACCGTGAAGCTAGCCAAAGCTTATGGCTTTTGCTGGGGTGTTGAGCGTGCTGTTCAGATTGCTTATGAAGCAAGAAGGCAGTTTCCTGAGGAGAAGCTTTGGATTACTAACGAGATTATTCATAACCCCACTGTCAATAAGGTATCTGCCGTTTCTCTGTGCTTATCTACTGTTCATGGGTCTGTGTGAACCTTTCGATGTTTTCTTTTGGTCAGAGGTTAGAAGAAATGGATGTTCAGATAATTCCCGTTGAGGATTCGAAGAAGCAGTTTGATGTGGTGGATAAAGATGACGTGGTGATCCTTCCTGCGTTTGGAGCTGGTGTTGATGAGATGTATGTTCTTAATGATAAGAAGGTTCAAATCGTCGACACCACTTGTCCTTGGGTCACAAAGGTACATACATATCTTCCAGCCAGCTTACACCAAGTCTATCACTAGTTTAGCTGATTGGTTTCTTTCTTTTTGAACATTTGTGGCTCTGAAGGTGTGGAACATGGTTGAGAAGCACAAGAAGGGAGAATATACATCGATCATTCACGGTAAATATAATCATGAGGAGACCATTGCAACCGCATCTTTTGCAGGGAAGTACATCATTGTAAAGAACATGAAAGAGGTACATACCCTTATACTGTTAAAAAACTTCTGTATATGCATAGACTGTTGCTGATGTGTGTACGTTATAACTGAGCACAGGCGAATTACGTTTGTGATTACATTCTTGGTGGTGAACTCGATGGGTCTAGCTCCACAAAAGAGGAATTCATGGAGGTAAAGAGAGCAGCATCCCTTTCACATTTTTCTGTGTGTTTTGATCGATTCACTTTTGTACTGATGTACTAATCTTTGGTGGCCTTGTAGAAATTCAAATATGCTGTGTCAAAGGGTTTTGACCCTGACAATGACCTTATCAAAGTTGGTATTGCAAACCAAACTACAATGCTCAAGGGAGAAACAGAGGAGATTGGTTAGTTTAACTTTAGTAGTTTCTATCACACTGCTTTAGATCACAATCGTCTCATGCCTACAAAAAAACTTGCAGGAAAACTAATTGAGAGGACAATGATGCGAAAGTATGGAGTGGAAAACGTAAATGGACATTTCATCAGCTTCAACACTATATGCGACGCTACTCAAGTACATCTCCCCAAAAATCACTAGACTTAGTTCCTGTTCTTGTACTCAAGGAAGTGTTTATTCCTCTTTTCAGGAAAGGCAAGATGCAATCTATGAGCTAGTGGAAGAGAAGATTGACCTCATGCTAGTGGTAGGTGGGTGGAACTCAAGTAACACTTCTCACCTTCAGGAGATCTCAGAGGTCCGTGGAATCCCATCTTACTGGATTGACAGTGAGCAACGGATAGGTCCTGGGAACAAAATAGCTTATAAGCTCCACGTAAGTCAAGTTCCATCCATAAAAGTCCACTCATTCTTTCTTGAATGGCTATCAACGATCTTTCTTTGTTTACATTGATAAGTACGGAGAGCTGGTGGAGAAGGAGAACTTTCTTCCAAAGGGGCCAATAACCATCGGTGTGACATCAGGTGCATCAACTCCAGATAAGGTATAAATATGTATATATTCATTTTCAGTTGGTTTTGTTTCTTTTGTTTCAGCAGGACATGCGCGTGAAATGTTTTTGTGAATTTGCAGGTCGTGGAAGATGTTTTGGTGAAGGTGTTTGATATTAAACGTGAAGAGTTGTTGCAGCTGGCTTGATCCAGTCTTGTGGTTATAGACTCGATTTGTATGATGAATTTCAATAAACAAAAGTCGATAATAAGAATAACTCTCTTATTAATCTCTTGAGGAAAATAATTCAACATCTCAAGCTTTCAATCTCTTAATCACAAAACTCATAAGTTATGCAACACCCTTACATCTCCTTATATATAAATCAAATTTCCTAAATTCATTAGGTATAACATATTTGAATATTTCCTAATCCTTTAAACCATAATTCGGTAGGATTAGAAGTTAACTTATTTCTTAAGTTTCTTTTTTCCTTCAAGCTTAATTCAACATTCAAATCCATTTTCGACAAATCTTCAATATCAACGAGATTTCTCATCTCTTTGAACTTCAATGTTCCTAATGCTTTCATCACAATATCACTTATCTGTTCACCCATAAGTGTATGCTTTTGTAACTCTTGGAGCCATATAGTTTGTTCCATAGCTTCAGTCTCTTCCATGTCTTTAATTTCCCATAACGGTAACAGAACAATCTCTTGTTTGTTTGATCCCCACACGGTTGAACCTTCACCAACATAAAAGATATGTCCTGTCGCGCTCTTGTCATTATCCAGGTCAAATCTACGACTACTATTAATATCTCCAACAATTGGTATCTTAGAAGTCACACATATCTTCATTGTATTAACAAAGACAATAGCGGTTTCGTCGAGCTCATCAAGAAGCTTCTGCACTCTAGAAAACGTGTCGAACTCTCTCATCATAGACACGTGCTGAATAATAAATCTTGTGGCCTTTCTTACAGTACCTATGGCGAAAATAACAGGGTTCCTCAAGTACTTCCTTGCTAGCCATCTTACACCAGGAGGCATTGTAGCACTGAACATATTCATGGTTTTGTAAATTTCCTTTTCATCAAGTTTTTCTTCTTCCTCGTTCTCGGGTCTCAAGTTACTCGAAGGCACATCTAACACACCTGCAACCTGGAACTTGAAACCCATGTCTATCATCTGATCTGCCTCATCAAGAACCACGTAGGTACACTTGTATAACACAGCGTAGCGCCTCTCAAGATAATCAATCAAACGACCGTTAGTAACAATCACAATCTCACACTCTTGTGTTATCTTTGATCTTTCTGCTTCTTCCCAAGCATTCGCTTGTTTATCAAACCCAATCCTCTGTGTCTCCTCTGCGTCTACCTTGTTTTCATTGCTCTCCTCTTCTTCTTTACTTGCCCAAGCCGTGATGTTCATCTTTCCTAACCGAACTTCGAGAGCTACTATCTCATCCATGTCGGATTTTTCAAACCCCTCATCTTTAAGAGCCTTCTTCACTAGCTCCATCGTCCTCTTGAACAAGTCCATGTTGAGTTCTTCATATCTTGTTTTAGTTAAAGCCTCAGAGAAGTCAGTTCCATTGAAAAGTGTTTCAATCTCAACTCGGACTTGGTGTTGATTGCTCAAAGCTCGTTTAGTACGCTCGCATTCACGTCTAAGCCTACCAAGCACCTTGTGATCTCTGCTTATGTCTTTGTTGTACTTCTTCCTGATCAGTCTATCCACCATCCACAGCATGTTATCAGCCTTTTTGAGAGCACCACGGTCTTTCCCTGGATCATTCATCCATGAGATAGCTTCAGATAAGCAGAGGACAAGAGAGATGAGACATTTATGGCACAGACCGTAGAGAGTATCTTTAGACTTTTCATGGTCAGTTTCTTCTCTAAGAAACTTAAAGATCAAAACTTTCATCTCTCCCCTAGCTTTGTCATCTTTGGCCTGTAGAACACTAGTGAGTAGCTTCAAGAAAATATTATCTGTTCTACCTCGCATCGGTTCCGATGAAGCTCTCGGAAGAGTCAAAGTGACTGAATCATCAGGTAGATGAAGTTTGTCAAGACACGACAAAACAATAATTTCTTCATTTTCTGACCATGGATCAGCTTCCAAGTTCTCTAAACATGACATCACTCCTTTATCAAACGTTATAGCAGAAAATGCCTTGAGTAAAGCCAAGTCCTTTATGACTTTTTCATCGTCCAACTTCTTCTTTAGATCATCACAATACATCAAGACCACAGTCTCAAACAGAGATCTCAACGTCATCACACTCGCTAATCTCCACCATATGAGAAACTCCTTTCTCTCTTCTACAACTCATCTTCTCCGTGTAGAAGATTCCCCTCTCCAATAAAAACTTCTTGTGAACATCCATGGTGACTCTGTACCTGTTTTTCTCCACCACAATCAGCATCGCAAACCTAGTTTCACGGTTCTCCAAGATGCTTCCTCTACCAATACCAATACATATATGCGCTAAGATCTTGCTTATCCCATGCCTACACATGGTAGGTATCTTTGGTTGAAGATCCTTTAGCTCCTTCTGATCCGCCCATAGCTTCACCAACTCATCGCAAATGTTTCTAGCTATCACACATAGCCACGTCTTATGCTCTTGACTTCTTCTTTAACGGCGGCGGCTTTCTTCTCCTGGACAGCAACTAAGCCATGTTCTTCATCAATGTCTGAGTTTATCTCGCTAACCTCTACATCCTTAGGTTTCTCAGTTCTTTTCTTTGGCTTTGGTACTGCGACTCTCTTCACCAACAAGCTTAACGATTTGGGCATGTTGAGAGCGTGTATGATGAAGATTGATCTTAGCCGGGTCGTTAGTTGGGTGATTCCGTCTAACAACATTGCCGATATTTTCAAGAGCTTGACGGTTTCTTCCTTTCCCAGCATTCTTGTCATTATCTTTCACAACAACAACATCACCCATGGTTTGCCGAGGAACAATCGATCGAGACGCCATCATATTCTTTATTCTCGTTAGATTCGCTATCTTCTTCTTATTCTTCGTTTTCACTTTCTTCTTCTTCACTCTCTTGAAATCTCCCTTAGGTTTGTTGGCTTCTCCTAAGCGTTTTATTGTGTCCTATTGAAGCTTACTTACTTCCTTATGAGCTATCAACCACTCTTCCGTCTGTTTCTTCTAAGTTGGTTTTATTGGAGAGAAGTAATATATAAGTGACTTGGCTCACACAGCTAATTGCCAATTGATTTTAAGTGGAAGCCCAAGAAATTTATCATGGTATCAGAGCTAGTCCAATACCCTGACCCTTTAATTTGGCCCGGACAGTGGCCTGATCAACCCATTAGCTGATGGCCCAGAGAAGGCTCAGTTCTTCGAGATAGCTAGATAAAAAGCATTATCTCGAAAGGGACATAAGTAATATATAAGTGACTTGGTCACTTAGGTCACACCACTAATTGCCAATTGGTTTTAAGTGGAAGCCCAAGAAACTTATCAGTTACTCTCCCGCGTCCAGTCCAGTGAATGGATCTGTGAACTCCAACATGGTAACGTTACAAGCTTTTTCTCATTTACTTGATAAAGAATTGAAGTTCTCACTCACTCACCTTCCCCGTGTGTCCTTGAAGAGTACGGCAACAAACTAAATCCGTCGCTCCGAATTTCACCGGAGAACGACCTTGCGCCGCCGTGTAATTGGCCACTGTCAAAACTCAATCACAGAGAAATCAAGACACTAAGAACACAGATATCTTGGACCGTGAGAGGTAAGATTGGGAAGAAGAAGAAAGAGGAAGAGAAGCAAGAAACCATCCGTGTCGAGCAGCTGGAGGCGTCTCTGTATAAGTCTGTCACGGAGGTTATTAACGGTCTCTGTTGCGACTGCGTGGCGCTCTTTGATCTCGGAGACAGACATTTCCGCTTCGGAGTTGGTCATCTCCGTCGCCTATCAGAGAAACTAGAGAGCGAGAGGGAGTGTTTAGAGGAGAGGGAAGTTCATGGTCGGACACCAGCAAGAGTGGATTTTGGGGGAATTACGTGGGGAAGGAGGAGACGAAGAGCGGAAGCATTCAGACACGCTTCGGGTTGTTCTTCTTGTTGATGTCTCTGACCTGACAGTGACAGCTAGGAAGACGGGACATCATCTCTTATACCCACCCTCCTTATCGGTCAATCTTTGAAAGACATGAAACAAAAAGAAAAAAATGTAAAATGGCAAATTACTGGAATTTACAGTTAACCCTAAGGAAGGTAAACTATTTACAGGTTTTACCAAGTTTAACCGGAGAGAAAACCAATCGAATTGAAATACGAACCAAAGATCATAAATTAGACTTAACCGTCCCCAATCCAACTTAAACCCTCCGATCCAATCTCGATTTTAACCATCTCGAACCCGAATCCAAATAACCACTCAATTTCGATTTAAACCAAGTCGAGTCTCTCCAATTTTCCCTTTATTTCCATTTCTCCCCCTCCTCTCTCTCAAACGGTTTCCCCTAAATTCGAAAACGTATCCCAACCCTAGAACATCTCACTTCGATTCCTTCGATTTCCCTTCGATTATTCACCGAAAACGTGTGAATCATGGTTGAAACTAGGCTGGGTAAGAGAAAGGATATGCCTCCTCCAACGGATCCTCCTCCGCAAAAGAGCGGGACCTCGAAGAACTCGAAGAAGAACAAACCGAAGAACTCGAAGAAGAGAAAAACGACGGATGAGGAATCACCGGCGGTTGATTTTGTTGGAACCGTGGGAGTTGCGGAGGAGAATGAAGTAGAAGAACCGGCTAAGGATGTAGAAGATCAGGAGAAAGAGAAAGAAGAATCGGAGAAGGAGAAAGAAAGGGAAGAAGAAAATGGAGACGAAGATGAAGAGGAAGAAGGAAATAGCAATGCATCTCAAGAAGAGAAAGAAGAAAATGGAGACAAAGATGAAGATAAAGAAGGAAATAGCAATGAAGAAGTAGAGAACAAAGATGAAGAAGAAATACAAGAGGAGGAAGAGAACGGGACTCCCGAAAAGAACGGGACTCCCGAAGAGAACAAAGGTCAAAACAAAAATGAAAATCAAGAAGAAGGAGAGAAGGAACCCCCATTGGAAGCGGAATCAGGAAATGTTGATGGTGATGGTGAAGGGGTTCTCGGGCAAGGAGAAGAGGTAATAAGTGCGGAACTTGAATAGGGTTTAACTAAATATACTAGGAAAGGCTCGGATAACTTAGGAGAACTATCACTACAAAAAAAAGAGGGATATTGTGACAGAATTTTGAGACAATTTTTGTTCGTCACAAATCTGTGACATTCTAGAGACATAAATGTGACTAAAGTTTTTAGTCATAAAATAGTAACTGGTTAGTCACAATATTGTGACGATCTAAGCCATAGGTAATTTCGTCACAATTTGTAATGTAAATATGACGAAAAGATATTTCGTAACAATCGTGACATAGCTATAACTTTTTGACCGTTAATGTTGTGAAGTATTTTTGACAGAATAGATAGTTTCAAATTGTGGCGAAAGAAAAACTAGATATTAGTGACTATAATTGGTATAAACCAATGCCATAATAAACTGTTGTAAATTATGACAAAAATATGATGCCTTTTCTCAAAAAAAAAAAAAATTATGACAAAAATATGAGAAGCAAGTTGGAGTTTTACTAAACTACTAACATTTATTACTTTTTCTTCTAATTGGTATTATGAATAATAAATAGATAAATTTTGCAAACAAATAATATATTTTGGTCTCGATAATCATGATACATTCATTCAAAAAAAGATAATCATGATACATTTAAGATATTTTACAAAAAAAATTAGATTTCCGTGCACTATATCATGAAAGTAATGATCCAATTGTTCACACTGATTCATTGTCGTTTATGTAGTATAATTATATAAAATAAAATGGAAGTGTTAGCAAACCTATGTTATGGAAACAAAATAAAATAAAATGCCAATGAGAGACAGAAATTCTGTGATGCCAAGTTAACGGATTATGTTTGTATAGGAAATAAAAAATAATTCTTACTGGAACTTTTAATTAGAGAAACAGTTTTCAATTTTAGGAGTGAATAAAAATTTAGTAGTTGAAGAAAGACGGACGAAATAAGCACCAACCGTCACTACTCATCCGTCATTAGTATCCAAAGATTTAATTTTAGGAACAATTAATTAGAGAATCAAAGTGGAGCGATAAATCCCGGTAAAAAAGCATTAAAATTCGGGTTGTTACCAAAACAAGCACCACATCATTACTCATTAGTATCCAAAGATTTAATCGAATACAATATATAAATAAACAAGGTAAACAACTTACTCTCCATCATTCACAAGTTTACCTAAAAACCTAAGAACTCTCTCGTACAAAATAAAAGCCGTCTTTTTTTTTCTTTTAACTTTTCACAATCACTGATTTCAGAGTCGCATTAGGTAGGGCTAATCTTCTGTATGAGGTGTATATTTTCAAACAGTTATTTAAACTGCTTATTGTATTGAAACTCAAATGATTTCTTTTGCTTGTTGTAGATGCATCTTCTAATCATATTTGTGCGCCTGTACGAGAGAGGATCAAATTCCCAGTCTGTCGATTATGGAAGACTTTTTTCTCTTGGATATTAACTCGACAAAGATCACAAACCTCCCAAGATAGCCGGTTTATAAAATCGGGATTCTATTAATAAGGCCGGTGCGGAAAGTCACTCCAAGATTTAATGGATCAGTTTATTTGTTATCCTCTGCTTCTGGAATTTTTTTCTTTGTTTAGTTTATTCTTTCTGATATGGTTTAACAGAGTTCGATGTATTATAGATCTTTTTTTGTAACTTAATATTATAGATCTTGACATATGTATGTAAGTTTTTGTGTATCTTTTGCTTTTGATAATAATTTTCTAATTGTGTAGTTTTAATAAAGTTAGTATAAATGATACAAATACGTAACAAACAAATTTAATACAAAATATTAACAGTTTATAGACGTCAAATTAGTTGTTATACAAGACCTTGACTGACGGATTCAAGACTTTTTTTAGTATGTATGTGTAACTAATTGAAGACAACTCTGTAGTCACTATTCAGGACATTTAGTGACTAAAGTTTTGTTGCAATTAATTACAAAATTGAGACATTTTAGTCGTCACCAAAGCCAACGATTTTAAGACCCAGATTTTTAGTCAATATTTGTGACGGTTTTGTTACTTTTATTTTTGTCACTTTTACTTACAAACTAGTTACTAGATATATTTGTAACAAACTTAGACGTTTTTTGTTACGGCATAAATTTGTGACGACACTATTGCTACTATTTGAAAATGGTAACAATTTTGTCACAATAGTTATATTGTTACGGAATTATGTGTATTGTGACAAAAAAAATTGTCACAATATAAATATTTTCTTGTAGTGACTTGAATAACTGATGTAGAACACAATGTTACTTGCAGGAATTAGAGGCAACCGAGGCAATCAAATCGTTGAGGATGTACTTCTATGAGTCGGAGTACAAGAAACAAATAAAGATAGCGACCAAATGTTTCGTCAATGACGTTATGGTTACATTTGACAATCTGAAACCGAAGATGAGTGATACTGAGAGAAAGTGGTTTGAGAAGCATCCACAATTCTGTCACGTGTTCCACATGGAGAAGGACTCAAACCACATGGTCCAAGGAATGTGGATGTTGCTATTGCGGACAGTGGATGGCTCGAAGAGGAAGGAAGTGTGGTTCATTGTGAATGGTGTTCCCATCCGCTATGGCCTGAGAGAACACGTTTTGATCTCAGGTCTTAGCTGCCGCAACTATCCACTTGGGTATAAGGAGTTTGGTGATAGAAAGTTCGTGAAGCGCCATTTTAAGAAGGGAGAATCAATAAGGCTTGAGGATGTCAAAGCGAAGCTGTTGGCTATGGGAGAACACAGAGACCGGCTGAAAATGATGGTTTTGTTCTTTTTAGGAAGTGTTATCTGTGCGCAAACGAAAGTAGGAAAAGGCGCCAAAGATGTTTTGGAATTCTTCCAAAGAGCTGTGGACGATCTCGAGTTCTGCGAAAACTTTCCATGGGGGAGGTACTCGTTTGATTACATGGTTAAGGAGATATCGCACACCATGGATCATTTTGGAGGTCGGGTTAGAGAGAAGACTTTATGGCCACTTCCAGGTTTCTGTCTGCCACTAGAGGTAAGCAATTGAAGATAATCACCTTATCATTTATTAATATTATTGTGTTAAGTGTTTGTACATGATTGGTATGTAGTTGCTTGCTTTTGAGGCAATTCCCAAGTTTGGATTGAAGTTCAAACAAGAGGTTGAAGACGTCGATATAGACTGTCCTAGGATGTGCAGATCAGTCTTTAAATCAGCAGGGATGAAAGGGTTCTCACTTTCAAAATTGAATCGGGAACTGGACAAAATAACGGTATGTTTCTTCCGCTACAATCTTGAAAATGTTGTAATGTTTCTTGTGCTACAAATTTTGAAAATGTTGTAGCATTATACTAACATGTGATTATTTTTTGGTTTTAATTTTTTGGTATCAGTCAGGGGATATCCACAGCATCCTTCCTACCAAGACAGAAGAAGAAGTAGCTCTTTTGGAAGAGCTGACTGAAGAGGAGGACGACGTTGATGTCGATGATATTTCTGTTGACAGTTGGGTAAAGCGTCTTGCAGAAGGATACTCAGTCTTTTTTGAAGAGATGTATGATGTAGACGTTGCTGCGCGTGATCCAAATGCACAAGAGGCTGTCGACGAAGATCAGGATGACGAAGAAGGTGGAGAGGAAGGAGGCGCAAGCCAGAAGAAGATGATGGAGGAGTTGATCAAACAAGTGAAAATGATTGGCACTCAGCTAAAGAGAGTTAATAAGACAATGGACAAGTTTGAGGAAAGGATGGTGGTTCCGTTTGAGGCGTTTATGAAGAAAGCTGTGGATGAAGGGCAAGGAAGCAGGGAGTGAAGAACTCGGTTATGTATTTTGTAAACTCGGTTATGTATTTTGTGGGAAGTTGGACCCATTATTTTGTTGTTGTGTGGATGTTGGAAACCTCTTGACTTATTAGGTATGTTGGATGGAACTTGTTCTTGTTATCATGGATGTTGCAATCTTGTTATCATGGATGTTGCAATCTTATATTTTGAATGTGCTTCTTAAGGAAAACTAGGAAAAGTAGGAGAACTTAATGAAAACTAGGACAACTAGGAGAACTTAATGAAAATTAGGAAAACTAGAAATACTAGGAAAACTAATTCTTCAACACCACACTTAAACTAAGCATACAAGTCTTCAAACTTCCTAACAATGACATCTTCTTCATTTTCGTCATTCCCGCCCTTCCCTGTCTTCTTCTTCTCCAAATGACTTTTCATTTCAGAAATGGTCTTCTGTAATTGCTCAATCACTTTATTCTTCTCTCGGATTTCATCACGGGCTTGAAGCAATGCTCTCCTTTGCCATTCTGTACCATCCTCTTCACCGAACCAAGAGAAGTACTTGCATTCTTTTCCAAGCTGCAATAAGGTCAAAATTCAAACCCAATTCAAATCCAGATTCCATTATATCCAGATTCCATCATATATTCATACCTTAAAACGCGGACAGCCATAAAAGTGTCGACCAGGATTTTTGTCAGTCCAAGCTTGCCTTATTTTCTCCGGCAAGCCACAGTGACACAACCTCAGACAAGAAAATCGGCGGCTCCTTTGCGATAAAGACGAACCCGAACCCACTTCCATCTTCACTTTTTCCATCTCACTTGCTCGGCGAGGGGGGGGGGGAAGAGAATTCGATTCTCGAAATAGAGAGAGAGAGGGAGAGGAAATGAGAGAAATAGAAAGAGAGGCTAGAGAAAAAGTCAAACTGAAAGGGGCCCAACTGAAAGTACTTGAAAGGCTTTGGGAGGGGAGTAAATTTGTGTGGTTGAGATAATTTAGACGATTTTAATATTAAAATGAGATAATTGCCCAAAAAAAATTTGTTCTTAGTTATACCCAAGATACTAGTATTCCCAACTTTGGTCATAGTTATATTTTTGTCGGTTTCTAATTTATTTAGTGTTACTAATCTATTTAAATTGGTTATCTAGTTTTACCTTCAATATTACTAGTTTAAATTGTTATATATATAGTTCCGTGCAATTATATTTAGCGAATAGATATAACTCGAAAGTTTCGTTTGTAAGATGTCTTTGGCCAACAAAGTGTTATTGAAATTGCAAGGTTTCGTAAGGGATACGTGAGAGTTTTTTTCCTAAATTTCAGAAATTGATAACCGAGTTTTGTTATAAATAGACAAGGAATCCAACAAAGTTTTTTTTCCTAAATTACATTAAAAATATACTTTCTGCTCACTTAGTAATTATTCATTATATAATCTGTTAATTTTATTCTAAAATTCAGAAATTACATTAAAATTCATTAAAAATATATTATTCATTTATAAAAGAAACATTTAATTTGTTTGACAAAAAAAAGAAACATTCAGAAATTGATAACCGAGTTTTGTTATAAATTGACTATACTCAAGTTTTACGCAGTTTTCCAAGTCATACAACACGACACAACATGAAATGAAACAAAGTTCCAGAGATTACAACACAAAATCAAGTACCCAAATGCATTACTCGAAATATGCATTACTCCAAATTCATCCAAATTTAAACTCTTTTCCTTCCTTGCCACTTGATGCGATCTGGAGGTATGATCTTCACCTCCTTGATCTGATCTGGTACATTCCAAGAAGCTATGTCGGGCACAACATTAAGTGTTCTGGAATACACCAAATGCCACATTTCCGTCCAGTAGTATTTTGAGCACAACTCACGGATATCAAGGCGCCTGCCATCAACATTCCTAGCGAAATAGATATAAGCTGCCAGTCCATGCAGACAAGGGAACTTTTCATAGTCCCACACCTTGCAAGTACAAGTTTTTCCAACAAAGGTCGCCCAAAACACCTTTCCTGCAGCGTCAGTGATCTCGTACTTAAGCTCGTAACTATCAAGTTCCCGCACAGGTAGCTTATGTGCAACAGCCCATAGATCGTGCAAGTAGTTCTCAACCCGAGGCACCAGTCTTGTATTAATTGATCTAGAAACAACATCCTTCCGTTGAGTGAACCAATCAGAGAATTTCGTAATGATACAATCCAGCATTGGTATTAAGGCCCACCTCGTTGCCTCTTTAAACACGTTCTTCATTGATCCCAGAGTGTTGCTTGTATCCAAGTTGTACCTATCACGTGGGAAAAAAACCCTTGCCCATTTGTCTTTTTCAATACCACATTCCTCCACATATTTGTACGCAGCAGGACATCTTATCTTAAATGAGTCGTAAGCAGAATTGAAGTCATCAACCGTGTAATATCTGCCCAACTCCATAAGTTTTTGCCCGACTATATTCTTGTTGACGTTACAAACATGCAATTTCACCTTTTCCTTCAAATGCCATAAACAATGACCATGGTGAGCCTGTGGAAACACGTTTCCTATGGCGAAGATCAAGCTCTGATTTCTTGTACTAATGAAAACCAGTTCAGAAGAGTCTGGTATAACACTTTTAAGCATCTCGAAAAACCAAGTCCAACTAGCAAGATTATCACCATCTACTACTGCAAACGCAAGTGGATAATTCTGACCATTAGGATCCTGAGCTTTCGCGAAAACTAAAACACCACCGTTCTTCAGACGTATCCCCTCCACAGCTATCACCTTCCTCATAACTGCAAATCCTTCAATGCAAGCTCCCAAAGCTATGAAAAGGTACTCAAATTTACTTATATCATCCAATTTCAAACAGGTTTTTGTCCCCGGATTCACTTGCTCTAACATGTACAAATAGCTATACAACATCTTGTAGCTCTCTTTCGGACTACCAGGTATATCTCTGACGTGATTGCTCATTGTGTCCTGCCAAAAGGAACAAACAAAAGAAACTCACTATAATTTCCCCTACTATTATCCTGCTACAGTTTTACCAGTTATTCGAATTTTCCATGTTTTCCTAATTCTACCAGTTGTACCCAGTTATTCAGTTTTACTACAATTTATCAAGAACAATTGAATAATCTAGGGTTTATCCCTATCCCTCAACTCCAATTCACCTACCGAAATTCATTATATACCAATTTACCCCGAACTAAACAAAACTTGTCACAATTACAAATCTATTAAAACCCCCAAAACCTACTTCTGAAATAATGCTAGGACAGAGCATAACTTACCGGCTGCAACTTTATCGGCCCCGACGGCAACAGACGGCAGCGTTCGAGAAGCTGAGAGAGAGTGGAGTGGAAGAGGAGCTGTAGGAGGAGCTGCTACGGGGGGAGCTCGATGGGGGATTCACTTTTTTTCTTTTTTTAGACCAAACCAACAATCATAAGAACCATTTTTAATTTCTCAATTTTTTTTACAGACCAATCCAATTCAGATCCGACCAAACCCGAGTTATGTTGGATGCCGATTTTGGTTTGGGAAATTTTTGGTTCCAATTAAAATATGTTCTTTTGGTCTTTTCGCATATTCATTAATGGTTGATGGGTATAGGATATTTTATGGTGCATAGGAGATTGATTGAGGAGGAGATTGGGCATTGGAGGTGATGTCCCTAGGAAGACAGCCAATTGACTGTTCCCATTTGAGATGACAAAAGTGGACCCCATTCACAACGAGAAACGGCGTCGTTCTTTGGGATTATTCTTTCCCGTTAGTTCCGTGTGGTTTTTTTTTTGATTTCACAATTTGTAGCTCAATTATTTGGACAATTATTTGCATACTTTTATACTTGTGATGTCGACTAATATACTTTTCTATTAGCATTTGACAAAATTTAATGTACTTTTCCTCTATTTCCCAACTCTCGCATCATTTGCAAAACAGAACCAAAAAAGGTTGAATAGTTAGTTACATATAAATTTTTGCAAATTCTAAAAACAGGAAAACTTTTTCTATCCATGATAATTGTTCACATTTTCTCATCAGCATAGCTCAGTAAAAGTAAGAGCGCGCAAAAGAAAAAGAAAAAAAATCCCATCCAATCCAATCCAAAGCCCCAAGGACGAACAAAAGACGAGATGACCAACCTCACAAAAAAAAAAGAACATCCAGTCCCAAATTGGGGGATAAAGACAGAACCACAAACAAACAAACAAACAGATTCTCTTCTATTATAATCAGACGAAACCAAGTTAAAAGAAGAACTCATATTTAAGCAAAACCCCAGACTGAAGAGAAATTCCTCTCTACTTAGGCACCTGAGTGAGAGACCGGCGTTGTCTCGAACTTCCCTTCGGTGAACACATGGTTGTACTGTTGAGGCAGTGCATGTTCCACCTACATTGTTGTATAACCAAAAACATTATGAGAATGATTCCTTTAATGAACAGTAACAGAACACAAGTCCTTGGTTACAATAAGCTATGTAATCCATGACTTCTGAATTCTGGTATTACCCACAGTAACTAGGGCTCTCAAAATATTTTCCTTGTTCGATTTATTAACCCCAGGAAAAAAGGAAAACAAAAGATTTTCATGGTTACAAAGAGAGGAAAGACATACCCAATCTCCATCAGGGGAAGCACCAGGGACCATTACATTGATCTCACTCGACTTAGCTGTTGTTATAGCTGTCTCCAGTGAGTCTTTGTTTAGGTATAACTGACAGCCAGTTGTGTTGTCCACAGAGACTGTGGGAGCTGACCCCTTATATGACGTAAAGACAAAGCAAGAGCATCAGTACAGACGTTAGAGCTACATCACATATGTTTGGTCATAAGGAAAGCTATAAATGATAGAAAAACATACCTGACATTGTACTTCCACGTTGGTGCAGTTCACAATCTCAAATGCAGCAACAACATCCTATACAGTCATGTCATAGATTTTACATTATTAGAAATCACATAAACTGTATACAGTAGGAATGTAAGAGGAAGCAGTATTATTCCACTCACCGTGAAGACAACACCCATTTTGGTGCATTTATCAATGGTGATGTTGTTAACTTTTCCTACAGATTATGGAAAGACAATAAGGAACTCAAAAATTATTTTAGCAAATGTCCAAAACTTTTACAGTAGAAAAGGAATGACGCAAAGTTACCTTGTATCTGCAAGACAGAATCTTTGCAACCAAATACATACACAGACTGTTTGGAATCACACTCGCTGATAACCAAGTCCTTCTTCCCAACTTGGTTCTCAACAGCCCACCTAATAATTCAGTAGAATACAACCACCATATTTAGAATATTTCTACCATAGTTTGAATTTGCATCATCTAGTTGGGTTGTTAGTAAATCCCACTTGCGACCCATTTGAAGTTCCATTTTCGGTGGTCCAGTTTTCGAAACGGCTGGCTTAGTGGTACGAGTTTCCTTCTCAACGGCACTCACTGCTCCAGATCTATCAGCACGGTTCTTCGTCTTCATATCATCCGTCACCTTTTTAAGACCTGTAAATCAAAGATCCAAAAGTAAGTTACTTGTGATTCGCATTCCAAAGTTCTCTGTAAACATACGCAGATTCAAACGTACCTGAGGTCACAGAACCTGAGCTAAGCTGCTGGAAAACAGCAGACATCCCTTGCTTCTGGTTGGAAGATGATGATGGCTTTGAAGATTCAGAACTAAAGAGCGGTGCTGGGGGAGGAGCAGGAGCACCAGGTGGACCCTTTGCAGGAGCACTAGCAGGCTTCCCTGACGCATTCCACACAGGTCCCAAGGGGTAATGACTTTTAACATAATCCCTTAAACCAGGTAAATAAAGCTCTTTCAAAGCCTTAGCCCATTCCACATGATTAGCATCTTTGTTGCGGTACTCCACCAAAACCTGAAGAAGATCACATAATTAACAATGTACATAGAGCATCAAATCTAAGCTTATGTAATCTGAATGAAACCAGTGTTTTCCAGAACATAATGAGCTCTATCTTAACTACAGAAGGAACATATGAAAGCATGGAAAGAGATTGAAGAGTAGCATATCCACCTTATTGCTGTAAAACTCAGCCATCTGCCAGCTTTCTTCCACATGAGCTATTGGCATACTCATACCTTTGCAAGAAAAAAAAACATCACAATCATCATTATTCACAGTGGATGTTAACATCCAAACACACAAATGTCTCTCAAGCTCACCACAATCTTTTCCGGTGAAAGCAATCCAAGCCAATGCAGAGAGACTATCAGAAGCAGCCTTAAGGTGATTGAAGTAATCACTCCTCCTCCCTTGAGTCATCGCATCAGCTTTCATCGTCACATCATTCAACGGCTTGAGAAATCCAGCCAGCCCAGCCATATCAGGCTTCTGCTTCAAAACCAAAAACGATTCAAAAACCAAATCCAATCCATGAAATCGATTACATTCTAGCATCATACCTGAGTCTGCTTGACGCGAACGAGGAGCTCCTTCTGCGCGGCGAACGCTTCGGCGACGATCTTCGTCACGTCTAGCACAGGACCGCCGATCTTCTCCGCCGCGGTGAGAGCCCTGCCGACGCATTGCGAGATCAGATCGTCGTAAGCCAGAATCGATGGATCGGACGCCGCGGCATCGGTGGAGAAGTCTCCTCCGCGGGAAAGAGTAACTACACCTCCTCCGTTGTTTCCGCCGCTGTTGCTAGAGAGGCCTTCGAGCCTCGTAACCGCAGCTTCGAGGCGCTTGATCAAACTCTCGTCCATTTTTTTTGGTTAACAACAACAGATCTGGATGAAATATCGAAGGGATTTAGAGTGTATTTGAGTTATTCCTTTTTGGGTTGTGTCGTGGGTTTCATGATATTATGGAAAAGTCAGGAGAATGTGTGATGCCACGTGGCGACTTTTCGGATGATTGTCTGTCGCACGTGGTGGAGTGGTCGTGGTTTGTCGGATCAAATCGATTGACCTCATATATATTACGATGTGAATTAGGATCAAAACCAGCAGCTCGAACTTGCGCAACCCTCTACAAATTAAAGTGTTTCGACTTAGTTTTTTCAGCTAAAATCTATTGGGCTCTTCTGGCTACGCCTATTTGGGCTTCAGATGTTTTGGGACCGGTCCGAAAATCTGAAAATTTATATTATATTTTAAATATTATTATTTTTGTCATTACAAGTGTCATATTTTGAATTTTCCAAATACACCTTTTTCTTTTATAACAAAAAAAAATTAAAAAAAATTGATAAAGAAGAAAAGTCTAAACTCACTTTATATTTAAAAACAAAAAGTAGAAACTAGTTTATTTATGAAAATTCATATGTATTAAAATGATATAAGTGATAATGACAAATTATTTTTCAAAATTCTCGAAAAATCGAAAATTCCTATAATCCTATAAGACTAGACCGGGCTTTATATTCTAAACTCAAAATATTTCTCGGTCCGGGCCGGACCGGTCACCCGAATTCACACCCCTATCATATATATTGATTGACCCGAAATCGATTCAGTTGTTTTAGATTTATTTAAAACCAAAATAGTTTCGGTTTACAATAAATTTATACCTTTATTGATCTGAATGCCAAAAATTTTACAAAGCAAATCAAATTACTGAGTTTTGGTTTGGTTTTGTTTGGTCTAATTCGATAAGTAAACCAAAAGATAAAAAATGTCTGAACATGACTAAAAATGGTAAGTATGTCATAAGAGATTCTACCCAAAAATATGTATCTTTTTAGGCAAAAAGAGAAACATTTCCTTTTAGTGAGACTTTATACAATGGCATTACTAGAAGATGAGTTTATACAATGGCATTAGTAGAAGAGAGTCTTGTCAAAGCTGCTTTTCCAAACATATCAACTGCATTGTTTTGAGCTTTAAGATAAAGTTAAAAGATAGAAAAGCAAAGAAAATGATAAGGCTTCTAGTATCAAAAAGATGCATACAATCTCATTCAACTACAATCTTAAACTAAATGCATAGTCGATATAATATTAAAGTCCACGAAAACTTGAAAGCTCAAGAAACCTAATACTGACACATTCTTGAGAGTTTCACAGAAGGAAATGGTTTTTTCAGTAAAAAAACAAATTAACAAAGTCTATGTTTAAGGATCCTTTGTTAAACTAAATTCTATCAGTGAATTCATGATTAACCATTCAAAAGCACGTGCATTCCAAACATTATCACTAAAGTAAATAGGAATACTTGAAACTTGAGGAGCAAAGTGTCTTCCTTCCGTTGTGAAATTACTACCCTTTCAAATCATCTAAAAAAACAAAATTTTATAGAAAATATCTACCAAATCACATATAGATTTCTACTTTTATTCTCTAAATTTACTAAACCATTCAAATAACTACAAAATCACCTTAAAACTTTCCAAAATTAGAACATTCCAAAATCTTCTAAAACTCTTAGTTTAATACATCCCCTACATGTTGATATATTTTTTTAAAGATTTGTGTAGGAAAAACAAAGATGAAAACAAAATGTCATAGGAAACACTGAACGGAGAGTTAATGATATTTGTTTTTGATTAAAATGGAATCATTAAAAATAAAATGACTATGAATGTAGTGATGGATTGGTAATCACCCAAAATTACATTAGGTCTTGTTAATGTAAATTCTATCAGTGAATTCATGATCAACCATTCATGATCAACCATTCAAAACCATTAAAACTTTCCAAAATTAGAACATTCCAAAATTTTCTAAAACTCTTAAATACCCCCTACATGTGGGAGAATGACCATTTAAATCCTCAAGTATTGAAAATTGACAGTTTAATTCCCCAACTATCAGATATGCAAAATAATTCCTCAAGTTTTAGGTGATTTAACGAAATTAAACTCGTAACTAGTCCACGTTTAACACTTAACAGAGAACGTTAATCAAGTAAAAAAACAGAGAACAATAATCTAATTGTTTGTCTGCGAAAATATCATGTTTTTCCCCAAATCAAACAACATGAACTCTTAATCCATTTAGAAAACAATAAGAGAGAGAATTATAACAAAAAGGAGGGACATAACAAAACAAGATGTTCTAACCCGAGAGCACCTCCTCCAGCAAAACGGCCAAGAGACCGACCAAAAAAATATCAGGTTTATTAATTTTCTTTGTGGTTGTTTTGATTGTCTTGGTGGTTGATTTGCTTTGTCTCTTTGTAGGAACAATCATCAGAGGCTGTTTCATCACAAGCTGGATATACACAAGCATCTCAACAAAGATCTTCTCAAGGCAGATTTGGTTTCTCAACCTAAATATCAAGCTGATTCAACGCAAGCTCTTTTTCACATTCGGCTCTTATCTTTATGTTTCTTTCTCATGATCAGCTTATAATGCTATTCTCTTAGCTTCTATCGTGTAGTTTTCACTTTTATGTCTTGTAATACAATTATTTCATCTGTCCTAATATCTTTTGAATTCTCTTAAAAAGTCTCTTATGATCTACCATTAAGTAATCTCAAAAAGTCTTACATTGATAAATAAAGTCTTATATTCTTAAATCAAACAACAAGTATAACACAAGCTTTTTTGTTGTCTTCACCTTCAAACATCAGGTGGTACATGGTTACAATGCCCAGCATACAAAAATAGAAAACAAGAACAATATTGTTCAGCTTTGATTTCTTAAGCTCAGATTTTCATTGAAGAACTTCTTCTAAAACTCTTAGTTTAATACATCCCCTACATGTTGATATATTTTTTAAAGATTTGTGTAGGGAGAACAAAGATAAAAACAAAATGTCATAGGAAACACAACAGAGAGTTAGTTATATTTGTTTTTGGTTAAATGGAATCATTAAGAATCAAATGACTATGAATGTAGTGATGGATTGGTAATCACCCAAAATTATATATTTTATTTATTAAAAATCGAATTCTAATCCATTATAATGCTAGTTTAAAATTCATAACATGTTGACATCTTGGAGCTTTTTAAGAGATAATTTTCTATTTAAGCACAAAGTGAAAATATTAATCGACCCACATTAGGTCTTGGTTTGCTAAAGAGACAAAGGAAACAAAAATTAAAAAAAAATGAAAGAAAAGGAAAAAAAATAACAGTGACTAAAAAACTCTAAACGCTGCCATTGACGTAGAAGCTGACAGACGAGGAAGATGTTTCCGCCTGAGAGAAGGATGAGATGTGTTTGCTCACAGAAACACTCAAGCTTCACCATCTTCACGCCATTAGCCTCAAAATGTGGAGAGAGCTTTGCGCCTTTGGAAGTGATAATTGATTTCCAATATTATTCAAAAATATGTATAAAAATGAAAATAGGGTAATAAGCTAGAAGTGTTCCAAAAAGTGTGATAAGGCAGAAAATAAAGAAAGTATCTTGTACAAATATTGCCACATATCCACTTATGATATGTGTTTTCATTGATGAAAGTTCATCTCAATTTAACAATGTCTAGAGATTCAAATGAGAGACTAACGAATGATGATGCTCTTATGGAGTTGAGCATCTCGAAAGTTCACTATTTGAACTCTATTCTCATAATTTTGCAAATCCTTTTCATTTTTCTTTCAACTCATATCAATTTATATATGTCATAAAACAATGTAGAACAATTAAACGTTAAGCATCTATCAATTTGTTTGTTTAGCGGATAGTAATCAACTTTCAAGTGGTCTCTCCAAAACACAGAGATGATAATTTTGTGTTTGTCTAGATTGATTTGTGATCCTATGACAAACAAAAGAAAATAAAACATACTTAGATTAATCAAAATGTTAATATATAATATGGGGTTTATTTGCATAAAAATTAGCAAAACTTATGTTAGCTTTTAATACTTACGAGATGGAAAGGAAAAATTTCAGCCTCAATCAAGCATGTCAATGATTTTTTCCACTCATTTCTCTAGAGATAACATCTTTTAATTAGGTTGTAATGGACAGAATCTATGCAATATGTAACTGATGAAATAAAAATACCAAAGTTTAAGATAACTTCAGTGGTTCAATTGTTAAATTGAGTATCTAAATAACAAACTATAATTATTTTATTAAATAATTAAAAAAACATAACCAATGAAAGATAGACACATAAGCAAATAGGGGTTCTGTTGAGGTTCAGAAAAAACTATATTTAGATACTTTGGTCAGTTTTACTTTGCTTTTTTATATTAAAATTTTGAGAATTACCACCTTCTCATACCTACCTTTGTTGGATGTGCTTGTTAACAAAAATGTATGGGTGTCACAGACACAAATGGGCCTAGCCCAAGCCTATTCCCACGTCCGTGAAAATACAGTTTTTCTTTTCCAATATATGCAATGCAGCATTGAGTTGAAGTTTCAAATTTTTTGATATGGATTCAAATCGAACTCTCGGTAAATATTCCAACAGTTAGCCCATGCACATGATGCCACATTCTTCCACGTATTCATCGATGGCGACTTCTCTCTGTTTTTTAGTTATATCAAACTCCACCCAACATAACCAGGAGAAAATGGTGATCGTTAAACACAAACCCCTCACGGTTTCTTCTCTTCAATCGTGTATATATACGCACACAAACCCATCTTAAATCCTCACCAAAATAACCAGAAAACTCACATTCCTTTTTAGTAGAAATCTCCCATGGACGACAACGTACAGATCCATAAGAACGTCAAGCTATGTTATCATTACCTGATCACTCACTTTTTAAAGCTCTTGCTTGTCTCTTCGCTGACGGTTCTGGTCATGAACGTCTCCCGCTTAAGCCCAAACCAGCTTGCATTCATCTTCCTCGTAGCCCTTCTCGGAACCACTCTCTTCTTCATTTCCCGACCAAGATCAGTTTACCTTCTTGATTACTCTTGTTACCTCCCTCCGTCGAGTCTCCAAATGAGCTCCAAAAAATTCATGAAACATTCTGAACTAACCGAGCTTTTCAACGAATCATCTCTCGAGTTTCAGAGCAAGATCCTGAAACGATCCGGTCTCGGCGACGAGACTTACGTACCGGAGGCTATCCACTACGTCCCTCCGCGTCCCACTATGGCCTTGGCGCGTGAGGAAGCCGAGCTGGTGGTCTTCGGTGCACTAGACAGTCTCTTCGAGAACACCAAAGTCAACTTAAAGGAGATCAGTGTTCTTGTAGTGAACTCTAGTTTGTTTAACCCCACGCCGTCTTTATCGGCTATGATTGTGAACAAGTATAAGCTTAGAGAGAACGTGAAGAGCTTTAACCTAGGAGGGATGGGATGTAGCGCTGGTGTGATCGCTGTTGATCTAGCTAATGACATGTTACAGTTATATAGAAACACTTACGGTCTTGTGGTTAGCACAGAGAACATAACTCAGAACTGGTACTTTGGTAATAACAAAGCCATGTTGATACCTAACTGCTTGTTTAGGGTTGGTGGATCCGCGGTTCTGCTCTCCAACAAGGGTAGTGATCGTAAACGTTCCAAGTATAAGCTTGTTCACACGGTGAGGACTCATAAAGGAGCAGATGAGAAAGCATTTAACTGCGTGTACCAAGAACAAGACGAGGCTTTGACAACGGGTGTTTCTTTGTCTAAGGACCTGATGGCTATAGCTGGAGAAGCTCTTAAGACGAACATCACCACTTTGGGTCCTCTTGTTCTCCCCATGAGCGAGCAGATTCTCTTCTTCGCGACTTTTGTTGCTAATAGATTGTTCAATGCTAAGAAGAAGATGAGGCCTTACCAACCGGATTTCAAGCTTGCGTTTGATCATTTCTGTATACACGCAGGAGGCAGAGCCGTGATCGACGAGCTAGAAAAGAGTTTAAGGCTTTTGCCTAAACATGTGGAAGGGTCGAGAATGACGTTGCATAGATTTGGTAACACTTCTTCGAGCTCTATATGGTATGAGTTGGCTTATACAGAAGCTAAAGGAAGAATGAAGAATGGGAACCGGGTTTGGCAGATTGCTTTTGGAAGTGGGTTTAAGTGTAACAGCGCGGTTTGGGTGGCACTTCGTGATGTTGAGCCATCGGTTAAGAATCCTTGGGAACATTGCATCCATAAATATCCTGTTAAGATAGATGTCTGAGTTCATAAGAACTGGTTGATTAATTGGTCTGTAAATATGGTTAGTCCTCTCCATGTACCAGAAGACTTACTGTTCTTATTTTCTTTTACCATTCGGTAAGAAGTCAATTGTATAAGTATATGTTTATATATTTATATAAGGGTAGTACTCGTTAATTTACCAAAAATTTCTTGAAAACTGGACTCAACCATCGCACTGCAATTTAACTAAGTTCTGAACAATCCAATTTTTACATAGAAAGTTTAGACAAAAAAAATATTTAATATATAAGTAATGTCCAACTCAACTAAATATGAGACATTTTGATAAAAACCCGGAAACAAATTTATAAAGAATATGTACTACTTAAACTTAAAATGAACAATATCATAATAACATAACAGATAAAGATAGTGACGGCCTTGATGAGAAGCACAACAAACAGCAGCTTCTGCCCTTCAAAAAGATATCCTTGAATAAATCAGGTTTTTTAGAGCGAACATATATTATTTTAGCTTCAAAAGTACAGAATCAAAATATAAAAAATGGCCAATTTTTTTTTATAAAAATGCTTGTGGTCTTCCTCATGTCAGGACGGCACTGGGCAAAGATAGAGTTGGATATAAACTTGAAAAAAAACATAATGAACAAACTTGTTCTTGTGAACTGTGGATAGAGGTCCGGACCAAAGTTCTATTAATTTGGGGACTGGTTGAATCAAAGCCATTGAACAAAGATGGAAATGTTTTGTTAAAAGAAACACAAGTATATATTATATGTAGGGTTTCTTATAGTTATATGTATCTATGTTTAAGTAAAGCGTAGATGCATGTATTCCAAAAAGTTCACGAATTAATATACACGTTTTATAGGTATTGATATACAAATTACAACATAACTTCTTGGAATAAACGGGGCTCTTTAACACAATTAACAAAGTCTTCTGGGATCTGATTGTAAAATAACATTCTTAAGATTAAACTCACCCGTATTCAAATGATCTTATTCCAGACATTCCTTTCCACGCCTTTGTTTACTAATATTCGAGTATTATTCTTTCAAAAAAAAAATATTCGAGTATTTTTTTTTGTCAACAAAATATTCGAGTATTAACTTGCGGAAGTACTCATTCCCGAGAAATACTGATCCCATAATTACTCAGTCTATGTCGGTTTATCATTGCTAAGGACAAAAGTTCTCTTAAATTTAATACACATATACACATATTTAATATTTAGCCTTATGTAATACTCTCTAGTGCATCCACTCAAATAATATCAACTTTTTATAATTTTAACTTATTATTTAAATATTATTTTTTAAAAAGTAATAATTTTCTTAGTACAAATACTTTTGGTCTAAACTACTTACATTGTGAAACGGAGGAAAATGAAGTATTATTAACGCAATTTTAAATTAAAAGTATGAATGGTGACTAAGAAACGACGAGGAATAATGCATTTTCTAACGTTCCTAAAAAATATTATTTACAAAGAATAAATTTTTCTTCTGATTCTTTTTCATTCTTTTTTTTGTAGAGAAATAAAGAATAAAAATATTCGTTGTTTTGAAAAGGAACAACCATTCTTTCTCATTCATGCTATTTTATTTTTTTACGTTTATTTTCTATTCGTTCCTCTTATTTCCAGAATGATCACCAGTCGGATCCTAAAACTTTGTAAAAAAATGTCAAAGAGGATCTTGTAATTAGAGATAGAAATCTTGAGACTCTTTATTTGGAATAACAATGAAGAAATTTTAGGAAATGAATCTATGACGCTATGTTTATTTTTATTTCATTTTAAACTGAAAGCATTATTTTTATCGAAATGAATCTGGTTATAACATATACTAGAGTTTTGACCCGTGCGTCCGCACGGTTTTTTGTTTTAATTAACATAAATATAATATGTCAAACATATAGCAATTTAATATTTCCATTTGCCCTCTTTTAATTTACTTCTTTTAGCAACACACTTCTTCAGTTTATTTATACTGTATACTGTGTTGCTGATCTTATTATAATTTTATACTAGATTTTGACCCGCACGCCCGTGCGGGTTTATATTTCAAAAATATATTACTATTTATTTTTCATGATAATATCAAAGCTGGATAAAAAATTCAAATCTGAAGAACCGAACCGATCACGATCCGAAAGAGTAATACCAAACCCGAACCAAAATTGATTAAATATCCAAATTATTCAAAATTTTGATATTTAGACAATCGAAACCATAACCAATTCAAACCGAAGTACTTTGGATATCAAAATGTATCCGAAAAAGATTTATATACTTATATACATATTAATTATTTTTAGTTTTATTGTATATAAAAACATACAGAATATATATGATTCTTTTAGGTTGGTTTAAATACTTGAAAATATATAAAAATAGTCAAATATAAATATCTAACATAGTGGAAGTACACTCAACGCACCAAAAATATTTAAAATAATTATTATTTTTTATCCAAAATTTAAACTAAACCAGTTTATATGTTAAGTTTAGATATTATGACATATGTTATTCAGATTTATAACAATATATTATTTTATTTATAGATTGTAAGTAATTAATGGAAAACCATGTTTTAATGTGTAGTTTATTCTGATTTTTTACAGAAAAATTGGATTCATATTCCACATATCATGTCAGTATATAAAATCTTAAAAATGTAGCATGTAAGATTGGTCTTATTTGTGATGAATTTGCGTTGTATTTCTCAATGATTATTTTACGGTATATGTTGCTCAATAATTAAGTTGACTGAACTACTCAATTGATGCCGTTTATTATAATTGTTAAAGCCTGTTGTTTATGATCATCTGGTTAGACGTATTGTTTGGTTAACTTAATTTTAATTTAAATGTAGACGGTTTGATTTAAGTGTTAAAAACGGTTAAGGCAGTGGCATATATTGGTAAATATTGTGGAAAATTTAGGGTTAAATATTATTTGTACTTCAGTTTTAATAGATTAGATTGGATGTGTGTTGTATTAATTATTTGATTATGCAAAAAAAAAATTGATCTATGTTTAAATATACTTTTAATTATAAGTTTACAAAAATTAACTAACGTGTTTTATTATACGACAGAAATATAACATCAATATATTAATAAGTTTCATGTCGAACTTCAAATCACGTACAAATATATTTAAAAATAATAATTTCAACATTTACAGTTTGGGATTTATGTGTAGAAACAAAAGAATAACATAGTTTGGTTACTAATATGGGCCATAATACATTTACAAAGAAAATATGCTTTACGAAGATATTAACGGACAAAGGCCACCAAAAAATCTGGGAAATATCAATGTACACGTTGTTTTCAACCTAACTAATTATTATTTGTTTTTTTTTGTTTTTTTTTCTGTTGAACACAAAGTCAAAATCTGTAAGTAGTTCATATACGGAGATAGTTTATCTATGGAAATCAAGCTTTATTATGAGTAGTAAATTTTTATTTAGATTTTTAGTTTCCATTGGTTATCTATATACCAGCAATATATTGTTTACATATTTGATTGTGATATTTTATTGGCACGTATATATTGTTTTTTATAATTAGCACAACACGTATATATTGATCTCTCTTTTGAAATATCTTATATTTCAAACTTTTGTGTAGGTAAGAAATGGTGATCCCAAAAAAAGACCCGTGGACTTCTTAAACCGAACTAATTCAAATATATAATTACCGAACAGAATCAGTAAATTTCGTAAATCATATGATATAAAACGTATGATTAAAGTATATAATTACCAGAACAGGATCGGTTGTCTACTACCTAAAGGTACTTACAAAAAAAAACCTTAAATATAATCATGTATTGTTGTAATATATACATGTTTTGATAGTGTCATTATTCAAATAATACTCATAGATTTGTAATATGTTTAAAACTATACATATTTCGGCCCAGGTGGTGGTTATTGTCGATCATCAACATTAATGTGAATGGGCTTTGTCGATACAACTAATAAAAGCTTGGGAGAGATTTAATTTTATTGTTAAGATTGAGTGGCATTAGTTAGTAATTTTTGTGCAAAATTTAGGGTTAATTATTATTTGTACTTCAGTTTTAATAGATTAGATGGTTTTTTCATCAAGATACTTTCCTATTTTTTGGCACCTTTCATCGGACTACTGATTTATTTCAATGTGTATGCATGCATGAGCAAGAGTATACACATGTCTTTAAAAATGCATGTAAAGTGTAACGGACCACAGAAGAGGATCCATACAAATACATCTCATCGCTTCCTCTACAATTCTCCGACACACACACACTGAGCAATGACGTCCGTTAACGTAAAGCTCCTTTACCATTACGTCATAACCAACCTTTTCAACCTTTGTTTCTTTCCGTTAACGGCGATCGTCGCCGGAAAAGCCTCTCAGCTTACCATAGACGATCTTCACCACTTATACTATTCCTATCTCCAACAAAATCTCATAACCATTGCTCCACTCTTTGCCTTCACCGTTTTCGGTTCGGTTCTCTACATCGCAACCCGGCCCAAACCGGTTTACCTCGTTGAGTACTCATGCTACCTTCCACCAACGCATTGTAGATCAAGTATCTCCAAGGTCATGGATATATTTTATCAAGTGAGAAAATCTGATCCTTCTCGTAACGGCACGTGTGATGATTCGTCGTGGCTTGACTTCTTGAGGAAGATTCAAGAACGTTCAGGTCTAGGCGATGAAACTCACGGGCCCGAGGGACTGCTTCAGGTCCCTCCCCGGAAGACTTTTGCGTCGGCGCGTGAAGAGACGGAGCAAGTAATCATCGGTGCGCTAGAGAATCTATTCGAGAACACCAAAGTCAATCCTAAAGATATAGGTATACTCGTGGTGAACTCAAGCATGTTTAATCCCACTCCTTCGCTCTCAGCGATGGTCGTTAATACTTTCAAGCTCCGAAGCAACGTGAGAAGCTTTAATCTTGGTGGCATGGGTTGTAGTGCTGGTGTTATAGCCATTGACCTGGCTAAGGACTTGTTGCATGTCCATAAAAACACGTATGCTCTTGTGGTGAGCACAGAGAACATCACTTATAACATTTATGCTGGTGATAATAAGTCCATGATGGTTTCAAACTGCTTGTTCCGTGTTGGTGGGGCAGCTATTTTGCTCTCCAACAAGCCTAGAGATCGTAGACGGTCCAAGTACGAGCTAGTTCACACGGTTCGAACGCATACCGGAGCTGACGACAAGTCTTTTCGATGCGTGCAACAAGGAGATGATGAGAGCGGCAAAACCGGAGTGAGTTTGTCCAAGGACATAACCGATGTTGCTGGTCGAACGGTTAAGAAAAACATTGCAACGTTGGGTCCTTTGATTCTTCCGTTAAGTGAGAAACTTCTTTTTTTCGTTACCTTCATGGGCAAGAAACTTTTCAAAGACAAAATCAAACATTACTACGTCCCGGACTTCAAACTTGCTATCGACCATTTTTGTATACATGCCGGAGGCAGAGCCGTGATCGATGTGCTGGAGAAGAACCTAGGCCTAGCACCGATCGATGTGGAGGCATCAAGATCAACGTTACATAGATTTGGTAACACTTCATCTAGCTCAATATGGTATGAATTGGCATATATAGAAGCAAAGGGAAGGATGAAGAAAGGTAATAAAGTTTGGCAGATTGCTTTAGGGTCAGGGTTTAAGTGTAACAGTGCGGTTTGGGTGGCTCTAAGCAATGTCAAGGCTTCGACAAAAAGTCCTTGGGAACATTGCATCGACAGATACCCGGTTCAAATTGATTCTGATTCAGCTAAGTCAGAGGTTCGTGTCCAAAACGGTCGGTCCTAATAAATGATGTCGTTTGCACTCTTTCTTTTCCTTTTATTAGTTATAATAATTTGATGGCTACGATGTTTTCTCTTGTTTGTTATGAATAAAGAATGCAATGGTGTTCTAGTATTCAATTGTTGTAAGATTTTGAATTTTTGATACAATGGCTTCGAATGGTAACCAACCACCTTGCATGCAGTTTAACAGTACCAAAAAATCTTTATATATATCTAAACATTTTTGTTACTATTTAAACCGCAGTACACTTGTTTCACAGTTATTTCGCATGTTACCATTAGAATCAAAGAAAGGGATGTCCATGAGTCAACTTTTCCTGTACCTCTATTTCTCTACACACAATCTTCTATGAGTTTCCTTAGTCTTCTATACCATTTTTTCATAATTTTATTTTTGATTAAAACACAAATTCCTAATCAAATCTTCCCCCCTCTTTTAAACTAAACCCTAACCCTCCATCATGGATTAGTGAACCCATGGGGAAGTATTTAACTTCTATAGTTTTCAAATTTGAAAAAATATATTTTAAAATCGTTTTTAACCTTATTTTAATGATTTTCGTGAAAATATGAAAAAACAGTTTTTTTATTTTTGAAATATTTTTATCAAATTTTATAAATCAAATAAAAAATATTCACGTTTCCGATTTAATTTTATAATTTTTTGTTAGACATATAAAATTAAAAGAAGAAAACTGTCTAATAGAAATTAAGGAATGAGATATAGGAACATGAGAGGAATTGCCTCGATGTCCATAGAGCTCAACTGATAGTTGAATAATGAGAAATTAATGATAGGTGTCAGAGAATTGGAGCATTACCCAAGAAGCATACTTCAGCAAAAGAAAAAACAAATCTACTATGTTTTGACTTGAGTGCATATCATATATATACTATGTAGTTTTTTTTTGTTTTTTTTGAGAATTAATATATTTACTAGTCTTTCCATTTTATATTAAGTGTCGTCGTAGAGAAATTTTTCCATTATAAAATACTTTTCCGTTTTATTTTATTTGTCGTTCTAAACTTTGACATACAGATTAATAAAACATTTAAGTTTGTATATTTACTAGATAAAAACATCATTACCAATACACCGAACCAGATTTCAACCAATAGAAAATAGCTTATAATAAAAAATCAATAAATTTTGCATTGAAATCATAAAACGACACTTATTTTGAAACAAAAATTTTGCTCTAAAACGACTCCACTCTTTTTCCTATTCAAAGATCAGCCCTTTAATTCGAAACAGAAGAAGTAAGTATCAATTAGCATCTCAATTCAGAATTTATTAATTTTATTATCTAGTTTATTTTTTTTATTGGATGAAATATAAATAGGTGTATTGATAATGATATTTTTTATACAGAAAATATATAAACTTGAATAACTTTTTAATTTGTGTGCACAGATATAAAATGACAATTATTATGTAAGATAAGGAGCATATAGTGACGTCAAGATGCAATACACACATTTTTTTATGCCATCTATAATTTATTATAAGAGACTAAGCAGTGGGATAACTCATATACAAACAAACATAAACTAAAGCCCAATAAACAGACAGGGCCAGTAATAAAACAACAGTAAATGGGCTTTGAAACCTAGCTCACTAATGGAACCCGCAACCCTAAATACGCCACACGTCACACCGCAGCGGAAGAGCGCCCACGTGTTGAGATCTCCCATCTCACCGAGCCACGCGTCACCTCGTCACTCACCGTGACCTACACACCCAGACAACGCCGGAACGACCGAAAACACCACCGTTTTCGCCAGAATGACACCGGAATTGTAAGCGTCGCACTCCACCCTCCTCCTAACATCCTTCAAACGACGAGCATCATCAGGTCAATCCCGAGATCTCATCCGTTGGACAGATCTGATTCATTATCATAGAGAGGAAAGAGTCACGCCATCAAGAATCCCACAGACCAAGGACCAGAACCAGAAAACATAAAGCCGCCGACTACATTTACTAGCTATGTACCGCGGAGATAAGCCGACCGTCCGTTGTTGAAGGGAAAAGGAAGGACGCCGGAGACAAAAAGCCAGACGACTAAAAATATCGTCGCTGGAAGCAAGAGCCAGTCGATTTACACCGAACCAGAGAAGAGCACGAGAACAGAGGGCCCGATTGGCAACGTGGCTGAGGAAGCCCACTGACGCCGGTCAAGAAACGGCGGAATCAAGTCGGAAAAGTCTAGAGAGAAGGGAAAGCGATTGTAGAGAGAGGCTTTTTGTTTATTTTTATCTTAGATGCAATACACATAAAATATATACTATTAATTTTGTAATAAATCTGGTGAATATCTATCTCCAATTCATCACACCAGAAACAAGTGTCGACATAGACGTGCATACATTTCTTTTTGGGGTAAAAATATACGTGCGTACATGTAAACTAGTAGACACATAGCACCTATTTATGCGCACATTTATAAATCGAATTCGGAACCCACACATTAGGTGTGTTGGCACTTGGCACTACTTTGAAAGTGTATGCATGTATAGGATGACAGAGAAATAAAGTTCATCATTTATGGATTAGTCCAAATTCATCACATCAAAAAAGTAACGACCATTTATTTATTTATTCTTTTATTTTTCCGAAAAAATATTTAGGAAAAAATAATAACTGTGTCTTATTAAGTTGAAATCATATATTTTATGTCTTATTAGGCTAAATATTTTCAAAATAACAATACTATCCTTAATTTCAATTAAAAATTTGAAATTACAATTAATTAAACAATTGTTAAAGATTAAAAATAATTTTTAATAAAGGTAACTAAAAAATAAAAAAAAAAACTGAAATCACCAAATAAAAAAACTAAATGTCGAAGTTTTTTTGCATTTTTAATATGAATTTTTATTATTTGTTACTAGCAAATAAAAAACTATAATAAAAAATATTTTAAAAATATTTAGAATACATGATCTATGTAAAATATTAAAAATATTAATATTTGAAATATTCAGTTTTCTTATATTTATTAAATCGATTTTTTAAAAATTATTTAAATTATTAAAATCATGAAAATATTGTTTTTTATTTGTTACTAACAAAATATTGATTTTAAAATAAAAATATTAAAAACTCTTATTAGCAACAATAGCAACCTGTAAGAAAAAATTAATTTAAATATTGATTAAATCACGGTTTTCTTAATTTTTTTAAAAAATTGATTTAATAAATATAAAAATTGAATATTTCCAAGTATTCTCTTCCAATATTAGGATTTCCATTTTTATGGGTTTTAGATTTATAATAATGTACAGATTCCGATTTCTACATATTTTAGAACAATAGGCTAAGTGCAGAATATGTTTTCCAAATATTTTTATATTATTATTATTTACGTAGATCACGTATTCTAAACATAATAGATTCAGTGAAAAAGTGAATTACATATTCTAATGCGTAGAATGTCAATTTTATTTTCTGTAGAACAAAATAAAAAAGTATGATTTAAATATTTTTAGAACTGGAAAAATACTAATTAGTTGATATAAGTATTTTATTAGTAGTTACTATTTCTTGATTTTTTTGTTTATAAAACTATTTATTTGATTTATTTTAAAAATATTAAAGGGTATTAAAAACAAAAAATGACACGAAATAAAAATTATCCTAATAGGACATAGTTATTATGTTGGGCGTAAAACACAATTTTCCATTTTTTTTACTGAGACCATTTCTTTGTTTCAAAAAATTTTATACCCTTGCCCCTTTCCTCATCTACTAACTCTAATTGCCTCTAATCAAGTGGTTGAGTGTCCACATTTCCGGTCTTCTCTAACGGAGTTTGATTCCACTAAGTCGCGCTTCTCCGATTAAAGGGTTGGTTATAGATCAGGTTCAACGATCCAACAGAGATTTCATGTCCTATATCAATCATATAAAGATTAAATTATTAAAACAAAAATTGAATAAAAAGTAGGAAAATTAAAAAGAATTGAAAACAATTTTTTTTGAGAAAGGCCTTCAAAGAATTGAAAACAATTGCCATGCTATGTTTCTGAATGGTCTTTTTCTTTGAGATGCTTGCTAATTGATGTATCGGTGAAAGTGATCATGTAAAGCTAACTTGTTTAGTAGTTCATGTGGTGGGCGGCATATATTGAGGGAGCATGACGATTACGTGGCAAGTCCTCCCTCGCAATATAAGACAATCACAATACAGTAAGCCAATAGAGCATGGCGATGAGATGCATGAGCGATCTGAATAACAAAGATTCAGAGAACTCTTGTCTCAATATATTCATGTAATCATGTGAACAGTTCAACGTGAACAGTGTAATGTAACACTCACAGTCTTTTGTCACTATCAAAACGAAACTCAAGGAATTAAAGAGCATATTCCTTTTATTGTGCTCGTGTGATGAAAGAAATTAACTTTGACACCTTCCAGCTCGAGCAGAGTCTTCATCACACTAAGTTTTTGTGCCACTATTTTTTAGCAATTTCTCAGTTCTCCAAACATCAAATCCCAAAACTCAATATCTAGCTACTACTACAATCATCTTGTTGTGAATGCAAATAATATACCAAATAATGTCTAGTGTATATGATGTTCAATTCTGATTACTACATAACTTTTGAAAATAAGTACAACAATAAAACCATTTGACCTTATCTCAAAATCCAAATTTATCAATATAATTTAGCGATTTAGGTAGAATTGAACATGAACTTAAAAAAAACCCAACACATCTAAATTATATTGATTAATTTAGGTTTTGAGGTGAGCCTTTTGGTCTATTAACTATGAATGGTGGGAACATTACACAAATACTGCAGAAATTGTTATATTTTCCAGAGAAATATAGAGTATTGTACCATTCTCCGTTTTTCCCCCGTAAATTATCGCAGTTAACCGTAGAAGAATTGGAAAAGAAGTCAGGATCGTGGTGGTATTTGAGGTGAGCCCTTTGGCCCTCTAAGACCAAGGGCGGCAATTTATGGAGAGAAAAAAACAGAAAGTGGTGCAATACTCTCCATTTCTCTGGAAAATATAACAACTTCTGCAGCATTTGTTAATGCTCCGACCACCCATAATTAATAGGCCAAAAAGTTCACCTCAAAATCCAAATTAATTAATATAATTTAGATGTGTTGGGTTTTAAAAAAAATTTATGTCCAATTCTACCTATTATATTGATTAATTTGGGTTTTGAGATAAGGTCAAATGGTTTTATTGTTGTTTTCAAATGATATGTAGTAATCAGAATTGAACATCATATTATACACTAGATATTATTTGTTTTAATTTCCAATGTGGTATATTATTTGCATTCACAACAAGATGATTGCAGTAGTAGCTTTTTGCGCAACAGGAAACTTTCATATTAGGAGATCAAACGAAATGGGTTACAAGAGCGTTTTGGATACAAAGATGGGCTTTTGCGATCGAGTCCGCAGACCCGTTAGAAAACCTAGAGCAAAATGAAAAAAGACAGAAAGAGAAAGCTGATGAAATCGAATCGACGTCCGACAGAACACCGTAGAGGTGCGTTGGTCTCCGCTTCGTATTGATCGCTGCGATGAGCGCTTGAGCATTTGATCAAAGCCAGATTGCAGTAGTAGCTAGATATTGAGTTTTGGGATGTGATGTTTGGAGAACTGAGAAATTGCTAAAAAATAGTGGCACAAAAACTTAGTGTGATGAAGACTCTGCTCGAGCTGCAAGGTGTCAAAGTTAATTTCTTTCAACACACGAGCACAATAAAAGGAATATGCTCTTTAATTCCTTGAGTTTCGTTTTGATGGTGACAAAAGACTGTGAGTGTTACATTACACTGTTCACGTTGAACTGTTCACATGCAGGGTTCACATGTGATTTTATTGAAGTGAACCTTAAGTAGACACGCATGCTCAATATGATAGAAAGACTGACAAGACATTAAAAATAAACAATGATTGCGAGCAAATTTAAAAGATAAATTGCGATCGAAACAGGCTGTGAATTCAATTTCGGGTTGTTTTTTTGGTTAATGCAATTATCAAAGACGAAACATCTACTTGAACTGAATATATATGTTTTGACGAATAATGAAAGAAAAATAGAAATAGACTAAGATTCATGACATAAGTCATAAGTATAAATTCAAGATAAAGTTTAAATCGGTTTAAAAACCTAGTACATATATAATAAATAAATTATTTTTTTAAGTTTTGTAAATATCATATAGGAAGCGGCTTCTTGTTTACTCATGAAAGAGTTTTGTGTTCCTCTCTTGCATAAAAAGAAACTGGAGTTTGGATCTTTTAAGCTGTAATCTTTCTTTAATCTAATAAAACTTTCAAGGGAAAAGGTGGTCTCCCAGACATAGCAGGTGGAAACTTGAACTGGATTACAAATTCTTTGTGCATTTTCTTTTCATATTAATTTTGAGTAGTAGAAAGGTTGGAACTTCATATAGAGAAAAAGAGCACAAAAGAGCATATATTGCACACAAGGGAAAACGTCAAATACCTAATCACATATATACCTTCTAAATTTCAAATTAATATATATTTTAGAGATTTCATACGTACTAAAGAAAACATGTAAATTCTTGATTATATATATATATAGACTATCCATCGAAATTAGATCAAATGGAAAACAGACGAACCGATTTTTCGAAGAGTCTTTCTATCTGTCCGGATCTGATCTATATGAAAAAATATGTAGTTTTTGGTTTTCGCCTCTTTTACTAACGCGTCTGTTCGACTATTCTGACTCCAAAGAATATAAGACAAATTCACCTCCTTAAAGTTTTCTTGTAACCTCTAAAACATCTCGATCTCTATCGCAAATAATGGCTAATCCATCAGATTTGTGGTCATGTCCACTAAATCTGTATAGTCCGTCTCGAATCGAACTGATGTTATCCTTCTATCTTTCATACATGAGGCCGTCCAAAGTAATTAGTTATTTTCATAATTTTAAAATATATTGTTCTTCGTGATTAGTTATTTTCATAATTTTTAATCAATTATAACCATGATTAATATTTTCAAAATTTACAATTTATTACTGTTATATGCATTAAAAATGTAAAATATGTATATTTGAGAAACATTTTTTATAAAATATAAATCATTTTGAAACGTTAATAATGTGATATCGAAATAAGTACGAGGTTAAGAGAACAGAGTTAGTAATGTGATCAGAGGACTGTTCTTTCTGACAAGACAACCTTTGTTTCTCTGCCTCTTCTTATTATTATTTTCTTTTCTTTTTAACAGAAAGAAAAACACAGCACCGGTTTAAGAGCTCTCTCTTATCGTTCTCTCCAACCTCTCACACACACAAAAATATTTACTTGGAAGACTATATTGAGCTTCGTTCCATTAGCCACTGATCAATGTAACCATTTCTCTTCTTCCTGCCCTTCAATTTCAATCATTTCTTGATTTTAGATAATTGCTTGTGGACTGTGGTCTTGTTTTTCTTTTTTTTTTTCTTTCTTTGGGATCTTTGATTGTAACCAGAGCTGATCAAGAGCTTCGTATGTGGAGAGCTGTAAATGTTTTGTTTTAAGATCGAAACTTTTCAAGATTTCAAGAATTTTTTTTATTTATACTAAAATGGTATTAATTTCCAGTAGTTGCATGGTGAGATCTGAACCAAACCATGGAAACTTAGGGTGAAGTTTGATGATACACACATTGATCACTGAGTATAAATAAACATTTTTATGTTGTTAGTCTGTTAGATTTATGTCTCTAATCAAGTCCGATGTCTATTTTTGATTCCAGAAGATATTTGTTTAAGTACAAATGTCTGACCATGTTATGGGAAAGAGTTGTATTGCTGGTTATGAATCTGTCTGGTTGAGTCGTTGGATTCGGAGAGGTAGCGCATGTGAGTTAAAGGCTCATAGTAACCGCGATGCCAAGTGTTATATGAAGAGACACTTGCCAAAAGATGATGGCCAGCTATGGAAGGCGGAATCAACAGGTTCAATGAAACTTAAGGCGAAAACGTTGAATAAGTCTCTTGGTCTATTTCCTAATCTTGATTTCCGCTCAAAGGATAAAGAATCATCTACTAAGACTGATACTTTGCAGACAGATAGATTACCTCTAGCTGGTATTTTAAAATCTTAAACGTTACATTTCATACAACCTTTGATATATTCTAGCTAGTTCTTACAAAATACTCCATCTGTTTCATTATAAGTGTCGTTTTAGACTTGTGCACACGAATTAAGAAAGTATTTAATTTTGCATATTTTCAATATAAAAACATCATTACCGATACAATTCAACCAATAAAAAAATAGAATGGAGAATAAAGTTAATAAATTTTGCATTGAAACTCTAAAACGACACTTATTTTGTAACGAAAAAAATTCTCTAAAACGACACTTAATATGAAACGGAGGGAGTATTTAGCTGCTTGCTTAATCTATTATCTAATATCTGTTCTGGTTTTTATTTTATTGGCAGGCTCCATTTCATCAAAGGTCTTGAGAATTGGACAGGGGGAAGAAAGGGTCGAGATAATACATGGCATGAACAAAGAACGTCTTATTGTTGCGGATGGGGAAGTAGCAGAAACAAGCATTTCAGCTACTCAAAGAATGAATGTTGAACACTTTGTCAACAACGCCAATTTGCCTAAAGAGTGCAAGCGTTTACGTTTGAGCCCTGACACCAACTGTAGATCACATGTCAAACGTATGAAGACAAACGCCTCGGATGACAGCGGGAATGAAACCAAGAGCATGATGGTTGTAGAAGAAGGACCATCAGTGCACTACAAGAAATATGTCCATTGTTAGCGCGGGTTTTATGCTATGTTAGGGGTTTGATAGCGTTTTACCAAATGCTATGTATGCGGCAGCAATCATAGGTACCCCTTCTACGATAGCATTTTCGTAACGCTACAAAAAATAGAGATACAATAGCAATATTTGAATGCTATTATTAAATTAAATAATGGTTCATATTTCGTGCCATGATAGGTCATTCTAAAATTAAAAAAAAAAATTAAAATTAAACCCATTTTTTTATAATTAAAAATAAAATAAAATTTATTGATAAATAAATTTCGGTTTACAAAACTAAACCAGAAAAAATAAAAATAAAGTAAACCACAACGGTTTATCCAATTCGGTTTAAACTAAACCGGAAAACCCTAAACAAAAAAAAACACTAAACCTAAAAAGAAAAAGAAAACTCCAGCCGCCTTCAATCACGTCCATTAAGCTTCTTCATCTTCCTTCACCACCTGTATCTACTAAGAACAAAAGAAGCACCGATTCTTATTCTTCTGATCCTCACCGGTGACTCCAGAGACTCCGCTCACGACCACTTCCGGAGACTCCGCTCACGACCACAGACCGGGGGAGTATCTCTG
Source organism: Raphanus raphanistrum subsp. raphanistrum (assembly GCA_019706035.1). Lineage (NCBI taxonomy): Eukaryota > Viridiplantae > Streptophyta > Magnoliopsida > Brassicales > Brassicaceae > Raphanus > Raphanus raphanistrum. Next base: position 28,322,878 of record CM033987.1, on the reverse strand, counting down.
CTCACGACCAAGAACAAAAATAAATAAATTCGACAGAGAGAGACAGAGAAATAGAAACACCATGAACCTTGTTTCCTCCACAAAAAAAAATCAGATCCATAATAAAACATCAGATACAAAAATAGTGAGAGAGAGACCGTGGTGGGGGTGGGAAGGCGACCGCGGTGGTGATGAGCAGAGGATGAGACGCAGTGGTGGTGAGGCGAGAAGGAGACGTGGTGGGACAGAGATGGGAGAGGTGAGAGGTGAGAGATATGAGATTAGAGAGTGAAAGAGAAGAAGGAGAAGATGAAGAGTGAATAGAAAAAAAGATAGAGAAGAGAATGAGATCTGCCGTGGAGAGAGAGAGAGGAAAAAATCAAAAAATCAAAAAATAAAAAGCATAAATCTCAACCTTTAGATGTAAGTTAATCCAATGGCTAAAAAGTGTGATCCATGTATCTGAATCTTATTGGCCAGAAAATTTTGTCTTTCTTTTTCTATTTTTCTTTTTGTTTTGTTCTTTAGTATTTGATAATTTGTTTGTAAGTAATTTTTCTTAGTTATATCTTACATTTATTTTTTTGATCAAAACTTATATCTTATATAACAATTTATATTTTGTAGTTTATACTTTAAACTTAAAGTTTTACTTTTTGAACATAAGAAATTGATTTATTTTAAGAATTGATGTTTAAATTTGAAAATATTAGATTGATATCAAGATTAAGATTTTGGTCATCATTTTAAAAGTTTGTATGCTTATACTGAAATCTGATTTATAATTCAATCTGATTTGTATTTCATTTATAAATTTGTATGTTTGATTCTAATGCCGAAAATTTTAAAATAACTTTTCTTAGTTATATCTTACATTTATTTTTTTGATCAAAACTTATATCTTATATAACAGTTTATATTTTGTAGTTTATAATTTAAACTTAAAGTTTTACTTTTTGAACATAAGAAATTGATTTATTTTAAGAATTGATGTTTAAATTTGAAAATATTAGATTGATATCAAGATTAAGATTTTGGTCATCATTTTAAAAGTTTGTATGTTTATACTGAAATCTGATTTATAATTCAATCTGATTTGTATTTCATTTATAAATTTGTATGTTTGATTCTAATGCCAAAAATTTTTAAATTTAGATTTTATGGTTTAAAAGAAATTATGATTAAGAGTAAAGTTTGTTTTTGTGTTTTAAGGTTTGGATGTTGGAATATGAGGTCTAGGGTTAAAGTTTAGTATTCTAGATTAAAGTTGGAAAATAATAGATTTGAAGAATATATATAAGATTTGTAGTTAAATTTTTAATAATTTAGATTTGAATTTTATACTTAGAGTATTGAATGTGTAGTTTATGTTTGAAATTATGATTTAGGATGTAGGGTTCCATTCAAGATAAAAGATATGTATTTAGTAAATTATAGTTTAAGATTAAGAACATGAAATTTTGAGTTTAATTTTAAATTTGAAGTTAAAATATGAAAAAATTAGAATCTTAAGGGTTGTATATAGAGTTTAGGCTTGAAAACCATGTTTGTGATTTAGGGGTTCGAATAGCTTTTCATAGCATTAGTAGATTTTCTTAGCATTATAAAAATGTTATTATATGTTTTTGATAGTATTACTTAAACCGCTTAAATAATATTTTTGACGCTTACATCTAATTACCCGCTAAGTATTGGCGGTATCAGGAATTTTATCTTCCCGCTCACTTTATTTTCAGAATAGCATTAATTAAGTGTTATTTTAAGTTTTCATCTATTATAGCGTTTATCCAACGCTGTTATATAATACAAATTTTTTTAAGTCATCTACGATAGCAGTTCAGTAAAACGTGCTATAACAATATGCTATCAATGTAGATTTTTTTTGTAGTGGTGGAGAAGACCAACTACTTCTTTCGCAGAATCTTTAAACACGGATCAGGAAGAAATCAAGAATCTTCAGAATCACGTATCAGGAATATGAATATGGGAGGAGGAAGAGAAGACGTGACGCCTCTACATCCATGGATTCAGAGATGGTGTAAGAAAAAATCTACAGTGACTCATGAGAGTAGAGAAGGGCAACAAGTTAACCCAAAGAGCTTTGCGCTACAGAAGAAGTTTCCAAGAATTGCAGCAATGGCATTGATGGGGAAGGCCCTTAGAAGGTTTAAACCCGACCCGAGTGGTCTTAGAAAACCCAACTCCCTGTCATACTAATCTCGCTGGTGTCAGAAACACAAGACAAAACTTGAATCTACTTCAAACAAACTCGGGAAGTGTGTCTGAAAACGCAATAGGTATCAGCTCTCATTCATTACTTCTGTAACACGTAATAGTAAACTTCTACAATCTTGCTTCAATAAAATTCTCCTTTTCTCCATATTCTCACAGGACTTAACAGAAACACTCCAATTTAATGCAAGTAAAGGTGCATTCTAGAAAAAATGATAGTTCATAAAATAACATTGGATAAAGACAGAGATGAACAAAGAACACAATCCAACGAAACTAGCTGTTAGATCTACTGGCTTGAGTGAGCAGAGACCATCCTGATAATATCAATGCATTTGATAGATTAATATATGGAGCCTAAAATGGAATAGAATTAGGCTCATTTTTGCTAACAACAGGTATTATAATCACTACACATTGGATCCAAACTGTTTGTAATACTATTTTTGTTTTTGAATGATATTATTTCAACGAACAATAAATATTTGAGATTGTTTTTTTATCATAACTTATCGTTGAACAGAAAATTTCGCTTGTTGTACATTAAGACCAGCTTTCTATTAACTTACAATTGTGAATGATATATTTGAACAAAGAAACAATTATGGTAGTAAATCTTTTATCAAAAGAAAAGACAGTTATGCTTCTCAGCACCGTCACCGAGTGGTCATGGCCTCATGGGATAATATTATTCACAAACATGAAACTACTTTTATTTATACTTCACATAAATTCTTTTATATAATAAGATTCGTTGTTAATGTTAACTAATGCTTTTTTCTATAAAAACACATTTCTGTTCAGCGTTTCTATTGTTTCATGTAAACCAATTCACTATGTTTAATTATTTCATTTGATAGATAATATCACAATATAATAGAAATTAATCAGTATCATGAGATACTTTGGTGGACATCAATATATTTTAACATTTGACAAAATGTTCAAGTAGTGGGCTGCATTTCGCCTATTACAAAGACACGCTTTCTCTCATCTATCATAATTAGTTTATTTTCTATTTTGTCTGAATATTTAATTATTTACTTATAAACGATTGGTTGCATAAGTGTATTGATATAATTATAAAATATAGGGACCATGTCTTCTTATATAGGTTGATAGAATCAGAACCAAAATAGTTGTCTACATGTTATGAAGTAGTTTCAGATGAGCCTCTCCATTATCTTCAGCCTCCCTTACCCTTCCTCAAACACTCTTCTCCAATAAGGTAAAAAGAAAACTCTCTCAACTCATCTCTTGGATTCTAAAACACATTTTGGTTTATTACTCATCTTGATTCTTTAAATTCATTTAATAACTCTCAAGGCAATTTGATCTAAACTTCCTTTTCAATGAAACTGACAACATTTTATTGGTAGGTAATCAATTGCCGTGTGCAACAGAGTGCTTTAAAAGTCATCTATCCATGGCTGAGACAAAACCTGGTTAGTAGCACTTTCATATTTGCCGTAATTCATGTACTTCTTTCTTAAGACTAATGAAAAATGGAAGTGGTACTATCAGAAATAGAGATGTCAGAGGAGGAGAGAAAGATAGTAAAGATGTGTTCACTGAAGAAGAAAGCCATAAACGCTTCAAACAGATTCAAGAACTCATTCAAGAAAAAGGGTCGAAGAAGCACCAGCAGAGTTATTTCCGTACCGATTGAGGATGACATCGATGCAGAAGACCTCCAAGCTATCGATGCTTTTCGTCAAGCACTTGTCCTTGACGAGCTTTTGCCCTCCAAACTCGATGATCTCCATATGATGCTTCGGTATACACTTTTTTCTTCTTTTCATTACCATTTAATCTCTCTTTTAATTTCTAACCAATTACGCGACCAAGTCGTAAAGACTAATTTTTTTAAAACACCAAGTCTTAAAGACTATTATTGCATTATAGACCTGATTATTAGGGGAAAAAAATAATTTACCTCATGATTGTATCAACACGTACGATGAGAGTTGATACAAAACGGTCCCAGTTACGACTTTAGATGTCTTATAATTTAACCAAAATAAAATCTTTGATGCATTACAAACAAGCTTCTAAATCAGATAGCAAAATGTTTACAAAAAATGAGTTACTAAATCTTCTATTAAAAATTTGATATAGTGGTTCATGAATCATGACGTCTTATTTGATCTTGTTGGCATAATCAGAAACATAAAATTTCATCGAGAATATTAAAAAGTTTATTTTAAACATAAACAGATTCCTGAGGGCAAGAAAGTTTGACATTGAGAAAGCTAAGCAAATGTGGGCTGACATGATTCAATGGAGGAAAGATTTTGGCGCTGACACAATCATTGAGGTAAATTTCTTTCCTAAAATCTAGGAGCATTTTGGACCAACTCTCATCTCATATTGGTTAACAAACAAGATTTATAATGTATGTGTCTAATTATAATGAAGGATTTTGAGTTCGAAGAGATCAATGATGTCATGAAGCATTACCCTCAAGGCTATCATGGAGTAGACAAAGAAGGCAGGCCGGTTTACATTGAGAGATTAGGTCAAATCGATGCTAACAAGCTGCTTCAAGTGACAACAATGGACCGTTACGTGAAATATCATGTCAAAGAGTTCGAGAAGACTTTCAAGATCAAGTTCCCCGCTTGTTCTGTAGCTGCCAATAAGCACATTGATCAGAGCACAACAATCCTTGACGTCCAAGGCGTGGTATGTATACGATAAATCTATCATTCATGTCTTTGAATACAAAAGGGTAAGTTTCTTGATTATCTAAACCTACATGTGCGTTGTTCCGAGTGATTAGGGTCTTAAGAACTTCAGCAAGTCCGCGAGAGAGCTTCTTCAAAGGCTTTGCAAGATTGACAATGAAAATTATCCTGAGGTATAGATTGTGATTGTTTCAAACGCTAATTTATATGTATGTGAACAAAAAATACAAAAGGGCTTTCACAATTTAAAACCTTAAATATTTTACTAACAAATCTTTTCTTGTTTAAATGGTAAAATTCCTATATTTTTATATTACGTACTAAATGTACAAACAAAAACAAACGTAAACAAATCAAGGTCTTAAAATGTTGAGTTCCGGATTTCTTTGTAGACGTTGAACCGGATGTTCATCATCAATGCCGGTTCCGGGTTTCGGCTCTTGTGGAGCACAGTTAAGTCTTTTCTTGATCCCAAGACTACGGCAAAGATTCATGTTCTTGGGAACAAATATCATAGCAAACTGCTTGAAGTCATCGATGCTAGGTAAGATCACACGTCTTGAATATAAGTTTTGCTTCGCTTTGAATATTTTAATATTCAATATATTTTGTATTTATAAACAGTGAGTTGCCAGAGTTCTTTGGAGGCGCTTGCACTTGTGAGGACAAAGGAGGTTGCATGCGCTCTGACAAAGGTCCATGGAATGATCCTGAAGTTCTCAAGGTAATTAACAATTTACACACATAGTCCTTAGTTAGACACTAAATAAATTCATTTAAGCTATGTTCTTGAATCTGATGTTGTTGTGAAAAACACTAATCAAACTCGAAAAAAGCAAAAGAATTTAGAGCACAAAACTCAATTGAAAAAAATACTTGTTTTAGAGTTTTTATATTGATTCTATAAATGAATAGTTTACAAACATATTAGAACCGTATTTATAGAGCCTAAAAATCCGATACTCGTTTTACCTTTTGTGAAAACTTCGTTGTTATCTACTAAAACAGGTTTTCTTAATCTTAAAAGATAATTCAACGATTTTATCATTTTACTGATGCATTACTTCTAGAATCAACAATATTTACAAAAAAAATATATATTAAAATGGAAGCAGATGGCTATAAACCGGGAAGCAAAATGCTCACCAATTTCAGAAGATGAACACAAGCATGTTGACCAAGGAAGAACAACTTCAGTTCCAGAAGTAAGTTACAGAACAATAAATTTAAAATCAGCTAATTAATACTCTAAGAAAAGCTTATACTGAGTTTCTCCATTAACGCCACAGAGTCTTGAGAGAAACAATAAGAAAAGGGATGAAGACAATGCACATGAGAAGCAAATTGCAACCATTGACAAGTCTATGGATATGGCATGGCCTGCAAGAACTAAGAAATCCGAAAGTTTTAAAGCCTCTAAAGGTATATATCCTCTCATAGTTAGCTTAATTTGAAAAAAAATGTTTCTTCTGCACGCACTAATTAAAGTTTATTTAGGGCTGGAGTCTTACGTGAGGAAGGGGGTACCAAAGAAAGGGGAGGGATTACTTGTGGGAGGGGTCATGGCCTTTGTGATGGGAATCGTTGCAATGGTTAGGCTATCTAAAGACGTTCCACGCAAACTCACTGAGGCTGCTTTATATGGAAACTCAGTTTGTTATGAGGAATCTATGTCTAAGCAAAACAAAGCTCAATTTGCAGCACCAGTCTCAAGCTCGGAGTATATGTTGATGGTGAAACGCATGGCTGAATTGGAAGACAAGTGCATGTTCCTTGATTTGAAACCGGCTAATGTTGAATCTGAAAAGGAGGAGAAACTTCAGGCTGCGCTTAACCGTGTTCAAGTGCTTGAGCAAGAATTGACTGAGACCAAAAAGGTAAGACAAAATGTAAACTAATAATCCCAAATAATAACCAAATATGTTTTTAACCTATTAATCAGTGGTTTAACTTGAGTTCTTTTTCGGTTTAGGCTTTGGAGGAAGCCCTTGTCAGCCAGAAGGAGATTTTGGCATACATTGAGAAAAAGAAGAAGAAGAAGAAGCTGGTAAGGATACAAAAATCATTAACATCTATCATTAACTTCCCACATTGTTGTTTGTATTCATAACTTTAGTGTTACATTTTCCCAGTTTTTCGGCTTCTAAATGTGCAAAAGGAAAGAAGAAGAGATCGTGAAACAAGAGGCTGAATCAGAGAGTGTTTGTTTGTGATTTTTTCTCAATTGAAGAATAGATTCATCTTAAAAGCATCTGACTTGTACATTACTTGAAGTGAAAACTATTTGTGCTTTTTGCCTGTCACATTGTTTGTGTGTGTGTATGTGTGTGTCTCAGTTTCTCTATGAAGTATTTGTTATTTTATATATCCACGAGATTACATGACGATCTACGTTTGATTGCATTTGTATTATATAAACCGTTTGTATTAACATAATAGTCCTAGAATTATATTATTGTGAATTGGAATGATGGAGCTTTGGATTATTACATGATTAGGGTAGACCCGCCCTTCGGGCGGGATTTGATGGATTTATTTTATAAAAAATGTCACTTGGTCGACAAAAGAAAGATGTCACTTTGTGTAAATTTCTTTTTATGTTAAATTGAGCGTGAGTATGATTATTACATACACCAAAATTGAGTTCTTAGTATTGTTGGCATTTTAATTCCGAATTGTAAAAATTTATAGTGTGTTTAGTTATTATATTTGTTTTGGTGAATGTTAGTAACTGATATTATTATCATTTTTTGTTGTTGTGTTTGGCCTTTTGTGTTATTTTTAGTTATATTTGCGTATATATAATGTAATTAATCATGCCTATAAGTTTAATAATAAATATAAAATGGCAAATAAGAAATAAAAAGAAAAAAAAAGGTAAAAAATGTATTATTTTAGACAATCGGAATACACTATGCGAAAATGAGAATCATTTTGAGTAAAATATTGTGTTCAAAATGTAGGATATTTTATGTTCATGCGGATTCAGTCAATTATGCATTGGTATCCGGTAAACATGGTTTGGATTTGGTAATAATAATTTTAGTGAATTGATATTATATTTTAAAAATCACGGTTTATAGATATAATAAATAATACAATTTTATTGATATTTGGTAAGATATTTGCCTACAGTCCAATTTTAGGCAAATAAACAAAACATACTTTGACCTTTCTATCGACAAAATATCCGATTTAATATTTACTTATTTAATAATATTATGGTTAATAATTTACTTTTAAAGTTCTTTTATTATTATTATCTTAGTTGGTTTACTAAATATTTTTCTATATTTTATACTTTTTGTTTTGTATTTCATTAGGGGAATCAATTTTTTTTTTATGTTTGACTATATATATAACTTTCCTTATAGGGATTTGTTAGTTATATTTAAATTACTCTTTCTAATCAACCATTGAAATTTTTACAGTACAATAATTTAGAAGTTTGACTAAACTATAATTTTTGATATTAAAGCGTAATTTGATTTATACATAAATACGTACACGATAAAGTTAATATTCTCTTATCGAAGGTTAGTTATAATTTTTTCTACCTTTCTTGCTATAATATTTATGAAAGAATATTTCAAGTAGACATAATAGTTTATTTAATTAAACATGGATTTTTTATTTATTTATGCTGGCTCTTTCTTTATGGTGTCTTTGAAGTATGCATAATATTCTATTATATTTTTTGTGGATATCTTGATCCTTTAAAATGTAGTATATATGTAAATATGTGTCACGGACTCTTTATATGAAACCTTAAATTTAAAACAATGTTTAAGCATTAAGAAGAAGGTTGTCATAAAAGTAGCAAATGTAAGACGATAAGAGAAGAGGAAGTGGAGTCCTTCAAAATATGACACTTAAACACTGGTGAACGATATCTTCATCGAAGCCTATAATTGTTCAAGAACATGTTGGCTGTTTTTCCTGTGATGATAGTGATAAAGTCAGTCTTTGAGAACATACCGGATCAGAGATGGCGTACCAAGTCAACCAGTTCAATGCTAGGCTATAAATATATGTATCTTATATATATAATGTATATGGAGCCGCAGGAACTGTGTGAGCATTATATTTATATTTAGTATTTATTGAATAAAATGCGAATGAAGGGAAATATAGAATATGAATGGACCCATCGCATGTTTAGTATAGATTGTCATTTCAAATTGGACTCCAAATATGTATGTGGATGAATTGCATACGTTAAACATGATCATATTTACAATCATGACAGAATATAGAGAATACTAACTTGAATTTAAAAACCATATAATACCAAATATTACCGACATGAGATATATTTTATATTTGGTTTTAAAAAAACCAAAATTATAGAAGTAGCAAAGAGTGAAAAAAAACTTGTTCATAAAGCAAACACCCGAAAATGAAAAGAAAAAACAACATAAACGGCTTAAGCAATTAAAAAAACACCCAAAAGATGGTCAGCTTCATAGGCCCTCATGTTGTGAAGTTCGGTCATTACCCCATCGAAACAGACAAACAAAGCTTCACCACTTTCATCTGCAACGCACATCTCCACACGGTACCTAGCGGACAGAGAACATGCATCAAATCCTAAAGGTGAGTTTGCGTTAGGTCAGAAGTTTAATGTAACTGAATAAGTTGCCGGAAATTAGCACATACCGGAGGCCACCAACTGCACTGGTATTGTTGCAAGGAAAACATGGGAAATATGAGACTGTGCGGGGAAGTTTGTTGGCTCAGTTTGAGCAGGAAACATAGCACCATCCCTTCTCCACCTTTATTTCAGTTACTCTTCCGGTACAGATAAAGACCTTCAGCTTCACCACCGTTACCCGACCAAAACATGATGGCTTTACCACATCAGTCTCAATGATCTGATCCAACGTTCTTGGAGTGTCACAGCAGAGTAAACCACAGTCAAAACGTCTCAGCGTCTCGTGAATCAGGCCTTATCTAAAGGAAGAATATTGGTAGATTGACGTGTAATCAAGAACCAGAAGAAGCTTACCGTTGTTGTGATCTCCGTGTGAGAATTACGGTTGATGTTTCTTCGTTGCATCTTGCCATGAGATTAGTCCAGTTCAGTCTTGAAGCATCAAGAACTTTCTTCGCAAACTTGTGAACTGAGTCCTTCTCTAGAAGATTCATGCCTGAATCATCAAAAGATAGTAATCTAATCTTCTCTTCTACTGTTTCTTCTTCTAGACGTATCCTCTCTAGAACAGAGACAGGACTTGGTTGCTCCTGCTCTTGTTTCAGGTCTTGAATGTTTCTGTCTCGTCTTTCTAGACCCGAACTTTTCCTGGAACAATTCAGAGCATAAGTTAAACATCAAATCTGTTGTAGAGACATAAGAAATGTCTTCTCTTGTTCTCAGAACTTACCGCTGATGAGCTCTCAAGATATCTTAGACTTGTGTACCCAGCTGAACTTGTACAATTGTGGTTGAGAGACCTTACATTGGAGTTGTGAGTATTCGGATCAAAAACCTCCAAGTCCTTGTCCAAGGAGCACAACTTGAACCTCTCTCTTCCTGATTCTCTAGCTTCTGTCTTCTCTCTTTGAGTTTATCTGCCAGCTGCTCAACTCATTAGGAACTTCATACACCGGTATTATCACACTATGAAAGAAGATATCAAACATCAAAAGCTGGGAAATGGCTCAGACATAAATTTAAATCAACTTATAGCCAGAAACGGAGAATTCTCACAGCCGTAAAAATATGAACATTATGAAAAGAAGATATCAAACATTAAAAGGTGGGGGATGGCTCGGCCATAATTATACAACAGGAACTTCAAAACACAATGAATAATGATAATCTGGAATCAAGACGGCGGCGATGTGTATAGAATTTAACCGGAGAATAAATAGATAACCTGAGAATCAGGAAGGAGCATGTCTGACTCTCATCAGCTTTCCACCACGGCTGACGTTCCTCGCCTCTTATAAAGGGAGCAGGCGAACTTGAACGGGAGAGGAAGAGCGGCCAGTCTGTAGGTTGGAGAGGAAGACCAAATCGTTAGCCATAACAACTCGCACTTTTTGTTTACTGTTTAGATTAGAAGTAATGATGATTCTAAAAGCAGGAACTCATACCTTTTTATAGCAAAACGTCCACCGCCTTGCAGTCTCAAGTGTCGCTTTCAATAAGATCATGTGTGGTTGATTAATGGAGAGATTTATGAAGGGATATCGGTTTCTGGTCTCATCTCACACCAGAAAGAAGAAGATGAAAGATCCCATGAGGAGACGCAAAGATAGACACACCCCAACCCCTAACAAAAAACGCAGCTTTTAATTACAGAGGCATAATGATATGGGCTTAATCATTTGTAGACGCAGCCCAAACGAAGCGAAGGCCCAAATAATTGATTAAATGAAACGCAGATTTTTGAAGGAAGCGGACACGTGTCAAGCACAGGAGAGACTAATTTGTGACGTGGCTCTCTAAAAAGAGAGACCCCTTTTCTTTATATATATAGATATTTAAACGGATGAAAATGATTTCACATCAAAACGCTTGTACAATGAATCAGACTTTTTTGGAAGTAAGGCCTAACCTTTCTTGATACATACACACACATATATATATATATATATATATATATATATGAAAACCTTGAAATTTATCTTGAAGCAAACCACATGCCCATGGCATCCGAATAACGATCACTTCCCGTGACCTAAATTTATGCAATTTTGTATCTGACCTGTTTGTCAATGTCCTCGATTAGCCGTGATGATGGCGGATGATACTCCCATGCCTTTACCTGATTATTTACAAAAGAAAATGATGTAGGGTTTGCTGTTTGGTCATGTGATTTCAAAAGATAGAACACAATTTTGATTTTGATTTTTTTTTTTTTGCATTTGGTTTTATTACTTCTTTGGGTCTATCTTTCGTTGTCATTATTTTGGTAGTGCCCACTCAAAGATTGCATGTACCTCCCATGATAATTACGGATCATATTTTCTTCCAACAACATACTTTTTTCTTACATCAAAGAAACCAGCATGACCGTCGATATATTTATGAACACATTAGATATCTATAAACTAATTTTCTAGCCAAGCGAATTTATTTTCTAGTGAAAACATAAAATGGAGATAGAAGACGACACGTGTCTATTAAAATTAGATTAGCTCTGTAGCTATCTCCAGGATTTGTACGTGAATTATTGGAGATTTCTGTTGTTGAAGATAGCGAAATTCACAAAGGATTTAAAACACACACACACACATACAAAAGATCACATGAATGCTTCAGACCATTTGTTATTTCAAAGGCCAAAAGATCTTCTACTATGGTCAGTAGCTACTGTGAAAACGATAGTTGCACTTTTGGGACTAAAATATTCAATCAAGTGAACCGTGAAAGTGTAATAAATGGACACACATGTACTCAGGGGTGGATGTACAGCCAAGGGTGTGGAGTCACGTGACCCCCATCTCATTTTAAAACTTCTCAGTAACTTTTATGGTGTTTATGAAATACCCTCAATTGAAAAATAGTTTTTTATGTATATGTCTCCACCTAATTACATTTCTGCATCCGCCACTGCATTATAAACGTTTCAATTTTTAGATACCTCAGTTTCAAAATGGAATTTTAATGATAAAATTGAGCAACTAAGTTTATTTCAGGTAAACACTACTAAATTTTAACTATAAAAACTGATGAGGTAACTTTATTTAACGTATTAGACCATCAATTTACAATATTGGTAAATTTTTAGTCAGAGATTTTTACTTTGTATTTTTATTATTATCCTAGTATATTTTTATTATTATCCTTATTATATTTTTGTGTTCTCCTCTTGCACTATAACATTTCATTTTAAGAACCTATTTTTATTGGGATTTCGGGAGCATAGTTTTTTTTGTTAAAGAGAATAGTTTTAAGTACCATTCAGATATCTATACATAAATGACCGAGTTTGTTTCGGATCTTAAAAATATGTAACTTCAAAAACAATACCAAATTGTACATTATGTAGTGTAGATTTAAAGCAAATCTAGCATATCTATTTCCATAATTTGTTTGAAATGGTAATTTTATAAATTTAAGTAATAAAGTTTACATAATTTTCCTGTATTTGTCAAAACTTTTGAACTAAGTTTGGTTAGATTAAAAAACTTTAAACTAAAGATTTACTAGTAATATCAGTTTGTTTTATCGATACTGTAAACATAGTATCTAATCCACTAAATAAAATTACTTCAAGGGTTTTACGTTAAAAGCTTAATATAGTAAATTTATCTAAAACAAACTTAGTTAAGATGTTTTATCATTAACAGTCACTTCAAAATATAATAGAAGTTTTTAAGCATTAGGTTACCGTGACTCGATTTATGGTGTGTAGATATAGATTTTGATTTATTTATAAGTTACTGTTTTAGACTCAAAAGCATGGTGACTGAATCTATTTTGGTGAAATTCATGCATCGTTTTTGGGAAGTGGGCTGGGTCAGTGGATCTTCCACAGTTTCCTAAGATATTTTTCTAAAGTAAAGTGATGGTAATGATTTGATCGTAAACCATTTATTGTTGAGAATTTTACCCCCACAGACACAATCTGAGTTTTCAATTACTTAGACAGTCACATTGACTACTCCACACACTTTCTTCCTGCAAATTTACCTAGCTGTCCCTCATTTACACACTTCCTCCCTTTCTTAACTAAACTAACGCTAAGCTATCGAAACATCCTAACTAGTCTCCTCTTAATTCTTAGTTCGAAACCAAGAAATCTATTTGTATTTCCTATTTCAAAATCAATTAAACCTTATGTCTCTCTCTTCTCTTTTTGGCTCTTGTTTCGAAATTCAACTAATCCTCTCTCACTCCTTTATTGTATCTGTTCGTAGTGGAAACCCTAATTTTCACTTTCTCCCCGTCGTTTTCGATTACCAGATTCAGGAAAATGCCAAAACCACTAATCAGCTCTCAGTAAAAAGTTAATTTTCCTATAATTTTGTCCATCGATTCTCTTTTCCGTTCTTCCTCCGCCGTTCCCGTATAACCGCCGCAATTTTTCAACCTGTTTATCCCTCCGCCGCCGCTAATGGAAGGTACTTTTTGGTTTCGAACACCCTCTGTCTCCTTAAATAGTACACCCCCTCCGTCTCCTTTGACAATCTCTTTTGCTTTTACAGATTCTGCAGAGGATGCCGTAGACCACCGTCTTCCCGTGAGGCTGTTCGCAACTGATAGATTCCCCCGCCGCCGTCTGAATATCTACTCAAGGCCTAACATCCTCACCTTCCTCCGACACGTGTTCCGTGGTTCTCCTGAGTTCACAAGGATTAGGGAATCTTCTTTCGGAAAGCTGTTCGATCTCCCCTTGCGACAGTGCCCCGTTTCATGCAAGCTCATACACTGCCTTCTCTCCCGACAGCTTCTATCCGAAGATGAACACACTCTGTGGACTGTGTTTGGCAGCGACCCACTGAAGTTTGGTCTTGAAGAATTTGGAACCATAACCGGTCTCAACTGTGGAGCTTTCCCAGAGGGGTACGAACCACCAGACCACAACCAGAAAGGTTCTAACAAGCAGAAGGATGCACACAAAGATCCGATATGGAAGAGACTCATTGGCAAGTACAACAACATCACCATAGCTGACTTAGCCGACGAGCTGGAGAACGACCAAGAGATGGATGAGTGGAGGCGTATCCGGCTAGCCCTTCTAATAATCGTGGATGGAGTCTTGATTGCATCACAGCAGATCCACCGTCCAACTCTTAGGTATGTTCAGATGTTAGACGACCTTGATGCTTTCCTGAATTTCCCATGGGGCCGTGAATCCTTTGTCCACACTGTACGATGTATGAAACCACCAAAGTTCGAAAAAGGAAAACCTGTTGCAGACCCCGTTCTTATGCTTGTAGATAAGCTCAAACAAGAGTCATTTCGCCTCACAGGGTTCCCGCTAGCACTGCAGCTACTCGCTTTCAGAGCTATACCATTGTTGCAGTTCAAGATCCCTGCTCCTCTGAACGAGCTTACCTTTATGGACTATACTGAGCGGAACTGGCCTAACCATCCCTCCATCGAACTAGACTCTGTTCTTATGGCAGAAGTTGACCCATCAGTAAGTATAATTCTCTTCACATTTTAACGTTTTGTACTCTGTGTGTCTCATTTTTAATTTGTCAAAGGAGAGATCTCGTGTTAAAACTGTAGTTTTTTAGTGTGTGATGAATTTTTCTAAGAGATTCATTGTTTGTTGCAGCTCACTGTGAGTCCATATATCCCTATCGTCCGAGGACCACAACCCGGGTGGGGTGTTTGGCCCAATGCAGTTGCAGACGAGAAGGTTGCATACATGGAGCACCTGATAGCAGACAACCACCGCTTCGCAAAATACATTTGGCCTGGAGGAGACTGCTCGGTACCTGTATACAAAGTGACTCCACCAGAAGAGGCAGAGGAAGAACCTCCACACAAGAAGCACACTGTTCCGCGGAAAAGAAGAGTGTCAAAACTCAAACCAAAGCAAGTTTTAAAGAAAAGAGCCGCTACCACATCACAACGTCGGATCACCCGTTTGTTTGCTGCTTCCACCTCAAACACGGTTCCCACTAGCGAGCCAGTAGACGACAAAGTGTCTGTACTTGAAGCCAAAGTGTCTGACCTGGAAGAATTAACTGCTTCCCTGAAAGCATCTGTATCAACACTTACAGCTTCCAACGAGCGTATTAAGGGTCGTCTGAACCGTATGCTAAATCGCAAGCGGAAAAGGAACACATCTGGTTCTTTAATTTCAAAGTTACCTGTCAAACATCGACGCAAGAGCACACCTCAATCCCCACAGAAGAATCAGGTATCACACTCATGTCTACAACATTTGTTTTTTTTTTGTATATACTCTTTGAAATTGTTTGGTGGTTGTTAAAAGGAACAGAACACCCGTGACGCCGTACTGGGTTCTCAATCTCCCATCCTCAGCCAATACCAGATGCAGCAGGATAATACCACCCACCTTTCACCTGACCATCACTCTCCTGTCCACCACTCTTCTCTCCATTCCGACAGCAACACAGCCAGGTCTGACCACGAAACCCATTGTCACAAATCACACTGATATTGGAAGTTTTCAAGGCTCCCAAGTCAAATGATAGTATAAAAGGTTGTCGAACCACAGAGAACTAGTGATCTATAGCACCAAGAATACACAAACTCTCTTAATCTAAGCAAACGAGAAGATGGATGATGGTAACAAGCTAGAACCTACTAATATGAACAAGGCGATCTCAAATCCAATCTAGAAACTAGTGCAAGAACTCAATCAAATGCTAAGGTGGACTCATGGGACTAGGGACTTGATTTTGGGTGACTAAGATCCAAGCTAGAGTGGCAAACTATCAAATCAACACTTTCCTTATGCCTAGACACAACACTAAACAAGCTCTTTCTCAAGATGAATGCTCATTTGCTTTAGTAATTCAAGCATCAAATCTCTTCGGTTGAATATTAATAAAGCAATCATTATGGACAAGTCTAATAGCAATCTTAGCCTCTTTAACAACAAATCTCTTTGGGAAAGTAGACTAAAAGCATTGAAGAGTTGGTTCAGACATTTCATCATACACCTTTCGGGCAGGAAATGTCTAAGGATCTATTTTAGTATGATCAAGACTAAAATAGCATTAAAAACCCTCAACAAGCAAAGAAAGAAGTAGATCTAACACTAAACACCCTAGATCTTCACTAATCACCCTTAATCACCCTAACCCATGAATCCAAAATGTGTCTACTCTCTAATCTCTATGATAAACCTCAAATCCATATGGGATTCAAGGCTAATCATGTTAATGATTAAGAGAAACAAGATATAAGATGAAGAAATTCCTTAGATAATCAAAAGGTTCAAGCTTTTACAAAATGAGGCAAAGTCTAGAGAGAAAATGAGATGATTACAAAGATTAGGTCTACAAAGTATTTATAGTAGCTAGAAACATAAGGATAAAAGAGTAAAAACAAGTCTGATAAACTCTCAAATGCTAACTATGAAAATGGTCGCAACTGCCTTTTGGCGCTGACAAAAAGCCGTTGAGGAGTGCAGAAACCCGCTGGGATATGCACACCGGCTTCTCGTCACGTTCACCAAGCCGCTGCAACATCTCGAAGTCGGGCAGGGAGGGTCGATTTTCTCCAGCGGTCTGGTGAAGCCGCTGCACCAAAAGCCGCTCCAACACTTAGAATTTTCAGCAGAACTTCTGCACCGGCTTCTCGTCAGGACGCCAGGCCGCTGGGTGACGCTAGGCCGCTGGGTGATGTGCATCGGCTTCCTGCAAGGTCAAAATGCCGCTGCCTGTCACATGAAGCCGCTGGGACACTTGGTCATCACACCATGAACTCGAAAAACACCAATCTTGCCTCCAATCCACCTCCAATTGCTCCAAAGTCACCATTTGGCATCTCCATCACCTGATAAGAACAAATGCAATGCAATGCAAACTAAACAAGTCTAAATGCTATCCTAGATGATCAAAATGCATGATAAATGAATGATAAAATCTATTAAAAACACAAGATATCAACTCCCCCAAACTTGTCCTTTACTTGTCCACAAGTAAACTTTCAAGAACTTATTTGGAGAAGAGGTTTGAAAATGAGAGCTTATAACCAAAAGAAACACTTTCTAGCCTTCAACTTGACATCCTAAGGAAAATATAGCAAATAGCATGAGCAAGAATTTTTATTACACTCTAGCTTCTCAAGACCTATCCATACTCCTATACTTCTACACAAGTTGCAATGCTTATCCATCAACAAGCTCTTTAGACCAACTCTCACATTCATTTATACAAACACATAAGGTGAATACTTGCAAATGGGCACATGATCCTAATCATTTGGCTTGGTGAACAAAGTGGTCAAATGTGAATGAAAACAATGGCTCAAATAAATCATTTCAAAGTGGCAATCACTCAAGAACAAGGAGCTTGATCATTATGCAAAATTTATCTAAGACCAGGAGCAATTTATGCATACATAGATCCATTCTCATCATTCTACCCTTTCCTAAGTGATATAACAAGCTTCACCCCTATTCACATTCATCCCAATACCCAAAGTAACCCACTTTATCACACTCACCTCATGAACTCTTTAACAAAACCATCTAAGGATCTTTTATTAACTTTCCACAACTCTTAGCTCTATCTACCTTCCCACCATCTTATTGATTCATCATTTTGTATTTTTTTTTTTTTTTATATTGGGGGAAGGTTCAAATAGACTAAATCTAGAGATTTCTTATTTTTGATCCTTAGTGGCTTCTTTTCTCAACTTTTTTATCATCTTTCTCATCTTTCTTTTCTCCCAAACCCAAGATAACAAACTTTAGAATAAACAAACCCACTAACCATCCTAGATGCTAACTCAAATGAGGATCCTATGCTAGCAAGAGATGAGAACAAATCTATGTCGCTCCCAATACTCTCAAGATTTTGCACATGACAAGCTATCAAAAAGAAGGCCTCACTCAAGCAAATCAATGTTGGTCTCAAAGAATGGCTAAGGGTTTAGGGGTAGGAGAGTTCCATTTGGGTTAACAAAGGATAATGAATGGAATAAGATAACCCAAATGCGTATGAGATCCATGATCAAGTATGCAAGTGCCCATATGCAAGAGAGATTAAGTTCATTAAGTTCAAGTTCAAATTGGAGTTGGCTTTCAAGAGCAATGCCAATATCAAGCAAGCAACATGTTTCAAGAAGAGAGTTCAAGGCTCGAAACTTACAAGCTCTTTTAAGAGATGCTCAAGCTATTTGATATGTTTAACTAAGGTGTCAAATTGAGTTCTAGACATGTGCTCTTTACAAGGTTTCTCCCAATGCATGAATGCAATATAAATGCTTCTAGAATTTTTTTTTTTTTTATGCAAATAAGTATGCAATGCAATGCATGAGACTCATGACAAGAAAACAAAACAAAAAACAATGTGAGATAGTAGACTCTCCCCCAAACTTACTTCACACAGTCCCTTGTGTGAGAGTAAGCTCAAAGAAGAGATCTAAGGGAAGGAAATAAACATGATAACTAATTATTTACAAGGGTAGAGTGGCACATACTTGGAGTTTATTGTCTGAATTGGGTGGTAGAGGACCCTTGGCCTCTTGTTTGTTGCACCGGTAAACATAGGCTGAAGTGGAAATGAAGACTTCTCTTATCTAGAGATACACCCAACCTGAAAATCTCAACCATACTTATTAAACAACTTAAAAGAAAGAAAGATAAAAAAAAAATATATACAATGGATAAACATGGGACTTCCTCCCAAGTGAGCTTGTTTTAAGTCTCTAGCTTGACTTTGTGTGCATGCTAATCATAGGTATCAAAAGGCTGAGCCAATGCACCTTTGGTCCTTCTCCTACAAGAACAAGAAACCAAGTGCGCAAAGGAGCACACTACTGTCCATAGAAAATAGACAGATTTTTCATCAAAGAGCTTCACTATAGATGAATCATGAAATATGAGATGCTCTTTGATGTTTAAATAGGCATGAGAATCAAATGCATTTGGTGGAAAGATAAAGTCAACTACTGGTTCAAACGAGGTTTTAACAAAGTAGTCAACTCTATCTCCATCAACTGAATAAAACACAATGTTCACATTCTCATGATTATTTTTGACAAGGGGGTTTTCTATCTCAAGCAAGAGCTTATCCACATCAAGCTCATCCCCTGTATCAGCAAGAGAAAGAAGAGGTCTAGGTTCATTAAGAATCAAAAACTCAGATTCGAGATCAAATGAAGCACATAGATAGCTCTTGTCAAAACAAACTTCAATATGATCTCTAGCAAGCTTTTCTATTCTCAACTCATCTAGCTTCCTAGTTTCACATATCAGATCAAGACATTCATTGATGAGCACAAGAGAATCATGATCATGGGCAATGTTTTCACCACAAGGCGAGCATATTTTCTCAAATTGAAGTTCTAAAATGGAAATTTCTATACCTTCCAGCTGGAGTGGTGGAGCCCAATCCATTACCTCTTTAAGGTCATAGGCAACATTAAACTCATACTTTGTAACCTCCCTTCCTTCAAGCTCTGCTCGATCCTTAATAAGCTCCAACCGGATCCTTCGTGCTAGGGATGTCTTTGCCGAACCTGGGTACTCCTTCTGAAGCTCATATAACATCACAAGTTGTGCTGGTGTGAGTATACTTGCATCAAAGTCATCTTGAATGTGATATTCAAATGTGTCTTCCTCTTCTTGTGGCTCCCCATGGTAACTTGAAGCCATCTCTACAAATAACAAAAGCTAGAAGAAAAGGTTAGTAACTGTACAAAAGCAAAACAAAGCAAGAAAATAAAGCTTATTCTCAAGAAAGATTGAAATCCTAATGATAAATCTACTAGTTCCCCGGCAACGGCGCCAATTTGATATTGGAAGTTTTCAAGGCTCCCAAGTCAAATGATAGTATAAAAGGTTGTCGAACCACAGAGAACTAGTGATCTATAGCACCAAGAATACACAAACTCTCTTAATCTAAGCAAACGAGAAGATGGATGATGGTAACAAGCTAGAACCTACTAATATGAACAAGGCGATCTCAAATCCAATCTAGAAACTAGTGCAAGAACTCAATCAAATGCTAAGGTGGACTCATGGGACTAGGGACTTGATTTTGGGTGACTAAGATCCAAGCTAGAGTGGCAAACTATCAAATCAACACTTTCCTTATGCCTAGACACAACACTAAACAAGCTCTTTCTCAAGATGAATGCTCATTTGCTTTAGTAATTCAAGCATCAAATCTCTTCGGTTGAATATTAATAAAGCAATCATTATGGACAAGTCTAATAGCAATCTTAGCCTCTTTAACAACAAATCTCTTTGGCAAAGTAGACTAAAAGCATTGAAGAGTTGGTTCAGACATTTCATCATACACCTTTCGGGCAGGAAATGTCTAAGGATCTATTTTAGTATGATCAAGACTAAAATAGCATTAAAAACCCTCAACAAGCAAAGAAAGAAGTAGATCTAACACTAAACACCCTAGATCTTCACTAATCACCCTTAATCACCCTAACCCATGAATCCAAAATGTGTCTACTCTCTAATCTCTATGATAAACCTCAAATCCATATGGGATTCAAGGCTAATCATGTTAATGATTAAGAGAAACAAGATATAAGATGAAGAAATTCCTTAGATAATCAAAAGGTTCAAGCTTTTACAAAATGAGGCAAAGTCTAGAGAGAAAATGAGATGATTACAAAG
Organism: Raphanus raphanistrum subsp. raphanistrum; assembly: GCA_019706035.1. Lineage (NCBI taxonomy): Eukaryota > Viridiplantae > Streptophyta > Magnoliopsida > Brassicales > Brassicaceae > Raphanus > Raphanus raphanistrum. Next base: position 28,301,736 of record CM033987.1, on the reverse strand, counting down.
ATTAGGTCTACAAAGTATTTATAGTAGCTAGAAACATAAGGATAAAAGAGTAAAAACAAGTCTGATAAACTCTCAAATGCTAACTATGAAAATGGTCGCAACTGCCTTTTGGCGCTGACAAAAAGCCGTTGAGGAGTGCAGAAACCCGCTGGGATATGCACACCGGCTTCTCGTCACGTTCACCAAGCCGCTGCAACATCTCGAAGTCGGGCAGGGAGGGTCGATTTTCTCCAGCGGTCTGGTGAAGCCGCTGCACCAAAAGCCGCTCCAACACTTAGAATTTTCAGCAGAACTTCTGCACCGGCTTCTCGTCAGGACGCCAGGCCGCTGGGTGACGCTAGGCCGCTGGGTGATGTGCATCGGCTTCCTGCAAGGTCAAAATGCCGCTGCCTGTCACATGAAGCCGCTGGGACACTTGGTCATCACACCATGAACTCGAAAAACACCAATCTTGCCTCCAATCCACCTCCAATTGCTCCAAAGTCACCATTTGGCATCTCCATCACCTGATAAGAACAAATGCAATGCAATGCAAACTAAACAAGTCTAAATGCTATCCTAGATGATCAAAATGCATGATAAATGAATGATAAAATCTATTAAAAACACAAGATATCACACACCCCCCTCAAACCCATCCTATCCATGATTCACCCGACCACCAAACTCAGAACCCCATGGACTCGGTCCCATCTGTAACCACAGAACTTACCACCAACCACAACTCTCCTAACCACCACTTATCAGAGACTCAGGGAGACCCCTTGACGCCACCTGTCCACAACTCTCCCGTCCACCGGGCACAGGCCCCAAATGCTAACGCCTACGTCATAACTGCTCCACCACCAACCAATGAGCCAATAGCTACTGACCAGCAGACAATCTCTCCAAGGTCACCTAACCATGACTCTGCGCAAACCTCTCCCACCCACCAGTACCCATCTGAAACGTTTAACCCCACTCAAGTAAGCCCTTCACAACAATACACTATAATTGGTACCTTACCCCAGTTTGACTCCACCCCTTTTGAGAAACCAGCTCCTCTAGAGCTCATGTCTGGACCTGATAGCCACCTCCCCATCTATGATTCGTCAGCGGTTAGACACTCTCCTCCCTCACCTGTTGACCCCACCCCACCAACCTGTCTCCCCCGCCCCCCTTTTCTAACCACGACACCTACCTGCTCCCCTATCAAGCCTGCTGTCTCCCCAGGAGGGTTTTCTGGACACTCCTCCTCACCAAATGCATTTGCTGCAACTGCATTGCTCAAAGGGTCAACAAGTACGTTCCAGTCAACACCAACTGAGGGACCCGACAAGGTATTTGGTCACACACACTCATTAAGACTGACTATCGTTTATGTGGGTCATTACAATCACTTCCACGGTTTGCAGGAGGGCTTCGGGAAGGAAGTTAGTAGCTCCAGCTCAGCGGACACTAAAGTACGGAGGGTTGTCTGTGAAGTCAACGTATTGCTCTTAAGACAAATCCATCCATCATCTGCATGTTTTAGTATCTTTTATAGAACAGACCTTCAATCATTCAATCCTTCATTTGCAGGCACGTACGAGCGATCAAGAGGTTTGCGAACTTAGTGACTCCTCGCCAGCCAAAAAAAAGGCTCCGCATTCACCATCTGAAGAGGAGAAGGATCTACATCAAGCACTCTGCCGTCCTGATTTCCTTAGGTATATGCTCATCGCTGATCCTCCTCTCGACCTTTGGAATAAGTTCTCAAAAACATTATCTTCAAGGAAAAAAGTGTAAGTACCCCCACCCCTCCGTCTGCTCATCCACATTTAGTTTTTTACGTTTTAACGTTCTGGTTGTTTCTGGGTACCTATGGCAGATTCCACGTTACACCTTCTAAGCTTGATTTCGACAATCAATTCCTCCTACAGCTAGCAACACCCAGTCAATGGACAAGCACACTGGTGAGGCCTTTATTCCTATGTTAATATCATATCTAAGACATGCTAGCTGTGTATCACTGTTTCATAACCAATCAATTCCTTTATGCAGCACATGCGTGTTCTAATGCACATCCTGTCAGAGCAGCACAAGGAAGTACTCCAGTGTATGAATGCGTCTTTCACAAGTCCCGTCTTAACCTCACTGATGATGTCAAAAGATCGTCAATTCCAAGCCGCTGTCAGAAAAGAAAGGCTTCGTTGGGATCCGCGAATAATAGAACTGATAATGCTCCCTGGTAAGACCTGGATGAAAGAGGTTCACACGGTCTACACCCCTATGATATTGGAAGACATGCATTGGGTTGGGTTAGCTATAAACCTCGGTGTTGGGCATGTTGAACTTATGGACTCACAGCCTAGCTTGTACGACGATGGAGAGATCTTAGCGAAAATCAAGCCTATTCTTCATATGCTCCCGTATCTTCTCCGCTATGTGGCCAAGTACACCTCCCGTGATCTGTCACCTTTTACTTGGCAGCGCATCTCCGGCACCTACCAAAACCTCCGCTCAGGTGACTGCGGCCCTGTCTGTGCCAAGTTTATGGAGATGCACCTTTTCGACGAGCTGGAGCCACACATGTCTGGGATTACAGATTACAATGTAGACAAGTTCCGTCAGCTCTACGCAATGGAAGCCTACAAATGCATCGTCATGCCAGCATACCCATCGTCCTACCAACCACCACCCCCCCTGCCAGAATACCAGGGTGATGAATAGTGTTCTCATCAGACTTTCGTCGGTTTCAGTTACAAGGCACCCTACCTTTTTTGTATTTACTAATGTGCCTTTTTAGCGGAGTGTTGAACTTATGATTTTTTTTTGTGGCATAAAAGCCAGTACTTTCTTTGGATGTAATCTATCTCTACCAACTTAGACTGTTGTTTTTCTTCCTTTTTGCTTATCAACTAATGAACTCGTATTGTGTATGGTATGGTCCACTGGATTTGCTTCCAACGTGTGGAGAAAAACAATCAAATTACAAACCACACAATACTATCCACCAAACGGAAAAGATATCTGCTAACCATCGTTTGCCGTCCACCTTATTCGAAATACAAAGATAACCAACCAAATCACAAACAACTGAATACTATCCTTCGTTTTCCGTCCACCAACATGGCCGGTTGGCACCTTCTAACCATCGTATCCCGTCCACCATAATATCAGTGGTCTACGGACACCATTGTTAAATCAAAAACAGTTAACCAAAAGTTATTGAAAAATTCATAAAAAAATATATAAAAATATCTCTAACCTTTAAGTAAAATAATAGATGAGATATGCTCACTGATCCCACTTCTTCTAAATCTCAGATCTAAAAAACCTCTCAACATATATTCACACCCAACCTCCACGAAATGGAAAATGTTAACGGAATCCCCACGGTTTGCCACTGCGGGTCCCCGACCATTGTTCTCACATCCAAAACACAGGATAACCCGGGAAGGAGATTTTTTCGGTGCGGAACAACTTTCGGGCCGGGACATATTTTCAAGTGGGTTGATGAAGCAACTTCAGAAGAGCTTGCCCGCGTGGCTGACAAACAAGCTACTCTCCAACTAGACTTGGTCCAAGTTAAGGAAGATATTCTCGACATCAAGAAAGATATCCAGGAGATTGTTGCTATTTTAGAATGTATTAGGTCTTCTAAGGTCTAGATCTGTTTTAAAAATGCATTAGCTTCCTCTGTTGTCTCTCTAGTAATTGAGTTATGAGTCTCTTGAGTCATTGTATCAGTATTGTAACCCAGCTAGCAGCTACTAACCACTACAATTCAACCACATATATTCACCACCATATTGTGCAAATTTGGTTTTTTTTTTTTGAAATAACAACCAACTACACTAAACCACCAATTGTCTTCTACACTAAACCACCAAAAACACTAAAACCCAAACACAATTAGTAAAAACAACATTAACTTCTATTTCTTAATTTTATCTTCCTTAGTCTAGTCTTAGTTCATAATACTACAAGCAAACACTATAACCCTAAACCCCAATAGTACTAACACAAACCCTATACATATCGAGACATATCACCACTACATCTTTTCGGTTCTGCATAGATACATTTGCTGTGGTTAGGAACCGAAGTCGTGGTCGGATTGAAACACATAACAAACTCCCATAATCAAACATCCATAGTAAGCATCCAAACATCACAATCCTAAGAAACTTAATACATTACATCCGAATTCCAACATGACTAACATCCAGCCATTCACAACAAAAACAATTGCACATCCTCTGCCGTTGTATGCTCCCCAACTCAGCACATTCTTACTCCGGCACAAAATCATCAGTCTTTTTGGCGAACTGACTTCAATCTAGGGGGACCGTACAGTTGGTCCTGTTATGCCCTATCCCCCTGCATCTCCCACACCTATTCTGTTTTTCTTTCTTATTTGGACCCTGGCACATAAATTATGATTACCACTTACTTCATGATCACAAACTCAACAGTAATTGAGAACTACTAAATATAAGGACAAAACAAACTCACAGGTATCTCTCCTGTCGATAGGTGGCGTTTTGTTTTGCGCCGTCCCGCTGGCCTCTTTGTCACTGGTGGCATCAACACCTTCTTCCTTACATCCTCTGGAATATCCTCATCCCGTGGATCACCTATTGGACTGATCACCCCAGCATAGGTTTCCTTCCAAGTTTCTGTCTTGTACCATTGACCAACCAGTGTCCCATAAGGTACCCCAAGGTTGTCAGCAGCTAGCATCGCATGACCACAAGGTATCTTCATGTGGTCAAAATATTTGCAAGTGCATTTCTTTTGATCAAGCATGACACTGTCGTGACCACCAAACTTACCAACCACCTGACTGCTCCAAGACGAAACCGAGTTGATTTTGCTGCCAGTTATCATCGCCATGCTTTTTGTCATAACCTTATCCACCTCAACCGTCATCACCCCCCTGTGCCTCTCTGATTTCTTCCTACGAGCACTAAACCACCTGGTCATCATCTCTTGAATAAACATAACCAACTCAACAATCGGTGACGATCTTCCTTCCACCAAAGCATTGTTAAGCTGCTCAGCTATGTTACTTGTCATGATATTGTATCTTTCCCCTTTGCAGTGCGTCCTTGACCAATGAGACGTCCCAATCTTACCCAAATAAATGGCACAGTCACTGTTCGCAGCCCTTATCTTGTCACAGTAGTTCCAGTAGTCACGCATCCTGTGTGCACAAGCAGCGGCCGTCACCAACCTTGCAAGCCCCTTGCATGAATATTTTGCATTCACATTCCTTGCTAAATGAACAATGCAGTAAACGTGATGTGCCTGTGGATACACCCTACAAACAGCTGAGGCGATACTAGTTGCTCTGTCAGAAATAATAGTGACACTGGGAGAATCAGCAAGAATCCTTTCCAGCTTTTGCAGGAACCACGTCCAAGCATCTGTGTCCTCAGCATCAACCACAGCAAAGGCCAATGGAAACACTTGGAAATTTCCATCCTGACCACTGGCGGTCAGCAACACGCCTTTGTATTTGCCGCTGAGGTGTGTGCCATCAACCACCAATACCAACCTCAGCTTCTTGAAACCTCGTATAGAAGCACCAAACGCCAAAAACATGTACACAAATCGCTCCACTCCTTCCTTGTCTACTTCAGACTCTATATCAGCCATTGTTCCCGGGTTTGCTAGTTTCAGCATATACAAATACTCTCCCAGCTTTGTATAAGAATCATCATCTGGTCCCCTTAGATCAAACACAGCTTGCTCCTTTGCCCTATAACACTTCATGTAAGAAGCTGATATCCTAAGATCTTCCAGCACAAGCCTCTGCAATTCTCCCACCTTTGGCCCTTTAGTTGGATCCTTAAATTTAGACTTGTACACTGCCGCTATTACTCGAGCAGTTCCTCGCTTCATGTATCCATTCCTAGTCTCTATCGGGCAGGAATGAACAAGCTGGGCCTTTCTAATCTCATAATAGCCAGTGCCCCGTATCTCATGTGCTGTTACTCGCCAATCGCACCTTTCTTCTGGACACTCGCATACAAATGAATCAACCTTCGTCCTTGTCTGGGTGTATCTGATTTGGTTTTTTATGGCATAAATGGCCAAAGCGATCTGGCAATCCACTTTGCTCCCATAGACCTTTCCAACATGCACAACACCATCCGCCCCTTCAATGTCCAAACCCGGTATCTCAGCAGCTTCGTACTCTGTATCATCATACAAAGGAGGGATATCAAACTCGTCGTCGTCCACATCGCGGAGGTCCCGTTTAACATATCTGCTACCACCACTACTCTGACCACGCTTATCGCAACCACCAATTCTAGTTTGCCCCATCCACGATAAGTCATCCAGATGGACACCAGCCATAACATCCTCTCCATCCCATCCACAAGAAGCCCCATCCCCCTGCAATCCACGAGACGATCCACCGGTATTAGAACTGTTAACACGTCTTCCATCTTCCATTTTTACAGAACCAGCTTCATCTTTGCCATTGAATACTGCCTCTAGCGCATCTGTTCCACCCAGATCACCAGCAATCAGTGGTTCCCAGAAATGATAATCATATCCTTTTGGCCTAACGTCCCTGTCATCCACCTCTTCCGGTCCACTGTAACCACTCAAATCACTGTCCAACCCTTCACTGCAACCAGTCAAATCAGCGGCACCGGTGGACTTACTAGCCGACTTCATTCTCGCTTCAAACCTCTCAACCTCCTCCACCAATTCAACATCTTCCAAATTGATGAAATTGGTTTTTGACCCCACACTAGACACGTATTCCCCATTCCCGCTATAACCGCCTCCAACCTTCTTCTTCTCTTTAGCCATCACAGGTGTCTCAAATGCAACGCCCACACTTCCAGAGCCTTGGAACAAATCTCCTCCTACACGTTCCAACGTCGCAAACAGATTCATTGACCCCCTAACCTTCAGATGCGTGAAAAAATACTTCAAACCTCCATCGTTAGTCAACACAACCGGCGGTGTTTTAATCCCTGTTGCAAGCTCCAAACTGTCAGGTGGCCAATAAGACAACGAAGCAGAAGACTCGAACTCCACCAAATCAAACTCGCGGAGAACACGACGTTCAAGCTCTCTTATGGATATTCCCTCCTCAACACCTACCATTCTAGCCATCCGTTTCTTGTCCACCAAGAACTCCCACTTCCCATCATTACCACAATACCATCCTCCACACATTACCAAACACATCTCCTCCATCTGCATATCACCACCCAAAAAGCAGAAAAAAATTAGGAAATTACACAGCAACCATAACAGAAAAAGATAACAAAACTTACAAAAACAGGAAAACATAGACTCAACAAAACAGAGACAACAAACACACATACAAGTCACTCGAACATAAAGAACACACTCCCCGACCAAACAATCTCACCAAACAAACATCCATATTCACTTAACCAAACACAACGATTCCACAAAGAAATGAAACCCCCACTAACCTTACTGGTTTAACTCGAACGAACTGTTTCCTCAAAGCAACATTACACTATTCATTCACCTCCCTTTCCTGCGGTCTCACTTTTCTCTTCAGATCTAAGAATCTTTACCAGAAATTATGAGAAGTTATGAGAGGAGTTATTGCTTTTTACATCACGTCGTTTCCTTCTTAATTGCACCAAGCTGTAGCCTAATACACTATTATATCCACAGCCGTAGGATATAAACGATTTTAAATCTTTAAATCTGGACCATTAGATACAACCACAACTTATTGTTTTTCTGTACCCAATAAAACAACTAATGTACTTGCTCGCTTTAACATTTATTACAACACCCCCTAACGCTAGTTACAAACCAAGTAACTAACAATTAGAAAGACAACGAGAGAGAGAAGCTAGAGTTACGCCACATAAGGGCAGTGGTGGTCAAACAAAAGACAGCTGTCTTGCAAAAGTGTGTCAAACTCGACTTGTGTCTCTAAATGAGAAACAAACTCAGATTGTGCCTATTTGTGTAAGTCTCTCTTTATTGTTAGACAACTTAACATGACTCTACAGCTCTACTCACTAGTTTTTGTTTTTTGAAACTTTCTACTCACTAATTTTGTGAGGTGGTTTACCATTTATGATGAAGACGGTCGAAATATATTAATTATCATATATCAAATCACTGATGTACAAGTAGGTACTCATTTTAATCCTAATGTTATTCTTCAACACAAAGTAGTTGATTTCACTTTGATCCAAAAAAAAAGTAGTTGATTTCACGTTATAAAATATCGGGAACATGCCATCCTTCAAAACACTAAGCATCTGAACAATTATTTAATACGTACTACATTTTTCTAAAACTGGAGAACTAAAGAAAAAAAGAAAATAAACAGCTGTGCTGAGCCTGGACACTTCTCTCCCAACCTCACATGTCCCTCTCACTTTTCTTCTTCTGCTGCCTACTTACACATGTTCTTCTCATTTTACTCTAAGCATAGATTCCTTTGTGTTTCTAATATCTTTTAAAATCTTTATTTCAGGCTTTTCATTTGTTTATTTTATTTTATTTCTATTTTATTCAGTGTTGGTGGTGGTGTTTGATTTTTTAAATTAATGGTTCAGAGATTTTCCAAACAGATTCTGGTTTCAATGGGCTTTATAAAAAAAAAACTAATACATACTACGAATATTATCAATCTTCCTTTCTTTTTGGCGTTACATGAATATGTGATTTACTAAAGAAAAACTAACAAACAACGACTAAGACAGTGACAAAAAAAAAAAAAACGACTAAGTTATGCTTCTTGTTTTTTTGACAAAGGGCTTTAAGTTATGCTTTTACATCAACTAAAATTTCACTTTACTGATACATAAAGAAAAGAGAAAAGAAAGAAGAAAAAGGTATTTATCTGCATTCTTCTTTGAAAAAGATTCTGTACTTCGTTTTAATTTTCTCTCCTTCTCAGAAATCATTTAGTTTGTGTGAACTTTGATGTCTTCAAGGTATCTACATGTGTTATAAATTTTGAAAGGTCAATATGCTTAGTTTGGTTTTCTAAAAACTTAAGTAAAATCAAACTATATATCAAAAACTTGCATTGATAGCCAAGTTACAAAAAAAAAAAAAACTTGCATTGATACCAAAATAATGTTTAGAGCACTGAGGTCTAAGGGGTGTTAATCGGGTGAGTCCGACTCGGTCTAACCCAGAACACATAATTATTAGACTTCAATCTGATCTAAAGTATTTAGAGTATATTCTAAAGCCGGGGGGGGGGGGGGGGGGGGGGGGTTGTGTGTTTTCAAAATAATTTATTATTATATTGTATTTACCATTTTTATCTTTTTAACTGATTTTACTTTCATAAGAAAATTCAGTTTCATTTTTTCGTCTTCAAATTTAAAACTACTTTAAAATTCTATTCTTTAACAAGAATGTTTTACATATGTTTTAAAATTATATTATAATCAAGTCAAATTCAATAAAATTAAATTAAAACTAATTATATAAGAAAAAAAATTATGTTGAACGCAGTCAAACATTCCACATTTAGTATTTTGGGAAAATTTACAGAAAAAAGAAAATAAATTTGTCGATTTATAATGTGATTTTGTAATAATCAAACAGTATAATATATTCACAATTTTTATTTTCTTTGCTAGAGTTTAAATCAAGAATATACAATATGTCAATATCAGGAATAGCTCTAATCTTTTTTTTTTTGGTCAAGAATAGCTCTGATCTAAAGAATGATATTATCCAAAACAAAATGTAAAAGCTTAGATTTTTTGGTCGATCATAGCTTAAAACGTTAAAACAAACTTAGATCTAAAAATTGTGGAATCCCCTTAATCCAATGGTTTGAATAAGAGTTCATTAATATTTTTACATCAACATGTTTGGATTTCGAGTCCCAGTGAAAACAAACTTATGTGAATTAATGGAGATAAAACTAACAAGAAATCTGCAATAGTACAAGGATTACCGTCAAGCGTCGATTCGATAGAACGGTTAAGTGGATGCAGTCAAGTGTAAATACTCATAAGGAAGATATAATTATCGACAGCTTGTAACATCATAATTATCCAGCGTTAAAAAAAATTAAATCTAAAATATTTAAATCTCAAATGGGACTTAGCTCAAAAACCTAATTTGTTGTGTCTATATAGTTAAACTCAGACTCCATAACTGATAGGAACTAAGTGAGTTTAGGTTCTGGATTTGACCTTAATTAACATGTCACTTTTTACATAAGAGATATATATCATACTAATAAGATTTTTATCTTGTTCCCTAAACAAGCAAAAACTATAAATTGGCATATTTGTTTTGGAATTGACCTAGAACATTGATTGATTCAAGTATTTATCACTGCCGACGTTTAATAGCTTCAATATCTGTTTTATTTTTGTTTTATTTTTCGATATATAATTTCATACTTTTATTGGGTTTTACTCTCTTCGTTTCACAAAAAGTGTCACTTAGGGGGGTGTATTCAACTAAGGGTTTGAAGTGATTTATATTAAAATGACAAATCTACTGTTATTCAAATGTGGATTTTAAAAAATACTTTAAAATCCAGTGTTATTGAACTTGACATTTTATAAAACACTCTAAAATCCACTGTTATTGAACAAAATTTAAGTTAGAGATTTTAGAGTGTTTTAAATGTTTCTAGAGTGTTTGAAGGGAGTTCCTTAGTTATAAAAATAAAAATACAAATCTCACTGTTTTAGATGAGATTCTAGAGTGTTTTAATAAAAATCACACCAAATTCTCTAATTCTCCTACAATCATCTAAAAACTCATTAAAAACCAAATCACTTCAAATTTCAGATTGAATACACCCCCCTTAGACACTTTTCACACATATTAAAAAACTCATTAAAATACATTTATGTTTTCATTAATGTCACACATCTAACCAATAGTATTTTAGATAAATAAATTTATTTATAAAATCTATGTATTTTACAATTAATTTTGAGCTGAAAAGTTGTATAAATTGCATTGATATTGTAGAATAACACTCTTTATGAAACAAGAAAAATCATTTAAAGATATGAAATAAAGAGAGTAAATTGTAACTCGATAGCTGTCCTGCTTGCGGTATAATTAAAACCCAGATAAAGATAACTGTGTTTAAACATAAAAATGGATTCAGTTTTTCTTGTTCTTACTTACTGATTTCTTAAAACAAATTATAAGTTTTCTGGAATGTTTTATCTTTTTGGATTTCCAACTGAATGTAATATTTATAATATCTAATTAACTAATGCATGATATTGGTAAAATTAAACGTTTTGTATTTTTCATTACTAAATAATGACAATCATTCTATTATCATGCAAGATAGTTATACTGTATATAGCTAGTGTACATGAGAGCATTTTCATCGGCAAATTCTTAAGACAATTGTAGAATAAAAATGCTGAAAGTGAAAAGACATAAATTTTTAATTAGGAACTTTTAAGATATATTTAGAAATTCTTAATATATTTGTCATTTGTTTATTAGTTCTATTATTCATAGAAAAATAAAAAATATATAATTATAATATTATTAAAGTGTCTTTTTAGTTTCTCTCGACTTCTCTTTTAATACAGAGGATATTAAATTATAAAATAATTGTTTCATTTTCTTCTTCTAAATATTTGCTAGATACTCCTTCATTTACTAAACCTTTATTAAAGGGTAGGAAAAAGATGTTACTGAAAAAAATGTAAGGAAAATAAAATAAAATAAATAAAGAATCTTCTTCACCCGAATATAATTCCAAACAAATGTATATCACATTTCTCGTGCACAAACGCTTTTCTTGAATTTTCTTCTATAAATTCTATCACCCAAAACCATTCAGACCTCCCCTTCTCTCTTCTCCCTCGTTCAAAGATTTGGCCTTCCTTCTTCCTGTTTAGTTCTTCTGAATTATATCACCCAAACACATTAGAACAAAACCATTGATGCTTAATCAGCAGTTCTTGGTCATTGAGACACATGTCTCCGATCATACTCAGTGAGATCTTCCTCTCTGGGTTTATGCTAAACTCCACCATCAGGCGCAGGACCCATCTCGTTCAATCTTTCTCTGTTGTCTTCCTTTACTGGCTTTACTACGTCTCTTAGTTTCTCATAATTAATCTCCAGTTTTTCTTCTTCCGTTATATATATATATATTATATTCTCGTAATCAAAACCCTAGTTTTTAAAGTCTTTCTTTTGTTTCTTGCTCGTTACGTCATCGATCTGGGTCCTGTCCTGCTTTATCTCTCTTCTCGTAAAGCAAAAGAGCTTCTTTGTTTGTTTATTTGTACGTTTTCTAAATGGAACCGTCGTCGTCGGGAACAACTTCGCCATCGGGATCGGAAGAGAGTCTCATGGAGCAGAGGAAGCGGAAGAGGATGCTCTCAAACCGTGAATCAGCGAGGAGATCGAGGATGAAGAAACAGAAGCTTCTGGACGATCTAACGGCTCAGGTTAACCAGCTCAAAGAACAGAACAACGAGATCGTGACAAGTGTCAGCATCACGACGCAGCACTACTTAACTGTCGAAGCAGAAAACTCTGTTCTCAGAGCTCAGCTTCATGAACTCAGCCACAGACTCGAATCTCTCAATGACATCATCGAGTTACTCGACAGTACCAACGGGATTTGTCCGAGCCTTCTGACTGGTCCAGAGCCTGATGATTTTCTCGTGAACCAGATGAATACGAACATGTTTTGTATGAACCAGCTTCTCATGGCATCTTCTGATGCGTTACTGTATTAGAAATGTGGTCCAGAAAACCTCGAAATACAAAATGGGACCGTTTCTTTTGTCTGATCTTAAGATATGTCCGTAGGGAGATATATGAAAACAATCTATTAGTGGGGTATGTTGTTTGATTGTGCTTTGTTCCGTCTTTGGCTCTATGTATTAAAAGCATCGTTGTTATGAGTGTTTGCAATAAAGGATCTGTTGGCATGAGTACAAAGTGTTTTCTTAATATTATAGTATGCTTTTGATATCTTAAGCACCCAATATTTTATACTATTATATAGTTTCTTGAGTGTTAATGGTAAACGACTTCAAATGTCATCACTAAAGTAAATAAAGTTCTTAGTACGTATTGAGTATAAACCAAAATATCAGTTGCATTCTATATACTCATGTCAAGTAGAATAGCGTATACATGTATTTTTAGTTTTACGTTCTTGTCTTTTTTTTTTGTAGGTTCTTGTCTTCTACAAGACTACACTCACCCACCCACCTGTACAAACTATCGTATTTGTAAGCTGAGTTCAAGTTAGTATGCATCATTTTGCTATAAACCGTGGTCACGTGTATTTTATATTATACATGTCAATTCCAACAGAAAAGACATTTTAATCAACATGCTCTTTTTTTAATCGGCTATTACATTTATTAATCAAGTTGTACGATTATTCATCTAACTAGTAAAGAGTTATTTTGCTCTAGTTTCTTCTTGTTTGATTTTTGTTTTATAAACTGCTTTATTTGTCACCACTCTTACATAAAACTAGATTTTGGACCCGCACATCCGCGCAGATATATATTTGGAAAGATGAAATGGTAAATAAAAATTTAGTGGCTTTCATATTTGTTAAATTTTATATTGGTGTATTTTGTTCGGTTTGTTGAGTGTTTGATTAAAAAAGTATGATTTTATATAAATATCCATTTTTTAGAATGAAAATATTATTGTGTGTTTTTTAAAAAATTCCAATTTATTATTTTTATAATAGTTTGTGGTTCGATACTGACCACCAGCTGCATTGACATTGACATGTTCAATGACACCCCATGAATCTAAAGCTAAGATACGCTGAATTCGGTGCATGAGAGATCGTTTGCAAGTAGCATGGATCTTGTTACCCTAATAAAAAAAAGTCAGCTTAGATACATTTGAAACATTAGTAATACAATAAAGGGTACAAAACGAACTTACCCATTGATCTGCCAAGACCATTTCGAAAGTATTACCTGCAAAAGTGGTGTTTTGCTTCCATGAATGCAAACATTTAACTTGGACACGCCAGTCGTCTTTGAAAGGTCTGAGTTTGGTTAGAGGAACAAACGTCGTCATCTTCGACATGTTATAGGTTTTCGATTTTTTGGGATATGATTTGGAGAATAGATGATGAGATATATATACTGCTGGTGGTGAGAGATGACGCACGTTAGATTAAATGTAAATAAGTTCGATATTTTATTTTTGGTAGTTATAATTTAAAAACACAATCAAAGGCAAAAGATCTTAAAAGTAATTAAATGTACATTTATTATTTAGTATCTATTAGGGAAAATGAATATTCGTAGAGAAAAGGAGAATTTGGTGGTCAAGATATTTAAAAAGATTTTCATATTGTGTTAGTTTATTATCTATTAAGAAAAAGGAATATTCATAGATTTTAGGAGAACTTGGTGGTCAAGATTTTTAAATAGATTTTCGAATTGTTAGTTATTTGATTCGAGCTGTTGAACAATAAATAGTTTCAATTATGTTCCCGTAGGATTAGGAAAATCTGTGAGTGAAAATATTATGATCACGTAGTATTAGGAAAATCTTTGAGTGAGTATCAATTCTTTAAATGTGATTAATGTACATTAATTAAAAAAATTCGTAAATTTAAGACTGATTTAGGATGGTTTCATGGAATAGAAGGAAGCAGTTTAATTAGGTTAGATATTATTAACAAACCAAATTTTGATTGCAAACCAATTTTTTTTGGTCAGGAACAAACCAAAATATAAATCATCTAAAACAAAACCAAAAATTTATCATAAGCAATACAATCAAAAATGTTTATTCACTGTGAAATTTATTTCCACCATAAGCAATAGAATATGTTTGTATACTTGTGTAGATATGTTTTAATATGAATAATAATTTGCACTAATTGGTTTTGGGTGTTTAATTTAGATATTTCTATCGGACGGGTTTAGTATTGTAGATATTACAATCAATTGGTTTAGAATTGTGGACCATGTGAATCAAAAAGAAAGTCCAAACAAAATAATAATAGACCACGTTTTTTTAATGGTGAAACTAAATAATTAAACTACTGTGTTTTGATTGCAGTGGCATGAAGTGATAATATTTGTGGAAAACTAAAGGGATAGAGTTAAATGTACTTGAATATTAATATTTTAGATATATACTACCAAAGCAAAATTTCACAAAAGGTATTTAATCTTCAAAAAATGCGGATGTCTCCATGATTTTAATGTCCACTTATAGATTTGGAATACCTATAGAAGACTTCAAAATCTATATTTTGAGAATCTAGATGACTTGAGGATTGTTTGGTTTATGTTTTATATTGATTATATATAATTTTTGGCTGCTAAACAATATAATATTTTTGTTGATGAATTGGTGAAAGAATATATATATTTAAAATCAGTTAAACAATATAATAATTGTATTTAGTCAAAAAAATAATATAATAATTGTAATATATAGGGATCACTCAACATCAAAAATAGAATATGTGTATTTCTAGTGAATATGGTAGGCTTTGATGTGAATTAAAATTTTATACGTGAAATCTTAGCATCCTGTGTTCCTTGCTTTCACACGTTTCATCTCATAATTGATTTTCTTTTCTCGAATTTTTATTAATTCTTTTTGGATTTTAATCTAGAAGATATATCACCAATAGAGACATACACCAGTACATCACCAAATAATGGTTACAATACATCGTGACTCATAATGGGGAATCCTATTCTACTCTTTCCTGGCAGTATTATACAGGTATACTTTATATGCTGCGTACTTTGTTTTTTATTCATTGATCACGGATGTTTGTTTTTTTTTTTTTTTTTTGCAAAATTTGATCACGGATGGTTCATTAATGAATACAAACATATAGAAGTCTCTTATATTTTATTTTTATTTTCATATAAAGGATTTTTCCTGTTTGATAATGGCAATATTTTTGCCTCTATTTCAAGTTTATTATTCCTTATTGGGAGTATTGTGCATGTGGCGAGACATGAGAGATTAAAAAGGCACCGTATGTGTTTTGATCTGGAATCTTGATATCAATGAGAAGTTGTGTAATTAGCTGTTTAGTTTCTGCAGGTTTCGAAGACTAGAACGTAAGTTTTTTTTTTTTTTTTTTTTTTTGAAAAAAGGGCATTCAACTAGAACGTAAGTTAAGCAAAGGAGTTAACTGATATAAGGATTTAATTCCTAACATTATACTCCACATGATCACTCTTCATTTCTATATGAAAACGTGAGTGGAAAATAAGAATGTGGAAACGTTATTGGAAGTACCTTATACCTTTAGACTGCAAAGCTAGAATGATGAATATAAGTAATGAGAATTACGAAGTCGGATTAATAGCGGTTACTAAAAACATATTTATTAATCAAATTATGAGAAATTTGCCATGTGCAGGAAACAATAGTTGCCGGTACTTGACCTAAAACACATGATGATTAAACGATTTTTATAGTATAGATCTCATAATAAAGTGATTTTATAATTAGCATTCGTTCTCTTAGATCTACCTGAACAAATATAATTGATTACTAAATCTGAAATTGATAATAAATTGGTTTATATATACAATAACATGCTATGCAGATAACACCTGTATATTCTAATTAAGGTTATTTTGGATTTTATATATATATATATGTTTTGCTCAAAAAAACAATTGTAGTATGTTTCCTTCGTTTTGTGGATTTGGAGTCAATGGAGTTTGTAACTCGGAGTTTTATCTTATGAACAACATTATAGCTGCGTCGACATGTTTTGTCTCATCCTTTTGAAATGAGAAAGGCAAAACCTAAGCAATAGGAATAACTTGCTTATGTTTCTTTACATTTTACCACATCCTCAATTATTTTCAAGTTGTTGCCATTGACCAAAACAAAAATCAACAAACATTACGCTGGAAAAACATTATAGACGACTGATATTGATGGCCTAAACTAACTGTGAAAGGTCTTGGAAATGAACTAGAGGCGGCTAAATTATAAGTCCATTCGAATTATATTCTAGTTTACTTGAAGAATTGCATTTGTAAACTAGGAAGTGTTTGAGCAAAAAAAAAATTACTAGGAAGCCAAAAGTCATAGCCGACGAGGCGACGATAATTTTTCTCTTACAAAGATATAGCCGACGATTCACCGTTGATTTTTCTCTTACATGTGCGTTTATTCTTCATTGAGCTTACGATCAAAAGATGCTTGGGTTTCAAATCTTTTCTTTCGAACTTAGTTTCAGAAAAAAAAAAAATTTACGGCTTAGTTAAACCTTATTGGTCACACGCTTGTTATCCGTCTAATTTTTTTAAGAAAAAATAGGTTACAATTTACACGTACACCTAAAAAGTGAGTAGAACCAAAACTGGAATTAATTCTTCTAACTTCTTCTTGGGTAAAAAGTAAAAGGACTTTTTGCAAAATTGACTCAAAACTTAAAGTCAAATACAAAACTAACTTATGCTTTTTTGAATTTTTCTTTTGTCCTCTTCACCCTACATGTTCACATTATTCACGAAACTGCCATTAATTTTTTTTCTTTTTTTTCGAAAGTGACATTTTTACTCTCTCAACCTCATCATCTTCAAGTATTTACAAGATTACCATTGCCATCAATACCCTAACCACCATGAACAACCAATTTGAAGCTCTTAATGCATCTCAAATCGATTTACACTCTCTTTTTTTCCAATTGTTATGAACTAAAAACAACATTTCTTTCACTTTGTCTCCATATTCATCCAAAAAAACTCAAGTTTTTGATTATAAATTTTTTATGGTTGATAGAACCATTCAAGCTTATGATTCTTGATGGGTTACTTTCGTTTGAGGTTCTATGTGGTTGGAAAAGACTTATGTGTGTTAAAGAAATCATCTCACTAATTTAAGGTATGAAATTGAATTTTTTTCCAGATCTGTTCACCTTGAAGACTTACAGGTAAGTCTTCTGGCTGTAGAAGACTTAAGGGTAAGTCTTCTGGTCAAACTGGATGACTTACTTGTAAGTCGTCCAGTTTTGTTTGTTAAAAACAAACTCCAGACGACTTACCAGATATTTGACTTTTTCTGGACGACTTACTTGTAAGTCGTCTCTCGGAAAACAGAAAATCAATATTTTATTATTTCTAGACGACTTACAAGTAAGTCTTCTCAGGTTAGTTATGCAATTGGAAAATAAAACTTAAATATTAAATTTTTCCTAGACGACTTACTTGTAAGTCGTCCAGTCAGACGACTTACTTGAAAGTCGTCCAGTGAGACGACTTAAGTTAAGTCGTTCAGAATTTTTTTTCTGAGATTCTGGTCAAACCTTACTTATCTCAGACGACTTTCAAGTAAGTCGTCTGACTAGACGACTTACAAATAAGTCGTCTAGGAAAAATTAAATATTTAAGTTTTATTTTCCAATTGCAAAACTAACCTGAGAAGACTTACTTGTAAGTCGTCTAGAAATAATAAAATATTGATTTTTCTGTTTTCCTAGAGACGACTTATCCAGAAAAAATCAAATATCTGACACAATTCAGTCAAATGCAAAAATAACTTATTTGTCCTGGACGACTTACTGGTAAGTCGTCTGGAGTTTTTTTTAACAAACAAAATTGGACGACTTACAAGTAAGTCGTCCCATTTAAAAGTCAATTGCAAAAATGATCTCTCCAGACGACTTACTTGTAAGTCTTCCAGACGACTTACTAGTAAGTCTTCCAAATTTATGTTTGGTAAACTTTTATTTTCTCTAATAATATAAAGAATTTTTCATATTTTCTTATTAATTCATGTATATTAATCAATATTGGAGATACTGAATGAAATTTATAACATAATTGGTGATATATATGAGGTTACCAATATTCATGTTACTCAAAGTTTCTAGCTAATATGTTTTTAACTCATACATGTTCTATCTTTGTTAATGTGTTTTATTTTGAATTTTTGCAAATGACACGTTAGATACATGCATTATATGGAGAATAAAAGCATTCAGATGTTGTGTATAAAAAAATATAAGTCTGAAGATTTAACAATTACAGAAGACTTACTAGTAAGTCGTCTGATAAGTCTTATACACAAAAGATTTACCAGACGACTTACTGGTAAGTCTTCTACAAAAAAAAAACATTTTCAACACAAACTTGTAAAAAATGTGTTATGCTTTGACTAGTTACTATTATTTTTTTCCATCTCTTAAGTATTTTTGTTATAGAAACCAATGATGATTATTGTTATGAGTTGGAACAATGGTTAAAATGCTTCTTAAAATGTTGTATCAGTATGAGGCTACCAACATTCTTATTTATTACATATATTACATCTTGGGAAACATTATTAATGATTTTACAAAAATGTCACAACTAAGGGAGTACACATGTAAATCACAAAACATACCACAAACAAACTATTATATATCATTTCTCTACAAAGACAAGCTTAGACTCCACTTAATATGGAAGAAAACTTCTTCAGAAGTCTTCTAGGAGGTCCAGACGACTTCCAGGACGTCCAGAAGACTTCCAGGACGTCCAGACGACTTCCATGAGGTCTAGACGACTTCTAAGAAGTCCAGACGACTTCCATGAGGTCCAGACGACTTCCAGGAGGTCCAGAAGACTTCCAGGAGGTCCATAAGACTTCCAGGAGGTCCAGACTACTTCCAGGAGGTCCAAAAGACTTCTAGGAGGTCCAGACGACTTCTAGGAGATCTAGAAGACTTCCAGAAGGTCGAGACAACGTCCAGGAGGTCCAGAAGACTTCCAGGAGATCCAGAGGACTTCCTGGAAGTCGTCTGGACTTCCTGGAAGTCGTCTGGACTTCCTGAAAGTCGTCTGGACTTCCTGTAAGTCGTATGGACTTCCTGGAAGCCGTCTAGACTTTTTGGAAGTCTTCCGGACCTCCTGGAAGTCGTCCGGACCTCCTTTAAGTCGCCTGGACCTCCTGGAAGTCGTCTGGACCTCCTGGAAATCGTCCCAGAAGTCTTCCAGATCTGAAAAACCTGCATATCCAGATCTGAAAAATCTGCACATCCAAAAACGTTCAAATGGCTTAAAAACTTAGAAAATGAGTGGAAGATTAGATAAACATACTTATATAGAACACACAACGTACATATCCAAGTGGAAGTTGAGAACCATCTGATTAAAAACCTGCAAAAAAGATAGATTATTCAGAAAGACATGAGACAAAACTGAAAAACTCATATAAAGTTTGGTGTTTTCAAGTCTAAGAGATTAGAGTGGCTTTGGAGAGTATTAGTTTGAGGAAAAAGGTAAGAACTTTATGCAACAAGAAGTTACAAAATGAAGAAAAATGAGTCATAAAAATACATTTCTAAAATTAATAGATCTACCTTTAAATGAGTGGAAGATGAGAATCATGTGATGAAAAATCTGCAAAAACAAGATAAATTAGTGAGAAAGACATGAGACAAAAACAATCAATTGATATAATCTTGGTGTTTATAAGTTCAAAGAGATTAGAGAGATGTTTGAGAGTTTTGGAATGATGAACATTACATTTTTGTTGCAGCCATTTGAGAGGAGGAGAGAGAATGTGTAAATCTATCCTATTAAAAGTGAAGTAGTACTTACTCTGATTTTTTTTTATTATTTACGATGGATGCCACTAAGCTTATAATCAATCGTTTTATAACATTGCTAAACCATCTCATTAAATTTGACCCGGCGATAACTCGAAACCAAAATCACTGTGACCGAAGAGGTATTCATACGGCCCATCAATTTTACTTCCTTAATATTTTAGAACAATATAAAAAACAAAGCTTCTCATATTAAGAAGCCCAATTAATTAACAAATGTCCAAGTTTAAATCCAGTATAATTATTTCGAAAGCCCATTTTCAAATCAACTTTAGTAACAACTTTTTTAAAAAATCAATTACATGACAAATATTAATGAATAGTTAATGATAAATATGTAACTAAGTATACAACTGTTCACATTTCTACGCAATGGTGGTCAAGGAAATTTAATATTATCATCACTAAATTGTGGCAAGTACAAATTATAAAAATTTCTATAAATCGGTTATGTAATAAAAAAATTTAGTTAAAGTTAAACAAATTTCCATAAAGTTAAAGAATTAATATATTTAGCAGAAAAAACAAAATAAAATATTTAAATTTACGGTTAAAACATTTTAATATAAAAGTTATTATCATCATTAAATTGTGGCAAATATAAATTATAACAATTTCTAAAAATCGGTTATGTAATAAAAAAAATTAGTTAAAGTTAAGCAAATTTCCATAAAGTTAAAAAATTAATATATTTAGCAGAAAAACAAAGTAAAATATTTACATATACAGTTAAAACATTTTGATATAAAGTTATATGTAATGTTATAAGTTCTTATATTTTGTTAACAATATATTCTATATATATATTATTCATTTTTTAAAAAAATGATACCCGTGCGGGCGCACGGGTCAAAGGCTAGTTTTTCTTTATATAGGGAGACAAAAAATCCAATTAGGTTAAATATTTTAGATTCTTTCATTCTATAGATACCTCTGGTAGGTAAAGCACTCTACTGTGCTTTATTGAAAGTTCCCATCGCGGGGGCGAGGATACTTGCCTTCGCGGTTCGACTTTCTTTTCAGGCTTGACTCATTATTTTCCGGTCCTCTCACACCCCTTTAGAGCTCTTTATGATGCCCACTGAGTAAGATTCGGGGGCTTACCGGCGCAGAAGCTCATTCTGAACCGCGGGAACCTTCGTCTCTTCGACACAAACGTTTTATGAAGAGGCTGATGGTGATGAGGATCCATGCGCACTCAAATAAAAGTAGCTTACGTATTGGGTTATCCACAGTGTTAGGTGCTTCATTGCACCCTCATGTGGAGGGTAGGATAATTTGGACTCTTTTGGAGCACTATACTCCGAAAGATCCTATCCTTCCTCCTCTTCTTTCAGTCGAGACTTCCTCCTAGTGAGGTGTTGCCTATCCAGGTATGGAAGTATTCAATGAATACACTCTGTACCATGGGTGGATGAAGCTTTATCTGGAGTATCAAAGATGGAATTGTATGCTAAGGCTTAGTGCCAGTATAGAGCTTGAAGTCTTTATGGATGTGCCGATCTTTATCCGTACATATTACCGATCTGCGAACATGGATGATTCGTTCAGGTACGGGATAATATTTAGGATGTACGATTTGGCTGTCCAGTTACAGTGGGGCAATGTCATGAAATTGCTACCAGTAACTAAGACTCAAGTGGAGACAAAAAAAAAGCACTCAATTTGAATGTAAGTAAAACACGGGATGGAAGAGGAGGCCTGAACCAACAGGGATGAAACAGTATAGAATTCCCCTGGGCGAAGCAAGTCACCGATTAGTAACCTAAGAAAGAGTTGTCAACGGGCGAGTGTCCTGCTATAAGGTAAACTCCTACTATTTCAGCTTCTTTTCCCGTGGTTGAAAGCTAAATATCTCAAGATGAGATTTTCCAAACTCTCGACAAGCAGCAAATAGAAAATGAAAAGAAGATTTTGAAGGATCTGATTTCATCTAAGAAGTGGCGGTTAACAGAAGGTCATTCCAACTTATGCTCTAAAAAGATAGAAAGCATTGTTGATAAAGCCCTCTCTTTATATAAAGAGGGCTTTAGCGCCTTCGGATAAAGGAAGATTCCGATATTCACATAGGTATTTAAGCCTACTTCGGGGATCTGAACAGCTTCCCCTCAAATGGGAGCCGTTTAAGTCATCTTAAAAGAGTCCTCGACTGTATTGGAAAAACAAAAAGTCCAATATGGCGGGAGATCTCTAATTTGATTGAGAGCTTTCAATCAAATTAGATTGTAAAGTAGTAGTCCTGTGTAAAAAAAAGCTGGTGGGGCGGGGTCCAAGCAAGCGTAAGGGGAGGGGGACCAGGGTGGAAGGGTCGTCGAAGGAGATGCATTTCTGGTACAAGTGGTATTGGACAAGATCTCAGGGAATCATCTCTTTCAGATTTCTGCCTTTCTTTCCCATGACGACTAGGAAAAGGCAAATCAAAAATTTTACTTCGAATTTTGGACCTCAACATCCTGCTGCTCATGGTGTTTCACGATTAGTATTAGAAATGAACGGAGAAGTGGTGGAACGTGCGGAACCACATATTGGATCACTCCAGTGCGGCACGAAGCCGCTGACGCCGAGTCGGCTCCTATGCCGCTAGCTATGCCCTGCTTGGTCCCCCGGCACGGTGGAGGTTCCGTAGCGGGTCATGAGCACCGGGCTAAGGGGCGAAGTCACTCGACTGAAAGGAGAGGGCGTAAGCATGACTCGAGCACTTGTCTAGATAGGGGCCGTTGAGCAACTCAAGCGAACCGCCCTACCTTACTACAACATAGGGACAGAGGGGAGAAGGTTGTGAAGGTGGCCTCGTTATCCACACCTCTGGTCGGATGAATGGAGGACCGCCCGACCCGGGTTTCATGAGCGTTGGCGGGTCCTGGAGTGCCTGTCAAGGGCGCTAGCGCATACCCCGGGGTGATCATCATCACCTGCACCTCACATCTCAGCGTAGTGGAACGTGTAACCAGCCTGCTGTCTCATTCAACTACATTTGTTCCTGTAATCTATAGCCTAACAGAAGGCAGCGTCGAGGGGCTTTAGCAACTCGACTGAAAGGAGAGGAGAGAAATTCCCATACAGCCAGCGGGGAGGATGGCACTACAGGCAAAGACCGTCTGGCGAAAACGCCGCAGGCGCGAAGCGTGGTAGGCCTGCGCCGGGTGAGCATAGGGGGAAAGGGATCCCGGACGGTGGAAGAGCCAGGGGAGGCCGGGTCATTTGACGGAAATGGAAGGAGGAACCCCTCTTATAGAAAGCCCTATGAAGTTAAGGGAAGTGAATGAATTCTTGGAAAAATAGGGAGCGAGCCTATATATAAAATGTAAGAAAGTCAATTATTCAATGAATAGATGATAAAGTCAACCATACGACAGACAGCGCTGCCTACACGCGAATTAGCTTCCGAGGTCGAGCAGTCTCAATTTCACTACAGGATTTGCGAATGAATGCTGGGCTGGGCCACCTCGAATGGCGTGAGCCGCATGCGGGGAGACCCGCACGTACGGTTTTTAGGGGGATCTGGCCGAAAGACCGGCCGGCGCCCACCCGACCAGAGGGACTGAGAAATTAATAGAGTACAAAACTTATCTTCAAGCTTTACCTTATTCTGATCGTTCAGAGGGCGATCGCGGAGTCACTGAATGAAGTCCTCCGTTTCTTTCGGAGGTGCTGACCCGCAGCGAGGCAGAGATGACTAAGTGACATATGGAATATGGCGACAACAACAGCATGTCGTAGAAGGAGAGAACAGGTGGAGCCAACGACCCACGTTGACTAACGTATCTACAACTACATCCCCGAGCGGCAGTCAAACGGAGGCGTGAATGCAAGATGCCAGCGGAATGATCGGCCGGACAGAGGCTAGGGCGAAGGAACCCCTTCCCACCGCGTCCTTCTCTGTGTATCAGAGATATAAAGCGAGTGCACCGGAAAAGAACGGGAACTGGGTCGATCTATTGCGAAGCATCCGAAGCATAACTGCACACTCACACAATCTTTGCCGAGAGATAGGAGCATTCGGTGGAACCGGTGAACTACACTTGCTTCTGGATAGATGTGTGGGACAGAGGGCTCGTGGTACCTTCTGCCCACCCTTCCTCCTCTGCTTTGAGAACTGTGTGAACGGAGAGTGGGCAGAAGGGAAGGAGGTCTTTTGAATAGAAGACTTCCTAGACTACTTACTTGTAAGTCGTGCAGAAGACTTCAATATTTTTAGCGGGAAACTCAAATATTTTTAGCGGGAAACTAAATATTTTTAGCGGGAAACTAAATACTTTCACTCATCTATGTTGAAAACAATCACTTTTATTGTATCTTAATTTATATCACTTATAACATATGTTAATTACATGATTTCAATTTTTCATTTATCAAAATATTTTTTTATAAATTTTATAAATTATTCTAAGATCAACTATACCAGAAGACTTACTTGTAAGTCGTTTAGTCGTCTAGAAGACTTACTTGTAAGCCGTTTAGTCGTCTAGAAGACTTACTTGTAAATCGTCTAGTCGTCTAGAAGACTTACTTGTAAGTCGTCCAGACCCTGAATTTAACCCCTAAACTAAATTGACTAAAATTAACTAACTAAATAAGTTATAAAATCAAATTAAACTTGCTTAGTGTTTACTATACACATAAATAAACACATTTGGGTAAATTTCATATTTTTCAAAAATACTTTTATGCTTTCCAAAATCTAACCCTAAGAACACAAACAATACTACAACATATGTTGGCAAAACCTAAACCAAATAATATCATGACTCATTACTTTCACTCATCTATGTTGAAAACAATTCACTTTTGTTATATTTTAATTTATAACACTTTTAACATATCTTAATTACATGATTTCAATTTTTTACTTATCAAAATATTTTTTAAAAAATTTATAAATTATTTTTAAGATTAACTATACCAGACGACTTATTGGGGTTAAAAACGTAAAAAAAAACTGTTTTTTTTTGTTTGGTCATAAGGAGTTGGTTGTAATTTCAATAGTCTTTTAACTTAATTCTGCATTTGATTCAAGTTTGGGTATACTTTTGCATTTCAAATCAAGTTGTGAGTTATATTTGGCAATTTTTCCAAAGTAAAAACCTACAAAGGCTTTGAAACTCAGAAGCTTATGAAACGTATGTGAGATGAAGCTAACTAATTGAAAGGCCCAACATCATGTTATAAATAAGGAAACCACAACTATTATAAAGCCTCAGAAGTCAAAACATAGGGCCGATGTATATGTTAATTATATACACGATGTTATCACTTACTAGTCAAGCTCTTCAATCAGAATCGTGAGAGTCCGGTCATCATCCACTACATCATCTTTACATACTTTAAGTGAAACCATAAGATAATACGTCGAGTATTAATTATAGTGACCAATCAGTCCATTAAAGCAAAGTTCAAACAACTTTGTTCTCTTTCAGGATCTCAATTAATCAGCTATCGATATAGGTTATTTACTAAGTTCAATAAAACAACTATCCCTTTTCCATAATCTCAATGGGCAATCCATTGAATTAGCACAATAGTTTATATCATCTTATATAATAATTAGTAGAGGATTCATACCATTATTTATATCCTTTCAGTTGATTATATCTAGCGATTCCTCTTGATATGAGGATATAAGACTATTGGGTATCTAGTCTTCAAGGATTCTACCGTTTGATGGTTTCATAATTGAGTTATGATTGTTGTATTTAGAGATGTCAAATGGGCGGGATAAAAATGGGCGGTCCGTGTCCAAATTGATATGGTCTAAAATAAGTATGTCCATTTTGGTCCGTAACTAATTTTTTATCTATATGGACAAACCCAATTATATCATGGACAATACTGGACTTAACCATTTGGACAATGGGCGGCCCAAAAATTTAAAATGTCTAAGTTTAGCAAATTGGGAAAAACTCAATATTTTTTTCGACATTTTCCTGAAGCCTAAAGGTTTGATTTATAACTGTTTATGTGTGATTTTTGTTATGGAAAACATAATTTCTGCCAAAACTGAAACATAATTTCCCGCAAAAGCCGGAAAAATATAGTTGTCTGCCAAAACCGGAAAAGCGTAATTTCAGCCAAAACCAAAAAATACAATTTTCCGCTAAAATCGAAAAATCAAATTTCCCGCCAAAACCGAAAAACCAAAATTTCTGCCATAATCGAAAAATACAATTTCCCGCCAAAACCGGAAAACCCAATTTTTACCAAAACCGAAAAACCCAATTTCCCACCAAAACTGAATAATTCAATTTCCCGCCAAAACCGGAAAAACGCAATTTCCTGCCAAAACCAGAAGAAAAAAACGTAAATTTTCGCTAAAACCGGAAACACAATTTTCCGCAAAAACCAGAAAATACTATTTCCCGTAAAACCAGAAAACACACAATTTCCCGCCAAAACCGAAAACATAATTTCTCGCAAAAATTGAAAAAATACAATTTTCCGCCAAGACCGGAAAATACAATTTCTCGCAAAAACCGGAAAAACACAATTTCTTGCCAAAATAGAAAACGCAATTTATCTTTTGTGAACTTGTGTGTTTTTATGAAGTCTAGAACATGAAGTTTAGAACTTGTATAAATTTTTACTTTTTAAAACTGAAAAATTGTGTTGTTTATATTCAGTGGTCGTATAGGCTCATGGACAGCCCAACAAATGTAATAAATCATGGTCTTATTTGGTTTTGGTCTCATTTGGACATGGTTCTATTTGGGTTTCGACCAAATATGTCCAGCAAAAAAATAAAGACCATTCGGACACGCCCAAACCCGCCCGGCCCGCTCAATTGACATCTATAGTTGTATTCCACAAATTAAACAATGAATCCACTCATATTAAACATAGAAATAAATAATCAAGCTACTAACTTCTTTAGACTTATTGTGACCAACAACAGGAAAGTGGTCTCCTTTCAACTTTTTCCCCAATCCCACCATTTTCATGAAATATAAAACCAAAAGCATTAAGAGACATTTGCATTAATTAAATGGTGGATAAATCAAATTCGTAGTGCTGTTATTTTTCTTTTTATGATTGGTGCAGCCTCATTATAAACACACTAACTAATCTCTAAAGGTATGTAAAGCCATTGTTTATTTAAAGCAGAGTTAACCTGTGGTGGTGTTATTTCTTATAGATTATATATAGTGATAAACAAAACGCATGGGGTTCTTTTTGATATTGTGTATCTAATTCAACAAGATATAGCTCAAGAGCACATAAAACACTTTCATTAACTTGCTTTTCGTAAGAAGAGGAGACGACGATGGGTTTATTGCCACTGGTGAAGAAACTAGGTTTCGTCTTTCTTCTTGTTTCAGCTTCAGCGTTTGCTCTCTCTTCTGCAGGTTTGTTTCTTACCTAGTTAACTCTCTATATATACAACCTTTATTTGCAGCTTTTCTTGGCATCTTCATGTGGCTATTACGTGCTGAGTCTTTTAGAAAGTAAAATTATTATTACTTATGCTGCACATGTGCGTTTCTACACACTTTTAGTGGTTCATTTTTAGACATAGTACGTGTTAGTATTATTTGGAGTGGTTAATCTTGAATATGAAGAACAAACGAATCTCTTTATTTTCGTTTTGTAGGCAGACCATCCATTTTAATTTATAGCCAAGACAATAATCATCAAGAGGTTAGTCGTTTTAACGCAAAAACTAAACGTATATATTTATTGTTATTATTTCTAAAAGCAAAATAGTCATTTTCAAGAACTAATTAGATGATTTCAAGAAAATGATATGTTGGTGAATAAATATGCTCTATATGTGGACAGTTGGTGGAAAGAAGGATACATGAACATGAGAGGATTCTGAGGATGAATTCGAGAGACTATGGCCACTTCAGCCCTAGACATAAGCTCGACAGGCCTCCTTCCAAGCTTATTCCCAACTGATCACATGGACTCATATTGGGGTTCGACTATATATAGATTCCGACTTTATGAGATGTATGATATATATATATACCATGGCATTGCAATAAGTTTATAATGATGATCCAGTTATCATCATAGTTTCAAGATATGTTATATAGTAAACGATTATTATAAAGTTTTCGCTTATAGAAGTGAGTTTTGTGGAAGTGCATGTCACCTTCATCAGTACAATATATGGATTTGTTATCATGCAATTTGAAGTTTATAAGGCATTTATATTCATTTACATCTAAAACAAATCAATATGTATTTGAAACTGTTTTTGAAAGCTTCCAGTAGAGTTCAATTTCAATCTCATGCATGATTGTAATTGTAAAAGCAATAATTAAGGAGTTCTTCATCAAATATGATACACAGAAATAGACGTCTTCATTTATTTATTTATTTTTAACAAAAAGTGTATTTTATAAAAAAAAATAGAGATAAAGCTATCTAAACTGATTTTGTTTGACGAATTAATTTTATATGCATAATGCAATGTATTTTACTGATTTTTGGCCGAAAATGACTATTGAATAGAAATTCAACAAATTATAAAACGGATACAAACTTTATATGTGCACCCCTCCAAAAAATCGCTCCTGTCTACCTCTAACGAACAGTAACGCGTTTGTTTACAGGAAACCAGGATTAATGTTCATCTCTTGCAGCTCTCACAATTAAAATCCCATATATGTTGTGTTGCTCCGAGTGGCCGGCCTAACCCACTCAAATTTTCTTACACAAAAGAATGTTTTCTTTATACAATTAATAATTCCTAGAACTTTTTCTCAGACCAAATTTCCTCCACTAGAGAATCCAGACTTATCATAACATCACTCACACCTACTCTTTTATTCCTCTCCATTGTTTCCTTCTACAAAATCATGTACCCTTTGTGGAGGAACTTAAACCGAACTTGGCGGCTCCTAGAAATTACATACCCCTAGTTCATATCTGTACGCCTCACTAAACATATGAACAACATTATCATGTCCTCGAAAATTATGAAGTCGTAGAGACTAGAGTTAGGACTTAAGACACACCACCACTTTACACTAGCAAATCTTCACATCTCACTCAGCCACATGATATGTAGGCTAAACCGTCATGAACCGCCCTGGACCCATTCCACACCAGACCAGACGTTCATGATCCGGTCTTTTGAAAACTCTTGAGCTCCTCGATCAACAACAGCATGACCTATGTTGGTGATAACTCTAGATTGTTTCAAAACTGTTTGTGGATAACCGGAGTACGTCACCATTTAATAGAAGGCAAAACCGGAGATAACCACCACCGCGTGGCGATTAAATAAAAGTTTTAAAACTGTGGAGGATACGTAATTAGAACCAATTAAATTTCGGCACGTAGTCTTTACTTATTGGCCGAGTAAAATTTCGAAAATTACAACAGTAAATCGATCTGGCCCCTTAATTTAGGATCTTCTTCTCTGAATCTCACGACGCCTAGGTCGATCGTTGAGCTCTGTTTTCTGATAACGAATCGAGAAAGAAGGCAGCAATGGGGAGCTTGGGGACGTTGCTGAGGTATCCGGATGATGTATATCCGCTGCTGAAGATGAAACGAGCGATCGAGGAAGCGGAGAAGCAGATCCCTCCCGAGCCACACTGGGGTTTCTGCTATTCAATGCTCCACAAGGTCTCTCGTAGCTTCTCTCTCGTTATCCAGCAACTTGGTACCGATCTTCGTAACGCTGTACGTTCCTTTTTCCTCTCTCTCTCTCTCTCTCTCAAAAAAAAAAAAAAAACCATATTCTGTACATGTGTGTTATTGGCGTTTTTGTGAAGGAATCTAAATATCTGAACTTACATTTATAATAGTTTTATTATTATGTAGAATCGGTGACATTAAAATGTATCCTTGTGGGGATTATATATGTTTAGAGTTTTGTAGATTGCTGCTGATTGGTTTTTGTCGGATTACAACCAGTTTGAGTGAGCTGCAGTAAATGGATATTTGTTTTTTTGTTGAACTGAGAATCTCTTGTTTCTTGAAATTCCGTTTATACGTTGCTTATTACATCTTGTGCTATCATGAGTCTTTCTTGGATCATGTAACGCATAGAAGGAGGTTTAGATTTTTTTTTTCTTAAATAATATTTTTTTTCCACATTTATTGCTTCCTTCACAAGGTATTAATATATAGGTGTGTTAAATCTTGCAGTATGTCTTATTCCATTGTCCTTTTCTCTGTAGGTGTGTGTGTTCTACTTGGTTCTCCGAGCTCTTGATACAGTAGGTTAGTGTCCCTTAACTTCTTTCTTCCAACATTACTTTTGATTTAATGAGGGCTTCTTTACAATCTGCAAGATTTCTGCTTTTGAATTGATCCATCTTCCTTTTATCATGTTCCTGCGGCGGCTAATATTATTACTTTTTCTATTACAGAGGATGACACAAGCATACCAACTGATGAAAAGCTGCCCATCTTGATAGCGTTCCACCGTCACATCTACGATACTGACTGGCACTATTCATGCAAGTCTGACGATTCTTTTTAATCTCCATCTTCCACACGCCATTGAATCATCATCTTTACTGTTTAACTTACATATTTTACTCAATTCAACTTTAGGTGGTACGAAGGAGTACAAGGTTCTGATGGACCAATTTCACCATGTTGCTGCAGCTTTTCTTGAACTTGAAAAAGGGTAAGTTCTAATCTGCATACTGGCAATGCTAATAATTGTTATGTTTAACTTATACTTTTGGTATGTGAAGGTATCAAGAAGCTATCGAGGAAATTACTAAAAGAATGGGTGCAGGAATGGCCAAGTTTATTTGCCAAGAGGTCTGTGATAGAAAAAAAATCTTTGTTGCTCTCTGTTTCATTTAAAATCGTGAAATTATCGGAACTTTTTTTTAGGGTGTTTCTTGAAGCACCGAGATGATTTGTTTTACCTATCAAGTTTTCCCTGTTATATACGCAGGTAGAAACTGTTGATGACTACGATGAGTACTGCCACTATGTTGCTGGACTTGTGGGTTTAGGTCTGTCGAAACTCTTCCTAGCTTCGGGAACAGAAGCTTTGTTGCCAGACTGGGAGCGGATTTCCAATTCAATGGGTTTATTTCTTCAGGTACACTAGTGTATAATGAAATGTCGAATGTTTGGTCCTCAAACCTTTGAATTATTGATATAACATCGGCCATATTGCAGAAAACAAACATTATCAGAGATTATCTTGAAGACATTAATGAAATACCAAAGTCTCGCATGTTTTGGCCTCGCAAGATTTGGGGCAAGTATGCTGACAAGCTAGAGGTGCATTAATATACCATTCTCAGTCTCTCATCTTGGTACTGATGTTTGACTATTAACAAGTAACAATGCTCGTCCTTTCTTTGGTAACTATAAATCCTAATGTAGGACTTAAAATACGAGGAGAATTCAACTAAAGCAGTGCATTGCTTGAATGAAATGGTCACCAATGCATTGACGCATATTGAAGATTGCCTGAAGTACATGGCTGTGTTGCGTGATCCTTCTATATTTCGGTTCTGTGCTATCCCTCAGGTCAGAGAAAATTAATATAAGAACATTACATATTCTCCTTTTTTAAGTGTGCCTGCATAGATACAGAGTGTCTTGGAAGCTAATATCGATTTTGCTTGGATGTTTTGCTTTGATTAGATCATGGCGATTGGAACACTTGCATTGTGCTATAACAATGTACAAGTATTTAGAGGCGTGGTGAAACTGAGGCGAGGTAAGGTGTTTATCTTTAGTTTGGTTTGCACTCCTTTTCACACCATCTTATCATTGTGGTTTTCAAGCGTTGAGTTTTTTTTTTTCTTTTATCAATGATCTTGAGAACGTGTTAGAAGCATTTTTGTCTGAAATGACTTTTTGAAAAACTTTCTATTGTTCAGGTCTAACTGCCAAAGTCATTGATCGCACAAAGACAATGGAAGATGTCTATGGAGCTTTCTATGATTTTTCTTGCATGCTAAAAACAAAGGTATGCCATCACGATCCTCTTTTTGTTATTTGACTGTCTGTTCTGTTTTTAGAAGATGATGATAGAATGTGTATTATATGTACATAGGTCGACAAGAACGATCCGAATGCCAGTACGACGCTAAACCGACTTGAAGCCGTTCATAAAGTCTGCAGAGACACTGGAGTCCTTCATAACAGGTGCATATTTTTTTTTTTTTTGTCTTTTTATTCTTTTAGATAATTTTGGATTTAGAGATAATTCTCAGCTTCATTTTTTCCCAAGTCTGCTTTGCTTACTAGAGGATCCAAAGTCAGTCAAGCAAATATAGAACTACTTTCTGTTTTGTGGTGACATGAGAGTAAGCTGCATTAGATTAATTCAAAAGATGTCTCACTAAGAAACTAGTCCAGCATAGAATAATACTATAGTAATTTTTTTTGGTTTGGGTTTCTGATGAATCGTTGTCTCTTTTCTCTCTCAGAAAATCTTATATTAATGACAAAGGACAATCTGTCAATGTCTATGTAAGTCGACACATATCCCTCTTTTTCAATAGAAGTATCGTTCTCTCTTTTTGTTTTTAACAGATACGTTACTTATCATCATCCTCTGATTCTCTACCCAAAAAATGCAGATTGTAATGCTTGTGATTCTACTGGCAATAGTCTTTGCATATCTCAGAGCAAACTGAGTGATCAATGATTGACAGTGTGATTCGTAGGTTCATTCTTGTTCAGCGTGAATCACGCCACTCTCTTTTTCTTATAACTGAATTCCTATTCAAGATTGTTTCTAGAACAACCTGGTTTGGTCTAAACCAATGTAATTTGAATAATCATACTTTTTTCATATATCTCTCTTGTTTATCAATATATATTGCCAATGGTTTTTGTGGTTCCAGAATTCAAAGTGGAAACTAAATTCGATTCAGAATTGCACGTAAATAATGTACATACACCATATTCGAACATGAACATTTTGCGTATATTGAACAAACACTGACATCAAACACCTTTGTAAAACCAATGTTTGAGAAACGAATCACTGTGAAAGTAATTGGACAATTATGCAGATTAACTCAAAAATGAAGTGTATTCACATATGAAGATGATAGATACAGAGAGGATCCAAATACAATATTGAGATGAGACCTCAAAATTGAACAAACTCTTTATTCAAGTGGCATAACAATGGCAGAAATCTTCAGTAACGCCTAACCTCATGAACATGGGCTTCTGTTTAGCCGGTGAATATTTTTTTTCGTTTCTTTTTCTTTCTACAGAAGAACACACACAACTCTTCTACAGAACCATAACAACCATAGAGAACCAGTGTTACCTTTGCTTCAATTTCTTAATCTCAAAAGACTTCAGACACTTTGCTAGCAAGAACATGCTCCCGTCTTTCAATGTACTCATAAGGGAACCAACCGGCTTTGCCTTTGCATTCACCTTCTGCCCATCCGCTGCCTGTGACCTGATGACAGTTATCAACAGACTAATGTGTTAATTATCAAACATTTAAATGTGAAAATAAAAGAGACATTATTATTGTTGGTTTACTATCAAACCTTTCTAACAACAACGTATTCACCAGTCGATAAGCTTAGCTCGACATTCGTCACTCCGTGATATGGGAACAACACCTGAAAAATGTTTTATTAAAGAGGGAATAACATGTTACAGGTGGAACATCTCACGAGAAAATAAGCATTAGATGACGACAATAGCATACCTCTCCTAAGAAGTAACTCATGCTATCTGTTGGCGTGTCATGTGTGTGAGATGATGCAAACACTCCATTCGCTTCCTCATATGATGGAGGCGGCGGCATGTTGCCTGCACTTGATGGAGTAGTGGGAGCTTCAATACGTTGCCTCTCAGATGTCATCTGCACGTTAGGAGAATGTTCAATTTTCCCCTTACTCGACTCAGATAATGATGAGCTGTCAAGTTGAAAGATGTAAAACCAACCTCTCCTTCTAGCTGATCAAGTATCTGGAGGACTCTTTGATGGTAACCACGTTCTGATTCAACCTTGAGAAAAGGAATGAACAATATCAGTTGTTTCAAAATAAGTAAAAATGAAGCTTATAAAGCAATCAGGCTACCATTGAAATAAGTCGTTCAAGAGTCTGTTTTTGTTGTTGATCTTCGACGGAAGATAAAGCAGAAGCGGCTTCCTTCCCCAGCGTTGTCATATTTGACTTTAGGTCTTGAAGTTTTGCTTCAGCAGATTCCAGTTTCATTAATATCTCAGGATTCCCTTGAGACTCTCTCGCCTTTGCTTGGCGTCTTGCAACTTCTGTAGCCTTGTTTAGGTTTAAAACGGTTGTACTGAGTATATATTCTACCATGCTAAGTGATAACAAATGGCGAAAGAGGAAAACAATCATATTTCTATGAAAGTTAACTATCTTTGGTAGTACCTGAGCTTCAGCTTCTTGGCGCATTCTATCATAACGCTGAGCAAGATGTCTAGCATCCTCCAATGGAGCTCCCAAAACCAATGCCCGTAGTGGTTCAGCAACCTAAAAAGTTTCAGGTTAAAATTACAGATTGAGATGTGATTGTGGTTCAGCAACCTAAAAAGATGATTGTAGCAGGCAAGAAATAATTTTTTTTTTTTCTGTGTAGTTATATCAAATGCAATCAGACAAAAGATATGCACTTTGAATGAATGATGAGAAAGACAAACCTGTGTACCAAGAGCCTTCAACATATTTCCACGCTCTTTTTCCATTTGCGCCCGAGCACGCCCGTAACTCAGTGCAGCCCTTGTTAATACGTTACCATTCGTACATGTGTTCTCTGAACCATACTTCCTGCTATCCTCAGACAGTTTCGTCCCTGAGGAACAATGAGTGCAAAATGAAAGCCACTTCTGTGAGAAAACTAAAAAAAAAGGAGATACAGTAAGGCAACATTAAAGGGGCAACAAAAAAGTCACCTATTTCAACTTGTTTTGAACCCGTGACTATATAACCTTCCACGCCACGAACGATGTCTCTTTGGTAATGCTGGAATTGAAGAATGTATAAGTCCAAATCGATCAAGCATACAAAAATTCAAAAGCTTTTAGGTAAAAACCTTGGCAGCACGGGTGGAAATGTAAAGCTTTTCGAGTTTCTGATGCTGGTGGAGTTCTGCGTCATCCGACAAACCAGAACCATGCCCTCCTCCTCCTCCAAATTGCTTGAAGACAGCCTTTACCCATTCCACCACAAAACTTAAAGTCAGTTTACTACTTACTTAAACCTCAATCATGAGGAACAAACGAACACCCCATCTCATGGTCATTTCATTTGTAACAGTTAACTTGAATCACAAGCATTATATAAAGGCATCATCAACACAGGGGACATCAAGCATTATATGAAATCATATTTGTACAACAAACAAAAAAAATCCATCATTAAATTTCTGATATATTGACATATAAACAAGACATGAGCAACCATAATGCCAAATGAACATTTGAATCAGAATAATTCATATCAAAATCACAATTAAAATTCAAACCCAAAAACATATATAGATCCACCAAGTTACACAGTAAGTCAGAAAGTCATCGATCGGAAGAAAAAAAGTATCTTCTTTTATTGATTGATTCACAAGAAACCCAACAGATCAACCCAAATCCACAAATGAAATAGAGACAAGTTAAAAAATCTGGGCAGCAAAAGAAATGGGATCAAAACAAAGTTAGAAGCTTTTTTTCTTTTGCACCTGTCTTGCGACTTGTTCCCTGATCCTGCTTGCTTGTTTTCTTATTGCATCCATTGCTCTATCACAACTCTTCCTTTTTGGTATCTAACTTCCACCTTCGAGTACCAATAAGAGCTCGGCGAAGAAGAGATTCAAAATCGTCAAAATGTCGTTTGAACACGATGAAGATCATCAAAGGTAGAAAGTCTCTGTCTCAGAAAGAGTTTCCAGAACTTAAGGCCTATTGGGCTCTTAAGGCTTATTGGGCTTATATTTCAGATCCAGTATTTTAACAAGCCGCGAAAAATGAGGGGGGGAAACAAAAACTGGGCCCGATAGAAAACCCTAGAGATATATAAATGAGAAGCCGCCACAAGTATCATTAGGTCTTCCTCTCTCTCCAGTTGTCGAAGCCGCTTCTTCTTCTTCACTGTTGCCCTGAAGCTCTCTAACCATGGCTGTCGGGTAAACTCTAATTACATCTCTCATGCGATAGCTTGCATTATTATTGTTATCATTTTCTTATCTACGAGTATTATTCGGATTTGTATAGGAAGAACAAGAGGATCTCCAAGGGTCGTAAAGGAGGCAAGAAGAAGATGTAAGTAAATCGTCATTTTACCAATATTTTTTGAGTTTCAGATTTTTCAATATTCAATCTGTATATTGATGATGACAAAGTCTTTTTGTTTTTTTTTTTTTTAAATTCAGTGTTGATCCTTTCTCCAAGAAGGATTGGTATGATATCAAGGCGCCCTCTAACTTCACTCACAGAAATGTCGGAAAGACCCTTGTTTCCAGAACTCAGGGTACCAAGGTAATAATGTCTACGTCTGTTACTTGCACACTTGTGAGATTAGGTTTCTTGTTCTGTAGATTTAGAGGTAGTAGAGCTTTTGGTTTGGTTTCATTACGAGAACTGGTTGGTTTTATTATAAGAACTGCAGTTGTGTCGGAATATTCTGTGAGTAACTTATATTGTTTGCTTTGTCAAAATCTTTAACTTTTTCTTCTGGGTTGGCTGAACAGATTGCCTCTGAGGGGTTGAAACACAGGGTTTTTGAGGTCTCTCTTGCTGATCTTCAAAGCGATGAGGATCATTCTTACAGGAAGATCCGTCTCAGAGCTGAAGATGTTCAGGGCAGGAATGTGTTGACCCAGTTCTGGGTAAGTTTATATGCATAATCCTATAGGAAGATTTGGAGTTTGTTTTTTGAAATTCGTAAGACAATGAACTGTTCTGTTGCGTTCCGTTAGGGTATGGATTTCACAACCGACAAGGTGAGGTCGTTGGTGAAGAAGTGGCAGACTTTGATTGAAGCCCATGTCGATGTGAAGACCACAGACAGCTACACTTTGAGGATGTTCTGCATTGGTTTCACCAAGAGGCGTGCTAACCAGGTCAAGCGTACTTGCTACGCCCAGTCCAGCCAAGTCCGCCAGGTAATAAATAACCACAACATAGCATGTGTTTGTAGTTGTATAGAAGTCACTGAGATTTTGACTTTTTTTTAAAAATAATTTTTGGCTGGATTGTTGTAGATCCGCAGAAAGATGAGTGAGATTATGGTGAAGGAGGCTTCATCATGTGACCTTAAGGAGCTTGTGGCCAAGTTCATCCCGGAGTCCATTGGGAAGGCGATTGAGAAGGCGACACAGAACATCTACCCATTGCAGAATGTGTTCATCCGTAAAGTCAAGATCCTCAAGGCTCCTAAGTTTGACCTTGGAAAGCTCATGGAGGTGAATTTAGACTAATTGTTGTCATCAGCATCTTATCTTTTAGTTTAGAGCCATTAATGTAATCTTAACTTTGTTTTATTTTTTCTTGTTAGGTTCATGGTGACTACACAGCGGAGGATGTTGGTGTGAAGGTAGACAGGCCAGCTGAAGAGACAGCTGAGGAACCAACTGAAATCATCGGAGCATAGAATATTTATAGATTTGTTTTTTTCATGTTTGGCAAGAAAAACTAATGTTGTGGAGTTTTGTTAAGAGAACTTCTACCTCTTTGCGACTGTTTTTGTTCTCTTTTTTGATGGATTATCACTCTTGTTTATCATAGTTTTTATATTGTCTTTTTTTTTGTGCACTCTTTTATATCGTCTTCATTCCTGGATTTTCTTAAAATATTAGGAAGAAAATATTTATAAATGATCGAACTATAACTGACTTTACAGTATACATTTGAAATTCTAAATTTACTATTGCATTAGTAGCTAAAATTGGTAAGTTTGTGATGTGCGACTTGTATTGTTTGTTTCTTCCTCTTTGAAATTGAATTATTGAGAGACCGAGTCCTGTCTCTTTCACCATTTCTGCTCATATCTTTCTTTCTTTTTTACCTTTCTTTGATTTGAGAAATGATATTTTGTCTCGTTTGCTAAGATGTGTTTTCTACTATAGTTTCTGACGAATGATTACATTGTTTGTCGAAATTAAGTAATTCAAATGAATTGTGTTTAGTTAAAACTCAATTGATTATGTATTGTGACTTATGTATTGGCTTCCTTTTCTAGTTTGGTCTTGTGTTTTGTCTGATAATTGTTTTCTCGCAATTTTGGGTGTAAAAAGGAAGACGGACGTTTTAGTTACATCACTTACATGTAAATATGTAATAGTGACTTTTTATCTCTAGTTTGCGATTTTGTGTCAGTGTATTTACAGTTAAGTAGAATTTACCTAGGTCAGACACACACACTTATGTAGATTGTGTACTGTGTAGCAAAATTTTCCCCCATCCCACCCTCGTCACTAAGATTTTGGAGGCATGTTACACTGTCTATGTAAATAAAAATTTTGGGGGCCTAAAATAAATTTTTGGGGGATTATGTCTATATAATTTTCTTCAAAATTTTCGGGGGCCTGTTGCAAATGTTTCATTACGCATTGTTCAGGGCCGGCCCTGGTCACTCCTCACCTTACTAGCCTACTACTCCCTTTCCATAAATCTTTTTTCTTTTTTTGAAAAATATTAAATTAATTTAACCAAGGAAATATTTTTTTACAACGAGTGTTGATTTTCTTAGTCAGTGAACATTTAACCCACCCTTGAGGTATATCTGAAAGAGAACTATGTTTCCATGATTTTTTGGTAAGCTCTGACTCTCGGTGTTTCATGCCTGGTGATGCGGTGTCAAACTGGCTTGTCTATGATTCTTATAAGAACCAAAGCTGATTTAGGTTCTTTATCCGGCCTTCTTCCATTTCGTTCCTTCCAAACAACATATAAGGTTGTCTGAAACACATACCTTAACAGGAGCAATTCAATCTTGCTGCGATTTGTAGTTAGGAAGAGAACGATCTCTTCCCATTATCCCGTGGTTTATAAATCTTTTTCACACAAAAGGAGAATACATACACACATATATATATACACCAAAATACCAATTAAGGTTGGCCTAAAAGATCACTAACAAACCATATCAGTGGCGGAGGGAGGAAAATCATTTAGGAGGGTCAGTGTCTAAAAACTACCATATTTTACAGGGGTCATCTAGTTAAAATTACCAATAATCACATAATCTTTATAGAATTATAACAGCAAATTTTTTTTTACAGAAAATCCACCTGGGTCAGTTGACCCATGTGACAACACTGTGGCTCCGCCACTGAACCATATGACAGGTGGTTTAGCTAGGCAGGCTTTGGATTGCTAAGCATCCCGAGTTTGAAAACACCCATTACACTTTTATTATACAAATACGCATATATAGGTTCATTCCTTCGTTTGAATACCCAGACTATTTATAGACTGTATTCTTTTTTCAGTAGATTTTGGATACTCCAGGTTAATAAAAAATATCAGTAACAAACTAACTAATCGTAGCTATTCCTTCAAAACAAAAAAAAACCCTAATTTTTCCCAGGATCAGTTACGCTAATAGCAGGGGCGAAGCCAGAAAGAATTCTCAATGGGTACATATCTGATACAAAATAAAATATATGCCTACAGGAGCTTCAAACTTGCGACATCGTGGGTGCACAAGGGTACAATTACCATCTTTCCTAGCTAGTTTTGATAGTATTTCACATACTAAATACATAATATCAAGAAAATTACGGTTGCACATGAACCCTCTCTTCATGCTCTGGCTTTGCCACTGGCTAATAGCAGACTAGTGAAAATTATGTGTATTAAATAGGCATGGACATAAAAACCGAGAACTAAAACCAAACTCGAATTGAACTGTAAAAATTAAATTCAAAAACCGGACAGAAGTTTAAAAATAATCAAGCGGTTCCTATATTTCTATAACAAAAAACCAAAATTAAACCGAATAAATCGAATGGATACTTGAATGTCCGAAATACCATTTGTATACCTAAATTTTTTTAACTATATTTAGTATTAGAAATACCAAAAATTTTAATTATATTACTTACTTATACACCTGATTACCCAAGAAAATCTAAATACCCAAATATTTATTTATCAAGTATTTATAGTTAGCCAAATTATCCTAAAATTAGATTACCCGAATAGAGTTTATCCAAAATATTAAAATTTATCCGAATAACCTGATTTTTATCCAAAAACCTCAAAAATCTGTTTTTACCCTGAATTATGTAAAATTAACCGAAAAAACAGAACCATACCGAACCATAACCAAATTGGAACCAAAAATTTATCGGTATTGATCGGTTCTTATAATTGTTACACAAACCAATTTTTATTGATAACCGGAAAAATTCTTATATCTCTAGAACCGAAAAAAAAAACTAAAAACCGAACTGAAATTGAACAAACCGAATACCCAGGCCTAATATTAAACACACAAATAATTTCATCAAGGTTTGAAGAAGTATGTCATCCATCCCCTGTCATTCCATAAATTTTTGAAACACTTTTTGTTATAACTGGTTGGGCTATGGTATGTTTTATTGCCTTACCTCAGAACTGATTTTGGATATGAATAACAACTTTTTGCAGAATATCAAGTTTAAGTTTGAATGCCAAGATTTAGAATCCAATTTCACAATAACTAGTAGTACCTTTACATCTGGCAAAGGAAGTTTCCTGATCAGGACTCTTTAGTTTAGAAGCTGCACTATATATAGATTTTATAATAACCCCCAAGCTAATAGTAGTTATCTTTTTGATTTTTAATTTGAAGCAAACTATAAAAGGAAACATTGCATAACTAGAAATTAAAATAATTTATTTTGATACTGATCTTTTTTATTATTATTGTTTAATCCTTACAGGATTTGGCTATAGTGGTTGCTTTGGTGAACTCCACTCCAACGGTGGTTTGCATCTTCTCCATTTCCATCACTACCAAAACCCACGCTTCTCTCTTTTCTGTTTGGCAGTGATAGGTAAATTGCTTTTTTGGTTTCGTTTTTTTGAACTTTATTTATGCTGCTTTTGTTTTTAGATATTAAGTGTCTGAATCCAATTTGAATTTGTTTATTTTGTTTGAATTTATAATTTTTTAAGTATGTAGCAATAAATCGAGATGGGTTGGATAGTATATCGCCTTTAACTCAGGCCCGGTTCTTGACTATGGCGATAGGGGCGTTGCTCTGGATCCATAAATACATAAAAAAAATTTAATGTTATTTTATTTATTTTCAGGACTCATTTCAAATGGTTATATGACTAAATACTTGATAAAGTTATAATAAAGGACTTATAATTAACTAAAACTAATTCATATATAACAAAACAAACTCAAAAGAATATGTATGTTTCACCATTTTCTAATTTTTCCGATGAATTTATTTTATTAGTTTAAATTAAAAATGTAACAATTTTTAAAAGAAAATGTTTATTAAAGGGTCTTTCGTCTAAGGCTTTTAAATTTTTTAAGACGGTAGGGACTGCATGGGAGTGTTTATCGCAGACCGGAAACTTAAGTTGTAACTACAAATTGTAAACTACTATTGTTTCTACTTATTGGAGTAAAATGTTACCATACTCACCTATCTGGAATGAGGCATGTATTACATAACTTTAAAATATAATTTAACGGCTATAGTATATGGAGCCACCGTGACCTTCCCATATTGTGCAAGAGAGAAGGGTATGCTGTATGCATAGCCCGTATATATTTCTAATAATATTATGGAATCAGAAAATCCACAATTGTAAAAACTGTTCAGCATTTCGTAAGAAAAAATCATCAACCCTTTTGACAAGACGAGCTAATTAGGCATCGACAAAATCATGATATAACCCTTCACAACAATTAAGAAACCAACAAATATTATAAAAATCAATCAAATTGTATTGAATAATGTGAAACAGACCTAACTTATCAACTTGTGACGAAGGATAAAAGCACCAGACATACACGTAGCGAACTCATTGATTAGGTCTAAAAAATGAAGGCAACAAAAGGAAAAAAAATCTTGACATATGGACTTTTTAAAAAGTAAAACACTGCTTTTTTTGGCTTTACAAAAAAAATAAAGAATCTCATAACTAAATCCAACAATTTGCATGTATGTGAATTGTAGATGAGAAAAGAAAAGTTAAGCAGCCACAAAAACGTAAGCACAAACAATCGTGCGGTCACACATAACACGATTTGAGCCTCGTTAGGTCCCACAAAGTCACAAGATTTCTTCTATACTCAACAATCTAAATCCATAAAAGAAAAAAAAAAGTTTTCAACGAGTTGAATGAATACATTAGCAAGAAAATAGACGAAATACACTATAACCATCGGGAATAGCTAAGATTGGCCGCACCAAAGAACGAGTTTTGGGCAGTAATATACTGCGATGATATCAGTCCAATCTGGTTCGTACTGATTCTTGAATTTATTTGTAGGTTTGGTAATAGTTTGTCTACAGCTATATATATACACGATTAATTGCGAAATGATTTTGCAAGCGTTTTTCGTTTCACCGCCTAGAACCACAGATACCTTGGCAAGTCTGGGACAGGCATGCACGGTTTTTAACATGGGATTGGACTTAAACCTTTTCTCTAAGTGTCAGGCTAAAGCTCGCAGACGAATTTGCCAAAGGAAGGACACATCATTTTACACTAACATGAGGAGGCAATAAAGAAATCGTGAAAGTATTGATTCTGAAATACTAATCTTAGTATCATTCGTGAAATAAGATTTTGTAATATTCCACAAACTAAAGACTACTAAGAAAACAAAATAAAGTATGGGGAAATAAAAACTAATAGGAAAAAAGCTTTAACTTTTGGAAATGGAAGCACAAACACAAAAACAAAAACACAAAGTCTCTGTTCTATCTTTTAACCCATTCAAGAATCGTCCTTTACTTTCAGTGCCTCTCTTACTTTGCCTATCTCCTACTCCTCTGTTTCTACGCCTTCTCTCAGCCTTTCTTGTTCTATCAGGTAAATAATTATGATGAGCATATCCCTTAATTAACATACCTCTCTACTCTTCTCATCTTTCTAATTTCTCGCAAGCTTGCATGCGCAGACGGTTTAACTATTTTTTCTTGTTTAATATGTGTACGGTTTTGTAATAATGAGAACTAAAGATATGTCAAGTCAAGTGA
The DNA here is from genome assembly GCA_019706035.1 of Raphanus raphanistrum subsp. raphanistrum. NCBI lineage: Eukaryota > Viridiplantae > Streptophyta > Magnoliopsida > Brassicales > Brassicaceae > Raphanus > Raphanus raphanistrum. Next base: position 28,258,127 of record CM033987.1, on the reverse strand, counting down.
TAATTGAAACTTATAAGATTTACATGTATGTGTATGAAACAAAGAGTGAATGGAGCTGTGGACAGAAGGTAGAGCCCTAAAGGCAAGTCTAAGAGGAGAAGCAATAAAGCACCAGGTGATTGTGTCTGAGGAACTAAGCCGAACTTCTTCTGCTGAAGATTTCTCCGTTGAGTGTTTCCTCGATTTCTCAGAAGAAGGTCAAGAACAAGAACAAGAAGAAGGAGAAGGACTTGTCTCTGTTTGTTCTTCACAAGAAGAACAAGATTGTTGTATCTTTAGTTCACAGCCTCGCATCTTTGATCAACTTCCTTCCTTGCCGGTACATTTTACCTTTTTCTTATAACTAAAAGAAACTTAGTTGATTTTTTTTTTTTGATTTAAAAAAAAATATATTTTCTGATTTTTAGGATGAAGATGTGGAAGAGCTTGAATGGGTATCTCGTGTTGTGGATGATTGTTCTTCACCAGAAGTCTCACTTCTCTTCACACAACCCCACAAAACCAAACCAAGCTTCTCATCTTCGATTCCGGTTAAACCAAGAACCAAACGGTCTCGGAACAGCTTAACCGGTGACCGGGTGTGGCCACTAGTTTCAATCAACCAACATGCAGCAGGAGATCAGTGTAAGAAGAAGAAACTAGAAACGGCGCTTGTGTTTCAAAGAAGATGCAGCCATTGTGGCACAAACACCACACCTCAGTGGAGAACCGGTCCGGCCGGTCCAAAAACCTTATGCAATGCATGTGGAGTCCGGTTTAAGTCCGGTAGGCTCTGCCCGGAGTACAGACCGGCGGATAGTCCGACGTTCTCAAATGAGATCCACTCAAATCTTCATAGGAAGGTTATGGAACTGAGAAAGAGTAAAGAGTTAGGTGAAGAGAGAGGAGAAGCTACTACTAAATCAGACCAAGTCAAATTTGGCAGCTAAGTGGTAGAGAAGACTTAGGTAAAATGAAAACCTACTTGTTTTAACATTATCTCTAGTTTTGTAAAATTTAACAACTTGGTCCAAAACATATTAAGCTGTTTTGGAATTAGTGTAAAAGGGTTGTTCTCTATAAACAAAGATTATGTATTTTTAAAGATGTTAGACCACCACCACTACTATTTGGAATGATTTTGGTCCATGTGAAGTGATGATATAGGCTTTTTGAAGAATTTAACAAACTATAAAAGTTAACACACTGACGATAAACGAGAAACTAATGAACTATTCTGAAAATTCCACAACAATTTTCTTGTAATACAAAACAAATCAATTAACTCTATTTTGTATATTAAATGTGTGTCCATAGGTTTTCTGCCTCGTGTAAACAGTAAATTATTTCTCATTTACAAGGAACTAAAGAAGAGTTCAGAGTTATAACTTTACTACAAAGCAACACTAACACAAATCCCTTTTGTAAGCATAAAATCTTAAAAGTTTAATCCTCGAGCCACAACTTCTTATGTATATCATCAACTGCTACATAAAGAGTAAAGACCAACACTAGAAGGACTATAGTTCCATGGACCCCTCTGGTCAGTAGTATGACAAATATGTTTTTTTCTATAAATTAGATCTCAAGTGAATCTCAATATCAAACGTCAAATATCTTTCCATGTAAAAATGGAGACGAAAACCATTGAATTCTACAAATTGGTGCTGTCTAGCTTCTTCCAAGTGAACTCTTCTCACAAAACATGGTCTTATGTTTGCAAACGTTGTAATACTAAACACATTTAAATGCGTAAAGGATCCGCACACCAAAAAACGAGGTTTAGTGAATTCATAAAATTTGGTACTTTCTTAATCTCCGTTGGACAACTAAATAAGTTTTCTAACTGAGTCAACAATCCGTTGTAGTCTAGCTGGTTAGGATACTCGGCTCTCACCCGAGAGACCCGGGTTCGAGTTCCGGCAACGGAGAACTATTTTTTGGTCTCCTCCTGTTTCAGTTTACTTTTTTTTTTTTTTTTTTTTTTTAGGTTAGGTTCGAAAAGAACATGGTTTTGCAACTCAGACTCGAATTACAGGCTATAAACTTCCCTCTCAGTCCCTCCGTATGAAACAGAAGGTTTCTCACCGTTGAAGTTAGATAGAGAAGGAAGAAGAAAAACACAGTGAGGTGAGGAGACTCGAAAGCAATTCGGAATCAGAAAAAAAAAAGGATCCTACAAGAATAAAGGAGAGAAAGTAAAATGAACTATAAAGTTAAAAGCAAGACTGTCATAATCACTAGCTTTAGTGAGTTCAGAATAAACGTTGGTACTTTATAAAGCTTCCTTGAACAAGTAAATCTCAACATCAAACGTCAATATCTTTCCATGTAAAAATGGAGAAGAAAACCATTGAATTCTACAAATTGGTGCTGTCAAGCTTCTTCCAAGTGAATTCTTCTCACAAAACTTGGTCTTATTTTTGTGTTTGCAAACGTTGTAATACTAAACATTTATGCGTATACGATCTCCACAACAAAATAAGGGATCCTACAAGAATGAAGGAGAGAAAGTAAAATGAATTATAAAGTTAACAGCAAGACTCTAATAATCACTAGCTTTAGTGAGCTCAGAATAAACCTTGGTACTTTATAAAGCTTCGTTGGACAACTAGTCGCATTTTCTAACTAAGTCAACAATCCGTTGTAGTCTAGCTGGTCAGGATACTCTCTCTCACCCGAGAGACCCGGGTTCGAGTCCCGGCAACGGAGTAGTTTTTTGATCTCCACCTTTTTCACTTTACTTGTTTACGTTAGGTTCTAAGACCATCTTTATTGGTGGGATTTGGAGAGTCTCTTAGGGGGAGGAGGACCACGAAACGCAGAGATCGAAGAAGAAAGAGAAGGGAAAATCCCTTAATTAAAGGACATCCCTTAACCGTTTCCCGACCAAAAAAAAAAAAAAAAAGCTTAAGTCCCTTAATGGAGGGACTTCCCCAAGTCACTCCAATAATGATGCTCTAAAAGATCATGGTTTCAGTTCAGTTCAACTGTTAACCTCTGGTATGTTCTTTATTAAATCCGTCCGTCTCTGTAGAAGATATTTTTCAGATGGGCATGGGCTGATTTTTTTTTTTTTTGTAACTCAGGCTCGAATTAAAGGCCCATCAATTTTTGTAACTCAAGCTCGAATTAAAGGCCCATCAATAAACTTTTCCTCTCAGTCCCTCTGTACCAGACAGAAGGTCTCTCTCGTTGAAGTTAGATAGAGAAGGAAGAAGAAGAAAAACAGAGTGAGGAGACTCGAAACCAATCGGAAAATCAGAAAAAAATGAGCGGAGTTTCAACGGCGGCGTATTTCGCGCGGAGAGCGGCGCAGAAGGAAAGGGTTCGAATCCTCTATCGACGTGCCCTTAAGGATACTCTGAACTGGGCTGTTCATCGCCACATTTTCTACCGCGACGTAAGTTTCCCCTCAGATCTCCGAATCGGATCTCTTCTCTCTGTTTTTTTTCGCCGATCTCGCGTTTTGGGTTTTTTGAATTCATCGATGTTCGTTCCTTTTTTATCAGGCTTCTGATCTGCGCGAGAAGTTCAATGCCAACCAGGATGTGGTATGTTGTTTGATCTAATTTTGGTAAAGATGGAGACTTTTGGAAGTTAAAACATAATAAAGCTTGCTCTTTTCTTTCTTCTGTTTACATATATCTTCTACTGGGCTTTAGAGTGTTTAGAAGTGATGTTTTAAACAGAAATGATGTTCCATAGTTCTTGTGTTGAGTTGGCATCTCTCCGTTAGCTTAATGTTTCTGTGTCATCCACTTAGAGCTTATAGTGAAACTCTTCCAACTCCTGACTAGATGACAACGTTAGTGATTGCTAATTTACCTTCTCATTATATCGTCCTTTGATTGTGGATGTATTTGTAGGAGGATGTTGACAGAATCGACAAACTGATTGCTCATGGTGAAGCAGAGTACGACAAGTGGAGACACCCTGATCCTTATATCGGTAAGCATTTCAAATCATGATGATGGTGTGTAGAAGCTCCTCTCAGGTTAGAGAATTGGATTCTAAATGACCCACTTTTTTTTCTCTTTCTTTTGTAGTTCCATGGGCTCCTGGTGGCTCAAAGTTCTGTAGAAACCCTACTCCGCCTGCTGGGGTACTCTTTCTTACTCAACACTTGTTGCTTCCATGGTCATGATCTCACCTTTCCTATTCTCAAAGTACTGATCTTCTTTTTGTCATTGGTGCAGATTGAGATTGTGTACAACTACGGTCAAGAAGACAACCCTTAAATCTGATTTTCATACCCATCAATAAAGTAAGTTGGATGATTTATCAGATGCTCTCATTGTTACCTTCTAAACTAGTTTCGTTTCAGTCTCAAAAATGTCCTCCCGTCAATGGAACCACTACGATGTTAAAGTCTCTGTGGTGTTTTGTTATCTACTGCAGATTTGAAGCATCTTGTGGCTATGGTTCAGAGGATAAACTAAAGGCTTTCAAGGTTGAAACTTTGAGGGACCAATTGTAGTTTTCTAAGATGTTTCGTTTGAGTTAAGACACCTATTGTTTCAGCTTGGTATACTTCTTCCATCTAAAAACTTTCTCGGCTGCTCTTTAGCTGCCAAGCATCTCATCATGATATGCATGGATAAAAACAAGAAGTTGTGTGTGTTTTGTCTACTTTGACCACATTATCTATCAGTGTTTTATACCGGTCTAAACCGAACATTGTTTGTTCTGGAGTCGCAAACAAGGGTTTTAACTTTAGTTAGGAATGGTATTAGATCACGAATGGGTTATCCAACTTGGGTATATTTTACTGGTCCCTGCAAATTTGCTGGTAAGGAGTCCTTACTAAGGACCACCCACGGCCTAGAAGATAAATGTGTCCATCTGCTAACAAAAATGCCGATTCCTAACCCAAATTGATTAATGATTGTTAAGAGACAAGTAATGTGTATTCTGTGTCACACACACACACACTCTCTCTCTCTCTTCTTTTGAAAGATGAGGAGAGAAATAGGAAGATTTACAATGAACTAATGCTTAGGACGAGTTGCAAAGTCATCAAGTAACTCCGTTCAGCAGGAGAGGAGAGTTGCGGTATTACCACTCTCAACTGTTTTTCCCAGTCTCTTCACCGAATGGATCTTTCCAAAGTATATCTGAATCATCATCATTGGTTCTATTTAGAGAAAAAATTATAAGAACATAGATAGATCATGAGATGCTGAAATGGAAACCATATAAAATTAAATAACTAAGCAACTCGTGTTTTAGAGAAATACTTCAACACTAAGCAAAGTATATGTTTTGTTATAAGAGTTTTGAGTTCTATTTCCTTAACTGAAATAGAACTCAGTCATCGTTCGGCTTGTCTAGTTCTTTTTGTAGCTAGATGATATTGTGTTGAATAAATCATGCAAAATTAATCTAATAGGGGATATCCGTCATTTTTTTTTTCTTTCTTATCCTTCTGTTACACTCTCTCTTTATAAAAAAAAGTATAAATATAATTCCAGTTTTTGTATTTTGAAGTATGATTCTAGTTTATATATCAACCATGATATGTTTTTTTAATATATGAACAAGAACAAACCACCAAAGTGATACGACACGATCATCTACAAATTGATAACATGAACCATATAGGATACTATGCCATCTTCGTAAAGCTTTTTACATTTAAATTTGATTCCTTCTTATCTTATCTTGGATTGTTATATGCTTTTTTTTTTTTGCATGATCGCCAACAACCTGACAGCTAGAACGAAAACAACACACTATCTTGAATATGCATTTTCAATTTTTTCATTTTTTTGTGTCCAAACTCCAAAGTTTCCTCCACGTAGAAAGGAAATGTGTCCAAGCCGTGTTCTAAAACAGAAAGAAAAAAAATAAATACAAACGTGAGCCACATAATATTCAACTGCTTCCCAAAGCCTAATCAATAAACAAGTGAGTCAATAACAACAAATACACGTCAGAGTCTAGCATATGTAACATGTGAATGTTGTCTTGCTCTCTTTACTAACAACCATATCGTCCACGACGGCGTTCCAGTCTTCAAATGCGGCCAAACCTAAGGCCTATGGTACATACAATTCATCGATTTGAAAGAGACTAATAATAATCTAGTGGCAGACAAGAAGACTAAGTTGTTCATCGTTTGAACTTGAAAAAGAAAAAGTTCATGAAATGGTCTTTTATTTAATAAAAAAATGAAATAAGATACAACGATCCGAATTTCACAAAAGTGATTTTATCTCTCACCATATGATTATTATTTATTAAAAGAAACTAACACATCGTACAATGACGATTTATGATACCATAAACGAAATAACAAACCACACGACAACCTTTGTCAGGCGGAAAGGTAGTCGAAGCCGTCTGCGTTGCTGTAATAAAAGCCAAGGTTACTAATCTCAGCTGAAAGAGAGTTACTCATAGATGCCTGCTCCGTCGCCAAATACGGCATGTTGTTGAAGGAACGATCAAGACAAGCCACAACGTTGTTCAATTCCTCATCATCTTCACCTTCACCACCACCTTTGGTATGCATCAACTTCTCTGCTCGGTGCTTCAGACTCTGAAACATTATCTCCGGCTCATGCTGCACCGCTCGGAGAACATCAGCAGAGGACTGGCCAGGCACGGCTCGGGTCACCGCAAAGCTATGCGGTCCATCGCTCTGAGAAACCCGGACAACGCTTGGCCCACCAAACAAATTGTGCACTCCACCTAGCGCCTCCTCGTAAGCACCTCCAAGAAACATACCCAAATAGTACTTCCCACCACAGCCGTCTAGCTCGTGCAACGGCAAGCTGGACTCACCCCCTATGAACTTATCAATCTTCCCATCGCTGTCACACGTTAAATCCGACAAGACCCCACGAGCCCCTGGCCTCTGGTCGAGCTTGTGGATAGGAACTATAGGAAACAGCTGATCAATCCCCCAGAGATCAGGAATCGAAGTGAACACCGATAGGTTGATATTGTAAGTCTGAACCTGATCAGACGCTCCTATAGCCTTCAACACCCACTCGCATAACCCATCAACGGAAGCTAACTGCTCGATGCTCAAAACACCGTCTTTGAAACCGTCAACACATCTCTGCTTCAGCTTGTCCACGTAAAGGAGGCAGCTTTCTTGGTCCCCACGCATCACAGCAGCGAATAGATCCTCGTAATCACCTCTAGCCTCCTCGGATTCAAGCAAAAACTGAATATCATCATCATCATCATCATCATCATGAGCCTCGAGAGCCATTGGTTTAGCCGCGGAAACCGCCTCGAATACCAAAACCGAATGATGAGAGACTATCGCTCTCCCGCTCTCGCTACATATCACCGGATGCTTCACAGATCTCCTGTCGCAAACAGACTTAACAGAAGCCACAACAGCTTCAGCATACCCCTCGAGAGTATAACCAACAGAGAGATCAGTCTCTCCGGACTTAGAACCATCATAGTCAATCCCTAACCCGCCGCCAACGTCGATAACCTTCATACCCGCGCCGAGACGCACGAGCTCGCAGTAAAGCTGAGCAGCTTCCCCAACACCGTCAGAGAGCAAATCAGTAGACGGAATCTGCGAGCCGATGTGGAAATGCAGAAGCTGGAGACAATCAAGCATACAAGACTCCCTAAGCTTCCTCACAACGCGAACAATCTGAGTACTCGTCAAACCGAACTTCCCTTTCTCTCCAGACGTCGCTCCGAAATGACCAGAGTGTTTGGTCCTCAGCTTAGCTCGTAACCCAATCACAGGCCTAACATTCATCTTCCGACTCAGATCGATAACGAGATCGAGCTCATCTTCTTGCTCTAGCACGATCACAGTGTTCAACGCTAGCTTCCTCCCGAGGAGAGCCAGAGAGAGATACTCAGCGTCTTTAAAACCGTTACACACGAGAAAAGCCTCGCGGTTACCTTTGGTTAAGCAGCTCATCGCTAAGAGAATCTCCGGTTTAGATCCAGCTTCCAAACCGAACCGGAATCCAGATCCGAATTTCACGATGTCCTCCACGATAAACCGGTCTTGATTGCACTTAACCGGATACACCCCCTGGTAATGAGAATTATACCCCTGGGTATGGACCGCGAGATCGAACGCGGATTGGAGACACTCGAGGCGGTTTTTTAAAACGTCCGGGAACCGGACGATAACCGGGAGATTTAATCCCAAACCGCCTAACGGTTTAGGATCTGTTACTTTTTTAACGACTTTGAGCAGATCGATGTCTTGGTGAGGTAAAGTGTTGGATCCGTGAGGACGGATAGAGATGTTGCCTGAGGTGTTGGCTGTGAAGTAAGGAGCTCCCCATCCGTCGATGCGGTAGAGAGAGGAGGAGAGGGAGGTGTTCCAACGGCAAGAGGTGTCGACAACGGCGGCGGAGGACGGTGGTGGGGGAAAGACGGTGGTGGTGTCGATGTAAGCTAGAGCAGGCATCCTTCTTCAACTTTTGAATCTGAGATTTTGTAAAGGTAGGGGCTTGAAAACCGCCGAGGCCGGAGGGCCTCGGCTATCCCCTCAGAAGAAGGGGGAAGATGGATCTGTCTCCGCCGTGAAACCCACCTCTCGCGCCACGTCCCGATGCGAGGATCTCCACGGTGAATGTTTCAGGGGAAAACTTGAAAAATTATATGGTGAGAATAAACCAAAAGGAAAAAGAAAGACGAGTTTTATTGGCTTAGCATGCAGAGATCTGAAGAAGGAAGAGAATGTGAGAGAGTTTCTCCGGAGAATGCGAAAGAGAATAGAGACCGAAGGTTATGAGATTGATGAAGGGAGGCGTGAGGTTGATGAAGGGAGCTTTCTCTTGTTTATATAGGAGGAGGAGGAGGAAATTGTTATGATTCAGGCAAGTGGGCCGCGGGGCCCATTATGATTTCTCTTTTTAGCTTTGTATGTTTTTCAACGCCTTTTTATTACTATTATTACACCGAATAAAGATAAACACTGATTTACTTTCCTATATGCCGTTGAACAAAAAAAAGTTTCCTATATGCCATAGATTCGGTTTTAGATAAATAATCAATTGTATTATATGAGATACTGTACCAGTTTTGCTATATATCATCAAATATATATATTTCAGTTCTGAAAATACCATAATTTGGGGGAAATTGTAAACATAAATTAAAAAATTATTTATGATTTGATAAGAATATGTATCTTTTTTTTTTGTAAACCAAATATGTATCTTACTCGTTTATGTTTTATCCTTTTTCAACATGTGGACTGAAATTCATATGTGACTTGCTAAACAGAAAAAGAAAGAAAATGGTGGTCTATATTTCTTCACATTACCTGGCAACGTTTAGTTTCCTAAATATATTTTCCTCTACACTCTGCATCACATGTTTACTTTTAAGCATTTTGCATTTTGAGATATAAATATAAACTGTTGACAAAAAACAGAATGAGTTAGCTCTGGTGGTGGTAAAAGGGTTTTCGCCATTAGTTTCGATTTTTGCTAGAAAGAATTATTGATAATGTTTGCAACTTTGCATTTTTGACAAAAAGGTGAAAACATTTTTTCTCTTTACTGAAAAAACATTGTTGACAAAAGAGATATAAATATAAAATTATGATACTAATATACTGCTTTTATTAGAACAAGATTCTCTTTTGGTCACGAACACTTGGCTAGCAGTTGCCGCGTGGCGGAGCAGGTTATGAAACGTGTGCCGTTTTATAGGATGTTGCATCCCAACCAAGTCTTCCCATATTTCTAATGGCATAACTTCACGGACCATGTTGTAACTTGGAAGAATCTCAAATAACTTTTGTCAGCTGTTTGCCAAAAAAAAAAGAAAACTTTTGTCAGCTATCTATTAAATAAATCACTATATTAAGTTTTCCTTTCTTTTTTAACAATAGAATATTTCATATTTTTTTTTTGAATTGAAGAATATTTCAGAATATGTCATATTTTTTTTTTGAAAAAAAAACAGAATATGTCATATTACTAGCTACGTTTTAACTTTAGATTTAAATCGTTAACATCGATTGTGATCGTTAGACATTTATGGCGTTTCTGACTTTCATGTTTTTTTGGTGTAACTGATTTTCATGTTTGGCACTTAAATTTTGTTTTATAATACAAAACTTGCATTTAAATAACGTATCATAAAGATAAATGCAAATAAATTGAATTATCTTTTGGAAAAGAATATTTATGTACAAAATTAGTATTCGTGAATAAGAAAAAAGTCAAACAACCCTAAAGATCTAATTTTCAGAAACGGACGGAGAAACACTGTTTATCTGCAATGTATAAAGGGAAGTAATTGTTTTTGTTTGCAATAAACGTACATTGATAATTTGATATATTGAAATGGGCGGATGGATATGCTCTTCAATTCTTTGGATTCCTAAGAGGACCTCCAACCCAACCCAAAACCTTCAAATTTTGAAGTTTTTGTCATTCTAACAAAACTTTAAATATTAAAATTTTTAAGTTTTGAATATTCAAAGTTTTAAGTTTTGAATATTCAAAACTTCAAAACAATTTTTTATTATTTTTATAATTATATTTTTTCTACAAATACATGTACTTAATTTAGAATAATTTTATGTACATCAAAATAAAACAAAATAAAATAAATATTACATCACATTAAATAAAGTTCACACAATATAAAAAATATACTAATAAAACTCACATAAAATAAAAAACACATTAAACATGCTTAACAGAAATTAAAGCAAATTACATAAACACTTAAATATTACATATCTTACAGAAATAATGTTTGAATAATTTGGTATTTTATATGTAACTTTCTAAAAAGATTGTATGTATGTATGTTGTTTTATTATATATTTGCATTGTTTTATTATATAATATCGTAATGTGTGTGTTGTATAATATAGTAAATGTAGGTTTTATATGTATTTTGAAGTTTTATCATTATTTGTAATTTTTGTTATTGTCAAAGACTATACTATAAATAAATAAAATTTTAAATTCTTTCTTGAAGATTTGTGGTTGGAGCAATAAATCTTCATTTTAAAGTTCTGCTCTCTTTAAAATAAAGTGCTGGGTTGGAGATTCTCTAATTAAAATCTTCCCATCCCTTATAATTGTGTAATTATTTAATACCCTTCAACCTCTTATTCCCCCAAAGTGTTTGTTCTTCTATTGTGTTTATAATATGTGCAAATCAATTTTGTTCTATGCATACGTATGTATTTCTTATGTGACGGGGCGAAGTTTAGGAAAATGAGATAATAGAAGCCATTCAATCCATTCAAACATAAAAATGTTCAATGATTAAATCCACATAGTATGCATGTTAAGAACAGAGAAACAAGAAAGTATGGTTTCCCCTTTTCCAATAATTGGGCAAAGCTAAATACATGTTATTTACAAATTTTAAGTATCCACCAAATGTTAACACTAATACATCTTTTAAGTAATAAATAACTCGAGAAAAAAAAAGTTACACGAGCATCTGTATCTCTCAAGTTGATAGAGTTTGGGCAACTCACAATTAGAATATTCAATAGAATAAGGAAAGCAAAACGCGTTGACGGCGGTAAACGGCGTTTACCGAACGCGGACTACCTACGTACACCACTCTAGAAGCTATCGTAAAACAGTGCTCTTTCATTTGATCTTTTATACCATGATGCACTATATTCTATTCCCCTTTTCCGTTCAAAAGAAACAAAATATATAAATATTCCTCAAAGCAACGATATTCGTAACGAGTCATGCAGTTTATACAATTTTAATTAAGATACTTTATCCCAATATATTTTTTCCTAAACAATAGATTATCCCAATATCGCATCGGCGAATACGTGACGTGTGATTTGGGAGATTCATTGTCATGTGGTTGTGATGGTCAATTATAACTTGCCGTGCAAAACTCGGTTGATTAAACCAACTCTTTTTCTCTATTCTTTTGGGTCTAAAAGTTAAAATTTATAACCATTTTCTAAAATTTATATTGTTCTAGAGAGACTACAGAAAAAAAAATCAATAAATAAGATAATGGCATTAACTCTACCAAAAATAGAGCTCAAGCAAGGAAAGAAACGCTGAAGAAGCAGACACCGAAGGCATGGACAACAACCTATCTCTCATTCCAAGATCAATCACCTTGAAAACGGCCTCTTGAGACATCAGAGTGTTCTTGAAAATGCAAACATTCCGTTCACGCCAGTGGTTACTTGATTGAGAAACTTCAACACCAAGATAACAGAGGTTGCGTGTGGTCCACAAAGCTACAAGCACAAGCTGATAATAGAGATCAAAGATGTTGGAGGAGACACTAGGAACTGCCATAGAAGCGATTCCAAATCCCAGCAGCAAACGAGCACTCAGGAAATAAATGCGTATGAATTCATGAGCATTGGAACATAGAACACAATCAGGTTGGACCAATATGTCCCGAGATATAAGACGTCACATGTTGGCAACCTGCCAAGATAAGAAGTCCATGTAATGGAAGAACACAGAGGTATATCAACAGAACAAAACTATAGGAGGATGCCACGGAACGATCGCTGAGGCGTACGAGTGAGCTCCCATGTCACCCTAGACAGAGAAAACCCACCAAACCCTCCTGATTGATTTCTCCACAGATAAGCATCCTTACCATTTACATTGCAGGGAACATCAGTAGAGGACAATATAACTTGAAGTGTTTCAGCATATTCCGACAGAGCAGGAGGTAGGTTCTAGTGACCATCGTGTACTGCTTGTGAAACAGTGGCGGTGAGAGGTATCCGAAGATCCCGAGGACCAGCTTGGCCAAAGAGAGTATAGAGAGGACCCATCTCAATCCAATAATCGTACCAAAACAAGATTGTTTTTCCATCTCCGATGCTGCAGCAGAGATAAAGCTGGAGGTCATGCCGCAGTTGAAGCATACTCCTGAAAGTCTTAGAGTACCTTGGCGAGTCGTTTGCCAGCCAAAAACTTCCTATCTATTTTACTTTTCTATCACATGCATTCATCTGAACTTCTTTTCGGAATATACTAATTATTAAGGTATTAGCCTAACTATTTTTATGGTCAAAGTTAACCGAACCATAATACTATGGCATACAAAACAACATTTCAAGTGGACTATATTGCTAAGGGAAATCGCGTTGTATATGACTTAAAAGTTTCAATTGTCTTAAACATATTTCTTATTATGTGTTTTGTGTTTAGAAGTTACCACATTTAAAATGTGATAATTTGTATTTATATACCTGAAAAGTTAATTCCCATTTGTTTTTTATTTTATTTTTAATAAAGGCTTTTCTATTAATTTTGATAATTCTTACTTTTCCCTTTTGTTTTTAAAAATTATATATAAGATGTTTAGAATTGATATATATATATATATATATATATATATATATGTATATATTATATATATATACATTCAAAGCATATTCAATTAAGGTGGACAATTAGTTAAATTACTTTGGTATCTATTAGAAATTGCCGTCGTTGGAGCTTTTTTTGTGATGTCGTTCATGGATTTGTCTCATTTTTCATACATCACTGATTCGCTGGATAAGGCCTTAAAGACCACGTATCTAGACTATTTGACAAAACAAAACAATATTCACTACAGAACTAAAACAAAATAATAAAGTGAAAAAAGGATGGTAGAATCACTTACTTCTCTCTAAAAGATGAGAGAGAAAGTGAGATTCGCGGTGGTCCTTTCTCTTCTTCTCCCTTCTTTTTGGTTCCGATGTTGACTCTGGTACACGGCGGTTTACTCGACGCGGTGTAGCCGGCCCTGACTCCGGTGGTTCGCGATCTCTCGACGGGATCATCCGGCTTTGATGAAATCCGGTGGTTTAAGATCAACCGGTTGTGTTCTTGGTTTTTGAAGGAAATTGGGTTTGGATGAAATCTCGATAATATCGACGGATGCTCTCCATAACTCAAGCTATGTGGTGTGGCTGAGAAATCCTAATACGTCCGATACAGTCGTCAGAGGTGGGTTTTCTCGGCGTATGGTGATGAGTTCCCGGTGGAATCTGGGAGAAAAATGTTGTGTTTGGGTTCGGTGGAGGAGTTTGAAATCGGAAAAGATGAAGATTTTGTGTTCCCAAGTTGACTATGGTGAACCGTCGGTGAGTGCACTGGCGTTGCAGGGTTCTCCGAAGTAGTTTCGGCGGTGTCTTTCCTCCGGCGTTAGCTCCGGGAGAGGTTGATTCGGTGGCGATTTCGGTGAGACGCGTGTAACCTCGTTAGGTCGAGGACTGTACAAGTGTCTTTTTTTCACTATTACCAACGCGTGTGGTCGGTTTAGGTTAATGGGCTTTGTAACCGTTTTTTGTCTTAGGTACTGTTGTTGGGTCTCGGATTTGTACCCTTTGTATTATGTATGTTGGTCTTTGGCCTTGTTCGTTTTATAATAAATTAGACGGAAGAAAAAAAACAAAATAATAAAGTGTCCCTCACAAATCAATAAAAAATCGATTGGCTGTCGTAAAGTCTTTCGACCGCACTTTTACTCTTAGTTTTGTAGTTTTATAGGAGTCACATGTATTTTGGCATCAGTCATGTCCATATTACATTAAAATAATAAACTTTACCTTTGATTTTTATAATTGACACTATATAATACTCTTGCAAAATGATGGGCAAAACCTGATTCAGCTCAATGGTTCTCGTCGGTATTAGTATAAAATATATACTTTTTCTTTTTTTTATTAACCAAAAGTATTCGGGGGACTGAAACTCAACCTACTAATCCAAAACTCGATGACATGCAAGTCTACGAACAAAATTGTATGAAAATATACTTTTAGTAAAGGGAAAAGGTCATCACTACTAAAGGTATGTGTTGCTATTTTCTTTGAGTGTCTTATTTACATTTAGGAATTAGTTACCTACCAACGAAACTGTTTAGTTTTTAAGTTTATTATACATTTCTTAGACTTTCAAATGATTATAAACCTCTTCAATTATGGTCAGGGCCGGCTCAATTTAAAATTGGACCCTGAACTAAAATATATTTTGTTGGAGTTTTATGATTTATTCTAAAAAAATTCAAAAACTTAGGACCCTAAATATTAAAAGAATTTGATGAAAAAAAGTGGAGAATAATACGTCTAGAGACACAAGTTGAGTTTGCAATTTCACAAAAGGACACATTCCTATTTAACACACTTTCTTTCTGCAATTTTACTAATATAACCTTAAATTAAAATAAGTATATCTATAATTAGTCTTCTAACTAGAAGAGTTATTAACTTTTTTTTAACCAATTAATAAGAATATCTTAATAACATTATTTTTTTATGCACAAAAAACAAAAAAAAAAATCTTATCTCTTTATCTCTTTTTTGACGAAAGTGAAACCTAACTCATCTTCATCTTTTCAATCTTCAAATCGAAATCAGATCTTCTCGATCTAGAAATCGAATTATGTCATTTTGTTCAAGCTCTTTATCTCCACCTCTAGCTTTTACTCAATCTGAGACGGTTCCGTCGGATTAGTCTCTCCAGCTCTTCATCCTCGACCATTGGTGAATCACGCAATGAATCCAAAAAACTCCGATCCATTTTCAATTGTGACTCTCTGTTCCTAATTTCGTAGATATATCTAACAGATTCATATATGAAAAGTTAGTTTCTTATCTGATTTTCTAATCTTAATTTAAAGATCTGATTTCAAAATGAGGGTGTTAGAGATTATGATGGAGATAACGGTGGTTACCTCAACGGAAGCGGTGGTGAAAAACATGAGGATGAAAACAGTGGTGAAAGTGACTACTCGAGAGGAGGAAGTGGTGATGGAAGTCATAGTGGTGGATGTCGATATGAAGGTGGAAGACGTGAGTAGGAGGAGGAGGTGGGGGTGGTGGTGGATGTCGTGATGGTGGATGCTGTGGCGGTGGATGTAGATACATAAGTAAAAGACGTGAGGAGAAGAAGGTGGTGGTGGATGTCGTGACTGTGGATGCTATGGTGTTGGATATGGACACGGAAGTGGCAGACGTGAGGAGGAGGAAGTGGTGGTGATGGATGATGTAGTGGTGGATGGGGATACATAGGAGGGGCTGATGGTGGATGTCGTGTTGGTGGATGTTGTGGTTGTGGATGTGGATACGGAAGTAGAAAATGTGAGGAGTGGAAGATGGTGGTGGATACGATGAAAGTGGATTCATCTTCTTTTCTATCTTCACCTATCAGTCTCCAGTATCATCTACTTCTTCTCTCAGCCACTATTGTTCACTAAATTACGTTAATATAGACATGAATCTAACCACTATTGACTTATCCACTACGAACACATCTACAACACTCTTTTTACATAGACATGAACCTAACCACCATTGACTTATCTTTGTCCACGTCTTTTTCATCAATATTTTTCATTTACGTCATTCTTGTTTATATGTTCTTCTAAGAAAATTAAAAAACAGAAATTATATATTAAAATGGATATTAAAATGTAGAAAATAAGAAATTATAATTTATGGTATTAAATAAAATTGATTTATGTATCTTTAATTTTTGAAATAAAAAGTACAAATGAAATGAGGGTGAAAGAAGAATAATAATTATATTAAAAACCAATTTCTCTCTCTTTCTCTTTCCAACTAAAAGAACTATTCTATCAAAATTCTAGTTAGTGTGACGTCTATTTGAAAACAATATTATTCTCCTTACACTGAAGTAAGGTTATTTTTGTCTAGAAAAAGACACCTGTCGACATAAAGTCTCCATAAAGTGTGTCAAAACACAATGTGTCTTTGAAAGAAAAGAAAATATAGAATGTGTCTCAAAATGTAAGTCTCAAATTTACGCTCACGGACACTTTCTAAGTTATCAATTACACACTAGGGTACTTTGGTCATAATGCACACTTTTTTTTATTGAAATGTCCAGTATAACCTTCTGTTTAAGCAAAAGTGGGTTTGATGAATCTTCTAACCAATTCTTCTAATTAGTTTCTTCTAACTATACCAGACCGAATAAAACAAACTGATTTTCGTTAAAATAAGAGAGATCTTTTAAAACAATTAATATTTTTTGGTTCTTATTTTGAAAGACAATTGATTTTCTCTTATTTCAGATTTCAAGAGATAAACCCTAATTTTTCTTTCTCCCCCGACGATTTACAGATAGAGAACTTAGAAACCTTCTACAAACCTTATTCCACTTTATAATCTTTGCCATTCTCACCGGCATCTGTTTTCTTCTTCTCCGGTTATCAATTTTGGCCTCTGATCCATTATGCCGTTGTTGATTCGTTGAATTTCGTTACTTCCGTTTATAGATATAAAAGTGGTGGATATAAAGATGGTGGATACAAAAGTTATGGATAAAGAAATGAATACAATGGAAGTGGAAAACTTCAGGGTGGAGAATACGATGGTAGAGGCTGTGGTGGTAATGGAAAGCAGAGTAGATATTGTGTTGGTTATGAATACGAAGGTGGTGGTGGACAGTATGGTGGAAGTGACGGAAGTTTTAGTGGTTATAAATACAGAAGTTTTGGATACAAGATGGTGGATACAAAAGTTATGGATACAGACATGAAATGGATACAGGTGGAAGATTTCAAAATGGGGAATACAGTGGTGAAGACCGTGGTGACAGTGGATAGCAGAGTGGAGATTGTGATGGTTATGGATACAAAGATGTTGGTGAATGACATGGTGAAGGTGGTGGTAGATACTAGAATAGAAATTGTATTGTTTATTAATACAAAAGTGGTGAATAGAAATATAGTGGATGCAGAAGTTGTGGATGCGAAAATGAATATTGTGAAGGTGGAAGATTTCAAGGTGAAGAATATGGTGGAGGTTGTAGTGGCGGTGGATAACAGAGCAGAAATTGTGATAGTTATGGATACTGAGGTGGATACAGAGATGGTGATCATGTTATCGATGCTTCTCTTGCCACTAATTTCTTTGTACACATATATGGTGTCCACAAATTGGCTATCCACGAAGCTGTTGCTCATGGTTTTTATGTCCACCATTCTCTTATCTATCGATATCTTGTCCACCGATCTGATGTCCATCCATCTTTACATAGAGAATACCAAAACTATCTCTTCTGCAATTCTCAAGACAAACTCAATTGCATCGATTATCCATAATTAATTACTTCAACGAAGTTTTACTCTCAGCCGTTAGATCAATTTTTTAAAAAAAAAATCTAAAAACCTAAATTGTTTTACTCACTTTAACATTAATTGTAATTGAGCCTTCCACTAGTTACAAACTGAAAATCAACGTAACTATTATTTACAAGAGTAATGAGAGAGAAACAATATACTTAAGCAACTCAGGGGCAGTTATGGTTAAGAAAAGGACAGCTGTTGCCAAAAAGTGTGTCAAACTCATTATGTGTCTGTTAATGAAAAAAAAAACACAATGTGTCTGTTTCCGTAAGTCTCTCATTAGGAACTATATCAGGTTGTAAAACGGCATATTCAAATTCATATGTATAACGATCATACTGGTCACATCACATGGGTCTAAGATAATCCAAATCTATTAAAAGTTTTATGAAAATACTGTCGCTTGATCCAAAATTCATATACAAAAATATGGATTTTCTATGTCCAAAAGGTAAATAGTCTAATAGAGGTTCCAAAGGGCGAGGTCTTGGTTTGTGGCCCTGCATCAAATGGCTGCTACCATTTTTTCAACCAAGTATTTAGTGGAAAAATCTATAAAAACACCCTAACTAATTTTTATTAATCATTTAACATCCAATATTTTGTTATCTAATTTAATACCTTAACTGATGTTCATTTTAATGCACAACCACTCACAACCTCAAACGATAGGTGAAACCATCTTTTAATTTTAAGAAATTTGAATATAAAACGATTTATAGCATTTTGGATATTAAAGTATGTTTGCGAGGAAACTAGTCATGCCCATAGACGCAGACATCAAAGTTTGTATTTCAAATA
The DNA here is from genome assembly GCA_019706035.1 of Raphanus raphanistrum subsp. raphanistrum. Taxonomy (NCBI): domain Eukaryota; kingdom Viridiplantae; phylum Streptophyta; class Magnoliopsida; order Brassicales; family Brassicaceae; genus Raphanus; species Raphanus raphanistrum. The sequence continues at coordinate 28,239,284 of CM033987.1, read as the reverse complement.
ATCAAAACCTTAATCATGGAGAAATACTTGTGGAAAAGAGAACAAAAAGCAAATCAAACCTTTTTCTTTCAAACCTTCAACATGAATGTAAGAAAAAGATTAACGTAAACTTTTGCACCAGAGGAGAGAGCAAGACACATATTGCAGACATTTCATACGATTCAAGATGGTTTCAGAAAGCATACTTCTTTACAAATAAATGTATTTTAAATTCCTCAGGACAATACAAGAATACAAAAAAAAAATCAAAGCTGCTCTGAGCTCTTTATTACATAACCAAACAATAAATAACCCATAGCTGGTTTTGTTTCTGAAACAAAGCTCCAAGAATCCAGTAAATGTTTCAGTGTCGACGATACATACTAAAGAACGCACACAGAAAGTAAAGCAAGTAGTACAATTGGGGTGGTAAATCTTGAGATAACTTTCTCATTCAGCTCTAGACTGACCAGCTCTAGAGGAAAGGATGATACCTACAATAAGCCCATAAAGAGCAAGCGCTTCAGCGAAAATAAGGATAAGAATCATCCCGACAAAGAGCTTAGGCTGCTGAGCATTTGCCCTAAAAAAAAAAGAAGAAGAATTGCAAACAGACAAAGTCAAACACCAATGTTATATATGCGAATTGTGTACTAGTTGCAAGGAGGGAACAGACCTGACACCAGCATCACCCACAATACCAATGGCCATTCCAGCGGAAAGACCAGCAAGACCACAAGCGAGACCGGAGGAGAGATGTGCGTATCCGTCGAAGAGGTAGTAAGACTTAGCCTTGGGGTTAATCCCGGTACTGATGATAACAGCAATAATCAAACCGTAGATACCCAACACACCAGCCATAACGACAGGGACGATGGATTTCATCACAAGCTCGGGTCTCATCACTCCCATCGAAGCCACACCTACACCACTCTTTGCTGTTCCATATGCAGCTCCCATACCTATCCATCCAAACAATGAAAATTCACAGATTTAACACAAAATGATTTAACTAGAATATAATGGTTAATGAAAAGCATTGGTCAATCACATGATCCAAGGTCAAATGCAAACCGTATCTAATTAAATCACGTATTCATTTCGGTTCTGGACGCAGATCGAACCTAAGAGACTAGTTCTTCAATCAAATCATACAAGCGATCTTCAATTAATCATGTGTGTGTGTTATACGAATCACAAGCATTTAATTATCCAAGAAACAAGGAAGACGACGATCACGAACAAAGATGAGAGAAAGAGGAAAATTACAGGAGAAGACGAGTGCGGCTGCGGCGCCGAGGAAACCGAAGAAGGGAGCTGTTTCATCGCCGCTGAAGGTAGACATGTTCGGAGTTTGTATCTCGGATCTGAAATCGAGTCGATGATTGAAATCTGGCTAGAGAGAGAGACGGAGAGATAATATATCGCTCTGATTTGTTTTTTTAGTTTATTTATTTATTTACTTATTTTTGTTTTTGTCTTTTTTTTCAGATGAGTGGAAGGGAACAACGTTGCTTGTCGGGATAACCACGTAATTATAGGCCTCGGCCTGCTATAGGCCCATTTTATTAATGTGTCAACTGAAAACGTTGTTCAATCCGATTTATATTGCATTTCAATATTTTTTTTCTCAACAATTGGTGGTACTGAAATGTCATTAAGAAAGCCGCTTAATCTGCTAAGGAAGACATTATATTTACGTATTTAGAGCAATTTGTTGCAAACATGTATCTGTTTTGATTTTGTTTGGAGTTTTCATCGAGAAAGACAATGTTACTACTAGTAAGGGTGGGAGTTACAAAGTTGGTAAAGTAAGGAAAGATTTAAGTATGAGAAAATTGGAAGAAAGAGCTATTTTTTTGTCAGCTTTGTTCCACTAAGATTTTAATTAGATATTTTAGGAAAATAGGATTTTGTAACCCTTTAAATACGATTATACCCTTAAAATATCAATTAAGTTGAATTATGATATATAATTATAATTTCCGTAATTATTTTTAAATGTTAAATTAGTAAAAAGTAAAAAATATAATAAAGTAAAAACCCAATTTCATATCGTCTGGTCTCAATTCCTAACCCCTAATTTCATTAGCTTCTTTCCTTCTCTGCCGTAGTCCGTAGACCCCTTCCATGGCGATCTAGAAATCCACGGAGAGAAGTTTTTTCTTCGTCGAAGATTAATCTGCCCAAAGTCTCTACTCTGGTTTCGTCATCTTTCTCTTTGATCTCATAGCCTTGTTCGTCGTCGGTGTTCTTTCTCTTTGTTCTTCCTTTTCATCGGACGGGTCAAATCGAAATCGAAGCCTTCTTTATTGTGTTTCATATTGGTTAAAAAGATCGTTTCTTTATTGTGTGATTCTTTCAAAAAGTTTGATGCTTTTGTTTTGATTAAAATTCAGACAAGCACCAAGGGTTGGAGAACCCGTGGACCAGAGAGTTCTGTCCTTACTTCTTGCTGAATGATTTGTGGGATTCGTTCGAGGAGTGGAGTGCTTACGGTGTTGGGGTTCCTCTTCTATTATAGAGATTGTATACTTCTTCAAGCAATCATTTGGGACACATATTTAATTTGACAAAGACAGTATGGCTATTGGCTAGCCAGCACCTGTACCACGAGTATGTTTCTTCCAAATAATTTGTAACAAATAAAGAAACACCGTTTATGGTTACTGATAAATCCAAACATTAACCACATCGGCATGTGTAGTACCCACGGAATTTTCGCAGGAAGTGGGTTGCAGGCGTGTTAAGAAACTTGAGAGCGTCACAGTTGCTGAGCTTAACACATACGTTCTCAATTCTCACCGCATGTAATAAGCAAACCTCTACAGTTCCACATGGATCCTCATCAGTTAGGCGATTTAATCATGTCGCAGCATATTGCCATATAGTCAATCGAGTTCCTATTCAGTGGGAAAATTGAGGCAATATGATTGAACTAATAAGTGTCTATTTACTGTAATTTTAAAGCTTTAAACTTTCTGTCTCTGTTATGTCTGGTTCTTCTTTTCCTTACCAAATTGTTTGCTTTTGTAATTATAGAAAGCATGAAAGACATTATTTTTCTTTACAAAGCTCTCCTCGGTTACAGCATTGAAGACCTTCACACAAATGGTGGAATCAAGAAATTTAACTTCTGTCTACTCAAACGTAAGCTTAGATATCACCTCCGATGGAACTCATCACTACAATGAGAAAGTTTTGTGTTTCATCAAAGGATATTTTTTTTGATTCTGGTAGGTCATTGTTCCTTTTGCTTTTTTGCTTAATCAAGTGATGTATAAGCTATGTAAACATGGTTGTACAGTTGGCAACATTGTAATTTGTACATGTATTTTTACTATATTTAAAGTTTATGGATAAGCATAGATTATAGATCGATTGTATGTTACCTTTATTGTAGAGTTGCGTACAATAATTGTCATTCTTTTGAATTTGATAACCAAGTAGACATACGTACAGCCTCCCTTTTTGAGGTACCATGAAACTCCACTCCTCATTCCCTTTATCTATCATGAAACTCCACTGGTCAATGCAACTAAACATCCATTCACCAGGTTTACCATAATTTAGAACCATGTTGTAATGATGCAGAGAAGAGAGAAGAGAATAGAATAGGTTGATGAAGAAGAAGAGAAGATTGGTCGATGAAAGGACTGTGGGAGGAAGAGAATATCGTGAGAAAATATTCTCTAAGATATTTAAAATAGATTTAGGAAACATCTATAACCGAATATGGCAGTTTCCATATTTTTCAGATTTACCTAGAAAACGTATCATACCTAACTCAGACTACAGTAGAATATGTGAGAGACCTATTTTATCTTAGGCGTCACATAAGATAAAAGGTACATGAGCTTAATTTCACAAAACATATGTTAGGTATATCATAGAGTTGTGGCTATTTGTCGTTATATAACCCTAGATAGAATGAAGAGATCTTACTAGATTGTAACGTTACAAAATGTACCTAAGATGTATATGACAAGTAAGCCTATATAACGTTATATACCCTGGATATATCGATGTATAAAACTTGTATTTCGATTTCTAGATAAAATAGATCACCAGAATGTGTATTCTAACCTGAGTTAGAAAATAAAATAAAATATGATTCCAATTTTTTTTTAAAAAAATTAAACATATAAATTATCATACTTATGTTTCCAATAGTTTTCATAATTTTGTACATTTTTATATTTAAGTTTACTATTTTTTTCATGAGCGAAGGGTAAAACATGTCCAAAATTGCCAAAAATATGAAAAGTCTTAAAGTGACAAAGAAAAATTTAAAATGTCTCCTTTCTGACTGGTGGTAGCATTACTGAATCATGTATTCAGTCTGATGTTGGGACTACTAATTTAAGTGGTTTACAGGTATGTTTTAGTATTCGTAGATTTATAAATGATTAACTTAATGTATATTTTTGCACCATATTGATACATAAATTGTTTCTACAGGGTTCACTTTTACTTATAGAAAGTCAAGTAAATAAAGACACTGTTGTAACCCCATCATTTAAACGCAAAGAACATCCAATGAAAGTGAGCCTGATATAAGTTGTATAACAAAGAAGCAGTGCACCAGAGTATTTATGAAGAAAGAGAAGACCATCGAAGAGGAGTCAAGCTCCGAGAAAAGTGGCTAATGAAGTTTCAACTTTAGTTTGCAATAAGATTTCAAAGATTTGAATCGATTTACTTTATTCTATTTCAATTTGCATTAAAATTTTAATTAAAACTTTAATATTCAAAATTCGTGATTTGTATATTTATGATATAGATTCAAAGAAATCTGTTCACATTAAAATACTATTTTGTTTCTGTCTTCTCGAACTAATGTAAAACATATTATATACTTTTTAAAAATATATTATGTGTGTGAAAGTAGGCACAAAATTATTAGTAATATAACTAATAACTTACACAACTGGTTTCATATTAATTATAGATATCTCCTAATATATATATATAGGAAACTAAAATAAACTAACATAATTTAATTATCCAATAATAAATGACTTCATTAAAATTAATCCACATTCATAGAAAGATAACCCTAACACTCATTACAGAACAGTTACCAACACAACCATACATGAAGAACAAAGAAAAAAAATACAAGGAAGAGAAAAATAAATCATCAACCTATATTTCAAAGTCCATCAGATTCTAAATAGTTTGATGGAACCAAATCTGATATTGGCTTTAGATCAGTGTTGAGAGATGTTTCAAATTTAAATCTGACATTACCGAGTTCAGTGAGTACTCAGCATTTTACTCATCCATCAACTGACTTCAGTTCAGGAAATCTATACTATGGTGCTTTTTCTTTACCCATTTTAGTATTATGTGTTACTGTTTTTCTGTTGTATAGTCAGTGAATCAATATTATTAAAGTTCATGTGTCTATTCTGTTGTTTTTTTACCCAAAGACAAAGCTAAAGGAAAACAGCCCATTGTTCTAAGAGATTTCGAGAAAATGGTAACTGGGTCGATTTAAAATATATTACAGAAATTGTAAAATTGTAGATTCAACAACTAACATTGTTATTTGTATGTTTTTGTGATGGTGAGGAGGTGATTATAACAAGAGAAATTCCCTTAGATAGCTTTTTCGTTTATTTTCATACAAATAGCTTCCCAAAGAGAAAAATGACCAAAAGAGATTTTATCGAAAGGTAAATATGCATTTATAACTCTTAGGTTAACTAATCTAAGACTTATGATTTAGAGTTAAAGGGTGAACTTTTAGGAATATGTTCAAATTTTTAAAAATAAAAAATAAAGATTAAAATTTTCAAAACAAAAAGGATTATTTTGGACATTTTATTTTAAGGTTATTTTTGTGATAAAAACTTTTTAAAAAAATTATTTAAGAGAATTGCCCTTATAACAATAAGGCTGTTCAGTTATCAAACATCATGTCTCAAAATTTAATCTAGGGATATTTTACCAGTCTTCTCCAAATCAGACAGTGTCAAGCAACCTAACGAGAAAATGTAGTCCACATCTCCACTGAACGAGTCATATGAAGAAGATGACTTTCAATCATCTGTTAACCACAATTTCCTTAGTATGTATAATTACATTATATTTTAAAATTTGCAAGCATAAATATGATAACCTTTTTAATTTATATACGGAGGAGGGTGATGATTAATAGTGATCACAATTATGATGTTATTAGTGAAGATAGTAATTCAAAAGAAGTAGCATTGTAACATTGAAGGAAAGTCTGATACAAGTCATGTACCATATGAACAAAGGTCTATGATTTTGACTATGACTGATATATTTAAATCCATGTTCCATAGAGGTCAAACCTCATCTACTAAACATTTTCTGTCTAAACTAAAGATTACAGGTAATTGAAATGTTTTTTCGTATTTGTAACTCAATATAACCTTTTTAAGTACCTTAGCCACCCAAAATTATGAATTTCTTTCGAAGTACTTAGATGAGGATGATCCTACTTACATATGTAACTATTGTGGTGCGAAAATGTGGTATGGTAAACACATTGATAAGAAGGATCAAGAAACCAAAATTTTCATTGTGTTGGGAACTAGGTCAAGTTCATTTACCATTACTAAAGGAATCACCAGAGCTCTTGAAAACACTGATACATGGAAATGATGAGATCAGCAAATATTTTTGGAAAAATATCAGGCAACTTAACATGGTTTTTTCTTTTACATTTATTGGGAATAAAGTTGATAGATGTGTTAGTGGAAGATGTGGACCAAAAATGTTTCAACTTCAAAGAGAAAACTCTCATTTATGGATAATCTAAAGCGACCAACAGGAAAAGAAGTCAAGTTTTCTCAACTCTACATTGTTGACATTGAAAATGAAATTGACGATATAACTTTCGTTATAAGGTATTATACCAGGGTTGATATGGATTTTATGGTATTATAAATGTTTAGTAAATAAATTATGAAAATAACTGCTGAAGAAACTTCTATAACTGATTACGGCATTACAGCATAAGATCTTGATTTTATTGTTGAAATATTTGAATTTGTGAAGGAAACATGAATTTGGATAGATTAAAATTAATTAGTTGAAATTGTCTAAAAATTTGAGCAGGTAATTGGTTGATTAATAGGTGACAAAATAATTAAAATTTTTGAATAAGGGAATGATATAACATTTTAACTAATTTAAAAAGATCAGAGCAAAATCCTAATAAGGATTATACTTTCAAAGTATAGCTATAGTATTTGTAAGCGAGAGTGATTTAATATCTGAGCATGTGATCTCTAAATAGACTTATATGTTGTTTAAATGTGGTTTAATACAAATATTTTTATATATTTGTTTACTTCTGAAATAAGAATGACAGTCAGGTAAATACTAAAAAAATCAAATGGATATAAAAACTTATATTTTAATTTTATAACTATTTTAGTTCAGATAAAATGGAATTAGTCCAAAATTTAAATAGTTAATTTTTTAAGTAGGTAAAAAGTAAAACTATAAATTAATAGATCTTAATCAACCCCAAGTATAAAATAAAGAAAACGTTGACAAATTGATATTGTGCTTTTAGTAGACAAGCGTAACTCGGGGAATCAGCTGGACGTTGGGTGATAATTCATCAAAGCAAGTAATTTAATTACGTTTGTTCAAAAAAAAAAATTAATTACTTTACTGTAAACTGTTTAATATTTTAAGATATTAAAAAAATGGTAAACCATTCCCCGGAGAGAAAATACTAAAATATTAGTTAATATTAACAATTTCTATAAATAAATAGTCATATGATATGAGAACATTGAGAGTTTTATTAAAGAACATGAAAGACACGGAGTTATGATAAAACAGTGTTCGCATTATGCAGACGAATGAAATTTCTTCCGAAGGATTCAACTTGATGATTTTTTTAAGCTCTATAAGGATTACTGTAATATTGATCCATTAAACATGATCTCGATTTGTTTGAAGGGATGTATTCAACTGAAAATGTAACGTAATTTATATTAAAATGACAAATATACTATTTTCAAATATAATTTTTTAGTTATTTATTTAAAATCTTGAATGCAGCCCTTGGAGTACAATTCAACAGAAGCCTGTAAAAAACCTCTAGATATGAGTGTAGAATCTGAACAAAATCTAGGTAATAAATGTAACCGATACTTACGGTCTTAATGTTTCAAATTTCTTCAACAGCCAAATCACCCAACCTAAATTAAAAACAATAGTTCTAATCTACTTTATTAAAACAGAAGTACATATATGAAATAACCCTTAGTTTTCAATGTTATTTACAATTGCATGCCACTGAAAATTAAATTGAATTTCTTATTTTAATGCTTGTCTTTTCAGTTATATTAATGTGTTTCTTTTTTTTTCCTATTTTAATGCTTGTCTTTTTCAGTTAGATTAATGTGTTTTTTTTTCTTTCCTATTTTAATGTTTGTCGTTTTAGTTAGATTAATGTATTTTTTTTTTACTCTTCAACAATTAATGATATTTTAAAGTTGTTTTTTTTGTCAACTTAAAGTTGTTTTTTTGTCGAGTTAAAGTTGTCTAAACTATTTGAAAATATAAAAAATAGTCAAAAGTAAACATATAAAATAGATAAACAATAATCAAACACCAAAAATATTTAAAATATATATTTATTCTTCATCCAAATATTGAAGTTTAACCAGTTTTTTGATTTTTTAATTTAGATATTTTGGCTTTTATTACTCAAATTTATATGTTTCGAGAAATTTAAAGAATATATAAATTTTGAAAATTTTAAAATAATTCAAACGGGTTACCCGTATTTGAATCGAAGCCGCAAATATTCGAATCAAACCGAAACCAAAATTTATAAATATTTGAATGTTGCTGGAATCTTTAAACCGGGAATCTCAAACCCAAATAGATTTTAACCGAATCAGTGGGTATCCAAATACACATCTCTAACGCAGTCAATGTAAAACGATCAAAGTATCACAAATACATCATTTAGTATAAATAAATAAAAACTAAAAAGGAAAATTAATATCTGTGCGGTCGCACGGATCAATATCTAGTAGCGATTAAGTTGTAATCTATAAAGTCTAAAAACCTCTAGTTATAAATGTAGAATCTGAACAAAATCTAGGGAATAAATGTAACCGATAATTACGGTCTTAATGTTTCAAACTTTTTCAAGCAGCCAAATCACCCAACCTAAATTAAAAACCAATAATTACGGTCTTAATGTTTCAAACTTAAGTTGTATAATCTATAAAGTCAGACACTATTTGTTGTATGTGTCGCCATACTCCTACATTATGATATTTTTTGCTTTTTGAAAAGTTGTCACGTACGAGAGATCATAGTGTTTATTCACTAACAAATGACATTTGTTGCATTGTTAATTACAACTTGCAGATTTTGTATATATTGAAGTCATTTAGTTACAACATATACTGGTAATTGCGTTTCAAAGTATCATTATAATATTCCGTTAGAATATTGGATTATATTCCAAATTTAAATCTCTTATGCTTTTCGTTTGAATAATAAACAATTCAATACTTGTTAGATCCACATTCTATCATCTTTAGTATGCATGTCTTGAAAATATGGTTTAAAAAATAAAAATAATAATAATAATAATAACAATAATAAACAATTCAATACTTATTTGATTATATATATATATATATATATATATAATATTATTTGAGAAGTCAGTTTCCTATGTGTCGTACTCACGTTAACTCTCAGGTTGATTACAATGATACCCTTAATGAATTAATAATATTTTATTTATATATTATTATTAAATTTATTATCTAGTTTCCTTTTTAAAATATTTCCAAATAACATAAGGAAAGTTAAAAAAAAAACTTTAACGAAAATATATGTATATATATAATATGATTTCATTAAAGAGGAAAGTTCACAAAATAAAAATCTTCCATTAAAAATATTTTTAAATAGCATAAAATGTATTTTGCTTTAAAATTTTATATTTGTGAAACTTAATATAATCATAATCAAAATACCAAAACAAATCAGAATTCTCATTTTTACGATTATTTAAAATAATTTTCAGTTTATTATTTAGTAAATCTAAGGCATAAAATTATTTAGAATGAATAAAATATTTTAATTATTATAATTAGTGATATGTGTTCATAAGCTTCCAAAAATGTATTGTTGATCATCGCTTTATTTTCTAATATATTGCTTAAAGAATTCAACATATAATTTGATAAATATTATGAAAATACATGTACATTTAAACGATAAATAAATTTAATTTTATTTTACTTAACTATAATAAAAATAATTATATTTTAGTTTGAATTTGAAAGAACATATCTAACTCAATATACTCACAATATGAGTGACTTGAATCGTCCAACGTATATCTAATATCATAGACTTAACTATAATACAAATATATAATTTTATAATAATAATTATATTTTATAAATGTAAATTATAGGATGACTCAAAACATATTAACCAACTGTTAAATTTTTTTTTAATTTATTTGTATGCATGAGACTGTAGAATATTATCGTTATATTAATTTATGTAATTTGGAATTAGACACTTTAGTCTATTTTATGTCATTTTAAGCACAATATATCTTAATTCATACGTAATCTTCCTCAAATATATTTACACATCTGAGACAACAACCAATACAAATGCAAATAATAAAATTAATCATAATCTTAGTATATTTAAAATAAAAAGTATTATAGTTTAATTAAGATAAATATATGCACTCCAATATACCTAAATGGTAACTAAATCAACTGTAAAAATAACAAAATCGAGTAAATATAACATAATTAAAATCATGTCTAATAAAGTTATTAATATAAATTACATATATAAATTATAGATCAATTTTATAAAAAGTATAACAATCAACTATTGTATATTTACTTTATAAATATTTATATATGTGCATGTGCACGGAAAAATCTTCTAGTATATATATATATATATATATATATATATATATATTTGTGTATATACTCTAGTTGTCAAGTAATGTCATAAGATCATACTAAAATATTTTTTCTTAACTCGAAGGGTACCAATAATCCATAGTACTATATATTATTGAAGTTTAACCAGTTTTTTGATTTTTTAATTTAGATATTTTGGCTTTTATTACTCAAATTTATATGTTTCGAGAAATTTAAAGAATATATAAATTTTGAAAATTTTAAAATAATTCAAACGGGTTATCCGTATTCGAATCGAAGCCGCAAATATTCGAATCAAACCGAAACCAAAATTTATAAATATTTGAATGTTGCTGGAATCTTTAAACCGGAAATCTCAAACCCAAATAGATTTTAACCGAATCAGTGGGTATCCAAATACACATCTCTAACGCAGTCAATGTAAAACGATCAAAGTATCACAAATACATCATTTAGTATAAATAAATAAAAACTAAAAAGGAAAATTAATGTAACCGATAATTACGGTCGTAATGTTTTAAACTTTTTCAAGCAGCCAAATCACCCAACCTAAATTAAAAACCAATAATTACGGTCTTAATGTTTCAAACTTAAGTTGTACTAGATTTTGACCCGCGCTTTGGAAGCGCGGAATATTTTACGATAAAAAATTTCACTAATAACTTAACAAATATTTTGGTAATTTTTAAAAAGTGTGTATTTAAAATATTTTTGCATTTAAATCAATATTTTTAAATTTAACCCGATTGTGATTATATCCGTTAATCCGGAGATCTGACGATTAAATTTTGGTTTTTAAAATATTCATATTAAAAAAATCACTAAACCTCGAGACTAACCGATTGAACAGATGGATGACTGATGGATGACCGATATGTAATCTTATAATCTAAATTTTAAAGTTCATTATTTTGCAATTTATGAAATTATGACGTTTCTACAAAATTTTAAAGAGAAAATGATAGATATAAAATAACTAAGATTAATTATTGTTCTGTCTGAAAACATTGACAGTAGTATAAAAAATATATTGTTTGGAAACATTGATAATAGTATAAAGAAATAAATATATTGTTTGGAAATATGGATAGTAGTATAAAGAAAGTAACATTAGTGATATAATGTAGGTTTAACTATAAAGTATAAAAGTGTATTTAATTTAAAAACTTACAAAATAAATGTTAGGTCCAACAGAATGTTTGTGTTTTAATAAGATAGATAATCTATAAAGTCAGACACTATTTGTTGTATGTGTCGCCATACTCCTACATTATGATATTTTTTGCTTTTTGAAAAGTTGTCACGTACGAGAGATCATAGTGTTTATTCACTAACAAATGATATTTGTTGCATTGTTAATTACAACTTGCAGATTTTGTATATATTGAAGTCATTTAGTTACAACATATACTGGTAATTGCGTTTCAAAGTATCATTATAATATTCCGTTAGAATATTGGATTATATTCCAAATTTAAATCTCTTATGCTTTTCGTTTGAATAATAAACAATTCAATACTTGTTAGATCCACATTCTATCATCTTTAGTATGCATGTCTTGAAAATATGGTTTAAAAAAAATAATAATAATAATAATAACAATAATAAACAATTCAATACTTATTTGATTATATTTGAGAAGTCAGTTTCCTATGTGTCGTACTCACGTTAACTCTCAGGTTGATTACAATGATACCCTTAATGAATTAATAATATTTTATTTATATATTATTATTAAATTTATTATCTGGTTTCCTTTTTAAAATATTTCCAAATAACATAAGGAAAGTTAAAAAAAAACTATAACGAAAATATATGTATATATATAATATGATTTCATTAAAGAGGAAAGTTCACAAAATAAAAATCTTCCATTAAAAATATTTTTAAATAGCATAAAATGTATTTTGCTTTAAAATTTTATATTTGTGAAACTTAATATAATCATAATCAAAATACCAAAACAAATCAGAATTCTCATTTTTACGATTATTTAAAATAATTTTCAGTTTATTATTTAGTAAATCTAAGGCATAAAATTATTTAGAATGAATAAAATATTTTAATTATTATAATTAGTGATATGTGTTCATAAGCTTCCAAAAATGTATTGTTGATCATCGCTTTATTTTCTAATATATTGCTTAAAGAATTCAACATATAATTTGATAAATATTATGAAAATACATGTACATTTAAACGATAAATAAATTTTATTTTATTTTACTTAACTATAATAAAAATAATTATATTTTAGTTTGAATTTGAAAGAACATATCTAACTCAATATACTCACAATATGAGTGACTTGAATCGTCCAACGTATATCTAATATCATAGACTTAACTATAATACAAATATATAATTTTATAATAATAATTATATTTTATAAATGTAAATTATAGGATGACTCAAAACATATTAACCAACTGTTAAATTTTTTTTTAATTTATTTGTATGCATGAGACTGTAGAATATTATCGTTATATTAATTTATGTAATTTGGAATTAGACACTTTAGTTTATTTTATGTCATTTTAAGCACAATATATCTTAATTCATACGTAATCTTCCTCAAATATATTTACACATCTGAGACAACAACCAATACAAATGCAAATAATAAAATTAATCATAATCTTAGTATATTTAAAATAAAAAGTATTATAGTTTAATTAAGATAAATATATGCACTTCAATATACCCAAATGGTAACTAAATCAACTGTAAAAATAACAAAATCGAGTAAATATAACATAATTAAAATCATGTCTAATAAAGTTATTAATATAAATTACATATATAAATTATAGATCAATTTTATAAAAAGTATAACAATCAACTATTGTATATTTACTTTATAAATATTTATATATGTGCATGTGCACGGAAAAATCTTCTAGTATATATATATATATATATATATATATATATTTGTGTATATACTCTAGTGGTCAAGTAATGTCATAAGATCATACTAAAATATTTTTTCTTAACTCGAAGGGTACCAATAATCCATAGTACTATATATTATTTTATAGTAGCATATATTTTTGTGCTTCTTCCTGATCCTTTTTTTTGGTTTAAGTGTTCCTCCTAATTTTGCGCTTAACTAGGATTTAGCACTGCAGCAAATTCGTCGCAGAAGGTGAATATATAATACTATAGTACATACGCAAACACAGAAAAATGCATTAGGTAATGTTGTCCAAACCCACAGAGCTCGAAATTCATAGTAAAAAGTAAGTCAATTTTCGAAATTAACGACTATTCAAAGTAGGCCTAATTCAAAGCTCAGCAAACCGTATAAAATCTTGCATCAACTTTATAATTGTACGGCATTAATAATAGTTATTTAATATTGGGGAAAAGATCGATTAAAGAAATACTTAATCACTGCTTTAGGTCTGATTGGTTCGAAGGAGCGGTTGCGGTTCTGGATGTGAGCATTTTCGATGCGGATGATTGTGGTTTCAAGTGTTGTTTAACGTTTTGTATGACTGACATAATGTTTGAAAATGGTTACGCTTGCGAGATAATTATAACTGGTTGATTATGAAATATTGCAGTAGTTTAATAATAAATTATCAATATAAATATATTATGACATTATAAAATATAAAAAACATATTATTGTGATAAAATAATAATTCATATAATATGATAAATAATAATATAATTTTTATTTAATTAAAAATTTTAATTAGTTGAAAGTTATAGTTTTAATATATTTTGAAGATTTTTAAGTAAAACTTTTAAAAGAATATATTTGTTTTATATATTTGTATATATTTATATATGTATGTATATTAATTTTTAAAGTCTAATGAATAGCTAGTTTAATTTTTTTTATAAAATAAATTATGATATTGTTTGTGAATTTAAACTGATATATAAAATGATAAATAATAATATAATGTTTATTTAATTATTTTAATTGTTATAATTTTAATATATTTTTGAAGATTTTTAGTTAAAACTTTTAAAAGAATATTTTGTTTTGTTTTATATATTTGTATATATTTATATATGTATATATATATATATTAATTTTTTAAAATCTAGTTTAAATTTTTTATAAAATAAATTTCGATATTATTTGTGAATTTAAACTAATATATAAAATGTGTATATATCTTTTTTATAATATTTTCCATTTTTAATTTTAAATTTTAAAATATTTTTAAAAAATAATTTTATATTTTTTTATCCACCCATAACGGTCTGCAACCGCAAACGCTAGCTTGGAACCAGTTTTTGATTTTAAGAGGTTTAGATTTTTCAGAATGATTTGAAACAATTTGTACCGGTTTTTATGGTTATTTTGAAACGCAGTTAACTGATACCACCCGTAAAAACTGCATTTGCGGATGGTAGTAGAGAAACTCGTGAGACCCTTAAACTAACTGTACGGAACATGGAAAAGCCGTAGAAGAAAGAATCGTTAATTGCGCATGCAGTCCATATATAATATTGGCTTTAGGAATGATTAAGGGGCATCATATTTGGAAGCAGCTCAATATTCTTTTTTGGTCAAACAGCTCAAATATTATATGTAAAGCATTTTTTCATACAACCACTTCCATTACCATGCGAGAGGCAATTTATTTGCTTTATATAGTTTTTTTTGTCAGCAAGAGGAAACTACATTTTTATTTGCTTTATATAGTAGTGTATGTTTATATAAACCTATGTTTGTAAATTGTAAATGGGTAGCTATTTAACTCATTTTCTCTACAATGTTTTTTTTTTTGACTAATTCTCTACCTAATGTTATGCGTTGTCATAAACCTAATTTTTAAAATATAAGTAAGTAGATATTCTTAAAGTGAATTCAACATTTCTAATATTTAGCATTTATCTACTTGGTAAAAAGGAGGTTAGCGCTTTGTTGGCTGAGGAATGAATCAACTTGCACTAGCCTATACACTATTGTGGAATTATAGTGGTGATAAATCAACACCAAACTTAGTTAAAGTTTTGGTATAAGAAATTTAACCAAAAAGATATAGGAAGCGACTTAGATATATAGAAGAACTTCTAACCTTAAGAGTTTAAAAAATATATGTGGTAAATGAAGTAATATTTTCTTAATTTACCACAAAAACTACATTAAATAAAACTAATTTAACCAATAAAAAAATAGTACAATTTTATGTAATTGGTCACAAATTTTGAATGACATTAAATTTTATTTAGAATAGTGAAAATATCACTTATTATAAAACAAAATAAAAATCTTTAAACACCATTTAAAGTGGTACGGATGAAGTATTGACTGGTCTGAAAAATTAATGATCACAACTTAATTTTTTAATTTAATTATAGATTAATGATGAAATTTACTAGAATAGTACTTAGCAGTGATGATTATTAATTTGTAGATTAATATCTTTAGAAATCTAACAGGGAGCATAGTAGTGTTTTCGGTAACATAAACATCGGTGGCCTAATTTCTGTGCCAATTAAGCAGCGTTAAAAATGAACGGTGACAAGGATATGCTGAACGTCCGAACTATTGAATCTTATTGTTTAAAAGAAATCTCAATCCTTAATATTAGAAGAACTCAAACGAACGTAGAACACATCTTATATGGTTCCGTACATGATAAAGTACCCCACATTCTCTGACAAACCCATGTTCAAGCATGCACTTTCAAAAGCTTATGTATCATTCATATGATTTGACATATAATCTTTTTTTTTTGAAGATTAATTTGACATATAATCTTCCTTCTTTAACATATAATCTCAATCCTTAGTATTAGAACCCTGATTATTTAGCTATCACATGAACTTCGGCCTCGATTTTCTTTTTAATGATCATGTCATATCAAGCTTTAGTCCAAAGTTAAACACCATTATTTCTGTTTAATGCTTAGAATGTACTGAAGTCTCTGATAGTACCTATCTATATTTTTCTGTGGGAGGTAAATGACAACAACAAATAAGTTGCACAAGAATCAATAAAATAAGGAAATATTAAACAAATAGAGAAATACTTTCTAGCATTACTCAACTTCTCTCACAGAATCAAGATCTGCGAGGAAAACATTACAACCTTTTTTACAGATCTAAACCCATAGAATATCTATCTCATACGGGTTTCTTTCTTGTTAGACGAGTAAATTATCAACTCGTGAAAAACCCTTAGATGGCTTAAAATAGAAGGAAAAAGACTTAAAAAAAAAGAGAAGAGATGCTGTTATTTTTTGTAAAATGAAGCTTCTGCTTCTTCTTCAACCATCTTCTTCTTCAAACGATTTAGCTTAAATATCATCGAATCATGGAGGTTAGGCTTTGGAAAACGACTTCATCACAGGGAATGGTGAGACCCATGTCGTGGTCGAATCCAAACTCTTCCTCAGCTCGTCGTAAGAGAGACTGGAACTCAGGGTGAGTCAAGAAGGAGACTGGGACAATGTATCTGCTTCTGTTCTCTCCGACATAGACAGGAAAGTGTCCCTTTGGAACATCGAGAGGGAGGCAACCGTGGTCGTACCCTCCTCCGTTCTTCTTTCCTAAGCTCGAGCATCTCTTAAGAATCTGTTTCAGCATTGCTGTTTGAGTGAGTTTTAAAGATTTCTTCATTATAGCCATTTGGTTTTGTTCTTGAGAGAGAAAAGCTTTTGGTTCTGTATGGAAGGAGAGAGCGTTATAGAGAAGGAGATGGGTGGTTATTGAGGAGTTGATGAGTATATATTTATAAATAAAGATTTGGTTGTCTAAATGTCTGTACATATTTGTGTGGGTAGAGAGAGATGGACATGACGACATGTGCATATGTAGAAGGAGAAGGTGGGAGCCAAAATGGCGAAGCCAGCTGAGGATTTAATTTCATTGTTGGTCCTCTCTGTGACATTGTGGCCCCTTTTGATCTTTTCA
Organism: Raphanus raphanistrum subsp. raphanistrum; assembly: GCA_019706035.1. NCBI lineage: Eukaryota > Viridiplantae > Streptophyta > Magnoliopsida > Brassicales > Brassicaceae > Raphanus > Raphanus raphanistrum. The sequence goes on along the minus strand of CM033987.1, from coordinate 28,221,474 downwards.
TGGCCAGTTTTAATTAGACAAAGCCTAATAACAATTAACACTTATTTTTCTAGTTTTATTGATTTATAAATTATTAACAAAATTTGTTAGATTTTAATTAAAATGTGTGCGGGTCTTAAATCTAAATACCGGTGCTTTTTCCTTTTTGAGTTAAAATATTCACTTCAAACACGTATGTGTGACTAATAAAAAATAATCGGCAAAGAAAAAGAGTCAATTATACCTTTTCTTATATAACTCAATACCATAAGCTATGCCTAAACGTGATAACCACTCTTCTATATTACTACATCTACATATATATTGGCTAAACTGAATCATCCCAGTAAATGACCAGATGTATTCTACTATGGTGTATCAATGTATCATCAATAAATATCAACTATTTGCATCACTTCAGTTAAATTAATATATGAATAACTAAGAAATATAAATTTTGACAAGTTCAGCCAAAAAAAATTATTTACGGAAGTTGGACAATATACTTTTTTTTTGTCAAGAGATAATATACTTTCTAAGATATGAAATGTGTCATGTTAGTTGCAGACTTGCAGTGGCCAATGGAACTCTCTAGTTCAGTTGCGCTTACACATCTTCGAATGGCTAGGTGAACTACCATCACTATTAGTTTTATCACATTATGAATCATCAAAATTTGATGTCTATATATAATATTATACGAGGATGGTAGATAGCTATACAAATTTGCTTTGTGGAAAGCAAATGAGTCTGAAAGGTTGTCCCAAGTCTGAAAGGTTGTTCTTGGGAGTAAACATACTAAAGTTGGAAAATATTTTCATTACAGAACCAGAACAGTGTGTATAAGAATAATCATGTAATATGTAGATATGTAGCATAATAAATTTAAAATTTCACATTTGGAAGAAGTACCACGTAGTCGGCTACAGGATATCATTTGCAATAATATATGTATATTGTTGGAGATTTACGATAATTTTTTAGTTTATCACGTTATAATAGGACTAAGCTGTGTCTATAAACTCTCTTTTTTTTTGTTAGAAATAAGCTAAGAAGATTCTAGTCTTCAAAACAGTTAGAAACTGTTATATAGTTGCTAAGCAGTTCGAAACTGTTAAGAGTTGCCATAGTTAACAACCTTATATATACGAATACAATGTACATATTGTATTACTGACTACACGATCGTAAATACTCATTCTATATATTAGGTTTATTTTGGGATGATTTCCTAAAGAGGAATAGTAATATGAAAAAAAAGAGTATCGTACAAAAAAGTTAAAATTTGCGTTAACTATGTAGTTACTAGGAGAGACCCGCCCTACGGGCGGGATTTTATATTTTTCAAATTAGTTTCTAAATTTACAGGATTGTATTTATCTTTGGTTCAAACTAATTTTCACATGATCTTTTTTGCAATTTGTGTAACAAAAACCAAAAAAGAAAAAAATTAGCTAAAGTTAAATTTGTGCAGCAAAAAATATCTACATGCATCTCTAATATATATATATATATATATATAAGGTTTTATATGAGAAACGACTTAAGAAAATAATATTCTTGATTTATGGTTTATGTAGAAAAATAAGTGACTTGGGTTAATTATGCAAAAAATAACATTACCACAATTTTAAGAAATCAAAAGCTAATCAAAATTATTATGAAGATGACCTTTTCACAAATTGTTCATTGCTATTGATATATTGATCTAGGAAGGCTTCTTGTATGCATACAGCAGCCATACACATGGATTATACTAATTCAGATTGAGCTCATTTATGAATTCGAAACAGGGTAATTATAAGTAGAAGATAACGTCCTTGAAAAAACTTTTGGTTTATAAACGTAACTTCATTTTATTTTGCTTATGTATCAGTTATTGATTGTGATATTTCTTTTTTTGGTCGGAATTTGATCAAACATAAAAATATATATATTGGAAATGGCTTTTTTACTTTCTTTTTTTTTTGAAAAAGGGCTATGATTTTTTACTTTTGTTCTTATAGTTTTTAATATATTTTAATGAATATATATATATACAGTATAACCTCTTTAAATTAATAATCGATAGATTAATATCTCTATAAATTAATATAATTTCATAGTCTCAAATTGAGTTTTTGGTTCAATTAGTATCTCGATAAATTAATAATTTCTATAAATTAATAAAAAATATAGTTTTGGTGTAGTCCCAACATTATTAATTTATAGAGGTTTCACTGTATATATATAAATGTATTATATTTTTCATTAAAGTATTATTTGTTGACTTAATTTTCACAAAAACTCAAGTAATATGACGTATATTCACTTATTTTTCTATATTTTATTTATGATATTTTGTTAATTTATTTTTCCAGCTGATGTTTGTAAAATTACTTTTCTGATTATTTATTAATTTTTATCGTGGTTTTCATCATATTTTTTTGTTAATGTTTCTTGTTCTGAGCTTAGTGTAAACAAATTTAGATGCACTTTTTTCCCTTGGCTTAGGTTTGATGTAATATCAAAAAACCAATATTGTAAATGAATTTTCCTCTTCTATATCTTATTGATTTCTCTATTTTTCTGATGTATTTTTAAATTATATTTATTTTAGTTTTAACTAATGTTATCTGTTGACTAAACTTTTCACTAATCTCAAATTATATCATGTATTTCCCTTCAAATTATTTTGTCATATTTCTGTATCGTGTTATGTTTATGTATATATAACCAGCTTGAGTTATAACTGACATTTTCTTTCATTGAATGACATTAGATGCGTTCATTTGGGTACAACAAATTTGGATAAAAAGCTTCTCACAGTGGAGTCACCTATCGGCTTCGAAAGCTCATTTTTGTATATATTAGTAACTAATTTATTCTCTTTTTGTTAAGATTTGTATAATATTATTCATGTCGTTCATTCTTATAGTAATATTTTTACACATCTTTATTTGGGAGAAAAACATATCCTTCTTCTGCCCAATTGTATTTTCCTTTTACTAATTTTCAGCTTTGATTATTCTGCAGATCTTCTGCTATTTACATATATCATTAAAGCACATTCAAATTTTCATATATTACACATAATAATAGCAATCTTTTGAATAAAATTTATCATTAAATTTTTTTATAACCTGTTGACAAAAAACAATCTTTTTATAATCTACAAATCTCTCTGTTTTATTCTTCTACGCTTAAAAACTTGTGATGAACACTGGTCCTCCTATAGGCTTGTTCTGTAGTGCAAAATCCTTTCATAATCATTGACACTGGAGACACCAGTAACCAGTTGTGGCATCTCAAAAACCAGATATGGATAAACCATTGATGTGGATGGTGATATTGAACTCATTGCCCATCTGAGGTTGCAATAAAACATTTGGAGGGACTATTATTTCAGTCACTACATACGTCTGCAATTGTGATTTCAGAGTAAGGTGCTTACTATTATATTATTGGTATCTCTATTCTCGCCATGTTTCTGAAAAGCTCGTCAGATCTTTTTGGCGAGGTGTCAAAGTAACATTGACATTCCTTGATGAGAAACTCCTTCATATATTTTTCTCATGACTGTTAATTCAGGATAAATAACACAAATGAATCAAAAAAATTCAACTAAGCATTACACACACATACTCACTGCTGAAAACTTGATTAAGAATTAGTTTATCATTGCCCAAAACATAAAACTCATCAAGACTGGCTAAGCCACCAGAAATTAACAAATTTTCAAACAACACAAAACTTGCTAATCTACGAAAGGCCTATATAATAACTGATAAAAAGAAAACTTGATTAATCAAGAAAAAGAAAATCTTCAACTGCTCTTACCTTATGTCTTTGATGAGTCCATCATCTTTCATATCACAGCGCCTCCTACGTTGCAGCCATTCGTGAGCTACAGACAGAACATGGAAATACAATAAAACAGAGTATATTATGTAATATACTGATAATCTGAATATCTTAAGAGTATCTACTTCATATAAAAAAGAGAAGTAACGATCCAGAGCCATGAACAAAGTTCATTTCGACCAACATAAGTCTAATTGCAAAGTAAAAGTAATCTGACCACAAAATTTATGATCTTTGATATCTAAAAAACAAAAGACACTGCATGTTCTTCGTTAACCAACTGTTTAAGTCTCTCTTTAAGAACATGTCTAAATTATCAATGGAGAAGAATGAAATAATGAATTTCTATGGGAAGAAACTTACATATTTATAGTTGCAGATTCACAGATCATAGATCAATCCGAATAGAGATTTCGACGACGGAACGACGCATTGAAGAGCCATTACTTGGCGTCTGATTTAATGAGTCCAAAGTCTTAGTAATCATAGATCGATCCGTTACAGGAAAACCAAGGACCATCGATCGTCATCCTGGCCGTCAAACTCAGAGTAACGAAGATGAAATTTAGGGTTAGCGACAGGTGAGAGGAACACAGGGCCATAAAAAAATACGATGTCAAGCCCATTATTGTTGGATTAAATGAAATGCAGAGTTTTGATCGACGTGACAGGTGTCAGCTGCTGGGCACATGAGTTTCCAGCCTGGCGTCCTATGTGGACAATCTAGGAGAGAAGTAAAGCCTTCTTTATATATTTAGATTAGTATTAGAGGGCACTGTGTCATCGAATTTTAGAAGACACATAGCTAGGTTGTTTCTCCTAATTTTAGCTGGCGTTTGTACTGTTCCAACGTCCCTGTTTGGGAAGATTTAATATATAATTATACATATATTTTTTTTTAAAAGACACCGTGTCATATAATGATAAAAATGTGAATGGCAGAATTAAAAAAAAATCTGTACACATGTCTTCTCTCTCTCTCTCTCTCTCTTGAGAGGTGTTATCGAAGACTAGCGTAAATCACGGACTTTGGAATGAGTAATGTACTGAAGAGTACAAATTAAGCAGAAGAAGAGCATTTGGATTGTTGACAAATGTAATTCGAAAGAGTGTACCTGTGACACTTTCAGACAAATTTCCTTTTCCTTTTCCATGCAGAAACCCATGTGCCTCTTTCTTTGTAATTTTTATTTCATTTCCCCTTTATTCCTTTTTGTTGTTGATAAAATTATAAATTTCGGTGTTTCTGATCGCATTTCTTTTCCAACGGTAGGTTGCAGTTAGTCCGCCAGCCCTCCATTCTTATACTACATTATTTTATACTCATACTATTTTTTTATAACCTTTGGAATCCGGCGACTGAGTTCAACCGAAACCCACGGCGCTCTACGCATTTTTGCAATTCAACGATAGCTCGGATGGTCAACGGGAATCGAACTGTGGGTTCGCCGTATTGGAATTATCCCTCAAACGCCAGTAATCCAAACCTAAACCCGTTGATTAAAACTTGAACAATTTCTCGATTTGTGCGTGTCATTTTTGCGCAGAGACCATGCTAATCTTCTTTGTATCGTTCCAAATTTACTGGATATTAATCCACATTAAAAATACAGTAAATGTTTACAATTAAATTTATTATTTATTTATTACACATTCCAATAGCTTTAGCCAATAATATTTATTAAATTCATATAATTTAATTAATATTTTCTAAAAGTACACAAAAGTATCTTTAAAATATGAAAAAAAATATTTTGTAAAACATAATTTAGAAAATCTTGTTTTTAAAAACGAAAAAAACATGAATAAAAATCTTGTTGTTCAAGTGGTAAAGAGATTTCGGCTGGAATTACCGCCATTTGAGTTCAATTTGAACTGACCACCTAACTGCGTAATGAATGGAATTAATCGTGTTCTACGCATACTGGATACAATATATCATGGTGATTATTGTTTGGATCTAAAAAGCATTTGTGATCACATCACCATTATAAAAAAATATAAAAAACCTAGTAAAATACTCTGAACATGTTTTGATATTTACAAGCTATTTAGAGTTTTTTCAATGTATCACTACATATTTTACTCCAAAATGGTGCAACATCGAAATGGTACAACACCAAAATGAAGTAAGGTTTTACTTCAATGTATTACTCCATTTTTATTCCAAAATCATATATTTTATTAATAATTGTTAATAATGCCTTGTACTTGTGAAATTTTACCAATCAACCCCAACTATTTTATGTTTACAGAAATTCCTTAAAATGTAGTTTATTTGAATTAAATTTTTATTATTAAAAATACAAGAAATCATAAAATAAATAAAAGACAATATATAAGTTGTTTCAATAATAAGCATTAGAATATTTTTCTCACAAATGATCAACTAATGCATTTCGTAACGAAAATGAGTTTTTTTATCTTTGATATTCCTAATTCGAGCAAGAAATTTTGAAATCAGACATCTTCTACAATTTCGATATCTAGAGGTGGAGCTTCCTTTTCAAACTTAATTGGTGCATCGAGTTCACACTCATCCTCAATTGTCATGTTATGTAAATTTATACATGTAATCATGATGTCATGTGGTATTTTTTTCCAAAAATGAACATGTTTTTTAACAATAGCGAAATGCGACTATAAGTCCTTTATGTTATCTTTATTTTATATTATTTATGTTTTTTTAATTATGCTATGTATTTTTATGTAAAAGTGTTAAATAATGGAATATCTTGTTTATCTTTGTTATTGTATCATTTTAAAAAATTATTAAAGTAAGAAATAAAAATATTATAGATTTAGAGGATTATTTTACAAATAAAAAAAGTTCAATACCATAATTGAGTAATAATTAAATATAGAGTAGGAATGAAGAAGATTTACTCCAAAATGATGTTTGAAGTATAAAATAGAATAGATAGGAGATGCCACTGAATTGAGTACACCTCACATCACGATGTACGTTACGGACTGGCTAAGAAGTACAATTATGCTACCGACATTGGATAAACGGATGGAAACACTCTCTTGCACGATGAGCTTAATTTTGGTTTTCATTTCATTAATAGATATAACTGCTAAATTATGGATTGTGGATGTTTTTTCTTAGACTATAACTGATACAATCTGGATCATAGTTTCGATTATAAGAAAACAAAAGAAACCAGTAAATAAAGTGATGCATACAAATCTATAACACTTTCATAGGATTTTGTACGTAGTCAACGAAATATTAGGTTACACTTAACAATAATGAATGAAATATGCATTTATTTTTAAAAAATTTAAAATCTTAGAATTCTAATCTAATTTTAATTTTTAGGAATACAATAACTAGTTCGGATAAAACTTTAAAATTTAGAAATACTTAGTTTTGAATTAAATATTAGTTTTAATTTCAGAAAAAAATAAATTTGATATTAAAAGTCAAACTCAAATTAAAATTTTAAGGTTACCTGCAATTTGTTATTTTAAGATATAATGACACTTCTCTACTCTGTTTCCCGTATATACAATCTTTAACTGAGTGATAAAAAAGGAAAACAGTAAAAATCTATAAGTTAATAATGTTGGAATTGTGATAATTTATTTAATTTGTAGAATTATTAATTTAGAGATATTTCCATTTTTAGATATATATTTTAAAAATATTTGTTATTTAAAAGAAGGAAATGATATTTTATTTCATAATATTATATATTAGTTAAAACTTCATAGATTTAAGTTCATCTATTTTATGAGATTATTTGATACATTTGATGTATGTTGAATACATATGGAAGTATACATATGAGTTACTATATAATAAAGTAACACAAAATATTGAAATGAAAAATAAACAACTAAAGATTTTATTTATGTGTATATAAATTTATATATATCCTAATTATTAATTTATGATTTCAATAGGATCATATATTTAGTCATTATTTTTTTTAAATATTATTATTTTATCTTATGTCATATTTTACACTAGTCCAATTTGGATTTACCGTATTTATTAATTTATCTAGTATGAATGCATAAAATTTCTACTATATACTTGTATCTTCAAGTTGCCAATATTAAAGCACCTCCAATAGGAGTATATATATATATATATATATATATATATATATATATATATAGCATTTAGTTGTGGGATTTTTAGTTCTACGGAAAGTTCAACCTGAAACATTTGAAAATAAATAGTTTAGGTTGAGTTCTCTATCAAATTAAGAACAATACAATTAAATATTAATATTAATATATACATGCATATATATGTATTTTAAAAAATACCAATGATGATGCCAAAAAAATAAAAAAATATTGAAAGCCTAAGTTACAAAAAAAACAATGATAGATATTCCCATTGGAGTGCTCTTAAGATATTATAATCAAAATATTATTGTTTTTTTTTGCCTTAATCACACAAGCTTAATCGGGTTGGACTCAAGATGTCAGTGAGCTATTTTAGTCTCAAAAGTCAATTTCTTTCTTTAGAAAGAATACATTTTTTTAAGTTTCAAAATAAAAAAGAATCCATTTATTCCTGCCTATACGGCTATACTGCATTTAAGTTTTTTTCTTTTTTTTGCCGACTGAAATCTTTTTATTAAAAGCCATAAAGGCCCAAAAGAACAAATAACACAAAAAGCCCAAACCCAAGGGCAGCTAACAAATCCGAACACAAAAACTTGGGTCTGAAAGCCCAAACCTCAAAACCCGGAAACCACTTGCAACGCGTCTAGACACGCGTCAAAGAAGAGGGACACGCGTCACAACTCTTCTTCAATCGGCATCGCTTCGACTTCGCCGGAGACACGCCGAGAAACTCGTATCGCCGGAAACACACCAGACGACGCACCGAGCTCTCAAAGCCAAAGATCACCACGACAGGAAAGGAAAACCCGACGAACATCGAATCCCACCGAATCACGCTCAAACCAAATTGAGACTTGACGCCGGAGAAAGCTTCCGAGTTACAACAGAGCTGAATTGGAGAACCTCCCGTCTCCACCATCTTCCCGACAGAGAACCCACCTCCATCGACTGTAATGAAGGTATAGGGATCCCGTCAGCCACAATCTCTACTACCAACATGCATCACACCAAAAGCCGGCCGCCTTCACCAAAGAAAAATGATGATGACGCCAGAAAAAACAAAGCCGGACAATCACCGAAGAAACAGACGCATCACCGGAATCAAAGACAGCTACACCGTGTTGGAGAAACAACCGTGCACCGCGAACAGTCGGGGAAGGAACCACCGCGATTTTGCTTTCTCTCTCTCAAGAACCTAGAGAGAAGAGAGAGCAAATCTACCATTCCTTTGGGCAACAGCCTATACTGCATTTAAGTTAGAGAAAGAAGAACTTTTCTCAGAATATAATTTCCATAATCGACGGGATTGGTTGTCACAAAGCTTCGTAAGTTAGATAGTCATAATCTAAAATTGATTATTATTAAAGCAAAACATGGTTTTGTCTTAAACAATCCCATATGCACTGTCTTTGTCTTTTAGGTCCTAATCATCTGTCTTAGTCGACTTAATTATTATATAAACATTTAAACCTTTTATAACTGGTGCCGTTAACCATTTTGTATAGAAAAATGTATTAGATATTTGATCAATTATTTTTAATGTATTATACAAAACGAGAAAATTGGCAATGCCTTGTTGCAATTTTCTCATAAATAGATCGAATACACAAACTTCATTGTTATTATTCTTTTTATTGAATGGACCAGAAAAATATAATAACGTATTAAAGTTAAAGCTATGGAAGTAGTTTAAAACGGTTGAAGACATTTGGTTGATGAAATACCTCAACACAGACAATACGAGAAATTTGACAAGCACAAGCACTTTCCTCAATTAATACTTTTATTAAGAATTGTTTAAATAAATTTAGCAGTTTTGTTTAATCAGATTTTTGTGACTAGACAATCGAACACAAAATCTTATCAATGACTGATCAATTCCTAATTACCAAAAAAATGAGAACAACAACCCTAATTGCTGTCTTTACAGTTTTCTTGCTGCGACACTCTCGCTCAATTTTTTTTTGCCTTAATATCATTTTTTTAAAGAGAACTAGATTTTGATCCGCACATCCGTGTGATAACTTTTCATTTACAAATATAATTGTTTCATATTATTCTGTATAAAACAATTTTAAATAATATATTACTGTCATTTTAAATAAAATAAATAGATAATATATAGTTCTAAATATAAAAATTTAACATATGTTAAAAAAATTATTAATTTTTGTAAGAATTACTACATTATTTACGAATTTTAATCAATTTAAAAGGTGAATGATATTTTATTTATCTATCTAAATGAAATTATTTTAAAAAATATATTGGTTTACCAATTTAATATAATTTTAATATGCAATTCATTTATTACTTATATTTTATTATAATATACACTGTACTTATAAATTTTATAAAATTAGCATGTAATTTTATTTTGTTGATAATAAAATTTTAGTTAAAATTATTTTATAATAATATTATACTACTAATTACGTATTAATCAGTGGATTAATTAAAAACTATTTAAACTTTTTAAACAGATTTTGTTAGATTTTTTCCTCAACAAATTTTGTTATTACTACTAAAATTTAAATTTACAGTTAAAATAGATTTGTTATTAATATCCTTATAATTATTTATGAATATTATACATTAAATAAATTAATGTAAATAATCAAAAATGTAACTGAATATATAGACCTAGTATGACTATTTTGTAGTAGATAAAAATGATATTTCTTCTTAGATTAAACCTCCTTATATATTATGGCTTGTAAATTTTCTTCAAAATTTTCTTCCATATCTTTTCCAACTCTCATAACTTTTTGGAACACGATTATGGATCCTTCAACTTACTAAACCGGAGAAATATTGTTTCTTAATATCTCAACTGAACCAAATTGGGTTAGTCATTATTCCGGTTCGAATCGGACACAAACTGGTTTTATTTATTTCATCTTCAGATCTGGAATCAGTATAACTTGGTATTATTAAGTCAGTAGTATTCAGTATTACATAATATAACTTGGGTATTACTAAGTTAATAGTATTCAGTATTACATAATATACCAAACTGGTATAACTCAGTCGAACTGGTATAACTAATTTCTCAGTAGTACTCAGTATTATACAGTATAACTAGTATAACTCAGTCGAACTTGGTATAACTAACATAATATTACTCAGTATAACCATATAACTCAGTATAACTAGTAAAACTAAGTATAATTAACTCAATAGTACCCAGTATAAAAATGGACTAGTATAACTAGTTAGATCATTATAACTTGTTGGACCAGTATAAAGTAGTTGGACCAGTTGTACAACGATATTTAAAATTTGAAAATTTTGGATTTTTAAATAATTTGAAAAAATAATTCGAAAATAGCTAGGAGTAAAATCGGGTTTCCATATTTTCATTAATTGATGAATGGTATGAAGATTAGTGAATGATTTAGTGGATTTGTTTTTGCCTATAAGGGTGTCTGAGGTGATGGCTCCTTTTGATACTAAACCTATCAACATTGCATTCCTTTTTTTTAATCTATATTTATGTTTATGTAGCTGATCGTCTTTTCTCCAATTTTAGGCTTCTTTCTTTTTTTAATCATTTTGCAAGGAAGTATCCTAGATCGATCTTAACACTAGTGTAATACGTTATAATCTTGCATCATTTTTATATAAAATTCAAATGCCTGACATCAATTTTTTAATGTGGTTGATAACTTGATATAAAGACTGTGAACGTTTGAGCGAGTTTTTTTTTTGTAAAAGCGTTTGAGCGAGTTAGGTATATTGTTTATGTTGTTCAGCTTATCAAGGTTTGGTATAGTAACTTAAATATATCTATATTATTAAAAAAGAAATACATATAAATTTACTCTTAAATTTTTTATTTAATTATAGTTTGATGCCACTGAAGTAATAAATAATCTTATATTTAAATATTTAATATATTTTCTTAATATAATAATTCATTCTTTAAATCAATCATAAACTAAAAACTTGATTAGATCAATTCATTAAACCTTAAAGTGAGTTAATACCATACACGGAAATAATTACTTAGAAAACAAATTTTAATTTTCACACACGTGATAGTCATTCTACTTTGCTTTGCTCCTAACATTTATTGTTATCAATATCATACTTAGCTTTAAGTTGCTAAGTGTTTAAATTTAATCCATCTATATTATTAAAAGTGAAATACAAATATAAACTTACCCTTAAAACTTTTATTTAATTACAGTTTGATGCTACTGAAATAATAAATAGTCCTGTATTTAAGCATTTAGTGTCTTAATATAATAAATCATTCTTTAAATCAATCATAAACTAAAAATTTGATCATGTCAATTAATTAAACGAGTTAATAGGATACACGAAAATAATTACTTAGAAAACAAATTTCAATTTTCACACACATGATAATCATTCTACTTTATTTTGCTCCTCACATTTATTTTTATCAATATTATTATACTTAGCTCAAGTTGCTAAATCTTTAAATTTAATCCATAGTGGATGCTTAAAATTGTACTAACAATTATTTAGTACGCGTAGAATTTTAAAATACATACTACATTTTGGAATATCACAATATTCAATAACTAAATAATTTTCCTAAAATCAAAACTGTTACAACAAGGTGAGCCTAACATCTGCCTAATTTTATTGTTACAAATATTTCGATCCATATTTAATAGTCTTAAATCAGAATTATTCTTTTAATATTAGCTCTAAATCTCGCTGTATCAAAAGAAAAATTTCAGTTACAAACTCCAACTATTTAAAACTATCAATTTATTGTGTTTCAAAAAGTGATACCAACATGTAAATATATGGTAAATGTTAAAAAAATATAATCCACTGACTATACAAAACATTATTTTCTAAAAGTGACATTGCCAAAAGTAATATAAAATATATTTATAGATATAAAAGTCAAAACAAACACCCGCACGAATGTGCGGATCACGCTCTAATTATCTTAATTGAAATCACACAAAATTATCCTTCAAAAAAAGAAGATCCAGAGGACAGGAGAAAAATGTTAGTAGAAAAAATAATAATTAGACGTAGATCTACGTACGTAGCCATCATGCATTTTATTTGTTTGCTTTGCATGTTCTGTGTCCCATGATGGATCGTGGGAATACGTCACACGTGATTGAAACAAGATGCTCATGAGCATATCACCCATTGTGTATAAAAAAAAAAAAAGATATAATTTTCTATTTTTGTATATTTTTTTCTAAAATTTCAATTGGCTAGTGAATCAAATCAACTGAATGGTTTATTTTGCATAGTGATTATTGTCGTCCTTCGTTGGTGACATCAGGGTCAGTGTGAGCACATGAACAGGTGAACACCATGTTACTCTTTCGCCCAATTATTTTTTACTGAGAAAAATTTGCGTCATAGATACCTTTAAAAAGCATTAAAATATTTCAAATCCTTATTTTAGGAGGAAAACATCTGATAAAAATCGCCAAGTATATTTTATTATTATTAAGTTACAAAAAAAAAGTATATTTTATTATTTTCATAAATATGTGATTTTCAGTTTTAGAAAAGTACACAAAGTTTTGACCCAAAAAAAAACTACACATAGCATATCGAATGTAATTTTGCATTTATGATCATCACCCTGTATTTATACTATTGACAAACGAACGTCAAAATAATTAGAAAGGTTGTTAACATTATTGATAAATAGATGAAAAATTACCAGTTACAAAAAAAAAAGATGAAAAATTACCACTGCGTTTGAGTGTTTATCTAAAGGTTCTGTCAAAAATTAAACATTGAAACGCAGCATCGTTTTAAATTGCTATTTGTTTTTGGCCTTATTGGTTTTTCATTATAAAGTATCAAGTATCAACAGTTTTGTGTCTCTAATGTGGTTAATTCGAGGATGCTAACTACAAGCAAGATAATGAGTTCTACTAAATTGAGCTTGAAGCTTGCCTCAATGTTGCATATGTTTGTATAAAATTTATTTGTATTATATTGCATTCATATCAAAAACATGACAAATGAAGCAAGGTTGACAAGGTCTTAGTCCGCACCCGGTGAAGTTCACTTCATATGCTGCAAACTACAGAAGAAGACTGCTGTTTTCAAACACCACAATAATCAGATACACTAATGTATTATAAAATAATTATAAAAACAATTTTATATTACTATCTGTGTTACCAAACAACAAATTAATTAATACTGTATCCAGACAACTAAAAACGTTATAGTTGACTAATTAAATATTCAAATAATTTATGAAATCGAGAATAAGTATAACTTGTTTTTGCAAGTTTTAGATACTACAAAATAATTTTAATCAATATCAAATAATGGATTTTTAAGAAATATATTTTCAAAAATAAACTTTGCATTCATTTAAATTTAAGTAAAATTTTATATTTATTCGAAACTATATATAATTAAAATTCAATAAATTGGGACCAAATAAATTGTATAACTAAAAGTATTAATATGAAATGTAATTAATATGATATATGAACACAAAAATGTATTCATATTTTATATATTAGCGACATCAATTATTCTGTATGCACTGATCTACAACATAATAAAACATTAGATAATTTATTTAAGTAACATAACTCAATAATATCCATTACATAAAAATATAAAGAAATATATAGATACATTATACATCTTACATTGTACAATAAATAATACCAAAAATAATTATAAAAATATTCAAATATATACTATTTGAAGATAAATACTTAACACTAATTATAAACAAAATATTTAAACTGATTATAATATAAACCAAATTATTAGCAAGATAAATTACATAAAACAATTATAATAATTTCAACTAAACCACATAAAATAAAATATTATACAACTAAAATCTTTTTAACACTAAACAACATTTAATTAATTTATAAATTTTGTTTAATCAATTTAAATAAAATATGCGATGTCATGCTGGTTATGATATAGTGTTTATATAGGTCACAAACTATAAAGCCATGGATAACTTGAGCTTAGTTTATATGTGTTTTTTCTCAAAAATTAATAAAATACTAGAGTTTAACTCGTACGTTCGTGCGGATATTTTTCATTTTATAAATATACGATTTTGATATTATCATAAGAATTTAAATATATGATTCACATTAAGATTTTATATTGTATAACTCCATAATCTTATTTTAAACTTCTTATTTGTCATTATTAATATATAGTGGTTTTCTTACATTTTATATTTAGTGGGTAGATTCTCCTTGAGGTACTACCACTAAAGATGTCTACTAGCGATACGTGTTTAATCACTATATCCCCTTAAATGAAAATGATCGATGCCTTATAGGGGAGGAGACGATTAAAGTTAAAAATGAAAGGCAACAAAATATTTATTGAATTGGATTGAAATGAATTAAAACAGCGTATTAAGGACCCTTACAGAGATCATATGCGCCAGCGTTTATAAATCCAGCTAAATTTTGTACTTTGAAGGCGTACGTCAAAATATGTTGTCGCTTCTTTCTTTTTGTGATGTAATGTAATAGGTCGTGTTAATCTCCTAGACTATATTTGCCAAGCAATTTTAATATGTATCGTTACCACATTCATTCTAACTAAATAAAGATGATATGGTACGGAAAATAGATGACATGATTTTAAAAAAAAAATTACGTCAGATTATTTTTGAAATGTATAATTTCTTTATAAAATTTATATTTTTTGGTAAAAAATTTAAATATGATAAAGACTAATAACTCATATATCGTCACTAATATAAATTTCCATATAAATACTTATTTGATAAAGCTATTAAATTTATTAATAACTGAAATATCACTATTAAAGTACTATATATATATATATATATCACATAATGAAAACAAACTAAATAAGATTCAAAATATATTCATTAACTTATATATATACTATCTATATATATATTTTAACCAAAATTAATTGTAAATGGGCCTCAACAAATACAAAACTAAAATAGCACTAATTAATTTTTTTAATAGTTAAATGATTCAAAGTTTATTTAATTTTCTCTTTTCATCAGGTTAATTAATAAATAGATTTCTAAGTTTAACATATTTTAACCAAGACAAACAAAATCTCAAATTATTATAATTTATATATATATATATATATGCATATATTTAAAACTAGATGATAAAATATATATTTAAAAATAAGTAATCATTATAAATAATATAATATACTTAAAAATATTTTTATAAAATGTAACTTAACTTTCTTGAAATTTAAAGAAAGTCAAATTTTTTTTATAAAAAGTCAAATTGAAATAGTTAAACCAAATCAAGAGAAATAAGACTACAAAAATAAGTTTATGATTTTTTCAAACCTTCGAAATTAAAATATGTAAATAGTGATGTTAAAAAATAAATTATATATTTTAAAAACAAATATTAAATTTAAAATTATTAATTATGCGCATGGCGCAGGGAAACTCCTAGTAAAATTTGAAATCAGTAACATACCTAGTTGATAAATATTTAGTCCATATAATTTTTTTCAACAATCTACATTTAAAAAATACTAACTGCATCAAATTATATATTGCGGATGTAATCGCCACTTCTACTCCATAATAATCGAGATTGGTGGGATAATCAAACAAAACCTAACATTAAATAACGATGAGAAAAATCTGGGATTGCATCAAAAACCGTCTTTACTATAATACTTCAGTCGACTTATTTAATGGCCAATAATTTAGCAAAAAAAATATATTTAATGGCCAATATCTAATTTAAATTCTGAGAATATATTTAACAAACAAGAAAAATCCAATTGGCCGTCAAAAAAATCCAATTGGGCTTTACAATTTTTAAATAAATAGAACTATTTTTTCTAACAACTAAAATGGACATTTTTATTTACATTGGGTCAAACAGTACAAACCCTTTAATTGCATGAAAAATTATTATATGTAATATTAATATATATCTATTTATATAAAATAGAGTTTACTCCCTCCTGGTGATGCCACCTAGGATTCCAGCCTGGAAATTCGTGCATCCAGAGCGTGACACGTGTCGGGGATTAATGAAATGCAGCTTGTTGTGCGTGCGTGTTCTGTCCGGATTTCATTTGGGCTTCGCATCGCTTATATCTTCACGGCCCATCTAGCACACCGGTCGAACGAGACCCTAATCAGATGAGGTTCGCTCATTCGTCGTCTCCTCTCCTCTTCGGTCGGCGACGAGACGATACAGCTTCCGTAACGGTGAGCGTTGAGCTTTAATCGTCTTAAATCGTCTTAACCTTCTTCGTGGCAGTGAGAATTCTCACCTATAAAAAGGTACAGCTTCATCCCCTTAGCATCATCCCTAATCCAAGAGAAAGTTTATTTTCAGTACAATGGCTACCTCATCCCTCTTTATCTCTGATTTGGTCGTTGTTCTTCAATGGTGGAGGTGCGGCTGATTAGATACTGTGAAGCCATAAACTTTAAAGGTGGTGGCGAGTTGATATGTGTGACTGTGATATGCTTCTCTTTAACGCTAAGGTTGTTCTTTTCTTTAAACTCATTATCATCTTAATTTAAAACAAATTCAGGCATAAAACATCTAAAGAAAATTTTAAATTTTCAGTCAAAATATTTATTTCACTCTTTCGTAGATAGTTTCAGTTCCCGTTGTTGATTTCAGAAACTGGGTTTATTTGCAGTTCTTATAAATATTACCGGCAGACTGAAACTGATTTTAATATGGCATTGAATCCTTCACGTGTTTTGAATGACATGGACAGCGATGATGAGCAGTTCCTTGCAAGAATTCATGGGTATTTCGATGCTGAGAATAGTGCTTCTTATGAGATCACTGAGGACATGTTTGAGAAGGCTTCGTATGTAAAACAACTTGATCACTTTACCTTAGTTGAAATTCAAGAACTGATGGTCGGAGTTAGATCCTTGGAACCAATTTGGAGAACCAAGAGGCAGAGCAAGAGAATGCCACTAATCAGGCATCTTCAGGTATGACCTCTAATGCCTTTCCATCTTTTCTATTATATTTGATTTGTATTTTCCACATGTTTGTCTTAAAGTTTCAAAAGTTCCTAGGCGCTACATAGATCGTTATGTACTTGGGTTAACCATCAAATATTCACTATCTCTCAGCATCCCGAGGGAAGGTGACCGTCTGTCACTACAGGACTTTTTTGCCATTGTTAGTTTCATTTTACATTTCATTTAGTTTTCTACGTAGTATGAAATAATGATGTGCTTCAGTTTTAACAGGAGGGCAATGATGATGATGGAGATGCCTGGAACGTATCAGGACCTACTAAGGCTGATGTTGGTGGTAATGATCGTGAGGAATCACCAACTATAGGAACAGCAGCACCGTCATCTTCCAAGGTTGTCAAGAAGGCCTGAATCGCATAGGTGAAGATCATGAAGCACTTGGACGCAATATTTGCTATTTGAATAATGGTAAGGCACCATTTTTGTTTCCTTCTGCAGTTTGCTATGTTTTTGCAGACAGTCTTCAAAAGTTCTGATTCAGTTTGAACTAATACAAAGATATTTATCACATGTTCCTTGCTCTCCAAGTTTCAGTTTATATTCTCTGCATATCTTTAATATATAAAAAAAGATCACGCAAATAACAATTATGCTCCAAACTACCACGATATATTGGCCATATCTGGAAGCAGTATTTGCTATTTGAATAGTGCTTATGATCAGTGAAGTTTTTTGGTTTTATTTAAAACCCTTCTCATGTTTGCAATTTTTTCCTCAAGACAATTCTCAGAACATATTTCCCATATCTAGAGATTAATAATAGATCACCCAAATACCAAATATATTTCAAACAAAGATGTGTACAAAGAATATATTGAGCATATTGCTATCATCTCTTTACAAGATGTGTTATGTATAAACTATGCATTTCCAAACACTGGACTTCTCAAGAATTAACATATCTATCATCCCTGAATCAGCAGACGTACATCAATTTACGATTTGATCATGGGGTCTTTCTCTCTATATAGACAGATTCATCAATGCCTGACAGTGCTAAGATGAAATTGAAAGGGAGTATCTAAATGTCCATACATTAGTACTTTCAACAATTAGTCCAGCTTTGGTAATGGTGGAAGCAGAATGGCGACAATAATCTAATACTCTAAATATATATATTGTCCAAACCCATTCCTGACATTTCCAACATCAAATATTACACTGACATTTTATCGTGATTAGTTTGTTTTTGGTATTAACTAAATCAATATGTTTAAAAGAATATGTAAAAGAGAAACTAAAGTATATTCAAAAACAAAAGTATAAATTGTAGAAGTAATTCATAATTTATAAGTTTGTTTTCAACTACGATGTTAAATCAATTAATGTATTTTATTTACTGAATATATATAATAAAGTAGAATAAACATTGAGAAAATGTAAAATAATGATATTTGCATCAGAATTTATTTCTACTTAACAAGCTTATTATTTTGAGAACAAAACAAACTTATTATTCTGTTTTAGATTAAACTAAATATAATATTACTTTCATTTTTAGAATAAACAAAATATTTTACAAAAAAAAAATTATTTGCCCGCCCGTAGGGCGGGTTTTCCCTAGTCTTATTATAAAGTTGTGTTCTCACTATTCTGATGCTGCCACGTCATAAAGTCGTTAACTGATAGTATGACACATGTCTTTTTTCTAGGCTTCATTGTCAGGTTTTGGCTGTTCTTTAAACAAAGTTTTTTTGGAAATTATTATCTAAGTCCAAGTCTACCATCCTACTTTTTCTTCTACCAACTGGGCGAGCAAGTAGCTGTGAGATCTACACCTGTAATCCGTATTGCTAAGCTTACACCTAGTAGACACAAATGCTTTGATATCTCTATCTATTGCTAAGCTTAATGCTTGTGTTAAATTGTCCATTTAGCATCTGATTATAAATTTAATCTAATCATCAAAAATGTTTTAGATTGCTAGAAAAAATATAGATAGACGATTAAATATATTTATCATACTTTAGTCTTCTCGAAAATGACATTTCATGCTTGGCATTTGCATTATGATACATTTCATTCTAGCACAGTCTCACTCTGTTGGTTTGTGGGTATCACATGCCTGTCTCTAATTATTTCATATGAAAATCATTTATCCTAAATAATAGATACACTAGACCTTGACCCGTCCGACCGGACGGGTGTTTATTTTATATTTTTAGTTTTTTTTGTTTATATTAAATGATGAATTTACGATATTTTAAACATAAATTTTAGACTAAAAATAAATTTTGGTAGTTATAATAAAAAGTTAAAATTAAAAATTTAATTAAATATTCAGATATAAAATTTAAATTTTCTAACTAAAATAATATAAAAGCGGGTCATATTTTTTTAATTCTAAAATCTTAGCATCTCTTATAAACAAATAAAATAAATTTATAAAAATATAAAATATATAAACATATTTAGAACTATAATTTCTATTAAAATAAATTTATTAAAGAAAATAATCTTGCGCTGTTGTTATTTATTTATAGATTCGACCCGTAACTGTATAAATATTTTTTTCACTTTAATTTTTTCTGTGTACCAATGATATAATATATATATGTACATTAAACTCTATAACATTATTGTTAATATTACATTTTTAAAAATATTTTTTTATTTATTATGTTAAGTAATTATATTTTATGATTTTAATTGTCTATTATATCACAGTATATCATATAAACAAATCCAATATTTATAACTAATTGAACTTATATTTTGAAACCATTATACTAATAATATATGAATAAATTTTTTTATATTATATTTATATGTTATATAAATTGATTATGTTATGTGATTTTAATATTTAATAAGTTAATACAAAATATATAGAGAAATCGATTTTGGTTAATATATGATTAAGGAAATTTATTATTTAAATTAGAAAAAATATTAAATGTTTAAATCTATTATTTAAATTCAAATTAGGAAAATACATTTATTAATCAGAAAAGACAACAATAATTAAGGAATCTAAATCAGAAAAGACAACAATAATTTTGGAAAACACATTAAATAAACTGAAAAAGACAAGCATTAAAATAGAAAACTTAGTCAATTCTCAGTGGCATGCCATTGTAAATAAAACTGAAAATTAAGGGGTATTTTTTATTGGATACTTCTCTTTTAATAAGATAGATAGGTATAAAGCCACGAAATGATATCGCAGAAACATGGATATCGAGAAGTTATTGATGGCCTAGTGGTTCCGGCAAACTTTCTCATACACGACTGCTAAAGGTCGCAGATTCGACTCGGTCGATAGGGTGGTACTGTAGTAATCAAAAAATTATGTGTTCACAGATGGTCCATTGAATTTCTCGAGTACGCCATGGAGATTTATGGTGAGGTGGTCTTTCGGGATGAACCCAGTCACGGCAAAATAGCCTTTTTCAACCTGAACAATTTCAGTCGTGCCAAATACTACCTGAACTATTGATCAGTGCTAAATACGACCCCAACTCAATTATAATTCAAAAATACTACATAGACTTCTTAAAATGTGCCAAAATATACCTGAATAACTGATCAGTGCTAAATACGACCCCAACTCAATTATAATTCAAAAATACTATCTAACTTCTTAAAACGTGCCAAAATCTAAATTGACCGTAAAATAAGTTAATCAACCGTTAAAAAAACAAAACAGCTTCGTTTTGGTTTAATCTTTAAAAAAAAAAAAATATGTTCATTCTGGGATTCAAATCCGTGCATTGATACACTTTAAAAGAGACACTCTAACCACTGAACTAAAGTAAATTTTTGATATATACTTCTTCATATTCTCTGAATAAAACTTTGGTGATAATTGTTTCTCATTTTTATGAATACATTAACATATTTTTTTAACTACCATATATTTAATATACTTATATTAAACTAAAATATAAATATAATAAAATATTTTAAATTGCACAAATTAAATATAATTAAAATTTTGAAACTATTTATAAATTTTCCTTATATAAATTATTGTAATTTTAAAAATTTATTATATTACTCCATTACTATAAATATATTATATTAATTTGTAAAAATAAAAAATTACCATTCAAATTTTTAAAATTACAATAATTTATATAAGAAAACTTTATAAATAGTTTAAAAATTTTAAGTATATTTAATTTTGTATCATTTCAAATATTTTATCATTTATATTTTATTATAGTATAAGTGTATTAAAGATATGATAATTAGAAAACATTTTAATATATTTATAGAAATGAGAAAAAATTATCACCAAAATTTTATTTGGAGAAGATGAAGAAATATTGTAGTATATATACTTTTGAATTCGTAATAATATATCAAACATTTACTTTAGTTCAGTGGTTAGTGTCTATTTTAAAGTGTATCAATGCACGAATTCGAATCCTAGAATGAATATAATTTTTTAGAAAAGGATTAAACCAAACGTCGTCGTTTTGTTTTTTTAACGGTTGACTAACTTATATTACGGTTAATGTAGATTTTGGCACGTTTTAAAAAGTTTAGATAATATTTTTGAATTATAATTGAGTTGAGGTGGTATTTGGCACTGATCAATTGTTCATGTAGTACTTGGCACGATCATAATTGTTCGAGTTGAAAAAGGCCCTTTTCCCGCCCAGTCACTATAAAAAGTTCAACTTTCACAGTTTTAACCAAGTGGTAGTAGCCTAGTGGCAATCTCTTAGGACTTGGTGTGTACCCACATCAGTCATAGATTCAATTTCTTCTCGGAACTAAATTATCACTACTTGTTCAGTCTAGGCTTGGGCTTCGGCCTAAGTGGTTTACATGGTGGCCCGTAACAGATGATCGGTCTACTCCCTGGTATTAGTCGAAAGGTATTCCAAACTCGGGTCAGACAGTGTAGTACGCTTTCGGGGTAATCCACTCTATAACACTAAGTTCGTTCCTCCCGGAACTAACCGGATCATTTGATAGAGTTTATAACTAAAAAACATGGATATCCACGAATGGATCGTCACAAGATCTTCCAAACACCTAGCTTTTTCTTTGGGTCAAACATATAGAGTCAGTGAGTTGATGATGAAGCCCTCGTGTTGCATGTAGTAGCTGCCAAACACTAACATATCCAAATCCACCCAATGAATAAAGCTTCGAAGCACAATTATTTATTCGCCTTTTTGACTTCAATTATGTAAAATACGGTAGGGCACGAGGACATAACAACAATAATTATTGGACATTTCGGTTTTCCTATTTTAGTCTACTATTCTGTATGAACTTTCTTTATATTTGAAAATGATAGACTATATAGACTTTATAATCATCACAGACTATAGAAAGTTTTCATGCAGATTTGTTAAGATGGAGATGCTTGCTAATTCACATGTGGTCCATCCGTCCATGTGAATTTGCTCGCTTGAATAGTTAAATTTGATACAATCATTCAATATCAAAACTTTATATATAATATGCCGATGATAGTCAGCATCACCTATGTTCTGGCCCGGTGGACAGTACGGCTGATGATTGGTACTTATGGCGACATGGAGAAGACGAGTACAAACCGAACTTCTCAAGCATGGAAACATGTAAACAGATTAGGGCCTATCACCCGTATGTGTCATGGACCAAGGTTGTATGGTTTCCGCAGGCCATTCTCCGGATCTCTTTTATTACTTGGCTGCTTTTCAAGGATAGACTGCCCACTATAGCTAAAAAGTAGAGCATGTGGATGTATCCAACCATATTTACTGTGTGGGGGGAACAAGAGACCATATATTCTTTGTGTGTCCTTACTCGCTCACTGTATAGATTGACCTGGTCATGTTTTTCTTAGAATCTCGTGTGGATCCTGACTGGTCTAGCTACCACCATTGTGTCTCTCCTTTTCCCTCGTCGTAAGGAGATTGATGCTTGCCTCTTGAAACTTATGGTTGGAGAGAAAAGATAGACGGCACCATGGTCATCCTCAGAGTGCAGCCCACATTGGTCGTGTTATTGATAAGAACATCAGGAACAGGATCTCCTCTCTGCGATACCAACGGCCATCTTTCTACAGCGATATGGTGCAACGTTGGCTTGGACGGACCACATAGTCCAAAAAGCTTCAGTTTTTCTATTTTGTCTATCGATTGTGTTCATTATTAGAAGGATAAACTTCAGTGACAGTAATTAGTCTTTTTTTTATAATCAATTTAAAATGTCAGCAAAAGAAAACTTTATAACTTAAAAGTATATTTAAAAGAAGTTGGTTTATTTAATTTTCTGCAGTATAGCCACTATTAAGAGAAAGCATGAGATATGAGGTGGTACGTACATAACATAGGGATAGTCTTTATGCTAATAATGAGAAACAACTAAACAAGGAATCATTAGTTGCACTTGTCTCAAACACTTTTGGATTTTGTTCATTTAGTCTTTTCTCTTTGTTGCTTTTTATGGGTACGTTCAGTTCATCTGCATATATGCAGCCATTATCCAGTGGTTGCACCAAATGCAGATGATTGTGTTCCCAAATAATTTTACTTTTTTCCACGGCTGAAAATACAGACTCATATATATATATATATATATATATATATATATATATATATATATATATATATATATATATATATATATATATATATATATATATCAGTTTAAATTATATGGAAGTGTTAGAAATGTGTTTCTCTTTCATTGTTTTTTTTTTTCATTTTCTTTTTGTTCTTCAGGAATTATAATTTCCACTGATCTCATACCAGTTCTTAGATTTGTTAGTGAGTAATATTTTAAACCGGACTAAAGTACCTTCAAGTTAAGATTAACTGGGCCAAATTAGCATGATTGAAACCATTACATTAATATATCATTCATTTATTCATGTTGTTCATGGTTTCTTATACTATTGATGGGAAACATTTGATCCTCAGAAATAAAGAAAATGCCAATAATTTGTGATTGGAAAATAGTTAAATTGCGTCCTCTCATATTCACAGCTGGCAAGTAGCCAAATGATTCACCCCAAAAACTAAAAAGTTATAATTTGAAATAGTTTGCTTATGGTACGTCAAATCACTCAGGATTAGTATCTAGCAAAGCATTGCGTTTGCGTACGTATACCCAATTTACGAACACACACACACATATATATCTATGGAATGTTGGAACGCATTTATATATAAAAAATTCATACAAGTTGATTGTAACATGTTTCTCCTTTGTTGTTTTGGTTCAATTCAATTAATATAAGATATGGTACGTTGTTTTAGTTCATCTTCGGCGAATGGTAGGGTCTTACAAACATGTTTCGCTAAAAAGAAAGAAAACAAAACTCTTTCTAAAAAGACAAGGCATAAGCATGTGAACTTCATCCATCAGCTTCAGCTCCACCTGATATGTTCCTAAAACTATTACTCTCCAGTGACTTGCAGTTACAAACCCTTTTAGTATATATACTTTACACTTAGAGAAACTTGCTTATAAAACCTAATACATTTCTATAGAAGCCCAAGAGATTCAACTTTTCATCATTCAATATTTTGTTCTTTCAGTATCCCTTTAGTTACTTGCATTAATCCTCAAAGATGGGTATTCAATTGACTGGACTATCTCACGCCAAGCAAAAGCTTCAAAGAAGCTTATCAGCAAAAATCTCAAGCCTCTTGGCCATGTCGGGTACAAATAATGTCCCAAAGGGTCATGTAGCCGTCTACGTGTGGGATACTTACCAAAGGAAGAGATTCGTCATACCTATATCATATTTAAACCATCCATTGCTCCAAGGTTTGTTGAACCTCGCAGAAGAAGAGCTCGGGTTTGACCATTCCATGGGAGGTTTAACCATCCCTTGCACTGAAGATTACTTCACTTCTCTAGCTTCTTTTCTAAGTGGTTCATAATATGGAGCTCACGGATCATCATAATATTCATTATGTTTCTTACATACATATTTTGTGTATTTTATTTAAATGCACCTAAGGAAGTCGAGAGAATATTACTCGAGAATATTCATTATGTTTCTTACATACATATTGGTAATAGAATTCTCATGAACTTTGAAAATTCTGAGAATCCATTGTTATTGGTTCTTGGATTTCAAAAATCTTAATAGAATCCATTGTTATTGGTTTAAGAATTTTCAAAATCCATTCAAATTTCTTGTTATTCAAAAAATCTTGCTATTGTTGATTTTCTAGTTCTAAACAAATTCATTGTTATTGGGAGATGAATTATATTCATTTTTACTCATAAGAGTCAACTTTTAAAATGTCATATGTATCCATGTGATTTTCAAAATCCATGTGATAGCTCTTTTAGAGGGGGTTATTGGAATCAGAATTTAGAAGGAGTTTAGTGATTTTAAAAGTTGATAGATTTTTGGAAGTTAAGTAGAGTTAACAAATTTCCATCACAAACTTTGCATAATATATTTTTTTTCAAAATATTTCTCCTTATAAGGCAATGTACAATAATCTCTCTAGAACTTTTCCAAAAAATAAAATCTCAATGTAAACCATATATATAAACATCAATTGACACAATGATACACATAGAAAATGGAAGCCAACAGTGATGATGAGACAAATTGTTTTTATCTATCTTATTAAAGTAGAAGTACATTTTAGTTTTGTTTGGCAACATGAATTGTAGAGTTAAAAAAAAATTAAAATGTTGTTTGGACACAAAGATAACATCTATCTTGGGTTGAGCTTATGTTTTTTTTTTATCTAAATTGTTACTATAGAATGGGACCACATTATTAAATTTGCTATTATAATCCATTTTGATAACTAAATTATTTATTGGATTATTGTAATTATTAGTTGTTTATTATAATTGGTATTTATAGTTTTTATATAATACAAAAGTAAAAATATATTTCTCTCGAACAAGATTTGTTGTCTATGTCATTATTAATTTAAAAATTATATGGTTACAATATCAAATAAACAATGCAAAGAATATATATATATATACTAACATTGGTATTTTTTCGTGTTACAAATACATTAAATACAATAACAATCATATGATAGCAAAGAACGTGGACCATACTTTATAAAATCTAATAATTTTCAATTTGGTAAAAATTTTATCAATTTTTACAAGTTAAAGCAAACACCCGCCCAGTCGGGCGGGTCAAGATCTAGTTGATATTATGTTTGGTGTGTTCACGTAGACACATAAATTTTATGGTACTTTGTGTTAGTTTTCTTATGATAATAATCAGTTTTGTTTTCTTTGACTTTTGAGTTTTTCTAAAACATTATTCTAGTTGTCATATATGAGTTTGATTTCTTCACCATTTTTGAATGAAATAGTTGTTTTGTCAAATATGAAACTATAAAAAAATATAATGAATTACAGATCATGTGAGTTACGTTTGGTGTGTTTGTCTATCAAATATGTAACTATGAAAAAAGATAATAATCTTATAACTATAAATCACATGAGATAGTGTGAGTTGGTTTACTTAGACAAATATGATGCATATGTGTATGTTTTTCTTATTACACAGATTTCATAAATCTTATGAGTATAGATGATATTTTCAAAATCTAGTCTTATGAATAAAAATAAAAGGAATCCACTTTCCAATAAGAATAGAATTTAATAGATTAGTAGAATCCATATTAGCTAAACTTTATGAATAACAAAGGATTTGAATGGAATTTAAAAATCTTCAAACCAATAACAATGGATTTTAGTAAGACTTTTAAAATCTATAAACCAATAATAATGGATTCCCAAAATTTTAATTCATTACACCTTAAATCCAAAATATATGTCCAAACTTATAATTTATTACATTTTATATACCTTTACATTTTTGACTATATAATTATTATCATATTGTTTTATCATTTTGAAAATATAATTATATTTATAAATATTAAAAATTTGAAAAAACTGAAAATAGTTTGAATTTTTTTTTTCACATTTCAAAAAGAATGTTCTTTAAGAAATTTATAAAACAATATAATAATAAAGAATTATATTTAATTCTTTATAAAAAGTTCGAATTTAAAACATATAATTCAAAATTATTTTTATTTGTTTCTTTATTACTCTTTGTATATCTATAAGGCAAGTTTGCCTCTTTAATGAAAACTCTTTTGGTAAGTCTAATTGATGAAAATGAAAATCTACACCAATCTAAAGAAGTTATGATCAAATTTGATAAGTCAATGTATATACAATTTTCACAATCCATATAATTTTTAAAATCAGTTAACTCTTAAAATTCACAAACTCTATACAAATTCATCTCCCAATAACCCCCTGAGATACTGTATAAGTGAGTGTCTTTCAATTTTGGATCTTAGGGGGGGTTATTCAAACAAGAATTTATATGGAATTCAATGATTTTAAAAGTTGATGGATTTTTAAAAGTTAGGTAAACTTTAACAAATAATTTACATGGATTTCCATTGATTGTTATTGATCTTCAAGGATTTGTTTACATTCCTTATTTCCAGAAAATATACTTCTAAGGTAATATATAAAAGTTTTTATAGAACATTTCCAAAATTTTAAAATGTAATGAACACTAGTAGCGATGATCCAATCTCCACTCCGAAAAAGACACAAGGAGAGGATGAATGTTTCGGAAAAGATAAATGAGTGTTGGTAGTTCTATGTATGTATTAAAGCTGCCTAAGTTATTCAGATGATGTTCTAAATATCATTTTCCTCTCCTGCAGGTAAAAAAATAATTCCACCACTGTCCATGTCAATGATAGAGCTGCGCCTCGAAGAATGAATTGGTAGAAAGAAGAATCGTCGGCCATGAATGACAAGTTTCCACCACTATTGCTTACGCTATTCTGTGAAGATGATGAAATTCAAGCACTGCTTCTTGTTATGGTATAAGAACATCATCGCTGCCTTTTTTTTTATTTGCATGGATCACGTTCTTCTTATTACAGTGTAGTGTTGAAATGAATAGGCAAATGTTGATACTATTATTACTTGTTTGTGTAATGCTACGGAATCAAAAGTGTTTTTTATTTATTTATGTATATGGATGGATTTTGAAAATCGTATGGGTATCTATCATATTTTCAAAGTTGAGTCTCATGAGTAAAAAAAGTAAAGAATTTATATACCAATAACAATAGAGTTTGATAGAATTACAAAATCATTAAAAAGTAAACTTTTTGAATAATAAAGGATTTTGGATGGATTTTAAAAATCTTCAAACCAATAACAATGGAGTTTACTAAGATTTTCTAAATCCATAAACCAATAATGATAGATTTTCAAAATTTTAAAACTCTTCTAGAATTTTAACTGATCTTTATTTTGAGTTATTTTTAATCATTCTATTTGTAAAAAAAAAGTCACACTCTCAAAAATCTTGTATGTTTTTTAAACCATTCCATTAGACCTCAGCTTGCCTTTTCTACAAGTTATATTTATAGAAGTAATTCATTTTTGATCTGGAACAACTTAAAGAGGACCTAAATATTTGTAATACTTATGACCTAGATATTTGTAATATTTATAAGAAAATTACATTTTCCAAGACAATTTCTCATTTATTTATTTTATATATTTAGGTTTTAATTTACTGTAGCTCACGCTAACAATAATAAATATATATTATATACCAAAATGATGATCAAACCAAACAAATACTAGTATTTAAATTCGATTTTAGACGAGAAGTGACGTCAATGAAGACATCTTCCGCACAAAGGATCGTAAGATATTTCGTTGAGTGATCTGTAGTTCTGTACCAAATTCATTTTCGGCTTGACGTAAGAGAGCTTGGAACAAAGTGTGTTTCAAATAAGAGATTGGAACCACAAAATCTTTCTATCTCTTCTTCTTCTTCTCCAAAGTGCTGCGAATTTACTCTTCGTAAGTTAAATTATATATCTTAGACGCGATATTTTCTTACTGACTATTCTCTTTGCTTGAAAAACTATATCTTTAAATCGAATCAAATATATCTTTCAAACGAACTAAACATTTTTTATAGCGTGAAAGAAGATGCGTGCGTGGACTTTGTGGCTACATATATACTTTTTATAGGATGAAAGCTTTATATATTTTCTCTCCTTTTTTGTTGACATTATTAATTTTCAATATTCTCATTTAAATTATTTATAAAAATTAATTTGTATTTATTTTAAATATAAAAAATTAAATATGAATTTACTAATTATAATTTTATATATTATGCTGAAAATATTGTCATCCAATTTCTCTAAGTTCTTGAATTTAATTAACAATTCAAAATTGAAAAATAGAATTATCTATAGATATAAAATTATTTGACATACTAATTTTTTTACATGTCGCACTAACATTATTTTCACCACAATCAGTTAGATACTCTTCATAAATCAGTATTTTGTCACTTATTATTGCTATTAGTATTTTGTTTTAGTTTCCTTTATCAGTTAATAGCATATATTCCATTTTTTGGGGAAATAATAAAAAGGAAATATCTTCAAATATCTGTTATATTATTTTAAAAAAATCCTTTTTAATACATTAGTATTTAATATTTTAATTTATTTTCATTATTTTGTATTTTATGTAGATTCGGGGACATTTTAAGCGAAGTATGATTAAGGTATCGATTAGTACATCTGATGAATAACCAGTAGCAATATGCTGTAGAAGTATTATGCTAGAAAATTATATGTTCTCAATTAAAATTTAAATAAAGTGATTGGTAGAGAAGTAGCAGTATACAATTTTAGTTTTTTTATCATAAAAGTTAGTATAAAATATATTTACTTAAAATAATATATATTACATTATAATTTATATTAATAATATTTTTTTGTTAAAAATAATGAAGCTTTTTAATAATATAAATTAAATTAAATTTTAAATGTGAAATGTTTTTATTTTTTAAAAATAGATGTAAAATTGATTTTCTCGATACAAAAATAATTTTTCATATTATTAAATAAAATAAACTAGTTATATACAATTTATATATAAATTATCACTATTTTTTATTTATAGAGCAGTAAATGATTCATATATAATATTATCATAAAAATTAATATATGACATATAATTTATTTATTTTTAAATATAGATATGTTTATTTAATAATAAATAATATATAAGTATATATATTATTTTATGTTTTAACTGAAAATAATGAGTGATATGTGTAATTAAATAAATTATATTATATTTTAAATGTGAAATATTGTTCTTTTTAAAAGTTAAAAATATTCAATCGCAACTTTTGTTTATAAAATATTTTTTTTATTATGAACATATTTTTTTATACTATTAAATAAAAATAAATTAATTATATATAACTATTTTAAATTGTTTATATATTATAACTGCAAATATTCTATCAAAAGCTCTACTAATATTATACTAATATATAGCCACATTAAAATTTTAAATTAGTAATTTTACATATGTAGTTTATATAAGCACAAACAAAAATTGTATTATTTATTTGATATTCATAATGTAATATATCTTTGTTTTTCTTAACAATTCAATATATTCTCGTAATAGTTAATAAAATTCTTTGAAATATATTATATATATACCAAATAATAATAAAAAAATTCTGTGAAATTCATTTTATATATACTAAATAATATAATAAAATTAAAAAAGTTATATAACATATTTTATATATACCAAATAATATAATAAAATAATTAAAAAATACATTTTGTCAAATATAATCTATATTATTATTTGCGAAGTGATTTTTCGCAACGGAGCTCCCACGTTAAAAGTTAGAGTGGTTAATATCGATATTACTCTTAATGAATAAAATCTATAATTAAGCTAAAAATAAAAACGAGAATTAAATATAAAGTTGAAAACATAAAGTATATAACCAAGTATTAATCAAATAAAATTCTTAATTTTATATAATTGAAAATATAATATCAAGTGACTTTTAAGATCTATTTCTATATAATAAATAATAAATATGTGTACAAAGAAAATTTCAAAAAATTATAACTAATATGTAAGAATTTTCAAACGAAATAAAATAATAATTTATTATCATAGTCTTTTAGTTAGTGACATATATTAATGAGTAATTATAAAATATTTAGTAATTATGATTTAATATAATAAAACCCAAACACAAAAATGAATTTAAATTTTATGAAGTCAGACAACTCATTAAAACTGATATAAAAAATCTTTTTAAAAATAAAAAGATAATTCATATACATATTTTGTTATTATCCAAGAATATCTTTAATAAATATTAAACAATTATTTCTCTATATATATATATATATATATATATCTATATATCTATATATATATATATATATCTATATATATATTATCATCTAAAAAGAATATCTTTCAATCATAAATAAAATTAATTGCAAAAATATATAGTTCAAAATATTTCTACTATATATATGAAAACTTTCAAAAAATTAAAGAAATAATGAATATATATATTTTGATAAATAAATTTCATATATAAATAATTTGATATTCTGTAAAAAAAACTTAAAGATCATAAACAATAACTTATCATGATATTTAGTTAGTAATTATAAAATGATTAGGTCCGCTTGAGCGGGCACAACACCTAGTTGATATATACGATAAAATCTAAAGAAAAAAAATTTGTTAATTAATAATTTTATAAATTAATAAAACAGTCGTAACATTATTAATTTATAGAATTTTTATTGTATTATCAATCATTTTTAAGCGATATCCGGTTTAAATCCGGATAGTTTTCCGGTCGGATCCGGTTACCCACCTCTTCTTTTATGCACGTTTCCAATTTCGGGTGGGAAATCTAGAAATTTGTAACTTGAGGCGAATCGCCGCCATGGCTGCTCACGCCGACGACCGAATCTCAAACGCTTCCATGGAAAATCTCACGCGGCAGGTAGAGAAACGGCCGATCTCAACCATCGTCTTCATCGTCGGTACTGTTTCTCTTCTCCTCCGTTGTTGATGTTTACTCGATTGTCGAAATTTTCTTCTTCTAATTGATTTTGTGTATTTCGCAGCTATGCAAAAGGAAGCTCAGCCTCTTATCGAAAGGCTCCGCCTTGTCAAAGACCTTAACTCCCCGTGAGTTCTTTCATTCATCTCAAATGTGATTTTTGCTTTCTTGTCCTTTTTGAAAAAATGAAAACTTTATTTTATTTTTGTTTTAATTTTAGGTTTCCAAAAGAGGTGGCTTGGGTTCTGTTTAAAGGAATATATAAAGAGCTGAACATTAATATAGTGTGCCCAGGAAAAGATTCAGCTCTTGGTATGTATGTAAGATATCTAATTGTTCACTGTTACTACATTTGAATGTTGTTTTGGGTTTGATTATGTTTAGGAGTTGATAGTGTATGCACGGTTCCTGCATCTCTCGTGACGTATGCATCTATCCAAGCGTTACAGCCGGACCTAATCATTAATGCTGGAACCGCTGGTGGGTTTAAGGTACATAAAGCTTTTCTCTGTCTTAAGTTCGCCTCATATGTGTCAGAAAGAATAAACGTTTGTCGTTACGGTCCTTTTGCAGGCCAAAGGAGCGAGTATTTGCGATGTTTATATTGTCTCTAGCTCTGCTTTCCATGACAGAAGGATACCTGTTCCTGTGAGTGCTCTTTTGTATGAGTTTCCAAGTAAAGCTCCTGTTTTTTAGTGAACAGTTTCCCTGTTGTCTCTCTTCAGGTCCTTGATCTATATGGTGTTGGTATGCGGAAAGCCTTCCCTACACCCAACCTTATTAAGGAGCTGAACCTAAAGGTGTGTACTTCATTTGGTTGCTGTGTGTTCACCTTTGTGAACAGACAATATTTTGATCTGTTCTGTGCATATATGCAACTGCCGTTGTTGACAGGTAGGACGATTATCCACTGGTGATTCTATGGATATGTCTCCACATGACAAAGAATCCATCACAGCAAATGATGCTACAGTTAAAGACATGGAGGTACCTTTCTTTGTTCTCCAATCTATGTGTTTCTCTTACTCAGTTGCTGCTGCTTATTCTGGGTTATTTCGGCAAATTTAGGGAGCAGCAGTGGCCTACGTGGCTGATATTTTTAAGGTTCCTACGATTTTAATAAAAGGAGTAACTGACATTGTGGACGGAAATAGACCAACTTCAGAGGAGTTTTTGGAGAACTTAGCTGCAGTCACTGCGAAGCTTGATGAGTCTATTACCAAAGTGATCGACTTCATCAGTGGCAAGTGTCTTTCAGACCTCTGAAGTAAGGTTCACGTTTTTTCAGTAAAGATTCAAGCAAAAGGGAGAAGGGTATAGGCAAGTTAGGCGATAGGTTGGAGCAGAATGTTCATTTTTTAACTCCACTTTTCCTCATGAGCTCTCTTTTTATTGGCTCTCTTTCATATGATGATGGATCATCTTAGAAACTCAACAAGTTTTGATACCCAACAATATAATAAGATTTGCTTTCATTCTTTTTTTGTTCATGCTTGAAATAGCAAGAAACTTTAGTTAGTTTCTCTGGCCTTTTTTTGAAGTCTAATTACACACTCTTGTGTTGGCTACTAACAACTATCCGTTTAAGTTAAGGCAAAGATTATTGAACAAGAGAAAAATCTCAAAGAAGTCGAGTTCCGTTTTAGAAAGAGCCAATGCGATAAACATGAAGCTCCTGATTCTCACACCTAATCTTCACCAAATATCAACTAAACAGAAACACCACACAAGGTGCAGGTCATAAACTTCAAAAGCTGCAGCGTATATATACGCCTTCACTTTGACCCTTTTGAACAGACCCAAGATTTGGATCTCAAGTCTTAACAATTAAAAGAGAGAGAGCAATGGGAAGCATCGATGCAACAGAGTTGGGTTTAGAGAAGAAACCAAATCCGGGGAAGGCTACAATTCTTGCAATTGGAAAAGCCTTTCCTCAGCAGCTAGTAATGCAAGAATACTTGGTTGATGGCTACTTTAAAACTACTAATTGTGATGACCCTGAACTCAAACAGAAGCTTACTCGTCTCTGTAATGTCTTCCCTTTAACCTTTTTCTGTTAAATTTGTATAAGCCTTTATGAGAACCTGAGTTTTTTTTACAGGCAAGACAACGACTGTGAGGACAAGGTATGTTGTCATGTCAGAGGAGATACTAACAAAGTATCCAGAACTAGCCATTGAAGGAGGATCCACCGTGAAGCAGCGTCTAAACATATGCAACGACGCTGTAACCGAAATGGCAGTGGAGGCTTCTAGAGTCTGCATCAAGAACTGGGGCCGTTCTATTTCCGACATAACTCACCTTGTCTATGTCTCTTCAAGCGAAGCTCGTCTCCCTGGTGGCGACCTCTACTTAGCCAAAGGCCTTGGTCTCAGCCCCGAGACACACCGTGTCCTGCTCTACTTCGTGGGATGCTCTGGTGGCGTTGCCGGTCTCCGTGTAGCGAAAGACATAGCCGAGAACAATCCGGGGAGTAGAGTCTTGCTCGCCACCTCTGAGACGACCATCATTGGGTTCAAACCTCCGAGTGCTGATAGACCGTATGATCTTGTTGGGGTCGCATTGTTTGGTGACGGAGCCGGAGCTATGATCATTGGATCCGATCCAGACCCGATTCATGAGAAGCCTCTCTTTGAGCTCCACACAGCAATTCAGAACTTCCTTCCTGGTAAACCTACAATATACGTAGTTTGCATTCCACTGAAACTTATAACTCACACTACTTTTCCATGGCACAGACACGGAGAAGACGATAGATGGGAAGCTAACGGAACAAGGGATAAACTTCACGCTGTCTAGAGAGCTTCCACAGATAATAGAAGACAACGTGGAGAGTTTCTGCAAGAAGCTAATAGGAAAAGCAGGACTGGCTAATAAAAACTATAACCAAATGTTCTGGGCGGTTCATCCAGGTGGACCCGCCATCTTGAACCGAATGGAAAAGCGGCTTAACCTGTCTCCTGAGAAGCTGAGTCCAAGCAGGAGAGCTCTAATGGACTATGGCAACGCAAGTAGCAACTCGATCGTTTATGTGTTGGAGTATATGTTGGAGGAGAGCAGGAAAGCCAGGAACATGAATGAAGGTGGAAACGAGTGGGGTCTGATTCTTGCTTTTGGACCTGGTGTTACATTTGAAGGCATCGTTGCTCGAAACCTTGACGTTTGAGCGAAAAAGTAATGGAGGTTTTGGTATTACCTTGAAGCTCAAGAAATGGGGTTTGGTGATAACTAAGGGCTCAAGAAAAAATAGTCTTCTGTTATACAGTCATTACACCAGAGAGAAAATCATATAATAATAAGACTTGGAAGCTAAACCAGATGAAATCTTTTTATGATGCTTAAATCTCTCATAGTCTAAAAATATTTCACAAAGCAAAACAACGTAAAATGTGGAATTTGAAAAACAAAGAAAGATTCGATTATCAGAATTAGCTCATCTTTTCCCTACGTTACCTTTGACCAAAGATGATCAAACTTTTCAACAAGTCCAGGAGTTGGATCTTCTCATAACAGGTTTCATTTGTTTATCTTCCTCGAGAGCAACCATACCGACATGTGACGGATCTTCCAGCATCATCTTGGCCACTAAGTATCCAGCGATTGACCAGGTCTGGCATTTACGCGCTTGTTTCCCCACGTATCTCCCTACCGTTCCATCATAGTATTCAGGCCAGTTGTCTTTATGAAGCCTAGCTTCCGCCACTTCAATCGCTCGTCTTGCTATTTGAGGTCGACCCGTTTTGATACAAGCAGCCGTCAGTAGCCAAAGCAACACTGTACCAACGAAGGTCATGTCAGCTTTTGTAACCAGAAGCAATGTGAAGAAGGAGAGTTAGTAAATTTTTACCTGGCCAGGACCCTCCATTGTGGTAGCTCCATCGAGTGTTTTTGGGGTCACATCCAGTCACTATCTTCCATTCATGGCTTTCTATTGCAGGGTAGCAAACTTTGAGCGGCATTTCTCCGACCAGCTCTTCCCAGCGAGCTTCTATGAGATCCATAATTGCGGTCGACTGCTCAGGAGTAGCCAAGGAAGACAGTATCGCTATACAATTGCCAAGAGCAAACCAACGGAAATCCATTCTTGCTGGGCTAACATTGCCGATGAAGAACCCTCCCTGAGGCGGCATGAAGTCGAAAACCCATTCTGGGAGAGAGTCCGGGATC
This sequence comes from Raphanus raphanistrum subsp. raphanistrum, assembly GCA_019706035.1. Taxonomy (NCBI): domain Eukaryota; kingdom Viridiplantae; phylum Streptophyta; class Magnoliopsida; order Brassicales; family Brassicaceae; genus Raphanus; species Raphanus raphanistrum. Next base: position 28,184,530 of record CM033987.1, on the reverse strand, counting down.
ACGTTGAACTTGTTGACAGCAGTGTGAGAGTACTCCTCTGTCTTGTAACGATAAATGTCATTAAGCTGCTTCAAGTCTAGCCAAAAGTAGCTCCTCATGTGGTAGCTCAATGCATGAAGTCGCTTCACTATCTGCTCCACCATCTCTTTACCTTCTCCTTCATGTTTGAGTAGGAGGAGAGCACACCTTAAGGCCATGAAGAAAAGGGCTTGAATCTCTATCGGGTAACCATAAACTCCCTAACACACACACACACACAAACAAAACAGATAGCTCAAAACAGTCTTCGTCTAGAAAGAATCACTATAAAGAAAAACTACTAATAATAAGATGGACTTTTCTCACCATCCTACGATCAATCATACAGCAACCATCAGCGCATAAGAGAGTGGGAAAAGTATCAAACCCCTCAGAGAGACACAGGCTCAGTATCAGGCGGATACCCTTCTGGCATTCAGGCATGTCAGCAAGAGAAGAGTCTCCAGTAGATTTGGTGTATGCTCTGAGCAGAATAATCCACCAGAATCCAGAATCAACCGGCGCCACTCTCCCAATCGCGCTCTCGCCAAAATCAGCTATCAACGTCTCATGGTTTCTAACAGGATCATGAAAGACTTTGAAGCTAGCAGGCATAACTCCTTCGCCAAGCTGGAACCTATCAATCTTTTTCTCCCATGACTGTAGACGAAGAGTCTTCAAAAGGAAGTTCTTCACTATATCCGGCTCTCCGTTCATCAAGAACGCTAAAGCACTTGGTACAAAGTCTCTCACAAACACCTAAAAGACAGCAGATTTAACAACATCAGGATAAAAAAAAATGTGTGTTTTATTTAGTCAGAAACTCACCTGATCATAGTTGAGCTTTTCCTCAGAGTTATCCACCGCAGCGATTGTCCCAACAGGCTGTCCACGGAAGTACACCATAGACCTTCTCAAAGCGTCCCAGGCCTCTCCCACCATAGGATGAGACTCGAATCCCGCCAGTGACCGAGGGGTATTGAATCCAACGCTAGGTGAAACAACCACACAATCTTGGACGACTCGAGAAGCAGCATTATCCGCGTTGTATCGAAGCTGTGGTGGTGGTGAGGTGGACATTTCAGTAAGAGACCTTTCTTCGAGCGATCTCAGTCTCTCGATATTCAACGGTCTTGGCTTCTCTAGCAGCAGCTTGGAGAAATCAATGTCATCAAAATCGTCCGATGTATTATCACAACTCTTGGCGTCGCCGTTCACGTGATTATAAATCGACATTGCTCCGGATTTGATTCAAAAACCTAGCCAAACAGTCCAATGATCACTCCCTGCATTTCTAGAAAATCGATCAATCAAGGTTCACACATACACAACGAACAACAGTAGCATGATCAAACGTAATCAATCAATCAATAAAGCCGTCGGATTCTCAAAGAAGAAGTGATCTCGACTCGATTACAACGACATCATACATAGAACAGATCGAAAAACGAAACTATCATCGAGCTAAGCGATTCTTCAATCGGCGGAGATCCGGGGAAAACAAAGCAGCGATACAACCTAACTAATCGTAAATGTTGCTCCTAATCACAGAGAAAGACGTAGAGAGATAACGAACCTTAGTTATAATCGAGTGTAGAACGGAGAAGAAGAAGGTAGACGAAGGAGCTTCTCACTCTGCTCTGCGTCTCTCTCTGATCACGAAACAGAAGAGAAGGGAGAGTATATATATAGTATGTATCAGTTAGTCGAACAAGTAATTGAACGGCGAAAGGGTAGACGTATCAGCCATTCAACAAAATAAGGAGGGTTTGAGTCCACGTGTACGGTCAAGATGTGATTGTAGCTACCGGGAAGGTGCAAAAAGTTAAGTCTTCATGAAGCCATGCATATCATATGAGGTTGTTGAGTTTTGAATTTCACCGGTATTATCTTCACTATAAGTTCTCATAGGATTTTGATCAAAAAAAAAAAAGTTCTCATAGGATATCTTCACAATTAAAAATGTCAAAAATAAACACTCTCTACGAGATATTTTTAGAACTCTATTTATACACGTACAATTTTTAATTTATTTTCATTAAAAAAAAAAATTTAATTTATTTTCTATTTGAAAAGAAAATAAATTTTAATTATTTAATAAAATATATTAAGAAAAACACTGGTTGAGATATTCAATTTTAGTAGTCTGGTGATGAGTATCTTGCTGTTTTGCACTGAATAAAAGCAATACTATTAATGGTTCTAATCCCAGTATCTAACTTCTTAATACTCTTTCCATTTCTAATCGTAAGTAGTTTTGTTAAAAAAACACAAAAATTTAGAAAGTTGTTATTCTTTTAAAAATATCATTTAATCAACTAATTTAACCAATTATACAAAAACTTAACATTATTTCAATGGTCATATAATTTTTAATAAATGAAAAAAGTGTATGTAAAGTACTTATATTTTGAAATAATTTTTTTGTTAAAACTAATTACAACTAGAAACAGAAGGAGTAAAAAAGAAAAATTGGAAAGAAAAATGTGAAAGTATTGTATAAAAGAGCCTGCATACTCTACCAAATCTCTACATACATGTGGCAGTATATATGACTGATGCATATTAAATAGACAAAATAAATTTAAATAGTTTTACAGACATACATTATAATATTAATATTAAAGTTTAAATATTTTTGGGGTTATTGACCAATGGAACTACTAAGATGTTTGATTGTTGTATGGTGGCAGCGAATCTGGTGCCATGCACTACTTGTTGGTTTCGAAATACTTTTAACCTATCAAATTTAAATTGGAATCACATTATATAATCAAATCTCGTTGGTAATGAAACAAAAGAAAGGTCTAATAATATAGTTAGTTTCCAACGTTGCCAATGCTTGATTTGATTAGTCTTTTTGCCAATGCTTGATTTGATTTATTTACTTACTGGACTTTTTGGGGAATAATATAGGGTTATCTCTGGTCTGAGAAAGTTTTTTCTGTAAAGCCCACTAAATAAAAGCCCAAATCAAAACAAACCAGTGTTTCTTCGTTTGTTCTTCTTCTTCTTCTTTGTTAACCTCTGTACAGCCGCTTCTGAAACTCCTTCTCCTCCCTAGTAGGTTCCGAGTTTCGACGCTAAACTGTTTCCATGGCTGACACGAAGGGGAAACCTGTTGATGACGTAAACCCAGAAGTGAAAGAATCTGAGAAAACAGAAGAAGAAGTTGAAGAACAGAGAGACGTGGCAGAGAAGGAAGATAAGAGCTTCGAGGAGATAGGACTTGATCCTCGTCTCATTCGTGCCTTAACTAAAAAGGGTATAGAGAAACCCACTCCCATTCAGCAAACAGCCATTCCTTTCATTCTTGTAAGTAACAAAGACTCTCTACCTTTTTTTTTCTCATTACTTGTTTAGAGTCTTATAGCTGATCGTCTCTGTTCTTTCTAGGAAGGTAAAGATGTGGTAGCTAAGGCTAAGACGGGCTCAGGTAAGACCTTGGCCTACCTTCTGCCACTGCTCCAGAAGCTCTTCTCAGATTCTGGGAGCAAGATGAAGAATCCTGCTCCCTCTGCTTTTATTCTCGTTCCTTCTCGAGAACTATGCCAGCAGGTATGTGTTTGTTTCATATGTTTCATACTTTTGTTACGTTTTAGTAATGTTTTGTTTGGAAAATACAGGTCTACGCAGAGGTTTCTTCGCTTATAGAGTTGTGTCGTGTTCAGCTTAAAGCAGTTCAGTTGACTAGTAGCATGCCTCTATCTGATATGGTTAAGTCTTATATCTTGTCAGCATTGATTTTATAAACCTATGTTTCGTTTTTATAACCTTTTTTCTTTGGAACTTTTCAATTTCAGCGTAATGCATTGGCTGGACTGCCTGAGATTCTTGTCACAACACCTGCTTGTATTCCAAAATGTTTTGCTGCCGGAGTTTTGGATCCCGCAGCTATCAGTGACTCGCTTGAAATCTTGGTTCTTGATGAGGTATGATTAATATTTTGATGAGTTCAATGAACTGCATTGTGATGATAAGGAACAGTAGGTTCGTGGATAAGTCTATTAGTTAGCTCTTTTAAGTGGAAGTTGTTATATATATGTTCTGGGGAAGTTAGTATAAGCACTTGAGTAATTCTTAGAGCTTGTGTCATGTTTTGTTTCTACTAGAAACATTGATATATTTCTACTATTAGGCAGATCTTTTGTTGTCGTATGGATATGAAGAAAATCTAAGGTCGGTAACCTCAATAGTTCCAAGACGTTGCCAGTGTCTGCTTATGTCTGCTACAACTAGGTAACACATCTCTTGGTAATAATAATTCTAGTTAAGCCTCACTTTCTCTGCAGAGAGTTTTTTTTTTTTAATAATGTTTGAAATATATGTCAGTTCTGACGTTGAGAAACTGAAGAAATTGATTCTGCACAACCCGGTTGTTCTGACCTTGCAAGAAGGTGCTGCCAAGGAAGAGCCCGTCCCAAGTAAATGTTCAACAGTTTTGGGTATATGATTCACAGTCCCTTCAGAGTTGACTAATTCAGTTTTTACTGGTTCTGTTTGGTTTACAAAAGTTCACAGCTGTGTTATTTTGTCTTAGATTTCTTGCAGTGCTCAGGATAAACTGCTTCACATTCTTGCTCTCCTGAAGCTAGAGGTGGTTCAGAAGAAAATTCTGATATTCATCAATACGATCGACATGGGTTTCAAGTTGAAACTCTTCGTAGAAAAGGTAAGTTTTGAATTAATTGTGTAGTAATGTTTAGTGAATTAATTGTTTTTATATGTCTGCCAGTTTGGTATCAAAACTGCAATTTTAAACGGGGAGTTGCCTCAGAACTCTCGTCTACACATCCTTGAGGTACATCACCAAGTCACACACACTAGACTTTAGTTTATTCTGAAGTGGATCTATGTCATTTTAATCACTGTTATGTTTGTACAGCAATTCAATGCAGGTCTTTTTGACTATTTGATTGCAACGGATGATAATAGCCAGACTAAAGCAAAGGAAGAGGCTAAAAACGAAGATAACAAGGAGAAAACTAAAAACAAAAGGAAGTTCAAACCGAAGCTGGACGCCGAGTTTGGTGTAGTTAGAGGAATTGATTTCAAAAAAGTTCACACGGTAATGTATTTCATTTTTTTTTTCTCTCTCTCTCTCTCTTTGCGTTAGATTCTTAACCTTATCTTAAGACTCTTTTCTTATGTTACACAGGTCATAAATTACGATATGCCTCAAAGTGTGACATGATATACTCATCGAATAGGGCGTACAGGGAGAGCATATAGCAGCGGTTCTTCAGTTTCTCTTGTGAGTATTCTAGGTCGGTTATAATGGCATGGTCTCTCTTCAAATATTCAAGTCTAATGATCTGCTTTTGTCTGCCACAGGTTTCTCCTGATGAGATGGAAGGGTTTGAAGAAATAAAATCCTTCTTAGCAGGGGAAGAGGAGAATAATAGTGATGATGTCATCACATCCTTCCCTTTGTTGACTGAAAATGCTGTAGAGTCTTTGAGATATAGAGCTGAGGTGAGTAATGTCTATAGTAAGATGCTAACTCTGAACATGTGTGTTGTACTAAAGCTGCATTTTGTTTTTGTAGGATGTTGCAAAGAGTGTTACAAAGATTGCTGTTAGAGAATCTAGAGCTCAGGATTTAAGAAATGAGATCATTAACTCTGAAAAGTAAGCAAGAAAATTATTGTCAACAGGTACTACTTTGGTGGATGTTTTTTAAATTAATTTTCTTTGTCTATTACAGGTTAAAGTCTCATTTTGAAGCTAATCCAAGAGACTTAGATCTGTTGGAACATGACAAGCTTCTGAGTAAGACTGCGCCTGCACCGCATCTAAAGGACATTCCTGAGTATCTAGTGGACCCGAAGACTCAAGAAGCAAGCAAGATGGTGAAGCTAGCTAGAGCAGCAATGGGCAACAGTAGGAGATCCGGTGGTCGCAACAACACAAACAAGAAACGATCAAGAAAAGGCGGTGACCCTCTCAAAACCTTCAGTGCCAATGTAAAACACACAACTAGCATAGCTGTGGCATCCTCTTCTTTTCTGCTTATTTATGCTTTAATTATTTTTTTCTATCTACTGTTTGCTTTCTCCAATGAACCAAGGGATCTAAGAGAGGACATGGCGGTGTTGGCCAGAAGAAAGATGGTAAAGGATCTATTGATGGCTCGACTAAACACAAGAAACAGAAGACAGTTTAACATTTTTTTTCGTTTTGCTTATGTATAATCAGATTTGACGGAGACAAGAGCATACAAATCCTTAGCTCTAATCTTGTAGCAATCAGTAAACACATTTTTGAGAGCATATGATTATTTTTTAGAGTTGTTTATTCCTATGTTATTTTTTTGTAACCATTTGACGATGCTCATCAACCATATGTTATAGGATTATATCTATCATAATGCATTGACATGTGATATCAATGTGCAAAGGCCAAAACTTGGTAGGGTTGGAAACATTCTAGTCCAGTTGCGTCTCTATCTTCAGTTTTGTTGGTTACGAGCGCAATATTCTTGCACGTTCTTGTTTGGATAAATTATTGTGGCCACATACATGTGTCATTGATTGATTGTTTTGTTCATAAATTATACCAATTTTTTTTTAAAAAAATTATCTACCGAGTGATATATGTTGTACTTGTACATAATACAATCATCATTATCCTACAGAATCATAAACAACAAAATCAGAAAATCGCATGTATCAAAACAAACCAATGAAACCATCCACACAATTAGTCAAAAAATCTTCTTCACGGAAATAATTTCCCATAAAAAAAATTAAATCACTAAACACGATGATAGAACTATAATTTGGCTGACAATATAACACATATATATATATAGGGGTGTCAAAATGAGTTACAACTCATGAGTTAGCTCAGCTCAGCTCATTTTTTCATGAGTATGATCACTATATTTTAGGCTCAGTTAATAAATGAGTTTAATGATCGAGCTTAAAAAAGATCACGAGTTATATGAACGATCGTTAATGAACATGAGCTGATTCATGAGCTCGTTCATTTCTTATGGAAAAAGATAATTTTTATATTTATCATATTTATCTTTAAAACTAAAATGTAAAATATACATAAGTAATATAGGAGTAAAACTTTTAAAAGTTATCTATACTTTTTCCGAAGAAAGAAAAAAGAGACTATCCTGTTTAGAAATTATCAAAATCTTCTATATAAACCCACGTTAACCATATCATCTCTCTCACAAATTTCATTGATCTCAAATTTGACATACGTCTCCTCTCACTTTGCTTATCGTATCTCAGAATTCACAGTAAGTTATTTATGATTAATAGTTTTATTAAATTTTGAATAATACTATAGAAGTAATTTTATCGATGTTTAATTTAATATAGTTATAATTATTTTGTGTTAGATCACGAGTTAGCTCATTTAACTCATGATCTAGATGATCCGAGTACGAGTTTACATATTGAAGCTCATATAATAAATGAGCTGATCTGAGCTAACTCATGAAATAGCCGAGCTTACTATGAGCTGAGCTGAGTGAGCTAGCTCATTTTGACACCCTATATATATATGTTATGAGTTGATTTCTAATATGTCATGCCAATTTTCAAAGGTAAAAAAAAATAGATTGATAGTGACGTCAAAAAAAAAAAATAGATTGATAGTAAATTGCCTCTTAATAGATTGATAGTTAAAAAGAATACAAACTTTAGTTAAAAGTTAACAATGCTGAGCTTCTAAAGCGATACTAATGAAAAAGATCAAAGAAAAAGTAAACAACCTAACAAATATTCTATTAGGCCAAATCAGATTTTAATAGGGGATAATTTGCAAAATATCATATTTAGGATTTGAAATTTGAAAAATGCATTACTTCTAATTTTCTTTTGAAAACTACACTTTCTTTAATGTGAATTTACTTTTTACCCCAATTTAGTATTTAAATAATTAATATACAAATTCGTAATTAATAAGAATATTATAATTATTGATGTTTAAGATAAATATGTGTTTAAAGATGAATATGTTACAATAACAAAGATATATAAAATAAATAAATTATGATATGGATTTTATTTTATTTTGTTAACTTTATTTAAACACAAGTCATGTTGCATTCTATACCAAATTTCCATTCTTCAAGTCATCATCTACCGATAGGTACCAAGTAATTCATGTATGTGTTTATTTTGTTTTACTTTGAATATGTAAAAGAAGAACACTAATTAACATTAAAGCTTTGACTTGTTAATCTTTTTTTTTAACGTGGCATGAATACCATTAACTCATATTGAAGTAATTTGCATCCAAATTTTCTGCTCTTGTATTCACAATGAATTTCTATGATTCTTTATTCATCTTCCACTCTCCTAAATTTCCAGCTAAATACAACATGGTTTTTTTTTTTAAAAGACAGAACTATTGTCAGAATAAAAAAGAAGCAGAAAAATTAGAAACTGAAATCCAATTCATGAATCAACAAACCTCTTGAAATGAGAGGAAGAATATGTAAAATTAGAGAGAAATAAAAAAAAATCAAAAACAGAGATAAAGAGACGAGAAGGTCTTGTGTTATTTTATTTTTTCAAAATAATATTTTTTAAAAAATATATTAAAAAGATATGAGAAAGATATTGTGTAGTATATTAAAAGATATTTTGCATATTTTCTAACGATTTTTCCTTTTTTAAAACAATTATTAAAAAAATATAATAGGAATTAAAAAATATTAAGATTGGGTAATTTGGTAAATTTATATATAAATAAGTGTATTTTTCCAAATGCTTAAATCAAGGGTGTATTTTTCAAATTATAATCTTGTTGAAGTGCATTTATCCAAATTTTCCTTTTAATAGTATTAACAAATCGCATATTCGGTTTATTAACAAACTCATGTTAATCACAAATCTTAATTGGTGGCAACTTTTAATTAGACAGCCAATCAACTGACTTAAAAAGTCAAGCTCCAACCAACTCACACCAAATAATTGTCTTTGATGTAACGTTTCACACATTAAGACCATCACTCCACGATCTCTCTAGATTTTATATAACCGAAAGACCTCAACACAATCACAAACCTTATCTCCTTCTTATTCATCATCCATTTCTCAAAACCATGCTCTCTTTCTTCTCCGACCAGATCGACAAGCACAAAGCCGTGTCCGAAGAGGAGAAAACCATAAACGATCTCGAACAATCCGAAGGCTCACACTTCCCTGGCGATGACTACCGCCCCTCCGATCGAAAAAACTGGATGGCCGGTCTAGATGTGGAGAAGCTAACTCTCAACAAGATCGTGTGGCCAGGGACTCACGACTCAGCCACCAACGACATCGGCATCCCTCTGGTCTCTCGTCCCTTAGCCGAGTGCCAGACGCTCTCCATATACGACCAGCTCGTTCTCGGGACACGTGTCCTCGACATCCGCGTACAAGAGGATCGCCATATCTGCCACGGGATCCTCTCGTCGTACAACGTGGACGCCGTCATCGACGACGTCATCAGGTTCTTGTCGGAGACTCACTCGGAGATCATTATCCTCGAGATAAGGACGGAGTACGGACACAAAGACCCTCCGGAGTTCGAGACTTACTTGACTGACAAGTTAGGTCAGTTCTTGATACAGCAAGACGATAACTTGTTCAACAAGGCAGTATCCGAGATCTTGCCGAAAAGGGTTATCTGCATCTGGAAACCTAGAGAGTCTCCGAAGCCTGGCCACGGCGGGCTGTTATGGAGCTCGGACTATCTAAAAGATAACTGGATCGATACGGATCTTCCGTGGAAGAAGTTTCAGAGCAACTTGAAGCATCTGAGCGAGCAGCAACCTTTGTCTTCTAGAAAATATTTTTACCGTGTTGAGAATACCGTTACGCCTCAAGCGGATAACCCGGTTGTTTGGGTTAAACCGGTGACTGATCGGATCAGAAAGTACGCGAGGCTGTTCATATCTCAGTGTGTTGCCAAGGGGTGTGGTGATAAGTTGCAGATTCTGTCGACGGATCTCATCGAAGAAGACTTCGTGGATGCGTGTGTTGGATTCACTCACGCAAGAATTGAAGGGAAAGTTTGATAGGGTTGATTACTCAACTAAGATTCTTTTTAGTTGGGTTACGTGTGTCTTAAGTTACGCTGCTTTATGAAGTGTTCAAGTGTGCATCTTTCGAAAATTTGATATCATAATAGTTTCTTTTCTTGCAAAAGAACTAAACATGATCGTTGTTGCTGATATATTTATTGAATAAATAGGTCGGAGATTAGTTGATCGGCCATCACCCACCAGTGTATTTTTTCATCGATATTAATATGTACGAGTATATAACAAGAAAAGAGTTGGTTAAAGAAATGAATAAAGACAGAGAATGGTTTTAACACCATCTGGTTTGGCTGGAATCGCCAGAGGCACCTGTTGGTTAGACTTAACCTCCCTTCTAGCCCCTTTAGTTACTTCATTTATTGCAAAGACTACTGTTGATGCAATAAAGAATGATGGCTTCTTTAGATGAATGTACTTGCCTTTGTACTCGGATTCCTCTAATTCAATATGGTAACCTCATTTTGGGTTTCAAATGAGTTGGTTTGATTGGGTTTCAAATGAGTTGGTTTGATTACCAATTTTAAGCTTCTTGTAGAAGAAAGAGAACATTGAAATGTCGTTAGTGGAAGGTATTTATAGTTCCCGGGCCACAGGCCCACAAGTGAGGAGAATTCCAGACGATAAATCTCTAAACTGTATAACCTCCGAAATTTCAGTATCGGTCATGCTTAGGGATGTCAAAATGAATTACAGCTCATGAGTTAGCTCAGCTCAGCTCATTTTTTCATAAGTATGATCACTATATTTTAGGCTCATTTAATAAATGAATTTAATGATCGAGCTTAAAAAGATCACGAGTTATATGAACGATCCTTAATGAACATGAGCTGACTCATGAGCTCGTTCATTTCTTATGGAAAAAGATAATTTTTATATTTATCAAATTTATCTTTAAAACTAAAATGTAAAATATACATAAGTAATATAGGAAGAAAACTTTTAAAAGTTATCTATACTTTTTCCGAAGAAAGAAAAAAGAGACTATCCTGTTTAGAAATTATCAAAATCTTCTATATAAACCCACGTTAACCATATCATCTCTCTCATAAATTTCATTGATCTCAAATTTGACATACGTCTCCTCTCACTTTGCTTATCATAACTCAGAACTCACGGTAAGTTATTTATGATTAATAGTTTTATTAAATTTTGAATAATACTATAGAAGTAATTTTATCGATGTTTAATTTAATACTAGATTTTGACCCGTGCGTCCGCACGGGTATTTATTTTTATTTTTTATACGCTGATATTTTTTATATAATTAGTAGTAAATAAATTTATATTTTTTATATAAATTTTAAGTTTAGGTATTTCCAAACATAATAACGGTATCATTTGCATTTGTACATTTAATTTTGTAATTGTCAATTGTATTTTTCATTTTTTTAGAATGATTTTTACACCTCTAGAATGGGAGACGAAACAGTTATATTCTACAATCTGATTCGTGTCTCCTCGCTACTATTATTCATATTTAATTTTATATAACAAAATTCTTAAATACATTACTATAATTTAAAATATAATTTAGATTAGATTTTATTAATTTGAAAATCTACTTCAGAATATGAAAAATGATTAGAAACGTTTATAGTTTAAATACATTTCATTTTAAATTTTACTAAACACTAATTTATTCATTTATGCATTGTTTTGTCTATCTTGTAAATCAATAAATATATCTCTATCTTCTTATAATTAATATTTATATATTAGATAAAGCTAGTTTGGTTTCATTTAAAAAAATTTCAATTTAAATGTCCTGAAAAATAAATATATGTAGTATTGTAATAATTAATACAATACTACATACAAAAATAGATACATATTTTTGCTTATTTTACTAAGAACATATAATTTAAATTGAATAATTGGGTCATTTTGTTATCAAGAAAAAATATGTACTTAAATCGTCATGTACATTAAACATGAATCAAAACCCATGTATTTTTTGGGAAACAAAACAGAAAAAATACTTTCAACGGCTAATAAAAAAAATAGAGTTTTGAGGTTTGGAAGGAAAAAAACATAACTAATATAGATTTTGTACTCAGATAAAATATAGTGATATCTTTATTATACTAACTTACATAACAAAGTATTTTAAAGAAATCATATATCGGCTAAACCATAAAATCGCTATTATTATATCTTAGACCAATATGCACTATGTTCGTCTGTATAGTCAAAACTGATATAAGTAATGTTAATTGACTATTTTATCTGACCTTTATGTACATATTATTGGTTAGATCATTGTTTTGTATGAAGAAACACTATCAAATGTAAATTACAAATAATGTGTTCTTTTTTACTAATTTATCATCAATCTTTGGTTTGTAATAGGTTAGCTAATTTATAAAAGAAAATGGTCATAGGATGTGTTCAAAACAAAAGTGGTCATAGGTTTTTATCGTTTTGGTTTTGGAATAATACATATTGTGAATGGTATGGGCCACGTATAATAAGCCCAAAAGAATATTATACAATTCGAAACCAAACCCATAACTTTACGGTAATGTCAACAGAATGGGTTTAGCAAATTTTAAATTAGAGAATGTATAAAAGGAATGTGTTTTAATCAGTGGCATAAAATTGTAATTTTTGAGGAAAATTCAGGGATATTTTCTAATTGTACTCCTGTTTTAATAGATTAGATAGTTATAATTATTTTGTGTTAGATCACGAGTTAGCTCATTTAACTCATGATCTAGATGATCCGAGTACGAGTTTACATATTGAAGCTCGTATAATAAATGAGCTGATCTGAGCTAACTCATGAAAGAGCCGAACTTACTATGAACTGAGCTGAGCTGAGCGAGCTAGCTCATTTTGACACCCTACTCATGCTTCTTCTCCATACCCAAAATGTCAACTCCTTAGAGCATTATTACTGGGGGTTTCTCCTTCTTAGACCAAGTGCAATGGCAAATCCTTAACATGATTTTTAGGAAAAAAAATATTAAAATATTGAATTTGTTGGAGAACGTGACAGATTAAATCCAAAAACCCCTTGCATAAGGATTAGGGGTGGGCACGGAGCGAATATCCAGAATTTTAAGGATATCCGTGATCCGATCCGTGCCTTACGAATATTCGATTTTTCGATCCGATCCGATCCGTAACTCTTCGGATATCCGGAACATCGGATATCCGCGAATATCCGAATTTTTCCGGATATCCGATTCGATCCGTAAAAAATAATAAAAAATTAAAAAAATAAATATAAATAAAAGAAAAAGAAGAAAATCTGAAATAAAATAATAATATTTCATTATTTTTTTTATAAAAAATTACATACTTTCAAAATTTTTAATAACTAAATAATTAATTTAGTGAATAAAAACATTATAAAACTTATATAAAGATATAAAAGTATGTATATTATATAATTTTATAAACATGTATACATATATATGTATATAATGGATCGGATCGGATATCCGTTTCTAAAAATATTAGTATTTGTGATTTGCTTCGTCTTTGACGGATATTGGATTTTAGTATTTGTTTCGATTCGTTAAGTTACGGATATTCGGATTTTTCGGATCGAATCGGAACGAATAACAGATCGAATCAAAATTTACGGATATTTTGCCCACCCCTAATAAGGATTGATCCTCTGCCAATTCCTTCACTGTGCGCGGGCTCCACCGCTGCGTGGAAGCCCGTGATTGGCCAATTTTTTTTTTTATAATACGGACGAAAATAGAAAAAATAATAAAATATTCTAAAAGTTATTGTTAAGGATTTGCATCTAAGGGTACACCGTTGCACTTGCTCTTAGTTTCTCCAAATACGTATATGTGTATGTAATTGTAGAGTTCTTTGATATAAGAGAAACTCAACTAAAAGTTTCTAGATACATACACATATATGTATTTGGAAAAACTAAGAGGGAGAAACCCCCAATAAAAACTAAGAAAAAACTTATGTATTATTCTTTGTTTAATATTTTTTTGTTTAACATGCAACGACAATTGGGATGAAAAAAAGGGACGTTTTTTCTTCAGCCCAATCTGATGGATTGCTGCTTTGAGTTTTGATATTTCTATAGAACCATGCATTGGTCAGAGCCGGTGTCCACAAATGTTCGGCTGCAAAACAAATTATTTTTGGCCCAAGATTAATTGAATTTTGTTTTTTTTTTAAACAAAGAGAGTAAAAACAAATTTAAAAGTGGGAAAATCGAAAAAAATAGGGAAAATCGAAAGCATTTGAAGAAGTCATATCTACTGAATTAGTCACTCGAAGCCTGAAAAAATAAATAAATACTGGAGTAATAAGTAAAACTAGTTATTAACCCGCCCAACCGGGCGGGTATTTATTTTATGTTTTTAATTTTTTATTTATAAATCATATATTTGTAATATTTAAACATAAATTTAGATTGAAAATTAACATTTGTAGTTATAATAAAAATTAAAATTTTAAAAAAATATTTTGATATAAATTTTAAATTTCTAATTAAAATAATATAGAGATGAGTCATAATTTTTTCCAATTCCAAAATCTTAGCATTATTAATAAAAAATAAAATAATTTATAAATAAATAAATATATAAACATATTTGAAATTAAAATAAATTTGTAAAAAAAAAATCTTACGCTATTGTTGTTTATTTCTATAGTTTGACCCGTGGCCGTATAAATATTTGCTTTCTTTTTTTTTGTTCTAATGATAATATCTATATATATATATATATATACATATATATATATATATATATATATATATATATATATATATGTAAATTAATATGTATTACATAATTGTTAGTATAACATTTTAAAACAAAAAATTTATTTATTACTTTAAATAATTATATTATGTGACTTTAATCGTCTATTATATCACAGTGTATCATATAAAAATCTAATATTTATAACTAATTGGACTTATATTATAAAAGTATTATACTAAAAATTTATAACTAAAATATTTTATATTTTATTTATATGATATATAAATTGATTTTGATGTGTGATTTTTATTTTATTATTTTTATTAATAAATATTGAAAAATATTTAATGTCAACAAAAAATCTATAAGGAAATTTATTTAGGTTAAGATTCATTCTATTAAAGAAATCTATTATTTAAATTAGGAAAAGACATTAAATACTTAAATCTATCATTTAAATAAGGAAAAGATAAAATTCTCTACTATCTTTGTTACCAAACAAAATTTAATTTTTTTAAAGACTCCTATCCCTATTACCAAACAAAAGCTTAAAGTACTTCTACTTTAATAAGATAGATAAGAACAGGGGTTTCTAAGAGCATTCTAACAAAGATTCAATAGAGGAAGTTGGATTATACAATTATAAACACCAACAACTTCATATATTATATGAGATTTAGAAGAACAAAGTTTTAAAGACCGAGTGTTGGTCAACTTTTAGATAAGCCAATCGTTAAATTGAGAAGCCAAACACAAAGAGGCAATCCATATCCATTACTGAAGACCCTAAACAAAGTTCTTATCTCTCATTTCTCTCAAACATGGATTTTTCAAAAATTTGGCAGACTCTTTTGTAAAAGAAGTGGTCGAATCCTGAAAAAAATGAATACTAGGAAAATAGAACAAATTTATAAGTGGGAAGATGTTGCATCTGTGTGTCTTAAATCTCTGATGTATCAGTAAAATGTCCAGCACTCGTGGGAAAATGAAATTTACTATTTATATTGAGAAAAGGAAATCGGGTTTTTTGAGGCTATACAAATATGGATCTAAGGGTTTGTAAATTATTATCACATCATTAATAAGAAACCCTAAACGGGTATTTGCCTCAATACGTTTTGTTCTCTATTCTTCTTTTAACCTAACGGTGGCTGTTCACAACAGAAAGCATATCTACTGAATTAGTCATCTCGAATCCTGAAAAAATTGAATACTGGAGTAATAAGCAAAATAAGAACAAGAGTTTCTAAGAGCATTCTAACAAAGATTCAATAGAGGAAGTTGGATTATACAATTATAAACACCAACAACTTCATATATTATATAAGTCTAGAACTAGAAGACCAAAGACTTTAAAGACCGAGTGTTGGTCAACTTTTAGATAAGCCAATCGTTAAATTGAGGGAAGCCAAACACAAAGAGGCAATCCATATTTATTACTGAAGACCCTAAACGAAGTTCATATCTCTCATCTCTCTCAAACATGGCCTTTTTCAAAAATTTGGCAGACTCTTTTGTAAAAGAAGTGGTCGATCCGACGGTATCTTTTGCAGAAGATTCCGCAAGAACTGTTGTAAGAGAAGTGGTCGATCCGACGGTAACTTTTGCGGAAGACTCTGCAAGAACTGTTGTAAGAGAAGTAGTGGATCCGACGGTATCTTTTGCAGAAGATTCTGCAAGAACTGTTGCAAGAGAAGTGGTAGATCCGACGGTAACTTTCGTAGAAGATTCTGCCAGAACTGTTGTAAGAGAAGTGATAGAACCGACCGTAGCGTTCATCGAAACCCAGTTCCAGCGGCCACGGGACGTCATTGAGCAAATACAAATCCTAGAAAGTCTCCTCGCATCCAACGGTTCACGTTTCCCCGGCGACGACTACCATCCCACCGACCGGAAAAACTGGATGGATCATCTGTCCGTAGAGAGACTGACTCTTAACAAGATCGTGTGGCCAGGAACGCACGACTCAGCCACCAACGGGATCGGTATAGAAGTGATAACTCGTCCGTTGGGTGAGTGCCAAACGCTCTCCATCTACGACCAGCTAGTTCTTGGAACACGAGTCCTCGACATCCGTGTACAAGAGGATCGCCATATCTCCCACGGGATCTTGACGTCATACAACGTGGACTTCGTCATCGAGGACGTCATCAGATTCTTGTCGGAGACTCGCTCGGAGATCATTATCCTAGAGATGAGGACGGAGTACGGACACAAAGACCCTCCGGGGTTCGAGACTTACTTGACTGACAAGTTAGGTCAATACTTGATACATCAAGACGATAACTTGTTCGACAAGTCAGTGTCCGAGATCTTGCCTAAGAGGGTTATTTGCATCTGGAAACCTAGAGAGTCCCCGAGGCCGAGCCGCGGTGGGATTCTCTGGAACTCTGACTATCTAAAAGATAACTGGGCCAATACGGATCTTCCGTGGAGGAAGTTTCAAAGCAATATGAACCATTTGAAAGAGCAATCATCGATATCTACTAGAAGGTTCTTTTACCGAGTTGAGAATACACTTACGCCACAAGCAGATAATCCGGTTGTGTGGGTCAGACCCGTGACTGATCGTATCCGAAGGTACGCAAGGCTCTTCATTTCTAGGTGCGTATCCGAGGGGTGTATAGATAAGTTGCAGATTTTTTCTACGGATTTCATCGATGTGGATTTTGTTGATGCTTGCGTTGGGCTTACATACGCCAGAATCAATGGCTGATGATATATATATACAACTCTGGACGATGGCGGATGATCTATGTTGTAACATGTTTAAATATGTTTTTTCTTTCTTTCTTTTCTTGCTTGCCTTGTATATATGTTTTAGGGCATGTATGCTTCTTTGGACATGTGTGTGAATGCTTGCTTTTGTATATATGTTTTCTAACTGTGTAAAATATGTCATTGTCAGCGACCGTGTGTAAAGTATATATTATAACGTTTGTAATAAATTGTATTGTTTTTTTTTGTAAATATACAAAGAAATATATAGTGCTAGAAGAGACTGAGAGGAGTAAATATGTTTTCATATTTATAGTTCTAAAGAAACACATTTAGTCTTGGAGAGAAAGCTCTAAACTTGGAGAGAAGATGTTTCGAAGATACTAAATATTTATTTCTAAGTAATAAGAGAGTGAGAATACAAAGAGAAAGAGAAAGATACTCTCGGTCATGAATCATGATTCTTGTAAATAATTCGAACTATACAGCATGTAGGGGGACCCTCACTACAAAAAAAAGATCATATTACATCACATAAATTGTATCAGAAAAATAAATGATTGTATTTTAAATTACTTATTAATAAATGATACAAATAATGCATGCTTAACATCATTTACAATAATTGATGTTGTTATTAAATTATTAGCATCACTTCGATAAAATTGATATGAATCTATACTAACTTACATCATTTTTAAGTAACTGATATAAATTTATACTGACTTACGTCACTTAAACAAAACTGATATAAATATGAATTTACATCAGTTATATAATTGATACATTATTCTAGTTTTCATTAACATTACTTAAATAAATGATACAAGTTCATTTTACTTAAACGAAAAGGAAATTATTTGACGTCTTTAATAAAATAATACTAATCTAAATTTAGTTTAAATTAATGTGTTGTTTGTGGGGACATTTCCCACCCATTTTAATTCAAAATTTAATAAACTAATTATAGTTAATAATTAACAAAAAAAAATTAATCACCGACTAGAATAAATGAAAATAATGAATTGTGATTTTATATACTGTAAGCCATAAAATGATCAGTTACAATCCCGAAAAGAAGGAACCACTATCACAATTAACAAGCACTTAACCAATATGGTTAAATAAAAAAAAACAAAATGAGATCTCTATCGAAGGGAATATTTTGGTGGTTTTAATTTCCATGTTTTTATATAACAGTTTCACTTCAATCAACTAAAACATATTCTCTCTTTTTTTTTTGTTAAGATCTTCATCTTCCTCTCACTCTTTCAATTTCTTTAACTTTTTAACAGTTTAAAGTTTATAGTTTCGGGTTGAGTTATCTGATTAAAAAGTTCAACAAGAATCAAGCGTTTATAAGAGTCATGAAGATGATGATTTTATTTCTTCTTATAGGATTCAAAAATTTATAAGGTACTGTTTTTTTTTCTCTTTTCTTTTTTCTCCTAGTTCTCAGATTTTTGGAATTTAAAATTTATAGAGGACTTTTGTTTATGTTTGAAAGATCCTTCTTTATTAGGATGATCAGAAGAGTGAAGAGGTGTAGGATGAGACAATGTTGATTCAGAATCTGGATGAAGAATACAAGTCTATGGGAATATTGGCTTTGATCGATTCAGCTTTGCCTCCAGAAGAGATTCTTGATTAAAATATGGATAAAGAAAAAGAAGAACACTGATCATAATTGAAGAAGCTTTCGTAGCAAATTCTGTTTAACTATTTTTGCAATCTTTTTTCTTTGAATTCATCTTCTGTTTTTTTTTCCAACTTTTCCCCATATTACTTTTCCTTTTAGACTATATTTCATTGAAAATTGTAAATCATTGTTATTAAAAATATATATTTTATTTAATTGATTTATAAAATTTTCCATTGTATGGTAGTTCATAAGAAAAAAAGTTATACGTTATAAAAATAGTATTTTTTAATAATTATAAATGATAATTACTAAAATACTTTTTAAAACAAGATATTAATTTAAAATCAATTATTAATAAATGATATAAATAATTGAAATCAGTTATTTAATCGATGTTAATATTAACATCATTTTAAAAACTGATGTAGTTGTTAATATCATTTTTTTACAACTGATACATATTGACATCATTTACAACAATTGATGAAAATATTTGAATTTTTTACATCAGTTTATAATAAAAATGATACAAATTATTTGCATCACCACTTTCAGAGTCACTTATATAAATGATGTAAAATTCTTTTGCATCAGTTATAAGTAATGCAAAAATTGAAAATAACTGATGTTAAACAGCTCTTTTTTTGTAGTGCCTTCCCTATATATATGCATTCAGTTTAATTATGAAGTGTTTGCTAATGATTGCTAATGATTCGCGTTGCATGCTGATTGTGAATTGAGCTAGCATACGATTAGATTGTTAATTGTCTAAGACGTAAAATAAGTTCACCGAATAATTAAGATGAAAAACTAGAATAACCTACTTCTATACAGGCATTTACCCATTTGTGTTTGTACAAATTTATATTAAGAAATTAAAATAGGATAGTTATTAAAGAGGAACAAACTTGTGTCCTTGACTGTGTTATGCTATACCACAATTTGCTTGCATCCAAACGTACCAAGAATCATGAGTCATCAGTAAACTCTTCGCAGTAGACCCAATGCAGTTATGTAATGACCCACCACACGTGGTGCCAACTTGGAAAGAACCAAACGTTAACACAAATGAATGTGGCCTTGGGTATAGGACGTTGAACACTACTGGTCTTACTTTTAGTACCCGTAAATCATCTTTGAACGAAATCTTAAAACGGATGGCCTTATCGAATAATTGAAACATTTTTCTTAAATTATACGAAAGTATCAAAACACCCTTAATATGCAACGTTTCGACTTATATATGTTTGCATTGAAACATGATCTATTAGTGTATTGAGAGACAAATGTAAGAAATATTTATGTTAGTAATGAACATTTCTTTCTCATAATGCCGTTTTATGGTAATGTATTTTTATTGAGATTGTTAACCTCAAATATACTTAGTAATTAACTAATAAAATTGATAATTATAGAAAATCAGTTTCTAATGAAGTTTAATTAATGTACAAGTGATTTCAAAAAGTTTTTTTCATTTAGGCTGGTAATTCATTAAAACATATATCAATGTAAAAAAGCAATTAAATTTAGTTCAATGCATCAAATGAGAGGAAGTTCAATGTATAAATGAATGTTCTATAAATCCAAACACTTATCATTACTCAATTTTGATGGATGGTTAGGATTAAAGGATAAATTTTCCAAAAAGGTAAAAAAGTATTGGCTAAGAAATGATCAAAATTTGATGAATAAATTTGATCTCTTTCCCCACATTTAAGTAGATGTCTTTGTTCCATCCTAAACATCATAAACACTAAAGAGCAACCAACACATAAAGAAAGGTTTGTAAGCATTGTGAAAGAAATCTTAACTCCAATTTAATGATTAAAATATCATCTTTTATAATCAAAATAATTCATGAAGATTTCAGCTACGATGAAAGAAGGTACTTCACTAATCCTCCTTGTAATTCTATAATTCTATCATATGATTAGTCTAGATTTTAAATATTTTAAGGTTCATGTAAATCATGTTTACAACGAAGTTATGTTTGTACTTGTTCTTCTAGCTCTTGTCCAATATTTTGTTTTTGTCTATGCGTACCATCTTGTATAATTGACGATTCAAACACCATACTGTATTTTTTTAACGTCTACTTTAACATAACCTCAAATACCAAACCTAAAAAATCGTATTTCATCAAAACATACAAAAACTACATCATATTATTTAACGCTACTTTAACATAACCTCAAATGCCATACCTAAAAAAGTCGTATTTCATCAGAAAATACAAAGACTATACCATATTATATTGCTAAACTATATATTACTTACTTTTATTTCATCATTTCAGTTATAGCATTGGACCGTTATATAAAATCCGCTAGCAACAATCTCAACGTCTAATTTTAGAGGCTTTCCTTCTTCCTTGTAAATCTCGGAGAAATTAACGTTTCACCTATATTTCATTTTCTCTCTGCCTCTCTTTCTCTCTCCACCGTCCTCTCCGGCTATCAACGCCACAAACGTCAACTTCATATTGTTTATCTTGATTTGTTCTCATGGCGGATCTCGTGAAACAAATCTTAGTAAGACCAATTCAACTAGCGGATCAGATAACCAAAGCGGCCGACGAGGCTTACTCCTTCCGACAAGAATGTCTAGAGGTCAAAGCCAAGACCGAAAAGCTCGCCGGTCTCCTCCGCCAAGCGGCGCGTGCGAGCAACGACCTCTACGAACGTCCCACCCGCCGCATCATCGACGACACGGAGCAGGTCCTCTTCAAAGCCATAGCCCTCGTTGAGAAATGCCGCGCCACGGGGCTGATGAAACGCCTCTTCACCATCATCCCCGCGGCCGCGTTTAGGAAGATCACGATGCAGCTAGAGAATTCCCTCGGAGACGTCTCCTGGCTCCTCCGCGTCTCCGCCTCGGGGGACGACCGTGACGACGAGTACCTAGGTGGTCTCCCTCCTATCGCTGCGAACGAACCTATCCTCTGTTTGATTTGGGAACAGGTCGCTATCCTCTTCACGGGCTCCCTCGAGGACCGTTCCGACGCGGCGGCTTCGCTCGTGTCGCTGGCACGTGACAATGATCGGTACGGGAGGTTGATTATTGAAGAAGGTGGGGTGCCTCCGTTGTTGAAACTTGCTAAAGAAGGGAAACTTGAGGGCCAAGAAAACGCGGCTCGGGCCATTGGTTTATTAGGTCGAGACCCTGAGAGTGTTGAGCAGATCGTTAACTCGGGTGTGTGTCAAGTCTTTGCGAAGATTCTCAAAGATGGTCATATGAAAGTTCAGACCGTTGTTGCTTGGTCTGTGTCGGAACTAGCATCAAATCATCCGAAATGTCAAGACCATTTCGCTCAGAACAACATCATTCGTTTCCTCGTGAGCCATCTCGCTTTCGAGACGGTTCAGGAGCATAGCAAATACGCTATCGTGAGTAACAAGCAAACTCTGTCTTCGATCCACACGGTTGTGATGGCTAGCAACACGAACCCGTCTGAGAAGGGGCACGAGCAAGACGAGACGAACAGCAATATTTCGCATCCTATGAGTAACCAGACACCGAGCCAGATGCATAGTTTGGTTGCAAACACGTTTGCAATAAAGGGTTCAGATTCGGGTTCGGGTACTACTAACAAGAATCAGACGAAACAGAGTAATCAACAACACCAGCATCATCATACAAAAGGTGGTCCAACTCCAAGAGGGAACAATCCAACGCATGTTTCTTTGATGGGGACAAGCATTAAAGGAAGAGAGTATGAAGATCCAGCCACTAAAGCTCAGATGAAAGCGATGGCTGCAAGAGCATTGTGGCAACTCTCGAGAGGGAATCTACAAATATGCAGAAGCATAACAGAGTCGAGAGCACTGCTCTGTTTCGCGGTTCTTTTAGAGAAAGGAGACGATGAAGTCAAGTCTTATTCTGCGTTAGCAATGATGGAGATCACTGACGTTGCTGAGCAATACTCTGAGCTACGACGTTCAGCTTTCAAACCAACCTCTCCTGCTGCTAAAGCTGTGGTTGAACAGCTACTAAAGGTCATCGAAAACGAAGTACCGGACCTTCTAATCCCATGTATCAAATCAATAGGCAGTCTTTCAAGAACGTTCCGTGCAACGGAGACAAGAATCATTGCACCACTTGTGAAGCTTCTTGATGAAAGAGAAGCTGAGGTTTCAATGGAAGCAGCCGTGGCGCTTATCAAATTCGCATGTACTGAGAATTTCTTGCGCGATAACCACTCTAAGGCCATCATAGCAGCAGGAGGTGCAAAGCATTTGATTCAGCTGGTGTACTTTGGTGAACAGATGGTTCAAGTCCCAGCTTTGGTACTACTATGTTACATAGCATTGAATGTACCGGACAGTGAGACTCTAGCGCAAGAAGAGGTTCTAGTTGTGCTTGAATGGTCGACAAAGCAATCTCATTTGGTGGAAGCACCAACGATTGATGAGATTTTACCAGAAGCAAAGAGTAGACTGGAACTTTATCAATCTAGAGGGTCAAGAGGATTTCACTGAGGTGCACTCTCTAGTATGAACATTTTCAATTTTGTTTTCTTCTTTGATGTGTTCTATTTGTCTTCTCCAATGTTTGATGAAGCTCAATGTGTATATACATTGGTCAGGCTCCTAGGCATTGTTATAAGTGTATAGAATATGTTGTAAGTCAAAACTACTATTCTGATTTTAGGTTATTATGCACAGGATAGTCTCATGTGTTATGTGGAATAATATTATCTGGCCAATTACATAAAATTTTGTTTGTAAACATGTAGCTTATTTTTATTTTTGGATATTTCATTTTTAATGTATGTATATTCACTTGGATAGTCTATAAACAAGATGTTTAGAGTGTAATTAACAGAAAGTACCTGGTTAACAGAAAGTACCTGGAAACAAAGTAAACATCAATTGTGAAAACATTGTCAAGTCTCTTTAAACTGACTTGTATTGTGATCAGATTTTTGGTTTAGACGTATAGGCTCGTTTCCTTGACCAAAATTAAGTCTAATCTTGTGACTACACATAAAACATACTGTTAACTTTAATTTATTTAGAGAGCTTCTTAAAACAAGATACAAGCAGAAAGTAAGTCGTGAAAAATGTAAAATATGATTTCCCATTACCTGAAATTCGAACCATACAAATGGTTTTTACACAAACACTTTTAAAGTGAAAGTGTACAAGCTGGCATCCCATCCAATGGTAACGAACATATATAAAATATACGAAAATAGACGGAATATATAATCTACATATTCTACTATATATATATATATGACTTCTCATCTAAGATTACCACTAGATTTCTCAAAAATGATTTACCCACAAGCTAATCCAGTTTGAACTTTACTTCTCATCTAAGATTACCACTAGATTTCTCAACCTTCTTGCTCGCGTGAATCTTGGCATAGATCTCTTTGGTTCTGAACGCAAGCCAGAGGTCAAGACCAACTCCAATGATGGATGTAAATGCCATTACAATGAAGACCAAACGGTAACAATGTGCTCCCACGCACGTGTTGCCTCCATCAGGAGTCGGTGTAGCTTCAGCATCGTAGAGTAAACCCGCAAGAAGACCGGAGAAAAGGAATGAGCCAAGAGGAAAATTAAGTATGAGGATGTTGTACAAGAGTCCGTAGTACTTGAGACCGAAGAGTTCGGAGGCAATTGGTACGGTTATGGCTAACCGGACTCCATAGCAAGCCCCAACCACAATTGAACCGAAGTAGAGTGAACCGGGCATTGCTAAAGCCATCAGTAGATATCCTACGGCCATGACGATTTGAGATGCTGCGTTCCATAATGGTCTTGGTGTTCCATTTTTTCTATAAAATTGGAAAAAAAAATCACACTTTCAAGATTAGTCAAGTTAATAAAAGTTACTTAATAACAAGACTATTCAAAAATTCCTATTTTTTCATGTCAAATAATATTATAAAGATCTTTTAATGGTCCCCGTGTGCAAGACATTGGACCGGTCCATTGTTAGACAAGGAAACTTTTACATAAAGAATAAAATAACTACGTAAATGGAATTTACTTTCAGCTGTAATTGAAAAAATCATCATAAATAAAAGATCATGTAAATGGAAAAGAATATTCAATTCAAAGTAACTGGAGAAGAAAGCAAATATACTTTGTCTTTAAATGATCTCATGAGAAGCTTCCAAGTCACGTTAAACAATCAGTTTCTTTCCAATTATCAAATTAGTTTCCATATTTAGAAGAATATTTAGGGTTTAGTGAAGTGACTTACTTGATAAAGTGCTCGGAGATGGTACCGGAGAGAATCCGACCAAAGAAACCCCAAATGCTCATCATGGAGACAAAGATAGAAACATCTGTGTAACCAAGCGCAAGCCCTATCTGACCCATGTTGTTCATTACAGCTAAGCCAGTTCCTACTCCACACAAAAACGACACAAACAACACCCAAAAGTCAACGGTCAACGCTGCTTCTAATATGGTGTGGTCTTCTCCAAGCACCGGCTTCTTGTTCTCTACACCTCCGTGGTTCTTTTCCTCCTCCTTTCGAAGGATAGGAGACGGCGGCAACTCATTATCCGCCGCCGCCGCGGCACCAACCACCGTCTCCGCCGCGATCTCGGATCTCAGCAACGGCTCCTCCACTCGTCCTTCCACGTCTTCTTCTTCGTTCAGATTCAAACTCCGAACGTAGGCGTGGAAAGGGACGGCGATGGGAGAAGCCAAGAGGATGAGAAGCACTGAGGCGAACGCGACGGAGACTGCTCCGGTTTTGATTCCGATCACGTCGTACGACTGAAGGTACACGGCGACGACAATCGCCACGATGTTGAACACGGCGAAGTATCGAGACTCTTCGTTTTCCTCGGCGGTGGAAGCAGCCGGAGGAACTTCACGGAGGAAGAAAACCGCCGTGAGGCAGACGGCGAATGGCGCGACGGAGAGGAGAACGAGAAAGGAAGCTGGGTCGGCGGAGAACAGAGCAGTGCACACCACCGTGAATATCGCAGTGCTCAAACCGACGTAGCCTTTGAGGATACCTGAAACAGGACCACGGTTTCGCCTGAAGTTTCTTATGCACGTTACAAGAACCGCCGTGTTCATCCACGTCGTGCTGTTTCCTCCCATACAGAGAAACACACACATCTACACAACAACAATAACAACAGAGTTTCTAATCAGGACCGAACCAACATTTCAATGTGTCTAAAGAAAAAGAAAAAATTCAAACTCCTACATTTTATATTTACTTAAAATTTTAATTTTCTACAAAAGTTATGAATAAGTTTTTATAAATTTTGTGAAGTAAATAAAATAAATATTTTTTTGTTTTTTTCAATCTAAAGTTAAATATTTTTTATAATCTACCTTACCTGCCAGTAAGGGAGAGGTTGAATCGTGCGGCTCACGACGAGCCATTGCACACCGTAACCGAGAAGGCCTTCGAAACAGCCGATGAGGAGGATGACGGGAGTGGAGAGACGATCCGAGGCAAGTCCGGCGAGGATTCCGAATGCTTTTCCGACGTCTTTAGCGACGGAGAGGCTGTTGAGCTCAAGCTGCGTGAGGTTCATTAAGGATTTGAGAGCGTCGGAGTAGTTGGAGAAGGTGTAGTTGTTGCCAGAGATGGATTGGACCCAAACAGCTGTAACGAAACCAAGCCATTTCAGAGCAGAGGAAGAAGAAGAAGAAGATCTCCCCAAACCCATTGGAGAGTTGTGAAGCAGAAGAAGAAGAAGATGAAAAGGCTTTTTTTAGTGTTCGGGTTTGTTGAGCTCTTTGCGTACTGCTTTATAGGTCAAAGGTTAGAACATCACCACAAAGTCTATTAATATTTAAGATTTTTTAAGGTGCGAACAAAATTATATTAATATTCACGAAATTAAGGTATAATTTTCTTAAATTTTTTAAATACAGTATTAATAATTTTCTACTAAAAATATTTAGTTATGTACTGTTTTATGTTCATTTTTCTAGTACTTTCTATTTATCTTTTTGTAGTGATTATTTTGCTATAAATAGAACAATTCAATATTGGTTATTTTAATTTACGAAAGATACATGTATGATGAAAAGGTGTGTGAAAGCCGTGATAACTACGGTGTAATTCTGTTTGTTTCTTTTCATTCATTTCCTTACATAAATGTCGGCAGAAAATTTATTTTCTTCTAATGCAAATTGCTTTTATACTGAACTGGTGATAACAAAAATATGGCTAAGTAGGATGATTAGTAGTTGGTGGCTGGTTTTGGCCATTGTTTGTTGCAGGCATGGGAGTTCATACTTTTGTAAGTTTACTTTTATTTTTACTTATTTGAATTTTATAAACGACCACATGGTTTTATTAGTCTTAGTCCTCTTAACTACTCAAAAAGAAAGAAAAAACTACTCAAAAAGCTCTGTAAAGCTTTTCAGATAAACCATTTGACAAAGAAAATTAAAATGGCTGTTTTAGTAAAGTTCTATGTTTTGTTTCCATTATATGGTAATGGTGGGAGATGGTGAGAGAGTCATATATTCATATTACTAGTTTATTTATCTCTCATAGTAAGAGACTATATATAAATGTTTTGTTTGGTAGGATTATAATCATGGAATAACAAGAGAGGAATATGCACATTGAAATATATGAGATACATTTCTTATCTTGTAAGCACTTTTTTCTTTGGCAAAAAGAAGTTTGTAATAATTCTATTGAACACAAATCCGACACCAGTCTAATGACTCAATACTCAAGCATGATCAATTCAGACACGTTTCATCGTCATAGAAGAATAGCATTTTATCACGCATGACTTGCCAATTTGTTGATGCTCCATTACTTTATATCGTGTACACGAAACAATGGATTATTTACAAATTGCTTTGTATCGTTTAGTTGGGAGTATCTAAGTTACTTGATTTCTGACTTTCTGTGGCGTATTTTGTGTGCGCAAACCATCTAGATGTAATAGACCTTTTTTTAATGTAATAGACCTTTTTTTTTAATGTAATAGACCTTTTAGTGTAATAAACCAAAGTTTGAAACATAGATCCGTATATATAATATCATTAGGCGAGTTGTTTTAATGGTTAAAAGTTAAACTCCTAAATTGCGTAACATGAATTGTAGAAGTCGTAGCTTCCGATACATGTGTATGACTTTAGTTTAAATTTTTACTGAATGGAATATACGTAATGTAGTAAAAGAGTACAATCGGCGTGTATCACTGACTTGGTAGATAAAAAGGATGTCCAACAAAAGATCTCATGCTATGTTTGAAAGGTTTATTGCCACTTGCCATTTGTATTTTATGATAATAGAACTGAACATTGATGGGGACGGATAGTTTTGGATTTCGGACAATAAGTGAGTGATACGAACATGTCTCTATCGGTGTAAGGTGGGGGCGAGGTTATCACAATTGCCACAGTTAGTATAACTTTATCAACTAAGTGATTTGATTTGTGGGCAAGGTTATCACAATTTGCTTATCACCAAAAGATATTGTGAGATAAAAAATACGAAAACGTTTAATGTTGTAGGGATTCGTAAACGATGAGTGCATAAGGATAATGATTGTGATATTAAACGGATCCAACGGTTGAAAACGGATGACAAAAATATATAAATGATAGCAAGTACTAGCAAATAAAATGATAGCTCATCTCTGATAAAAAAGGTTGGGTAATATTAATTGCATTTTAAAGTCCTATTGGTTTTAAAATATATTGGTTTTAAAATATAAAAAATATAAAATTACAAAATATGCATTTATAACTAAGTTTTAATGTATTTTATCAAAAAATGTAAAAAATCTAAAACATATGTCATTTTGAAACGGAAAAAGTATTTTCTTTTGAAAAATGACTTTTTTTACGCAATATTTTCATACATGAAACTCATTTCTATCTAGACACAAAATATTATAAAACAGCACGAGTAAGCTAAGAATGAAAAGAAAATCAATGCTAAGAATATCTCTAATGTACACTTCTATATTTTCTCTAAAATAGAGATCTTTATTATAGAGATAAATTTGTTTTAATGTATGTTTTTATAAAAGATTTTCTCGAGAAAAATGTAAAAGAATTGTACTTTTTGCCTCTATATTTAGAGAAAAACTATTGTAGAAGTATACATTGAAATAAATTCGATTATATAATAAAGTTTCTATATTTTAGAGATGGAAATATATGTGGATTGGAAATGATGTAATAAGATATGTATTAAAATAGAATATACTGTTGTCAAAAAAATAGAATATACCAGTTAATGTATTTTTAATTAGCGGCTGATAGTTAGTTTATTTTTCATTTTAGATAAACACTGTTTATATGTGTGTATATGATTAAAGGGGAAAAAGGAAGAAGAAAGTAAACGCAATTTTTTCTTTACAAAAAAAAAGAAACACAATGTTTGACATCCTGTCGTTACATAAACGTCTCTTTGAGAAACGTTACATAAACGTTCACTCCAGATAAAAGATGTATGGTTAAAATGGTTGTCCAATTTAATACCTCAAGATGTGGTTTCAGTGACAGTGAGTTATCGAATAACATAATCAAGGATCACACAAAATATCTCACCCACCTACCAACTACGGTGTGGACGTGGCGTGTCCATTCATTTACATCTGAACCAGAGATTCATCACGTTTGATTTTTTTCTCCTCATAAAACGAAAAAGTTTGCGAACGAAAACTTTATTGACTACAAATCAGGCCAGCAAAATATCAAAGCTGAGTTAAATGAAGTGAAGACAAACTTAGAAAGTCTGGTATAATTTTTTTAGATATGTCTTCGCAGTTGGTTAATTGCAAAGACTAGAGAGAGTAATAATGGTTTAAACTGTACAATGCCACCCCAAAAAGAAAGAAAAACAATCAATCGATTCAAAGTCGTTCATTCTGTAAGAGTCGATTCAACCTCTGAGGGCACTTCAATTTGTGGTAGTAGTAGTATGCTGTATATGGTACCAACAATAACGCGCAGATGCAAATCTGAACAAGGCCCATTTAGTTATTAGTGTGTAATAATGGGCCTTTAGTCGTTATTAGGCCCATTAATATATAAACAAAACGACGAAACGAAGCACACTGAGATGGTTTTGGACTGTAAACTTGATCTTCAACCCGGGGCGAATTATCTAATTTCCGTTGCTGTAAACACACAGAGAGAGGGAGAGAGGGAGGGAGAGAGAGAGAGAGAGATCTAAGAAGAGTGAGAGTCCCCTTTATTGTGATTCGGAAGTTGAGATCGAGAGCTCTGTGTTGGTTGGTTCGCGTGAGATGAGTTGTTAAGAAGAAAGAAAGAAAGATGAGTAAAGAGACCTCGTTTTTGGTACGGCAGCCCAGGTGCCTTGTTCTCATCGTTGCCCTCACGATTCTCCTCTTCTTCGCGCTCTCACACACCCGACGTAAAGTAGGACACTTTCCTACTTCCGACCCAGTTTCTTTGTTATTTCTCTCAACAATTGGATAGGGCTGGGCTCTTTAGTTTAAATGTTAACACATACATTTTTAGTTTCACAGCTAAATGTATGTGTGAGAAGGACCAGCAAAATGGTATATGACTAACCACTATATGATCTCTCTTGGTATGCCTTTGGAGGAGGAGCAGAAGCAAGTCATCGAGGAGGATTACCAAGTTACACACAGAGTATTCTTCGATATTGATGTCGACGGCCAGCGCTTAGGTTAAAGGGACTCCTCATATATATATATATTTATATTGTTTCTTCAAGTCAAACAGTCTTTTAGTTTTTGGCTTCTCTTCTTTGCCCATTTGCTCCCTTTTGACTCTTTTGTTGGTTTCGTTTTTTGTGTTTACAATACTTGCAGGCAGGATCGTTATTGGATTATACGGCACTCTTGTACCCAAAACCGTAGGCATGTCTTTGTTTATCTTGATTTCAAAGTCGGTTAAATTGTTTTAAAATAGTTTCTTATGGTAAAAGCTCTATTTTTTTTTTTTGCAGAAAACTTCAGGGCTTTATGCACAGGTTTGCAACTTAAAATGATTAGTGTATATCTTACAATCGGTTGCTTCAGTTTCTGATTAAAATTGATCTCTGAACACTAACTTAGGAGAGAAGGGAAAAGCTTCTAGTGGAAAGCCTCTACATTACAAAGGAACACAGTTTCACCGTATAGTATCTGGATTCGTAGTCCAAGGAGGAGACGTAATCCACGGTGATGGTAAAGGGAGTGAATCAATCTATGGTGGTACCTTTCTTGACGAAAATTTCAAAGTTAAGCATTCACATGCAGGTGGGTGCGCTTGCTTGTACTCTCTCTCTCTATACCAACTTAAGGAACGTGAGTTTCATGTTTTCTTCTTGTAGCTTAACCAGATATGGTATTATGTAGGTGTTGTAGCGATGGGTAACACAGGACCTGATTCTAATGGCTCACAGTTCTTTATCACCACTGTCAAGGCTTCCTGGTACTCTCTCCTCTCATTAATAGTCATTCCATCATGCTCTCATTTCATTAACAATATGTGTAATGTGTGTGTGCACAGGTTGGAAGGGGAACATGTTGTGTTTGGGAAGGTGATACAAGGGATGGACTATGTGTTCGCCATTGAAGGTGGGGCTGGTACTTACAGTGGCAAACCAAGGAAGAAAGTTGTGATTGCTGATTCTGGAGAGATCCCTAAAGACAAATGGGATGAAGAATGATGACAAACACACAACCTCAAACTTACACATTCTCAGCTCTGTTCATGTGAGATCCTCTCTCTCTCTCTCTCTTTTTATTTATAGTTTTGGTAGATGTGATGATCTGAATTCTGAACACTATGCCAATGTTGTCCACAAACGTTGCAATGAGCAATAACGCACGACCAGTAGTATGGTCTTGGGTTAAAGAATGTAGCTATGCATCTTTGTAGCAGCACTAGAGATTCTATTGATGATTGGTAGTTTCTTTAATGCCAAATAAGCTCTCTTGGTTATGTTGATTTTACCAAAATCCTTTACCACCAAAATTCAATAAAATGGTTATAAACCTAATAGTGGTTTATGTGTATAGTTGTTTCTTGATCAGATCATATTTGAATATCTTAGTCGTGTATTAGCGTTGAATTTTAAGAGATTAAACACAAATAAACCGAGAAAAATCGATGTCATATCAATTTGAAGTTGTTCTACTAAAACACAGAACATGAACAATATGATAGTGACATGAACCCTCAATTCTTCTTGCCACGACCACACTTGACTTGCAGGGCAAGCTTCTTCACAGCGTTCTTACATGGATCCTTGTCTTATTCGAACGTGCTCTTGTTCACTGGATTTAAAATATAACATGCGATTTTTTTTTTGTAAACTATAACATGCGATTTAATATTATTTTAACACAAAAAGTTACAAGAGCATCATTAGTGGTTAGAAACTCTCTAAAGTACCTCATAAATATAATAATACTAGATTAGATTAACTAATTATTCTTTAAATGAAAAAAAAACAAAATCGAACTAATTGAAAAATGACACAGGCAGAAAAGAAAAGTGTCATCTATTGATCGTCTCTTTTATAACTTTCCACCTTTTCGAGTCTTTCTCTAAAATTTAGAGCTTTTCAGTACTTCACTTAGAACTGCATATTTTTAGGCTATGTCTAATCTAATGAAATACATTTTCGAAATGGATTGTACAACACACCTATTCAAAAAGATTGAGGATATAATGGTTTAATCTCCGTTCATGTTAATTGAGATCATTTTGCATTCTTAAAAGTTCATTTGAGATATTCGTAGACTAATCAAAGGTAACAAAGAACGAGATAATCAAGAAGAGACTATAGAACAACTAGATTAATTAAAATAAGTACCCCACTAGCTAAAAGAAATAAAATTTCTGCATCAAACCTGCTTTTGTTATATCTAAAGTAAATCTATAAAGTATAAAGTTACGTCTATATATAAAGTATAAAGCTAACGTCTATCACGATCACTAATGTTCACATCAACCAAATAGATGGTGATTAACGATCTTTTTTTTTTAATAGATGATGACTAAAGAAAGCTTTCCAAAAGAAAGAAAAATGTCAAGTTGAAGATAATAGATTAATGGCTGGTGATTAACAATCTTATTTGTTTTTTTAATAACAAAAAATTAACGACCGTACATGATAAGTTATTGTTTTAACTTTATTATTCGTTTTAAGTCAATGTATTGTTTCTTTTCTCAAGTTGTTTGCTACATCCATAATATTAATCAAAAATATTAATTTACTCTGATGATTATAAAATTTGACCCAAAATGATGATATTACAATTCTACTAAATTATTTAAGTAAATATAGAAGATGCGGAGCTCCGATCGCGTTCAGATATTTAATTTGTAATGAAATAATTAAACTTAATTAAGAATAAAAGAAAGAAAAATAGAATCTTTCTTCAACTTAAAATCCTGATCGTACGTCCATGAAATTATTATTTAAAGGTTTCATCTCTCTACATTTCTCAGTGGTTCTGACAGAATACTACATTTGGTTTTGGTTTTCTTGTTCATCAGTGGGTTACATTATGCTCATGGTATTCTTCATCATCCTCGTGGGAACCAAGAACATAGAGGACATTGAATAAATAAATTTAAATAAGTACTCGCTGGCCACTAGCACCCCCAAAAAATTGAATTTCTGCATCAAACGTGCTTTTATTCTATTAAAGTTAATATATAAAGTACAAATCTACGTCTATCACGAATTCACGATCACTAACGTTCACATCAACCAATAAATCGTGATTAACGATCTATTTGTTTCTAATAGATGGGAATTAAAGAAAGCTTTCCAAAAGAAAAAAAGAGATAATAGCTTAATAGAAAAAAAATTAAAGAAAGCTTTTCAAAAAGAAAAGAAAAATAACAAGTTGAAGATAATAGCTTTTTGTGCAAAAAAAAGAGAGACAATAGCTTAATAGCTGGTGTTTAACGATCTTATTCGTTTCTAATCGCAACAAATAAACGACCGTAGATGAGAAATTATTGTTTAAACTTTATTATTCGTTTTGAGTCAATGTATATTGTTTCTTTGCTCAAGTAAGTTATTTACTACATCCATAGTATTATTTTATCATGATGATAATACAAATTTGACCCCAAAAATGATGAAAATACAAGTCTATTTAATTATTTAATTTGCGGAGCTCCAATCACGTCCAGATATTTAATTTGCAACGAAATAATTAAAACTTAAATTAAGAATAAAAAGAAGAATTTAGCAAAAAATAAAAGAGAATAAAAAAGA
Organism: Raphanus raphanistrum subsp. raphanistrum; assembly: GCA_019706035.1. NCBI lineage: Eukaryota > Viridiplantae > Streptophyta > Magnoliopsida > Brassicales > Brassicaceae > Raphanus > Raphanus raphanistrum. The sequence goes on along the minus strand of CM033987.1, from coordinate 28,150,227 downwards.
ATAAAAAGAAGAAGAGAAAAAAAAAGAGAATCTCAAATCTCTCTGCTTCCACTCGAAATCGTGATCGTACGTCCATGTCTTTTCTCCAACCACTCAAGTGACGACAACTGTTTTGTAAAACTTATTCGATATAATAATCTTTATTTATATATAATAATAATCAACGGTCCCCCTTTCTCTCTAAAACTTCTCCTTTCTCAATTTTGGAATCTTCAATCTCTCTTCTTAAATCACAGATCGAACTTAGTTATCTGATTGATCCGGGAGCTCGAGATTTCAGTTTTAGCTCGAAAGTATCGATCTTTAGGGGTTTTCTTGGATCTCTCTACTCAATTGCTGATCGAACTGCTCTCGGGTTACTGTGAAATTAGGGTTTCGATTGATTTGGAAGCTCGAAAGTATCGATTTTTTAGGGCTTTTCAATTGTTTGTGAAATTAGCAATTAGATTGATTTGGGTTCTCTAGATTTCACTCGCTTAGCTAGAAAGTACCCAACTTGGTGGTCAGTTAATGATGGAAGACGGCGAGCTCGAGTTCTCGAACCACCACCAAGTGTTCTCATCTTCCGACATGGGAGTGTTGCTACCACCACCACCAACAACCACCACTTGCTCAATGGACACTTTCTTCAACGACCTTCTCATGATGGACTCCTCCAACGCCGCCTGCACCCACACCCACACATGCAACCCCACCGGCCCTGAGAACAACGCCCACACTCACACCTGCTTCCACGTCCACACCAAGATCCTCCCTGAAGACGACAGCGACGACAAGGTCTTCTCCACCGACGACACGGCCGAGTCGTGCGGGAAGAAGGGAGACAACAAGAGGCCGTCGTCCTCAGGGAACAGGGAAGCCGTTAGGAAGTACAGAGAGAAGAAGAAGGCGAAAGCCGCTTCCTTGGAGGACGAGGTGGCGAGGCTCACGGCTGTGAATCACCAGCTGTTGAAGAGGCTGCAGAGTCAGAGTGCCCTGGAGGCTGAGGTGTCGAGGCTCAAGTGTTTGCTTGTGGATCTTAGAGGGAGGATTGATGGGGAGATTGGGTCTTTTCCTTACCAGAAACCTAATATTCCTTCTTTCTCTCATATGATGATGAACCCTTGTAATGTGGAGTGTGGTGATGAGGTTTATTGCCTTCAGGATGGGTTCAATGAGCAAGGTTTGAGTGGTTGTGAGTTTGACCAGTTGCAGCAGTGTGCGGTGGCTGATCAGAACTTAGGAAACGGATCTTCGCTTAACAGTAGTGCCAATGTATCTGCATCCAATAAGAGGAAAGGTAGAGACTCTTTGGTCAACTCATTCCTTTAGTATGTTGCTCAGCTCACTCATGCTTCTTTTTCTTCTTTGGCTCTTCGATTTTAGGTGGGCATCGTGCAAGAAAAGCAGCTTGAATCACCATGAAGCTTTTGTACTATCTATTTACATAAGGATATACATATTGTGTTCCAAATAAGTTGTAAGAGTTTCAGCTGCATTATCAGCTTTACTCAGGTTCTTTTTTGCTTTTTTTTTGTTGAATCTATTTTGCTTCCATTGAGTTTTGCGGTGCTAGAAGGATATATGATTTTGTCAATACAAACTGTGTTACTGCCGTTTGTTTCTAAGTTGATTGATATTTATGTCTGTCAATGACGAGTAGCAATTTGTTTAACTGCTGAATGACAGTTTAAAGGTGTTGGTGTGGTGGTGTTTCATTGATGTTCGGAGTGAGAAAGGTGACTTCCTGAGATCTCCTACCTTATATGCAATTAAAAAGGAAAGGTGTTCAAAAAAAAAAAATGCAATTAAAAAGGAAAGAAAGAAAACAGCTATACTTAAGGATTGTTGAATCTTATTGATTAATTTGACTTTCCATTCAGCATCATGTTGCTTGATGAAGAACAAGGCTGACTAAGATTTTGAGGGAAAGTCTCTATTCTGGCCTTGTTGTGCTCTCTAAATCTTACTGTAAGATTGCAATGTTCTCACAAGAGAGTGTGATCACTAACAAAATCTTTTGTTGATCTTAATGTCATCTATAGTCTTTTTTTCACTTGAACTAAACTCAAAATAGGATTTTTGCAATAGGAATCATAGCATACAGCCATAACCAACGTTGTATATATAGATTGGCTTAAACAAATTAACAGCAGTTGAAAACGCCTTCTGGCATCTGCCACACCTAAAGACTTATCAGCTATGCTTAAGATGACCCAAGGCTCGTCCATATTCCAAGCCAAATTTGATATCTTGGCCTTGTTGCCCTCCATGAGGATGAAGCAGCTCAGGTGGACCATCTTCTGCATCCAACTCTATCTCAAGCTGCTCATCCCAGACCTGAACGTTCCATTAAGTTGAGACCAACTAATTTAATTTCAAGGTTGAGTCAAACCTTGTGAGCCTACTCAAAAACTAAACTTCCTAGAAAGGAGCTCCAAGCCAATCCATAACCTTCTTGTTCATGTCCCATTAGGCCTCAAATGAATTGGTTATGAGCGGAAGCGTACAAGGACGTTATGATCTTCTGTAAGAAAACGTTTTGCTGTTTATTTTACGTGTACACAGCATGCATTGTCTTTACGGAGAACATGTCGATACAAAAAGTTTTACTGAAAGTAATAAAAGTTGTATTGGACTATCCGTCGGGAGGCCCAACTTTGGGCTCTAGCCGCTCCACTTTATTATTGATGATGACGACTTTACATGCATAGTCCTAGTAATTTAGGCATTCATCCTTGTCACAAGTATTTTTCATCCATATACATTTAGACATTAATATAAAAAGGAATCTTAACATACGCTGAACTTCATAAAAAAAATTAATCCGTCGTAATATCTCTTTAACATAGTATATAAAGATAGACTACTTATATCCAAAGTGATCACAAAACAGTTCAGAGAAAGTTTAATTGGCTAATAATCATGTTGATAATTTTTTAGCAACGAACACACTATGTCAACGCTTATGACACTTTGCGACAACGATTTGCTCTGATTGCTACACATGTATCTACCATGTTCTTTCCTTAACTTCAATGATTCCTACGTTTACTCATACTCTCTCATTTCATAATCACATCATTAGCTATGAGATGCTTCCTTTAAACAGGTAAATTAGTGACAGCTAAACTAATAATCCCACTTCAGCATGGCTAATGATTAGATGGCCACCGCAAGCTATCAAATTTGCATTATTTTTTTGCACTACCCAACAAAATTAGGTGCAAACAGAGCCGGTCCTAGGAAAACCAGGACCAGAAGCAAATTATAAAAAATCGGCCGTGTTGGTGGTGGTTCGAACCTGGGTTGATTCCTACGTTTACTCATACTCTCTCATTTCATAATCACATCATTAGCTATGAGATGCTTCCTTTAAACAGGTAAATTAGTGACAGCTAAACTAATAATCCCACTTCATCATGGCTAATGATTAGATGGCCACCGCAAGCTATCAAATTTGCATTATTTTTTTTTGCACTACCCAACAAAATTAGGTGCAATACTATAGACTTTTTTAATTCTTATAATACGACAAATTTACTTTTAAATTTCTTTCCACAATTATTTGAGCAACTTACTATATTGTTATTTGAAAATCGTTCTCAAAAAATACTTACGTAGCAGTTTTAATTTCTTTTAATGATGGCATAATGTAACTTATTTCATATCATTTTTTATAACAATGCATAATTAACCTATTCATCAACATAGAGTTTACCTTTTTAACTTGGTCTTATACATTACTACATACCAACATAAACAAACAAACAATAATCAATTCTCGAAAACACATCAACACAAAAAAAAAATCAAAATCAAAATCAAAAGGAACAACAAATAAATTCACATAATCACACAAGCGGAAGCGTTCTCATCGCTAAACGCTGTAGTATAACGAACTTCAGTGGAGCTAGCACGTGCGAGCCGCGACACATGTGGATCATACTCGGTGTTCCTAACGTACCCAACCGGTGCTCTATTATCGTAGACACCAGACGCGTAAGGGTGAGACACAACGTCGTAAGGAACGAAAGGATAAAGCTCGGCTCTCTTACCGGTCCGGTGAATGATCCGAGCCACCACTCTGTTTGGCTCAACGTAACCAACCACAGTCACTTTCTGAGCATTAGCCTCGATGGTTACATCTCTCACTCCTTTCATTCCTTCTAAGGCTCTTCTCACTTTCCTCTCGCATCCTTCACAGTCTATCAAAACCCTCACATCCACCGTCTAGTGATTCCCATCACAATATGTTAAAAAGATGTACGGTCATATAAAACGTTATAAGTATGTATATTGATTGAATTGTTTACCTGTAGACTTTTGTGTCTCTTGGAGCTACCATGGGAGGAGGAACAATCAAAGTATTCAGAGACGTGATCAAGAACACCCATGTTTTCTTAGTTTTCTTGATTTCTTCTTTTGAGTTGAAAGGGAACAGATAAGATATAAACTTTGAAGTTTGGAGATATTAGATATAATTTTTTTCCTGGTTGTGATCATAAAATGAGTTTTAAATCTTGAAAATACGACCACCAAACTCTTTCTGTGCAACTCTATAAGAAGTTTTCGACCATATGTATATATATGTCTATATGTGCTGGTATTTGGCATCAACTTTAGTGACTATGGGTGTGAGTTTGACTACCGATCAATAAGAAAAGGCAATGCAGCTATATAATTCTTGGTGTGCATAATCTTCTTATAAAAAAAGAGTTTAATCTATATACGTCGCTTTTCTTATATATGCACCACCTCACAATAATTAATCTTGACAGACATATGAAACAGACATTTGCAGAATAATTCATGCTTGCTATTGATCGATATAATCATATAAGTATTTCTTAAAATATCTTTGTACGCAATTATTTAAAAGCTGACTAAACTCAAGAATTAGATAAATGATCATTAATTGGAAGTTGGAATTAATCTTTAAAATAGACTCGTGTTACGTAATGGTAAACCACTACTATTGACATGTTCATGCACAAACAAAAATATGTCTCATCATCATATTTGATTTTTTTTTGTGAACTCAACATCATATTTAATTTGTTGTTATGGTTTTTGAATTGATAACTCTCAAGAGAAAACAACATCATGTTTTTGAATTGATAACTCCTTCTACCTGCTGCAGATAATGAAAAACAACATCATGTTTTTCAATCTTCTTTTTGTATTAATTTCTAGAGTTATACATTTCAATATTATTATAAGATAACTACAGCTTGTTCTATGGCAAATAAACAAAACGAGCGATAACAGTGATTTAATTGATATATGTAATGTATAATATAGTATTATATATAAAATAGGCAATATATGTATATTTATATCTTTACACCAAAAAATGTATATATAGTATATAATTTTATGGGCACCGGGCCATAGAACTAATTCACTAGGCTGTGTGGGGGAGCTTCCATATCAACTTAAAATAGCGAAAATATATAATTTCTTAGATGATAACTCTTACGTTTTATTTGTGATATTTTAAATAAAGGTTGGTTAGTTGTTACTTGCTGCAATGTGAACGAGATATGTGATGACATAAGTACATAACGATTTTGTCATCACAAAGATTCTTATAATTGTGAAACTGAGAACAGGTGTCTATATCTATAACGCATACTCGAGGTGTTCATTATGTTTGCATCTGTAGTGAAAAGCTAAACTTCATATTGCCCGTATACCTTATCAACACCGAAAATAATCTGAAGTTCAAAAATAATGCCTGTTAAAAGAAAAGATGACAAAACAAGTTGGTGCTTCCACAGCATACATCGTCATGGTAATAATGGGTCCTTACAACTGAACTTACAGATGGAAAGTCATCAGCCCATTATATTTTTTCTTTAAGGCCCAATACAATCTTAATTTGCGACAAACTATTTATATTATGTAATCCAAAAATTAGTGGAAAATATGATTGACCAAATTGAGTTTTATATTGGTCCATTATGTATATTTTGATTTTAATTATCCATATCCATATGTTGTTTGCAGTATATCATCATTTGTAAAATAAAATATCCACGTTAAGAATTTATGCAGCAATACAATAAAAAAAACAAGACAACTCTTTATTTTAGGTTTTTTTTAGTGATAAACCCCTTCAAATATAGGTGAATCGTCAAATAATTACTAAACTAAAAATTTAAGAAAGAAACCATTAACTTCGTTAGTGTTAGTCTTCTCCGTCTAAAGTATTTTAATAGAAGGTGACAAACATTAAAAATTTGTAAGTTGAGAGTTTATAATGTTAAAAACTTAATTTTATGAGATTTAACTTTTGGATAAGTCTATATAATGATGATAAATACAATAATGTGTTATAATTTTAACGTTTTAAAAATGAAACTTTAGTGGAATAAAATTCAAAAGGAAAAGAATCCCTTGTTTTACGTTGGTCCAGAAAACAAAGAGAAAAAGTAAATATTTTCCTTTAAATACATTTCAACTTCATTTCTTGAGTTTCTACAGAATACTTTACTTTTTGCCTTTTTTCCTTTATAGTACTTAAATCACTACCAATTATTCATGGTAAAACATGAAAACGATGTATGTCTGTTTGAAACTTTGTTATATTTCCAAGTAGACCTATAAAATTAAATTAATAAATACATTTTTGATTAAATAAATAAAAATTGAGAAACAAAGATTGAATTGATGGAATGATTATGGAACTAGGAAATGAGGGCTTTTCCAAACAAAAGAAACTAGGAAACGAGGGAGTGTGAAAGGAACTAGGAAGATAAGTCAAATAAGTAACCAAAAAATATTTACGTAAATTATGCAGAAGTATGGAATATTGTGTTGTATGTGACAAGTCGTGGCCTCGATACTTTAAGCCCTCTTGGAAACAAGAATTGGTCCAGAGAAAAAAAATATATACGTTACCAACAACTTCTTTTTCAATTATCTCTACACCGAAAGTAACTGAACCGGGAAAGTAGGAACCACTCAATGCCTGTCTGATCATCCGGTTATTGCACGAATAAAGTTCAGCACCATCAAAGGACAACTAATATCATTACATCTAAAGAGAACTCGTTCATGAAAAAAGTCTTACTAGGTTCAGCTTTTAATATACGTTACCAAAACGGTCCATTGAGTTAAATCAGTCAATTTGACGAAGAAAGCAAATCAATCAAATAGTATAAATGTATAGTTGGTACCTGATTTGTCAAATTATTGTTAGTCGTGCCAAGTATGTCGTATCAAAACGGTCTTTCATGTAATACTCGGCCAACTTTTCAAAAACAATTAAAAGTCATTGTGGTCTTCAAAGAAATGTATTAGACAAAGATAAAAGTTTTTTATATCATAAGAGTGAAAATGTTTAGTATAATTACGTGGGGAAAAAAATAAAAAGCGCATGGTGGGGATGATGAATCATGTTTCCTAGTCAAATTTGCAGATAAATGCTAAAAAAAACTATTTCAACATATTTTATTTTTTCTGAAGTTATCTGTTGAATGAATATCCTTGTCCTTTTGCCCTTTTTTTAGAGGAAACCGAAACATTAATGTTTTGTGTTAAAAAGTAAAGGAAGCAACAATGTTATATGGCTTTCAGCCTTTGTCTATTTTGGTTGATTTCTCGAGAACAGAAGAGAAAGTGAAAAAGAAAACAATGAGAAAAGAAATAAAGAGAAAGAACAGTTCACATGAGTTTCGTGTGTCGGTGTCCATCAAAGACTGTGACATGAAGCTGACACATTTGCATGGCCACGGGAAACCACCTCCACTCTCTAAACCCTAATCTCTTTTCTTTGTTATTCTATCAATTTTTTTTGGTAAAATCATTTTTTATTCCATTTCCGTTATATGTCATTTTCTTAAAGAAAATAATCCAATGATTTCAAAATGTATATGAACTTATCGATCTAATATTTGTAGGTTTGTATCGTGAACTTTTTTTGTACATCACTGTAATAATTCGGCACTTGCCGACGTGAGGAATATCGACAAATTCCTATGTATCTAATAATCTAATCAGTTAGAACGATCCATGGACCATGTGTTTACAACATATGCGACAAGGCAGGATCTGCTATTGCAGTTACGGTCATACCTTGCATGATTTTAACATGTATCGGTGAATTATGTATCATTTTATGGACTTTTAACCTTTTTTATCCATGACACAACCTAGGAACTCGAACCCGGTTTGGTATATAAATGTAAATAGTGACTTAAATACACGTAATCTCCAGCGTAAGTCTCGACGTAGGCACATACTCCCTCCGTTTCAAATTATATGTCGTTCTAGAGCAAAATTTTTGTTTCAAAATAAGTGTCGTTTTCGGTTTTCAATGCAAAATTTATTGAAAATATTTTCTATTCTATTTTTATATTGGTTGATGTGTATTGGTAATAGTATTTTTATTTTGGAAATATGTAAAATTAAATGTTTTCTTAATCTGTGTGTAAAGACTTAGAACGACATATAATATGAAACGGAGGGAGTAATATTATACTCCTATGGTATCCATAGGCTATAACGTAATATTTTATGGCTTTGAATGGGTTTGGTGATGTCAGAACGTACACAACGCGATGGCACGACTATTGGCGGCATCGAGGGACAAGATTATATCGCATGCATGCGGACGATATAGCTGATATACGATCTATTTGGAACACAATTTTAAGTTCCATTATCAATGAAATTTTTAATACTAAGTTTACAGTCACTTCATTTGAAGTCAGATCTTCGATACGGGTTTAAAGTTTATTTGTTTAAACCTGATAATCTATCTATATATGTGAAGAACTTATGAGCTACGTATTAAACTAAAACTCTATATTCAATTGTTTATCTTATTCCGTCTATCTCCTTTACCATTTTTTAAGTCTTCTATATACAACTTTTTATTGTGATCGACTGGTTAGATTCATGTCGTTAGTATGTTTTTTTATAGTTGCCGTTAATATGTATTGATTATGAGGTTTAATTTGGCCATGGATCTATGTGAAATGTATGAGATTCAAACCATGTAATTTAGACATTTCTCTAAGATTTTTACTAAATAATACTCACTCCATTTCAAAATATAAGATGTTTTCAACTCTTAGATAACTTTTAACTTTTTAATTTTACAAAAAAAATATTTTTTTAACAAAAAATGTTTTTAGTTTTATTAAAAGTTTTGTAAGGCCAACTTTAGTGGGACACCAAAATACCAAATTTGGAGTAACATCATTTCCAATGAAACATTAAAAATGACACCCACCAAATTTAGTGTAGAGTGAATAGTGTTACACCAAATTTGGTGTAATACTATTCATCACACCAAATATTTTATATACATATTTTATTATGTTTCATTGGATAGAATAACTCAATTATAATTATTAATCAGTTCAAATTCATTTCAATTATTATTATTAATCAGTTCAAATTTGTAACTAAACATAAATATATTGTATTATTTATTTTTGAATTATTTTTTCAAAACTAAAATATTTTTATTTTACTTTCAAGTAAGAAATCACTAAGTTATTATTATTATTTCTATGTTATAGAAAATGAAATATCATTGCTTTTATATTTTATTTTATTTCAAAATAAAAAAATCACTAAATAATTATATCATTTATTTCTGTTAAAATATTGATTATAATTTTATTTATGTTATATTTAATACTATTAAATTCAAAAAAAACTTTAAAATAAAATTTTATTTTATTTTATTTTGTAATATATTTAAACATGTATTACTAACTAATAGAAATTTTATGAAAATAAATATATTTTTTGTTATGTGCTTTTCGTAATTACTGTTTTGTTATTAGTTTTTATATAAAATGAATACATGTATAATATTGTTTAACCAAAAGAATAAAAATACATCTTTTGTCACTGAACGGTCATTTAGGGGCCTATATAAATAAATTTTATGCAAAATTAATAAACATAATATCAAAGCATGATAAAAATTATTTATCAATTTCAAACAATAAAATATAAAAATTATTAAAACATAAAATATTAAATAATATATAATATTATTTTTGGGTGTAATATTTGGTGTCATAGTTAGAGATGACAAAAAAATTGATAACAAAACATCAAATTTGGTGTAATTTCAACAACAAATTTGATATCGTGGTTGGAGATGCTCTGACCAGTTACATTTTATAGTGAATTTTATAATTGGGTGGATTGATTGTAATCAATATGTTTATTGATACTTTTAAAATATTTATGATTTCTCTCAAAACATCTTACATTTTCAAATAATAAAATATAAAAATTATTTATCAATTTGGTATCATGGTTGGAGATGCTCTGATAAAAATATATTTATCAATTTCAAACAATAAAATATAAAAATTATTAAAACATTAAATATTAAATAATATATAATATTACTTTTTGGTGTAATATTTGGTGTCATGGTTGGAGATGACAAAAAGAAGAGATTATGTGATTAAATGATTCTAATCACTAAGCTAACTCGTCATTTGGTTACATTTATTTATTTTAAAGAAACTGAAAAGATAACAACACTTTGTTCATTGGCTTCGGACTAGATTTTAAAAGTTACCGTGGAGCCTACATGTGCGATAATGTAGGAAAGAAGAGAACATAGAGCAATGGAGGGGAGTGATGTAGCAGTTATACTGGGTACGACAAGCTATTAAATGGTGGAATTGGACCAATCTGCAAACACGGGAACTGCAAGGAAATGAAATGAGAGTGGTGTAACGATGCATATGTGACAATTTTTAATAGAACGCAATGCAAGACTTTTACGTGCAGACAACTGCATAGTATTGTACTGTTAATACACGCATTTGCATTATGCATGTACTTTAAAAGAAATTTCGTAGTAAGCACGGATTGAGTAAAGCTACGGGCTTAATTTGATATTAAAAAGCAAAAAAGCTGTCGGGTTTGGTGTCGTCTTGTGCAAAGATTTTCAAAAGTTAATTAGGTTAATGTCTGCTTTCACCGCAAACCACGAAATATTCGAGATCCTCTCTTTTGCTCATCCTGACCCCCTAGTTACAAATTTACAGTGGATTGACCATCTTTTGTTTAACTGTTCATTTTTCCTGACGTCTATCAGTATTCAATTTTCACCTTACTAAAGTGATCGAGGTACACAAAAATATGCTTAAAAATATCATAAGGGTGTGTGTATATAGATAGCATTCAAAGATGGTTGGTAGCTTGAGACCATGCTACAATGTTTAGATAAATCGTGTTCCATTTCTCAAATAACTAATGGTGGCTAGAAATTCAACATATCGTTTTCCACTTAGTACATAACAAATTGTCGCTATAAATTCAACAAAACGTGTTTCGTTTAATCAAATGTATTAATATACCAACTACAGGAGAAATTTATTGGTTATTTTAAGTTGTTATACTTATACCACATGTTTATCATTTTCAACGTTACTTTCTACTCTTTGCTCGCTTTATCTTCAAATTCTTCTTAACGATGCGCTGTAAGATATATCTGTAGCTTTCTATTGGCCCCTGATCATTCGGTAAAAAACGTTTTGACCTATAGCAGCGTCCTTAAATCATCAATATCAGAGACTTGCATTATGTGTACTTAGTAATCACCAACCAAGTCATAAGAAAGTTAAAGCGAGACAATTGGTGACATTTTGCTAAGTATTGGGGTATATTAGACTATGTTTAGCACACACAAGAGGTGAGAGTTTGGAGGGGGAGGGGGTTATTTGAGTTTTGTCTTTTATTATCTTCTTCTGTCAATTGGATTTTATTTTATTTTTATTTTTTTGGGGGAAACAATACAACGCATCCACCTCCCAAGAAACAGGCGACACACAGTCGGATGATGACAATAATACACCGATCTGAATCCAGATATCCGGACCAAACAAAATATTCGAAGTTGGATTCAGTTTTAACGGATCTGAGATTTTACTATCCGAATTCGGATCCGAACATCCAAGATATTATATTTTTGGAACATATACGGAATAGATCTCGGATCAGCAAATCCCGAATATCAAGTCTCATGTCTAGCATAAACTAAATTTGCTTGTTAAATTTTAAACCTAATTTAAACGAGTTGTGTATATGTTGAACCTGCTGATAAAAATTAATTAGATTGGACGGTTTAACACATTATGATATCTTATATATTAAAACAGAAGTCACAACTTCTATTCATATGTGATTTTTTTTACAAAAATGGACCCTTATTAGAAATCAGTTATCATTCATTTATTATGAATAATATGACTTAATAATATATCACTCCTAATACAATCATCGACTCCTAAAAAACCAGATTGGTTAACAAACCAAAAATTGATTCCTTATTAAATGTACTATATTACTCTAATTCTGAACATTTGATTTTTTTATCTTACCATCAGTCCAAATATTTATGTATATAAAATGAAAATTAACATCCGCACGGTTGTACGAGTCGAAATCTAGTTTGATTTCTAAAAGCCTATTACATCCATAAAATTATGGAATACTAAAAGGTAGACAGATTTTAGTTGAAGTCATATTCACATTGGTGGTGTTACCAGTCACACACGAGTTTTTGCATTTTACATTTTTATGAATATACCTATACGCAACTCGGAACCAATGCATATATATCGTTTAGAATTATAAAGTAAACCATGTTCTAGGCTCCAGTTCTAAGCAAAGAGTATAATATTAACTAGCTGATCATCTTTTGCGCAGAGTGAATGGAATAGAAAAATTATAAATTTTAATCTATAGATATTAGAAAGGTAAAAGTTATAGTAATAAATATTACACGATATATAACGAACGATTGAACGAAATTGTGACGAATAAATGTGTTTAAGACAACCTATTTATATACACAACAGAAGAGATTGGATTTCAAATGATAAAATCATATCTGATTAATTATATAAAATATTCACGAATTAATTTACAAAAATCTACGCTCCAAAATTTTCGCCCAAATTTTCTTAATATACCATATACCCCAATTGATCACATAATTTTCTGTAAATAAAAAGATTTTGTCATTAAACTTACATTATATACAGCCACAGATTACGAAATTCAACAAAGGAAAGAAAAATAATTTAGTTTACATATAATTATTGTATTTTCAAATTTGAATCGACAACAACTCTTTTAAAACGAATATAAATTATTGATTCAAGTTATCAATGATGTTATATATGTTACAAAGAAAACATATATATATTGTAATCTCATCAAATATCAAATATGTAAATATTTTATTTACAGCTTAGTCAGCACATAGTATAATGATCTTAATATACATCGTGTTAGAAAATAGAAAACAATGCTTTTTTGATACCATATACAAATAGCATGATAATCCTAAAATGATCTTAATATCTTAATACACAAATATAGATGGTATCTAATTACATGTCAATTACATAGCAGCAAGTTCTGAATAATCGTTACACTTGCGATGAAATAATGAGACCATTGCGGAGATACAAACATGTAAAATATTTATTCATGATTTGACTATGTACCCAATTGTTGTTACTAACATTATAGATTTTTTTTATAGACAGTACCAAATATTACATAATATAGTTTCAATCATTAGGTATTAAAAAGTATATAATTATTTATATAACTATTTTTTTGTAGACCGACCATATCAACTATATAATTTCATTACTTTTACATATTTATATACAGAATATAATTATTTTTTGTAGACATTACAACCATATCAACTATATAATATAATTATTTTGTATATATATATATATATAACTATATAAATATATAATTTACTTTGTATATGTGCAGCTTACGTGAACATTGTAGACACATTCTATCTAAGTTTAACATAATCATAGCCATGAATCGACTAAGGTTAGTTTATAACAACGGCAATACATGTAATTATTCTAAAGATAATAGAGTTTTTAGTTAAAAGGTATGAAAATAATTATTGTGATGACGCGTAAAAATAACATTTTTGTTAACAATACATAAGGGTAAAGTTAGTTTGTAGAGCAGTAGGAGTAAACATAAAAGTTATCATAAAAGTTAGAATATAATATATTTATTTTAAATTATATATATATATATATTAAATTATATATTATATAAATAACATATTTGTTACTAAAAACAATGAATCTTATTTAATTATATAAATTAAATTAAACTCTAAATGTTAAATATTATTTTAAAAATAAATGTAAAATTTATTTAAAATATAGGATTAATTTTTGGATATAAGAATAATATTTGATGATATTAAATAAAGTAAATATATTATATATAATTTATATATAAATTATCACTACTTATTTATTAGTAGAGCAGCAAAATGATAATTCTATCATAAAAATTTAATATATGATATATATAATTTATTTAATTCTAAATTATATAGATATATTTATTTCATAATATATAATATATATTTATATATTATGTTATGGTTTTATTAAAAATAATGAGTTATATGTGTAATTATATAAATTATATTATATTTTAAATGTGAATTATTGTTCTTTCTTAAAAGTTAAAAATATTTAACAGCAAATTTTATTTTTAAAATATTAATTTATTTTTTACTTATAAAAGTATTTTTATATTATTGAATAAATTAAATTTAATTATATATAGTTATTGTAAATTTTTTTATATATTGTAATTTCAAATGCTCTACGAAAAAACTTCATATGAGAGCATCGAGGAAATAATATTTGGAAGAATATTATCATCTTGTAAATGTTATTCTAAATGTTTCCAAATTGCTTAGTTAGTCCAATATTCGATTATATACAATTCAAATAGCAGATTTTTAGCTAAATTGGAAGATTGCTCAACAGATAATTCGCTCTCTGTACTATTCAAAGCTTCAACATCTTGGTGTCACATCGTCTCTGCTATCCCTAGTGTTGTCGAGATACGAGGATGTCTTTGCAATGTGGATGCAGCTTGGGACGCCAAGTCTAGGCACTGCGACATTGGAGGCATTTTCTCGGGTGAGAATATCATCACACTAACAAACCTTTGCACGTCTCGCAATCGTGTATCATCAGCACTCATGGTTGTAGCCATTGCTGTCTGTTTTGCGGTAGCTACTACCGTCTACTCAAACATCCGATCCTTGGTAGTTATCTCTGATTCTTTATCACTCATCAAGTTATTGAAGAATGGTGGATTTCAGCTGGAATTTTTTGGTATCATGATTGATATTTATCACTATTTGTCTTATTTTGATGTTATATCTTCTATTTTCTTTTCTCAAAACTTTAATAGAGAAACTGATGTTGTGGCAAAATCAGCTTTGTCTTTGGTTGTAACCATACCCTTAGGTGGGGTATAAACTCTTCTTCTTGAGTAATGCATGTTGACCAAAAAAAAAGTAATGCATGTTGTTTGATCAAAAAAATAAAAATACAGTTCAAATTTCCATGGTGCTCAAAAGTTAACGTTCCAAGTCCAACGGATCTGTTTATATAATACTAGTTTATTTAGTCATCGCATATTTCCTAATCAGAAAAGTTGTTGCACAAAAAAAAGTTTTAAATTCCAGTTTAAATTGCTAACCCATATTTGACCAGAAGAAAATAGAGGTCAACTAAAGCGTTTTGGAATTATGATTTCATTGAAAAAATAATGAATTCAAATCTGCTAGTATATTTCTATTAAGAAATTAGCCAAACATTTTATATAAAAAATCAATGTCTCTGGAATTTACTATATAAATGTCTTCATTTTGTTAATATAAGCAACACAGTATATATTTATATACAATTCTATATTTGTCTAAAATTCATAATTTTAGAGAAAGTATAGTGAGCTGTAAAATAAAATAGCAATCTAAGTTTTGTCTTTTTCCCAATTTGTTCTTGTGCACATCTACATTAAAGCCTATGGTTGTGGGTAACAACAAAAGGTTAACGTCAATTATTCGTAACAATAGTGTTATATGGCTGTTTTTCTTTCCATACAATGGCTTAACCTTTTCTAGAACAAAATAATGGGTAAATAAGCCATCGTTTGACTAAGAATTTTACAATTAATTCAGAAATAGAAAAGACAGAAAATAGTGGTAAAAAATTAGAAAAAAATCATATAATTCAGGCGTTCCAGATGACCCAACTGACCAATTCAGAGTAAACAATAAATAAAAAAATCAGAGGAAATTAAATAAATAAAAAGGAAAACAATCTGTGCCCCGCAATAATTCCACTTGGACTTGTATCTTTTTCACATTATCGAAAAAGCCGAGAAAAGAATCAATTAAAAAAAAAGGTAAATAAAAAGACAAAACGGCTCTGGCAAAATCTCTGACCTTTAAAGATAGTTCAGTCACATAATCAGCATGTGTACGTCGTTTCTTTTTTAAAAAAAAATAAACAGAAAATTATAAAAAACTTAATTGTCTATATATAATAATAGTGTCAGATAAATATTAACCCAACAAAAAAGTCTCTCTTTCTCTATCTTTTGTTTTCTTTTTGGCGATTCCCATCAATACAAATCAACATATATATATTTATAAGGTGGTCTTGATGCAGAGGTTACATGCATTCTAGTATTAAAGATTGATTCTACTTCTCTCTCTCTCTGTTCTTCTTATACAAAAAAAAAAACAAAAGCTTGAATCTTTTATCCTCTGTTTTGGCCCGGTAAAGAGATGGCAATACAAGCGCAGTTGCATTACAACTCTTCGAACGCGAACCAAATCGGTACTGGTGGGTCTTTGATCAACAACAATGGAGGAATGGGAATCGATCAGTCGTATAATCTCCAGTCGCAGAAGGATTTGAACCAGCATGCTCTGTTTCAACATCAACAGTATCGTTCTCAGAGCGTTTTAGACGCTTATATGGAGAGACAGAGGCAAGAGATCGACCAGTTCATCAGAGTCCAGGTTCGTAATCACATCATCTCCCTCCCCCAAAAGATTTGGTTTTTGGTTTAAAAAAAAAACATGGGTACTGATTATAAAGTTTCGATCTTTAAAAACAGAACGAGAGGTTGAGATACGCGTTGCAAGAACAGAGGAGGCAGGAGACGGAGACGATGTTGAGGAAGATGGAGACGAACGCTTTGGTTTTGATGACGCGCAAGGAGGAAGAGATGTCGAGAGCGCTGAGCAAGAACATGGAGCTCGAGGATCTGTTGAGGAAAATGGAAATAGAGAACCAGACGTGGCAGAGGATGGCTCGCGAGAACGAAGCGATGGTCGCTACGCTTAACTCGACGCTAGAACAGGTTCGGGAGAGAGCCGCCGCGTGTTATAACGAAGCGGCTGTGGCGGTGGAGGACGAAGGGTCGTGCTGCGGAGGAGGAGATGGTTTCCCGGCGGAGAAGGTGGGGAGCTGTTGCTGGAATTGTGGGTCTAATGGAGAGACGAGAGTGCTGTTTCTGCCGTGTAGGCATCTCTGTTGCTGCACGGGTTGTGAGGACGGTCTTGTTCTTTGTCCGATCTGTAGTACCCCTAAGAAGAATAGGATCGAGGCGTTTATTTTCTGAGGGAAGTTGTTTTTTTTTTCTCTGGTAATTGGTAGAAAAGCCTCCGGTGAACGGAGAGATTCTTGCACCGGGAGATGACGTGGCGGGGTGATTTGTTTTTTTCGAGAAGTTTAGGGAAAAAAGGGAAAGTCAGACTAGGGAAAGGTTATCGAGAAGTAAATTCTTATTTAGGGTTTTCTTTTTCCTCTTTTGTTTGTTTTTTTGGAATCAATGGAAAGGAAAAAATCCAGCCTGGATTTGATGAACATAAATCATAATTTTCTTTTATCTAATGAATTTCATGCAATTTAATTTTAAAGATAATTTTCTATTTATCTTTAAACCAGCCTTCCAAATAATTATGACGTATTGGTATTCTAATTAATAAATATTCTGATTAATTTTTTTTTTACATTTTATTGCTTTTAATAATTACATAAAAGAACTAATTATTTATTTTGTGAAGAGAATTAAAAAATGTATTTCATCGATAAAATGGAGAAAAGAGGTGGGAGTAGAGTCCGTAGACACCCGTATTGGGAGAAGTTGTACGTTATTATTGGGTTGCTCAATAATCAATATAGTACTGTGACAAGAGAGCACTATAATAATTATTTCACCATTTTTTTTTCTTGAATAAAATTGAAAAATAAAGGGATCATCACTGTTTGGCCTGCCACAGGATTGAGTTCTCACGCTTTCCTAAACAGAAACATGTTTTATTGGACACTTGAGCCTTCTTCCAATGGATTCTCGGTCTCTGTTTGGACAGATCTGCGCTACCCTATGATTTCTAGATCCTCTCTAATACCTGTGACTATAGTAGTATTATTGGTATATGGTCTACACATAGGGTGTACTATGTTATTAATCACCCTTCAATTTGTCAATAAATAACGCTACAAGATTACACTATTATTTTTTTACTATAAGGTTTTGCAATGTTAGATTTTGTGCATCGTTACTTGAGTAACTTGCAACTCAAGAAGTTATAAAATCATAACTCGCAACGTTTTTTTTTCTCTGGTCAACTCAAGAAGTTTAGTTGATATAGTTATGCATGCCAACTGTGGTAGATTTTCTTACCAACTGTGATAGGTTTCTGCCCATATATTTCTTTCCAGTTGTGATAGGTTTATGCCCAATCTGATGTTTCCCATTTCTTAATAGTTAAGAGTCCTTTTTTCAAAATATATGTAATTTTATTTTTAAAATATATATAGAGCATTTATATATATTTCATCAATTTTTAAAAATAAATATTTAAAGAATATTTTTAATATTTAAAACTTTGAACCGATATAAATTATAAGGATCCACAAAACTTTTACAGTAGGACCGTAAAATTCTTAAGCCGGTCTTTAAACTGAATATGTTACATGAGTGAAGGAGAAAATGCTCGGGAGTATTATCATCTAAATATATTGGTTATTAGGATTTTGATTGTTTCAAATGTATATATCCTTGCATGTACTGTTATATTTTACTAGTACATATAGAATAGAGTTCATTGCCTTAAAATAATCTTTCAGTTTGTGTTTATATATCAAGATTTTATTTATTTACATAGATCAAAGAGTTTTTATCTCTGTTTTCATTTATGTCACTTTTAGCTGGAAGAAATATAAAATCTTTCAACATCAATCAGGATCTTGATCTAGGGTTGGACGGATAAATTTTGTAGCCTTGTACGTTGTAGAGAGTTTCGTGCCCATTGCCTTACTGATGAAGCTTTTTTGTCTTTTAATTGCGGATTAGAATCTTCCCTGTGTAAGGCCCAAGTTGGCCTTATTTAGCATTTGGGTTGGAAATGCTGTAAAATCTGACAAAGATCTGTCTATACCCGATTCACCATATTTCTGGCATACTTTGCTCAAAGCTCACAAAAGGATAGTGTGTAATTTAGTGGATTGCGTATTGACCCATGGGACGGCCCATTATTTTCCACCTATTGTTGTAGGTATCAATTCATAGCATAGCATTTCTATAATCATACAATGATACAAAGAATAATAAATAATGTCTGTATATTTCCATGATCCAAGAATATTATTTGATACAATGAGTCTTACTAATACAAAACTGAGCTCCTAAATTAACAAGAGCTAACTAATTCATTAACTATAGTTAGTAACTAGTCATGACACTAACATTTGATTAAACTAACTTGATAGTAGTAATCGTTTTCTCACACTCAATCAAATTGGTTACATCTCTTCAGTATAAACTCAAAAATAAAATCGATGACTAAAGTGATTATAGGTAGGTAAGCCTTTTTTTTTTTGTAACACATAGGTAGGTAAGTCTATGACTCTATATAAGCAGATAAGGTAGTGGATGCGTCGTGGATTCCATATCTCGTGACTTTACTTGTCTCCGTTAGGTGAAATATTTGACATTTCCAAACAAACATGTAGACTTACGCTTTTCCTTTGGCCTAACCAAGTGTTAACATATTTTTAATGCACATATAAAAATACGATGGAAATGGAATAGACTACACTATGTGTTTGGAACTTTATAATATACATTCAATCACCATATAAAAACCTTTTTATATATATCAAAGTTAGATCTAACTTCGATACACGTTTGAAAAGCTCTTATTTCTTGTCTCATTCTCATTAACGTAAGAATAATATTAGGTAATTCAGCTTTTTAATATGAAACTGTCGAATACATATGCGTAATTAACAAAACAAAAAAATGGAATATATTTAAAACAGAAGCGCACGTAATCCACTTTTCTCCTCTGTTTCGAGCACTCTTCTTCGCCTTGTCGCCGAGAGAGAGTGAGAAGGAGAGGCCATGGAAAGGCTTCTGCAACCATCATCTTCTTCCACAATCTCTCCTTCCAAATTCCCCTCGAGGAATCTCCCTCTCCTTCCTCGTCTCAGCTTCGTCTCTTCGAACAGACCCGAGTCACGCCGAGTCACCTCCATTTCCTGCAGCAGTCTCCAGAACCCGTACGTGGGATCTAATAAGACTAACAATTCCCTGAATGTGTCTCTTTCCTCCTCTCTCCAAGCAGGAGAATCGAAACCTAATCATGGGTTTCTCCAACGGATCGTCACCACAGCTGATGAGCAGCGAAAGGTATTGACTTTAGGGTTTTAAATAGGTTTAATCTGATTGGTTGAGAGATAAGATAAGAATCTAAATTAGTTTTTAGTTAACTGTTGTTAGAAGATTCCAAGAAAATTTGCAAAAAGTTCCAATCGGTTTCTGTTACAATAAAGGTTAAGACTGATCTGTAACTATTTGATAAGAGCATTGTGTTTTTTAACTCCAAAGGTTAAGACTTTCTAACTATTTGATAAGTGCATTGGCTGATCTGTCTCTGTGTGTTACATTCTGTTTCTTTTTTTTGGCTGTCCTCTTACGAAGTCTGGGTGTTTACAAATTTGTGCAGACGTTATCTACTGGAAGAATGGTCGTGTTGATCTCTGCAGTAGCTGTTCTTTTGCTTAACCCTCTTCTTGCACCACCTGCTCTCGCTACCTTTCAAACCGTAGCTAAATCCGGTTGGTTAACAAGTGCATGGACCGGTTTCCTCGCTGGTTGCTTACACACTCTCTCAGGACCAGACCACCTCGCTGCCCTAGCTCCGCTTTCGATCGGACGCACAAGAATGGAGAGTGCTGCTGTCGGAGCTCTCTGGGGATGCGGGCACGACGCTGGTCAAGTCATCTTCGGTTTACTTTTCCTTCTACTCAAAGACCGGCTCCACATCGAGGTGTTGCAAACTTGGGGTACAAGAATCGTGGGGTTGACGCTTGTCATCATAGGAGCAATGGGAATCAAAGAAGCTTCCGAAGTAGTACCTTGTGTCGCCTTAGAAACGGGCATGGTAGCAGCAGAGAAAGAGGCCTTGATGATGCCTCCTCTCAAGAAGAAGAAAATAGGGTTTGGTACGTTTGCAACTGGAGTGGTTCACGGTTTACAACCGGATGCTCTGATGATTGTGTTGCCTGCTTTGGCTCTGCCGTCTCGGTTAGCCGGGTCTGCGTTTCTGATAATGTTTCTGGTTGGTACGGTGGTGGCTATGGGGAGTTACACAGCGTTTATTGGGTCTTGTAGTGAGGCACTGAAAGAGAAAGTGCCAAGGATCACAGAGAAGTTAACTTGTGTTTCGTCTGTTGTGGCAATAGGTCTTGGTTTGGGTATTGTAATCAGCCCTTTCTTTGGTTTTAGCCTCTACTGAGAAAGTAAAAGCCTCTTCAGAGACCAATTGTAACATTTTTTGTAGCTCTAGAAAACAAGAGAGGTTTTCTTGGTCCATTCATTTTACAAGTACTTGCATGCCTATTAATATAATTTAACATAAACATTAATATAAGTTACTCATATAAATGTAACAGATTTTGTTGCATAACTTTTTTTGAATTGCAAATGGTTTAACCTCGTTGGTGTACTCTCCCCCATATATTCACACCTCGATTTTAGTTAGTTGTCCACCTCTAAAGTAATCATATAACAATAGAAGAGAAATTAAATTTCTTTATGACTGTTAAATTAGTTGAACAGGTTTTTGACACATTCAGACCCAAAATGTCAAACCGATATTTATTTTCTTATGTCAGAATTCAAGACTCTAAAATTATTTGATACTTACTACGTTTCTCAGATGTGGTTAGTTCTACATCACATATTGACAACAAGTCTTAGTTTTCTATTCTCCACACAAAGCAAAGAAAGATTCTATTGCCTTTGTTGTCTTTTTCGTTTCATACTTGCTCTGCCTTTTCAAGTACATGTGTAATAGTAGTACGTCCTTGTCGATAGGCTAGGTCCAGAACATGTGTGATAACTGTACGTTCTTGTCGATAGGTCTTTGGTTATGTGGTTCTTACTTCTTTTTTTTTGTGTAACAAACTCGAGTTTGTTATAAATGTAGAATTCTATAATATGAGACAAAAACTAAGGTCACAATACAACACACAAGGTTTTTTTAAAAGGTTTTTAAAGAGATAATATTACAACATAGCACATAGGATCCACATGATGAAGATTATATTTATAGGGTCTGATCTCTTCCCATCTTTCTTCTCTGCCTATTAGAACCACACAAGGACCAATCAATAATCTTGATCACCCGTTTTAGATGCTTGGTCTCACGTTCAGACGGCTGGCAAGCTTCTGTCCCAAGGATTTGTCAGCCTGTTTTTCACACACAAATATTTACCACATCAGTGACAAAAATGTTACAAACTTTACCTCACTGTTTGAGCCTTAGGGAAAGAGACTAATGATAGATTGTCTTACCTGAGACCAGTAAGAGATCCAGATGCTGCGGATTTCATGTGTGATGCGACGGTCTGATAAGGCTTCAATCCATCTACGGATGAATCTTTCTTGCCTGAAGTCAAAACCAAACCGTGTAACATCAAGAAACACATATATGCATTGGACACCCTCATAGTAGAAAAAAACAAATACCTCTCTGGTGTAAAGGAACGGTATCTCTCTCCAGGCTCCTTGAAGTTGTTCTCTTTCTCAATAACACACTGCAAACACACAATAGTAAACTATTAGATCATATGCTTCTTGTGTGAAAAACTCTTGTGTTGATATGATAACTGACCCTCTCACGTTTCCCTGAGCAGACAGCAGGTGGAGTTGGATACTTCTCAGCATGACGCACAGGGTCATACCTTGATGGGAAGTAGTTGACCTGCAACACAACATCTCGTCTTGTAAGATAACCACATTCTAGCTTCTAAGTTCAATAAAACGATACTGATACCTCCTCATCCCTGTGTATGAAGTTCATGAACCCTTCGTGGTGATTGTTGTGATGAGCACATTTTGGGGCATTGACCGGTAACTGAAGGTAGTTCGGTCCAAGACGGTGTCTCTGAGTGTCAGCGTAGGAGAAGACACGGGTCTGAAGCAGCTTGTCGTCCGAGTAATGTATCCCCGGAACAATGATAGCAGGACAGAACGCAAGCTGCTCATTCTCCGCAAAGAAGTTGTCAATGTTCTTGTTCAACACCATACGACCAACGGGCTGGAGAGGCAAAAGATTCTCAGGCCAGGTCTTGGTCACATCGAGTGGGTCAAAGTCGAACTTGTCTTCATCAGCTGGATCAATGACCTGGATAAAGAGCTTCCACTCAGGGTAGTTTCCAGCAGCAATGGAGTCATACAAGTCCTGTGTCGCGTGGCTGTGGTTGGTCCCTCCTACACGGACCGCATCTTCTTCCAAGAGGGACTTGACTCCACATGTGGGCTTCCAGTGGAACTTCACGTAGTGAGCTTTGCCTGATTTGTTGATGAGCATGTAAGTGTTGACACCTGAGCCTTCCATGTGTCTGTAATCTTGTGGGATACCGATGTCGTCGAAGAGGAAAGTGAACATGTTCAAGCTCTCAGGGTGGTGTGAGAAGAAGTCAAGGACTCTCCAGTTTTCTTGGATGTGAGATTTAGGGTTTGGTTTAAGAGCGTGGACCATGTCAGGGAACTTCATCCCGTCTCTGATGAAGAAGACAGGGAAGTTGTTTCCGACAAGATCAAAGTTTCCCTGTTCGGAAAGAACAATTTACTTGCTTTAGCAAGAAATCTATTTTTTTTAATTGTTATCTATCTTATTAAAACAGAAGTACACATATAGAATACCCCTTAATTTTCAGTGATATTTACAATTGCATGCCACTGAGAATTAAATTGAATTTTTTATTTTACTTTTTCTTTCCTATTTTAATGCTTGTTTTTCAGTTAGATTAATGTGTTTTTCTTCTTTCCTATTTTAATGTTTGTATTTTTAGTTAGATTAATATATTTTGTTTTTATTCTTCAACAATTAATGATATTTTAAAATTGTTTTTTTTGTCAACTTAAAGTTGTCTAAAATATTTGAAAATATAAAAAATAGTCAAAAGTAAATATATAAAGTAGATAAAAAATAATCAAACACCAAAAATATTTAAAATATATATTTATTCTCCATCCAAATATTGAAGTTAAGCCTATTTTTAATTTTTAATTTAGGTATTTTGGTTTACATTACTCAAATTTATATGTTTTGAGAAATTTAAAGTATATATAAATTTTGAAAATTTTAAAAATAATTCAAACGGGTTATCCGTATCCGAACCGAACCCGCAAATACCCGAATCAAACCGAAATCAAAATTTATAAATATTTAAATATTGCTGAAATCTTTAAACTCGGAAATCTCAAACCCAAATAGATTTTAACCGAATCAATGGGTATCCAAGTACACATCCCTAACGTAGTCAATGTAAAACGATCAAGTATTACAAATACATCATTTAGTATAAATAAATAAAAATTAAAACAGAAAATTAATATCCGTGCGGTCGCACGGTCAAGATCTAGTATAGAATTAAATGACTTACTTCTCTGGTGTAGAACTTGACTGCAAAGCCACGAGGGTCTCTCAAGGTCTCGGGACTTCCACGCTCGTGGATAACGGTGGAGAAACGGACAATGACTGGGGTCTGTACACCCGGAGCTCTGAGGAAGTCTGCACACGTTAGGTTAGATATATCATGCGTGACCTCGAAGAAACCTTTTGCACTGGCTCCTCTTGCGTGGACCACACGCTCTGGAATACGCTCCCTGTCGAAGTTTGCAAGCTTCTCGACGAGATGGTAATCCTCAAGAAGTATAGGACCTGCCAAGATCCAACACAATCAGAAGTGTGTAGCGTTAACATCTTTTAATTACAGATGTAAACCATATGAAATGTTTATAGTAAGATAGAGAGGATACCTCTAGGTCCAACGGTCATGGAGGAGTTGTTGTTCCATACAGGAGCACCAGAGTTGGTGGTGAAGAATGGAGAGTTGTAAGAACTTGCCGGACGATACTGCATCAATCATAATAACCATTTATCAATGTTTTTCAAGATGAAGAGGTGAGAGACTAAGGAGAAAGTCGTTACCTTGTAAGGATCCATAAGTTTGATGAGAGCTGAGAAAGATAGAGAGAGTTTGGAGAGATTCAGAGATTTAGCAAAACGAGGAGATGATGATGATTTTAATATTTGCTTTGCCTATATATAAATGGCGTGTGTCTTTCTACCTTTGCGTTTTAAAGGTTATCGTTTTTTCTTATTATTTCTGATAAATATTTGAAAACTAAATACTGCAAACGTTATTTATTGTGGCGATAAAGTCAGAAACGTCTCGATGTTACATCAAAAAATAACGAATATTATCGAGAAATAAATTAACTAAGTTAACTCTTCAAAACTTATGAATAGAGGATGAAAAAACATGACATGTTTTTTGGCTCAAAATTACATTTATGTATTTTAAATTTTTGTTTAAAACCCAATTAATTTGTAGTTTGAACCTTGAAGGTATCATAATATTACTAACACCTTCAACTCGTGGGTAGCTCAAGACGATAAATTATACAATGTGATCAGAATCTAGAGACCCGAGAAGAAAGAGATGGTGATATTGTTAAAAATCTCTAAAAATCTCTTGAAAAAAAGGATGACAAAAACAATAAATAATGTATTTTCAAGTTTCAACCACAGAGAAGAAGAAAACGAGGACGGCATGGAGTTGTGGTTCCTTATCCGGTTCTTTTGGCTCTTTATTACAACCTTTTGGGTTAGTCTGGTTTTGATGACGTGGATGATTACTTGAGCTCCACGTGTGGTGGGATAATGTGAACGCCTCAGGCTGGAGCAGATTCCTCTTGAATTGATAATTGTTTTGTTTGTCTATGCGAGATGAGATTATCAATTTCCGAATAGTCCACCCCAGAACCTTCATGTTGTTTCTAAAGTTTTAAGTGATTTTAAGAACATCATTATCGTGGTCCTTAGACCAAGTCCTAAGCTATTTTGGGCTTAAAAAAATAAAAAAGCCTTAATTACCTAAGAACTGAGTCGCGAAAGTCCTTTGTTAAGAGATTTTTGGGTTGGTCCTTGTGGACGCGTGGCAGCGTCGGATTGGTCACTGCAACCTCTTCCTTTCCATCTTGTTCCTGAGTCGCGAAACCTGTCTTGTTCTTCTTTCCATCTTCTTCCTTCTTCTCTATTTGCCAAATCGATCGGTCAGTGCAACTGGTTAAACTCAAGCTGAACCTTATCAAACACTTTTACAGAGTTAAAGTTCTGATCGTGTCTCTTATCGTTTACCTCAAAACCCATCTCGATCCCAACTTCTCAGGTTTGCTTAATTCCTTCGGAACAAATGTAAAGTTTAGGGCTTTAGCCCAACTATGTACTGAAACTGTATTCACCTTTGTGCAGGTTCAATTAAAAGACCTTACTTTATAACGAAGAACGTTCCCAATTCAAAGCATGTACCTTTAGACTAGTGTGATAGTGACTGTAATCGTAGAAAAGGATTTGTTTTTTTAGCTGTTAGTGTGATTTAGTAAGAAAAGGTTAGAATTTTAGTGAGAATGGGTAATAAGCTAGTGGGAAGGAGAAGGCAAGTGGTGGAAGAAAAGTATACAAAGCCACAGGGTTTGTATGTGAACAGAGATGTGGACATTAAAAAGCTTAGGAAACTGATTCTACAACTGGTACCAATGTTGTTCGTGAGGGTCATCGACGCGAGGACCGATGGTGAAGACGGTGGGGATGGCGAAAGGGAGTTTCTCGGAACTCATGCTGGACCTCGAAGGTGTAGTTGACAGGAAAAACGTCGAAGACGGGGCAAGACTGCCATGGAAAGACCCATGACTTCTTGGCGAGCTTGATGTCCTTGATCCCACCACCGGTGATGGAGAGGTACTCCGATACTCTTGCGACTTTGTAACTCATACTTCTTCTTTGAGATTTGTTAGGTTTTGTTTGTGTATCTGCGTGTACAGAGAGAGATATCATATGTTACTTAGATGGAAGCAGCTAACCAGTGGAGGTCGAAAGTAATCGAAAGGGAAGACACTTGTCTTGTTCTTCATGTTTGTTTCTCTTGTTATTTGTTCTCATTCTATGGTTGTTTTCATGTTCTTGTCTTAATATATCATTTAATCTACATGTGCTTGTTTCAAGTTCCATCTCAAACTCTTTCTTCCATCTCAAGTTAAATTATCTAAGAGACAACAAAAATCTTTAGCAATAATCTAAACATTTAGTAATGTATCTTAAGTTTGTTTCTTAATCTAAAAAAACTAATAAAATATACTAAAATATATCATTTTGATCCTAGCAATAAGGATGCTCTAAGACATTTCATTAAACAGAAAAGTACCACACGTTTATTCACCCACCCACGTATGGCAAAGTATGGTCGCCTAACAAAACATGCACATTGGGTTACTCAACCCCCATTGGTTATAGAGAAACAAAAAAAAGTAAGTGTACATATAACAAAACACTATCATGATTACTAAGCAAGCTGATCTAAATTGACAAACCATGTTAGCTATAGACTTTGACAAATATAACAATATAAACTATAAAGTTTTTGATCTTCTTTTCTTCCATCTTAGTTTTTTGATCTTGTAAATATGAATAAGAATTACCAAGTGAGCTAGAAAAAAAGAGAGGGAGCAATTGAACCCATAGTGATTTGTGAGTACACTAGCCCAAAAGCTCCACCGAATTAAAACGACACGGCAATATCGCAAAGGTGTCAAGCGGGCCAATATTTCTGGGCTGGACCAAATACCAAACACGATTCTACAACTTAAACTATTCCTATGTAGGTTATCTATACTATTAAAGCATGTTCGTATTTTTAAAATTTTGGCTTGTGATCAAATATGAATATATATGAAATTAAAAAAAAATTATGTTTTTTCTAATAACCATTTATCCATTTTCTCCAAACTGCATTATAAAAAATTCAACAAAGTTTTAGGAATCACACGTTTATTCAATTTCATATTATATTAATAAGTGTATGAATAATTAATTAATTTTAAAAAATATTATCAGATTTTCCGAGTTTTTATTGGATTAATTGGTATCAGATCACGGGTTTGTAGCAAATTGAGTTTATCGATTTTTTAATTACTTTATTTTTTCATAAAAAACAAATCTAATTATATATGAATCACCAGATATATCGGTTCAACTATGGGTTAAAGTCGAATAAAAACACTACCTATATTAGAACAAATTTTAAATTATAATTTTTCCAATTAAAAAGTTTTAAATTCATGTAAATTTTTTTTCTCGAAACCGTTAACAAAGCAAAAAACGCGGATCAAAATCTAGTATACTATTATATTTGAAGTAATCTTGGTTTTTATGAAGTGTCCGGATATTATACTTGAAGTAAAAGTGTCCGGTTTCTTTAGTTTCCTAACTAATCTTGAAGTAAGAAGGTTCTTGGTAAGAATTTTTCACAGGCCTACCTTTAGGCTAATTATTGGATCAACCTCATGATCAAATAGACCGCATATGGTTACGGCTGATTTGTTTTTGAGTGTGTCAAACAGCTACTGAGCTACATTTGATGAAGTCCACATTATTAAGCTGGTTTAACAAGTTGTAGTATACATGATATGGAAACAGCCTGTTGATCGATTATGTTCGTCTCCTTCACAAGAATCACCATAGTGTCACTAGGTTCATGTTCTTCTAAAAGTCAAAAGGATACATAGACTCTTTTTAGTTCCTGTGGTCGACTGTTTCATGTTTTGTCTCCGCCTTCAAAAGTATTTGCTAGAAGCTTGTAAGGTTTGATTTCCTCAAAAAAAATTCCCTTTATAAAAGGCAACATTTTCTTTAAATTTAATATTAAATTATTAGCCATAACCAGAAACAGCTGGGAATCTGAAATATTTGAGAACACCAGGTTTATAATCATAGTTAACTTTGTTTGGATAATATACGCCCTTTTTAATATAAAAAATGCTAGATTAAGGGGACGTACATTTCAAATAAAGTATTACTTATATGAAAACTCTTGGAAGCATATGAAATCTCGATGCAACATTGTAACCGTCAACCGAAGTAGAATGGCCAGGCAAGATTCTGTACTTTTTTTTTCTTTGAAACTCAGATGATGTACTACTATATATATGTTTTCTTTAAGTTTAAATATACAAAAAGACTTGTATGATAATTAAGCTAAGTTCATACACATGACACATTAGCTACTAATACCATGTGTGACAAAAAAAAAGCTACTAATACCATATGTAGTAGTAGCACTCGACAGGACACCTAATAAGAGTACAATCCACAAAATAAACGTATTCACTACATTATTATGTACGATATGTTAAACATGTATTGTGTTATATTCTTTCTGTGTGCGTGATTGAACTTAGACATCCGTGATCCGCCACAAGTTTTAACTTAAAAGCAGTGGCCTGGCCGTTTTGTAATAATAATTAAAAATAACATTCTGAAAACGAGGACCACCTTTTAAAGAGTTGGAGAAAGACAGATGTTGTAGATGAATCTAGCCGTTACCCGAAGTGGTACACGTGGCACCATTTGAGTGAACGAAGGAAGAGATCTGACCTGTCTTTTGCCCAACTGATGTGGAAACAGTGACGTGGATGTCTTGGAGATAAAGATTGGGCGAGAGAGGTTGTCCTTGTGGTAGGTTATTTCCTTGAACTTCAATTTTTATCCTAATTAACTCAATATATATAACAAATTAATCGTAACCCACTTATTTTCTGGAGAAAGAACATAAATCAAAGGATTGGCAGCCAGATCATGTTTAAGATATGATTCATTATCACATGCAATGATATCGTCTGAACCAAAAATATGATCCCACCTCCTACGATAATATTCCCACCAGCTTTGGCTAATCAATTTTCAAGTTAAATATAGACACAGCCAATCACTCAGAGTCTCAGACCTCTCTGCGTTGAAGATACAAATGAATATGCATTAATATTTGGATTATTTTTAAGCTTACATAATTTTCCTTATATAATTTATAATGAGAAAACTCAGTCTTTAACCAAAAAAAAAAAACTCATACAGTCATGGAAAAGGAAGATAACAATAATCAGTTTCCATGATTGCACAGCGACCTGGCTTATCTTCTGTCACAAAGACAGCATAATTTCAAATCAAATATTTCTGGTGTACTGTACTTCCATGATGGTGTATTAGTTAAAGTAATTTCTGTGTCTATATAGAAAGTAAAAGTATTTCTATCATGTTAATATGTTCACATTTGCGTAAGGGTAAAAAGTAAGTGTTTTTTTAAAAGTAAGTGTTAATAATTGTATTCCAGAAAGTGATTAGTTAGCAAGTAACTATGGACATTAAAAAAAGAAAATTGATTAGGGCTCGGAGGATAAGAACAAATGTTCTATTCACGTATTAAAAAAGCAGTAGGGTTTACTAATACTCTAGAGCATGAGCAATTGAGTGTTCTTCCCCAAAACTCTCAAAAGTATTATTTTAATTAATAATAATGTATTTTTGTGAACCAATTAAATTAAGATAAATAAGAAAAAAAAAGTATGAAAACATATTCTAAACTTTTTTTTAAATCTTACTTTACTAATTTTTATTAATTATTTTGAGAGCATTAGAGGAGAGTTTCCCATTGCAAATGCTCTGCTATCATATAATCTGCTTTTCTAAGCATAAATAAAATTTGAAATTACTTTGTTTTGGGACTTGGATGGACCATAACGGTAATAATTACTGGTTATGGTCTTAGGGCATCTCCAACCCCACTCCATAATTTACTCCAAATTGAGAAATGAAGTTGAAAATGGAGTGGAAAATGGAGTGATGACAAAAAAATAAAAACATTACTCGGAGTAAATGTAACAAAAAAATAAAAACATTACTCGGTTTATATTACCATTCATGGACGTTTATATATATGTAACATAAAAAAAGTTCAGCTTAATGTCAAAGAAATCCCTGAATCCTGATAATTGTTCGAATAGTAACCATATAAAATAACAAGTTACAAGTATTGGTTTCTTATGGGCAAAAAGTCTGGTAGATTTGATTTTGAGGCATGAATTTCGTTTTTGTTTGCTATAACAACATCTATATTATCAAAACTGAACTATATGTGAGAATTATTTGGAAACATAAATACTAGTATAAAAAGAGTATCATGTTTTTTGTAAATATGGATAGTTGTATGTTAAAAAAAGTAATAGGTTTATGTTATTAAAAAAATTGAAAATTCATTATATTATGAGAAATTATTTACATAGGTCAATTTTAAAATATATGAAAATTGTCCAATCTAATTAATTACCTAAAAACATTTTTTGTCTAAAATAATCAGAAAACAAATTTAAACTTTATATTCATATTTTAAATCAAAATAATAATTTAAAATTAATTTATATCAAAAATTAATTTAAAATATAAATATATTCACGATTTTTACTGAAATATTTTTCAATAAACATCAAAAAATATTTTCAATATATATAAGAAACCTATAATACAAGTCTAATTTCAAATACTGACTTAAATTATGGTTTTTATATATCATATTAAATTTTAAAAATATATTATATATAATTATTTATATGATGATATGTATAAAATATTATTAATTATATGATGGTACATATAAAATACGATTAATTATATGATGATATATATATATAATATATAATAGTGATTAAAAAATAAATAATAACATATTTTGAAAAATATCCGCAAGGTCGCGAAGATCAAATTCTAATTTCTGTTAAAAGTACATGATGAATCTCTAAATACTTTTTGTTCAAAAAGGAGAGTATCTAAATACTTTTAAAATAACAATATAAAATTAAAAATCAGTGAAAGACAAATTAAAAACTTTACAATTTCACGAGAATCCCATAATCAACTTATTTATCACATTAATTGGGTTTTATTTCTGTAAAATTTTAATACTTTAAAAAGTCGATAAATTTACATGGTTAAAGATACTCGAATGCATACAAACAAACATATGGTTTGAGATTTTCAAGGAAAGTTTTAGAAAATTTCTTCAGAATATTCTTAGCATAGAGTATCATCCACGAGTGAATAATTTATCTTTACTAATTTTGTCAAAAGTGTACCACACCATCAATCAAATCCATCTCCCTCTTTCTTGTTTTGTATAGAAGATGATCCTTTTTAACCACCACAAATAATATGTTCTTCTAAGATTATTCCTGCTATAACAAGTATCCGAAGAGTTTAAACCAAACAAAAGGTTCAATAGCCGTTAAGTAGTCGGAAAGTAGCTAGTTTAGATAGGTAAATACTAACCACTTGGAAAATCAACATTTTACCTAAATAACGTTATTTGGTAAATAAATTAAAAAAACAAGAAGAAAGTTGCAAGAAAAGGAGAATGGACAATAAAAGACAAAGAAATCGATATAACCGTTTGAGAAGAAGAAGAGAGAAAAGGGTCGGATGACAGGCTGACGAGAAAACCTTACACCTCATTTCTATCATTAACCCCCTCACATGGCTTACCTGTACACTTGGGTTCCACCATCTTCTACTTTTTTCTATCCCTTTTCAAATTGTATTAACCCCAAAAAAATTATTCAGCAAATCTTAATTTACATTATTCTCTCGCATTTTGTTTTATTATCAGAAAATATTCACAAATCCAGAACCGCAGAAGATTTTGTCTATACCCACCTTTGATTTTTATTTCGTATCATCACTGTCAGATAATACTAAATGTTAATTATTTGGTATATAGTGCCTGTAATAATGCACAAAAATACAAAAGCAAAAAAAAGAAACAATAAACCATAAATTTATCTAGTACTGTAACTATTCCTTTGTGATCTAATGATCTTATAAATGCCTTGATTATTCGTTATTAACTAGAACGAGAAAGTTCTAAGTACGATTTTACGTTTAAGAGGTAATCATCTGACATTCAAATTCCCAAAACTCTTAAGAAACTTTCCCATTATAGATTAAGACAGCATCAACCGTACAAATCGTAATAATTTTCTTACAGAGCTGTTTAAGATAATGACCAAATAACTAAAATAAATAAACACAAGACAATACCGAAAATACCCTTGACTTATCCATGGCACTTGCACGGTTCTTTTTAAAAGGCAGAAGAGAGACACACTGTCGTCGTCACTCACCACCACTCAATTCTAGCAAAAAACTCCATACCTATCTAGAGAGAGAAAGAAACTCAAGGTTTCTAGAGAGATGTCGAAAGAAGTGAGCGAAGAGGGACACACTCAAAGCCATGGAAAAGACTACGTCGATCCTCCACCAGCTCCCTTTCTCGACATGGGTGAGCTCAAGTCTTGGTCTTTCTACAGAGCCCTCATCGCAGAGTTCGTCGCCACCCTCCTCTTCCTCTACGTCACCATAGCCACCGTCATCGGACACAAGAAGCAAACCGGTCCTTGCGACGGCGTTGGTCTACTCGGTATCGCTTGGGCTTTCGGTGGTATGATCTTCGTCCTCGTTTACTGCACCGCCGGTATCTCTGGTAAGTTATCATCATCCTTCCTTCTTTATTACACGTTTCGTTGTCTTTATTACTAATCTTGTTCTTGGTTCTGTTGTTCTCAGGTGGTCACATCAACCCAGCTGTGACTTTCGGTCTGTTCTTGGCACGTAAGGTGTCTCTGGTGAGAGCTGTTGGGTACATGATAGCTCAGTGTCTTGGAGCTATTTGTGGTGTGGGTTTCGTGAAGGCTTTCATGAAGACTCCTTACAACACTCTTGGAGGCGGAGCTAACACTGTGGCCCCTGGTTACAACAAAGGAACTGCTCTCGGAGCTGAGATCATTGGAACTTTCGTCCTCGTTTACACCGTCTTCTCTGCCACTGACCCTAAGAGAAGCGCTCGTGACTCTCACATCCCTGTAAGTCTTTTCATTATCTATAAAGTTTTTTTGTGATATAGTTTTGTTTAATCTCATATGGGTTTGTGAAAATTCTGATAATGTTTTGAATCCCTTTAGGGTTTTATGTTTAATCTTATTATAATCTGAAATGGTTCTGTAAAGATTCTTAATAAAGTTTGGATCTTTTGGAGATAATGATAAAGTTTTGGTTTAATCTGCTAAATTTTAGATTATTTTAACAGTTTTATCATGAACTTTGAAATAGTATCAAATGGGTTTGTATGTGTGTACCTTTGATAATGTTTGAATCGAATGTATGGTTTTATGATTAACTTGCTTTAATCTGAAATGAGTCTTTAAAGATTCTGACCAAAGTTTGAATTGTTTGGTGTTAATGGTAAAGTTTATGATTAAATCTTGATGTAATCTGAAATGGGTCTTTAAAGAACTAAATATTCTGACTGAAGTTTGAATCTTTTGGTGTTAATGGTAAAGTTTGTGTCTATGTAGTTTTAACTTATTTTTGGTGGGTTATTTTGTTTTGTGATTAGGTTTTGGCTCCACTTCCAATTGGATTCGCTGTGTTCATGGTGCATTTGGCTACTATCCCCATTACTGGAACTGGAATTAACCCAGCTAGAAGCTTTGGTGCTGCTGTTATTTACAACAACGAGAAGGCATGGGATGACCATGTAAAGTCTTTACTTATCATCATCATCATTTGTGCATTATATATTGTTAAAGTAATTCGCTTCTCTAATGATTTGATGTTCTCATGTTTTTTTGTAGTGGATCTTCTGGGTTGGTCCGTTCTTGGGAGCACTAGCAGCAGCAGCTTACCATCAATACATTTTGAGAGCAGCAGCAGTTAAGGCCTTGGCCTCATTCAGAAGCAGTGCTACAAACTGATGATGAAGTGTGAATTTACCCACTTAGTGGAGGATTAAATGTTACTTTATTTGTTGCTTTTGTGTGTTATGAGAAAGAATTTAAGTTGGTGGATGGATGATGTTAATTATGAAATGGGTCTATGCTTTCTTTCTTTCCTTTATTGTTTTCGTTTAAAAGAAAAACCCACTTTGTTAGTTTTCAATAGTTTAGTTTTGGTGTGTCTTGTGAATCATTTGGCTTATTATATCAGTTATCTTTTTATTTCTCACATCCAGTTCAAGACTATCATCACTATATTGTATTATTCTACAATATAAGATTTCTCGCAACCTTATCCGCAACGTAGAAACAAAATACAAAATTTTTGGCTGAACATGCTGTATTATTGTCTATAGGAGAGGCGTGGTGGGTTCATCGATTTCATATCAGTATCCTCGGTTTCTCAACAAACCAATTAGTCAGTGACATGTGTACTTTCGTATCAGAGTCGAGTACGTATAATGCGTAACGGCTGTTTCTCGATTGTTCCTTTTATTTTTTTGTCACGTTTCTCGATTGTTCCTTGGATTCCATTTTCCTACGATTAAACTTTTTTCGCTAAACTCTTTTCTCATGCTTCTTTTTAGTCTTTTCCTTCGAATAAAAAATTATACTCCCTCTATTTCAGTATAGTTGATGTTTTAGAAGGATAATTTTGTTTCAAATTAGATGAAGTTTTGAGATTTTAAAGTTAACTTTAACTTTATTGGAAACTGTTAAATCAATTAGATTTCACTGTGTTTTTTATTATTGGTTAATTGATTCTAAAATAATTTTTTAAAATAACATTTTTAGAAAAATCTAGTTTCCTTAATCTTTGTGCACTAAGGCAAAACATCAAGTATTATGAAACAGAGGGAGTAATATACTAAAAACAAAAACTTTTCATTTCTTTTCTTTTCGTGTAGGGATAAAAAAATGAAGCCAATGGGTTATTACAACCAGACAAACAACTATACATTAAGGGCATGACTGGTGTAACCGCAACGATTGCAGTTGCGGTTGCGGGAGTTTGCGGGTGTGAGTGGTTGCGATTTTAAGCGTTTTCTAGAGATTTGTACGACTGGTACAACGGTTAGAAATTGTTGCGTTTACGGAACTCTTATGACTGGTAAACTACCAAACGAAACATCTGTTAAATAATAATTTAACAATATTTACATTTTATATAATTATAAAAATATTAAAAAGTATAATAATATAATAAATATAAAATTTATATTTATAAAATCATCTTATTAAATTTTAAAAAATTTATAGAAAATATTTTGGTTTTAAAATTTTATAATATAAATTGAAATATAATATGTATACATTTTAAAATTTCAATTATTTCAATTTTAAACTTTTATTGGATATTTTTAGTATTATTTTTATTTATTCTGTTTTTAAAGAAAAAAGTTTTATCCTCCCGCAACCACTCGCAACCGCAAACATTTGCTGGAACCAACTTTTGATTTTAAGTGGTTCGGAGCGGTTTGAAGCGATTTATAGCGTTTTTTGTGATTGTTTCGAAACGCCAACAACCGCTACAAATCGCAAAAACTGCGTTTACGGGTGGTAACAGGAAAACCAGTCAGCCCCTAAGCCCATTTTCCACCGCACTAAACCTTTTGACGCATGTCACGTAGCTAATATTCACCACATGGGTAAAAACTCCGTTAAGTGAATATTGCAGGTATTATTACTGTTTTATAGACCCACACTACCTGTTTATGTTTGGACTTTATTGAGAAGTGATCTGTATTCGGGACTATACCAACTCAACAAATTGTTTTCTATCTAAAATAATTGAATTATTTGTCTTGACAAAAAATAGTTGTGAATTTTTTTCTAAAACGATCACAATCACATGAATTGGGGGTAGAAACAATGTCACGTCTTGTCTTTTCAGCAAAGTGAAACACAGAGAGGAGAAGGGACCACAACAACAGCCTAGCATCTACCCTTTACTGGTTATCACGCCTTTTCGGCTCTGTTTTTGAAAATACTTAGCCGTTATGAAACCTTTTCTTCGTTATCTCTTCTTAGCTTCCGACATGGTCCATTCATTTTCAAGTTTGTAAACCCTAAACCTTATTCGCTTATGAGCCATGTTCTTAAATAAATGGCCGTAAGGGTTTTGTTTTCTATTTCTTTTATGGATTCTGGAGACAATGTTGCAAGCTGCAACTTCCAACAAAGCCTTCTAGACCTGGACAACCAAAGACGTATATGATTCAAAATGGAAAAAAAATATCTGAATAGATTCTATAATACATTATTATTGCATAAAATTTATCCGAATCTAAAATGTAATTAAGTAAATCTAAGCAAACATTCTAAAAACCCAAAAATCCAAAACCCTCAAATGAAAATCAGAAATAAGTATTTGACACTTAAACTGATAGTTTAAATATTTAATTCCATGTTTATTTTGATATAGTATACAAATAAATATTTAAAACTTAAAGTACTTAAAATACTTAATTCTATGTTTATTTTGATATAATATTTAAAATTATCTGCATTCGAAATAAAATAAACCAAATCCGAAACAAGTTTAGTTATAAATAAATTTTAACATTTTTACGAATTATAACTGAATTGAAGGGTTAGTAAACAAATATTATCCATTCAGCCCGTAAAGTTGAATATGGAACTTGAAAACTTGAAAAAAATTCAAATGAATTTGTTCAGAGTACTCGAATATCTGTCTTATATCTACTGTATTTTTTTTTCTGAAATCATATTCCAAAATCAACTTTAAAAAACAACAACTAATGCGAAAACAAATTAATCAAGCAAAATTCTGTTGAATCACCAAAATATTTTATAGCATGCACTTGTTAACTAGTATATACTCAAATTCTTTTGAGTCTAGATTTCAATACTTCAGTTTTGTAGAAGATTGATTAAACGCAGACTCCTTTAAAAGTTGACGACTTTTTGGTTTGTAATTTGATGTTCGGAATTATTTTTCTGGAGTCGACAAAAACACACATATTATAGAAATTAAGAAACATAAGAAAGCTATAGCGATGACAAAAAAAAAAGAAGCAAAAATTCGTTGTCAAAGGTGATTTGAAGCGAAAACCAATTTGTTGTTGACATCATTTATCATCTTCTGTGTTTTGTCTTGTGAATCCTTTACAACTATTGATCTCACTAGTAGTTAGGACTTAATCTCAATGACGTTAATTAAATATTACTCATGTTAATATGTTATGCAAAAAGACCAAGCAC
The DNA here is from genome assembly GCA_019706035.1 of Raphanus raphanistrum subsp. raphanistrum. NCBI lineage: Eukaryota > Viridiplantae > Streptophyta > Magnoliopsida > Brassicales > Brassicaceae > Raphanus > Raphanus raphanistrum. Next base: position 28,111,923 of record CM033987.1, on the reverse strand, counting down.
ATATCTCTTTCGGGGATTCTCGTTCAGTTTCGCCGTTTTACGCTTAGTCTTCGCTCGTGAGCTGCCTATTGGGCCATTTTGCAGAGGGCTTCAATATAAAGGCCACATGAGTAACTGAAATCTAGTGGCATTGCCGCAAATAACAAAGTTGGTTTGTCCAACGGCTTAAGAAATAAGAACAGAGCAGAAGTTAAGACAGAGAGGCTGTAAGATAATATTCTTACATTATTTCTCTGTGTTAGATTTTCTCAGTATACATTTTAACTATCTCCACAAAATTATCGTTTTGACATTTTCAAAAACAACTAGTTTTGACCAAGTGATTAACAAAAACATCCTCTGCATAAGCCACTTGCAGATTCAGAACATATCTTTCGTTACATAACAAAACTCAAAACAACCTATATTCTTAAAATCATTCCATTAGAGAAAACGAAAGAAACTAAAAAATAAAAGAGCATTTGCATTCAAAAGCCAAACATTTTTATTAGCAACAACAAGACACATCAACAACGTTACTAATAAATAAACATTCAGCTTAGTGATATAAAACCATCTTTACCCATATACTTTTAACCTATGAAAACTCATTGTAGAGTATTTAAATATTGTGCTACTACTTACTATTAACACTTAACAACATCACAATCACACAACACAAAACTCACAGAAGCTCATCTATAAACGTTTTACCTTTAAATTTCTCCATTTTGAATCCTATTTTCTCCATCCTCACCCATTCACTCTCCATCTCAACCATCATGGCCCGTGTCTCCTCGATCCGGGCCCTCGCTTTGGCCACTTCCTCCTCCATCCGAACCAAATCTGCTTCTTGAGCTTCAAGCTCTTCTCTCGTAGCTTTCACTAAACCCTCTTGCCTCTCTTTTTCACTATCTACATCTTCTTGACACCGTGCAAACTCCTCAAGAACCAAACGCAGCCAAGCAACTTCGATGTTCACCGACTCCAAGTCTTTGAGAACAGCCAACATCTCTTTGACTTTGACTTTGGTCAACTTCCCGACCGGGGTTGACTTAAGTTCTTGCATCAACGAACATAAACACTCGAGGTAACGAGAACGCATTGATCCCGACTCCAGCTTACAGTTCTGAGCAATGTCTCCATGTTTCTCGATGATAGCTCTTAGGATTGCTGCCAAACCCGATCTCACTCTGTATTTCCCGACAGAGACGATAGTGTCAGACATTACTGACTCAAGATCGAGCTCTACTCCAATTTCATTGTTATTTTCTTCATCTTCATCATCATCATCACTGTTATCACCACTATTAAATAATGTAGTTTCACTGTCTGCTTCATTCTTTCCTTCTTGTTTTTCCGGTTTAGGTGATACCGGTTTGCTTTTATCAACCTTCACAAATATGGTAGAAATATTAAGAAACATCTAATATAGATGAATATATGGAATCATGGACAAGAGTAAGAGATGATTATACCAATTTTTTTGGGGAAAGAGGAATGATCTGAGAGAGCTTCTTCTCCGGTTTATGCTTAAAGAAATCATCGGATGATGAAGAGGAGAAATACTTATTCGTATCAGAAACTATCTTGTTCTTCACAGCAACTGCATGGTGAACCTTAGTTGAATTAGCGTTTCCAAAGCTGCCTCCACCATTTTGATATGGCCTTGCAGATAACGGTGTAAGCGGTTGTGGATATGATTCATTCTTTTTCCTACCAAAACTCCCTGAGAAACTAAGAGCCTTTAAACCTGTAATAAAAAATAACAACAATATATAAACTATTTCTTGAAAAAATAAAAGAACTTACAAAAGAGAAAACAATGATCAGAAAAAAGAAGAAAATGACCTACCTTGCTTCTTAGTCTTCTTCTTGACATGGCCTTGAGCAATTTTCTCTAGACAAGCTGAAGCACATTCATGGAAAGGATTGTCTGAGTATACGCAATCCGGATGAGCTTTTTGATTGAAATCCATAGCTTTTGATGAGTGTCACAACTTCAGTTAGAACGCAAGAAACTGCAATCAAGACCTTATAAGCAACATAAGAGCGTCAGTTTTGTGGTTTCATATGAATGAACATATCATATCGAGGGATATGTGTATAAAAGGTCAAAGCTATACTCAATAGTTTCAACAAATAGGTCAAAAAAAGATTAGACACTGGACTTACAATATACAATAAACTCCAACGAAATAGGATTCCTTTCAGATTTCACCAACCCGCTTATTCATTGTTTTATATGAAAGAAAAGGTAAAGAGAGACTTAAGTGAGTTAAAAGTAGAGAGTTTCACCAGATATATATCCAGAAAGAAATTTCTTGAGACTAATGGTGAGTTTGATCCCCACAAAACTCATGGTGGAAAGATACAAAGACGACTTTTCCTTTTGGTTTCTTCCTCCGACCACACAAATATTGTAAGTACAATTTTCCAAGTGTCTAAATTTCAACGAAGGAAGCACTCATTTGTTGACTAAGACCAGCGTTAAAAGGTAGATTACTTTGACCGGCTTGTTTTTAAGGTCCAGGATCATAATATATTTTTTTTAAATATAAAATTTCGTTTTCATTGATTGTGTTCTTCTGTCACAAAGTTCCTAAGACAATAAAACAGTTTCCAGCACTTTTCATGATCGATCATAGAATCATATATAAACCCACAATTCTAAGCAAGAACAAGAATTGATCTGTTTATGAAAGAAACAAAATTCTATTCACATTAATGCAAATTTACATACAGAAAATGAAAATTGAGAGAGAGATATATACCAGGCGTAACTGGAAGATGGAAAAAGGGAAAATATAAAATGAATAAAAAATTTCACAATTAAAAGTTCTAGTATATTTATATATGGTTTTTATATACTCCTTTCATTTCAAAATGATCTATCTTTAAAAAAAAAACTAGATCTGGACCGGCATAACTGTGCGGATTTTTATTTTCATCTTTATTTAATTTAATTATTTCTATATTTTTTCAAATAAAATAAATTGTATAGTTTTTATATTATTTAATTAAAACTCACACGTATTTGTTGATTTTTATTTTATATATATTTTGTTGGATTTGTCTTTGATAAACTAATATATGCAAAGTTCAACAATTTATTAATTATTTTATATTTTGTTTATATATTATTAAAAATAATATTTACATGTAAGTCTCAATTTAAATTTAAGTAATAATAAAAGTAATTATTATTTAGTATTTTATTTGAAATTTATAATAATTTAAAAATATTCAGATACACTAATCTTTAAGCATTTAGTATTAGATATCTATAGATATGATATAATAAGATATTGAGTATTAAATAAAATTTGATATTTTTTAATATGTTTGATTTGAAGGTATATATTAGAACATAAGTTATAATATAATTCAAACATATGTAAATTTAAATTGGGCTTTACATAAATATTGAAATCTTCTTATCTATTAAAACAATATACATCTTATAAATGAGTCAATATAGTAATTCAATATATCAAATAGATCATTATTAATTAGTGTTCAATTCTTGTGCCCAAAAGTATAGGAACTGATTTTTTCGGAAAAACACATACGTACAGTTTAGCATGTATATTTTTAGTGTATATCAGGATTTTATAAGTAAATATATTGTTATGTTTAAATAACTGAGAGTTATAATTTCATTAAATTTTATACATGGTTTACGAATATAAATACCTTATGATATTCTAAATGACAGTTTTTTTTTAAAAAAAAAGTTAATTTATTAATTCTATATAATTTTCTATTTAGTTTATATAATACTTCTATTTTAATATAGTATAGACTATAATTAGAAAGTTTATGAAAATAGCATACAGATTTTTAAATTTCGTTAAAATCTCAATTAAAACTAATTTGAATAATATTATGCCTTCTAGTTACGAAATTACTGCATTATTATATCAAAATATTTAAATTTTAGTAGAATTTTGTTAGATTTTTGTCAATAAATTTGCTATAATTAAAAATAAAATTAAAACAGTTCTATAAGTGAAGTTGTTATATATGTTGAGTATATAAGATGTGATATTTTAATGATACCAAAATGATATGAAATTTTATTTTCTAATAAAGGTCCATTTACTTAAAAAACACACATGAATGAGAAAAAAATCACACATGAATGAAAAGTTATGACTTCTCTTTTAATATAATAAATTGTTTCTAAAAGATATATATTTTACATTTTCAATAATGCATGTAATAATGATAAATTGTACATTCTCAACTCACCATCATTCAGCAGAGGACAGATCAGACCTCAACCAGCAAACGAACCAGTCGGAAGATCAATAACATGCATGACGGACGCGGCCTGGAACAATGATCTGAAAATGGCAGGTCTGGCATGGACTTTCTCATGAACATCACCAGCGGCTCGAGTGAAGGATCTCTGGATCAAAGCTTTGTAGGTTTGCCACTTGTAGCGGATGCCCTTGCAATTCGATTTGCTCGGCTCTCTGCATGGCTCAGAGCCTCATATCTTAGAGATCCTGAGTACTCAACGTATTCCGACAACCTAACGCTCATCAGAACAATCTCATCCATCATCCAATCAAAGGAAATTGTCGAAATCGTGGCGGACTTCAATATCTTCTGGATTTGATTCTATCTCTTTCTGTCATGTTTCTCGTGAGAAGAATATTGTACGAATCTCTAGCTAAAAGAGTTCTTCAGACTGTTTTGACCTGTATGTGAACTTTAAAGATGGGTTTGTAATGGACTCATACTCTTTTTGTGTTTTCCTGTTTTTAATGAAATATTCAGTAACAAAAAAAATGCTCTTAATAGTTTTATAAAATATCAAATTAAGTGTGTCTATAGACTACAAAAACTCTTTATTTATAAGCTCACATATGAGACTTATAATCCTATAAGGAATATGAAAAACAAAAACTATCAAAAGGAGATTATGAGAGAATGAAAAAAATATAATGAAAGCCAAATAACAATAAGAGATGTACGCGCGCTGCATCAAATTATCACAAACGTTTTGACTTTTCTCAAAGGAAACTATATTGGTTTATCTCTTCCTAAGCTAGGATCCAACACTTTTTTTTTTTGTAACCGGAGGATCCAACACTTTCATATCATCCTTTCGTTTTTGTTTTTAAATGCGAAACGTAAACACAATTTTGTTTATTTTCTTTTACAGTTTTGTGATGATGTTTGACAAACCGACAAAGATAGGTCGTATTATATGGGAATACAAAGATAAATTTTAACTTGTTAATATGAATTCAAACTTAAACGCAATATAGACCAATCCAGTATATATCTTATGTATATTTCTCAAAAAATATCATATATAGTTTAAGAAAAACAACAACAATTAAAAGCAAGTTACTACTTACAAGTGCAAGTCCGAATGAAGCAACGGGATTATTAAAGCATGTGAAAATACAAAGAGCAGACACAATAGACTCAACACGGCTGGTACTCAAACAAACTTGATTATGACACAACACAATCACTCAAACTTAACTATAACTCCTCCCATACCGATAATCATAAATATATTTAGGTTTATCTCTTCCCCTGCTTGGATCCAACCCTTTTCATATCCTCCATTTATGGATACGCGATGATAACACAGTGAACATCATCAATGTCCCTAACTTCATATCGAGCAAAATCAGCTTTGTTAAGAACAAAGTCCCACTCTTTCAAAGTCCGTTCTCTGCCTGTGGTTGTGTGAGCCATAATCGTTATATCAAGCATCAATCTGACATACTCTAACTTTTCATCTCTTTCTTCCACCATCATCGTCTTTTTCTTGTCTCTGATTATAGATTCCACTATAAACACTTTTCCAATATTTGCTTCTTTGCAATTCTTCAATATTTTAATGCAATCTTTGTCTCCCCAATCGTGTAACACCCACTATCATCATTTGATTCATTTTCCAAATATTACTTAAATTAGACCACGTATTTGATAGACAATTACTAATACCATGCTTTAAAATATGAATGAACTTTGTAGTGTATATATTAAGGAAAACAAATATCTTTAGTCAGTGGTTAAAGATATAATTTGGGAAACAAAGTTCTGTCAAAATATTTTTAGAAATTACATTATACAGCCATGTTAACATACTACAATAAAAACTCTATAAATTAATAATGTTAGGAATTCAAGAATTTATTAATTTATAGAGTTATTTATTTAAAGCTAATTTCCTTTTCTAAATTTATATTTATAAAGAAAAATATTTTTAGTGTAAAAAACTAAAAAGAATATTTTATTTATGATATTATATATTGGTTAAAGTTTATAGAGATATATTTTTACTAATTTTAATAGATTGTTGATGTATTTATGTATTTATGTATGATAATTACATATCATAGAATACAAATTCAGTTTTATATCTAGTTGGATAAAATTACAGATGAAATTTATTTTAAAGAAATATAAAAAAAATTTGTGTATGTCCATATAAAAAATTATATATAATATTATTAATTTACAATTTTAAGGAAACCATATATTTACTTAAAATATTATTATTTTATTATTTGTTGAATTATGTCGTATTAAACAGCGGCCATTTCGGTACCGAAAAATTTATTAATTCATGGAGTTTATTAATAAATCGAGTATTAAATATAGAGTTCCTACTATATAATATATAGAGATAAGAATATACGATATCATGTTATCTATCCCCTAGACTATATTTGAGAAGTGATTTTGCCATATGTCTTCTCTACAATCAGTTTCACAAAATAAATACGACATGGCTACTACAATTGATGACATGACTTTCGGAAAAATATGACATGGATAATTTAATTTAATGGTGATTTATATTTTTGGCAAACTTATTAGAATATGGTAATAATTCATATTACATTTAATATTGATATTTATTTTTGGTAATTTTTTTTAAAATATGGTAATAGCTCATACATCATCTATAAAATAAATATATTCATATATAACATTTCAAATTTCGAAATATTATTATTTTGTATAATTATACAATTTTTATTACTAAAACTTTCAAACAATTCTACAATTTTTTTTTAAAATAAATATCTAATAGTAAGATTATTAGTTTCTAATATATCAACAAATTTTATAAATATTTTTAGGCTAAAATATTTATAATTATATAATTTTATATCATTTTATTAGTTTTATAAAAAATGATTTAATATATATCAAATATATATTAAATATTAGTGAGATAAAATTTATTTTTAACTATAAGTTAGATTTAAAAAACATACATAACATATCAAATTCGAAATATTTTTTTTTATAATTAGACAATTTGTATTGCTAAAACTTTCAACCTAGACTATATTTGAGAAATGATTTTGCCATATGTCTTCTCTACAATTAGTTTCACAAAATAAATATGGCATGGCTACTATAATTGATGACATGATTTCCAGAAAAATATGACATGGATAATTTAATTTAATGTTGATTTATATTTTTGGCAAACTTATTAGAATATGGTAATAATTCATATTACATTTAATATTGATATTTCTTTTCGGTAAACTTTTTTAAAATATGGTAATAGCCCATACATCATCTATAAAATAAATATATTCATATATAGCATTTAAAATTTCGAAATATTATTATTTTGTATAATTATACAATTTTTATTACTAAAACTTTCAAAAAATTCTACAATTTTTTTTAAACAAATAAATATCTAATAGTAAGATTATTAGTTTCTTATATATCAACAAATTTTATAAATATTTTTAGGCTAAAAGTTTTATAATTATATAATTTTATATCATTTTATTAGTTTTATACAAAATGATTTAATACATATCAAATATATATTAAATATTAGTAAGATAAAATTTATTTTTAAAAATAAGATAGATTTAAAAAACATACATAACATATCAAATTCGAATTATTATTATTTTTTTATAATTATACAATTTGTATTACTAAAGCTTTCAAAAATTTTACAATTTTTAAAAAAATTAAATATCTAATCATAAGATTATTAGTTTCTTATATATCAACAAATTTTATAAATATTATTTAGGATTATTTTATTATAAGTATATAATTTTATATTATTTTATTAGTTTTATACAAATTGATTTAATATATATATCAAATATATATTAAATATTAGTAAAAAACTAGTAAAATCTATAATATCTAATAAAATTTATTTTTAAATATAAGTTAGATTTAAAAAATTTCTTACTGCACATGGTGCAGGAAAACACCTAGTTTAAATTATATGCATAAACAAAACTTTTTATTTACGTATTTTTCATCATTTTGTTATAGTTATTTGGCACTGGATAGTAGCCGCCATCAATTGATTCAGTAGCTTGGTATCATATCATGCACATTTCCGAAAGCATTCTTGTTTTTTTCGTTACTTAACTTTTGTAAATAAACCCTTTGACTCACCTGAACTCTTGTGCGGATATGACTATTTATGAAAAAAATTAAAGTATAATAATCTGGATAATATTTTATTAGTTTTAGGTAATATTTTGTGTATTTTTATGTTATTTTAATTATATTTTTAATTTATGATTTATTTAGTTGCAGTGTTTTAGTTTTGCAAAATATTTAACTTGGCGAGGATAGTCATTTACTGAAATTTTTTTCTCTCGTTTAAGTCCATTATGAGTGAAAGTTACATAACATAAATTAACAACACAAAAAACCAAATTAAAGAGTGAAAATTATATCTTTTAATCTAAATTGATAGTCTAAACACTAGAATGGTTGATTTTCCACTCTCACACATATTTTAAAGATTTTCATCCAACCGGAGAGAGAGAGAAGAGAGAGAAGTGAGATCTGAGAGAACCCCGTCGACGGCAGCGCGTCTGAGTGCGTGTCGGCGACGGTGGTTTCTTTTTCCGTTTGTATGGTTTTTTTTTTCTGTTTGTTCTGCCCGGCGGTCCTAACCAATATACTAGCGGATCTGGGTTAAGGTTTGGCTCCGGTGACGGTGGCTAATCGCCTCTCTCTGGTTTCGCGGTGAGGATAAGGATGGCGGGTTGTGGCTTCAAGTAGTGGTTCAGTTTAGTTTATGTGAGCTCCGGGATGGAGAGGCTCCAATAGTTCTCCAGTCGCCGTCAAGGTTCCGGGGGTAGAGGTGTCTAAAGCTCTGCACCGCCGGCAAGTCCCTGAAAGGTGGAGGCTTCCTCGGCTCCATCGTTGTCTGGTTTTGGTGCCCTAGGGTTTTAGGGTTTTTTCCTCTTGTTTTTATGTTTTCATTTTGGTTGTGGTGTTCGATCTGTAGTCGGAGTTGCGTTGAGGCTCTCTGATGGTATTTGGTGATGGTTTCCTTGGATCTACAAAGGGTTTTAAACGATTACGGTTGAGTCTCCGGTCTGTTCTGTGAAGGCTCGCCGTCGAAAGTGTAGACGACGAAGATGGATGTTATGGTGGTGGAGTCGTGTGTGCGGCGTCCTCTCCGGCAAGCTTCCTCAGATTGGATCTCGGTGTGAAGATCGATCGACGCGTGTGACGCGTGAGGAGGATGGAGACACGTGTTTGGTTTCGTGTGTCGGAGTGTCGACGTGTCGAGCCGAGTGGATCTCGAATTTGGTTTGTAGTTGGGCTTTAAGGCCCGTTTGTTTTTTGACTCTATTGTTGGGTTTGAGCTTTTAGGCTCTCCTTTATATTTCGGTTATTGGGCTTGGCCCTTTTATTAATATAATTAGATGGTAAAAAAAAATAAAAAAAACACTAGAATGGTTCTTTAGTTAAAAAAAAATTAACCTGCTTAATATATTATATTGGAAAAACATTTTTATAAAAAACATTTTTTGTTGTCTTTTGTGGCTTGACTTTCTTCGTCAGTAACAAAGAGTTTCAGACCAAGAGAAAAACCCTAGCCGTCAAGAGAGAAAAAGAGAGATTTTTTTATAGTTTCAAGCCGATGATAGGAGGCTTCTATAGCTCCGTCATCGGCTTGTTTGATTCGTTTTGCTTCTCTTTCTTTGATCTAATCTACTTCTGGTTATCTAATTTGTTTGCTTGCCGATTTATTTTAAATCTGGCAAAGTTTTTTATTGTTCTCTTGTATGCTTCTTCTAATGGATTTGGGAAGACAAAAGTTTCGGTTCAATTGAACCGTTTAGAAAAAGTAATCGACAGATCTACTGTGGATGGTGGCGACGGGTCTTACCGGCTTCAATCGTTGATGGTTTCTCATGTGATGGTGATGGAGTTCTTGATGCAAGCTATGTTTACTTTAAAAAACAGCATCAAATTCTATGGAACGGTAATCTCTTTGACTCTGTTATTATCAATAGAGCAATATAAAGAGTTGTCTTGTCTCAGTGGCTTCTACTGGAGTATTAAAAAGAGAATGACAATCGTTCTCAATTCCGTCTGAAGCGTGGTGTTTTTGGATTAATACGAAGATTATCTCCCTTGAGATTCAACTATTCCAAAAGCAAATATGGAGTTTTTATATGAAAATCTTTAGTTATCTATACGCAAGATGTGTGTTAGTTTACTTTGGATCCCTACTGGTATATCCCTTTTCTACTTTTGTTTTGATAGTTCTCATTGTTTGAACTCTTTGCCTATAAGATTCAATAATACAATCTAGCGTTAAAAAAAAAACAAAGAGTTTCAGACCCACCTTTGATTTCATTCTGTAAATTGCTAAACATAGTTGTCCGTGAAAATTGCATACATCACATCCTAAATGGAAATCTTCAAAAAGTATTAAAATGTATTCAAGAATTGGAAATAAGTTTTTTTTATAACAAATCTTCTTATTAACGTATTTTCCATTTTTTACCAAGAAAATAACTAAAATAGGAAAATTGTTTAACTTTTCTGAGGAAATATGTATACCTAGAATTGTTTAGATCCTTTCTCATAAAAACATCTGTAAATTAAAAAAGTAAGCACATGCTTTATCAAAGTACATTAATAATTATGTAAATATGCAACTGATTGTGGGTTTTAAATATATAAATTTATTGTATATTTTAATGTTAAAGATATTACTTTTTATATAAATTTACCTTTTGATAAAAATTTGGTTATAAGAAATTACTTTTTTATAATAATGTGATTACAAAAAAAATTATTAATAAAAAAGGAAAACTATTAATAACAGCAATTATGAAATTAACTCAATTCATAAAAGATATCAGTGTAATAAACCATCATAAGAGTTAAATGTGAATGCGATACGTAGAAAACTGATTTATCAAATAATACAAGGTTGTTGCACCTATCTAAAATGTTTATTTCTTTTGATCCAACAATTATTTACTCTTAACTATACACATTTAATTACTCTAACTACATACAATACCAAATATTTTCCTGCACCATGTACACAGTAATTTTCTTAAAATTTAAACTATATTTAAAATAAAATTTTATTAATTATGTAGATTTATTATTTTATTAATAATATTTAATATAAATATGATTTAAATAAAAATAAAATAAATTTAAAATGATTTTGTTTATTTTAAATTGTATTTAAGCATATATGTATATATATATATATATAATTATAATTTGTGTAGATTTTTTATTTTTTCTTTTGGTTAAATATATTAAATCAACTTGCAAAAAATTAACTAATAATTGATATAAAATTCTACTATTATAAAAATTAAAATAAACAGTATTTATAAAACTTGTAGATATATAAAAGAAACTAATGATTTTACGATCAAAATTTATACTTTATTAAAAAATGTAGAAAATTTTAAAAAGTTTAGTAATAAAACTTCATAACTATAAAAATAGAATAAATAATATTTCAAAAATTTTAATGCTAGATTGAAATATATTTATTTTAATGATGATGTATGAGTTATTATTGTTGACAAAAAAATATTATTTATTACTATATTCTAAAGTTTTACCAAAAATTTAATTCAACATTAAATGTAATTTATGAGTTATTAACATATTTTAAAAGATTTACCAAAAATATAAATAAATAATTAATGTAATTGTCCCTATCATATTTAGCTATAATTCATGTCATTAATTTTAGTAGTCATATTACACTTATTTTATGAAAGTGATTGTATAAAAGACATGTGTCAAATCACTTCTCACATAATATCTAGGAAATTAAGAGATTAGGAGATCGCCATGCCTACTTTATGCAAAACCATTTTAATTCCCGTTAAACATTTAACCAAAAAGTCTGTTGTCAAAAAAATGTCCGAGACAAAAAACAACCGTCACATTCTTCAAAATGTACAAGTGACTTATGGTTATGATCAAGTTTATACCGTTGAACCTCGCGAACGAAGCGGTGGCCTAGCACTTTTTTATATGGATGATCCTTCGGTTACAATCTTGTATGCGGATGCACATATGATTGATATTGAAACTAGACTTGAAGGACATGCGATTTTTATGACCTTTGTGTACGGTGACCCTGTGGTTAGATATCGGGACCTAGTCTGGGAACGATTGTCACGCATGAGTACAAACCGAAGCAAAGCATGGTTCATGATTGGAGATTTCAACGAAATAACAGGAAACCATGAGAAGAGGGGAGGAAGACGTCGTTTAGAGAGCTCTTTCCTCCCCTTCCGTACCATGTTAGGAAATTGTGGAATGCTTAATTTTCCATACAAAGGAAACTCATTCTCGTGGGTGGGAAAAAGAAGATCCGGGAAAGTCAAATGCAAACTAGACAGAGCTGTGGCAAACGAAGAATGACACGCCTTGTTTACACATTCAAACGTAGAATTTTTGCAGCTTTGGGGTTCCGACCACAGACCGTTCCTAGCACGGATCCAATCCCGTGTTAGGAGGACAAGGAAAAACTTCAGATTCGATAAGAGATGGATAGGAAAACCAGGATTTAAAGAAGCGGCAATTTCGGGATGGGGACAATTTGATGAAATTCCACTTCGGAATTTTCATCAAAAGGTTACCTCATGCCGGAATAAAATTAGTTCATGGAAAAAACAAAATCCAACAAATTCCGCCATACTGATTAAAGACTTGAAAGAAAGGATTAACCAGGCCCAGGATGATGATAATTTTACTACAGAAAAATTTAAAGATTTAATACGACAATTGATCTCGGCTTACAAAGAGGAACACTCCTATTGGGAACAAAAGAGCCGCGATCAGTGGCATAAGGACGGAGACAGAAACACTAAATTCCATCATGCCTTAACCAAACAACGGAGAGCCCAAAACCGGATCATTAGTATCAAAGACAAACATGGGAAACTGGTAGAAAGTGAAGTCGGGGTGGAGAACGTGGCTGTTCAATACTTCCGAGAACTTTTCTCAACTTCTGCACCGACAGATATCGACGATTCCCTCCGGTTTATTTCAGAAAAGGTGTCTCCTGTGGATAATAGGCTACTTTTGGAAGTACCGTCAGAACGAGAAATCAAAAAAGCCCTTTATGATATAAACCTAGACAAAGCACCTGGACCAGATGGCATGACTAGCAAACTGTTCCAAAAATTTTGGCGTGAGATGAGACATGATATCATAAGACTAGTGAGAGACTTCTTCACATTGGGCAGCTTTGACCCGATGTTGAACCAAACAAATATATGCCTGATTCCCAAAAAAAAAGAAGCCGCGGGACATGACAGAGTTCAGACCTATTAGCCTCTGCAATGTTAGCTATAAGATTATATCTAAGCTTCTATGCAAGAGACTCAAGAGGATTATCCCGCGTCTGATATCGGAGACACAATCGGCTTTTGTGGCAAAGCGGTTGATTACCGATAATATTTTGTTAGCACATGAAAATTTCCATGCCCTACGAACGAATCAAAGATGTAAAGATGACTTCATGGCTATCAAGACAGACATGAGTAAAGCATACAATAGAGTCGAGTGGGACTTCATAGCGGATTTGATGTTAAAGATGGGCTTTGATGCAAGACTGGTTGACCTCATTATGTGTTGTGTTACGTCGGTCTCATATCAAGTTCTAGTCAATGGACAACCAAGAGGGCAAATTCTACCAACGCGAGGGTTGAGACAAGGAGACCCACTTTCCCCTTTCCTGTTCATCCTATGTACGGAGGGTTTGATCTCGTTGTTGAAAGGAGCAGAAGACGAAAAGAAGATAGTAGGTCTCCGTGTTGCGAGAGCGAGCCCGAGGATATCCCACCTCCTCTTTGCGGATGATAGTCTTTTCTTCTGTAAGGCGGATATAAGCCAATGCAAGGAGATCATGGACACACTAGATACATATGGGAAAGCATCAGGACAAAGACTAAATGCATCCAAATCCTCTATGTTCTTTGGAAATAAAATCCCGGCCTCGACGAAACATGATATAAAGGAAGTTCTCGGCTTCTCTTCTGAAGGCAGTATGGACATGTACCTTGGACTACCCGAACAAATATGTGGCTCGAAGATGAAAGTTTTCTCATTTGTACAAGATCGGCTCAATGGACGAGTGAACAATTGGTCATCAAGACTCCTATCTAAAGGAGGCAAAGAAGTCCAAATAAAATCGGTGGCCCAAGCAGTCCCGACATATGTGATGTCATGTTATTTACTCCCACAAGGCATTACAGACAAGTTGAAGAGTACAAACTCTAACTTCTGGTGGAGTTCGAAACAAAACAGCAGAGGCATGCATTGGATAGCATGGGACCAAATCTGTACCCCGAAAGATTCCGGAGGACTAGGTTTTCGGGATCCCCATGATTTCAATATAGCACTTCTTGCAAAACAATTATGGAGACTCATACACTATCCAGACTCACTGTTGGCACGAGTGCTAAAAGGAAGATATTATGCTGACACTTCTCCCTTGGATGAGCGGCGGTCATACTCACCATCATATGGATGGCGTAGTATTATGGCAGCACAGCCTCTTCTCAGATCGGGTTTTCGAAGGACGATTGACACAGGTCGAGAAACAAGGGTATGGAGTGACTCGTGGGTCCCTGATTCAGTCCCCCGACCACCTAGACCCGCAAATCACATCGTCTATAGACTACCCCAACTCCTTGTTCATTCCTTTATTAGGAATGATACCAAAAAATGGGATATACAACTTTTACAGGAATTCTTTCATCCAGAGGATATTCCTTTAATAATGGGACTGAAACCTTCCCGGTCGTCCTCTCCAGACGGATATGTTTGGCAGCACACTAAGTCGGGAGTATACTCAGTTAAGACAGGCTATGATCTACTCTATTCGACCAAGCTGAGCCTCTCACATGAGAGGGTTCTAGAACCAAGCATTACGAGTCTCCAAAGTCACGTGTGGAAGATAAAAGCTCTGAGTAAGATGAAACATTTTCTGTGGCAGGCTATCTCGGGCTGTGTGGCGACGACGGAGAACCTCACCTATAGACACATGGGCACCGATAGGAGTTGTCCTAGATGTGCTGGCCCAGTGGAGTCGATAAATCATCTTCTTTTTGAATGCCCCCCAGCTCTACAAGTGTGGGCCTTATCGGACTATCCGTCCCCTCCGGGTTACTTCCCGAGTACATCTATATTTCAAAACATGTATCTCCTGTTTTGGAAGAGAAAAGAGGTGGCTCCATTGAGTCCACAATTCGATACTTTTCCTTGGATCTGTTGGTTCATTTGGAAAGCGAGAAACGACAAACTCTTTAATGGGAAAGTCGTATTCACGATGGATACTCTCCAACATGCGACTCTCGAAGCCGAGTGTTGGAGGAAAGCTAACGAGGAGGAGGAAGCCGATGAGGATCATGATGAACCTCCTCTCGCAGAAGTAGAGACAATGCCCCCTGGGATACCCCGACACCCTATCTGCCAAATTGATGCGTCATGGATCGATAATGGCATGATAAGTGGATTAGGGTGGAGTCTTAAGGACCATATGGGCTGGGAAGTTTTCGGCTTACGAGCATGCAACAGGAGCCTATCAGCGCTTCATGCTGAGATGGAAGGTTTGCTATGGGCGACATCATGTTTGAGGGACATGAGGATTACGTCGATTCGACTGGAGACGGATTGCTCGGACTTGGTGGACATGACCGTGAACCCGACAGACTGGCCAATGTTCGCTACATAGATCGAAATCTTCCAGAGACTTCAAGAGGATTTCGAGGATGTGAGTCTTTCTCATATTTCTCGGAACCGGAATACTCGAGCGGATGCATTAGCAAAGGAAGCATGGGCGAGGGGCCAAATCTTCTCCCATATAGATCAGACACGGTTAGACGGAGATGCTCTACGGAAGATCGACCGACTGATCACCACTTGATCTAGCTTAGATGGATAGCCGACAAAATAAAATGTCTCCTTGATAAAAGAAAAATCTCCTTCATAATATGTTTTTATGCGGTTAGGACACACAAAATTGGGTATACGTTTTTTTTGTGCACAAAGATATACATACTCTAATTAAGTAAAGATTCATCTATCTATTATCTGAGAAATGATTTTGACATATATCATTACCATATTTTTACTCACTAAAAGATGATGACATGACACTAAAATAAAATAACATGGCATCAACATAATTATGGCATGTAAAATTTTCTATTTTAATATTTACATTTTGATAAAATTACTTAAATCTGATGATGATTATTTTCTACATACGGATTTATATTTCTTAATGAATATTCACTTTACTAAGATTTTAGAAATAAGGTAATAGCTAATAACCTTTCTATATTAATTTACAAATCATACATTTATTATGTATATATATATATATACTATCAAACTAAGTGTAGTTATAATTATATATTTTAGCAACTTATATAGGTTATTTATATTTAGTGTATATATAGTTATTAGAACTAATTTATATTTTTAAAATACACAATTTAAATAAAAGTAATTAAATAAAGTATAATACAAATAAAATATTTATAAAATGTTTATTATTTTATTAAATTTAAATAAATCAAATTAAAAAGTTAAAGTAAACTTAAATAAACAAAACTACAAATAGTTACATTATAGTTTTATTTTTAACTAATAAATTTAAAATATGAAAATTAAAAATTTTATTTTATATAAAATAATTATATTTTTAAATTTATTATTTTTTCGCATGGCTCATGAGAACTCCTAGTAATGTATGATGAATGAAACAGTCGTTTTAAAACAAACATACAATACAATTAGAATAAAAACAATAGAATGTAAACGCAAAGGTTATGGGAAGTAAAAAAACTCATAACTCATAACTAAGTGAAAAAAATAGGAGACCTAAAAATAGTTTGTTAGTTTTGATATTTATTCGATTTACATTTTTCTTATGTATGTGTAAATTAGATTTTGAGCACTAATTAAAAGCTGTGAGAGAAAAACACTTGATACTAGTTATTCAAAAGAGTACATACAGTGTTTTGAAAACCGGATCGGACCGGCCGGTTGAGCCGGTCCGACCGTGACTCGCTGAAGAAGCCGAGTCTGGTTCGGTCGAAAACCCGGATTTGATAAAAACCAGTAAAACCGGCTGAAACCCGGTAAAACCGGTGACCCGTTTTAATTTTAAAACCTGGTTCTTAAAAATTAACATATAATTAAGTGTTTCAATTATTACTAGCTAAAATTATTTTATAATTAGTGTTCAACTATCACTATTTAATTAATTTTTTATTTTTCTAAGAAAAAATATGAAAAATATATTTTTGACTCTCATATACTATTTTTATTTTTATTCTTAAAATTTGAAATGTTAGTTGTAAAAATAAATAAATATGATTGTTTTAGCTGTAAATCATTTGTTTTTTTTAAGTTTTAGTTTACATAGTAATCTGATTTATGTTTGTTATTTATTTTGAGTTAATAAAAAAAGTATAGAAAAAGTATTATATGTAAAAGTAAAGTTTATATAGTATAAATATATAATTATATACATTTTTATATAAATAAAAAACCCGGTTCAACCGGTTGAACCGGTCTAACCAGTCAACCAGTAGTTTCACCGAGTCGGTGTCCGGTCCGGTTTTCAAAACATTGGTACAGAGTATGTGAATGAATTTAACCTTGATGAAGACGGCGTCACATTTGGGAATAGAATCAAACATATCACCTCCAATATTCTCAACACCATCCAAGACTTGAGCAACTTCGATAACATGAGGAAGATCAAAATTAAATCCTTTGATCCAAGGAAACTCTTTAACCAAGATTCCCATCGCCTCTCCGGTACCGCCTCCTACGTCCACCACCGTAGCCACGCCGTCAAACAAGTCGTGGCAAGCGCCGGCGATACGTGGCACCACGCGTCTTGTGTCACAAGCCATGGCCTCATTGATCATCTCTCCCAAGCACGGATTAACCTTTGTTAAAGCCCACACATCCTTACCGTGCACCGCATCAAACGGTGGTGGATGTGAACCATCGACCGCTGAAGAGACTACTGAGCTCAGTCTTAACCACGGAGCTATCATCTCGAGACTCGTTTGGAAGAGAACCATAGGAGCCAGAGACTCGCCGTCACGTCTTGTGATCATCATACGGTGAGAGAGTGGCGTGTTAGTGTAGCCTGTGGTTAGACCATCTTCCGTGGGGACTTCCTTAAAGACTCCTTGGTGCACAAGAAACCTCATTATACGGTGGAGATGTGACGGAGAGGCAGAGACTGTGGAGGAGAGCTCGGCTAATGTCACGGGCTGTGAGGAAGGATGGTTTTCAATGGCTTCTGGTATCTTAAGATCGATGGCACACTTTGCAGCTGCTATATCTGCTATCCCGAAGGCGTATCTCCATATGTCTAAAGAAGCTTTAGCTTCTTCATCTAGTGAGTTTCTTTTACTTTCTTCCATTTTGTAAAGTAGGTGATTTGAGGTTGAATAATTAGGGCTCTTTATAGTCTTTAAAAATGAGGGTAAAACAGTAGTTTTATCTTTGTAAAGTAAAGACACAACTGTAATTTCGGGACCACAATGGATTGAAGTAACAACCCACATGTTTGTGATGGATATATAATGTTCTTCATTGCCGACAAAAAAAAAAAAATAATGTTCTTCATCGGTATGTATATGTCATTCATTAACTATGGCTGGACACAAATGATTGTTACTTGCATTTCTATACCTGTTATTAGTTATGTATCCGTTTAGAAATTCTAAGTATTCTTATCGTTGCTGTTGAATCAGGTACGAGTTTTTGATATTTGTAAATACAAAATAAATAACAAGTTTAAAATACATGGACCTAACTTGATATCATGCACCATTTGTTTTTTTTTTTCAATCAAAGGAATTTTTTTTACTAAAATAAATGATAATTAAACTGTAAGAACAGAAGCTCAAGCCCATAAGATATATTTTTGATAAAAAGTAAATAATATTTTCATACTGAGAAGTTCATGTTTTTTTGCTCCTTTTTATTTTATATAATATGCACTATACTTTAACGTAATATCACAACTTTTAAATATACAATTTATATTTTAATATTATATATTATGTAACTCTATAATTTTTTTGTTAGATTTTTTATTCGATATTATTCATATGTAATGTTTTTTTTTTAATTTTACTTTGTTATTAATTTTTATGACCCACTAATAAGATCCAAACAATAAATAGCTGTTATTTATGGTTCAAATATTTATAGAATTTGATTGGATTTGTTTTCCATTGCAAATATAAACTATAACCTAATATCTAGATTATTATCCTCTTTTATTTACCGAATATTCCTCAAATATTGGAATTTCATAAAAGAATTGTAGTCTCTAATTGATATTTCTTAAATGTTTGATATAATACAATATAATAATAAGAATTTTAATTAGTTTTTTCGTATATAATTCAAATTTTGATAATAATAATAATAATAATAATTAATTTTAGATATATGTAACCTATAAAAATTCCACCGCAAATATACACTATAACCTAATATCTAGATTATTATCCTCTTTTCTTTACCGAATATTTTTTAAATACTGGAATTTTATAAAAGAATTGTAATCTCTAATTGATATTGCTTAAATATTTGATAAAATACAATATAATAATAATAATTTTAATTAGATTTTGTTGTATATAATTCAAAATTTAATAATAACAATATTAGAATATAATTAAATAAGTTTTAAAAGTAAAATTATGAAAAATCAGAAATAATTTATTTTTATGTGTTGGAGAGGGGTTTTATGTATTTTATTATTTTATCTGTCTGTATAAAAAACGGGTAACAAAATGAATTACATAAAAATATGCTGAATAAGACATAAACATCATTATTTATAAATTACACTATAAATAAAATCAAAAGTTAAATGTTTATTTAAAATAATTATGTAAAATAAAAGCTAGACATATATAAAATTAAACTAAATACTCGCTAAGACAACTGAAATATTTTCAAATAAAATATGAGTTACATACGATATCATTTTACTTTCTTGAATGTCTAGCGACAATATGTGTTAAGCAACACCATATGAAAATATTTAAAAGATAACTCATCTTATATTTTACCCATAAAAACGAATCAAACACATGTGCATGACACAGGGGTCAAAACACCCAATATTTGAATTACATTTTACGTAAAAACATTTAAATATAAAATTATTCGATGTAATACAATGACATTTACAAATATAACATTAAATATAAAAATTAAATTGTAAAATTAAATATTTGCACGGTCGCGTAGGTTAAAGTATAGTTTACATTAAGTGCAATATTTAAAAAGGAAAAAGGCAAAAAAGTTATTCCTAAGATAAAAAAATGGTAAATTACTTTTGGAAACACTTGAAGAACAAGTTATGTTCCTATGTGAATGTAAAAATAAATATATATATATATATATATATATATATATATATATATATACTTATATATTCTTTCTTTTTCATTATAGATAAAGTTTTGATTTAATTCACAAAGATTAAGAATTTTTTTTAATAACTATATATATATAATTTAAAAATGACAGTGGTAAAAAAATATAATTTAAAATTATTCAACAAATCATAGAAATGACTGCAAAATCTAATTGGTTATACAGCTTTCGGTAAAATTAAAAATAATATCAAAATATCAAAATTTCATCTATTTTGAAGCAACAAACATCTACTAAAAATTAATTCTGAAAGGAGAGAGCATATCATACAGTTTTAGTTTTACTGCTTTTTATGTTCACATCATAAATTATTCTCAAATTGAGAGAGGGGAAGAGAGGGAGAGAGACGTACTATAATGGCGTAAGCCCGCGGTACGAGAAGGCCAGTCTTGGGGCTCTTATTATGAATCTCTCTAGAAATACCGAAAAGAGAGTACTTATAAAATGAACGAAAATATTGCACAACAATACCGTTCAACACAAAGGAAACGGTATTGGTTTAGCGATTTCTCAGCTAGGATTCAAGACTTCCATATCATCCTTTCATTTTCTGTTTTTAATGCAAAACATAAACACACATGTTCATTTCATTTTTACAATTTCGTAATGATGTTTGATAAACCGACAAAGATAGGTTGTACTATACTGGAGCACAAAGATAAATTACTTGCACAAATAAATTCAAACTCAAACACAATATAAAACAATCCAGTATATAGCATATATTTTTTTTCAAAAATATATCATATGTAGCTTAAGAAAAAAGTAACTAAAAGCAAGTTACAAGTGCAAGTCCTTATGCAGTTATGCATCAACAAGATTATTAAATACATGTAAAAATACAAAGAGCAAGCACAATAAACACAACATGGGTGATACAGTGGTACTGAAACAACCCTTGATTGTTCTGATACAACACAAGCATTCAAACTTAACTGAAACTCATTACACTTACCAACAACAAGATAATCATTAATATATTGAGTTTTCTCGAATGAAATTTTGGTTTCGCTCTTCCATTTAAGACCGATACGCGATGATAACACACTGAACATCATCAATGTCCCTAACTTCATATCGAGCAAAACCAGCTTCGTTAAGAACAAAGTTCCATTCTTTCAGAGTCCTTTCTTTGCCGGTGCTTGTGTGAGCCATCATCACCATATCAAGCATCAATCTGACATGCTCTAACTTCTCATCTCTTTCTTCCACTATCGTCGTCTTTTTATTCTCTCTGATTACAGATTCCACTATAAACACTTTTCCGATATTTTCTGGGATCGCTTCTTTGCAATTCTTCAATATCTTTATGCAATCTTTGTCTCCCCAATCATGTAATACCCACTATCATCATTTTCCATATTTTACGTATATTAGACCACGTATTAGATTTCACTAATTAATATCATGCTTTAAAATATGATTGAAGCCTTGGAGTATAAATATATTTTTAAAGGGCTCTCATATACTCCCTCCATTTCTTAAAGAGTGTCGTTACACAGATTAAGAAAGTTGTTGAAATATATGTAAGTTGTAATTAATTATACCTCTTTGATCAATAGTATTTTAGATAAATAAAATTATTTATAAAATCAATGTAGTTTGCAATTAATTTTCAGCTGAAAATTAGTATAATTTACATTGAAATTGTAAAATGACACTCTTTGTGTAACAAGAAAATGAGCTCAGAGTGACACTTATTATGAAACAGAGGGAGTATAAAAGAGTCTCACAAAGGAAATAAAGAACGAATATTTAAAAAGTGTTTAAAGATATAATTTAGGAAAGAAAGTTCTGTCAAAATAATTTTAGAGACGTACATTACATAGCCCAATTTCCAATAGACACATATATGTACACATTTTAATATTTTTCATTACATATAACTAGATTATGACCCGCGCTTTGGAAGCGCGGAATATTTTACGATGAAAATTTTCACTAATAACTTAACAAATATTTTGGTAACTTTTAAAGAGTGTATTTAAAATATTTTTGCATTTAAATCAGTGTTTCTAAATTCAACCCGATTGTGATTATACCGGTTAATCCGGAGATCTGACAATTCAATTTAGGTTTTTAAAATATTCATATTAACAAAAATCACTAAAATCCGAGACTAACCGATTGAACTGATGGATGACCAATATGTAATCTAATTTGATTTAAATTGTAATAGTTTCATAATTTGTAATCTTATAATCCAAATTTTAAAGTTCATTATTTTGCAATTTATGAAATTATGATGTTTCTACAAAATTTTAAAAAGAAAATGATAGATATAAAATATTAAGATTAATTATTGTGTTGTTTGGAAACATTGATAGTAGTATAAAAATATATTGTTTGGAAACATTGATAATAATATAAAGAAATAAGTATATTGTTTGGAAACATGGATAGTAGTATAAAGAAATGAACATTACTGATTTAATGTAGGTTTAACTATAAAGTATAAAGTTGTATTTAATTTAAAAATTTACAAAATAAATGTTAGGTCCAACAGAATGTTTCTGTTTTAATAAAATAGATAAAAAAACATTGGCATGAACTTTTATAACGTATACTTATCATGTTATTATTTCTGATAACACGTGATATTGTATATTCAGAAAAATCTATTTTAGTTCATGATTTTTTCATCACTTATTTTTCTTCGTCAAATTTAAACAGAAATTTTGACTACCTTGAAAAAGGTGTTTGCTTTTCAAAAGGACGTCTCTTTGGGGTATTAGGCAGTACTCCCTCTGTTTTTTAAAGATGTATGTTTTAGGAATTTTTTTTGTTTCAAAAAGATATATTTTTTATATTTTCAATGTAATTTTTGTCAACTAATTATAAATAATTGTGAATCTCAAAAACATTAATTGCATTTCTTAAAATTTTATTGGTTTAAAAATATAGAAAATATAAAATAACAAAAAACTATGCACTAATAAGTAAATTTTAATATGTTTTATTAAAAAGTGTGAAAATCTCAAAACATGTATTATTTAAAAACAGAGGGAGTATTAGTTAATATGATATCTGGGAAAAGAGTCATGGTTGCTTTATTTATTTGACACTTGATAGTGGTCGGCCATCGATTGATTGGGAAGTTTGGTAACATATCATTCTATATTTCTATCATGTCCCAAAGTATTCTAGTTTTTTTTTTCTTTTTTGCTTAAACTTGGAGTATTCTTGTTTTTTTTTGGAAGATGGTAGAAACTAAATGGATTCCAAAGTTCAACATTTTAACCTTTTCAACTTTTTTGTTCGACTCAGATTTTTTCATCTGTAGAAATCGAAAAAAGTTTCGGGTTTTTTTTTCTAGAAGTGGGTTGTATGTTATCTATATGCCAATCAAATAAATTGTAAAGCCTGTAATACACTTTTTCTTTCGATAAAACATGTATTTGCGTTGTCAAAAAAAACATGTATTTGTATTAAAATCAATCCTGTAAATACATTTCTTATTGTATGAGAATTAATACTTCTCTTCATGCATGTATTTTAAGTCTCTTTAAAATATTTAACAAAAAGTATTTTTCAAATAGATATCATATGTCTTTTATGCTGTCAACACACACATAAATTAATAGATATACGTATCTAGTAAATTAAATAACGTATATTAATAGAACAAGTATATTAAAGCAAACAGACAATTAAGCTACAATCAAAACAATAGAATCCAAACACAAAGGTTATATACCAAACAAAAACAAATCATAACTTATATATAGCTTAATTAGTAGTAGGCTTATTGCAAAGTAAAAAGAATGACGATAATTCGAACAATAGGATATTTAAAAGTATTGTTAATTTTGACATTTATTCGTTTTTTTATGTTTTGTGTAAATTTGATTTTGAGCACTAACTGAAAGTTGTGAGAAAAGGAAAAGAAAAACACTGAATTATACTATAGTTAATCAAAAGAGCATATAATTTGTGGATGAATTTAACCTTGATGAAGACGGCGTCACATTTTGGAACAGAATCGAACATATCGCCTCCAACATTCTCAACACCATCCAACCCCTGAGCTACGTCGATAACATGAGGAAGATCGAAGTTAAATCCTTTGATCCAAGGAAACTCCTTCACCAATATTCCCATCGCCTCTCCGTTACCACCTCCTACATCCACCACTGTAGCCACGCTGTCAAACAAGTCGTGACAAGCTTGGGCAACACGTGGTACCACTCGCCTGGTGTCACAAGCCATGGCCTCATTGATCATCTCACTAAAGCACGGATTATCCTCCGCTAAAGCCCACACGTCCTTATTGTGCACAGCATCAAACGGTGGTGGATGTGAACCGTTGACCGAAGAAGAGACAACTGAGCTCAGGTTTAACCACGGAGCCAGCATCTCGCGACTTGTCTCGAAGAGAACAAAAGGAGCTAGAGACTTGCCGTCACGTTTTGTGATCATCATACGGCGAGAGAGTGGCGTGTTAGTGTAGCCTGTGGCTAGACCATCTTTTAAGGGGACTTCTTTGAAGATTCCTTGGTGCACAAGAAACCTCATTATACGACGAAGATGTGATGGAGAGGCGGAGACTGTGGAAGAGAGCTCAGCTAATGTCACGGGCTGTGAGGAAGGATGGTTTTCAATGGCTTCTGGTATCTTAAGATCGATGGCACACTTTGCAGCTGCTATATCTGCAAACCCAAAGACATATTTCCATATGTCTAGAGATGCTTTAGCTTCTTCATCTACTAAGTTTCTTTTACTTTCTTCCATTTTGTTTCTAACTCTCTTTTGTATTTTGTAAAGACTGGTGATTTGGGGATTGAGTGCTTAGAGTTTTTATAGTGTGTATAAAACGAGGGCACCCTGGTAATTTGATCTTGTAAATATTAGAGAAAGCCCACCATCTGGGCCTACTCAGACAAAGTCCAGTGGAGAAACGCAGCCCAACTCAAAGCTCACAACAGAACTGAAGACTCAACGGTCTTCTGCACTAATTCTGAAGCAAGACACAGAGTACGGGAAGGAGAAGATGGCGACAACTCAGCTGGTCCCCTTGCTCAATCAATTCAAGCTGCTCAACACTCAAGAAGCATAAAGAGAAACCCTAAACCTTTTGCATATATATATGAATGCTCATTGTAATAGAAAGACAAGTGAGATTGAATAAAAAGAAAGCTTTTACCTTTCCTTCTTGTCTTGCTCAAACGTTCATGGTATCAGAGCACACGGTGTTCTAGCCATGGATATAGACCCATATACTCCGCCTTCTCTAAACATCATCCACTGCGTTACAGCAAAGCTCAATGAGCAAAATTTTTTGTTTTGGAAACGACAGTTCCAATCTTTTCTAAGTGGTCAGAAATTATTTGGATTCGTAACTGGCACAATACCTCAGCCTGTTCCTACAATCATGGCGCCTTCGATTACTGGGACATCTACGCCGATTCCAAACCCTGACCACGAGCTTTGGTACCAGACTGACCAAGTCATTCAGTCTTGGCTACTTGGATCTGTCACAGAGACGCTTCAAAGTGTCGTCGTTCACTGCACCACATCTCATGAGATCTGGACAACGCTGGACAACCACTTCAACAGACCCTCAAACTCGCGCCTCTTTGAGCTACAACATAAGCTTCAAACGGTTACAAAGGCAACCAAAACCATGGAGGTCTATCTACAAGAGATAAAGACTATCAGTGACCAACTCACCTCCATAGGAACGCCTATGACTGAAGTCATGAAGATCTTCACTGCTCTCAGAGGTTTGGGAAAGGACTTTGAACCTATAAAGACCGCGATTGAAGGAACCATAGACTCGGTGCCTTCAACGACCTTCGACTCCATCGTTCCTCGCCTTGTTGCCTTTGATGACAGACTTAAGAGCTATGATACTGGCCAGGAAGTCACTCCGCACCTGGCTTTCTCTTCTGAACGCACAGGTCAAGGGGGCCAGTATTATACATCCAGAGGAAGAGGCAACAGAGGCAGATCTGGAGGACGTGGTCGCGGCTCTTACTCAACGAGAGGTCGAGGCTTTATGCAGCAGTTTGCTTCCTCAGAGTCTGACACTCGTATAGTTTGTCAGATCTGTGGCAAACCAGGCATCCAGCCTTCAGATGCTACTTTTGCTTCAACAACAACTACCAGTCTGAAGAACCTTCTCAAGCTTTAGCAGCTATGCGCATCACTGACATCACGAATGAGGGAAGCTCAGACTGGTACGCTGACTCTGCGGCAACTGTTCATGTCACCAACTCTGTGCATAACCTGCAACAAGCTCAGCCTTATCATGGTTCAGACACAGTCATGGTGGGAAATGGATCCTATCTACCTATCACTCACACAGGATCTACGAACCTAGCCTCAACCTCAGGTAATCTACCTTTAAAGAATGTTATTGTATGTCCTCAAATAGCAAAATCTTTGGTCTCTGTTTCTAAGGTTACAGATGATTACCCCTGTTCTGTCCAATTTGATAACTGTGAGGTTCGTTTTAAGGACAAAATCACAAAGAAGGTTCTTACCAAGGGAAGAAAGGTTAACGGGCTGTATCAGTTGGAGAACCTGCGACAAATAAAGGCTCTATACTCCTCTAGGCAGCGGTCTGCATCAGATGTTGTTTGGCATAGGAGACTTGGGCATCCTCATCAGCAGATTCTTCAGCACCTGTCCGCAAATAATTTCATCTCAATAAGCTCAAGATCAAGCGCGATGTGTTCTTCATGTCAGTTTGGCAAGAGCAGTAGATTACCTTTTCAGCCTTCATCTTTTGTAGCTAAAGCTCCTCTAGAAAAGGTTCATTGTGACTTGTGGGGACCTGCTCCAACAGAGAGTATTCAAGGATTTAGATACTATGTAATATTCATTGACCATTGGTCAAGATATTGTTGGTTCTATCCTATGAAATATAAATCAGATTTTTATTCCATCTTTTGCAAGTTTCAAGCTTTAGTCGAAAATCAACTGAAGAGTAGAATACAAACCTTTCAGTGTGATGGTGGAGGAGAGTTCATCAGCTCTGCTTTCCTCGCTCACTTGCAAAAGGATGGAATTCAACAACAAATCTCCTGTCCTCACACCCCTCAGCAGAACGGACTTGCTGAGAGGAAGTATCGTCACATCACTAAACTAGGGCTGTCCATGATGTTTGATAGCAAGATGCCGTTGAAATATTGGGTAGAAGGTTTCTTCACTGCTGCCTTCCTGAGTAATCTTCTCCCATCATCAACCCTGGATGATCATCAATCACCTCATCAGAAGCTGTTTGATACTCGCGTTAACTACAGTTTTCTACGGACCTTTGGCTGCGCATGCTACCCATCCCTACGTGACTATGCTACTAACAAGTTTGATCCTAGGTCACTACAGTGTGTCTTCCTAGGCTACAACGAAAAATATAAGGGATATAGATGTTTATACCCACCCACAGGCAGAGTGTACATCACGAGGCACGTGCTGTTTGATGAAGCAGTCTTTCCGTTTGAAGCTACCTACAAAAAGAGTCATCCATCAGTCTTAACTCCTTTGCTTAAAGCCTGGCAAATGAGTTTTATGACTCCAGCAGAATCAGTATCACAAGAAGGAAACTTAGTACCTGAAGAACCGAGAGCTCAGCATCAAACTGCAGTTCCTCTGTTCTCAGGATCAGACTTTCCTCCACTGGTACAATTGCCTCGACTGCCTGTTTCTTCTGAGGCTTCACAGCGATCTGCAGCACCTGCTTCAGTGGTTAGTGATGTCTCAGCTCCTCCAGCATCTGCTCCAGAGCCTGTTCAATCACAACACCCGATGGTAACACGATCAAAGTCAGGAATAGTAAAACCAAATCCTAGATATGTTCTTATGACGCAGAAGGTAGCTATTCCTGAACCTAAATCTCTAGCTGCTGCTCTCAAGCATCCAGGATGGAGAAACGCGATGCACGAAGAATATGATACATGTGAAGAGACGGGTACCTTTACTCTAGTTCCTCGAACTCCGGATATGCACGTTTTGGGGTCACAATGGGTACACCGTATAAAGCTCAATGCTGATGGCACCTTTAGCAAGCTTCGTTCGCGTGTGGTGGCTAAAGGCAACGAGCAGGAAGAAGGTGTGGACTACCTCGAAACGTACAGTCCTGTTATAAAAATGGCAACAGTTAGATCAATCCTTCACATGGCCACAGTTCTTAACTGGGAAATCAAACAAATGGACGTAAAGAACGCATTCTTACATGGAGATCTTCAGGAGACAGTCTACATGAAGCAGCCTGCGGGATTTGTTGATCAGAGCAAGCCCAATCATGTGTGGCGTCTCAACAAGGCTATCTACGGTCTTAAGCAATCTCCTCGTGCCTGGTTCGACAAGTTCAGCTCCTTCCTCATCAAGTTTGGATTCAGTTGTTCGAAGTCGGATCCTTCATTGTTTGTCTACAAAACTGAAAAAGATATCATCATTCTGCTGCTATACGTTGATGACATGGTTATCACAGGAAATAGCTCAGACAGTTTTGGTAGACTGCTTCAACACTTGCACAAGGAATTTAGAATGAAAGATATGGGAATCTTACATTATTTTCTCGGCATACAAGTCCAACATCATGAAAAAGGACTTTTCCTCTGTCAACAGAAGTATGCTGAAGATCTCCTCGCCATTGCATCGATGACTGACTGCACTCCTATGCCAACACCGCTTCCTCTGCAACTGAATAAGGAACAAGATCAGTCACCTTTATTCTCCAACCCTACTTACTTCAGAAGTCTAGCAGGGAAATTGCAATACCTGACATTGACGAGGCCTCATATCCAATTCGCCGTCAATTACATCTGTCAGAAAATGCACAGCCCAACTGAATCCAACTTCCACCTGCTAAAGAGGATCATCAGATATATCAAGGGCACTATCACTATGGGGATTTCTCTGCATAAAGATACAGACTTCACACTCACTGCCTACAGCGATAGTGACTGGGCAGGATGTGGAGTAACGAGAAGATCTACAGGAGGTTACAGCACTTTCATGGGAAAGAATCTGATCTCCTGGTCATCTAGAAAGCAACCGACTGTTTCTAAAAGCTCTACAGAAGCAGAGTATCGTACCTTATCAGAAACAGCTTCGGAAGTCACTTGGTTGTGCTCGATCTTCAGAGAATTGGGCATTCCTCTTCTTACGACGCCTCTGCTACTGTGCGATAATCTATCAGCTGTGCTCCTTTCAGCTAATCCTACATTCCATTCCAGAACCAAGCATTTTGCCTTGGACTATCATTATGTTCGTGAAAGGGTAGCTATGGGTGCAATTGAGGTCAAGCACATCCCGAATCATCTTCAGATCGCCGACATCTTCACCAAATCGCTTCCTCAGGCTGCGTTCTCATCTCTCCGTCACAAGCTCGGTGTTGATCAGTTTGGTGCCGACAAACTCGATGTTGATTCAATCTCCCATCCGAGTTTGAGGGGGCCTATTAAAGAAAGCCCACCATCTGGGCCTACTCAGACAAAGTCCAGTGGAGAAACGCAGTCCAACTCAAAGCCCACAACAGAACTGAAGACTCAACGATTTTCTGCACTGATTCTGAAGCAAGACATAGAGTACGGGAAGGAGAAGATGGCGACAACTCAGCTGGTCCCCTTGCTCAATCGATTCCAACTGCTCAACACTCAAGAAGCATAAAGAGAAACCCTAAACCTTTTGCATATATATATGAATGCTCATTGTAATAGAAAGACAAGTGAGATTGAATAAAAAGAAAGCTTTTACCTTTCCTTCTTGTCTTGCTCAAACGTTCACTAAAGACATAACAGTAATTTCGAGACAAGAAAGGAACCCACGTGTTTCATGTGGATTTAATGTTCCTGATCAGTAGTGCACTAAAATCTTTAAGGATTCGATTTTCTTTTAGTGAGGATGGAAGATCTAACCACTTGTACTTGATTTCGTTTGTTTATCACTGTGGATTGCCGGATATTAAGGTTGAATCTTATGTCTTTCAGCGTTTGTTAGGATTATTGCTAGTACAATGTGAACCCGTGACGTTAATTAAGTAACCTTGATAAAGATTAATATGAACCTTCAAATTCACTTCAATTCTTAGAGGAGTTTTAGTTTTGGGTTCTAAAAATACACATATATACTTTAATATATAGAACTCATAAAATTTATTCTAGCGACCAAACGGTCCAGAACTGTACAGCTCCCTTGATATTTCGGAACTACATTTGCTCCTGGACATGAGCTAACATAAAAAATATCTGACTCTAAAAGGTTGCTTAACCGAGTCCGACAACCAGACCAGAATCAAAACCAACTCCTTGCATGAAATATTTTTAAGATGTTTCTCACAAAGTGTGTAAAATTGAGAATAAACCAGATGATTTGGACCAGTAAGATATTTCTGCTTTTCAAAGCGACTATAGTGTTGTACTTGCATGATATTATTTCGCAGCTAATTTTCTAAAAACGTTTTCTTCAAATTGGGGATATAGTTAGTTGACTTTGTAATTTTCTACTAGGAGCAAACTAAGACAATGTCTCCTTCAAACTATATATAAAACATATAGACTGCTCATCAGTGGCGGGAGCCAGAAATTTTCTCAACCGGGATCAATCTTATATTAAAATATTAAATTAAAAATATAAGTATAACATAATATTTTTGGATTATCACTAAATATGATTTTTAAAATTAAAATTTATTTACTGTTACTGAAAAGTTAAAACTGATTTGGAGTTAAATATTATTGCTAGAGTTTATTATTTAGTTTAAATTAATTGGTATTAAAATATAATAAATATTTATATAAGTTATTGATTTACCCAATTTTTACCACTATTAAAATCTGAATCAAAGGATAGTTGTTTTAATATATTTGAAAACATTAAAGCTATGATAATTAATCTAAAAAGGACAAATGTATACCATTTATTTTAATTTTAATCTTATCTCTTAAAATTTTCTTTAAGTGTTGATATGCTCTGCAATTTAAACAAGGGAAATGAATACAAATAGATGATATTTTATTTTATTTAGAAATGTATTTTTGTAGCTAAAATTATTTATATGGGTTTATTTAAAATTAAGATGATAAAAATAAATTTTCAAGTTGGAGCAGTGTGCATTTCACAAAATATAGGGGTCAGTTAACAATTTGTAATGGGGTCAATGCTGTAAATTTAGACAAAACATTACAGATAATTAAAATGAAGTGGGGTCACCTGACCCCCCTCCCCTCAACATGCATCCGCCCCTTCTGCTCATCGACCATTTCGTCTCTCCCACAATTTTGACCCAATATTATTCAGAACCGGCTCAGTATATTTATGTGCGCTAGGACGAAAAAATTAAGCTTTAAAACTTATGTTTATTTTGAAGCTTAAATAATTTGTTTTTATTATTTTTTTTCCAAATCATAATGCCTTTTAGTCAAAAAGAAGTTTAAGTAATTTGTTATTTAAAAGAACTTATCAGAAGTATTTTTATAAATTTTTATGAAAAAAAGTTGTATACATATAAAATTAATGAGAGTTTTTCCATCTAATTTACAGCTAATGAAGTGGGGTCACCTGACCCCCCTCCCCTCAACATGCATCCGCCCCTGCTGCTCATCAACCATTTCGTCTCTCCCACAATTTTGACCCAATATTATTCAGAACAGGCTCAGTATATTTATGTGCGCTAGGACGAAAAAATTAAGCTTTAAAACTTATGTTTATTTTGAAGATTAAATAATTTGTTTTTATTATTTTTTTTCCAAATCATAATGCCTTTTAGTCAAAAAGAAGTTTAAGTAATTTGTTATTTAAAAGAACTTATCAGAAGTATTTTTATGAATTTTTATGAAAAAAAGTTGTATACATATAAAATTAATGAGAGTTTTTCCATCTAATTTACTAAAACTTTAAGAAATTTTATATATCAAAATCAAAGTTCTTAACTATTAAGATACGAGGAACACATGTTTTGTGTTTTAGAATAGTCGCAATGCTTGTCATCTGATCAGTCAGCCCTGATATATTATTATAAACTTGAGCTTTGTATGGTCTAATTTACATTTTAAGATGTGAGATAAATTGTGTAATTTTTTGAGGTAAATCAAACAACACTACTAAATACATGTCATGTTCGATCTAATAAATATATGAATTTTAACTTCCGGATATACATATCTTTTCAAATAAACCAATATAATGATAGTTACTATAAAAGCACACTTTTTTAAGCCATTTTAAGTTTTAACGTTTAACTAGATTTTGATCCGCCTTTAAAAAGGACGGGTATATTTTTTGTTAGAAAATTATTTTACATAATAAAAATTATGATTTCTGATAAATTATATATTTTAACTTTTTATGAAGTTTATTTTAAAAAGGGCGGGTATATTTTTTGTAAGAAAATTATTTTACATAATAAAAATTATGATTTCTGATAAATTATATATTTTAACTTTTTATGAAATTTATTTTAAATTTACTTAAATGACTTATTTTGTTACTTTAAATATGACTAAATTTTATAAGACTCAATAATTATAACCCGTAATATGATTTTATTTATTTAAACCGAAGTTAAATTTATTTTAAACTGATTTTTTTAATTTAAATAAAATATTTTATATCTTCAACACTCTTGTATTGAAAAATTTATTTGTGCGTTTCAAAACATTTTCTATAATTTTATTAAGTTTAGTTTATGTGACTTAGTTTTTATTTTAAATGAAACTATTTTTTTAAGGAGTTGAGATAATTCATACCCGTATTATGATTTTGTTGATTTAGTCATTTGTTATTTCAACTCGATTTTAATTTGAGGTTTCATTTAATAAATGGTTTCAAATAATTAATAATGTGAAATATTTTGGGTAAGATATGGTGCAAACATTTAGAAAACAAAATTTTCAAAAAAGCTCAGAATTGAATTATATTAAATATTCTTTAATGTAATTGCAAAATAATGACTTTTGATTGGTCGCAAATAATGCTCGGAAAAAATACATGCAATTTTTGTAATTACATACAAATTTGAGGGGCAGATTCATAAACATGCATCTGCTTTAATAGTATAGATATGTCCGAATCCGGGTATCTGGACCTAAAATCTCACTACCCGGATCTGTATCCGGACTTTTTGGATATCCATTTTTCGGACCGGATTGGAATAAATACCGGATTGGATCACGGATCCGGATTTTAATTCACGGACCTATGATACGGTATTGTTAAAGTTTATTTTTTGATTGATAAATTATGCATTAACAAACCAATGAATTAAATTGTTTCCATTTATTAGCGGAATTAAAGTAGGAAGTTTAGGAATATTCCTTAAATAAGATTTACATTTTAAATACACTATTTGGTTGACTATGGATTAACCGTGTTTAAAGGTAAGATAAGAAAAATTGGTTTTAGTTTAAAATTATTAAAATGGTTTCAAATAATAGAAGAATGGCATACTTGTAACTACTAATCAAAATAAAGGGGATGTTAAAAAAAAGTATGATGTTTTATTGTATTGATGATAATTTATGAAATATGATTGGTCTAACTAATAGATTTAACAATTTTTAGTAAAATTTTATAATAATTCTGTTTTAAATATCTTGGTTGTTATTAATAAGAGATCTTATAAGAATCTTTAGATTACGTTTTCTATATAATTTGACAATAAGTATGTAAAGCAATTAAGATACAAATATATCAACATCAATTATTTTTAGAAATTGTGAATAATACATAATATAAAAACGTGCATAGATTTAAGATTCCACAGTAAAAAAAATATCAGTATTAAAGTATATAATATTTGTTTATTATATCTGTTATAGGGTTTTGTTTTGTATTTGATAATTCACCAAATGTGACGAAAACATGACCAAACATGACGAAAATCATTTTGATCTCATTTAATAAAATGTGCGTATGG
Organism: Raphanus raphanistrum subsp. raphanistrum; assembly: GCA_019706035.1. Lineage (NCBI taxonomy): Eukaryota > Viridiplantae > Streptophyta > Magnoliopsida > Brassicales > Brassicaceae > Raphanus > Raphanus raphanistrum. The sequence continues at coordinate 28,077,311 of CM033987.1, read as the reverse complement.
AATAAACGTTTGATCAAAAAATAATATATTTTAAAAAAGCTTTCAAAAAAGAATATATATATTAAACATGACATCGATGCATCTCTGTAAATAATTTGCTGCTCTAATGGTGGAGGATATGATATATATGATAGACACATCACACATGACCCTTTTGTATTGGAACATTTGATCTTGTTTGATAAAACGTGTGTATGAAATATTAATCTCATTGGTTTGATAAAAGTCATTGTTTATTTTCTTAAACTTTTGGTTGATATAAACCGATGGATTTTGAAAAAATATGGATGCGTGGATGCCGATATAATAAGGTAACAGGAGTTATGACTTCGTTGTATATAAGACGTTATGTTAAAAATGGATATGTCTAATAGGTCCAAACAACTTGTATAGGTCGACTTTTCAAGACTGTTTCCCTTTTAATAGTATTGATTATAGTTTTCTTGATTACAATTTTCTTTTCTTAGTCAGCATTACCTGTTATCTCTCATTTCATTTACCCACTTTCTAAAATCAAGGCCATAACCAAAATACTATAAACTTTATAAAACAAAAATGTTTTATTAGGAAGCAAGACCGGTTATAAGAGATGATGACGTGGCCGGCTAGATATCAGCCGTCACAGAGAATATATAAAGTCAGTCTACTTTGTGGAGAGGCCACCAAACCCAGACGTAGACAAGATATCGATCGACCATTATGAGTGTGTGGGGTTTAAGCAAGTTCGGGTCACCCGTTATCCATAGGGCCATGCCAGTTACTACCACTATGAGCGTGTTGCCAAGCCATCTTCGATTCAGTCCACAGGACCTTCAGAGAAAAAGGTACAGTAGTCTCCAAGTGCATGATCACGACAGTTGAATTGACGAGAACGATGATGAAGATTACAAATAAATTAACGGTAAGATGAGAGGAGAGCAAGGAAAACGATACTGTGATTTAATATGCTGTAATTTCGGGTTTAGTGGGATTACGGGCTTAGACCCCGAACTGATATTGAAAAAAAAACAATGTTTTACTCTTGCTTGTTGTTTACGTGTAAACATATAAAGTTTATCTATACTATTATTTGAGAAGTAAATTTACTATGTGTCATTCTCTCCATAATTTTAGTTAATTTTGCTTATTTGTCATATTTTCTATAAATAATTTTAGTATTTTAGTTGATAATTTGTCATTATCATCTTTAAATAATTTTAATGATTTATCTGATAATTTATTATTATATCAAAAATAAATAAATTTTGCTTATGTATCATGCTCTCCATAATTTTAGCTAATTTGTTTATTTATATATTTTTCGATAATTATTTTTAGTAATTTAGTTGATAATTTGTCATTATTATCTTGAAATAATTTTAGTGATTTATATGATAATTTATTATTATCTCAAAATAATTAATTTAATGATAATATCAAGTTTATATTTATATCATATTTACTTAAGTAATATTAAAATATTATATAGGTATTTATTTTACATTTGGTTTAGTAATCTTAAACCAATTCAATATATGTATATCACATAATTAGAATGAACATCTATATTTCAAATTAAATTTATTAGAACAATCAAAATAATTTCTGAAAGAATTGGTAAAAATTCAAAAATATTTATAGTATTATTTTCAAATTGATTTTTTTCGCTCTATGTTAAAAACTAGAGCATTTAAAATATTTATTAACATTATTAATAAATAATTATATTGGATTTTAGTAGATAATTACCCTTAAATTTAAAACAAATTTCATTAGTTTGATAATCATCATTATCTAAAAAGATTCTATATTATGTTATCTAAAAATATTTTACATCATAATAGTTTAAAAATAAATAAATTCATGTATATATTTTTATGAATATATGAATTTTTAAAGTTTATTTATGTAATAAAATATGTTGTATTAATTTAAACTTTACAAATATATAAAAGTTCTGATATTTAATTAATTAATAAATATTTCAAAAGCATGTTTAATTTATTATAATGGTTTTAAATTGATAATGTAACTATTTATATTTTGTTGGAAAATTATTAAGCCCGCAAATGCGGGCAAAACACCTAGTTTTATTTATTTATGGAATAAACTTCTAAATGAAATGAGATATGAAGTTGGTTTGGAGTATTTGTTATTCTATGTCCTAAAAATAATGTAAATCATTCCAAATTCCTTTGTACATTGTAACATCCATTATGACCACTAGTGAGTAGATCATAAAATCAGAAACATTGTAACATCCATTTTGAAATCATATTTTTTTTGTTTGAATCAATTTAACATTCTTTAAAAAAAGATTTTTAATCTTTTGGTTTAGTTCGAAAGGGTCTTCCAAACTTGGTTATTAATTCTGAATACCTGGACGGAGACAATGTAAAGATCTACAAATACATCACTTTTTCAGAGTTCAAACGAAGGGCCATACATGTGTTAAAGGCATGACGATAAATTTAAGCTTGGTAACTATCTGACTTAAAATGATTTAGCTAAACACCTTAATATAAGTTATCTACACTATAACCTAACTTTTCTTTCCTTTTAATCAATGTTGTGTCTTGTCGTATTTAGGAACGGACATAAAGAACGTAAATAGTCATGTCATATTCATACACCAATCACTATCATCTCTATTAGATTTGAATTTATGGTACAATGGTTTCATCTGGTTGTGGGTGGCTAATTAAGCTCAAGTCAACTACAAGGTTGGCTTGCCATATTGTTTGTCAAGTTGATTTTAGATGTTAAAAGCCAGCATTCACATTACAAGATTTTAGGTGTCGGTAGATATACTAGTTGGAGATACTTTTGACTAAGCATTTTCTTCTAAAGGAGTAAAAGGAAGTTGAATTTTTAGAATGAAATATTAATGCAACAACAATGCAACTTCTTTAATAACAAAAACAACAATGCAACTAGTCTTTAACGAAGCGAGAAACAATAAAACTAAACTAGTCTTTAACGAAGAAGAAAAACAATACAACTAGTGGTTGTCGGCACTTTTACTATGTAGAGCCGAAGTTAGAAAGCAAAAAATGGCCAATAAGTAAAGTGGTCCTCTATTGAGTATTTGGATAGTTGGTTCCTTTTTACGTGAACGATATGATATATGAGAAACATGGAAGCGAAATCATTATAGATATTACCTATGTTACTTAGAAACAGAAGCGGGAACGTGGAAACGGAAACGTATGAAAACGCATAAGCGAAATTTTTAAAAAAATTAAGAAGCGTAAACGTACTGTAAAAATGTATATATATATAAGAAAATTTTATAAAATCTAGGACTAAAATTTATATGACTTGAATTTAAAATAAATCATTTGTTCATTTATAATAATTTTAAAATGATTTCATATTAAAACTGTAAAAACACATATAAAATAAGTTTTAAATAAAATTTTATATTAATACTTTTAGTAATTCATAAATAACTGACACAATATATTTGAATATATGTTTCTTTAATAAAAACCTCAATACATAAAGATAATTTATAGTATTAGTTTTAATATTTGTATATTTTTATTCTCTCTATTTTATTACTATTAAATTTTAAATTTTATATAAATTAAAAAGTGTAATTTTGTATTTTTATTGATTTATAATATTGTGTCTTAAGAAACGGAAGCGTGATTCCAAAATAGAATCGTAAGCTTCTAACGTCTTTTTTTTAAAGAGAAAATTTTAGAAGCGTTTTGAAAACGAGATTCCGCAAGCTTCTACAAAGTTCCGATTCTGACTCTGATCTCGAAGCGGGAAGCGAACGTTTGATGAAGTTTTTGTGCAAACTAGGATATTACTCCATTGCTTTCTTATTCATTTAAAATTTCAAAATATATAGTTTCTTTTTCAAAATGTTATCTCAGCAATCGAAACTGCACGAAGGGAAACTGCTTTCCTGCTAGCCAGATTAAAATGTTTCTGTAACATCCCGAGTTTATGATATGTGAAAAGGCTTAAGAGAATTGATTTGGCTACCTATATCACCAAAGTTGACTTATCTTTTCCGGAGCACATCCTGAAAGAACTCCAGAGTTAAGCGTGCTTGAGCTGGAGTAGTGGAAGGATGGGTGACCTATCGGGAAGTGATTCGCGATATTGTGTGAGTGAGGCCAAAGCACGGAGAAAGATCATGTGGTGATTGCAGGGTCAGTAAACAATGATTTGGAACCTTGGAAAATTAACGACCGACCGTCGGATGGGATGGGGCCCACGGGCCGAGAAAGCAGGCGTGGGTGGCCCATTAGCCGTGGGCGGGTCGGGGCGTTATAAGTGGTATCAGAACTGGTTAGTTGTCTCAGTTCTGACCTGGGAGGCGTCTTGAGACCTGTTGTGGGGCGCAATGAGGACGTTGCGTTGTTTGAGAGTGGGTGAATTGTAACATCCCGGTTTGTGGTATATGGAAAGGCTTAAGATAATTGATTTGACTACCTATGTCACCAAAGTTGACTTACCTTTTCCGGAGCACATCCTGAAAGAACTCCAGAGTTAAGTATGCTTGAGCTGGAGTAGTGGAAGGATGGGTGACCTATCGGGAAGTGATTCGCGATAGCGTGTGAGTGAGGCTAAAGCACGGGGAAAGGTCATGTGGTGATTGCAGGGTCAGTAAATAATGATTTGGAACCTTGGAAAACTAACGACCAACCGTCGGATGGGATGGGGCCCACGGGGCGAGAGAGCGGGCGTGGGTGGCCCATTAGCCGTGGGCGGGTCGGGGCGTTATAAATGGTATCAGAGCTGGTTAGCCGTCTCAGTTCTGACCTGAGAGGCGTCTTGAGATCTGTCCTGGGGCGCAACGAGGGCGTTGCGTTCTTTGAGAGGAGGTGAATTGTAACATCCCGAGTTGTGATATGTGAAAAGGCTTAAGAGAATTGATTTGGCTACCTATGTCACCAAAGTTGACTTACTTTTTCCGGAGCACATCCTGAAAGAATTCCAGAGTTAAGCGTGCTTGAGCTGGAGTAGTAGAAGGATAGGTGACCTATCGGGAAGTGATTCGCGATAGCGTGTGAGTGAGGCCAAAGCACGGGGAGAGGTCATGTGGTGATTGCAGGGTCAGTAAACAATGATTTCGAACCTTGGAAAATTAACGACCGACCGTCGGATGAAATGGGATCCACGGATCGAGAGAGCGGGCGTGGATGGCCCATTAACCGTGGGCGGGTCGGAGCGTTATAGTTTCGCTAAAGTAACAGTTTGCTACTCATACAACAAAGGCTACCTTTAGTTTATAAATTATGCACGTGCGAGCAAGCAAAAATTTTCAGTGGAGTTATTTTAATGTCAAATTTATGTTATAGAGATCATATAAACTAATTGTGTAATATTTTACGAGATTTGTTTTCTAAAATGCTAGTAATTTTTTATATACAAGAATTCATATGGGTCACCTGACCTCTTCAATAAAGCGTCCGATTCATTTAGATTGGAATGATTATAATTATTAGAGGCTTTATATAATTTGCAAGTAATTTTTACTTTTCTTTATATATTATGTGTCATCATACTATGATTTAAAGTTTCAAACCAAAGGAATTTAATTTCTTTTCGACAGAATAGACACGGAACAATACTTAGGTTCACCCTTGAGGTGAACTTATGAATTCACCTCTTTCCTTATTTCAATCATATTACCATAAATATTAATGTCACATAAATAAATAAATTATAAATTACAAATAAAATAAACTTTAAATCATAAACTCTAAATTCGAACCCTAAAACCAAATCTTAGATCTTAAATTTTAAACCCTAAACCCTAAACCCAAACCTATACCCTAAACCCAAACTATATACCCTAAATTCTAAATCTAAATTTAAATCATAGACCTAAAACCCAAACCATAAACTCTAAACCCAAACTCCAAACTCTAAACTCTAAACCCAAACTCTAAACCCTAAATCCTAAACCTTTAACCCAAACTGTAAACCATAAACCCGAACTCTATACCCTAAAATGTATTTGAAAATACATTTGATGATCATTAACCCAAAGGTATTTGAAAATTTTGGGTTTATAGTTTACAATTTGGGTTTAAGGTTTAGAGTTTAGGGTTTAGAGTTTGTGTTTAGGGTTTGGGTTTAGGGTTTAGAGTTTGGATTTAGGGTTTATGGTTTGAGTTTAGGATCTAGAATTTAAATTTAGATTTAAGATTTATGGTATATAGTTTGGGTTTAGGGTATATATTTGGGTTTAGGGTTTAGAGTTTGGTTTAAAATTTAAGATCTAAGATTTGGGTTTAGGGTTCGAATTTAGAATTTATGATTTAAAGTTTATTCTTTTGTAATTTATAATTTATTTATCTATGTGACATTAATATTTATGGCAATATGATTGAAATAAGGAAAGAAGTGAATTCATAAGTTTACCTCAAGGGTGAACCTAAGTATTGTTCATAGACACAAGTATCACTATCGTATCACACTTACTACATTCTAAAACAAATGATTATTTGTTGAAAATTTTGGGGAAACAAAATGTTTATTGAGTCCTTTTGCGGGGGGTCGGATTTGAGATTGTGAAAGTTTGAAACATTTTTTAAGAACATTAATCATTTTTTTCCACAGTTTGGGGTCCTATGCGTATATGAAAAACTATTGGAAACTTGGAATACAACAGATCTACTAGTAGGCTCAATAGTACAAAAGACCCAATTTGATCAATGTAATGGTCGCATGGGGAGAACACATTATCCCGTCTCTCAGTCTCTGTTCATCGTTGAATGAGAGAAAGGTCTATTTTGTTCTATATAATAGAGGGCTGTGTAAGTATTGATTATGATGGTGAAAGCTTGGAGATGTTTTCGGGAAAACAAATCAATCCTTTACTTTCAGTTTTGTGAGACACTCTTGAAAACATGTTTTCTTGGGGATCAAGGACATCAATATTAACTTATATATATCCTTCTGCTTTCTTGTCCTCTTTATCTCCAATCTTTGACCGATGCTCTTAAAGACTAAAACCATTTAGCATGATGAAACAAAGAGAGAACATTATACAGTAATGGATTTCCCATTTGTAGCACCCGGTCGATATGAACTGTACTCGTTCAGATATTACTAATTAGTAGTAGAACTATAAGTTTTGTCCAAAAAAAATCTGAAGAAGAATGTTTATATTAAAAATGCCTATTTTGAATGAGTTAAAGTTGGTATTGCACATAGACATAGTTCAATGATTCTCTGTTTTTACTTTTTCCTGAGGCAGTGATGTTTAAGCTTTAACTTGTTCTTATGATAAAATAGCGAACATTTTCAAAAATGTAATACTACTGGGTTCCAAGTTTAATTATATACAAAGAATTAAAAAACACATTCTTTGATTAGAGAAAAAGTGAATAATCATGCACAGATAGAAGACTCAAAGATGTCTTTGTATCTAATCACAAAGCAACCAACCTTGTAGTTGTAGTACTTTTAACTAATCTTCATAGTTCTGTAAAGAGGGTCAATGAATGTTCGGTAGATGATATTGATGATGGTGAAATTTTTGTTTAAGTACATAAAGTTGCTAATTAAAAGGGAGTTAGCATTTCTTTGACCGAGTCAAAGTTAGGCATTGACCCAATATAAGTAGATAAGAACTGTGTGTTGTTTTGGTTTCAGAAGTACGAACTATGCGTCGGTTTAGTTGCAATCTACCATAGTTTCCAAGAAGATATAATATGTAAACCCAACAAACTAATAATGGAATGTTGTGTCAGGAGAAGTACATTCCTTACATGTTGACACATATGCACCAAGTGTATGGGTCATGATGTCGGACCCATGAAAGTTAGCTACATTAGTGTGAATCAACCCGAACTCGACACGTTGAGCCAAAGGACGAAACATTGTATGGAGAAAAGTGGAGACAAACGGTTCGATGATATGATGAACCATCTTGCTAGAAAAAGGAAAAATTTGATAGACCTAACACACAAATGTATTATGACATCATCACACCAACTTTGAATATGAAGTTAGGAACGTGAGAAATCAATGTTTGTTATTTTGATTATTAGAAATAAGGAGTTGTGATTAGTTTGTCACACTTGTTTAAGTTCCCCTTCAGAAGTTTTAATTTATTTTTGAACTGGGTTTATTTTTCTTTTGTTCTTGTAATTTCTTTGAATTTTAGTTTATCCTAAAGTGTTTTCTTTTATTTTTTAAAACTTTAAAAGCAACCACTCTTTAAGCCACAAAAAGAAAAAGCAGAAAGCTTGTTACTCGAATGTAATTGGATATATGTGGAACAGTACTGTCTTTGTTGCTTTGTTGTGTGTGTCTATATAATTTCTTGTCTCATTGTCTAAGTTGCATCGCAAAGTGAAACAAGAAAGAGTTGGCTTGAACCACACGTCCTTCTTCCCATAAAGAAACTTATTTTCTTAAAAAAAAATGCAAACTGTTTTGGCTAAGAGGATGGACACAGTGAAGTCGAGATTCAAGAGGGTTTGTGTGTTCTGTGGAAGCAGTAGCGGAAACAGAGAGTGTTACAGAGCTGCTGCCATTGATCTAGCTGAAGAGCTGGTCGGGTTATGTTTATACCATAATGAGAATCTTGAAACCTTTGAAACGGGTCTTGATTTTATTGTCTTTCTTTGCTTTTGGAACAGATTACGAGAAGATTGAATCTTGTGTATGTAGGAGGAAGCATTGGTCTCATGGGTTTGGTCTCACAAGCTGTTCATGAGGCTGGAGGTCATGTGCTAGGGTATGCTCCTTCAATCAATGATCTCGTTTTTACCTTTGTGCCCTTGACTGGTTAATGATCTGATATTATTGTGTGATTTGCTTCCATCTTGCTTTGCTTTTATGGGTTAGGATCATACCAAGGACTCTTATGGACAAAGAGGTACGCTTAAACAACTTTTTTGCTTGAATGAATATTAGTGTTCAAGGAACTTCTTGAAAACTTGATTTGTATAATAGATCACTGGAGTAACATATGGTGAGGTAAGAGCTGTGGCTGATATGCATCAAAGGAAAGCCGAAATGGCGCGCCACTCTGATTGTTTCATTGCATTACCAGGTACAAAGTAATTAACTACGTAGCTTAGATAGTTTGCAGACCTTAAAAGTTTTTGTTACTCATTAGGCTCCTTTTAGAAACTCTTATCACACTGCACATACCACATCTAACTATTCTAAGGAGAGTACAATTGTCAAAGTAAGGGTGTCCCGTGTCCATAACCTTATAAGAGATCAGTTGTGGCTGGTTTGTAATGTAATCTCTATGTCAAATTGGAACATAATATTATTCCATTACCGCTGCAATTAAATGTAAACGGTGGGTTCTTACTTGATAGTTAAGAAACAAGAGACTATTGCAGTTATATTGATCAAATAATCCTTGTAAACTTGAAACTCGGCCAGGGTTTTTCGAAGTTTACATCTTTCTTCCAAAAGAAGATTTATTAATAATTGCTCTGTTCATGCAAATTGATATCAGGTGGGTATGGAACACTGGAGGAGTTGTTGGAAGTAATAACATGGGCACAACTTGGAATCCACGACAAGCCTGTAAGTGAAAAAAAAGAAGACACTTCACTTTCCACTGTTTGTTGCTCTATGAATCACTAACCAGAATAAAAATATAAAATTCTTGATCTTGTGTGTTTCCACTTTGGGGGAAAAACTGTAGGTGGGTTTGTTAAATGTGGATGGTTATTACGATTACCTCCTCACTTTCATTGATAAAGCCGTTGATGATGGTTTTATCAGGCCATCTCAGCGCCACATCTTTGTCTCTGCCCCTGATGCCAAAGAACTTGTTCAAAAACTTGAGGTGTGTTCCCACCAAAACTTTCCTTTGCTTTTCTTCCCCTTGAGATTCTGACTTAGTCTTGTAAAGATGAAGATAACAAAGATAAAAAATAATTCATCACAAAGTTAACTTTTGTTTTTGATTTTACTCAGGCATATGAGCCTGTGAGTGATGGATCCATAGCAAAATCAAAGTGGGAAGCTGAGAAGAAAGTGCAACAGCAGCAACAACAACAAGTTGTGTTCTGTTCTAACACAAGCATGCAGACAGAGATTTCTCTTTAGACTTTTAGAGGGTCTTTTGTCGAAAGAATATTCAAGGTCCAGGGATAAAAGTCAGTGGGAATTATAAGTTTGTTGTACTGCATATTATTTTGCTCCTACCAACTAAATTTCTAATTTTAGATTAAGGAAATGCTGCTAAAACAAAAGTCCAATATTCAAACAAAAGTCAAATACACACAATTGTTGTGGCTTCTACTTATCCAAACATAGCCACAGCCAGAAGCACTAAAAGACAAAATCAGACAAGGAGAGCTTGCGCCCTTGCTCAAGGAAGAAATGTGTTGACCCAGTCAGCGAGTATGGGCGAAGCAGTCTGACCAATATCTAATGTTGGGACGAGCGATTTGCATCCGCACCGCAGGGAATGTATGACTTCACCTCACAAATCGAATATGTGCCTCATCAGCAAGGACGATGAGCTGTCTTTTGTCTCATTCGGATCATCTTGCGACTATGGAAAAAGGCCTTGTCGATCGAACAAAAGACCAACTTGTCTCCCAAGCAATTCTAGAGAGAGATTTTAGAGAGACAACTTCACGACCTCGATTCATAGTATGTCTGTTTCTTGCTTTAGAACCAGAATTGGAATCGAAACTTTGTTTGGAGGTTTATAATATAACCTATTTAACCTATTTAAAAACATGTCAGAAACTTACAATTCCATTTAAGAAAACACAATATAAATAAAAGAATATTGTTTTTTTAACATAAATTCTAAACTTAATCATTCTATATATTAAATGAAAATTTATTTTATTGACTTATGTTGACGTGTCACTCATACATGTAGTCTGAAAAATCTTTATAATTTTATCGGTCGATGATTTTTAATTTTTATTTATTTTAATCAAATCTAAAAAGGAAATCACATAATCAATTAATGTTAGTTGCCAAACTATTTAAATAGTTTTAAGCATAATCATTTATAGTATCAAATGGTATCAAATATGTAAATTCTATATAATATTTCATCATTCCATTTTTCACTAGTAGTCTATTTATAAATTATATGAAGTATGTTGTTAAAAATCTATCTTATTAAATCAGAAACATTACAACTTCTTCTAGATAAATTTTAAAGGTGGACTTCATATATTTAAATTAAATGTTTCATTCTTTATATATAATACATACCATAGTCTAACTTTGCATTGATGTATTTCTTTAAATACAATTCCTCTTTTTGTCCATATTCCATATATGGTTTTCACATTTATTACATGTCGATTTAAATAAGATAGATACTAAGAATAATAAAAATATTAATCTTACTAGAATTACCCTATACAATTCATTTTAAACTGATCAATATGCTTTCATTGGCCATATTGATTTTATTAGTACAAATAACATTAGGTAGATAAGTCATAGACATATACATAAAGATTTGACTATTCTTTAACTATGTTGAGCCTAATCTACTTTCTAAAACAAATAACACATAGCTTTATATATTGTATAGAATATACTAATATTGTAATACTTATACAATAATACTAAAAACAAACCAAACTGAAATATAATATATATCTAAAATGCTTTGAACCATTACACACAAAATATATTAGACCTCAGAGATAAAATTCACTTTCAAATTATGTAATAATTATTTTAAAAAATTAAACTTCGTAATGTACAAAAAAACATAAGTTTTATATCAAATTTTGTGTTACAATAAAAAGACACAACTCGCGCTTGCAAAGTGTTATTTTTACATACGAAAGATAGTTTTGGTATTGTTCTTTAAACACAAAATTAAATTAAACAAACTCGATACTACATAAAACTAAACAATATAGAATGCATTTTAAAAATAAAATCCGTACGGATGCGCATGGCCTTTGCAAAAATCGTAGATATATTTATATAATATATAAATATATTATGTTACATATATTTTTATATAAATAATACCCCAATGTAAGTTTTGTATGATAAGTATTGAAGATACAAAATATATAGCACTATATATTTAAAATAATATATAAAAGATCTACTTTACGTTATCATAAAATTTAAAAATCAAATTTAGTAATTAAACACATTGCTTATTTAAACACATTAGTACCACATTGTTATTTATCAAAATTTTATATTAATACACTTGCAATCATGTATAACATTTAGTACAAATAAAGATAAAAACAAATTGATTTCCGCTCGGTCGAGCGGGTCATGATCTAGTTTGTTAGTAAAACTAATATATTAGCTTTATTTTTCTATTATAAACAATTGTAAGTCAAAATATACATATATAAAACATATAATTTTAATAAAAAATATTTTAATAACTATTGATGCATCATATATCGGTTTTATTAATTATTTAAAATAGTTTAAAATCATCTGTGATGATTAAATATATATATATATATATATATATATATATATATATATATATATATATTTAAAAAAAAATAAAGCCATTTATATTGATTCATTAGTAATGATTTATACCAAATGTATAATAGTATATAATTATATAAATATTTGGTAATCATTTTAAGGTTTTAAATCATCAGTAATGATTATTATATCATTAATAAGAGCTTACAAATAAATATATACATATATACCATATGTTATAAATATTTATAAAACAAAGAATTTCTCGTTATTTATAGGAGTTTACAAAATGTTTATGATGGTTAATAGATTATAAATCATCACAAAAGATTTAAAAATCTTTATAAATTTATTTATAGGAGTTTAAAAAATATTTATAAAATTATTTAAAGTTAAGATTTGAAATTATTGATCATTTATAAAAAATATTTTCTTGAGTTATAAAACCATTTATTATGATTTATGAAACTATTTATAAGGATTCTAAAACTTCTGAGAAAATAATTCATAAAATTTAAAAATTGTAAATATTTTATGTATTACTTATAATTGTATTGTTTCCTTTTTAAGAGGTTTTAAATGTTATCAAATCAGAATCAATCGAAAATATTATTTTCTTACGACTTCATCATTTTCAAAAAAAAAAATTCAAAATCTCAAAAACAAAAAAAAATTGTTTCCATTTTATCTAAAAAAGTAACCAAAAAATTACATCAATCATAAAAAATCCAATGAATATTATGAATAAAATTATATTCCGAAATTTATGAATTTTTTATATTATTAACCTTTGATTAAATCAACAGAATTCACATATGTATTGTTTTGTTTCTTCTTAATAATTTTTTGTGTGTTTATACTTTAGTTGCAAGTGTGGATCTATTTGTCACATTAGTTGATGTTTTGGATTTTAATAATTTTATGAACGAAAATTTGATCTACAAACCAATTAAATATATGTTCTAACAATAATGTTATAAAACAATTTAATAAATTATTGATTTGTAAAAGATGTAAAAACATTTAACTAAATACTACGTAAACCCTATTTAAAATTTTAAAAAGTATTAATAAATAAACTATGTTTAAAATTAGCTACCAAAAGTTTACTTTCGGTTTTAAAATATTTAAATATATTATCGCAGATCGAAAACACAAAATATTATGTTATATCAAAATTTGTACCCGAAAATTTGCGGGCAACCACCTAGTAGTATTAAAATATAGAAAATAGAAATATGTGAATGTTAAAACTAATACTAAAAATTATCTTTATGCATTCAATTTTTTAATTAGAGATATAGTACATATATTCAAATGAATTATGCCAATTATTTATGATATATTAAAATAATTAAGTGGATGATAATTTTTATAAAATTAATTTATTTGTATTTTCACAATTATAATATGAGATGATTTTAAATTATTGCAAATGAATAAATTATTAATTTTAATTTAAATCATATAATTTGAATCATAAATTTTGTAATTCTAATATATATATATGGCTTACGCTTCCAATACATATATGAATTTCTAACCTTTTTTAAAAATTGCTTTCTACGCTTCTGCGTATCCACTTTCAATTATAGAGCATCAGTTTCAGTGGGGGATAAAGTTGGCAAGAAACATGATTTCTCTAAGTCTTCTCTGATCTTTGATATATTTTATATTAGGACCGGCCCGTCATACGGGCGGGATAATAAATTGAAAATAATTTAAATAGTTAAAGTAAATATTTTTGATTATTTTTTAATATATATTTTTATTTTAAAATATTATGTTCTATATTAGTATGAATCATTATTGTATTGATTGTTATTCTTTATTCAGTTTCATTCTCATTATAATTAACTTAATTTTTTTTACGATTTATAAGATTATTTATTTGTAATTTTATTCTGTTTTTACTGTTTTTATTTAATTGGTGTAAAATTGTTGATTTATTTGTTTAATTTGAAGTTCTTTATTGGATAATAAATTTGTTACTTTTTACTTTGTAATTTCGTAATTTTAAGGGTCTTAGAACATTTATTTTTTGGAGTTCTTTTCTTCAACATCTCCTACATATATTTTGATTAATTTGTATCATCTATATTTTCCAATATATATATATAATCAATTTTGAACAATGGTTATAATTGTATTTGCATAGTATTGTTATTTTCTTGAACAAAATAGTTATTAGAAATATATCTTTTTAGATATATTATTTTGAAAATAGTAAAATAATAGGTTAGATATGACATTTATTAAATAATAACTAAGTTAGTTGTAAAAGAAAAAATAGGAAGTTAAATAAATGTGATGGTCTAACCTAAACTATTTGCAAGTAGATAAAAAGTTCTGACTCCACCTAAACAAAAAAAGTTCTAATGTTTTAAATTTTTAACAGTATTGTTACATATTAAATTTAAATATTAAATTTATATATTATGATCCAGTCAATAATATTTCTGACTCCACCGTTGTATATATATATATATCATCCACTCACACGTCTACTCTCTGCCTAAACAATCCATTTGGTTAACATATTCATTTGATATTGTAAACTATTCCGAGTATTCGAACCACCTATTTTTGTTGGTAGGGAATACATGTTTAGACTAAAATGCATAAGTTCACTTTTACTACTGACTAAATTTCCGCCAGCCTTGTCTCTCTGATCACATGTTTAACAAAACTTTGTTTTCTAGCTCATTTCTATAAATACTATAACAGCAAAACTTTACTTCAATTCATTTCTAATTTTTTCTCTAGAATAGATATTACCATTTTTCTATATCTAAAAGAAAAAATATCATTATTATACTACAGAATCATACTTTTTATTTTAAAAATGGTCATTAAAGTGTTAACTTGTTATAATTATAACTAAAACATATACTTTTAGAGAAACATGTACAAACGTTATATACAAAATAGAAACACAGTTTAAATTCAATTTTTTCACAATTATAACTAAAACAGATAATTTTTTTTTGAAAAGTAAAACAGATAATTTTAAGTCATTTTTTATTAAAAGAGGATTCTTTATAGGTCTGTGATGATTTTACAAAAGTTAAAGTGAGTAGAGATAAAAAAAATTAACTATAATAACCAAACGGTATTAAATACAAATCACAATAAATATGGTACTAAAATTTAGTGGGGCACAACGATAAGAAATAGAGAGTTGAAGAAAAGAAAAAGAGAGTAATTCCACGGGACGATGCGTCGATGGCCACTAAACAATTCATTTGGTCACACATATTCATTTGATATTTTAAACTATTCCGCGTATTCGAACCACCTATTTTTTGGAAGGGAATATACATGCTTAGACCAAAATGCATAAGTTTGCCATCTTTAGTTACAGACAAAATTCCGCCAGTCTCTGATCAAATGTTTAACATCATCCCATCAATTCATTTCTAATTTTTTTTCTCTAGAGTATGTATTACCATTTTTCTCTATATCTAAAAGAAAAAAATACATTACTATGTAAACTCTTAATAAAGGAATGTGTTGGTTGGCCATATTAGTTAAGGCTGACATTTTATTCCTTAATTTTGATCTGATTCGTTATTCGTTTCGAAAGATCCCCGAATATCCGTAAGTTTTCAAATCAAAACAAATTTTAAAAACCAATATCCCTTAAAAATGAAACAAATCACAAATACTAAAAATTTAAGAGTCGGATATCTGATCCGCTTCGACTTATATATATATATATATATATATATAATCATATATAAAAGTATAAATGTATAATTTTATATAACTATTATTTAAGCATATAAATTGAGAAAATAATATATACTCTTTATAAAGTTATAATTTTTCAAAAAATTTATGTTTTATAAGAACATCTAAATAATTTTTTTTAAAATTATGAAACATATAGTTTTACTAATCTTTATTTTATATTATATTAAAGATATTTTTGAAGATAAAAAGTGTCTTTTGATCACATGTATAACAAAATGCTATAGATACATCACAAATGTGTGTGTTAAAGATTATAATATGTTTTCATACTTTCAGCATATTTGCCTATATAAATATACAATAAAAAAATATCTCCCTCACAACTCTTATTTAAAAATAAAAACGATTCAGTTTCCTCATATTTACTACTCCTCTACGTATTATGGCGGTTTCTTCAGCCTATTTCTGCACCATGTTATTTCATCCATCGTCTTCGATAACATCTTCCAAAATCTCCCTCTCATTGTTAATAACCGCTAAAAAACCCCCCTTCGTCTCCGTTATTGGCGACTCGTACAAAGACGATGCATCTTCTCCCCTAGAGAAACCCACCACTTTCAACTCTAGATACGCTCCTGACGAGCCCGCAATGGCGCATACATTCTGCTCAAACCCCTCGAGCATCAAGGTGTGGAAGTAGTCTTCGCTTACCCAGGAGGCGCATCAATGGAGATCCATCAAGCCCTAACTCACTCCACCACAATCCGAAACGTTTTTCCTCGCCAGGAACAAGGAGGAGTCATCTACATCGCCACTTCCAGCCCAGGAGCTATGAATCTCGTCAGCGGAGTAGCCGATGCATTGTTTGACAGTGTAACTCTCATCGCAATCACAGGACATGTCCCTCGCAGGATGATTGGTACCATGGTGTTCCAGGAGACACCGTTGTTGAGATAACGAGGACTATAACGAAACATAACTATATTGTCATGGACGTTGAAGAAATACCTAGGATTGTGTAAGAAGCTTTCTTTCTAGCCACATCTGTTAGACCCAGACCGGTTCTAATTGACATCTCCAAATATGTTCAGCAACAGTTAGCAATTTCTAACTAAGAGCAGTCTATGCGTTTACCTGTCTACATGTCTACGATGCCTAAGCCCCCCCCACAATTTATCACTTAGAGCAGGTTGTTAGGTTGGTTTTGGAGTCGAAAAGGCTTGTCTTGTACGTTGGAGGTGGTTGTTTTAACTCGAATGAGGAACTGTGCATGTTTGTGGAATATACTGGTATCCTTGTTGCGAGTACATTCATGGGCCTTGGATCTTATCCTTTTGATGATGATGAGTTTTCTCTGCAAATGCTAGGAATGCATAGAACAATGTATGCTAATTACGCTGTCGAGTATAGTGATCTACAACTTGCTTTTGGTGTTCGGTTTGATGACCGGAAAGCTTGAGGCTTCTGCTAGCCTGACCAAGATATGCACATCAACATCGACTGAAATAGGGAAGAACAAGTCAACTCAGGTGTCAGTGTGTTGTGATGTTCAGCTAGCGTTGCAAGGGATGAATGAGGTTCTTGAGAACCGACGAGAAGTGCTTGACTTCGGGAATTTGAGAGGTGAGTTGAACGAACAGAGACAAAAGTTTCCTCTCCGCTTCAAGATGTTTGGGAAAGAAATTCTTTCACAGTACGCCATTAACCTATTTGACGAGCTAACCGGCGGGAAGGCAATTATCACTACTGGTGTCAGGTCACACCAAATGTGGGCGGCTCAGTTTTACAAGTTCAAGAAACCAAGACAATGGTTGTCTTCAGAAAGTCTCAGAGTAATGAGATTCAGACTTTCTGCTGCCATAGAAGCCTCTATTTCCGACCCGGAAGCAGTTGTTATGGACATCGATGATGATGGGAGTTTCATCATGAACGTTCAAGAACTCGCAACCATCAGGGCTGAGAACCTTCCAGTTAAGGTTCTGTTGATTAACATTGAGATGAAACTCCCATCACCATCGATGTTGTACTACTGCTTCCGGATTGGCAATAGAGGCCTCTACGGCAGCAGGAAGTTTGAATCCCATTGCTCAAACACCTCTTGAAGACAACCATTGTCTCGGTTTCTTGAACTTTTAAAACTGAGCCGCCAACATTTGGTGTTGCCAGACACTAGTAATGATAATTGTCTTCCCGTCGGTTAGCTTGTCAAGTAGTTGAATGGCGTACTGTGGAGGAATCTCTTCCTCAAACGTCTTAAAGCGGAGAGGAAACTTTAGTCTCTGTTCGTTCAACTCACATTTCCAATCCTCGAAGTCAAGCACTTTTCGTCTGTTCTCAAGAACCTCGTTCATCCCTTGCAACGTTAGTTAAACATCACAGCACACCGACACTTGAGGTGACTTGTTCTTCTCGATTTCAGTAGAGTCGATGTTGATGTGTACTATTTTGGCCTGACTAGCAAAAGCCTCAAACTTTCCAGTCATCAAACCAAACAACAAAAGCAAGCAGTAGATCGCTATACTCGACAGCATAATTAGCATACACTGTTCCATGCATTCCTAGCATTTGTAGAGAAAACTCATCATTGTCACAAGAATAAGATCCAAGGCCCATAAACGTACTCACAACAGGGATGCCAATAAATTCCACAAACATGCACAGTTCTTTACTCGAGTTAAGACAACCACCTCCAACGTACAAGACAAGTCTCTTCGACTCTGAAACCAACCTAACAATCAGCTCTAAGTGATAAATTGTTGGGGGGGGGGGGGGGAGGGCTTAGGCATCCTAGACATGTAGACAGGTAAACGCATAGACTGCTCCTAGCTAAAAATCGCTAACTGTTGCTGAACATATTTGGGGATGTCGATTAGAGCCGGTATGGATCTAACAGAAGTGGCTAGAAAGAAAGTTTATTGCACGATTCTAGGTATGTCTTCAATGTCCCATGAAAATATAGTTATGTTTCATTATAATCTTCGTTACCTCAACAATGGGTGTCTCCTGGAACGCCATGGTACCAATCATCCGGCGAGAGACCTGTCATGTGATTGCAATAAGAGATACACTGTCAAACAGTGCGTCAGCTAATCCGCTGACGAGATTCATAGCTCCTGGACCGGAAATGGCGATGCAGATTCCAGGTTTACCAGAGAAACGAGCGTAACCCTTGACGGCGAAGACTCCTCCTTGTTCGTGATAGGGAAGGACGTTTCGGATTGTGGTGGAGCGAATTAGAGTTTGATGGATCTCCATTGAAGCGCCTCCTGGGTAAGCGAAAACTACGTCAACGCCTTGACGCTCTAGGGCTTCGACCAGTATGTTTGCGCCACTATGGGGCTTGTCCCGAGCGTATCTGGAGCTGAATGTGCTGGGATTCTCTCGATGTGAAGTTGTGCGGTCTCTGTTATTGGAGATGATGGATGAAACAGATACATGAGTAGGACGGCGCCAGAAGGAGAGGGCGTGGTTAGCGACACCGGAAAAAGACTCTAGAAGATGTTATCGGCGATGATAGAATGCTGCAGACTGAAAAAGGAGTCATGTTAGTACAAGAAAGAAATACGAGGAATGGTTATTGTTTTTTTTTAAAATGAATAACCCCAATACGAGTTTGTTTTTAAAAATCCTCTCAACTAGGTTTGTTCCTCCAAACTAACTTTATTTAGTGAATTAGTTCCTCTCTTTCGGATTTATTTACTTACTTTTGAAGGACATTTAAACACTTATTTTATAAATTATAGTGGAAAAAAAGTCGCTCCTTCTATTCAATCTCTTTATGGGGTAAAGAAGAAGATAACAAACTTAATAGAAATTTTGGGTTAGTACCATTAATAACAATGAATAATACGAAAAGAACTTCTTCTTTTTTGGCAATGTGCATATCATAATTACTTATACAACCGGTAAATCTTTAATTTAGGGGGTTTTCATAAATTGAACATAGTTAAGAAGTTTTACCATTAAAAAAAAAAATCAAAAGTCTAAAATATAATAAATTATCTAAAAATTAATAACTTTAATTTTCAAAATTAGCATTTTAAAAAATTTCTATAAATATATGAAACTGATTGTTTATAAAATCAACATTATATTTGTATAAATTAAAAATGTAAAAAACAAGAAAATATAAGATAAGATATACATTTTATTATCTAAAGATTTATTATTACATTTTTATTAGCTAAGATATAAATTTTATATATTTTCTGGTTTTGTAGTTTCATATATTTACAAAAAAATTGTTAAAAATGATAATTTTGAAAATTAAAGTCACTAATTTTTATATAATGTTATTATATTTTAGTTTTTTGATTATTATTTTTTTAATTGATAAAATCTCTTAACTATGTTTAATTATGAAAAACTTCATAAATTAAAGATTTAGCGATTGTAAAGGTAATTATGACATGTATTGTAGAAATGGTTTAATTCACTAGATAAAATTAGTTAGGAGATTTTCTCGTTAAATAGTGGGGTTTTTACCCAAAAATCACAATTTAAGTGTCATTAAAGCATGTGATATAATTTAATAAAAGAACTTATCTTTGCGGTGGAGAAGAAACAAACGTTCGAGGTGGCTCCTCGGGGATTATTGAAGGCGAGTTAAAGACGTCTCTACAAACGGCTTGTGGAATCGATGAAACTGATGGAGCTTGAACTCAGAAACGAGCTTCTAGCTACGGAGCTGTCTAAGATGTGGACAGTGCCGAGTAAAGCACGTGACTGTTGTCCTGCGTTATGAGAAAAAAAAAACAGCTAATCTGAGATTGGCGAGGGTTGATTGATCTATGAGATCTACTTTGAATAGATCTCTCTCTCGAGCTCTCTCTCTCTCTCTCTCGAGCTCTAACTTGGAATTTGAAATCTGCAGAGATCTGAATTTGAGATCTGTTTCTTTTTTAAAAAAAAAGAAAGAAATGGGTGGAACAAGCAAGAAGACGACGGATCAAAAAGCTGTATTAGACATTGCATCATGGCTCTTCAATGTCGTTACTTCCGTTGGAGTCATCCTCGTTAACAAAGCCTTGATGGCTGTTATGCCGTAATCATGAATCCAAATTTAATAATGAAATAATGATTGTGAAAACTTATCTCTTTCAGCGATGACTTTGTTTATATAAATCGTGATTGATCTTGGGCTCTTTGGTCGGTCTTTGGTGACATTAGAAAGCAAAGCTTTCATGAGAAAGCTTCTTCCCTTATCCAGAGACCACCATGGTTTAGTTGGTTTGCCGAGATCTTCTACTTCCCATATCGATAGCTTGAGGTGGCTCTAGATATAGGATTCTCCCAAATTTGTGTGTTAGGTGTCTGTCTATCAAAACTTTCCTTTTTCCGACAAGCTGGTTCATCATATTAAATATTATCGAACCGTTTGTCTCCACTTTTTTCCATACAGTGTTTCGTCCTTTGACTCAACGTGTCGAGTTTGGGTTGGTGCAAACTAATGTAGCTAAATTTTCATGGGTCCGACATCATGACCCATATTCTTGGTGTATATGTGTCAACTTGTAAGGAGTGTACTTCTCCTGACACAACATTCCATATTATTAGTTTGTTCGGTTTACATATCATATGTACTTGGAAACTATGGTAGATTGCAACTAAACCGACACATAGTTCGAATTTCTGAAACCAAAAAAAACACACAGTTCTTATCTGCTTAATGCTTATATTGGGTCAATGCCTAACGTTGATTCGGTCAAAGAAATGCTAACTCCCTTTTAAGTAGGGGTTCTTATTATTTTTTAATGCTTTTAAGTAGAAAACGTGACTTAAGAAAGTTAAGAAAATCCAACATGTAATTGCTCCATTGCAAGGCTCTGGATCAAAATGTTTTTGATAGCTTTGTTTGGTGAAAAGATGAAATTGTTTTTGATCTAAATGTATTTGACTGTTTTGTTTGGTGAGAAGGAGATAAGAGAACAATGTTTTGTTCGGTGAGATGGAGAAGATGAAAACTGTTTGATAGTTATGCTTGGTGAGAAAGAACTTTATATGGAGTGGACACAATGTTTACACAAATCTGTGATACACTAGAGAACGCAAGACTAGACACAACAATGGCCCGTGACACATTGATACAACAGAGTCCACTACACAGGACATTACTTTCAAACAAGAGTACACAAGACTAGACACAAGAGTGTCCCGTGACACACTGATATAAAAGAAGACAGCCAGAAACCAAATCATAATTTTACCGTTTGGTAATATATCTTTGTAGAGCCTGAGATCGAAAGTTTCAAAGAGACTGTAACCTTCAGTTTCTGATGGGCATTTTTCTTCATCCTTATCGTAGAAGACAATAGGATGATTTCACATGGTTATGCCAAACGTTTTGTCCATCTACCGTGACCCAGTCCACGACAGTTGCAGCAGGCTGCTCGTACCATTCGTCCAGCTGCATTCATATACAAACAAAATGCTGTTTGTTACCCCACATTCATTCATTATTGTAGTTTCTATAAACCTTGGAAAAAATGCGTGTGTGTTTAATTAAATCGATAATAACCATGTCCAAATAATAATTAATAGTAATGATAGTGAGCTTAGAAAGTCGAAGGAGTTTCCTACCAAACCCCATACGCATTTGCAGTGCTCCAATGAAGTTTGAGCATTGCTCAGGCAACCATTTCTCTGCTATTGTATTTATCTTGTTTTGTGGCGATTTCTAGGCAATGCTTAGTTGTCCTGCACATTGTATCAAGCAGAAATAAATTATATTGTACAACTGAGATGATAGCGGTGCATCATTCACACGATAGTATAGACGAGCACTGACTTACCTTTCATATTCTTGCTGGGAATGGTATGCATGGCTTAGTAGAGAGCGACCACTTTCAACTAAATCCTGATGTATATTCCACCAAGTTGATTGCTTTTGCTAAATCTTCCAACACACATGCCAGGGAGCCTCAAGCAGAACTCAAGAGACTCTAGCACCGACGCCAAACTTGCACTTGCATCTGAACCCTCCAAATCTGAAAATAGCAAGAAATAATTACAGCCAGAACTAGATTAAAGCTGTAACATGCATGTCCTACAAAATCAATTGGCTGGAAGAATATTTACCATGTTGGCTTTGAGAAGAGTAGTATATATGGTTTCAAGTTCGGATCTGCGGGCATCCATCTCACGACTAAGACAGAAACAAGTAAAAGAATCAACAGCCAGAAACCAAATCACAATTAATCGAACACAACAAACTAATCAATCTATATATATATTTATTTAAAACTGAAAACAAACACTCGCCCAACTAGTTTCTTTTATAAAAAGACACGGAATATATAAGAAATGCAGAATAAAATATTCTCTAAAATATTTTTATTCGCACATTTCCTTTTATTTTGAAGGAACACAAATTTATTCTCTCTTATTGTTCCCATTTTTGTTCTTAAAAAAAGCTATCTCTTGTTCTGATCGCAACCAGGGGCGGAGGTAGGATGAAATCGAGCTGGGGGCAAGCATAAATTTTCACTATACGTATTCTTTTTGGATTAGAAGCAATTGTACAAATGTTAATCTAATTCTTAAGATTTTTTTTTTTAAAGTAGACAGGGGCGCGTGACCCCGTTACTCCTTCTCTCTGTCCACCCCTGATTCCAGCGCTCCTATCTAATCAAAAACTTCAAAAACCTATAAATATCCAGAGTATCTCATAAGGCATATGAGCCTAGTGAGTGATGATGAAACCATATGAAAATCTAAGTGGGAAGATGAGAAGTTAAATACTATTTTTCAAAAATAACACCAATCAAAAATATACTAATATTTGGGTATACATTTTAGTGATTATTTTTCAGGGTTTAGTATTAACGAACTGTAGTTGGATTTATAAATGTTCAATAAATATTAAAAAAAAATAGTTTTGTTTTGTTTTATCACAAATATTATCACAAACTTGTGGTAGAAATAAAATTTCCCTTTTCTTAACAAAAAAGCTACATGAATAATAAGTCAACGACTCCTTCGGTCATTTATGACCAAAGACTAAGGGGGATGTATTCAACCGAGAGTTTTAGGTGATTTGTATTAAAATGACAAATCCACTGTTATTCAAACATGAATTTTAAAACTTCATTTAAAATCCACTGTTATTGAATTTGACATTTCATAAAGTACTCTCAAATCCACTGTTATTGAAACTATTTTAAGTTGTGGAGTTTTAAAGTTTTGAGGTGATTTTAGGGTGTTTGGGTGGAGTGTCTTAGTTAAAAAAATAAAAACTCAAATCTCATAGTTTTAGGTGATATTCTAGAGTAGTTTAACCAAAATCACTTAAATCTCTGCAACTTATTGAAATCATCTAAAATTCTATTAAAAATCAAATCACATCAAATGTTAAATTAAATACACCCCCCTTAGTAGCCCACAAAGAGTCCACATGGGTGAATCATCTTTTTCTTCTACTTACCCTTACAACTCTTATCCTCCTAGTTCATCTTTCGAAAGTCTGACTTTTGCTTATTTACTCAGGCATATGAGCCTGCGAGTGATGGAACCATAGCAAAATCTAAGTGGGAGGCTGATAAGAAAGTGCAACAGCCGCAACAAGAAAAAGTTTCTGTTATAATAGAGATGAAATTTGCTCCAATGGTACTCTATTTTAGAGTAAAAATTAGAGTGATGAACAAAAAAAAAACAACTTACTCTATATTTAGAGTAAACCTATTTTTCACTCTATTATAGAGTGAAAGATAGAGTACTATTGGAGCATTTTTTACTCTAAACTCTATTTTAGAATGAAAAATAGAGTGGAGTTGGAAATACTCTAACACAAGCATGCAGACTGCTCTTTAGACTTTCCGAAATTATTTGGTCTAAAAAGTATTCAAAATCTAAGGAGAACAGTCATAATGGGAAATATAAAAGTAACGAGACATTATGTTAAAGAGAACATAAAAGAAACAAGCTCTTTTCCAAAAAAAAAAAAAAAAACTTAATCATATGGGAGTAATTAAAGAGAACAAAACATATTTCATCGGTGAAAGATGTACCAAGTTCAAATTTGATATCTCTTGATTTTTGTTGTGTATTTGTTCTTATGTTTAGAAAGAAAGAAGAACTGAAAGAACTTAATCATATGAAATGGTCTTTGTATATTAGTTTATGTAGAAGCTACCATTTACACCTCTTAACCTATTGATGTTTTTGATTAAAAAAACCCTATTGATGTTAAGAACTGAGGCTCTGAATTTGATTAGAGATTTAGAGAGTGACTAAATTCCATCTTCAAGATCTTTAATGCATGCCAACCACACGCAAAACGCTGAGAGACGCGCCTAAACTTCCCCTGTACATTTTCCCCTGTACATTTGTGTGTTAGGTCTATCAAAACTTTCCTTTTTCTAGCAAGCTTGTTCATCCTATCATTGAACCGTTTCTCTCCACTTTTCTCCATACAATGTTTCGTCCTTTGGCTCAACGTGTCGAGTTCGTGTTGGTCCACACTAATGTGGCTAAATTTTCATGGGTTCGACTTCGACATCATGACCCGTACCTTGGTGTATATGTGTCAACATGTAAGGAGTATACTTCTCCTGACACAACATTCCATTATCAGTTTGTTGGGTTTACATATGTACTTGGAAACTATGGTAGATTGCAACTAAACCGACACATAGTTCGTATTTCTGAAACCGAAACAACACACAGTTCTCATCTGCTTATATAGGGTCGATGCCTAAATTTATAGTCATACATTAATTTGTAAAACAACGTCATTTTGGACAGATTTTGTAAAATTAAAAAAAATTAAAAAGTGACGGATAATTTTATAAAATTTATCCAAAATAAAGTCTTTTGATAAATTAAAGGATGATTATTACCTTTGATAGTCAATATATATAAGCACGATTTTGAGAGTTTATTTTTATTTTTTATTTAAAAAAATTATTAAAAATAACGTTGTTTTGATAAATTAACGAATGACTAACACCTTTAACGTTTAGTATTAAATAAGCACGATTTTGAAAGTCTATATATGTAGTATTTTTAAAATTTTTGTTTAGTTCAATATGAAATACGTACTACTATATAAGTCCGTGAAGGAATAGACAGGACGCATAAAGTTCATATAGTATTTTAAAAATTTTGTTTAGTTCAGTGCGGAATACGTACTATTACAAAATTCGTGAAAGAATAGGCACAACGCGTAAAGTTCATATTAAAATAAACAACTTTCCGAAATATGCCCTAGGGTTTAAAAAAGTTTGCATGTAAACCCGTATCAGCCAAACGCAAAGACGAGCCAACCACAAGCAAAACGCTGAGAGACACGCCTAAACTTCCCACCAAAACGTTAAACAACCACATCAAGCTTTTCCTCTGGGGATTTTTGAGAGATATCCACATGAAACACGGGTATGTAGACGTAACAAGCAAGCCTACTGCTCCGATAAGAACCGCAAGATAAGTCATGAACGAGAATCCAACGGCTATTAAGAGACTAACCGAACCCAATAACACGCGCAACATCATCCGGACAAAGAAGGAGCAAGGCTTTTGTGTCTTCGTTATGTACAACATCTCTGCGTTATCACATGATGGCATTAAGAATATCGGATATGAGCATAAGCAATAGAAGATAAACGTGAGGTGTATGAAACAAGCGGCTTGCTTTGAGTAGCCTTGTTCGTAAAGTTTCAAGTAGTTGCCTATTGGACCTCCCGTAGCCGGAATCTATCATAAAAATAAATTCACAATAAAGCATTAACAATAAATATTGGAGATATCGTAGGGAGAAAGCTATTTATCTTGTGGATCAACTACTATGAACCGTTAATGTTTGATTATGAAGTGAATTATGTGAACCTACACAAAAGAATAGTATATAAATCGTAATCGTACTTTGACATAACATACCTTGTCACCGTATGCCCAATATACAACAATGGCTACTAGAAACATGCAAATCGCGATGATCACATGAGAGATCACCACGGCTCTCCACATTGTCTTTCTCGAAGGATTATTTGGATCGGAAGGTAGAGTACCCTACAAATATCACAACAAAACCTTGTCAATACTAACCAAAAGAGAACTTAAGTTGAAAACGTAAAATCAGTTTTAAATTGTGATTTTCTCAATCTTAAGACCTGTATCTCTAGGACGAGGTTGTTCCCGCGAAATGCCATAGCTATCATTCCAATTGCGTTGATAATGTTTTCGAAACTTGTATCATTTGTAGTGTAAGAGACATTGTTTTGATGATGATTCCTTTCATTAGCTAGAGGTAAAGTCCATACTGCGGTGGAATATGCTACGGCCATAAGACTACCGACCAACGAGATTCCAAAAAGAGAGTTCATGTTCGGAAACTGAGACATGACCACAGCGAGGATGCTGAAGATCAAGAAGCATTGCACGGTAGTAAGTGGCTCTGTGTCATTTTCAGACATAATGAGTAGAAGTTGATTTATTGTTTTCCCTCCGGTTATAACCAGAATTGCACAAGCTCCTCCTGAAAGATACATCACAGGGAATATTCCCAGAAGTTTCCCAAGCCTCACACCTATATCATATTATTTCATGACCACAACAAGAAACGGTAAACGACAAAGTTCGAAAGAATTTGATAGATTTTTTTTTGTATTACCGAATGAAGCAATTACAAGTCTCAAGTATCTACTGATACGTATTCCTTGTACGGCTTCGTGGAGATTAACAAGAAGCCATATTGTGTAAAGCTTCCATGCAAATCCCACCGTTAAAACAATCGTTCCCCATAACCTGGACAAAATAATATTTTCAGAGAGCACATATTATATACAATAAACTAAATAGTACATAATACAACTTACACATTAAAAACGTTATTACACAATACTAATCGGAACTTTAGATCCGAGAAACTAATGAATAGAGAGAGTTTAGTTTGATACGATATTTTACCATCCAACTGTTGCGAAAGCAGCAGGGAGAAAAAGCAATTGGAAACCAAGTCCCGAACAGATAAGATGAAACGTCGCCGTGTAAACATTCCCTTTTCTTGATTCTGTGATCGGCAGCCACTCTTCCACCGGGATCCGTCCACCATCACCATCATCGATGAGCTAAACCTTTATACGAAAGAGAACCCTCACCAACGAGAGGGATCCCGACCGTCGTCGGGAAGTAGCCGCGCGCATAGATGATTCGAGGGGTCCCGTTGAACTGCTAATAATCAGAACCTAGATGTTAGCAGTTGCTATCTCTTAGCAGTTTAATGCGGCCTTTAGCCCCGATTCGCGTACAGCCTTTCTCTCTGTCAGGTCACTGCAGAGAATGTGTCGATCTCATCACCTTACCAACCAGGGCCTATGTATACAAAACTGGTGCACCATCTGCAATCGCTATATATACCTGACCGGGTTGATTGAAAGTGCCCCTACGGACTGGGACACCTTCTTCCAGAGCATTCTCACCATCTGTACTAGCCTTGCATGAAAAAAGGATGGCCACTCCACTCTATTTCGACAAAAGACCCATCCCCAGCCGCTGGAGGTTGGCTGTGGATCCCTGGAGAGGTTTTGTGACATGGATGAAGGAGAACCATCACTTTCTTGTAATTCTAACTCAAACAACATGGCCAATTTTATCTCTAACATTGTAGGAAAAATTCAAACCTCTCTCTTTCTCTCTCTCTCGAAGATTTATAACGTACAGCCACAGGCTGAACGATGTTATCTTTTACTATTTCTTTTCGACATTCACTGTATTATATAGCTAATTTTTTTTTGATCAACTATATAGCTAGATTATCGGCTATAATTGGGAAGCTGCATTAAAAGTAGTTGAAATCGTAAGATGTGACATAAGCATAATGACGTAGTTAGTTGTGTCATTTTCTTACATTCTAAAGAGGAAGAAACTGAAACCAGCTATCTATTCAAAACCAATTATAGGAAGAAATCAGCCATCAATTCAAAACCAATTATAGGAAAAAAAAATTGTTTGCATATAGACCTTTCGTCTCTTGTCTATATTTATTCATATTGATTGCAAGAATCTTTAATTACTAATCATCAAATAACCTTCAAGATTCAACTACGAAGTACCAAAATCTTTGGAAACAATGTCGTGATGAGTAAAAACCCACTGGTCATTAAGGGTGATTAGATCATAGGACTTAAGAGTTGTTACTTTCACCACAAGAAACAAGAGAGACTTGAATCTTCTTGATTTTGTTCTCTAGTTCTAAAGTGTTTAGGTATTATGAAACTCTTGTTCTACAATTAAAAGCCACAGTAACTTCATGATACTCGGACATACCTTGAGGAAGGCCTATGCATTGTCGGCTTCTACAAGAAACGCTGCATATGCATTCTTGAGATGATTCATATTTTATTATCTTAACATAAATTATATATGTCCAAAATAATATTTATATCAATTGAAAAATAACAAATGAATGTACAAGGAGGTGACGGTAGCAGCACGGTTCATGTCATTAGTCATTACCACTCTGTACTTCCAGCTCATGTCATTACCACTAGATCTTTATACAAACATATAGAAACAAAATTTGAAGTGTAGGAAGCAAACAATATCTGATTCAATCTCCAGAATATTAAGTTTAAATTGTGCATATTAATGTATCCACGAGTGCTACGTTAATATCATATGCAGCAATGAGCTGGAGAAGACATTGCAGAAACATCGTTGAACCAACTTTAATTAAGACTAGATTTTGACCCGCCTTTATATATTTTTTTTTACATTTTTTTATAAATTTAATTTTTATATTTATGTTTTTATTTACGTTTTTTCATTATATAATATCAATATACTAAAACAGGAATATGACCTATTGATATATGTGTGGTCAAATTATTTTACGATAATTATTAAAACCTCTTATTAATTATTTAAAAGAAATATTATACAAAGAAAAATATAAATATGATTAAAAACATAAATATAAAAATTAAATTTCTAAAATATGTAAAACAAAAAAATATACCAGCTCTTTTAAAGGCGAATCCGAATCTAGTCAATACTATTAAAATAAAAACATAATGTATGGTAAAACTATTTTAATACAATGATTAAAACCTCCTATTAATTATTTAAGAGAAATGTTATACAATGAAAAACACAAATATGACTAAAACATATAAATATAAAAATTAAATTTCTAAAAGAATATAAAACTAAAAAATATAAAAAGGCGGGTTCAAATGTAGAAATCTATTTAAAACCCGTTAAACTAAAATCTCTAGAATATCGGATCATGATAACAATTTTTAATTTTAATTTTAGTTGTTTAGTTTTAGTTTTAATTTTATTTTTTAAAGAAACATAATTTTATGTTTGTGTGTTTGTATAATCATATTCTGTATGATATGAATTTAATAGAATTGATAAGTTTTGTAAGTATGTACATGTATCATATGGTAAGGCTTCGTCTTTTTGTCAATATTCAGTCCAAATTATTTGTTTTTTTTATTTGAACATAAAAACAGGAATATAGGGAAGTTACGAACGGTTAACAATATTCGAAGCCCAAATTATCGTTTCATATGCCGAGGGAAGTTACGAACGGTTAACAATGCTCTAAAGGACCTTTTTAATTGGTCATACAGGGTAATTAATATAATAGATTTTGACCCGCCCTTAAAAGGACGGGTAAATTTTTTGTTTTACATCTTTTAAAATTTTTATATTTGTGTTTTTAATTATTTTTGTTTTTAATTTGTATAATATCTTTTTAAAATGATTTATAAGAGGCTTTAATAATTATAATCTTTGTATAATATCTTTTTAGCCAGTTACGTGATTAATGACCATAATTAAGAAATTAAGAAATATAATTATGCAGTAATGGGCGTTCACAAAAAAGCCGATATTAAATCATATTGAATCATGCGCCCTTTTGGGCTGTTACGTGATTAATAGCCAGTTACGTGATTTGGCAGTTATATTAATACAAAAAGATATATTAAAGATGTATTTAGTAGCAGTTATAAAAATTAAAAAGTGGACATAACCCTATATCAATTGGACATGTTGAAGAATTAATAGAATAGATTCCAAATGTCTCCCTTCTCTAAAGGTGTATATATATGCAATCAGCAGAGAGCCAATATACACATAACAAACATCTTTTAGCTCTCTAAACCTTCTCTGAATCTAAGCAAAGCTAGACCATAAAAATGGCACTTTCTTTCCATGTTCGTTCTAACAGCTTCCCTTCAAGACAACACCCTCAAGCCACTCATGTCGATGAGCAATTGAGCCGATTGAGATCTTCAGAGACAGCTTCAAGCTCTTCTATCTGCCAAAGACTTAGCAACCTTCAAGATTTACATGATTCTCTTGACAAGATGCTTCGTTTGTCCATCACTCAACAAACTTTATCTCAAGAACAAATTGAGATGATTCTTGATGGATCTATCAAGATCTTGGATTTATGCAACGTTTCCAAAGACGGTTTATCACAAATGAAAGAGAGTCTCAAGGAGATCGAATCGATTTTAACAAGAAAGCGTGGAGATCTATCAGCTGAGATCAAGAAATACTTAGCTTCTAGAAAGTCTCTCAAGAAATCATTCCAGAAAGTACTCAAGAATTTGAAAACCGGCCACAACAAAAACAAAGAGTCTTTGGCTGTATTTGGAGAAGCAGAAGCTGTAACAGTTTCTTTGTTTGAATGTATGTTTACCTTCATGTCTGGAACAAAATCTTGTGGCAAATGGTCACTGGTCTCAAAGATAATGAGCCAGAACAAAGCTGCATGTGAAGATGCAGAAAATGAATTCACAAGAGTGGACTTGGAGTGCCAATCAGAGAAGTCCTTGAAGATTGAAGATGTGCAGAACTTAAATTCGTGCATTGAAGATCTTGAAGATGGGATAGAGTTACTCTCTAAATCTTTGATCAAATATAGAGTCTCGATTCTTAACATCTAATAGGTTATAGTGCCCAAAATATTTTTGTACAAATAGGATATGCTTGTTAACAAACTCGAAACTAATACAAGAATCTTTCATATGATTAAATTATATATTTTCTTCTTTAATTTCTAAACATAAGAACACAATATCTTTAAGAAACATGAAACTTCAATACCATATCATATCCCATCTCTGTACTTCAACACTTTCTTCAATACTTACAAAATTCTGAAACTATGTTGCTTATGAATTAAATCTTATTCTAATCTCATTTCTTTTGCTTCTTCACATGCCTTTAATCAACGAATGTGGATCTGCCTATACTTCATCATGGATTCATACCTTAATTCTTAGTTTGTTGATTTTATACTTTCTTTGTTTATTTATATTTACTCTGTAATGCTCCGTCTTACTCTGTTCTGCTCTGTTTAGCATTCTTACTCCTGTTTAGTATTGTTAGTGTTTTATTTTAACTTTAATACAAACATTTTCTGATGGATTTTTTCTGTGACTTAGAGCCGACTGATTCAAACGCATTGGTTACGGTTGCGTCTGCGGGAGTTTGTGAGTGCGGATGGTTATGATTTCAAACGTTTTGTCTGAGTGGCACAACGTTTAAAAATTATTACGTTTGTGAAATATTTATGCTGACTGATTATAAAATACTAGTATTATCTCCCATGCATACACACGGGCATTTTTTGTGATTTTCAGTGGAAATAAATTTTACTTTGAGATTATATAAGCTACAAAGAAAATAAATGTTATTTTGAAGGTTATATTTATTGGTAAAATTTAAAAGAAAACTAAAAGCTTGTTGTTTATTTCTCCAAAGTTGTATATTATTACTTTTCTAAACCCAAATAAAATCATTACAATTGAAAAACAAAATTTATAAGTAATCAATCTTTCTTTTGTTTGTCAAAGAAAAGGAAAGTAT
Organism: Raphanus raphanistrum subsp. raphanistrum; assembly: GCA_019706035.1. Taxonomy (NCBI): domain Eukaryota; kingdom Viridiplantae; phylum Streptophyta; class Magnoliopsida; order Brassicales; family Brassicaceae; genus Raphanus; species Raphanus raphanistrum. The sequence goes on along the minus strand of CM033987.1, from coordinate 28,044,413 downwards.
TATCAACCTTAAAAATCCCTTATATAACAGTTTTATATACTTATTAGTACCTCTATTGTTGTTGACAATCCTATGATGATTTTTCGATTCTACTGCTCCATTTAGAAGTCCTTTCAAAAGTGATGAAGTAGACGGAAACTATATATAAAAGAAAGAGAAATGAAACAAAGAAAATAAGCAAATTAGTTGTCTGGAATTATATAGAAGATAGAACAGTTATATAGATGACATGGTTTTCCTTTGAACGTGATGTAGTGATTTGAGAGAATCTAGATATTTTTTTTATTTTTTGCAGTTTAAATCGTAAGATTTTCTTTTGTTGGTCAATTTTTTTATTTTTACTTTTGTTTTTCAAATTTGTCTTACTGATCGATTTTCTCCATTACTCTTATTTGATTTTTTTTAATTATCTATGTGTCACTGTACAATTGATCGAGTGACTTATGCTTTTATTATATAAAGGATAGTTGTCTGGAATTATATAGAAGATAGAACAGTTATATTGATGACATGGTTTTCCTTTGAACGTGATGTAGTGATCTGAGAGAATCTAGATATTTTTTTTTATTTTTTGCAGTTTAAATCGTAAGATTTTCTTTTGTTGGTCAATTTTTTTTATTTTTACTTTTGTTTTCCAAATTTGTCTAACTGATCGATTTTCTCCATTCTCTTATTTGATTTTTTTTAATTATCTATGTGTCACTGTACAATTGGTTGAGTGACTTATGCTTTATTATATAAAGGATAGATTGCAGCAGTTTAACGATAAAGTACTAATATTAACAACATATTATTACATTATAAAATATGAAAAACATACTATTGTAATAAAATAATTACTAATATAATATGATTAATAAAATATTATGTTTACTTATTTAATTTTTAAAATTAGTTGAAAATTATAATTTTAGTAACATTTGTTTCGAAAATTTATATTGCCTTCATCAACTTTATGGTCAACTATTACAAACTTGATTATTGTTAGGATGTTTATGCAATTTCTCCTTTCAAAAAAAAAAATTAACTTGCACGAGGGACTCTGCACCTTATTGGCTTTGTTTAAACTAAATCCAGTGAGGCTTGTCTCCTTGGAGATGATGATAATAGCACCGTTCAAGCAAATATTCACTCTCAAAACCTCATGTGCAACCAATAGATATTAGTATATTACAGTTCATGACACAACAACAAGCGCTAATACTTGAAAGAGATGATATTCTGCAGTGTAGGAGACAGACAATATGTGAGCAAACCTTCAAAAGATTAAGATTATATAAGCTGGTGCACATGAATGTATCCGTGAGTGATGCTGATATCATATGCCTCAAGTAGACAAAGCCCTGCTGGCTTTGCATTGCAATATTTTATAAAATCATTTCATCTGAGCAATCTGAATCATGTATTTCTCTTATGCACATTGGATGATGCGTTAGGGTGAATGGTTGGAGGGAGACATTTCACAAACATCGTTATCTTTGATTTAAAATTTAAACTACCTAAAGATTCCACATGTCTCTCTTCCTTAACGTTGTATATATGTATTGACCAGAGAGCCAATATAAACAGTTCAGCCATCTAACTAGCTTCTTCATCTCAAGACATAGAAACAAAGCTCAAACAAGAAAATGTCTATTTCTTTCCATGCTCGTTCTAACAGTGTTCCTTCAATGCAACACCCACAAGCTGCTTATGTTGATGAGCAGTTGGCCAGATTGAGATCTTCTGAGGCGGCTTCCAGCTCTTCTATTTACCAAAGACTAAGCAACCTTCAAGACTTACATGATTCTCTTGACAAGATGATTCGCCTATCAATCACCAATAAGGCTTTATCTCAATATCAGATTGAGAAGCTTCTTGATGGATCCCTTAGGATCTTGGATTTGTGCAATATGGCCAAGGACGCTTTATCACAGATGAAAGAAGGTCTCAAGGAGATCCAGTCTATTCTAAGAAGAAAACGTGGAGATTTATTCGCGGAGGTCAGGAAATACTTAGCCACAAGAAAGGTCTTAAAGAAGTCATTTCAAAAAGTACTCAAGAATCTGAAAGTGAGCCAAAACAAAGAGAACTGCAATAAATTCTTGGTTGTGTTTGGAGAAGCAGAAGCTATAACAATTGCTTTGTTTGAATCTATGTTTAGCTTCATGTCCGGATCTAAGGCTTGTAGAAAATGGTCTTTGGTCTCAAAGCTGATGAGCCAGAACAAAGCTACATGTGAAGATGAAGCAAATGAATTTACAAGATTGGACTCTGTGTTTGAATCAGAGAAGTTACTGAAGATAGAAGATGTGCAGATGCTAGAGTGGTGCATTCAAGATCTTGAAGATGGAATTGAGTCACTCTCAAAGTCATTGATCAAATACAGAGTCTCACTTCTTAACATCTTTTAGGTCATTCTGCTTATAATATTTTGTACAGAAAAAATGTTAATATACCTCTAAATGAGAACATAAACTTTTTGGCTATATACCTTTGCTTCTCTTGTTTATCTTTATTCATACTTTTTGCTCAAATCTTTACTCATCAAATAATCTTCATGAAACAAGTGGCACTTCACAAAATCAACAACGAAGTACACAAATATTTGGAAAGGATTTCTTGTTAAGAGTAAAATCCACTGGTCATTAAGCGTGATCAGAGACCACAGGACTTGTTAACCGTTACTTTCACCACAAGAAACTGGAATCTTGTTGATTGTATTCTGTAGTTCTAAAGTGTTAAGTAGAAACTCGTCTTCTACATTTAAAGTTACAGGAACTCTTTTATTATAAGCTGATACACGGACATACCTTGAGGAAGGCCTATGCGTTGTCCCCTTCTCCAAGCAACGCTGCATATGCCATCTTTTTTTTTTTTGAAAATAGCGCTGGATATGCCATCTTGATATGATTCATATTTTATCATATTAGTATATATTTTATATGTCCATATATCAATCAAAAATAATAATGAATGTGCAGGAGGTGATGGTAGGCAGCAGCACAGTTCATGCATATAGTCGCTCTCAAACACTCTGTACTTCCAGCTCATGTCATTGCCACTCGAGCTTTATACAAACATATAGAAACAAAAGTTTGCAGTGTAGGAGGCAGACAATATCTGATTCAATCCCCAAAATATTAAGTTTAAATTGTGCATATTAATGTATCCACGAGTGCTACGTTAATATCATATGCATCAATGAGCGGGAGTGAGACATTGCAGAAACATCGTTGAACCAACTTTAATTAAGATTCCAAATGTCTCCCTTCTCTAAAGGTGTATATATATGTAATCAGCAGAGAGAAAATGAAGACATAACAAACATCTTTTAGCTCTCTAAGCCTTCTCTGAATCTAAGCAAAGCTAAACCATAAAAATGGCACTTTCTTTCCATGTTCGTTCTAACAGCTTCCCTTCAAGACAACACCCTCAAGCCGCTCATGTCGATGAACAATTGAACCGATTGAGATCTTCAGAGACAGCTTCTTCATCTTCGATTTGCCAAAGACTTAGCAACCTTCAAGATTTACATGATTCTATTGACAAGATGCTTCGCTTGTCCATCACGCAACAAACTTTATCTCAAGAACAAGTTGAGATGATTCTTGATGGATCTATCAAGATCTTGGATTTGTGCAACGTTGCCAAAGACGGTTTATCAAAAATGAAAGAGAGTCTCAAGGAGATCGAGTCAATTTTAAGAAGAAAGCGTGGTGATCTATCTGCTGAAATCAAGAAATACTTGGCTTCAAGAAGGTTTCTCAAGAAATCATTTCAAAAAGTACTCAAGAGTTTGAAAACTGGCCAAAACAAAAACAAAGAGTCTTTGGCTGTGTTTGGAGAAGCAGAAGCTGTAACAGTTGCTTTGTTTGAATCTCTATTTAGCTTCATGTCTGGACCAAAGGCTTGTGGCAAATGGTCACTGGTCTCAAAGATGATGAGCCAGAACAAAACTGCATGCGAAGCTGAAGTCAACGAATTTACAAGAGTGGACTTGGAGTGCCAATCAGAGAAGTCCTTGAAGATAGAAGATGTGCAGAACTTAGATTCATGCATTCAAGATCTTGAAGATGGAATTGAGTCACTCTCTAAATCTTTGATTAAATACAGAGTCTCGATTCTTAACATCTAATAGGTCACTGTGTCCACAGAGTTTTGTACAAATAGGAGATGTAATTGTTAACTAACTCAAAACTAATACAAGAATCTTTCATATGCTCAAATCCTATCCTTTCTTCTTTAGTTTCTCCACATAAGAACACAATATATTTTTTTTAAAACAAGAAACTTCAATATCATATTATATGCCATCTCTATACTTCCACATGTTCTTCAATACTTCAAAAACTATTCTGAAACCATGTTAAGTATGAATTAAATCTTATTCTAATATCAGTTCGTTTGCTTATTCACATGCCTTTAATTAACGAATATGGATCTTGCTCATACTTCATCATGCATCCATACTTAAAAATTATTCTTAATCTATTGATTTAAACTTTTCTCTGTTTATTTGTATTTACTCTGTAGTGCTCTGTTTTACTCTGTTTTGCTCTGTTAAATAACCATATTAAAATTATTGGATGTGCACGAGTGACTCTGCATGTTATTGGCCTTGTTTAAAGGAAAACTCCAGCACCATTCATGGATAGATATGCGCTCACAAAACCCATATCAGTATTCCACGCACATGCCATTATCATAAGGAGCCTTTAAAAAATTGGAGAAATCAGATTTTGCAGTGTAGGAGTCAGACAAAACCTGCATTAGCCAACGAAGTTTTTAAGATAATTAAAGATGGTGCACATGAATGTAACAACGTCTCATAGGCTTCAATGAGACAAGCCTTGCTGGTTTTGCATCTACCTAAACCAATAACATGTAGAGTCGTTTGTGCACTAAACATTATTTTATAAGATAATTCATGTGACTAAATCTGAATCATATATAATCAATTAGTATTAGTGCTTGATGCGTTAGAGAGATATATATGATCAAAATATAAAAGTCTTGATCCTGTGTGTTTCCACTTTGGGGGAAAAACTGTAGGTGGGTTTGTTAAATGTGGATGGTTATTACGATTACCTCCTCACTTTCATTGATAAAGCCGTTGATGATGGTTTTATCAGGCCATCTCAGCGCCACATCTTTGTCTCTGCCCCTGATGCCAAAGAACTTGTTCAAAAACTTGAGGTGGGTGCCCACCAAAACTTTGCTTTGCTTTTTCTCTTCCCTTGAGAAGTCTTGTAAAGACGAAGATAACAAAGATAAAAAATTTGCATCAGAAAGTTGACTTTTGTTTTTGATTTTACTCAGGCATATGAGCCTGTGAGTGATGGAACCATAGCAAAATTAAAGTGGGGAGCTGAGAAGAAAGTGCAACAGCCGCAACAACAATAACAAGTAGTGTTCTGTTCTAACACAAGCATGCAGACAGAGATTGCTCTTTAGACTTTGAGAGGGTTCTTTTGTCAAACGAGTATTCAAGGTCCAGGGATAAAAGTCAGATGGAATTATAAATTTGTTGTACTACATATTATTTTGCTCTCACCAACAAAACTTCTAATTTAGATTAAGGAAATGCTGCTAAAACAAAAGCCCAATATTCAGAAGATTAAACCAAAGTTGCAGATTACCCTTAATTCAATCAATGAAAACTTTCCTTCAGAGCACTTATATAATTTATGTTAGTTAACCTTCCCTTGGAATCAGAACTTGCATCTACACCTAAGTTTCTTATCTCTTGATTTTTTTGTTGTTCTTATGTTTAGAAAGAAACTAACCGCAAATTTCTGGTAGGTGATCTATACTATTATTTATGAAGTAAATTTGCTTAGTTGTCATGTTCTCCATGATTTTAGGTAATTTTGCTTATTTGTCATATTTTTATTAAGTTTAAGCTAAATTATCATTGATGTATTATTTGTTTTGAGCTGTGTCACTAAATAATTAATTTAAATAATAGTCTTGATGAATATTCTGTATAAATAAAAATGAATTTTATTTTATTAATATTAATATTAAATTTATATGTTATATTAGCTTTTCTTATTTGTCATATTTTTATTAGGTTTTAGACTTTTAGATAGGATATTAATTTATTATTAGTTTCTAACTATTCACTAATTTATTTTAATGATATAAAGTTTATATGCTATATGCTATATTAAATAATTGATTACAAAATAATATTTTAGAACTATAAAAAAAGATAATTCTTCTATATATATTCTTTTTTGTGCCTATCTGAAAACAATATTTTTATTATAAAAGTTAAAAGAAAAATTAAGATACAAAACAATTTATTATTAAATATTAGTCAACATAAAAATATAAATATATTTTTTAAACTATCTCTAAGATATGAGTGTTTTAAAAAAAACTTAACACAATAATAAGTATATATTTTGATTAAAAGTATTTGACATATATAAATATTTTGATGTTTGATTTAACTATTTAAAAACATCAATAATAATTTATTATGCTGATTTTATATTAATAAGACATAAACTAATAAGTATTTATAAGAAATTTATGCCCGCATGTGCGGGCAAAACACCTAGTTATTTTTACTTAACAAGTTATGCAGATCGGATTTTTAATCAAAAAGCTAGAATTTGACCCGTCCTTTTAAAAGGGCGGGTATATTTTTTGTTTTAATTTCTTTTTAAAATTAATTTTTATGTCTATGTTATTTTTTGTAATCGTATTTTAGTTTAATATTAATTTAATTTAATATAATTTTGGTAATTAAATTAAATATGTTAAGTTGCTAATTATACACTTGTGTCATATGCATTTTAGAAATTATTTTAAGCTGTATTCCTAAAGTTTACAACATATTATATTTTTTTATTAGTTACCTATCATAATTGGTAAAAACATATTTGTATCCAAAAAATCCGACTCAGAATCGACCCGAAAATCAAAATTTCATACTCTATTAGACTTGATCTATATATTCAAATAATTCTTGAAATGTTATATCCAAAGCTGGTATCGAATCCAATTCACATCGAAAATCAAATATTTTGTTTAAAAAAATGTTTGATTTTTTAAAATAATTTTCTGTTATATATGTGTGTGTAAATTGGTTAATATGGTCTTCACTAAATTTATATAAAATCAAATATAATAAATATTTTTAATCGAATAACCTATTTAAAATACATTAAAAAGTGATTTTGCACCATCTATTTAATTTATATTCAAATTAAACTCAAACAGGTACACGTTTATAAAAAACATAACCACTGCATTACAATCTAATCTCCAATTTTTATATTCTGACAATATATCCTTTTACATACATGGTAGAAGAAGGCAACCGATTGGTCTTTATATTTATTCAAACTAAAAAAAATGTATCCCTATAAAATAGGAATTTAAGCTATATAAGATTCACGTACATGATATTGACGTGGGGAAAAAAATAGGGATGACTGCCTAAACCCCTCTGTAAACTCAAAAACCCTATTTATTCCTCCTACACTACTAACCTCTTGACTAAACCACCCAAAGATATAAAGTTTCTGCATATTTCCCCCTAATGTTTTTTTTGCTCTGCACATATCACCCTCTCTAATCCGATTGCAAAATCAAGATTAAAAATTAATCTATTGCGTTTTAAAATTGCGGTTGCCCATTAACAACTACTGACCCGACTAAACCAACCCACACATTAAAAAAAGTGAAATCGATTTTTGGGGGGAGACACGACGAAGACTTCATCTTTGCAGAGGAGATAGAGAGAGAGACGACAGCGAAGGAGAACAGAGAGAGACAACGAAGAAGATGACATAGACAGAGAGTGAGAGAGAAATGAGAGCAGAGAGTGCAGAGGAGAGAGAGACAGCGACTCTGTACCCATGGACGAAACATAGACTCAAAGTGACGTTAGAGACACGACGAAGAAGAGAGGGTACAGAGGAGAGAGAGAGAGACGAAAACGAATAAGAACAGAGAGAGAGAGAGACGAAGACGGAAAAGAACAGAGAGATTAAGTGACCAACAAAAAAAAGAACATGGGAGAAAGAGAGAGAGAGAGAGTAACGAAGCAGAGATAGCGAGATGGAGAGAGAGTCACGAAGCAGAAACGATGTCGAGGGAGAGAGAGAGAGTATGGCAGATCTTCAAGGAGATCTTGTTATCAGATATAAAGAAGCTTCAAGCTTGTAAAAACAACTTGTTTACCTCTTTGTTTTTATTTGGTTGTCTAAATTTGAAGTTGAAATAGAGAATAGAGACTTAGAAGCAGGAATAAATGTTGAAACAGAATTGTTGATAGCTTTTGTTTCAGACTATGTTCTTGAGACTTCAAAAAAAATGTGTGTTTTGACTCTTGTATGGAGTTTTTATGCTTTCGTAAGACATGCGTTGGTGTTTTAGATAAATAAACTTCCAAAACACATGACAAATTCCCTACATAAAGATCACTCCAAACACTACATGATATACTCAAACTCAAACACATGTTACCACGTCTCTTCTCCATAGCTTTCAGTTATCTCTTCATTCCCAAGCAATACAATCTCATCCGTCTTACCACTCGTCTCTCCTTCTTACATCTTCTCAAGCCTTATTTTTGCTCAATAATACTCTTTCGCGAATCCCTCTCGACATCATCTCTGCTTCATCATTTCTCTCCCTCTCGCCGTTTCTGCTTCATCACTCTCTCTGGCTTCGTCTCCCTCTGTCCCTCTCCATTGTTCATCGTCATCGTCTCTCTTTCTGTTCTTGGTCGTCACTCGTCGCCATCTCTCTTTGTTATTGGTAGTTGATATCGTCTCTCTCTCTCTCTCTCTCCTTTGTCTGTCTATGTTCTTGGTCGTGTCTGTAACTGATAAATAAACAGACCAAAACCTAATCTTAATTTACCCCCAAATTGGGTCCCATTCAGTTTCATCTTCATGAGACACGCATATAGTACAACACGTCACGAACTGATGCAGAACACCTCTGCAAACTGGATCTTTAAACTAGTCTTCGCTTATCCAGGAGGCGCATCAATGGCGATCCATCAAGCCTTAACTCATTCCACCACAGTCCAAAACGAAACATAACTATTTTGTCATGGACATTGACGACATTCCTATCAAGAAGCTTTCTTTCTAGCCACTTCCGTTAGACCCGGACCAGTTCTAATCGACATCTCTAAAGATGTTCAGCAACAGTTTGTGATTCCTAACTGGGAACAGGCTATGCTCTTACCTGTTTACATGTCTAGGAGTCCCAAACACCCCAAAGTTTCTCAGTTAGAGCTGATTGTTTGGTTGGTTTCAGAGTCTAAGAGGCATGTCTTGTATGTTGGAGGTGGTTGTCTTAATTTGAGTGAGGAACTGTGCAGGTTTGTGGAACTTACTGGCATTTCTGTTGCGAGTACGTGAATGAGCCTTGGATCTTATCCTTGTAACGATGAGGAGTTGTCTCTGCACATGCTAGGAATGCATGGAACAGTGTACGCTAATTACGCGCACTGTCGAGTATAGTGATCTACTGCTTGCTTTTGGTGTTCGGTTTGATGATCGTGTGAAAGGAAAGCTTGAGGCTTTTGCTAGCAGGTCCAAGATCGTGCAAGTCACCTAAAGTGTCGGTGTGCTGTGACTTTCAGCTAGCGTTGCAAGGGATGAACGGGGTTCTTGAGAACCAACGAGAAGTGCTTGACTTCGGAGAGTGGAGATGTGAGTTGAAAGAACAGAGACTAAAGTTCCCTCTGCACTTCAAGATGTTTGGGGAAGAGATTCCTCCACAGTACGCCATTAAACTACTTAACAAGTTAACTGACGGAAAGGCAATTATCACAACTTGTGTCAGACAACACCAAATGTGGCTGGCTCAGTTTTACAAGTTCAAGAAACCGAGGCAATGGCTGTCTTCAGGAAGTCTCGGAGCAATGGGTTTTGGACTTCCTGATGCCATAGGAGCCTCTATCGCTAACCCATAAGCAGTAGTTGTGGACATTGATGTTGATGGGAGTTTCATCATGAACGTTTCAAGAACTCGCAACCATCAGGGTTGAGAATCTTCCAGTTAAGGTGCTCCTGATTAACAATGAGCATTTGGGGATGGTCCTTCAGTGGGAAGACCACTTCTACGCAGCTAACAGAGTCGACTTGTTCTCGGCGACCCGGAAAACCAGCACGTGTTACCGATGATCCCTAGTGGCAGAACGTTCATATATATTATGTAAATTATGTGGTAAAGTTTCCATGAATTTTATATAAAAAATACTGATAAATATTTAGTAATAATAAATACTTATAAAATTATTTATGTAATTATCACATCTACTTTATTAATCTAGTCTTATTTTTTATCTACTTAAAAAGTTGTCATTTAAGTTTGGACCTATTCACCTTTTACTAGAACTAAATATAAAATAATCTATTAAATTATAGTAATATTTGGATTTAACCTCCTAGATACTCGGATATTTAATTTTGGATTATCTAACATTAACAGCCTAACTCTTATGAATTATTTAAATTTCCTAATAAATATAATTAAACAAAACACTACGGGTGCTTTTTCTATTTTCTTTTACTACGAAATATAATTCATTTACATGTGATCTTTGATTCACAAAGTAAATGTAAATGTTTTGTGCACATAAAAAATTCATATCACAATATTATATACATTTTGGTATTAAAAATATAATTCTACTGTAATAATTTATAATATAGTTTATATATACTTGATCATTAATAAACAAATCTTCATTATAATTTTTACTGTGATTTTCTATAGACTGAAACGCCTTAATAGACTATAGTATGACTTTCTATAGACAAAAATGTCGACAGTGGAATGTTTATTATAGATACATATATCGGTTCTTTAATAATATCTAATAAATAAATTGATGATTTATATAACTTTTACTTGTTATTAAATAAAATATTCTAAAAAGTATAAATTAAAGTTTTCAAATTTTGGATTTTCTGAATCTAAACAAATCAATTGTTAATGGAATTATATGTATTTATAATCCAATCAAAGAGAATATAAATTTAAATTTGATCTAATAAAAATTAAAAGAAAATATTTGCTTACAATCTAACAGAAACTAAGAAAAAACTATGAAGAAACAAATTTTCAAATTTCAGATTTAATATATCTAAACTAATCTAACCTATTTTATCGACTATTTTTGGAATATAATAAAAGGTTATAGCAAAATTCAACTCAATGTTTTAAAATTTTATCGATAATTTAGAATTATCTGATTTATGAAAATGCCACTATCATTAATCAATTAAAGATTATGTTTGTTAAAAAAAACTTAACCAAATTTCTATGGCACATTAACTATACTATACTAATGCGGCTAAGGTAGTATATTTCCCAGATAAACTATTTGCAACAGAATATTTCCTATATATATGATTTAAACATATATTTTCCAAAAGTATGAAAGATTTATATAAATTTCTACTAATATGAAAATTAACAAAAAACAAATAACTTATTTTTAAGAGAAGTAAACCTTCCATTATTGTTTTCATATTGTATGCTAATTCAACTTTAGTCACCTGCTTTGAAAAGAAAACTGAAAAGAATATATTAAACTAATTATGAACTTAAGATAAAACAAAATAAATGGCCAACTAACTTATCGTAAAAATATTTATACATAATTTTTATATATTCGGTAAAAAATAATCTGCGATTTCAACACGGGTACTATTCTAGTTAATATTTACAACACATATTATGCATCTTATTCGGTCTTTTCTTATTTTGATCGTTATCATTTTGTTTTTATTAGATTTTTCCTTATGTTTTCTTATTTTTTCTTTTATTTTTCTAAATATTTATTTCTCTCTCTATGTAACGATACAAACAATACATTCAATGAACCAAAAATCGATCTTAGAGTTCTTTTCAATGATAACATTATCTTATTCACTATATTATTTGACTTAAATGAAAAACATTTTTAAATCAAAGATGTCATTGTTTCGTTAAATATAATCTGTCCATTCTTTAAAGTCTAATTATTTATAAATCATATATGGACATTATAAGAGATTTATAATTATTATATATACAATTATATTTTTATATGAATATAAAATCATTATATCAATTTCTATAAAAAAATTTATGTTCATTATATTATGTAGTATATAAATATAAAGAGAACTGATCAAAAATTATTAAAATTTCTATAATATTATTATTATATTCATTAATCCTGCTAAGGATTTGGGAAGAATTCCCGTTGCAAATGGTCTAATATCCCCTTGTCAAAGGTGCTCTAATGAAATTGGTATGAAGTCCAAAACCTTTTTTTAAGTCCAAAGCCTTAGCCTTCCCTTCTCTTGTTGCAAACCGTACACTCTCCATCCTATGGAACCCAGCAGAAAATTAATAACGTGGATTCACATGTAAGCATACTATGAACATTGTCTTGATCTGTATTCCACTTCATCTTCATCCTCATCCTTCCGCTTGCTTCATTTTACTGGATTCATATGTAGGCATTCATATGTAAGCACACTATGAGACTCTGTATTTGATTAAAGATTTAGAGAGTGACTCAAGTCCATCGTCAAGATCTTGAATGCATGTCTCTAAGATCTCCACATTCTCTATCTTCAAGGACTTAGAAGATTCGAATTGTGAATCCACTTTTGTGAATTCATTTGCTGCAGCTTCACATGTAGCTTTGTTCTGGCTCATCAGCTTTGAGTCCAATGACCATTTTCCACAACCCTCTCTGATCCCGACATGAAACTAAACATAGATTCAAATACACCAATTGTTATGGCTTCTGCTTCTGCTTCTGCAAAGTAAACGCAGATAAAGCCCGAAGCGAACCATATGGAACCACACATGAGCATAAACGTTGCAAGAAACATAATTTCTGTAAGTCTTCTCTGATCTTTGACAGAAATGCGCAGCAGAATTAGTTCTTTTTGTTCATTAAGATTTTTTTTGTGAGATATGGATGTAAAGGCATGGACCAACATAAATAATGTAGTCATTACTTTCTGTACACTATTAGATTTGATAGAAATCCCCTAGACTATATTTGTGAAGTGATTTATACACATGTCCCCACTACAATCATTCTCGTTGAAAAAAGATGACATGGCTTAAAACAAATATGACATGGCTTAAAATAAATATGACATGACATTTATCTAATTGTGGCACGTAAAACTTGCTATATCAAGATTTATATTTTTGGTAAGATTCTTAAATATGATGATAGTTATTTTCTATATATAGATTTATATTTTTCATAATAGTAATATAACTAATAAGTTTTATTTCAAAAATATTTTATTCTCTATAAATATTTATTTTGGCAAGATTTTAGAAATATGGTAATACCTAATAACTTTTTTATATTTATTAAAATAATATATTGTATAGATAAATAACAATTACAAATATAATTTTTTACATCAACTTATGAATCATATTTTATATTATTAAAATAAGTATAGTTATAATTATATATTTTATCAACTTACATATGTTATTTATATTTAATGTATATATTTATTAGAACTAACTTACATATTTGAAATACACTTATTTAAAAAAACTAAATAAAGTATAATATGAGTAAAATAACTTTATAAAACTTAATTATTTTTATTAAAATTTAAATAAAATTAATTTAAAAGTTAAAGCAAACTTGGATAAATCAAACTAGAAAAATACATTATGGTTTTATTTTTTAGTTAATGAAATTAAAATAAAAATTCAAAAATATATTTCTATAAGAAAATTATATTTTTAGAATTTTATATCTGCGCACGGCGCAGGAGAACTCCTAGTAATAATTTAGGATGACAGTCAAAATGGCTTTGCTATAGATAGATAGAGATAACCACTATTAGTAGCTTATAACCTCAGAAACAATGCTACATCCATTGTAAAAATATATTTTTGTTTGAATCAACCTAACATTCTTTGAAAATAAATTTAAGCTTTCCTCTTTCTTTTGAGAAATATTTATCAGGTTAAGTATAAAGTTTTAAATATTTTTGTTTTCCATCTTTTTATCCATAGATGATTTTTTTCTGTGTGTAAATTCATGAGTTGGTTTTCATCCAACCCCAACCCCTTTTAGAATATGTTACGCGGTTACGTATTCAATGCCATTGATTGAGACTTATAGAAAGTTTAATCGTGCACAAGAAAAAAAAATCCAAGTTTAATATGCTGCCGTTTTTCAGTCCAAGTTTAATTGAGTTATTAAGTACAGGTGCTTCCAAGATTATAACCACTTGTACTAGAATTTTTAATCTACTTGCGAACAGTTACAAGAATATGATCTAAGGTTTAAAGAAGTTTGCATGTAAACCCGTATCAGCCAAACGCAAAGAAGAGCCAACCACAAGCAAAACGCTGAGAGACACGCCTAAACTTCCCACCAAAACGTTAAACAACCACATCAAGCTTTTCCTCTGGGGATTTTTGAGAGATATCCACATGAAACACGGGTATGTAGACGTAACAAGCAAGCCTACTGCTCCGATAAGAACTGCAAGATAAGTCATGAACGAGAATCCAACGGCTATTAAGAGGCTAACCGAACCCAATAACACGCGCAACATCATCCGGACAAAGAAGGAGCAAGGCTTTTGTGTCTTCGTTATGTACAACATCTCTGCGTTATCACATGATGGCATTAAGAATATCGGATATGAGCATAAGCAATAGAAGATAAACGTGAGGTGTATGAAACAAGCGGCTTGCTTTGAGTAGCCTTGTTCGTAAAGTTTCAAGTAGTTGCCTATTGGACCTCCCGTAGCCGGAATCTATCATAAAAATAAATTCACAATAATGCATTAACAATAAATATTGGAGATATCATAGGGAGAAAGCTATTTATCTTGTGGATCAACTACTATGAACCGTTAATGTTTGATTATGAAGTGAATTATGTGAACCTACACAAAAGAATAATATATAAATCGTAATCGTACTTTCACATACCTTGTCACCGTATGCCCAATATACAACAATGGCTACTAGAAACATGCAAATCGCGATGATCACATGAGAGATCACCACGGCTCTCCACATTGTCTTTCTCGAAGGATTATTTGGATCGGAAGGTAGAGTACCCTACAAATATCACAACAAAACCTTGTCAATACTAACCAAAAGAGAACTTAAGTTGAAAACGTAAAATCAGTTTTAAATTGTGATTTTCTCAATCTTAAGACCTGTATCTCTAGGACGAGGTTGTTCCCGCGAAATGCCATGGCTATCATTCCAATTGCGTTGATAATGTTTTCGAAACTTGTATCATTTGTAGTGTAAGAGACATTGTTTTGATGATGATTCCTTTCATTAGCTAGAGGTAAAGTCCATACTGCGGTGGAATATGCTACGGCCATAAGACTACCGACCAACGAGATTCCAAAAAGAGAGTTCATGTTCGGAAACTGAGACATGACCACTGCGAGGATGCTGAAGATCAAGAAGCATTGCACGGTAGTAAGTGGCTCTGTGTCATTTTCAGACATAATGAGTAGAAGTTGATTTATTGTTTTCCCTCCGGTTATAACCAGAATTGCACAAGCTCCTCCTGAAAGATACATCACAGGGAATATTCCCAGAAGTTTCCCAAGCCTCACACCTATATCATATTATTTCATGACCACAACAAGAAACGGTAAACGACAAAGTTCGAAAGAATTTGATAGATTTTTTTTTATATTACCGAATGAAGCAATTACAAGTCTCAAGTATCTACTGATACGTATTCCTTGTACGGCTTCGTGGAGATTAACAAGAAGCCATATTGTGTAAAGCTTCCATGCAAATCCCACCGTTAAAACAATCGTTCCCCATAACCTGGACAAAATAATATTTTCAGAGAGCACATATTATATACAATAAACTAAATAGTACATAATACAACTTACACATTAAAAACGTTATTACACAATACTAATCGGAACTTTAGATCCGAGAAACTAATGAATAGAGAGAGTTTAGTTTGATACGATATTTTACCATCCAACTGTTGCGAAAGCAGCAGGGAGAAAAAGCAATTGGAAACCAAGTCCCGAACAGATAAGATGAAACGTCGCCGTGTAAACATTCCCTTTTCTTGATTCTGTGATCGGCAGCCACTCTTCCACCGGGATCCGTCCACCATCACCGTCGCCGCTGGAGGTTGGCTGTGGATCCCTGGAGAGGTTTTGTGACATGGATGAAGGAGAACCATCACTTTCTTGTAATTCTAAATCAAACAACATGGCCAATTTTATCTCTGACATTGTAGGAAAAATTCAAACCTCTCTCTTTCTCTCTCTCTCGAAGATTTATAACGTACAGCCACAGGCTGAACGATGTTATCTTTTACTATTTCTTTTCGACATTCACTGTATTATATAGCTAATTTTTTTTTGATCAACTATATAGCTAGATTATCGGCTATAATTGGGAAGCTGCATTAAAAGTAGTTGAAATCGTAAGATGTGACATAAGCATAATGACGTAGTTAGTTGTGTCATTTTCTTACATTCTAAAGAGGAAGAAACTGAAATCAGCTATCTATTCAAAACCAATTATAGGAAGAAATCAGCCATCAATTCAAAACCAATTATAGGAAAAAAAAATTGTTTGCATATAGACCTTTCGTCTCTTGTCTATATTTATTCATATTGATTGCAAGAATCTTTA
Organism: Raphanus raphanistrum subsp. raphanistrum; assembly: GCA_019706035.1. Lineage (NCBI taxonomy): Eukaryota > Viridiplantae > Streptophyta > Magnoliopsida > Brassicales > Brassicaceae > Raphanus > Raphanus raphanistrum. Next base: position 28,027,763 of record CM033987.1, on the reverse strand, counting down.
ATTACTAATCATCAAATAACCTTCAAGATTCAACTACGAAGTACAAAAATCTTTGGAAACAATGTCGTGATGAGTAAAAACCACTGGTCATTAAGGGTGATTAGATCATAGGACTTATTAGTTGTTACTTTCACCACAAGAAACAAGAGAGACTTGAATCTTCTTGATTTTGTTCTCTAGTTCTAAAGTGTTTAAGTATTATGAAACTCTTGTTCTACAATTAAAAGCCACAGTAACTTCATGATACTCGGACATACCTTGAGGAAGGCCTATGCATTGTCGGCTTCTACAAGAAACGCTGCATATGCATTCTTGAGATGATTCATATTTTATTATCTTAACATAAATTATATATGTCCAAAATAATATTTATATCAATTGAAAAATAATAAATGAATGTACAAGGAGGTGACGGTAGCAGCACGGTTCATGTCATTAGTCATTACCACTCTGTACTTCCAGCTCATGTCATTACCACTAGATCTTTATACAAACATATAGAAACAAAATTTGAAGTGTAGGAAGCAGACAATATCTGATTCAATCTCCAGAATATTAAGTTTAAATTGTGCATATTAATGTATCCACGAGTGCTACGTTAATATCATATGCAGCAATGAGCTGGAGAAGACATTGCAGAAACATCGTTGAACCAACTTTAATTAAGATTCCAAATGTCTCCCTTCTCTAAAGGTGTATATATATGCAATCAGCAGAGAGCCAATATACACATAACAAACATCTTTTAGCTCTCTAAACCTTCTCTGAATCTAAGCAAAGCTAGACCATAAAAATGGCACTTTCTTTCCATGTTCGTTCTAACAGCTTCCCTTCAAGACAACACCCTCAAGCCACTCATGTCGATGAGCAATTGAGCCGATTGAGATCTTCAAAGTATTGAATGTTTTCAATTAAAGCTTTCTTAGAGTAAAAGTTGTTACATGGTTTGCTATATATATTACATTGGTTAAGTAAAAGGAAGCTAAACCAATGATATAATACATAACCGATGTAACCGGTTCAATATATATCCGGTTATCATCTAATACGCCCCCCTCAAGCCAATGAAGCGGAAGCAAGTGAAGACGAAGATGGAGTGAAGAGGCTTGAAGTTGACATACGTCGAAGAATGGAGAAGAAAGGACCCGGCTGCAGAGGCTTCGTTAGAATGTCTGCGTGTTGATTAGAGCTTGAAACGTGCATCAGACGAAGGAAGCCATTCTTGACTTGATCACGAACGGTGTGGCAGTCAATCTCTACATGCTTCGTCCGTTCGTGGAAGACCGGATTAGTGGCAATGTAGATTGCAGACTTGCTATCACAGAAGAGCTTAGCACGAGTAGTAACTTTGACGCGAAGGAACGTAAGCAGTTGCTGAAACCAGAGTAACTCACAAGTCGCCTGAGCCATACTCCGATACTCTGCTTCAGTGCTGCTTCGGCTAATAACATCCTGTTTCTTGGATTTCCAAGTAATCAAAGAGTTTCCAAGATAGATGCAATAGCCAGTGATAGAACGACGAGTATCCGCACAAGCTCCCCAATCAGAATCAGCAAATGCATTGAGACAAAGCTCAGAAGATGCAGAGAAGAAGAGACCCTGACCAGGATTATTCTTGATGTAGCGAAGGATCCTGTGTCCAGCAGCAAGGTGGACATCAGTTGGAGCTGACATGAATTGGCTGAGACAATGAACCGCATAAGTGATATCAGGCCTCGTAATCGTCAGATAGAGAAGACGTCCTATGAGAGCTCGATAAGCAGTAGGATCTTCAAGAAGAGTGCCTGACTTCATGCGGAGTTTAGTAACAGGATCCATCGGAACCGAAGCCGGTTTACAAGCTAATAAGCCTGCATCAGACAAAAGGTTGAGAGCATACTTGCGTTGAGATACAGAGATCCCAGTAGCAGAGCGAGCAATCTCAAGACCAAGAAAGAAACGAAGTTCTCCCAGATCTTTGATCTTGAAATGCTGATGAAGAATGTCCTTAAGAAGCTTCTCAGCAACAGTGTCATTACTAGCGATCATGATATCATCAACAATTCTATTTCATGAATGCATGCTGGAAAGATTTAAATCTATCACCATAGCACTACACAACACTAAGAATCAGGCTAAGCACTTTTAAACAACTCTCTAGCAATTTTTAAAACACTTCTCAACCTCAAAACACAACTCAAACAGCAACTGGGACAGATTCTCAATGCAAAACCATTAAGCAATCTTAACAACAATCCGCAGCCCTGTTAACAACACCACAACACAACCAGATACCAACACAAGATTAATAGCAAGATGGGTTTCAAGAATCGCTCACATAAGAAACCAGGTTGGTTCCTTTAACTTCTTTATGAACCGGCCATGACTTGTTGGACATTTGAAGACTGGATCGTCACCCACCTTCTTCTTCTCCTTCAGTTCATGGCCACCATCTTGCTTCTCTTCACCCAAAGACCCCTCCTTTCTCCATGCTTGTAACTCGCCATCACATCTTCAAGTGAAAGCTACCACCTTTCTTCTTGAAATGAACTCGCCACACCAGTTCCAATAGAAAGCTATCACCTTTCTTCTTTGGACAGAGAAGAACAGCTAGCTTGGACAAAGCACAAAGCTTTTGGTTGATCAGACCAGCTCTTGCTCTTGAATCCAATGTCTTCTGTCTTCATGGGCGCCATGGGATGGTGAGAATCAGCAGCAACAAGCTTCTGGACACCAGGGATGAACACGCCTTCCATCTTCAGGTGTTGAACATCTTCTTGGCTCCTTTACACACTCTTGAAGCCTTGACTACAATCTCTGAAGCTCTTGCAATAGATTCTTTTGTACCAGACCCAAACTCATCTCAACTTTGTCTTTCCATTTCTTTTCTTCAAGTTAACATGGTATCAGAGTGGCGCAGCGGAAGCGTGGTGGGCCCATAACCCACAGGTCCCAGGATCGGAACCTGGCTCTGATACCATGATATTTTTATAAGTAGATACTGGTTTGTGTTTGATGAAACCCCAATGGGGAGAAGAGAGAAAGAACTTGCGGTTTGAGAGAGATAGATTAGGAGTTTGTTTAGGTGTGTGATTATGAGATTAAAGAACAGAGATTAAGAGACTGAGAGATTAAGTAACCAGACTAGAGAATAGAGAATCAAAGACTTGAGATTATGAAGTGGAGAGGGGAACTCCCCCTTACTCCCTTAAGGTTTACAAGTTGCCATACACACTGCCTTATATAGGCTTTACACTTTGCAAACTCATAAACCTATATCTAATGGATAGAAACACTTGATAGAAATTAATGGCTTGGATGCAGTCTTGGGTCTGGTCTTGCTTTAATTCAAATGGAGGCTCTTCATTGGTCTTGATAGTTGGCGCCTGGTTACTCTGAATAGTTAACCATGTATATGTCTTCATAAGTGACCAGATACACACTGATTCAAACACTTGGTGGAGAGTGGTCTTGGTCATAAAGGTAAAGCACCTTTTGACCAGACCTGAACAGCCTGTCACCAGCTCTTCTTTGCTACACCAAACTGTCACATACTTCTTCACTCTTGCGCCCAACCTTAATCTTTTTACTTCACCATTTGATCCAATATTACCCACAGTAATATTTAAAGTTACCACAGTAACTTTCCAAAGTTACCACAGTAACTTTGGAGTTACTGTCTAACTCAAATCTCTCCAAATGATCTCTAAGTCCCTCCTGGACTCAACCCTATCTTTGCACAGCCCTCATTGTACTTCTAGACTCCTTTACACACTCTTGAAGCCTTGACTACAATCTCTGAAGCTCTTGCAATAGATTCTTTTGTACCAGACCCAAACTCATCTCAACTTTGTCTTTCCATTTCTTTTCTTCAAGTTAACATGGTATCAGAGTGGCGCAGCGGAAGCGTGGTGGGCCCATAACCCATGTTGAGACATGATCTGATCAAGGAGAGTACTTGGTGGTGTGATCTGACCTGATGAAGATGGCAAGAAGCCACGAGAGAAGGGAAGACACAGCCGGTTTCAAGAAAGAGATCCAAGAAGTGTTGGTGGTGTGCAATGAGGTGTTGAGCTCATTGCATCACGAGAAGAGGCCATGATCCAAGTGGTTCTTTGGATCCCTTACATTGTTGGTAAGGTACAAAGAACCACTGGCCAATCCCCAGGCCTTGATGAACCTACTCTTTTTCCCTTACAAGGTTTTGTCCCAAAGGGTTTTCCTTGTAAGGTTTTTAATGAGGGGATTCTTCAAGGTTCCAAGCTTGACTTAGGATCACCTAGAGTCAAGCTTGAGGGGGAGTGTTAACTTGAAATCTTGTGTGAGCTTGCATTGTCTGATGTTGGTTGATGATAGTGATGCTTGGCCTCAGTTCTTAATGAATGTGTAGCAGATCGTAATGTATTGATCAGTTGATACACGCCGTAAAAGATGTACCAGAACAACGCACGAACAAGGTGTTGTCAGAGGGAGATTGTTCATAGCCAGCTTTGAAAAGTACATCCGTGAGACAATGATACCACTGTCGCGACGCCTGTTTAAGACCATAGATCGATTTGTGCAAGCGGCAAACAGGGTTTGGTGGTAAGACAGTACCAGGAGGAGGAGTATAACCCTGTGGTAAGCTCATGTAGATTTCTTCATCAAGATCACTGTGAAGAAAGGCATTTGAGACGTCCATCTGAGTAAGCTGCAAGTTAAGAACCGCTGCAAGACCCAGAAGAAGCTTCACCGAAGCAAGCTTAGCCACAGGAGAAAACGTATCAGTATAATCAACCCCCTCTTGTTGAGTATAACCCTTTGCAACTAAGCGAGATTTACGTCTCTCAACGGTACCATCAGCACGATATTTGGTTGTGAAAACCCACTTACACCCCACAACATTTTTATCTCGAGGAAGAGAAACAACAGTCCAAGTTCCATTGTCTTCCATAGCCTGCAGTTCATCAGTAGTTGCTTTTCGGAATTCAGGTGACATCATGGCCTGCTTGAAGGTTGTGGGTTCGGGGTCAAGGGAATATGAAAGAAGATAATGATGATAGATGGGTTTGAGATTAGAAAGAGTATCAACAGAAGCAAGAGGATAGCGAGATGAAGTAGAACGAAGAGAAGAATTATGAACAAAAGAGCAATGATACTCAGAAAGGTAACCTGGAGCACGAGCAGTCCGTTGTGGTCTTGTGCGTAAAAGCTGACTCTGTCCAGTCATCGATGGTACAGTCCCCCGAGGAATAGTCACAGATGGTAATGCAGAAGAAGATGATGCATGAGATGGCAATGCAGAAGATGAAGGAGAAGACTGAACTTGAATAACAGAATCTAAAGCAACAGGAGTAGAAAGAGGTAAAACAGTTTTAGGAAATATTTCATCAGAAGAAACCGAATCAGTGATATTATGATAAGGGAAAACGTTTTCTTTGAAGACAACATTTCGAGACACAAAAACACGGTTTGTATCAATATGCATGACCTTGTAACCTTTGTAACCAGGTGAATAACCAAGGAATACACAAGCATCAGCACGAGGAGAAAACTTATGTCGATCTTTAGGCAAAGTAGAGACGTAACATAAGCAACCAAAAGATTTGAGAAAAGAATAATCTGGTTGTTTATGCATCAATTTTTCATAAGGTGAAAGCTTAGCAAGAAGCAGGGATGGAGTTCGGTTAATCAAGAACACAGCAGTAGAAACACAATCAGTCCAATATTCAATAGGAATTTTCGATTGAAAGAACAAAGAACGAGCCACATTGAGAATATGTTGGTGCTTACGCTCAACAACAGAGTTCTGCTGAGGAGTATAAGCACACGCGAACTGATGAACCATACCAAACTTACGAATCAGAGCAGGGAAAGCGAGCTCAGGAGCATTATCAGTGCGAATCGATTTAATAGTGGATTGATATTGAGTATGAACATGTTGAATGAAGGTAGGAAAGACAGTAGAAACATCACTCTTATTCTTTAAAAAATAAAGCCATGTTACACGGGTACAATCATCCACCAATGTCAAGAAATATCTATAACCCTCTATTGATTCAACTGAAAAAGGACCCCAAACATCCATATGAACTAAGTCAAAAGGCAAAGAAGCTAAATGATTGTGAGATACAAAAGGTAAACGCTTTTGCTTAGCTAAAGGACACACAGAGCAATTCTCAACAGTTGATAGCGAGGACTTGTTAAACGGTTTGATACCCGGAACATGAAGCATCTTGGCCATGGAGGGATGTCCCAAACGTTGATGCCAAAGATGTCCATCATCCAACACAGAAGCACACAAACTAGGAGAGGAAGCAGAGACAGGATTATCAAGAACATAAAGATTGCAGAAAACAGAACCTCTACCAATCGTCAACTCCTGAGTAGATTCCTGAATCAAGCAATGATCAACATAGAAGTGAGCAGAAGCATTATTATCAACAAGTAAAGAACGAACACTAATGAGATTGAAATGAAAAGAAGGCACATAAAGCACATTATGCAGAGTGATAGTTGAAGAAATGATAACACTGCCTATATGACTAATGGATTCTTTGTGACCATTCGGGAGTGAGACTGTAACATCAGTAACCGTAGAGAGTCCACTAAAACGCGCAAGATCAGAACAAACATGAGTCGTTGCTCCACTGTCAACAATCCAAGAACCACGCGGGAGAGAATTGTATAGAGAGGTAAGGCATTGATGGTTAAAGGTGAGTGTATTTTGTTCAAAACGAAGATTAGAAGAGAGATTGAGGATTATACCAGAAGATGATTGAGCAGCCATGTGACCTTGTTCCGAAATTGAAGCATGCTGAAGAACTGAAGGTGCAGTAGGACGAACAGAAGCCTGAAGCTGTTGAAGAATGTACTGGACCTGATCCTGACTCAAACGTTGCACATCCAAAGATGGAGAAGGAGGAGGACCCAACAGAGATGAGTTGGTGACATTAGCAACAGTGTTAGTCGGAGGATACGGAGAGGTCTGATGTTGTGGAGGACGAGGGTAACCACTCTGGTTCTGTTGCCCTCGTGGAACCAAAGAAGAAGATGGTCCACGCGGTGGTTGTCCATGGAAGCGATGACCAGGAGGATAGCCATGAATCTTAAAACACTTTTGTAGAATATGGCCATATTGACCACAATATGTGCACAAAGGTCGTTGCTTAGGTCGATAACCAGCTTGAGCTGCAAGAACAGGAGCTTCTGAAGAAGAGAGAGGTTCAGATACAGAGCCCGTAGTTTGAAATATTGCAGTCTCAGTAGAAATAGCCGGCTTGATACTCTTTTGTCGTTCATCCTGAGTAATCATATTGAATACATCTTCAAGAGAAGGTATTGGCTTGATCATTAAGATCTGTCGTCGACTAGCATCATAAGATTCATTAAGGCCCATCAAGAACTTCATAACACGGCTTCGTTCCTGCAATTTCTCCCACAGTGCAGCTGCATTACATTCACACTTGCCACACGTGCAGACAGGAAGGTCAATGAAGTTCTTATATTCCTCCCAAAGAGTAACTAGCTCAGTATAGTAAGCAGTGACATCCATAGAACCTTGCTGAAGCGTCCCTAAACGTTGCTCAATTTCGTAAACACGAGGAGCATCATCTTGTTTGAATCGTGCCATTAGATTCTTCCAAATAGATTCAGCAGAAGACATATAAAGAAGACTCTGAGCAATCTTCTTTGACACAGAATTCATTATCCAAGTTGTGACCATATCGTTACATCTAGACCAAGATCCAGCATCACGATGATCAGAAGAAGGTTTAGGGATCGTACCATCAACAAAACCAAGTTTGTTGCGAACGTTCAAGGCCATACGAATCGAGCGTTTCCACGAATGAAACTCAGCTCCAGACGATAAGCGATCAGAGACAAGCACCAATCCAGCATGATCGGAGCTATGAAGATAATAGGGATTCTCATAGTGATCAGTGAAACGAGAGTCAACAGGCGACGAAGAACCCATGGTGACGAAGGATCGAAGAAGAAACAGAACGCGAGCTCAGATGGAGAAAAGCAAAATCAGAAATCGGGAGATGATGGAGATGAATCGGAGCTCCAGGAAGACGATGAAATGCACAAAGAGAGTGACGAATCGCAACTCTGATAAGCTAACCGCCATGAAAGAGAACTCAAGAACTCGCGAACGAAGAAGCCATAGATGGCTCTGATACCATATTGAATGTTTTCAATTAAAGCTTTCTTAGAGTAAAAGTTGTTACATGGTTTGCTATATATATTACATTGGTTAAGTAAAAGGAAGCTAAACCAATGATATAATACATAACCGATGTAACCGGTTCAATATATATCCGGTTATCATCTAATACAAAGACAGCTTCAAGCTCTTCTATCTGCCAAAGACTTAGCAACCTTCAAGATTTACATGATTCTCTTGACAAGATGCTTCGTTTGTCCATCACTCAACAAACTTTATCTCAAGAACAAATTGAGATGATTCTTGATGGATCTATCAAGATCTTGGATTTATGCAACGTTTCCAAAGACGGTTTATCACAAATGAAAGAGAGTCTCAAGGAGATCGAATCGATTTTAAGAAGAAAGCGTGGAGATCTATCAGCTGAGATCAAGAAATACTTAGCTTCTAGAAAGTCTCTCAAGAAATCATTCCAGAAAGTACTCAAGAATTTGAAAACCGGCCACAACAAAAACAAAGAGTCTTTGGCTGTATTTGGAGAAGCAGAAGCTGTAACAGTTTCTTTGTTTGAATGTATGTTTACCTTCATGTCTGGAACAAAATCTTGTGGCAAATGGTCACTGGTCTCAAAGATAATGAGCCAGAACAAAGCTGCATGTGAAGATGCAGAAAATGAATTCACAAGAGTGGACTTGGAGTGCCAATCAGAGAAGTCCTTGAAGATTGAAGATGTGCAGAACTTAAATTCGTGCATTGAAGATCTTGAAGATGGGATAGAGTTACTCTCTAAATCTTTGATCAAATATAGAGTCTCGATTCTTAACATCTAATAGGTTATAGTGCCCAAAATATTTTTGTACAAATAGGATATGCTTGTTAACAAACTCGAAACTAATACAAGAATCTTTCATATGATTAAATTATATATTTTCTTCTTTAATTTCTAAACATAAGAACACAATATCTTTAAGAAACATGAAACTTCAATACCATATCATATCCCATCTCTGTACTTCAACACTTTCTTCAATACTTACAAAATTCTGAAACTATGTTGCTTATGAATTAAATCTTATTCTAATCTCATTTCTTTTGCTTCTTCACATGCCTTTAATCAACGAATGTGGATCTTGCCTATACTTCATCATGCATTCATACCTTAATTCTTAGTTTGTTGATTTTATACTTTCTTTGTTTATTTATATTTACTCTGTAATGCTCCGTCTTACTCTGTTCTGCTCTGTTTAGCATTCTTACTCCTGTTTAGTATTGTTAGTGTTTTATTTTAACCTTAATACAAACATTTTCTGATGGATTTTTTCTGTGATTTAGAGCCGACTGATTCAAACGCATTGGTTACGGTTGCGTCTGCGGGAGTTTGTGAGTGCGGATGGTTATGATTTCAAACGTTTTGTCTGAGTGGCACAACGTTTAAAAATTATTACGTTTGTGAAATATTTATGCTGACTGATTATAAAATACTAGTATTATCTCCCATGCATACACACGGGCATTTTTTGTGATTTTCAGTGGAAATAAATTTTACTTTGAGATTATATAAGCTACAAAGAAAATAAATGTTATTTTGAAGGTTATATTTATTGGTAAAATTTAAAAGAAAACTAAAAGCTTGTTGTTTATTTCTCCAAAGTTGTATATTATTACTTTTCTAAACCCAAATAAAATCATTACAATTGAAAAACAAAATTTATAAGTAATCAATCTTTCTTTTGTTTGTCAAAGAAAAGGAAAGTATTATCAACCTTAAAAATCCCTTATATAACAGTTTTATATACTTATTAGTACCTCTATTGTTGTTGACAATCCTATGATGATTTTTCGATTCTACTGCTCCATTTAGAAGTCCTTTCAAAAGTGATGAAGTAGACGGAAACTATATATAAAAGAAAGAGAAATGAAACAAAGAAAATAAGCAAATTAGTTGTCTGGAATTATATAGAAGATAGAACAGTTATATAGATGACATGGTTTTCCTTTGAACGTGATGTAGTGATTTGAGAGAATCTAGATATTTTTTTTATTTTTTGCAGTTTAAATCGTAAGATTTTCTTTTGTTGGTCAATTTTTTTATTTTTACTTTTGTTTTTCAAATTTGTCTTACTGATCGATTTTCTCCATTACTCTTATTTGATTTTTTTTAATTATCTATGTGTCACTGTACAATTGATCGAGTGACTTATGCTTTTATTATATAAAGGATAGTTGTCTGGAATTATATAGAAGATAGAACAGTTATATTGATGACATGGTTTTCCTTTGAACGTGATGTAGTGATCTGAGAGAATCTAGATATTTTTTTTTATTTTTTGCAGTTTAAATCGTAAGATTTTCTTTTGTTGGTCAATTTTTTTTATTTTTACTTTTGTTTTCCAAATTTGTCTAACTGATCGATTTTCTCCATTCTCTTATTTGATTTTTTTTAATTATCTATGTGTCACTGTACAATTGGTTGAGTGACTTATGCTTTATTATATAAAGGATAGATTGCAGCAGTTTAACGATAAAGTACTAATATTAACAACATATTATTACATTATAAAATATGAAAAACATACTATTGTAATAAAATAATTACTAATATAATATGATTAATAAAATATTATGTTTACTTATTTAATTTTTAAAATTAGTTGAAAATTATAATTTTAGTAACATTTGTTTCGAAAATTTATATTGCCTTCATCAACTTTATGGTCAACTATTACAAACTTGATTATTGTTAGGATGTTTATGCAATTTCTCCTTTCAAAAAAAAAAATTAACTTGCACGAGGGACTCTGCACCTTATTGGCTTTGTTTAAACTAAATCCAGTGAGGCTTGTCTCCTTGGAGATGATGATAATAGCACCGTTCAAGCAAATATTCACTCTCAAAACCTCATGTGCAACCAATAGATATTAGTATATTACAGTTCATGACACAACAACAAGCGCTAATACTTGAAAGAGATGATATTCTGCAGTGTAGGAGACAGACAATATGTGAGCAAACCTTCAAAAGATTAAGATTATATAAGCTGGTGCACATGAATGTATCCGTGAGTGATGCTGATATCATATGCCTCAACAATATTTTATAAAATCATTTCATGTGAGCAATCTGAATCATGTATTTCTCTTATGCACATTGGATGATGCGTTAGGGTGAATGGTTGGAGGGAGACATTTCGCAAACATCGTTATCTTTGATTTAAAATTTAAACTACCTAAAGATTCCACATGTCTCTCTTCCTTAACGTTGTATATATGTATTGACCAGAGAGCCAATATAAACAGTTCAACCATCTAACTAGCTTCTTCATCTCAAGACATAGAAACAAAGCTCAAACAAGAAAATGTCTATTTCTTTCCATGCTCGTTCTAACAGTGTTCCTTCAATGCAACACCCACAAGCTGCTTATGTTGATGAGCAGTTGGCCAGATTGAGATCTTCTGAGGCGGCTTCCAGCTCTTCTATTTACCAAAGACTAAGCAACCTTCAAGACTTACATGATTCTCTTGACAAGATGATTCGCCTATCAATCACCAATAAGGCTTTATCTCAATATCAGATTGAGAAGCTTCTTGATGGATCCCTTAGGATCTTGGATTTGTGCAATGTGGCCAAGGACGCTTTATCACAGATGAAAGAAGGTCTCAAGGAGATCCAGTCTATTCTAAGAAGAAAACGTGGAGATTTATTCGCGGAGGTCAGGAAATACTTAGCCACAAGAAAGGTCTTAAAGAAGTCATTTCAAAAAGTACTCAAGAATCTGAAAGTGAGCCAAAACAAAGAGAACTGCAATAAATTCTTGGTTGTGTTTGGAGAAGCAGAAGCTATAACAATTGCTTTGTTTGAATCTATGTTTAGCTTCATGTCCGGATCTAAGGCTTGTAGAAAATGGTCTTTGGTCTCAAAGCTGATGAGCCAGAACAAAGCTACATGTGAAGATGAAGCAAATGAATTCACAAGATTGGACTCTGTGTTTGAATCAGAGAAGTTACTGAAGATAGAAGATGTGCAGATGCTAGAGTGGTGCATTCAAGATCTTGAAGATGGAATTGAGTCACTCTCAAAGTCATTGATCAAATACAGAGTCTCACTTCTTAACATCTTTTAGGTCATTCTGCTTATAATATTTTGTACAGAAAAAATGTTAATATACCTCTAAATGAGAACATAAACTTTTTGGCTATATACCTTTGCTTCTCTTGTTTATCTTTATTCATACTTTTTGCTCAAATCTTTACTCATCAAATAATCTTCATGAAACAAGTGGCACTTCACAAAATCAACAACGAAGTACACAAATATTTGGAAAGGATTTCTTGTTAAGAGTAAAATCCACTGGTCATTAAGCGTGATCAGAGACCACAGGACTTGTTAACCGTTACTTTCACCACAAGAAACTGGAATCTTGTTGATTGTATTCTGTAGTTCTAAAGTGTTAAGTAGAAACTCATCTTCTACATTTAAAGTTACAGGAACTCTTTTATTATAAGCTGATACACGGACATACCTTGAGGAAGGCCTATGCGTTGTCCCCTTCTCCAAGCAACGCTGCATATGCCATCTTCTTTTTTTTTAAAAATAGCGCTGGATATTCCATCTTGATATGATTCATATTTTATCATATTAGTATATATTTTATATGTCCATATATCAATCAAAAATAATAATGAATGTGCAGGAGGTGATGGTAGGCAGCAGCACAGTTCATGCATATAGTCGCTCTCAAACACTCTGTACTTCCAGCTCATGTCATTGCCACTCGAGCTTTATACAAACATATAGAAACAAAAGTTTGCAGTGTAGGAGGCAGACAATATCTGATTCAATCCCCAAAATATTAAGTTTAAATTGTGCATATTAATGTATCCACGAGTGCTACGTTAATATCATATGCATCAATGAGCGGGAGTGAGACATTGCAGAAACATCGTTGAACCAACTTTAATTAAGATTCCAAATGTCTCCCTTCTCTAAAGGTGTATATATATGTAATCAGCAGAGAGAAAATGAAGACATAACAAACATCTTTTAGCTCTCTAAGCCTTCTCTGAATCTAAGCAAAGCTAAACCATAAAAATGGCACTTTCTTTCCATGTTCGTTCTAACAGCTTCCCTTCAAGACAACACCCTCAAGCCGCTCATGTCGATGAACAATTGAACCGATTGAGATCTTCAGAGACAGCTTCTTCATCTTCGATTTGCCAAAGACTTAGCAACCTTCAAGATTTACATGATTCTATTGACAAGATGCTTCGCTTGTCCATCACGCAACAAACTTTATCTCAAGAACAAGTTGAGATGATTCTTGATGGATCTATCAAGATCTTGGATTTGTGCAACGTTGCCAAAGACGGTTTATCAAAAATGAAAGAGAGTCTCAAGGAGATCGAGTCAATTTTAAGAAGAAAGCGTGGTGATCTATCTGCTGAAATCAAGAAATACTTGGCTTCAAGAAGGTTTCTCAAGAAATCATTTCAAAAAGTACTCAAGAGTTTGAAAACTGGCCAAAACAAAAACAAAGAGTCTTTGGCTGTGTTTGGAGAAGCAGAAGCTGTAACAGTTGCTTTGTTTGAATCTCTATTTAGCTTCATGTCTGGACCAAAGGCTTGTGGCAAATGGTCACTGGTCTCAAAGATGATGAGCCAGAACAAAACTGCATGCGAAGCTGAAGTCAACGAATTTACAAGAGTGGACTTGGAGTGCCAATCAGAGAAGTCCTTGAAGATAGAAGATGTGCAGAACTTAGATTCATGCATTCAAGATCTTGAAGATGGAATTGAGTCACTCTCTAAATCTTTGATTAAATACAGAGTCTCGATTCTTAACATCTAATAGGTCACTGTGTCCACAGAGTTTTGTACAAATAGGAGATGTAATTGTTAACTAACTCAAAACTAATACAAGAATCTTTCATATGCTCAAATCCTATCCTTTCTTCTTTAGTTTCTCCACATAAGAACACAATATATTTTTTTTAAAACAAGAAACTTCAATATCATATTATATGCCATCTCTATACTTCCACATGTTCTTCAATACTTCAAAAACTATTCTGAAACCATGTTAAGTATGAATTAAATCTTATTCTAATATCAGTTCGTTTGCTTATTCACATGCCTTTAATTAACGAATATGGATCTTGCTCATACTTCATCATGCATCCATACTTAAAAATTATTCTTAATCTATTGATTTAAACTTTTCTCTGTTTATTTGTATTTACTCTGTAGTGCTCTGTTTTACTCTGTTTTGCTCTGTTAAATAACCATATTAAAATTATTGGATGTGCACGAGTGACTCTGCATGTTATTGGCCTTGTTTAAAGGAAAACTCCAGCACCATTCATGGATAGATATGCGCTCACAAAACCCATATCAGTATTCCACGCACATGCCATTATCATAAGGAGCCTTTAAAAAATTGGAGAAATCAGATTTTGCAGTGTAGGAGTCAGACAAAACCTGCATTAGCCAACGAAGTTTTTAAGATAATTAAAGATGGTGCACATGAATGTAACAACGTCTCATAGGCTTCAATGAGACAAGCCTTGCTGGTTTTGCATCTACCTAAACCAATAACATGTAGAGTCGTTTGTGCACTAAACATTATTTTATAAGATAATTCATGTGACTAAACCTGAATCATATATAATCAATTAGTATTAGTGCTTGATGCGTTAGAGAGATATATATGATCAAAACATTCTTTATAAGATGTATATCATTACAAACAAACATTAACAATTTTTTTCTCCCTCTATGGTTACATTACATCCCAATCAACAATCACAACAACAGGAAAGAATCTCCTGAAGCTAAACAAACTTTACAAGAAGATGTAAACAGGTCTTGTCTCAAGAATCAAGATCCTTTGCCGCCGCCTCGTTGTCTCTTCTCTTCGAGCTGAGCTGCTTCGTTCAACATATCAGCTGCGTCTGTGTTCATATTCAGCTTCGCTAATGCCACGGACTGCATGTAGAAAGCCGTTGGCCAGTCAGGATACACGCATTGCGCTTGCATCGCGTCGCGTAGTGCTGCGTCTGGTTGATCACATAGCAAGTAGCATAGACTTCTCCGACCAAACACAGTTGGCGACACCATTGTTCCAACGTCTACAAACTGTCCAAAAAACAAATGTATGTGAGTAAACCATATATGTCTCACGTTATTCAAAAACTAAACAATAGGGTTTTATTTTAACATACCTGTGAGTAACAGTCTATGGCGGTTTTGAAATCTTTATCGCGGAAAGCTTGATCACCACGTTTCCTTGCATCAAGCATATCTTTTATCTGTTGTGTCCATTCTTGGAAAGATAACTGAAAACAACCATAGATAAAAGAGTTAGCTTCTTTTACACGCAACCTGAACCCTAAACATATCATTTTACTTTACCTCGTTGGTCCCTTCGTCGTCTCTGTAATGTGTCATGACCAAGATCTGATGAATAGCTGTGAGATCCATTCTTGAGCAAGCTTCACCTAACGGCGAAAGTGGCCTCTGTGGCGTTGAAGGTGTCTCTTCTTGCTTCTTTATTCCAAGCATTACGCAAGAAGTAACCTGTATTCAAAATGTTTTTTTTTTTAACACGAATATCAAGAAGAGGAGAGAAAGTTCACACGCTTACATCTGGTTTAGTTTGTAATGGTGCAAGAGTGGCGACGAGATCTTTTGTGTTAGGTCTCTCTCGAGGCTCGTATTGCAGACACTGAGAGGCGAGTTCGACAACTACGGTAGCTTCTTCCGTTGAGAACTTACCCTCAAGGTGTGAATCCATCAACTGGATAATATTCTTGCCACGTATCATATCCAGAGCCTAGATAAGAAGGAGACATATCACTAAGTTAACATCACAGAACCTATGTTATAAAAAAAAAAAAAAGTTAACATCACAGAAAAAAAGAAAAAAAAAAAAGTTAACATCACAGAACCTATGTTATATGACATGGACATAATAGATAAGAAACTTACATGGCTTGGAGGGATGTGTTTGCCACTAAGTAAATCAAGAAGCACAGTTCCAAAGCTGTAAGTAACACTTTCAGGTGTCACTCTTCCTACAACACCGTAAACAATTTGATCCCACTGAGAATGCTAATATAGATATATACCAAATCATTTACATCTGATGCTGACTGTGATGATAATCTCAAGAGAGATACACACAAAACATTAATTTACCATTTCGTAGATACTCAGGTGGTGTGTATGCTAGATTTGTGCTGTAACTTTTACCGTCTCGGCTGTTCTTCATCAAGCCGAAACAAGAGAGACGAGGATCACCATCCTACAATATAATCCACTCAAAAACTTGTTAAAAAAATCATGTAAGCAATAAGTGTAGAGAAAGAGAATGAGATACCTCATCAAAGAGAACCCTGTAAGCATTTAAATCATGGTACAACGGAAGACCCTCAGTACTACAATAATCCAAAGCTTCAGCTATATGATACCCTACTCGCAACCTCATAGCCCATTCAATTGTCTGATTCTCCCCTGTGAATATAACCACACAAAAAAAACACAACTCTATAACATAAAAACATTAATGCAAACTCATTATTCTAATAGGAAGCAGAGAGTATTAAAATAAAGCATACATACAATGGAACAAATGCTTAGCGAGAGTATCATTAGGCATGAACTCAGCAACAAGAAGCCTCTCATCTCCATCACAGCAGTATCCAATCAAATTCGCCAACCGGTTATGCCTTAGCTTCCCCACACCCCATGCTTCTTCCTGAAAAACATTGCAATTTTTAACACAATTGATCATTTTAATGAATTGAAGTGTTTTTTTTTTTTGGTTTTACCGCGAATTGTTTAGGATGAGGCCAAGCCATCTTAGTGAACTTCTTGACGGCGATCCAACGACGGTTCTCAAGTCGGCCTTTGTAGACAAGATTCGGGGCTTTCTCGCCGCTTTCTGATACGATGTTGTCTGAGCTGAAGTTGTTCGTGGCTGCTTTCAGGTCGGACAAAGAAAACTCGGAGAAAGACGGGATTCCTCCTCCTCCTCCTCCTCCTCCAACTTCATCACCAGCTCCGCCGTTATCGAGTCCAGCCGCCGTCGTAGCGCCGCCGACGTGGTGGGTTTGAGACGGTTGTAGTGGGTTTTGTTCATCCGGACACAGGGATTGACAACAACCCATGAAATGAAAGTTCCAATCTTTTTCTCTCACGAGTCGGAAAGTGTTTATCTTTCGCTTCTTGTAATAGAGAGAGAGAGAGAAAGAGAAGATATTAATGGAAAGAGAATAAAAACATTGTTTTTTTTTTAGTTTTGTCCTTTTTTGACTCCTGAGGTAAGTTTCCAAGAAGTTGTCGCCTACTTGTCAAATGTGGTACCACTGCAAAGTAAAATAAAAAAGTTAGAAAAAGAACTTTATAAATATAAGTTTAATATATCATTAATAAAAAATTAGATTTTAGATTTTATAAGGTCAACTCTGAAGTCTGCATTTATCTTTTTGGTGGGATTTATAAATTTGTTTTAATAATGTTTAATCAATGGATTTGAAAATTAAAAGCCAAAAAACAGCATTAGTCAACTTCTTTTCTGTATATGTATATACTATACTATATTACAATAAATAAATTGATTCCTATGTTCACTGATAATGATATACACCTTGTGGTACCAAATAAGGTTTTGGAAAAAAATATCATTGTCACCAGCTCAATGTGTTTTGTGATTGGAGTGTATCATCAACCATTCCTACTTTCTTTCTCGTTTTTTTTTTCTTTTTTTTCTGGATTATTGACGTGCCTTCTAATTATAGTAATGTGAATATCAATTTTCTTCAAACTGATTTGAACAAACTGTGACATGTTTTCAAAATATAGCATTTTAAGAACTGTGACGTATTTTGAAAAGAAACCTTACATTTTAAGAAGTTAACTTTTGAAACTTTGAAACCAAAAAGATATTTTCCCTCAGAATCTGTTACCATCTGTTTCTGGAAACCATATAAACTAATGTGGCTAAGTGTGCAACTTTTTTTTAATTGTGATTTGTTAACATTTAAAACGCATATTGCAGATTGCCAAATTTGAATTCGATATGGTTGTACGGTGCTTTTCAATATAGACCGCTAGACTAAAACTTATGGTCAACATACTGGATCAACGGCGAGAAAAAATAGTTTTCAATAAAAAAAACCTGAAATTTTATTGATTCATCCCTTAAAGGGCATCATACAGAAATATCATACAAGAAATTGAGTAAAATCAGTATAACCATAATCTAGCAGCTTAGAAATTGGGACTACATTGACAAATTGTGTGAATAATTCCGGATCCTACACAGACAAATTAAGAAAAATAGTTTGTATATTCTCAATGTGGATTATGCAAATGAAAAGTTCTGCAATGTTTGTTTCCAATTATTAGCTTTGGAGAATGAAATAGAGAATCAAGCTTTCGAGGACACAAGAGCTGTCTCTTTGTGCATAAAAGGAAGAGAGTGAAGTGATCCAAAGATTCTACTCTAATGTAATTGCCTTTCTTATATGATTAGATGCTCAAGCACTATCTTTAATTTGTAATAAATACATACTGTATAGTTGGATCACAACAATAACTTAGAGTGATTTACTCATTTAGACACTTTATGGTACTTATTCTCTGCATGTTATATAATTTATTCCAATTTATTATTTTGCAACAAGCAAACAGGACAAGAAGACTGACACACTATGCGTGCGTCAAGTTCACGCTAATCATGTTTGGCGCGGCAACATAACGTCGTTAGCTATTGGCGCAGGAACTAACTGAAAAAAGGATGGACCACTGGGTGGGTTTAATTATTATAGTTTCACATGAATCATTAGTGTTTGAAGCTGGTCAGGTTAATGATTGGAGATAGTTTGTAACTTCTCATACAATGATCATGTCTTTGTTCTTATTATGCCTAGTAACTTTTCTAGGCTTGCATAACTTGCATATCATTAGCCAAAAACTTTTCTTACAATGAGAATAATTCGACAACGCTCACATGTTAAATATTAGAATGTTAAATATTAGAATCGGATGACTTGGATTAGTGAGAAGCTTAATGCCGCTTAAAGGTAATCTAGTTTCTGCATATGGTAACGAGATCAAAAGAAATAGAGACGTTCCTGAGTTACATTCGGATTCTACAAAAATAATTGCTGAGAATCATCAAAAGTTTAGTCCTAAACGTCCGTCTAATGTACATTGCCTGAATATAAAAATTATCAGAACTCAACTAATATATGCAACATGCGTCATATGTGGTTTACGTTAACCATCCGGTTCAAAGCCAATTTGCACTCTCTTAACCGAAGAACTGGCCATCTCTTTACAATTCTGCCTTCTCTTAGATCATCATCATCCTGATGGGGAACCTCTTCTTGCATGAGGCTCAGAATGAAGACGCAGATGATTCTGGTCGGTTCCACCATTGCAAGATCAGGAAACACCTAGATCATGTCAATACTCATCAAATATAATCCTCCAGTGTTGCTTATCATCCCTCCTCACTTTCCTCAACTTCTCTCGGAGCAGTTTCTTCTTCAGCACGCACCAAGAGGTCATCATAAGCTCTCATACACTCATCAGTAAACCTCTCCATAGCTTCAAAAATCCTCTGCAAACTACCTTGTAAACTATCGTTACTAGTATCACTCTGGTACACAACGTTACCAGACACCAAAAGGCTATCACCACCAGGTGCAACCAGAACCATTTTCTTTTCCAGTGCTTGAATCTCCATGTGTATCCTCTGCTCTTCCCGGTCCATGTTCCTAACTTTCTCCTGCCCCATCAACGTAGTCTCTAACCGATCTTGCTCCCAAATCTGAAGCACGTTCGTGGTGAAACCACGCATTGCCTCAATCACTTCCTTCTCAGAGATCCTGTCCAAAGCTTGAGACCACTGGTTACATATCACAAAGATCGATGGAGCTCCAAGCCTACCAGGCGAAAAAGGAGCGATACCATCGGCTGCCTCCTCAGGTTCATAGAGAAGACACTTCGTAAGCCATTTATTCAGCTCTGTTACATAACCTTTCTGCGCACTAACCCAGCTAGAGAATCCTAATACCCAGTTTATAAGCTCATGACCAAGCAAACTAGTTGCTTCAAGATGTTCATCACCTAGCTTCTTGCTAGCTCTAATAGACCCTAACCCTCTAGCTTCCTTTATAGCCTGACACTGACTTCGATGACACTCAAGCATCTCTTTCCACATTCTCGTAAGCCTAAGAAGCAAACCAAACACAAGAATCAACATCTCTTAAAGCAAACATAAACATGTGGAGAGGCAAAGTTACTTTTTACCCTTGGATCAATGCGTTGAGTTGCGGCCATAGGTCTTCATCTCTAATCTTATTAATCGTCACGGATATTTTATCCACAACCTGAATCGCAATCCGTATCTTTGTGTTCATGTCTCTTACTAGTTTCCTTGTTTTATCCACTTTGCTAGCTTCAGCACCTCTTTCATCTAAACGTTTTAGCTTCCTCACCTTCTTCTCGTGAGCTACACGCAATTTTTCCTCAGCCTAGAGATGAGTAGAAGAAGCTTGTTCAGACAAAAGGAAATGAAACACATCAAAGTGTTTTTAAGAGATCAAATGTTACCTTCACTTCGTGGTAAAGCTCCTTCTCCCAGAGATGGAGTTTGTGCAGTGTCGAAGAAAGGTTCCTTGACCTTGAAGCAAGCTCCTCTTCGATGTCTTCATACGTTGGCGGCTCAGCAACAGAAGTAGACACGTGCAACAACTTCGAAGAAGCTGGTCCGAACAAAAAGGTTTCAATTTTTACTTATATAAAACCATTGAAAATTCGGACAAAAACTGTAAAAGTTTTTATTACCATGTTTCCGACCGTAAGGATGCTTCCCGACTTCAAGCAACTTAGCGATCTCACTTCCCGACTCCGCAGCTTTCACGAACTGACTCTCAATCTCTTTCGCAACCTCAGGCACCGCACGTGGCCCGCCACGTGCCGCCGTGGCATTGCTCTCGTTTCCACCCTCTTCAGAAACCGTCTTCTCGACAACTTGCACCTCGTACTCAACCCCTTTCTTCTCCACCGACACGCTAGGTCTAGTCTGATACATAGACGCATCTCCACCACTAGTGCTAGCGCCGGATTTATAAACAGACAGACGCGGAGACAGAGACGGAGACTCGGAAGACTCTTCACTGTAAACAACAGCAGGAGTCGGCTGATTATTATGAACTTCCTTAACAACAACCTCGTAATGTGAATCGTCCTCCTCCAGCTCCGGTATGCCTTCTTCCTCTCTAAGCTCATTAGAGTCTCGACTCGGAGTGTACGGAGGATAGTAAGTATCGAACGGGTTCAGAAAGTCCCACCCGTTGGACCTAGGCGGCGACGGTGGAGGAGGAGGCGGTTTCGAATCAGTTGATGAACCGTAGTAGTATCCGGGTCCGGGTCCGGAACTTGAGTATCCGTAATATGAAGAAGATGATGATGATGATTCGCCTATGTAGACTCTTTGAGGACTACTTGGTCTTTGCTCGTAGATGACTGAAGGAGGCATCGAACTGTTCTTCATGAAGTTCATGTGCATATAAGGAGGAGGAGGAAGATGACCCATCATTTCCGGGTTCGGATACCGGGTATAACCCGGTTGTACATCAAAACTGTCGAGATGGCGAGGAGAGTGGTCCGAATCCAAATGGTCTTCTTCGGAGTCCGAGTCGAACTCGAGATGACCCGAATCAGTACCCGAACCCGGATGGTGAGAAGAAGGTAGGTTTGGTTTCTTATTAGGGGAGTTGTTTTCTACTTCTTTGTTTTCTTCTTGAGGGTCGCCTTTTCGTTGAGGAGGAAGGTTGAGTGTTGGAGAATCGACGTGACTGTGGTGGTGGTGGTGGTTAATGAAGAGATGGAGTGAGTGTCCTATTCCTTTTAGCGAGTGAGTGTACGCCACGTGTGATTCCGCTAACAGGTAACGCTGCTGAATCGCCGCTTCTAGGAAACCGCAGCGTTCACGGCAAAGAGCAACTGCTGGGAGATCGTCCAGCTTGGAACTTGCACAACCCATCACTAATTCTTAAAAAATAAACAAATTAAAGAAAAAAAGAGGAAGAGGAGAAGGTGTGTGTGTTGATAGTGATAGAACACAGAGGCGTGGCTACAGTGTATTGAAAAAGACATTTGCCTCAGGCCCCCAATTTATATAACACTCTTAGAACTTCAAAATTTTAATCAGTTTATGTTTTAGTGGTTTAGACTTTGGTTTTAAAAAAATCTTTTCCACCAGAGTCGACTAACTCATCTTCTGAATTCATGTATATTTGTTTTCTATATGACATAATATAGCACATGATAAATTTATTCTTATACAGTGTTAGATTTGTATATTTGGTGAAAATGATATATTTTATTTGAAAATTGTTTTCATTATAGCTGTAAATAAATTTATTTTAAAAACTTGCCTTAGGCCCCTATAACTCTTCGCACGGCACTGATCAAAGAAAGAGTGAAGTGGCTGTTTTCTCGAGAAAGAAAAGAGAGATCAAAATGAGTGATTTTAGTTCAAGAATGTAGAAGAAGAGGAATGAAAGAAACATAAAAATGAAACACAGCAAAGGACTGTGAAGGAATCTTTGCCAGCACCTAGATTTTTCGTCGGTTTCTCCCAACAGGAGATCAGTCGGTGTTTTCTTCTTTTTATTCTTTTTAAAGTAATTAATTACTATTAATCTCCCCCTAATTAATTTACCGAAATTCGGAAGAAAGTAAATGAAAACCTATTTTCAGACACAAGACATGGATCTTAAAACAAAGATACGGGTACTTCTGGTCTTTTTAAAGCAGTACATTCAATTGGCTTTGAGTTTGATGGGAACTTTGACCCGTCTTGACCATTTTTATATTCTCCAGTATACCCTTAGCTTTAGTCTCTAATTACGTAACGACAGTATTTGATTTGGACACTCATTATTACATGATGGTAACGGGTAACGTCAGAAAATAAACGAGGAATGTACGTGACTTCTTTTTCTAACAAATGAATCAGTTGTACGGAAAGTCAAGGTTTTATATTTATTATGGTTTAGGGGAGAATAAATTCTTCTTTTTTTCAAAGCATAGTGTATAGTTGGTTTGTTCAAACTAAAGACGTAACTGAATGGGATGTTGTTACCAAAACAGATCTTTAGGCTTCAGGTGTGATGCTCACGTTCTCGTTGACTAGACTTTTGTATTTTATTTTATTAGTATAGAATATAGATTACGTCATCTGAATATGTATATATTACTATAGTATTAGTAGTTAGTATTTATATATAGCTGATGTTCAATAAAATTTTAATTGCACGACTCAACCCGTTCAAGTGCGGAAAAAAACACAGATGGTAAAAGTTGGTTTAGGTACAGTATTTGAGATTCGTAAAATCAATAATCAAATTGAGAAGTAGTTAAAAGAACCTTAACCTTTATGTTTGTAAATATCTATTTTTTATTTTAATTTCAACCACTGAATCAAACAAGATCTAATTTGATAAATAAAACTGGTCTGAGAATTTTAGTTATCTAATTCTTCTCGGATTAACCATCATCATATAAAGTTTGATAATATATTTTGCCGGTCATTAGAACCGGTGATGAATAAAAAATAAGTAAACTTATATAAATATACTCTTAATATTTAATTTACATAACTTTAAATAACGTTAATTTTCATTGTTTTATTATTTTTTACTATTTTTTAATACTCCATTTAAAATTATATATTTGCAAAAATCATAACATAATCAAATTTAGAAATAAAAACTAAAACACAACACAAAATGTAAGCCTAAAACCTTTACAATCACAGAGAAAAGTAAAATATTATAGTAACAATAACTCAATAAAGTCTAGAATTGATAGGGATTAAGAATGAAGAGTAACTTATTTCACCTTACCAGAACAAGTAGAGGTCTGAAAAAAGTAGAAATATATAATCTGAAATAAAACAATCATTCGAACACAAATAAACACAATTAAGTATCAATACAAAGAATCAAGAAAGCAGATCAGTGAAAAAATAATCATCAGAAAACCAAAGTCACCACGAAGCATAAAGCACCAGGAACACAACCACCAGATAAGAGACAAAAAACATCTCACAAATTAAACAAGCACAGACAAGTCGCTCATGCGAACGAAGAACCACAAAGTTCTGGATAAAAGGCACCAAAGCTCCAAGAAACTAATTTTGTACACTTATACCAAGTGAAGCATGTAAATAAGAGAAACAACATAAGGAAGAGAGAACATAAGTCAATCACCGAGAAACCAGAGCCCAAGTTTAAGACCAGAAACAACTTTAAACCCCACAAAGCATACACAGAGGAAAACATCCAATCATGAACAAGTTGAAAGGGAGAGTCACGAGAGACGCGAGCAGCTGTGAAAACTGTAAGAGATGAGAGAAAAAGAGGGAATGGGAGACAAAATGAAATCATCAAACCGTGGAGCCGTCTTCGAACTATGAAAGACAGTATAGAAATTAAATCACCAAAAAGCAGATCTTAAAAACCAAGGTGAACATGGACTATCGACGGTAACCAACGACGAGGAAGACAACATCAAAGACGACTAACTCTAACCCAAACCAAGAAGATGCAGTCCTTAACATCAGCTGAAATCTAAGAAAAAAAAGAGCAGCCAATATTGATCGGAACATCCTACAACATCGTGAGAAACAACCACAAAACTGAGAGCTCATAAATCCGATCTACAACAAATATCATATAATCTCACAAGAGAAGCAGGTAAGGAAAAATACAAGCATGGAGATGAGTCTTTTTTCAGTGATGGTAAGAAGCACCGCATATCATAAAGGTAAATGGAATACATAAATGGTGACAGATCAAAGTCAAAATATAAGGAAAAGGCAAAAACATCTTACAAGAATAATATTCAAAAATTGAAAAAAAAAAATTCAATTTTTATGCTGAAACACGTAAATTTTAGAACTAACTA
Source organism: Raphanus raphanistrum subsp. raphanistrum (assembly GCA_019706035.1). Lineage (NCBI taxonomy): Eukaryota > Viridiplantae > Streptophyta > Magnoliopsida > Brassicales > Brassicaceae > Raphanus > Raphanus raphanistrum. Next base: position 28,002,653 of record CM033987.1, on the reverse strand, counting down.
ATGTCTAAATGTAAAATTATTGAAATTTAATATACTTTATATCAGAGACCCACTTCACCGCTAACAAATAATACAAACCACAATAACATATTACTAAACAAATAAACACGTAATATACTAAATTATCACTTATGACTATATAACACAATTAAATACCAAATAATGTTTTTGACAAATAGAAACGACTATATAATTATATTATCCAGAAAAATTATACTTAACAACAATACAATAATATCCGGAGCTTAGAGAGCATTCCGATTGAGGGTTTACACCCCAAACTCTCACATATTCCCAAAAAAAAATTAAAATAATCATGAACTCCACGTAAACAATGAAACTGTCTCGTAGGAGTGATTCCTTATGAACCTGTTTCATCACTGTTTCGCGTACCCCATGCTATATGGTGGTCCGCGATTGGTTCAGTTATTTTTTTATTATTATTTTTAAATCAAACGAAAATAAATAAATAATAATAATCAATTATTTTGTATTTAGAATCGAACCCACCTATAGTTTTACTAATGGAGATGCTCTAATATAATGGTTTTTTATTAGTAAGTTGATTATGTTAATACTCTGGTTCAAACTGATGCAATGCATGATTTACCTGAAAATCCAAAATAGTAGAGAAGTCATCATATTTAATGGTTTAGCAAATGTCCAAAATTTAGTGATGTTAGGTGGAAAATATAAGAAGACCGTGTTGATTCAGAGGTACTGATATTATGAGAACGTTACTTTGGTCCCCTGCCAAATTTCAATTAGTCAATTTATTGTTACATTTTGGGGAAAGCGTGATGAAGTAAATTTTAAATAGTTTAACTTGAAGTGTATGTAAATGAAATCGTAAAAATAAATAAAAGAAAGATGGAATAAATTTAACAGTACAGAGTAAGATACTCCTTCTGTTTCTAAAAGATGTATGTTCTAGGAAAAATTTTTGTTTCAAAAAGATGTATTTTTCATATTTTCAATGTAATTTTTGTCAAGTAATTATGAATAATTGTGAATCTCAAAAACATTAATTGTATTTTTTAAAATCTTATTGGTTTAGAAATATAGAGAATATAAAATAACAAAAAACTATGCATTAATAAATAAGTTTTAATATGTTTTATTAAAAAGTGTGAAAATCTTAAAACATGTATTATTTAGAAACAGAGGGAGTATTGAATTAGTGTATTGCGACGTCTCCTTTTCTTGTCCCTTTCACCTTTTTATCTTCCTCACTTTCTTTAGCTTATCAAGTTTAGCACGTTCAAGTTCTAACACCATTTATTCTAGAATCTAGCTTACTGAATTGTTTATATTTTTTGTTCTTGTTTGGAGATGACAATATTTTGAATCAAGCTATTCGGCAGCTATAAAGTTTGCTAAGAGGATGTTAGTAGGAGTAAAATTTATTTTAAGAATCTAAACGGTATATATATTTGAAAGAATTGTAGATCACTACAAAAAGTTTGTGAAGATTGAAGAATTTTTGTAATGATAATTGCATGGATATTCTACTTATTCTCTGACTTATTTAGGTACCGAACGGTACTAACGTTTCAGCTTTTATAGTTGGATGACTGATTTATAAAAAAAAAGTTTTCTTAAAACTGCTTTTCTCATGGTATCTTAATTGATGATTTGTTTGATGATTTGGCTGAAAATACAGAGAAAGAAAACATCATACTGAGAGTCCAGACCAACACAAAAAGAAGAAGACGTCAATCAATTGAGTAAGATTTTTGTTTTTCCTTTTCTATATTTATAAAGCACAAAACATCATGAAAGTGGGACCTTTAAGCATATTCCCGGAAATTGTGATCGTTGTTCTGATATTCAATTGGGTGTAGTGTGCTCTACACAAATTAAGTTCTGGCCACATTATGTAAATCAATATGCAACTCTCAATCTCATTATTTACTGTCTACTTTACTTATACTTTATTTAATCGTAGATGCCAGTTATATAGATTAGGCCTTATACATTAGTAACGTGTATACTGTAAGAAAAAATAATAATAGTATGATACAACTATTTTATTCTTCTGCAATTTAGTGGGTAAAGTTCTGATCAGTAAGATACATTTAATGTTTTTAATCTGGTGGTCATTAGTGGAAGCTGATTGAACTTAAGGTTTATAGGAAGAATAAACAAAACGCAGGCACAGAATAATTGGGGACGACAGGTCACATGTGTGACACATTTCACTAGTGAAAAAAGGTTCACTATACACATGCTTTTCATTTCATATTTTCACGTAGTATTCAAATGTGTATATTATAATGCATTTTTTTGTCAGTATATATTATAATGCATAATCTTAGGTTTAGGACGAACACAAATTTTCACTCATCCAGATTTCAGTGAGGAAATTGTAAATTTTTATATTTATCGTTTTCTAATTGAATTTATTTAAGAATTGTTGGAAAAGACTTTTTCTTTTGCTAGTTTTGGGTGAATGATCTATCTTCTCACAAAAACTATCGTGTAGGATCAGATTTCCACCGTAACTATAAAGTCGTGTTAAAATTACCTGTTCTAAAGTTGTAAACTTATTTCTCTACGAATTATAGTTGTAAATTTTTTTTTCTAAATGATATTTCAAAAATTAATTGTCCATAAACTAGACATTTAATTTAATCGGTCTGCTACTAACTAACCAATTTTAAATCAATTAAACCAAATAAAACCATGGTTTTAATTGGTTTACTGTTAACTAACTAATTTTAAACCAATTAAACCAAATAAAACCAATTAATTGGTCTACGAAGTTATTCATCGCCGACTATTGCGGAGGAAGGATAGCGAGTAGTGATCAGGGAAACTAAACAAAATTAAAAAACAGTTTGAAAGACTGAAAAAGAGATTACAGTTGTAGGTGTTGATCGGTGAACTGAGAGAGATGAACACCATGGTGATAAAACAATTTTTTTCAAACTTTTTCTGATTAAATCTTTTATTTTAGAAATTCTATGTCTGGTTTAATCGGCTTAAATTAATTATAATAGTAAATTGGTTTTCTAATTAAGTTTTGAACTATCGATTGGGGGAGAAATAAATTTACAATTTATAATTTGAGAGAAATATGTTTACAGCTTTATATATACAGAATTTAACACGATTTCATAGTTTGATGAGAATTTGATGCTATATTTCATGGGGAAGTAGATCAGTTCTAGCTGTAATGCCAAAGTTTTTTTTTTTGAACATTATTGTAAATGCCATAGTTGAACCAAAATCTAAGTTAATCGAGGCAACCCAAAAAGGGGTTGAGCAAACTGCTAAATTCTTGGAATAATTTATTTTGTAATATTTGTACGGTATTTCTGTATTTTCCGAAGATGTATAATCTTTTTAAGTAAGTATTTAACCGTACATGAATGGTTTAGTGGCAGACAAATTCTTGTGATCTAGTGATATGGGTTTGAAAAAATCTCACTACACTAAACATGTGTGTTCACGTGAATATAAAGCTGTGTTATCTAGACAAAAAGTTGTCTGTTGACTACACCTGTGTTTGAAGAATTAGTCTGAATCTTTTTATAGACTATGGATGCTCCTTGATTAAAAAAATCTAGTATTTGTCTTGTATTTCAACAAACTTCAGTGTATTATGATTTTGTGGTGTTACTTTTTGAATATAGACCTTTAAAAGGAAAAAGAGGATGTGAATCACAAGGCAAATGTTTCTGTGGATGTGAATATCTTGGATGGCTTGTGACATTGCAAGAAAAACCCTCTCCTTCTAGATATGCCAATAGTGGACAATATGTTTCTAGGTGGTTCTTTTTGAGAAAGATGGCTATAGGTAGGTAACTTTTACTTGTGTAATAACAATATATTTTTATTGTAAAAATATCGTATTTAATACGTACAGAAATATGAAGTGGCTAAAGTATTTTAGTAGTTTTATAGTTTTTCAATTTTTCATATTATTTTTCAAAGAAATCGTGCATCTGAGACTAAGGTATAGAAACCATATGCTTAAATTACTGCCCAAATCGCATACATTTCTAATTCCAGACAGTATCAAGTTGCTTATTGCAGATATTTTTCAAAAAAATATACACTTTTACTGCACGTGTTTCTCTGTTATTAGCTAGTATTCCTTTCTAGTTTAAATATAATTATTTATTTAAACAAAACTAAAACTATTAATATTAAGCTGATCAGATATTCTAAGAGAGTTTCTTACCGTTAGTGCTGCTAACTATAAGAGCATCCACAATGGTGACACCCATTATCGAATTCTTAGGATTAGTTTAGTAATTTTTTTTTTTTGAATAGCTAAGGATCTTAGTCTAAAAAGTGTGTCCAATGGTGTTTTCGAATTAGGAGTTCTTAGAAATAAAAAAAATATTTTTTTTTTAAAAAGTGAAATTTTTAATTTTTTTATTCCAAGAAATAAAATAAAATACAATAATTAAACATAAAAATACAATAATTAAACATAAAAATACAATAATTATTCATCACCAAATTTATTCCAAATATGCTCAATTAAATCTTTTTTCAGTGGTTCATGTATACGGCTATCCCGAAGTTCTCTCTCGTTCTGATTGACAAATATGTTATTCAGATTTGTAGGCATCTCGGTTTGGGTTTCCACGTGTGAACTTCTGGTGACACTTTCTTCTTCAAATTCCGAAATGTCGATGCGAGTGTATCCATTGCGTTCATTTTCGACTATCATATTGTGTATTATGATACATGCTCGCATAATCTTCCCTATCTTTTTTTTTGTCCCATGTAAGAGCCGAGTTTTTGACAATCGCAAATTGAGCTTGCAAAACTCCAAAGGCCCGTTCCACATCTTTTCGGGCTGCTTCTTGTTTTTTAGCAAATAACCGTGCTTTAGGACCTTGAGGACGTGAGATAGATTGGATAAATGTTGACCATTTTGGATATATACCGTCTGTGAGATAGTAAGCCAACTTATACTTGTGTCCATTGACCACGTAATCTAACCTTGGAGCTCGACCTTCTATAATGTCATCAAAAACAGGAGATCGATCGAGGACATTAATATCGTTTAAGGTACCTGGAGGACCAAAAAAAGCGTGCCATATCCAAAGATCTTGTGAAGCTACAGCCTCTAAGACAATTGTCGGTTTGTTTGATCCACGGGCATACTGTCCTTTCCAAGTCGTTGGGCAATTTTTCCACTCCCAATGCATACAGTCAATGCTCCCAATCATCCCAGGAAACCCGCGTTTCTCTCCAATATCGAGGAGTCGTTGAAGATCCTCTGGTGTGGGTCTTCGTAGATACTGCTCCCCAAATAACTGTACTATTCCATAAGTGAAATGATGTAAATACGAAAGTGCCGTGCTCTCACCAAGTCGGAGATATTCGTCAACCGCGTCGGCTGCAGAACCATAAGAAAGCATACGAATTGCTGCGGTACATTTTTGTAGTGGCGAAAGACCAAGCCTCCCGGTAGCATCTGGTCTATGTTGAAAGAATGGAACGTTATGTGAGAGGGCATAGACAATACTCATGAATAATTCCTTGTTCATACGGAAACGGCGTCTGAAGATATGTTTCTCATATGTGGGATTTTCGGAGAAGTAGTCATTCCATAAACGGATGTGTCCTGCTTCACGGTTTCGTTCAATATATGCTCGTTTCTTTTGCTTTTTGGTTTGGGCCTCGATAATGTTGTTGATTGTACTTCACAGATATCTTCGAAAACTTCGTCCAATCTTTCTTCCAATTCTTCCATTTCATTGGATGAAGATGATGACATCCTCATTGAGAAATTAAATTTATAAGTTATTCATTTTTCTTAAATCTATAAGTTCCAAAATAAGTTTAGATATTTTTTTATTATCTCAAATTTGTATAAGTTTAATTTTTTTTCTATAAGTTCCAAAATAAGTTTAGATATTTTTTTATTATCTCAAATATGTATAACTTTATATTTTTTTATCTATAAGTTCCAAAATAAGTTTTGAATTTATTTATTATCTCAATTTTGTATAAGTTTATATTTTTTTTAATCTACAAGTTGAATTTATTGTGGTAATCAAACCTTAGCAAGTGTTAAAGAGAATGAAGACAAGGATGTTGCTGAATGCTCTTGGTGGTTTCTCCACAGCCTCTGTTACCATTATAGACAAGGATGTTGGTGAATCAAGACAAGAGTTAAAAAACAATAAGTATAAAGTTCATGAAGAACACAAGGATGTTGGTGAATCAAGACAACTCGAAAATATGAATAACTGTAAAGAGAATCAACAGCATTGATACAAAGAGAATGAAGATAACATTTTACATTAGCGAAATCAAGTCTTAATATTGATACAAAGAGAAGAACTTCTTACACCCAGATATTACAAGAGAAAAATCGGGTTGAGAAGATCTCCAAGAAAATATTACAACATCTCCGAGAAAACAGAAGAACATAAGTCAAGTTTTGATGCAGAGGAAAGAAAGAGAAGCTGATACAAAGCTAAAGTCCAAACGACAACTACTTATACTACATAAACTGCAAGAGATGAACCTGTGAACTACTTCAAAGCACCCGTGACTTGCACTACTCCTAATGCACCCGTGACTTGCCCGACCTTCAATGCACCCATGACCAACTTCAGCCTTAACCTGAAACAAGGAGAATCAAGACAAGAGTTAGTTTACTTTTAAAGAAATAACCAGTGAAGACAACAGTGATACCTTAAAACAAACAGAGAAAACATCAAAGCAATTCAGACATTAGTTTGAGTTTTAGAGTTGTTTTCATCTCAGTTAGAGCTTCCTTTTTCGCGAATAAACGATCAAGGAGCTTTTGCCTTGAGAGTTTTTCTTTGATTTGTAGAACGCCATGTAAGTTTGACAACTCCTCCTCTCTGCCATTCTTCTTCTTCTTAAGAGCAGCTTTCGCAGCCTTCACCTCGGGAGGTCTAGCCTCTTCTTCTCCCACAGCCGCTTCTTCTCCATCGAGGTCCACCACTTTGCGCTTCTCCTTAACAGTGTCCTTACCCTAAACCAGGGAGCACCATTTCTGGTCATACCTCAGCTCCCTCCAGCAGTGATCCATGGTGAACTTTAAGTTCATAATAGTGAAGAATGAATCCAAAGCAGCCTTCATCACATCGTCATCATTCTGACCACTTTTTTGCTGCCGAAGAGCACGATCATAGCAACCACAAAACTTTGAAACGTGGTCGTTAATCCGAGACCACCTCTGCTTGCAAGGACCAAGCTCTCTCGGTATTGTCCCAACCAAGAGAGGGCTTGCGTTGTAGTACTCCACAATCCGCTTCCAAAATGCTCCACCTTTCTGCTCATTGTTCACGATCGGGTCTTTACTGGTATTAAGCCATGCCCCAATGAGCATTATATCCTATTTGGGAGACCATTTCCTTCTCTCAGATTGTTGGGAACTTGACTTCACACCAGACGCTTCAGGCACTTCGCAACCAGACATCACATAAGCCTCATCAGGACCTTCGCTACCGAACCAAAAAGGTTCGGCTGCATCAAGGTCAACTGGAAGTTGACTCTGTAGTAGGTTAACATAACTTGACGAGTTATTAGCCATGGTTTATTTGTGCCACTCTACTAGCGACACAGAGGCTTAAGTAAGCCTTCTATGACTTACACCTAATTAATGGCAATCAAATCTATGCAGTTGGGAAGCTGGAAAGTAATTTACTAATTTTAAAAACTAATTAAGGCAATCAACTAGTTACAGAAAGCTAACTAATACTACCTACACACAATCAATTCAATACGACTTATGGGAACAGAACAGATAGTACTACCTACAGAACACACATATGGGAACAGAACAGATAGTAACTAAACCACATCAGAACAAATAATAAAAGGCAATCACATCACAACAGATAATAAAAGGCAATCACATCGGAACAGATAGCACAATATTATCATTTAAACCACTTCATAATGAGAAAAGATAGGAAATTTCTTACTTTATTACAGAAACAAGCGAGGTCCGCCACTGTCCTTTGAAGCATTTCCTAATATTCCTGAAAAATGAGAACAAACTATCAATTGTCTACCAAAATGAGATAAAAAAATTCATTTAGAACCAGATACTCACCAAGTAGAATAACTAACACCAACCCTGTTAAAACTAAGGTAGAGACCATTAGCTTAACTCCTGGTTTCTTCTTTGAAAACTCGGATACTGTCTTCTCGAGGATAAGAACCTTCTGCTCACTCTCGTTAAGTTGACCCTTAAGCTGCCTAAGCTCCCGCTGAAAGTCCCTCATCTCCTCTATGACTGCCACGTCCCACCATTTCCAAACGTGGCAGTCACCATCTTCAGCATTGTTGCACGTAAAGTAACGTCTGTATGGGTCTTTAGGAGTTGTAGAGTAGCCGACAACTGGCTCCGCACCACAGTAGCAGGTTGTAGGGATTCCATCATCACACTCTGGTTGCGGTTGGTACTGAAGCGGGTCTGCATTGAAGTGGCTACTCTCAGCTTCATCCACGTACACCTGACCTTCTGCTTCAAGAAGGGAGGTTATGTCTACAGAGTTTGATGATGAAGATGGCTGGCTGTAACTGTGTAGCCCCATTTTGATTTACCTGAAAACAACAACTCGATGGTTAATATACATTCATTGACCAACAAAACCAACGACATAAGAACACATTCAAATCGAACACAACTAAACATAAGAAAACACAATCTCGTTGTAATCGATTAAAAACATAAAAGATTTCGATTCAAAATAATAAAAGGTTTTGAAACCGTTAATCGATTCAAACAAAATACAGAAATCGAATTTTCCCCAAATTTTTTCAAACCCTAATTTCACAACTTTTCCCAAATCGATCGAAACAACAAAACCCAGCTCTTTACGGACAACAAAGAAGATGGAAACTGTTTTAATCGAGAAATCAACAGCTTTGAGGATTGGATTTACCTTCGTCAAGCCGAGAGAGAGAGATCGCTTCGAAATCGCCTTTCTCTCCAGAGCAATTTTTTTTTCTCCTTCGGTCGAGAATGAAATTGTTTTTTTTTTCTCCAAACCGACCCACTCAACTCTAAACCGACGACAACCACTCTAGCATTGACACGTACTCACGGACTCGATCTTTAAATTCCTTCCCGACGGACCAATCCTTAGCTCTATTACGAAAAATAATCATATTTAACTAAAACTAACCTAAGAATTACCGCTAAGGATTCGTCATAATACCCCGTTGCGGATGGTCTAAAGAGTTTATTTCTCAAAAAATGAAAACTATACCAAGTTTTTTTTTTTTTTTAAACTGTACCAAATTAATTTTAGCCAATTAAACTATACAGGTGTTTTTTTCAACAAGCAAAAAAAACTATACAGGTGTTCAGTAATAACTAGAAAAGAATGTGTATACTGTAATTTGTAAGTAATATAAACAGAAAATTGCCATTTGTCTAGTATTGGTGTCACCCTCGTGGTAGGCCAGAACAGTTAGAGAAGAAACATGAGGTGAGTTTCATTGATCAATGAAAAGATTATAGAGAAGATATAGACAAGATATTTCAACCACAGATAATAAATGATCTCGTTCAAGTTATAGGTACTCGAGTAACAAAAGAGGCTTAACCATGTCCACCCATATAAGTTTCTCAAAGTGAGAATATAAACAAACATTTTATATTTTAATCCTATTTGATTTTTTTCTTTAATTTTTTATACAAAAATAGATTAACTAGATGAAGACACCTATCGGGAAGAGTATGATATCTTATGAGTTCCCAAATGAGATATTATTATTTTTGATGAGAACCCTATGAAAACCTTTGGTTGAAGATGCTTTTAGACTGACATTTATTCATTATTTACCATTCCTTTTGAAAATAGACATATAGTTATCTCACTTACCTTTTGAAAATAGACATATAGTTATCTCACTTAGCCACTTTAGCCAAAATAAGAACCAATGAACTAGGAGTAAGTCTAGACATTTTGTCTGATATCTGAATTCGTATCTGAATCCGATCCGAAAAACTCGGACAAAAATCTGAACAATAGCAAAATACCCGAACAAGTATTGAATTAGAAGATATTGTATATCCGAATTCAAACGAGTAATATCTGAATCCGAGTGGTTATCCGAAGATAACCGAACATATATATATATATATAACTTTATATTTCTAATTTACTTTTCTTATTTTATTTAAAATATTTATATTAATGCTATACATGTTTTAAGATCATATAATATACTTATGATTATGGACAAAATAATTTGATGCTTACTTAAAATCTATTTAAACTTTTGTTTCATGAATTAACAAAAGTTACTTCCAAAATTTTATAAATAATCAAATTAGTGTATTTTTTTAAAAAAATGTTATTTCTAAATCTATTAATCATTCAATCTATTAAAAATAAAAAGTTAGTTAAGTGAAAGTTATATTTATAAACATAAGAAACTTGAGAAATGAAAAATTTAATTTATTTTTTTCAAAATCTTAATATCCAAAGCCGATCCGAAATAACCGAACCCGAATGAAAATATTCGAATCCGACCAGAATTACATAAATACCTGAACAGATTCTATATTCATATATCGAAATACCCAAAATCTAAAATATCCGATCCGAATCCGAACGGGTATCTAAATGCCCAACTCTAACCAGGAGACTTGAAAATGAAGAAAAGTTTACAACCCTGACTTGTAACAAAAGCTAAACAACACACGTACACAGATGATGGTTCACAAGAAAAAAAAAATCTCATTTTCTTTTTCACCTGCTGGTTTCACCTCAAGGCAACAAAGAATATGTATGGTAAGCTACATTTATATTACAATAATTCTCTTTAATTACAAAAAGTACAATAACCCATTGTTGAATAAGAAACAAACCGATAAAGCTCAGTGACACATTATGGACGCAAATGCAGTTTTTAATAGCGTTGAATCTTATTAAGACACTACAAGGTCAGAACTTAGAAGTAGATGTCTGATTGCTTGGATTGTGCCTTAAGATCCTTTAGTTTCTTCAGTATGTTGCTGAAGTAATCTTGCAAGTACTTCTCTAGAGTCACCAAATCCTTTTGATCCACACCTAGTAGACTATTAGTCTCAGTCATCGGAACAGAGAAGACCGTGTCACTCGAGAGGACCTAAGCAAACATAAACGTTAAAAAGCATGATTGTTCAGTTGAACTGAAAACTAGTAAGAAAGAAAAGCATCATTTTATCGAGTGACGAAGCCAGGTTTACCTCTGTGAAGGCCAATCTATCTGCAACATCGTTTGTCCACTGAAAAAACCTAGTTAACTGACGTGTGACTCTCAATACAGAAACTGGAACCGTTGTGACATTCGCATCTTGCCCAGCAAGTCTCTCACATAATGTTATTACCTGACATATTAGTTTATGCTTTCAGTAACATTTCTCTCTGTCCATTTCATCAGACAATCAGTACTAATATAATAACTTGGGGGCTTACTTCTTGAGTTGTCCATGCACGAGGGCCAGCGAACGTTAGAAGCTTTCCGTTGACTTTCTCGTTGCGTAAAGCAATAAGTGTCAGCCTAGCAATATCCTGTTATAGCCCCATGAGGAACATGTTACATCATCTACACGAAGGAAATGAACTACATCTACATTGTTTAAATCACCTGTGTGTCCATGTAAGCCACCCGCGTTGGTGCATCTGTTCCCCACACCGACTTTTCCTCCAGAATGGGGACTGCATATTGACCGATGAGACCCTTCATAGATCAGGCAAGAATTAGTGTTGTGAACAAAAGCAAGAACACTTAGAGAGAAGCACATTGAGGTAAGTACCCGTTTTAAGATTTTGTATATTGACTATGTGAACGAATAATTTACATCACTTAAATCCATATTTATACAACCTGAAAACCCAATATTCTTCTTCTTTTTCTAAAACAACATTGTCTACTAAAGACACCTTTCCTAGTCCTAAATGATATACCGTACTAAAAAAAACTTTTCATAAACCAACAAATGTGTACTTAATCTCTCTCATAAAGCAACACAAGTGAGTCAAGGATAGCTAAATGCATTGTAAAAGTTAAAGGAGATGAGGGCATTTACTTGCATGAAACCGCATAACCGGATTGTAATGTGGTTTAAACCGGATTCCTGAAGGAACTTCTCGGTACAATACTTAATCTCCATGAGAGGAACCTCCGGGTGCTTATCGCAATTATGGATTGAGTAGAAGACGTACTTCTGAATCCCCATAGCCTTTGCACATTGTATAAGAGCCACTTTCCCTTCCCAATCTACCTAAACCGAACACAAACCAGGAAAAGACAGATTGAGTCTATAACTCTTTGTCTTTGAACACACAAACAAAACATTAAAAGCTTACTGTCTTGATGGGTTCTTCAGGACGTCCCGTGGCACAATCTATTACAGTATGGACTCCGACCAAAGTTGCCGGAATTGACTCCGGTTTACTAAGATCCGCCTGGTCCAAAACAAAATCCGGTTTAGTTTTTTTTTTTTTTGGTACAAAAGCAAAAAGACTTGCAATGTGAATTACGTACGTTAACGACGGTGGCGCCCCAATCACGGAGGAAGTCGGCGGGAGCTGGTCTTGGTCGGACCAAGCACCTGACATCATACCCTTCGTCTAAAGCTCTCCGGACGATTTGTCGTCCCAAGGTTCCGGTGGCTCCGACGACCAAGATGCTCGTGGGTCGGACTGGAGTCCCCGGAGCAAGGTTAACCGCTGCAGCACTGCATGTAACCGGGACTACCGATGATGGTTTCCGGTTAAAGGATGAGGAAGATGGGAGGGTCGGAATTGAGTTGTCCGGTGAGAGAGATCGCCGCCAGGAGAGGCTTGAGGAGGAAGCGACGGAGGAGGAAGAGGAGTTATGGTGGTTGAGAGTGCCACGTGTAACGAGCTGAGCGGGGAGTCTGAGAGAAGCCATCGTGAAGTGGAGAGAAGGGACAGAGGGAGAGAGATAGAGAGAACTCAGTTGATGTGAGTTTGGCCACGTCAACTTTTCTTGAAACTGGATTGGGTTTCGTTTGTTGCCACCAAATTTTAATAAAATTAGTTATTTTTGACCGAAAAAATAAAATAAAATAAAAACAAAGAAATATAGTTTTTTTAATTATTTACGAAAGTAATTTTTATTTTTATATTTCTAAAAACCATTTTATTTAATTAATTTTTAAAATTATTAAAAATTAGAAAATCTTGAGCTTTTATTTCATGAACAATGTCATTTTTAAGAACAAAAAAGCATGTCCAATATTTTAAGCTTCAATATCATAACGAATATTAGCAAGGTAGATTAGATGTTTGTAAAAGAATAACAAAGCGTTTAGAATTAAAGTGACCTTTTTGAGATAAGGGTGCAAATAGAAAGTTATGACTGACTCCTTGTGCAAAGTTTCAATAGTGACGATTATGCTTTGAAAAGAAGTAAAGAACTGAAAACTAAACAGGTTTGGAGATTTGGCACTAAGATATCACCAAGCTTTCATTCAAGCTGAATTATATTTGGGAACAGGAAAATTTGATTGAAAGTTTTCAGACGATTTACGTCTAAAAGAATGTATGAAACTCAGAGGTACAAAACCAGACACCGTGGATCATATACCATATACTTTTTGTCAACATAAAATCTGTAGCAGAAACTTGATGATTTATCCAGAGAGTGAGAGGGAGAGGGATTAAGTGTTTTGTCACAAGTCACTCCAGCCTCGCAATGACAGCGTCAACGACCTGTTGAGTAGTGCTTTGTCCACCAAGATCTTTAGTCCGGCACTTTCCTTCAGAGATCACTCTCTTCACTGCAGTTTCGAGCCGGTCAGCAAAGGAAGGAAACTGAAGGTGTCTAAGCATCATGGCTGATGAGAGAAGTAACGCCACTGGGTTTGCTTTGTTTTCCCTAACTATCGAGTCTTTCCCGACGTTTCCTGCTGATGCTCCTTGCTCAAACACCGCATGGTCAGCCCCAACGTTTCCTGTTCATATTACACTAGTTTCAGAACTGTTCCTCAATACTGTGTATGAGAGTACTATTGAACATGGTAATTTTATACCTCCAGGCATGACTCCGGTGCCTCCAGCAATACCAGCAGCAGTGTTTGCAACCAAATTACCATAGAGATTGGGTGTTACCATGACGTCGAACTGCTCTGGCTTGGCTACAAGTTGCATACAGCAGTTATCAACAATAATCTCATTGTAGGTGATCCCAGGATACTTCTTAGCAACCTCTCGGCAAGACTCCAAGAACAAACCATCCGCAAGTTTCATAATATTAGCCTTGTGCACAGCCGTCACTTTCTTCCTGTTGTTCAGGTACGCATACTCAAAAGCATACTTCGCTATACGCTCCGAACAAAACTTCGTGATCACCTAACACAGACAACAATCATAACAACATCAGATCCAACAAATAACCCATAACTCCAACACATCCACCAAAATCAAATCAAGTTTACCCTAAATCGATTCAAGGCTTTTCTTCCAAGTCACACTAAAACCCATAACATAAAAGGCATAAAGATCCAAACTTTCTATGACCTTAACACTCTCCACGACATCCTAACCCAAGATTCCATAAATTTCAAAATCAGGGCCGCTTCAAAACCAAAACTTTTCGTGGCCAAACCAACCTTAAGACTCTCAACGACATCCAAAGCTCAAATCAGAAAGATACAAACTTAATATGACACTAAGACTCTCGGCGACATCCTAAGCTAAGATTCCATAGATTCAAGGCGTTGCTTCCACGTCACACTAAAACCCATAATATAAAAGGCATAAAGATCTAAACTTTATACGACCTTAAGACTCTCCACAACATCCTAAGCCTAAGATTCCATAATCACACTAAAACCGATATCATAAATGCAGAAAGATCCAAACTTTATATGACCCTAAGACTCTCGACGACATACTAAGCCAAGATTCCATTCAATGCTTTGCTTCCAAGTCACACTATAAACCCATAATATAATACGCATAAAGATCCAAACTTTATATGACACTAAGACTCTCCACAACATCCTAAGCTAAGATTCTATAGATCCAAGCCTTTGCTTCCATAGTCACACTATAAACCCATAACATAAAAGGCATAAAGATCCAAACTTCATATGACCTTAACACTCTCCACGACATCCTAAGCTAAGATTACATAGATCCAAGCCTTTGCTTCCATAGTCACACTCACACTATAACATAACATAAAAGACATAAAATTCTAAACTTTATACGACCTTAAGACTCTCCACAACACCCTAAGCCAACTGCCTCAAAAATCGAAACTTTTCGTGCTCAAAACCAACCTTAACACTCTCCACGACATCCTAAGCCAAGATTCCATAGATTCAATGCTGCTTCCACGTCACACTAAAACCCATAACACAAAACGCATAAAGATCAAAACTTTCTAAGACCTCAAGACTCTCAACAACATCCTAAACCCAAAAACCGAAACTTTCCGTGCTCAAAAAACCAACCTTAAGACTCTCAACAACACCAGGAACAACCTCATGCTCAAGCCCAGCATACTCTCCCTCAGTATTCTCCCTAATCACCACGATATCCACGTTCTCGTGCCTCGTCGGCAGCCCGGGCAAGTTGAAGCAGTTCACCAGCGACGCGAACAGGTCGAGCTCCTTCCTCAGCTGCACGTTCAGCGAGCTCACCCCTCCTCCCACGGGCGTCTTCAGCCCTCCTTTCAGGCACACCTTGTTCTTCCGTATCGACTCCATCACCTCCGGTGGGACCCGGCTCATCTCCCCCTGCACGTCGTACTTCTCGAAGTAGATCGGCGCGTGCATCGCTTCCATCACCTGCTCCACCGCGTTCGTCACCAGGGGCCCGATCCCGTCGCCAGGGATTAGGGTTACGGCGCGTGGGGCTCCGTCGCCGGGTCGGGGCATGTAGGTCACGGATCGGGTCTGGGTTCTTGACCCGAGGTTTTTGAGGAGGGTTAGTGATCGGCGAGACATGTTTTCGGTTGAATCTGGGGAAGTTTTGATCGGAAGGGAAGATGGATGGCCTTTGGGAAATGGAGACAGACGAAAAGTGTTTTTATTTATATTATTTAAGATATTTGCATTATTGCCCCCTAAAATCTTTTAACCTCATTATTATATTGCCATAATAAAAATTGATACTTTCCCCCCAAAAGATTTTCCCTCATTGATGTTATATATAGTTCATGTATTTACACAATTTCCCCAAACTCTTTAAGCTCAGTTATAATCTCCCGTTTTGCGATCGTTGATGAGTATAAATTTTAAAGGTTTTCATTATCAAAACCAACCATTGCTACTGTTCAAGTCCATGGACTTGGCTGCGGTATAACCTCTTTTACATTTCCTTCTTGCTTTTGTTTTTTAGTACTAAATGTTGCAATAAGGTGCTTGGTCTAATGATTTTGGATCTGCAGACTTGCTGTTTCTCTAAGCTGCCAGAAAATTTAAAATTTGTAGATATGGGTACGGCATAGAGACGGCTATATATATGAGGTATAAATCAAATATTAAAACTTGTCACAAAAGATTTCATAGCTTTAAAAACAATTAGAAAACAACATAATAAACTAATAATCTAACTTAATTAACATTCGATTATGTTCCAAGATAAACAACAAAAACAGCATACAAAATCAGAAATAGACAAGAAAAGCTAAGAGCATCATTAACCCAAAACCCCAAATAGGGGTGCTTATTCTTTTTTTAATAATTTTAAGTTGTAAAAGTGATTTAAGATCCAACGCTAAGCACCCTGAACATTTTTGTGCTCCAACGGGAGGTTTTTATTTTGGGATTCTTAAAAGAAAAAAAACTAAAACAATACATACTTGGTAAGTTGATCCAGGCTCGTGTACTCTCTGAGGGTTGGAGTTAAGATCGATCATGCTATGATCACCATTCCCATTTGAACCAACACGAGGTGCTTGTTGGGACCAGCTTGCATCACCATTACAATTAACAATTACATAAACGTGTGGAGACAGGAGAAGATATCTAAATCAATAGCACAATAACACTCACCTCAAACATTGACAAGTCTTGTTAAGTCATCCCCACTCTGCCCCTCTCCATATCCTTCTTCTGTCTTAGTATCCTCATCCTCATCTACAACCAATCCGAGCTTCCTCTTTTTAGCCTGAAATGCATTAAGTGAGACCAGATACACAAACAGCATAACTTTAAACTTACATATGATTACATCAAAGTGTTCTATTAAACAAGATCCAAAACAATCAAATCTACTGAACATATCATTATGATCAAAGTACTTGTATTCAAAGCCAGAGAGAGTCAAATTACAAACATGAAACAACGAGACATTCACATACTAATCTCATCTTGTCTCCTCCTTAAAAGAAAGTAATGAACAGAGCATCTATGTGTGTCCAAAACCAAAACGTTAAACCAAAAAAACAAACTAATCTCATCTTGTCTCCTCCTTAAAAGATCCCTGCAAGAACACAGATGAATCACAACAAAGAATAGATTCAGTCAGACATCAAAGTGAAGCAAAATCACAAAAACTAAACACAACTAGTAGAGATATTTACCCAGAAACTAAGTTCTACTCAAAAACAATACGAGGAAGGGATATAAAAGTTTCAATGGCGGTTTCTCTCCCGAACTCGTTTCTCCAGATCAACCCATGCGCTCCTTCTCTGGTAACTAGAAAGGTAAAAGCTTTTTCTTCTTCGTCTATAACACTCCTCTCCTCTCCTCAAATCACTAAATTTTTTGTGTAGGGGATTCCGAATAGCCAATTACGGCGGCAGCGATTGGCGCGAGAGGAGGAAAGAAACCGGCGGTTACCAATCCGGTGGTGGCCAAAGTTTACTGCAACGGAGAGATCACCAGATGGAGTCGGAGTCGCCGAGGAGTCACGAGAGAAGATGATTCGATCGTGAAAGATAGAGGATGATGAATGTGTGACACGTGTGCATAAGCTCCGTTGCTTGTGAGTCTTAATTAAGCGTCGTTGTTTGTTTAATTACATAATTTTCTTTTTCTTTTTAACCTAAAACCACTAAGCACCCGCGTTAAGCATCCGCGTTAATGATGCTCTAAGGAAGGAACATGCTTAAGTGTTTTTCCTTGCTGACGAAGAGAGACAATTTACTTACAGTGTTTCTTTAGAGTAAATATTCTTCTCCCCTTTTTGTGCTTAGACCAAGTGACAACATTTGTGTTAATATGACTATCATATCATTTACAGTTAAAATGTCAACCTCTTTTCTGCTTCGTGTTTTTTTTTTCCTTTTTATATAAGTTGACATGCAATGTTCCCTTGATTTTTCTTGCCATGGTTTCTCCGGGACCAGACTCAAATGTTTGTGCATTTTGATCCCTAGAATAACACTGGACTCAGATTGTTGAGGTTAGTTTCTTAAAGACGAGCTTCTATGGATAAACCAATGAACTCACGAATCCGAGATTGCTCTAATAATGCAACTGAGTCGAGAGACCATCTCTTTTTCAGTTGTAATTATTCTGCAGGAGTTTGGAGCAATCTAGTTCGCAAGTTGATGGGGTCAAGATATACCACTGTCTGGAGTAACATCTTGTCCTTCTTGGTGGACACTATTAGAGATACACAAGAATATTTGACTTCCTAAAATATCTCCTGTCATATTATTCTCATTTACTGTAAATATGTGATTGACTTGTTCATCACGCTCTCCTCGTGTATATATGTAACTCGTATCATGTTAATAGAAATCATCCTTCAATACTCTTTCTATATGGTATCAAGAGCGTTCGATCTAAACCTACAACTTTTTTCAGCCTCTCTTACCGTATTCCCTTACCTTCTTCTTCTTCTCTTCGCACCCATGTCTGCCACAAACAACACCCACGACACTCTTGTCACAGCCCATGGCTCTCTCCTCAATGTCAACACCTCCAACATCACTAAGCTCAGTGCTTCTAACTATTTAATGTGGAGCCGCCAAGTTCATGCCCTACTTGATGGGTATGACCTATCCTCTTTCATTGATGGCACGAAGGTAGCTGTCTCGGAGACTGTCACTGCCAATGGTGAAGAAGCTCCAAATCCACAGTATGTGTTCAACAAACGTCAAGACAAGCTCATCTTCAGTGCCCTCCTAGGCGCTATATCCCAATCCATCCAGCCGCTGCTCTCCAAAGCCAACACCTCTGCTGAGATATGGACTACCCTTGCCTCCACCTATGCCAAACCAAGCCGTGGTCACATCAAACAGATCCACAACCAATTGAAAAACTGGAAGAAAGGTACCAAATCGATCTCTGAGTACCTTCAAGGTGTCTCAACCAGAGTTGATGAACTAGCCTTGCTTGGAAAAATATTTGATCTAGAAGATCAGATTGAGTTTGCACTTGAGGGATTACCAGAGGAGTACAAGCAGATCTCCGACCAGATTGAGGGACGTG
The DNA here is from genome assembly GCA_019706035.1 of Raphanus raphanistrum subsp. raphanistrum. Classification (NCBI taxonomy): domain Eukaryota; kingdom Viridiplantae; phylum Streptophyta; class Magnoliopsida; order Brassicales; family Brassicaceae; genus Raphanus; species Raphanus raphanistrum. The sequence goes on along the minus strand of CM033987.1, from coordinate 27,983,284 downwards.
ATACTCCACCCACTTTCAATGAGCTTCATGAAAAGCTCTTGAACCATGAAGCCAAACTCCTCTCTGCTCAACCCTCCCTCTCCCACCCTACAACCGCCAATGTTGCAACCAACAACTACCGCCCCCCTCAGAAGTACACCAACCGTAACCAGCAGTGGCAGCCATACCCGCAGCATAACCCAACTGGAAACAGAGCTCCGCGTCCGTACCTTGGCAAGTGTCAACTCTGTGGTGCTCAAGGTCACAGTGCTCGCAGATGCAATCAACTGGTCCAGCAGGCAGGTATCTTACCTACGCCAAAGACATGGCAACCCAGGGCTAACTTTGTTGCTCAATCACCAAATCCATGGCTGCTCGATTCCGGAGCCACGCATCACATTGCGTCTGATCTAGCAAACTTATCACTGCACCAGCCATACACTGGAGGTGACGAAGTTGTTGTTGGTAATGGCGCTGCTCTCCCAATAACGCAAACTGGTTCTACTCTCTTACACTCCTCTACTCGTCCTCTGCATCTAAACAACATTCTTTATGTTCCTGCAATACATAAGAATCTGATATCAGTTTATAAGCTATGCAATGCTAACAAAGTTTCGGTGCAATTCTTTCCTTCATGTTTTCAGGTGAGGGATCTCAGAACGGGGGTCCCGTTACTCCAAGGCAATGCCAAGAATGAGCTTTATGAGTGGCCCTCTTCCTTACCAATCGCCTCTACCTTCTACACCTCAACCACAAACCTCAAAACCACCATCACAGATTGGCACTCAAGACTAGGCCACCCAGCTCTTCCTATTTTAAAAACTATTCTATCTAAGTTCTCTTTACCAGTTTCAAATTCCTTGTCGCAATCATTTTTCTGCAATGACTGCTCTATCAATAAAACTCATAAACTATCCTTTTCAGAAAGCTCAATTCACTCAACTCGTCCTCTCCAATACCTATTCTCAGATGTTTGGACATCTCCTATTCTATCAACTGATAATTTCAAATACTTCCTAATTATCGTTGATCACTATTCCAGATATATTTGGTTCTATCCTCTCAAATTAAAATCACAAGTGAAAGAAACCTTTATTCGTTTCACTGCTCTTGTTGAAAACAAACTTCAAACGAAAGTTGGTACCTTATTCTCTGATAATGGAGGCGAATTCATAGCCCTCAGAGACTTCCTTGCTTCCAAAGGTATCACTCACCTCACCTCCCCTCCCCATACACCCGAGCATAATGGCCTAGCTGAGAGAAGAAACTGCCACATTGTGGAAACCGGGCTCACCCTTCTCTCCAAATCTAATCTCCCAACCACATACTGGACTTATGCTTTCTCCACTGCCGTATACCTTATCAACCGAATGCCCACCTCTGTGCTCTCTAACCAATCGCCCTATCAAACCCTTTTTCAAACACCTCCAAACTACTCCAAACTAAAGATCTTTGGTTGTCTTTGTTTCCCCTGGCTCAGACCCTATACCTCTCACAAACTAGACCCTCGATCAATCCCTTGCATATTTCTTGGATACTCTCTCACCCAAAGCGCTTACCTATGCCTTGACCCAAACACAAACCGTATATATGTCTCTCGTCATGTCATCTTTGACGAAGCAACCTATCCTACTCCTCTCCGTCACTCCACCCCCTCTGTACCCACTTCTGAACCTGCTGCAACCTTCCCGCAATCGGCCACCACAATACCCTTCCGAAACCCACCACTCGGACAAGCTCAATTGGCGCCCTCTGGTGAAGCGGCACCTCCGGTCCCTGATTCAACACCTGAAGAACACTCGGGCACCTCTCACTCATCTTCATCTCCTGCTCCTTATCAACTGAGTTCTCTCTCCCCCCCAGCGTCCGTCAACAACGATGATACAGGTATACAAGCTTCTGAAAACTCTAATGTGCAGCCCACTGAACATTCAAGCCCACAAGAGGAAGCCCAACAAACACAATCTGTTCAATCACCGGCCCAACAAGTATCAGGCCCATCTATGACTGGTCCACAGCCAAACCTGCAATCTGATACGTCTTCTTCCTCGACGTCGTCTTCCTCGACGTCTTCTTCTGATACAACTCAACACCAGAATCAACATCCGATGCAGACACGAGCTAAGAGCAATATTCGGAAACCTAATCAGAAGTATGGTCTTGCAGCTCTTCTCCTCTCTGGTCGTGAAGCTGAACCTCGAACAATTAAGCAGGCACTCAAAGACAACAAATGGCGTCGCTCTGTCTCTGATGAGTTTGATGCTCAAGTTCGGAACCATACTTGGGATCTTGTGCCTCCATCGCATGGGCTCAATGTCATAGACTGCAGATGGCTGTTTCGCCTCAAATATCTCCCGGATGGAACCATTGATAAACGCAAGTCTCGACTCGTAGCTAAAGGCTACAAACAACAAGAAGGCATCGATTACTTCGAAACCTTCAGTCCGGTTATTAAATCCACCACAATCCGCACAGTGTTAAACGTAGCGACGAGCCGGAACTGGTGTCTCAGACAAATAGACATCAACAATGCTTTTCTTCAAGGAAAGCTCACTGAGGAAGTCTATATGTGTCAGCCCCCCGGCTTCGTGGATCCAGACAAACCGAACCATGTTTGTCGCCTGAACAAAGCCATATACGGTCTCAAGCAAGCGCCGCGAGCATGGTACGTTGAACTCAAAAATTTTCTGCTGCAACTGGGATTCCGAAACTCTGTTGCAGATACAGCACTCTTCGTTCTTCAACAAGGAGACACGCTCACTTACTTACTCGTTTATGTCGATGACATAATCGTCACCGGCAACAATCAACAGTTGGTAGAGAAGATACTCAAAGCTCTAGCCTCACGGTTTTCTTTAAAAGATATGGGAGAACTCTCCTACTTCTTAGGCATTGAAGTTGTCAAAACTTCACAGGGTCTACACCTCACTCAAAAGAAATACATTTTGGATCTTCTCCACAAGATGAATATGCAAGATGCAAAACCAGCTCCGACACCAATGGCTACTGATCCGAAACTCACTCTTGCTGGCGAGAAACACACCAACGTCACAGAGTACAGAACACTGGTAGGCAGTCTCCAGTATCTTGCTTTCACTCGTCCTGACATTGCATATGCCGTCAACAAGCTATCGCAGTTCATGCATTCTCCTACCACTGACCACTGGCAAGCAGCAAAAAGGGTCCTTCGATATCTCTGCGGCACATCTACATACGGGATCGTCTACAGCAAATCGAACCCTCTCTCTCTACACGCCTTCTCTGATTCTGACTGGGCAGGAGACACTGATGACTATGTATCTACCAACGCATATGTTGTCTACCTTGGCAAGCATGCCATATCATGGTCCGCAAAGAAGCAGCAGGGAGTGGCACGCTCTTCGACTGAAGCTGAGTACAGATCGGTTGCCAACACAGCCTCTGAACTAAATTGGATTGGACACTTACTTACAGAGCTCTGCATCACTCAACTCAGGCCTCCAACCATCTACTGCGACAATATTGGTACAACATATCTCTGTGCTAATCCGGTCTTTCACTCCCGAATGAAGCACCTCGCACTAGATTATCATTTCATCAGAACTCAAGTTCAAGCTGGTAACCTCAGAGTAACACATGTCTCAACTCATGACCAGCTTGCAGACAGCTTAACAAAGCCTTTAAGTCGCCAACGCTACCTGATGCAACATGACAAGATCGGCGTCACTAAAGGTCCTTGATCTTGCGGGAGGATATTAGAGATACACAAGAATATTTGACTTCCTAAAATATCTCCTGTCATATTATTCTCATTTACTGTAAATATGTGATTGACTTGTTCATCACGCTCTCCTCGTGTATATATGTAACTCGTATCATGTTAATAGAAATCATCCTTCAATACTCTTTCTATAGACACGACCTGGAAGAACACTTCTCTGTTCTTGCTTCGTTATGCTTTTCAAGCTACGGTACACTCTCTGTGGCGAGAGAGGAATGGTAGGAAGCACGGGAAACATCGTGTGACCAAGCTCACCTCACTCGTTTCATTGATAAGCTGATTCGCAACAGTATTGACTCGCTACGAGGCAGCAGGAATAGTAGATTCGACAAGCATATGCAAGTGTGGTTTGCTAATAGTTGATTGATGGAGAGGGAGATTTAAACGTTTTTGTTCCAAGTATTGGAGTAAACTCATTACAAACTAAGTTGCATTCATTGTAAAAACGTTTTTTTGATTCTAATAAATTTAACATTCATTCAAAAAAAAAAAAAAGATTGCTCTAATATAATTAGACATATTTCCTGATTGTCTTCCACTACGTACTACCGCTTGCATGACTAATATTTTCATGTGTTTTAGTAACCAAATAAAAAAGATAAGAAGTAGAAGTGTTGATAGAGAATATACCAATACGACATATGCTTGCAGAGCTTAGTAGAATTCAAATGACAAACAATGTACAGAAAATTAAATACATATAAGGATGTTCCTGGTATGCAATCGCCTTATTATACAAAAAAAAAAGATCTTACTAGGCCGATGCAGAAAACCAGTTAAATAACACTGCTTGCAAAATGGCACTGAAAATATGTTTACAGATTATGCCCAATCTAATATAAAATGGTGAATGATGTTTTGTTTATAACACACTACTAAACTAGTAACAAAAATCTCTTTGTTTTTTTTACCTCATTGCTTACAACAAAGGACCAGGACCGGTGCTACCAAAAGAGCCTCCCAGCCTGAGGTGAGAAGCTTCATGAACACTAATCTTGATAGTGCGGCTCTGTGATGATCTATAAATGTCGATACATTCCTCAAGATCCGCTTCACACGTCAGAAGAACCCATTCTTTGTCATCATCCAAGTATTTAAGATGAAAGGTTGCAATATTATTATTGTCTATGTTAAAACGCTTAGCAATCTCTTGCTGCAACTCTCTATAGCCGCAAGTTGGAAGCAAAGTAAACCGTACTTTGGCCTCACCGAACGTGGCTTTCACTTTAGATGCCCCTCCAGCTTTGCTATGATGACTCTTTGGTAACCGAGGTAGATTTTCAAGAAGAGGATGATGCTCACTGAATGTTTTGTGGCTCATGGTTCTAGAGAGAAACTTTGTCTCCTCCTGATTCACGGTACGAAGTCTTACCTCGCTGCGAGCTCTCTTCAAGATGGCGCTAGCGTTTTCAGCCATCAGAGTGGTTACAGTGTTATTTGCAGTATTGATGCTGCTTTGGTTAGCTCCAGTTGAGCAGCATGCTCTTGAACCAGAGCTGTGGCTACAAAAAGATGATGGTGGCGAAACACCGTTCTCGGTTTGAACGTTCAAATGTTTTGACTGGTGAGTGTTCTTGATGGAAGTGCCAGCTGATACATTTGGGGAGCTTAGCTCTGGGAAGCTTGTGTAGAATGAGTCAAGTTGGATAGAGCCTTGAGCACCTTGAACGGAGTCTATCACAACTTGGAGCTTCTTTAACGAGTGTCCCACTTTCTTGATCTTCCGAGAAGGCCACCTTGTTATCCCATGTTGTCTGCATATTCTTTTCAAGGTGGTTGGACAAACTGCAACATAAGAATGAAGAAACCTTGTCAAACTCATCAATCTCTGAGAAATTTATAAAATATACTCCCTCCGTTCCATAATATAAAATATTTTGATTATAAGCATGAAAATTAAAAAACTTACATTTAAAAGAAATAGAATGCTATCAACAATATAAATTTAAGTTGAATTAACCAATATGTAGTAAGATACTATTAGTCAACCAATTTTCAATTAAGGTGAAGTTATCTAAAACGTAACAAAACATCTTATATTTTAAAACATCAAATCTTCTCTTAAATATCTTATATTATGGAACCAAGGAGTAGTTAGTTAATAACAAGAATTGTTCATACCACCAATGTTCCTGGCTGCATCTCTGAGGCTTCCTGCAAAGTATTGTCTAAGAACTTCTAGATCAATTGACTTTTCTGCCTTTGTTCTTCTCTTTTCCCCTGGTCTGAGCCCTGAGTTTGAAGCCTTGTGCAACTGGTGAGCATCTGAAAGTAAGTTACTGTTGTCCCAGCCAGATGTCAGCATGAACTCTTCTTTTGGCTCTTCTTTCTGGTACTCCCATGAAAGAGAAACTCCTTTACCCTTCTCATTGGCCTTTATCATGTGAGAGATCCATGAAGAATCTTCCTGAGAGATCTCTTCCAAAGGCAATGGTTTCAGATTCTCCCCTGTCTCTGCATCAATAAGTGGCTTCTCTGGGAAAAGCAACTCCTCTCTGACAGGAAACACCACTTCAAGCTCTAGCTCTATATCAATGACAAGGTTTAAGCTCCTGAAGTCCTGCTGCAGTGTCACAGACAGTGACTTGAGCATCTCTTGTTGCGCCTCGGTGTCAAGGCAAGATTTAGGAAAGAAAAACTCCAAAACAAACTCAACCGAACCATTGAATTTGTTTTTCAAAGGGACTGCTAAAGCTGCATGTAGACCAGAGATGTTAGCATGGTGTGCAAGAGGGTAGTTTGTCTTGCTAAAAGTGGTTACTTCCGGTACAAAGAACAGTTTGGTCGCTTTAAATGCTTTTCCCACAATGCCTTCCCCTTGAAGCAGATGGTGGTCAGAGCATGCCTCAAGAAAATGATTACTATTTTCATCTAGGACAAAGCATGCAGAATCTATAGTTGAAACACACTCAGAGAAGTTCTCATCAGAGTGGCGTGATCCACCTTTGCCTTGCCGAGCACACGGTGCCCATGTTAAAGCTAGAGGCAGATCATGTGATCTGCAAACCCATGTCAAAAAGTCTGTTACCTCAGGTAATATGGCTGAGTAGAACTGACTATAGACCTGCTGAAACTGAAACAAAGAAGCAAACATAAAGTTATTGTTTATATGTGTCTTAAACAAAATGATTTGGTTTAATAGAGACACCTCTTTGCTTGGAGATTTCAAGTTAGCTGAGCTTCTTAGATTAACAGCCTACAGAAAACACACAACAACCCTCTTTAGACTAATACAATACACAAGAATGTGGGACTTAAGGGTGGAAAAGAACAAACCTCTAGAGCTTTACAGATATTCTCAAGTTCTGGCTTGTAGTTCATCTTCTGAGTTGTTGTGACAATCTCAAGAACACCTAAACAAGTCCCACTACCTATTTCAAACACAGGAAGGGCTAATGATCCACGAACATCGCATTTCTGCGCTTCTTTGATGCGTGAATACTCTTCACTTCTGAAGAACCTGACATCAGGTGTCCACTCTGGTAGTTTCCCAAGGAAGACACGCCCGGGGAGACCTACAGACTCCTTGGAGTCCTCATCAGCTAGGAAGTTGTAAGCCACTGAGACATCTCTGTATCTTTTGAGACTAGAGTATTTGGGGTTGAAGAAGTGTGGCTGCTCCAGAGTGGTGAGGAAGTTCTTGCCTTCTTGTTGAATTGGCACCCATATCTGTATAAGAAAGTCTTTATCCTGTTGAATGGCCTTGATAGCTTGAAATAGTCTATGTTTCACTGATGAAGAAGGGTCTTGGCTTGTTCTTGGAGCAATCCACCATCTTCTACCTCCCTCGGTTTGTTCAAGGAGAAACTTATCTCCTTGTGCAGATCTCATAGCTGCAGACTGCTCAAGAGGTACTTGATTTATTGGTTCTTTGAACTTGAGAAAACCTGGTGCTACTGGAGGAAACTTTCTCACTATCTCTTCGTTGGAGATATGATCCTTGGATGGGTTCTGAGCAAACTGATAACCGTAAAGGAAAGAGTTGTTGTTGCCATTCATGTTGGTAGAACTAGGAGATGGTTCTCCTGTTATCTGCTTCAAGCTTTTACCATCTGTTGTCTCAAGCCAACATCCATCAAACAAGAGTTCTTCCATGAAATCCATATCCATAGCAGTCTCAGGGAATATACTAAAGCTAGACTTGGGTAAGAAACTGCCATCTCCTCCACCACCACCACCTTCCATATAAAAATAACCTCTCTTTTTTCTTTCCTCAACTCAATGTTTCATCCGCCAGAAGCCTCTCAACTTTCTCAAAAGACTTGTTATTCATTAACCGGCAAGAACAAGCTTCTTTGAGGTCCCCTTACGGTTCCTTTCCTAGGTGTCGATATAACCTATCTGCAACTTACGGTTGCAGAAACATGATCAAAACCCCAACAAGAACAAGAGAAGAGAAGAAAAAAGATAAGAGCAAAGCTCAGTCTGTGACAACTGCAAGATCAGAGATGCATATAAACATGACTTTAAGAGAAGTTGTGAAATCATATAGAGAGGCAATAAATATATAAAAGAAAAGAGAGTTGGCTTGAAATGAAAGTACTAACACCAGCTTCAAGTACAATATTCCCCAATGGACATTGATACTCCAAGTGGGCAAATTATTGAGTCCTTTAAAAGTCAATTTAAAGAAATTTCTAGCAGGCAGTAAATGCCCCACGAAAGAAGAAAAAAAAAACCTAAAAGAAGATGATGGAATTATAAACTAAGAATCTAATGCTCCATGACATCATTTTCCATAGAACAAAAACAAAGATTTTGATGCTTAATGACATAAGTATCCAAAGAACAAAACAATCTTCCGACAAAAACCAAGAAATAGTAGTTAGTAACTTACTTACTTTTGTCAAGATTCCTTGAGCAAGTTGACTTTGGGTTTCACACGCTCAGAAGAAGTAAATAGCTGACAGAAAACAAAAGATTTATTTTGATCAGTTTTCAGTTACAAAGAGGTTGTTTTGTCTCTGTTTATTCGTACACAACACACATAAATGATGAAAAGATTCCTGAGGAAAACCCAAACTAAAAGCTGAGAAAAATTATTTTGCTCAAATGGATGATATTATCATCACCACTTCTTTCTGGACACAAGCAGGTGATGAATGGTATACCATTACACTATTTTAACCTTGCCATGTGGGCGTGCAGAATCTTTCCCAAGAATAAAGTGGACCCGATTTATACTACCCAATAAGATCTCTCTACTGTTCTTATATTTCACTCTTAAATTTAAAAAAGAAAAACCCCCCTGCGGTAAATATAAACAGAAATAAAGATCTTTTGTTTTCCCTCTATGTTTTCCTCTGCAAAAAGAAAGAGAGAGAGAGAGAGAAAGATGAGGATAGAGAAATAGCAGAAAAGAGGAAGTTGAAGTTGTGGTTTTGTAATAGCTGAGATTTTTGTTCTCATAATTAGATCATTATATGTAGTTGGTATTAGTATTATTATTTTGTATGTATTAATTAGAAAATAATAAATTGTGATTACGTAAGCAGGTGTGTACTTTGTTCTGTTTCATAGTTAAAACTTAAACGCTGATCTGTATCATCAATTAAGGAGGGAGAAAGATTCTTGCAGAAGACAATGTCTGTATGTTGAACAGTTTAACAATTCGACCTTCTAGATTCTTTACTTAACTTATCATTAAAACAATAATACCTCTATGACCTCAGCCCTAGTTTTAGTTGTTTATTTGTTTGTTAATAGTTTGAAATTTTCTTAGTTGCCCCTTTGCATAAGCAATGGCTCTTTATTCCTCTCTCTTTGCTTTGATTTCAGAATTTTACATGGTAATTAATTTAAGTCTCTCTATGTGAAGAATCAAACGCTCAGGTACTCCTGCCCGAAAAAAAAAGAGCTGAGATACTCCTGCCCGAAACTGTCCGGATTTAGAAATTCATTTATCTTTATTTTTACACGAAAATTTATAAAAAGACAACGAAACCAAGAGAAACTTCAATAATTACAACTCTACCTAAGACTATCCAAACCCGGGCCCAGAACCGACCCAAACAAATCGGATATCCACTTCCAGAAATTGAATTCCCTAATACGTTTCCCCTCTCTCCCCATATTGGTTGATTGAAAAGACACCGTCTCTCACTAAAAGTAACTCAATTCGACTTATCTGAAAACCCTACTCAATTCGAATCCTCAATCGACAATCAAAAACACAAATCATGATGAATCCAGACGTTACGAAGGCAAAAGAAGACGGCTCGAGTAGTGTAGTAGGAGATGAAGCAAACCCAAGGATTATCGAGAAACCTGTCGGCCTCCCAGGAACCGACCAAAGTCCCAGAGATGCAAATGAAAGCGAAGACAATGCCAGTGGAAATAGAAAAGGGGAAGAGGAAGAATCAAGTAAGAAAAATGAAGGGGAGGAATCAAGAGAAGTAGACGAAGGAGAAAAAGAGAAGGAAGTCGTAGACGAAGGAAAAAAAGAGAAGGAAGTCGGAGACGAAGGAGAAAAAGAGAAGGAAGCCGGGGACGAAGGAGATGAAGAGAAGGAAGTCGGAGACGAAGGAGAAAAAGAGAAGGAAGTCGGAGACGAAATAGAGCCCCGAAGAAACGACGAAGAAGCTGATGAAAGGGAGATAATTCTATTTGGACGACATCATGAAACTGAGTCGCATGCAGATGATTCGGTAAGTATTGAAATTGAAAACTTTTACATAGATGATTTGAAAGATTAGATAAGTGTGGAAAACTAAGTGGAATTTAGAGTTAGTGATTGATGAACTAAGTCGAAGTTTGTGAAACTATATGTTGATGGTTGTAAGATGTCGTACGTGATCCGGTTCTCACTTGAGTGCAGGTTGTAGATGACGAAGAAAAGGGCATGCTACCGAAACTACACTTTCCTTCAAGCCAATATCAAAAGTCTTTAAAGCTTTCAGGAAAATGTTACATTGACTCGGCGATAAGAACTATTCAAACGATCCTGAAAGCGAAGGAGGTGAAATGGTTCATAGAGCACCCACAATTCCAGCATTTCTTCCATATTAAAAACCGAAAGCAGAAGTGGATGGGAATGTGGGTTCTCGTTTTGCGATCAGCTTATGTTGCGAAGAAGCATGAGTTATGGTTTGTCGTTAATGGCGTCGCAATCCGATATTCTCTCAGAGAATTAGGACTCATTTCTGGACTATACTGCCATGAGTATCCCCCAAACCATGAGAGGTTGGGTGGTACAACATTCATGAACAAGTATTTTGGAGGAAAAAGGGTAACATACGCTGACCTGGAGAAGCAGATGTTGGCGATGAAATCAAAGCCATCTGAGGATCGTAAGAAGATGGCCGTTCTGTTCTTCTTAGCCAGCATCCTTGTCGGAGGCCGAAAGAGTGGTGAGGGAGCATCACCTGTGGACAGTTTCTTCCTGAGTGTTGTTGATGACCTAGATGCGTGTGTAACGTTCCCTTGGGGGCGGTATGCATTCGAACATAACTTGAAGGATGTCTCTACCTTTTTGGAAAAATGCGACGGGCTTGCGCCGACGAGTTGGGTTTTTACAAGCTTTCCTATCCCTCTTGAGGTATTCTCAAGCTCTCTTCAACATAGTTGTTTAATTGATGTTAATGTCTTTTCGTTGTGTGTTGGTAGTTGTTGGCCTTTGAGGCAATTCCAAGCTTGAGGAACCATTTCCGAGAAGATGTGAATGGTGCAAATAGTAGTTGCCCGCGGATGTGCAAGATGCAGTACAAACGGAAAAGTGGAACCAAGGAATTCAGTCTGAAAGCTGTGAACGATAAACTTGGTAATAATACAAAGGTAATTGATGTTTTATGTGGAGTCGAATTGAGGAGAAGGGACTTATGAGACTTATGAAAACTTGGTGAAACTAAGGTAATTAGTATTTTTGTGTTTTTACCACAGGATATTGAGAGTATCTTGGTAGCAACAGCAGCTGAGGAGGAACTTCTGGAAACCATAGGAATGGACAAGGAGAGTTGTTGGGCCGATGACGCCGATGATGCAGCAGATAATACGGAAAGGGAAGAAACAAGTTTTCTTTGAAGAACAGTTCCGCATGGATTTAGAGTCTCGCACAGGTCAGATTGAAGGTCCCACCAATCCTATCGGAGGACCATCGAATAATGCACAATCTGGTCAGGCTAATGCTGATTCGGTGGAGGTTAGTGGAACTACTCCTGGAACTGAGGCTTTAAAAGCTATGGAAGGTCGGCTTATGAATGCAGTCAGAGATGCAGTTCGAGATGCTATGAAGGGAGTGAATGAAAAAGTCACTTTATTGTCTACGCAGCTAGGTCTGCTAGAAGAGGAAGTGAAAAGTCTTAGGTTGAGTGTTCCCGGAAGTGACAATCCGGCGGTCCAAGATGATGGTGATGGTGAGTCGGAAGAAGAGGATGTAGTGACAATAACGAGCCGGAGGAAGAGGATGGTGGTGACAATAACGAGCCGGAGGAAGAGGATGGTGGTGACAATAACGAGCCGGAGGAAGAGGACAATAATGTTGAAGATGCCATTCTCGAAATTTCAAAGGATGTACAGAGGGAATATGGTGATGTTGACTTGGATGATGATGATGCGGAGATGTATGCACATGCTGCGGAGGCCGAAAAAAAATTAATGTCTGTAAACACGAAAAAAAAGAGGTCGAGAAAAGATGATGGGAAAGAAACAGTTCCTGGGAAAAAGGTTAAGTTGGTTGGTGAAACTGTGAGGAGTCCCATTCAGCTAAGAAGCAAGGGAGCAGCGAAGGAGGCAGAAGCTGAGAAGGAAGCAGCAGCTAAGAAGAAGGCAGCAGCTAAGAAGAAGGCAGCAGCTAAGGCAGCAGGTAAGAAGAAGGCAGCAGGTAAGAAGAAGGCGGCGGCTAAGAAGAAGCCGAAGACAAAAAAAAAGTAGGTAAGAAGACGGAGTGAATTCCCAGTATGTGATTGTTTTAATGTGGATGAACTCGAATTATTCGGTCTGTATGACTTTTAAATTCCCGTGACTTTCTTGTTTGATGTTGAAGACTGGTATTTAAGACTTATGTTATATATTGGGAGAATAGGGAAACTTTAGTAAGTTTCACTTGCAACTTAGTGTAACTTCGTGAATTTATGATATTTCGTAGATCGTGAAGGAGGGAGAATAGGGAAACTTTAGTAAGTTTCACTTGCAACTTAGTGTAACTTCGTGAATTTATGATATTTCGTAGATCGTGAAGGAGGGAGAATAGGGAAACTTTAGTAAGTTTCACTTGCAACTTAGTGTAACTTCGTGAATTTATGATATTTCGTAGATCGTGAAGGAAGGAGGGAGAATAGGGAAACTTTAGTAAGTTTTACTTGCAACTTAGTGTAACTTAAGTAAATCCGAAGAGTCTTGGTAAATCAGACAACAACAAGGGAACATAATCTCAAGCAAACAACAACAACAGATAGTAGACTAATGTCATGGACCGGACGCATCTCATGGAGTGGTGGGATTCTGACGGGTTAGATTATACTTCAGTTCAGCAATCTCTGCAGCCATCGCATCCACGCGCTTCCTTAACATTTCAACCTCTTCCTGGACTCCGAAGACCCATGGTTGACGGAAATGGAAGCCATCATTCTAGACGTAAAACGGGAATGTATCAGAATCCGAAAGTATCAATAAAAAATCTGGGCGTTATCTATAAATCTGGGCGTTTTCTATAAATTACCTCATAATTTTTGCAAGTGAAGTATTTTCTCCCCGGTAAAGTATCAAAATCGGTTTTATACTTCAGGTTCCGAGCCACCTCGTTGATGATTGTCCCCCCACAAGGGCATCTGGTCGGAATCCCACACCCGGCATCCGCCACGCAGCCAAGCATGTTGATGTCTCTCTTCAAAGCCTTCATCTCGCTATACTCCTCGTCTGGATGAGTCATGATTTATTTTGAGTAACCTAGATCTAGAAATACGAGCGACCGATTGTAGAGAGAGATCTAGAGAGAGATTGAATAGTAGAGAGAGAGATTGGCTGAGGTAAATGGCGAAAACATTAAAAATAATGGGTTTAATACACCTCTACGTCGCCTCCGCATCGATTTTGTGGAAAGTCAAAATTCGAAAAAATGGGCGGGAATTTTTTCGTGTAGGATTTTCGTGCTTATAGTTTCACTTAGTTTGTAGTTATACAAAAACCTTTAAAGTTTTACTTTTCTGATTTTTCCGATTTTGTTGGTTTTACTGTACTTAGATGATTGATTTTATGGTTACACCTGATATATTCTATTTTCTATCAACGTTTTAGATGTGCTCATGCATGATAAAATTTGATTTTGTGACATATGTATCTTTTCTAATCCCACGAGGTAGTGTTTACAAAAAACATAGCTAACAATGATGTATTCTCTTCCCATTCGACAGAACATTGTTAACATTTCGTAAAGTATCAAAATCGTGACATTGTTAGCTAACATAGCTAAAAACATAGCTAACATTGATGTATTCGGATTTCTCAACATAGCTAAAAACATAGTCATCAACTAACGAAGAGTCGAAAGGTTACATAACGAAAGTTTCACCAAGTTTTACAATCATAAAACGAAATCACTTTAATCAGGTTTCACTAAGGTTCACATTCATATAACACTTCAGTTCCTTCAGTTCCCTCAGGTCCCTCAGTTCCTTCAGCTCCTTCAGCTCCTTCAGCTCCTTCAGCTCCTTCAGCTCCTTCAGCTCCTTCAGCTCCTTCAGCTCCTTCAGCTCCTTCAGCTCCTTCAGCTCCTTCATTTCCTTCAGCTCCTTCAGTTCCTTCAGTTCCTTCATTTCCTTCAGCTCCTTCAGTTCCTTCAGGACCCTGCGAGCAGTTGAAATAGCTAGCCAGACCCCTATTCGGGATATACTTATTAGGACGGGGACGGGGACGGGGCCGACTTTCTCCCGCCGAAGGATGCCTTTTTTCCTGATGTCTTCCTTTTTTTTTCTTGTAGTCTGGAGGTAGAGGACACTTCGCCGCCGCGACTTCTTTTGGAACCAGCCAATGAGTTATATGAGGGACTGGATATATAGTCCTTCGATACGCTTTCGCCCATGTTGTAATGAAGTAATAATTCGAGATGAAATCGTACATGTCACTCAACTGTAATGGTTTATCATGCTCCAAACACTTAATGATAGCTCTTATTGCATGTCTACATGGGTATTTATCTATATCAAACTTTCTGCAACTGCACGTCTTCTGTTGCAAATCCACAGAATAAGTCTTCCCGTCTTCTCCAATAACACTGTATTCAAGCTGAAAACTGTTCAATACAGTCACTGAAAGTTTTGAACCTTTCGGTGTTCTCTTATGCAATTTGTTCTCCACCAAAGGAACCAATTTTCGAGATGACGGTCCTTCTGCTGCATCCTTCCTATGTCTGTTGAACCACTCAGACATTTTATCAATAACTGTATCAAGCATAGGCAATAAAGACATCTTTCGCGCCTTTTCAAATAGCGCATTCAAAGACTCCGCACAATTAGAGGTGTCTATGTTGTACCTAGCACCGGGGAAATGACATTTCGCCCACCGTTTGACTTCGACACTTTTATCAAGATACCTAGCACACGATGGATACCTCTCCCTAAAATCGTCATACTGCTTTTTAAACTCATGCTCTGAATAAAGACATGCAACTTTTCGGAATTGTAGTGCAACCTCGTCCCTGCCTTGATTGACATGAGCAATTCCGTCGAATCCGGTATAACAGTTTTCAGCAGCGTGAAAAACCACTTCCAGCTTTCGTTTTTCTCCCCATCAACCACAGCAAAAGCTATTGGATAATGGTGAAGGTTTGGATCCTGAGCCGTGGCAATAATTAAACAACCACCTTCAACAGTCTTCAGGAAAGTTGCATCCACAGTGATGACTTTCCTCATGTATTCAAACCCTTCAATGGAGGCTCCCAACGCAACAAATAGGTATCTGAACCGGTTGTTTTTATCCACTACCAAACTTGTTTTTGTATCCGGGTTCACCTTCTCTAACATATACAAATAAGCAGGCAATATTATATATCCCTTCTCCGGATCACCACGAATATCCGCAACAGCTTGTTTTTTTCCTCTCAAACATGTCGTATACGACACTTCCACACCCAGTTTCCTTTGCACCAGACCGACCAGGATTTTCGCTGTTGGTGTCTCATATAGTCCCGGATAATCCTTGTGCACTATAGCTGCAACACATCTTGGTGTAACTTTCCTTTTCTTTCCAGTACTTGAAGTTACGCGAGAGCATGAATGCATATTCCTGTATGTTCTAATCGAGAACGCTTCAGATTTATCTATCTTTGTTGCTCTCACACTCCATTTACAACCTTCATCTGCTCCCCGACATTTTACCACATATCGACCCCTGTCCGAGTTGCAAATACTGATTCCGAAACAGTTCTCTTGTGATGCTCTATCAATAATATCTTTCACAGCTTCTTTACTCTCAAATTCTTGAAACAACTGAAGACCCAAACCATCTTCCCACTCTTTAACCACTGGTTTTTCTTTTGCAACACGTGGGAGCTCAACATAGTACGAACTAGGACGAACACCCATAGAGTTATCCACGTCGCCCTCACTGTCCACGCCCCCTTTCCCGGCTTCTTCATTAACAACATTAATGCCCCTTTCCTCGGCTTCTCCATTAACAACATTAATGCCCCTTTCCTCGGCTTCTCCATTAACAACATTAATGCCCCTTTCCTCGGCTTCTCCATTAACAACATTAATGCCCCTTTCCTCGGCTTTTCCATTTATAACAACATTCTCCACCCGTTCAGCCCCCGGCAGATATAGTTCTGCTTCTTCAATGCGAGGAAATAGAGTGAGTGCACCCGGATTACCTTCAACTTCGGGTAATCCACTCGCAAGCTCACTATAGTTCCCACCATATGAGCTTTCTTTCTCAACTACTGATTGTTGCTCCATTTCTTCGATGACCTCTACATGCAAAATACTTTTTCTTCCCTCTTTATCCACTGATGTCAGATACACATACACATCTTCATCATCCAAAATATATGATTGCCTCTTAGGTTCTACTACCAGTGGAATGTAACTCAGATTCATCCTCTTTAAACACGGATCTATCCTCTTCTTCTTGCATATCCTCTCCTTCAAACAGGAATAAGTGATCTCATCCAATGATGATGTCTTAAAGGATATACCATACAAACGACCATCGCTTGGAATCCATTTATAATCATCTCCTGATTTCGCATATTGTCCATCATAGTCAAAGTGTATGTTTGTAGAAGAATAACCCATTATCTGTTGTACCAAATAAAAAATATACAATTGAAGTTAATCTTACTTATACAGTTTTGCTATTATAGTCCTACTAATTTATACTTGTTTACACTTTTTCACAACAGTAAAGTTTCACATATTTACACTTTTATAGTCTACTAGTTTTACCCTTTTCATTCCGGATTTCAGTTTTGATTCGCGACATTTCTTGTTCATCATCCAATTCCATAACAAACACACCATACAGCTCTCAATTGACAACACAAAGACCCATATATTCGAAATCTACTGTCTAAAAATCCCAACCTAACGACCCGCATTGACTTCATTCATTCGATACAGAGAAAGACAATGCTTTACCTGAACTTTATCTGACCTGGGTTGGGTGTCAATTTCAGCACCCAAGCGAGCCGCAATCTCCTTTACAATCGAAACTCACTCAATGATCGCTCTAGCTTTCATTCGCTTTCTTCGTCAATCGTCCGTCGAGAGAGAGACTCGAATTAGGGAGGAGAGAGAAAAATTAAAACTAATTAAGAAAATGAGAAAATCCACCTGGACAGGAGAGAGAGAGATAAACCGCGCTTTTTTTTGATTGGTCAAGTAAAGGAGCGTTTTTATTGGTCAAGTAGAGAGGGTTTTCATTGGTCAAGTAGAGAGGGGCACTTTCGACTTTAACCATCGGGTTGAAGAGTATGAAAACAAATAAGAGTATGGCAGATTACATGAGAGTATGGTAGATCACTTTTTGCCTCATTAAGAGTACCTGAGCACTCGACTCCTATGTGAAGACAAAAATATTGAGCCAATAGTCGCTCTTATCCTGTAAGATTGAGTTTTGTATTGATTCAAATGATTTCAGTACAAAAAGGTTTATATATAATTGGCAAATTAATTTATTGATATTAATAATATTTAAGACGAAATAAATGACCAATCGGAAATAAACCATTGCATTAGGCTTTTGGATGGTGCAGCAGAACAAATGGAGATCATCTGTATATGCAGTTTTCCCACATTGCATTTACCATTTAATAGTTTCTTTGTTTTATATTGCAGATAGAGATGCATGCAGATTTTATCCGCTAACATTTGGTGTTGTTTGAGGAGATCTGTAAATTTTTAATTTTAAAACATATTTATCTGTTTTTATAAATACAATATTTTCATTTTATTTTACGTACAACTTTACCAATATAAAAACTATCATTGATTATATGTTTTTCTTTCGATTTTCGTCATATAATTTTACATATATATTAATTATTATATTTATAATGTGTGTTTAATTATAATATGTATTATGCAAAATATAGTAATATAATTTAAATATGTATACTAGTGGAAGAGAGAGATATATCATTAAATTTTCAATTTTTCATATATATTTTAACATAGTTTTAGTGCAATATTTATTGTTGTTTATGTATTATATTCCTATATTATGTGTGTTTGATATATTCTATTATAATTTTTATTATTTAAACATATAATATATTTTATAACTTTTTATCATTTAAAATTATAATAATTGTTTGATATGCTTGATCTACTTGTGTGATCCACTTGATTTTCATCTCACCTGCATGGTCTGCTTGGTCTGCATTTGTTCCGCTTGATCTGTACAGCTTGAACTGCTTATGCCATTTGGAACCTAACATATGGAAATGAAACCTTAAAGAAAAAGTGAAGTGTAATCAAGTTTTCCTGATGAAAGTTTTATTGGCTAACACATGAAATCTGCTATGCTCATTCTTCATTTCCAATGCTGATACTTACAAATCTGACAATTGACATTATGAAATTATTTTAAATATTTTATGAGGCGTTTAAATAGGCATGAGTAGTTTACTTGACCCAAAAAATCCAAACCGAAATAGTAAAATATCTTATATGATTTTATATCCCGATTAATTATATCTGAAACTCAAAATATTGTGTGAAGTCATCCGAACACACACACACACATATATACCTTAGCGTAAACCTAATTTCTCTTCCTCCTTTTGTTGGAGCATGACTCATGCAATTAATGAGTTAAGATTTTTGATATTTGCGATTTCAAAACCAATCCAAAAATAACATTCAAATTATTTAAACCGGACATCACAAAAGACTTACTCCTTCTTCTTCAAGAATGAGGAAAAAGAAATCACAGGTGATTCATATTCATGCAATTTTTCTTTTATCTGTGTTTGGGTTAAGTGATTCAGATTAGTGATACTGGATGTTTTTGGGTTTGTTTCATGATCTAAAATTATGTTATGATTTTTTTTGTTTAAAAGAACTATGTAACTCTGTGAAAAAATACAGTTACCCAAACTCAATACGAATTACCTGAACCTTAACTACAAATATCCGAATCCGATCCAAAGTGTAAAAATACAAGAATGGGTTCTATACCCATATATCAGGGTTTGCATATGATGACAACCTTCATTCTGCCTCTTTTCTTCCATTTTGATAAAAAAACTTCTCATTAATGAATCAACAATTATTAATTCTCCAATTTTTTGGTAAAATAAACTTTCTAGTGATTCTAGGATGAAGAACCCAAATGTAACCTATGTACCATGTGATAAGGGGATAAACACCGGTTTATAACCAGAAATTCTTCCGCTAGATGAATAAATCACTAGAAACAAACTCTAAATTAATAGAGACATTATAGTACCATAGAAGTAGCATCAAGGGAACAGCAAAACATAACCGGTTACATGTACCAATAATATTTTCATAAATGATATGCATGGAACATCATCAGAGTCGGATTTGAAATTTTTGGGGTTTGATACATTTCTTATGACTTTTAGTAAAAATATAATTTCATAATTTAAGAGTTTATGCCTAAGTAAAAACTCTTCAAAAAAATTGGAGTTCAAATCTGTCTATGCCTTAATCCAATCCTTAGCATCGTGGTGAATCCTTTTATTTATTTTTCTCAACCAAATTTGACTAAAAATCCATGTAAACAGATCTAAGTAGCGTTGAGTTTCAGGAACAATCGTAGGATCAACGAACGCAGCAGCCAATGAGAGCGGTAGATCCGGTTTCGAATCAGTAGCAGCCTGCACGAAAAAGCTGAATTTATATTCGAAAAGATTTCAGAATTAGAGGATCCCAGTCGACTGATTGAGTAGACTCACATTGGGTTCTCAATAACTGGATCTGAGAGAGTTTTCTAGGACAAACTTTTTGATATCTTATTAGCATTCATATTTAAAAACGGATCGCTGATAAAAGCATCTTTTATTAATTTTTTAAAAATATGATATTGTATTAGCTAGGCATTGGATTCTTCTAATATAAAGAAGAACAAAATTATTTTCTGCAAACATAGTAAATTTGAGAGGTTACTCGTGTGTTGAAGAAAAATGTTAACTAAAATTTTAAAATAGATTGTTTACAGTGTAAGAAGAGGGTTACAATTCTTTAACAAATGTATGTTTGGCAAGACCAAAGGGGAGATTCTCTTTATCCATGCTCTAAAAATTGGCTGCCGAGAAATCGTTCTACGGTGGCCAACCATGGCGAGTTGAAATGATTTGGTTGTGTTGTATGGCAATAAGTGAAAACTTCTGTTTTGGTTGGGTTTTGAAAATGAAATCAAGTGATTTTTTGTAGATTTGGTAAGAATTATAAATAAAACAAGTTAAAAAGTCAAAGAATTGTGAAAAAATGAAAGCGGATGAAATATGGGATTTCACATCGACAATGGCTGCAGAAGAAGATAGGGACCTTTTGGTATTTTCAGGCTTATTAATCAGAAATCGTAAAAATTAACAAAAACTCTGCCAAGTTTGTTCGATCCTGCTAACTATGACATGCTGTAGAGAGAATAAATCACTAGACTAAACCATATCTGTCGATATCTATACAATTAACATTTTAAAAGCTTAAAATAATTTCCCGCATAATCACCGTTTAACCTCTAATTTTGTAGTTTTGCACTAGGTTCAGTACAAGCGTATAGAGAACGCCTAGCGAGTTCCCGAACATGGCTCTTATTAATCTCTATTTAACTTGTCGCAGAATTTATAGATTAACTTAGTGGAATTCGAATTCCCCTTTCAATAAATAATTAACTTCTATTTTGAATTTGACTATAATTCGTACGGCAAGTAGACTAGATTAGTAATAACAATTATTATTATTTAAAGATAGTGGCCATGGAGGAAACCAAACAATTCCATATTGGATTACACAGAAAATTAGCTTTAGATTTACGCATGAAATTCATAATTAATTTGATAATATATCCAACTGAAATGTATGAAAATATGTTTTTTTAAACATAGATAACAAAAAAAAAATTGAAATACATATCCTCATTTTACCGCAAATAAAAGTATACTAAAAGTCTAAAACTCAGTGGCAGGTCTAGGAATGAATGAGACTGGTATCAAAAATAATTAAAAGGTCACGGATGGGCACAGAACCCAGTAGGGTTATATTCCATATTTTACCAACTCTGCTACTTAAACTTTACTGTTTTTAAAATCAGTAAAAGAAATAATCATTTCCTTATTATACAGTAAATTATCGGTCCAAAACGGTGTACAAACTTTAGAGAATTATTTATTAACCCTAAGTTATTTATTACTTTTCAAAAATACACTCAATAAAAATACATTAATATTTGAATTTAGGTTTTAGTGATTATTGTTAAGGGTTTAACATTTACAGGTGGTATTGGAATTATAAATTTCTATAAATGTTTTATACTCTCTCCGTTTCGATTTAATTGTCGTTGTAGAGAAAAAAATTTGTTTCAAAATATGTGCCGTTTTAGAGTTTCAATGCAAAATTTATTAAAAAGATTCTCCACTTTATTTTTCTATTAGTTGAAATATTGTTAGATGTATAGGTAGTTGTGTTTTTATTTTGGAAATATACAAAATCATATGTTTTATTAATCTGTGTGCATAAACCTAAAACGACAACTAAAATAAAATGGAGGGAGTAAAATATTTGTAAACATTTATAAATGATTTAAGAGAATTAGTTAAATTTTTATACAATATTATGATATTTATAAAATGGTTGTCTTTCAAGGATAAATTTTAAAAGGGGCATAAATTTTTTGTAATAAAATTGAAATTTCCTTTAGTTTAAATATGTATGATATTTTTTTTAAAAATGATACAGATGTATCTTAGTCTTTGCTGAATAGGTCTAGACTAGCCATGTGTTAATAACTTATGTTATCGGTCCATGTGCCAGTCTCTTGTTCCTAGCGATTATGAAATTTTAATTCTCTAATGGATGAGACTCGAACCCTAATGATTTCACCATATCAAACTTTGTTCTCAAATTAACCATCACCGGGCTCACAAGCGCGGTTTAGATGTGTTTTGATTTCTAATGCGGTATAACTAGATTATAAAAACACAGAACTGATCTGGTAAATTAATCATATACATATGGGTTTCTTTTTAGAGACAATGTACGTAGTTGTTTCTGCGACTTCAACATGTAGTTTGAGAATTTCAAGATTAGTAAATTAATCTTCCAATCCAGTCATATACACGTGGTGTCTCTGTTATCAATTCTAAAAATCATACATTGGAGAATGGAGAGTACAATGTCTAGTGAGTACGTATGTTATAGAATAATCTCCAAACGGCCGGGCTTTGAAAGGGAGGAAATATGGGTTCATCTAAGTCATTTTGCTCCAGAAAGACAGAAAGTAGGATCAAACGCCTCTCAATGATCTGAGGAGCCATCGTCCCTGCCTCATCGTCCAATCCCCGACTCCCCGCGTCTAGGACCCGACTTAATAAAATGGTCATTAAGTCGGATACTTTAATCTACATAAATTTCCTTTTATTTATAAATACATAGTCAGCTAGAATACTTATATTTACGACAATATATATAATAAAATTAATCAATTTACTAACTATAAGAAAAGTATTAATGTCGTGCACGAAGCCTCTCTCTATTTTTTTTTTTTTATATTAGCACCAAGTTTATCTTGCTGGAATTCTTTGTTTGAATCCGGCAGGTCCTATAAACATGTTACTTTTCTGGAAACATCAGTTCCAGTCCTTTAGTTTACATGATTTAAAGTTCTTACTTAAGCGATGAACGACTTTGCTATTGTAGCATGTATCAAAACCATAAACGTCATGATAGTGTATATGTGTGTACGTGCGTGTTAAGATAAACTAGGTGCGGATCCCCCGCGCAAGCGCGGGGTTAGGTGATAAAAGTGTTTCATTATGTAATAGATCCTCTCTAGAATTGTTGTAAAACTGTATCAGTGATGTTGTTATCTTATACGTATTTGCTGAGATAAAAAGTTGTGGTGAAACATGTACATTATTCTTCTGATTATGAGTAATCTTTTAGCAGGTGAATATAGTCGACGTTTGTTGTATTTTGTAATATTATATATAATTCTTATCTTATAGTTTATAAGTGTGTTTTTTGCTAGTACGTAAATCGTAGTGGAAACCACTTAAAAGTCAAAGACATGTAGAAATCATTTTAAAAGTCTATAAAGTGCTCAATACTTCTGTAAAGATCAACGGATCATGTATTCAAATATCGCCAACTTTTTCAGATTCACGCAGGTAATTTGTATATATTTTAAACTTTTTGTTTTGAAATATTGGGTTATATATTATCTATGAATTATTATTTTATTGGCTGGCTGTTTTTACTTTATCATTATTTTCGATTTTAAGTGTTTAATGTTAAGATATTATACATTAGTCGTTAAATTTGATATCTTTGTTTGACTTTAAGTTATTTACTAAAAAAAAAAAAAAAAAAAAAAAAAAAAAAAAAAAAAAAAAAAAAAAAAAAAAAGTTATTTACTTTTATTTATTTTCTTATATTTTCATTGTCATTCAGTTTTTAAATAATATTTTTATTTAAAACAATGCATTTAATCTCATGTTCGTACCATGAGTTAGATTCTTTTTTGGTTGTACTTACTTTGATAACTTTGAAAACAATGACTTTGTATGCTTTTCAATAAATTTGTTCCAATATCATATATATTATCATATCAAAGTAAATAACATGTTTTCATTTTGATAACTTTTCCATCTTAATCACATCATATTTTTTTTTTCTTCTTGGCATAATTGATAAGCCTAATCTATTTGTAAGATCCACTGTTTACTCATCGACTATCTGGAGGTCTTGTTCCGGTTCTCGGTTTCGGATTAAAAAAAAAAAAAAAAAATTATTCATAGTAATTCTTACACCAGTAAAACATAGTTTGCAGCAAATCAAAGAGAACCAAATTTCAAAGTAGGGAAAACTTTGAGAACACCTGCAAATGCCCCATGCGAGTGCTTGTGGCAAGGCCATCTAACCTTCAACTCCACTTCGCAAGGCCATCTAACCGTCAACTCCACTTAGCCTTTGTCTCATTAAAATATTTTTTCGTCTTCAGCAACTCCTATTGAAATCTTTGGCCCATCAACTCCAATTGAATCTGAAATAACAGTTTATACCTGATGACTCCGGTCAGGTTGGAAGAAACACATTACAACGAAAGGTAGTGTCGGATTTTATAAGCTTCTTGCTGCAACTGGTGCAAGAATCAAATAACCAGCCATTTTGTTGGAGTATACAAACAATCTGAGCCTCACAAAGAAAATCAACTTCATGTATCTTGAGGAGGACAACAGTGCTAACATTAGTTAATATTATTTTGAAACCACATTAGAGCACTAAAGAATGTCTAAAGACTGAGTATTACCTGCTCACTGGAGTTGGAGATGAACGTGTGAAGGTCTCCTATTGACACAAACTCCTTCTTTTTAATCCCTTCCATGGCATCAACAACTCTTGGGTATACTTCTGCTGCTCCACCTCCCAAGCTCATGGAGTAAGTATGTGTAACACATTAAAATTGCTGGTAAGATAGTTGTGTGTAAGGCTTTAGTTACCTGTTTATGCAATCTTTGACCGCAGGGATAGTGTTGTCAAAGTAAAAATGGGTAGCTGGGGTTGAGCTCAGGTAGAAATTTCCTTCATCGACCTAAGTGTTGCTTAGATAATGTTACAAAGTAAAATATAACAGGTTGGGAAATTTGAATTTGCAGGAAAAGTGGACTATAAACATTTTATTTCTTTAAAGATTGAGAACCATACCTCCAAATACTTTGGATCCACCATAGCGACCATCATTACAGACTGGGATTTATCACCTGAATTAAGAAGTCCCTTAAACTTTGCAGTTCCCACAAAGACAAGTACACAACAACGGAACTGGAATGGGAGATTATATTAGTTTAAAGAAAAAACTTATTGAGCTAAGCATTTTAAAATATTAGTACGTAAGTCAATCATGGCTTACAAGTCAATGAGGAGACGAACCACAATCGTGTACTCGGTTCGGAGTTGTTCATACCAGAGCCTTGAACATAACTGAATGCCATCAAATACGCAAATTTCGATTGTATGCTATCCTACTCTTATCAGGAATACTAAACTTCAATCTCATTCATTAGTTTCACAGTTTCGATCATGCAACCAACTTGACCCTTATTCACCATCTGTAGTAAGCATTGTCATTTAAGAGAACTTATCAAAAACGTTAAGAGATTTCCAAAGGTAAGAGTTAAGAGACTCACTATTGTCATCTCCCGTAGATATAGTGCCGAAGCTTCTTCACGGAGGTCAATTTTCTTTTCGCTCCTCCTCGTAGATAGAAACATTCAGTATCATAGAACAATAGGAACTAAACAAATGCAGAGTTTACAAACTGAAAAGAACAACAAATCCAATCGAACAGTCAGCAAGAAATTTATAAAACACAAACATAAGGCAGCAAAGAAAAAAAGGAATTAAAGACAGTTCTGGTTCAAGAAGAAGAAGAAGACAAAGTTAAATAAACCCCTTTTTTGTTAAAGTCAATGGCAAACCTTGAGGATTCATCTTATGCATCTGTTTCGTCCGCTCAAATTCATGATTCATCTTGAGATGTCGTCATCTTTTGTAGTAAGCAAAACAATTTAATTTAACCGGGTAACGGACAAAAAAGAAAAATGTGATGGGAGAGCATTTAGAAGAACTCACCATGTTGGGTTTAATGACAGGAACAAAATAACCATCTCTGCAATGACACAAAGAAATCGATCAGAAGCTATAGATTACAGAATGATGAAGCGATTCATCGCTAGAAAACGTGCGCTGTGTGTTTAAGATTTGATCATAAACGATGGAGACCGGAAGAGGAATCGCTAGGGAAGATCTAGACAAATGCAGCAAAAGCCCTAATCTTCGTTTATTTTGTTTCGTCGAGAACCCTGAAGAAGAGATATGGGTTTACAGAATATGGTGTTTTAACTAAAAGCCCAGAAAAAAAAAACAAAAAAGCCCAAACGTAAAAACGCTGACATGGCGCAAAGGGAGATCCTCAAGTGCCTCATTATATTATAGACTAGGGTCGGCCCGCCCTTCGGGCGGGATATAATTTATTTGTGATATATAAAACGATAATATTATATATAAATTATTCCTGTTATATTTATTTTTTGTTTTGAAAATTTTGGGTTTATATTATGCATAATTCATTAGTTTTGTTATTGCTTTTCTTTTTTTTTTAGTTTTGGTGCACTAAATTAACTTTTTAATACAACAGTTTAGTGGAGCTATGTTTTATTTTTATTTTTAGGCTGTAAAACTTGTAGAATATTTCATTAATGTTTTATTGTTAAATTATTTTATATTATATCTTTAATTCAGTAAGTGAAATTTTATATATATATATATATATATATATATATATATATATAACTATTAGATTCGTGACATAGAATTTTTAAAAGAGGAAAATATATCAGATTCAATGTTTTTTAATTTTCATTGATCTATGGGAAAAATATTGTGAATGGGTTTTATACATTTTCAAAAACATATAAGTAAAATAATAACAATATAATGTATAAGTTTTTAATGTATTTTGGTTTTTATTTATTTTGTATATATTGTTTATTTTAATATATGAATTTTTGGTTTTCTTGCTGTATCAATTTTTCATTTTTCTAAATCTAAATTTGGTGACAAAAAAATATTCGTTAAATACACTGCTAAACATTTTTTATTTTCTTGAGTTTGATAAAATCAAAAGATCAATACCGTATATAGGTATTGTGATCTTTATAACCCGGATGTTCTGAATTGTTCTAAAAATAAGTATTGTGAGAAATAAAAAATAGTAAAAAATATCTATTACTAAACATATATTAAACACCAGTATATAGAAAACTAAGGTGGGTCTGCGCTACGCGCATGATTTGGTGTATCGGTTTTTATGAAATATATAACTTTTTGTAAACATTTTCTATGTTTGGATGGTTTTTAGTAGGGCTATGAAAATATCTGTAAATTTTTATTTGATTTGTTATCCGTTTCGAATCAAACCGAAAAATCTGAATATATGTAACTCTACGAAGAAAAAAACATAATAATATTAAATATCCTTAAGAAACAAATCAAAGCACAAATACTAATATCTTTAAGAACATATATTCGATCTGATCCGTTATATGAATATATAGACATATATTTAAATAATCATATATATAAGTTATATAAATATTGTATTTAATATAAAGTTTTCAGTATTTTTATTTACTATATTTATTATATTAGTTATTATAGTGTTAAAAAGTAAATAAACTTTTTTTTCAATAGTTGTTTTTTTTGTTATTTTTTGTTATACCTGAGGATTAATTTTTGCTTTATGTTATGGTGCAATTATAATGGGTTATTATGGTTATTGGATGTAGTATTGTAACATAATTAACCACGTTGAATTGTTGACTAAAGAGTAATAAATTTCTTTCCCATTTTTTGTTTCTTTTGTTGGATGTTTCTGGTTATATTTGCTTATATATACTGAATTAATTTATTAATGTGTTTATTAATAAGACAAAAATGTAAAAATAAAAAATCTAAATGCTAGCAAAAAAAGGTAACAAATGTATTATTTTAAATGAAGAAAATGAGCGTGACATTTATCCGAATTTAAACATTAATTCCTTCTTATGTTGTTAAAGGAAAGATACATGAGTTGTTTACTTTATCGGTTCTAACATACATAGGTTTGAATCTACATATGTTAATTTCATTAGTTATTTAATATCTATTTCTATGCTTTCATGTTTTATATAGTGTTTTGTAGAGCATATTTTATTAAAGTACAGTTCTGTTGTAGATGTGAGAACTAAATTTCTGTTTATATATTGAAAATTTATTTAACGTATGACGTCGATGGTTAAATGTTTCTTTAAATACACATCCCTTTATTTATTTTTGAATGGCCCTTTTTATATCAAGATGTGGCAAAAAAATAGCTACAATATGTTAATTGTAGTACTATGGATTATTACTAATATCAATTTTCTTTTTTAAATACCATGGCATTTTTATATCTACTATTGTATGCTTTTTTCTTTTGATTGATAATTATAGGAATCTTGTGAGTTATGTCTCGTGTTGATTTGCAATTTATTTCCAAATTAATGGAACAAAATTTAATTAAAAATGAAAAATGTGTTAGGAATCTTGAAAGTTATGAGGGGCTCAGCTTGGAACACGTTTCTCTCAGACTCGTGACGGAGAAAACTTCATTTGCTTGACCACGACGACTTTCCTTAGCCTTAGCTAAGCTCAACTGGAGTCTTCTAAACAATTTTTATCTTTAGTCTCCATTTGATTATTTTCTTCTCTATCAATCGTGTAGACCATATACTCGTCAAGTTCTGTTTCCTTATTTTTAAACCTGTAAAAGCATAGTAAAAAAGAACAGAAAATAAACAGTCTTTGACAAACACCCAGTCGTCTCAGTTTGACATCTCCCCATTGAAAGCCTAGTGGTGTTCGCTAATTTTGCCAGCAACCTTTGTTTCTCGAAACTGAGATACAAAACATTAGTCTGCAAGATAAGCAGATAAACTATTAAATCCACTTTGTTGTGCCAAAGCACAAACCCAATATTAATATATGCAATTATCTTTAAAGCAGAATGATCATGAATGGATATTACATTCTGACTTTACGCCTGAGACCAAAACTAAGATTCATATCAACCTCTACAATAGCATTTGCAAGGAAGAAATATAATATTAAAATGAGGGTGAGTAAGACCAACGAAAGTAGTGTAGTTGACAAAGCGAAAGTTATATATTTCTTGAAAAGGCATACCTTACTTTAGATAGTATTAGAACCTAAATCTGGAATCTAAGCAATTGCAGAAAAAATTCTAAATGACTTATTAGGATATAGAGGAGGTCTAACCATTAACGTTTGTATATGCATAAACGAACCAATGCTTTCTTCCACACAATAGAAGAGGCTGCAGGAAACAGTTTCTTTGGCTTGTTTGTTCTTAGTTCAGGTTCGATGAAAAGCTGTGATAGCAAACATCAGCAATGTCATTGGCTCAGGGAGTTAAGGTTTCAATTTATTCATTAGACTTTTACCTCAATGGATCCAATGTTGGTAGCACCAACAGCAGCAAGTGCCATAAAACCTTGTTTCCATATCCCTTCAAGCACGACCTGTTCTCAATCAGATTAACAGCTGATGATTAGTGTCTGGAGATGAAAAGAAAAGGTTACACATATTTGGTACGTCTACAATGAAACAAAGCAATAATTACCCTTTCATTTTCAACACATAGAATTTTTATCGTTCTCATAGCTACTCATTCACGGGATACAACCGGCCTGTAAAATTGCTTGTTTATAGAAATTAGAGAGATACCAATCGTTACAAAGATGCTTTCACAAATAGATTGTCTACTTAAATGAGAGATTAGAGAGTAACCAAACCTGCAAATTGTCGACGAACCAATTCATTCCAGTCAGCCGGAGAGTGTATCTGATGGTAGTCCCCTGGTATTAGGTTTATCACACAATTTTAGAATCCTTACATCGGACTGCAACCAAAACTCGATTATAAGTTGCAATTTTCTTGACACTTAACTCACTGCTTAGATGTTTTAAATTTTATTTTTTTCACTTACCTAGCTGAGATGCTCTGTAGATGCCAAAGAGACTCTCAACCAAGACTTGTCGCCTTTCTCTCCAACAGCTTCCTCTTCGGACTCGAGCTTTATGCCTTGACCTTGTGGTGGATCATACACCCGCTTCTCTGGTGGCTCTGTAGGAAAATGAACCAATGCTTTCTTCCACACAATCAAGAGAGGGTTTTCACATATATTTATTCTGAACTCACACCGCCTCTTAGATCTAAACAACGCTTTGAAGAGACATCATGGGGAAGCGAAACAACGGGATTAAAGGAGAAGTCATAAATCCGACCGTTTCAGAACGTGAGAAGAAGCTCAAAGATCACCGCGTCGCCACTGCTAGAAGAGAGACGAACTCGCCGAATTAGGGTTAGAGACGACATACATCTCACCGGCCGGACTAATCTTCAAATCTCACAGCCCAATCTCACAATACATGAACGAAGCCCATCATAAGAGGAATAAATGAAACGGTGAGTTTAATTTCCCCTGCTGACGTGTCGCTCTCTCAGGCTTCGAGTTTCCACGCTGGCGTCCTAGATGGACACCCTAGGAGGGAAGCAAAGTCTATTTTATATATATACTAGGGTTGGCCCGCCCTACGGGCGGGATACTTATTTCATAAGTTGAAATATGAATTATTATAGATGTAATTAGTAATAATTATATTTTAGAACTTTTAGTTCTATACACCACATTTTAATTATTTTTGTTTCTGTAGTATTGTATTCATTTGATTAATAGAAAGAAATCACAATTGCCCACTACAAAAGAGCAGACATATAATTAGTATATTTTTATCATTGTTATAACATAAATATTTTATGATAACTCAAAAAAATTTGGTCACAAATATAACCTCCAAAAGTAAAAATGACTAAAACATTTTATTAAACAGACAAATGTATATTTATACTCGGTTAACTAATTTAGATATAAAGTTTAGAATCAAAGTGTTGAAGTTTAAAAATTTGTTAGTAAGGTTTACAATTTTAAAAATCAAAATTAAAAGTTAGAAAACTTAAAATAATTTTTTTGATAACAGTTTCGAATAGAATTTTCGAATTTCAAAATAAAAATTTTTAAAAGTTGAAAACAATAAAAAAAATTTCAGAAATTTTTTTATATTAAAAAATCGATTTTGAAACACATAATTTGAAACAATAAAAATATTTATTTATTTATTTATTTATAGTTATATATCTAGAGTATAAATTTTTTGCATATTTAATAAAATCTATTTTTGTCATTAACTTTTTAGAGGCTCTTTTTATGACCAAACTTAAAATGAGTCTATATATGAGAGAATTTCCCTTGTTATGAAAATTTCATTCTTCTTCATAGTGAGAGTATTAGTTTACGCATTACAAAATAATAATGTTTAACACCATTTATTTGAAAGTTTTGCATTAATTATAAACAATGTATACATTATTTTCCTTTTGTCAACAATGTATACATTATTTAATTTTACAATTCACATCATTCTATTAAAAACTGACATCAGCTGGAAATTTTTGAAGTTTGTTTTAACATTTACAGGTTTTTGTTCATTTTTTGGTCTTGGCCAGTCTTGCATATGATTCTTTTGGAATTAGTGTAATTGCGAATTTAGTTGTAGAAATTGTGGAATATTTTTTTGCTAGAATTTGGGAAATTGTGAGATATTGCATTGTTTTTATATAAAAAGGTTGTGTGGGTTTACTGTATTAGTCCAAACATTACGATTATTAATCTTGAATGCCTAAGTTGTATGTCGACGTTGGTATTTGTTAAAATTTAATTTTTTTATTTTCAATCCCTAACCATGAACTAACGTTTCTTAAATTGAAAAACAAATTGTTTCATTTATTTGTAGTAATAACATGTGCCATACCACATAGCATTTATGTTGTATGGCTTACCATCACCAACCTGACCACAAATTTCATTATTACACAAAAAAAAGCATGTTCTGAATGTAATTTTTAATGTAAGAAGTTCATTTCAAAGGTGGAGAAACAAAGGGATGTACGTTGAAGAATTTGATATCATAAGCAAAGATAAAGATCACTATCTATCCTATGTGGACGTCAGCTACAGATGGTAAGAACTCATGTTCGAACCAGAACCTATCTTTCAAAAACGTTTTAAGGCTCATGTCTCCGACACCAGCGATCTGCACTATCAAATCCCTGTCTCCTCCAAATGAAGTGATCATACTGTACAACACCCAAGCCAATATTGCCATGGAAAACCAGATGTCATTGTACTGAGGGTATCTTACTTCCATTTAACATTTCAAAACTGTTTGCTTCCGGTGTAAAAATATCACACCGTACGGAAGTGATGGAAACTCATGTTCTTCTTCTTCTTCATCAACTACAGAGGGATTAGCAGACTCTGGTGTACCTTGAGCACCTGTTTGTTACCTGTTTTTAACAAACAAAAAAGAAATTAGAACCAAAGACCATGGATCCAATTCAAGAAATCAATAAAACTGTTAAGACATGAATTCCTCATGAGACAGTAAAAGAATAGAAGGTGGTGTTCACCCACTGATCAACCAGCTCCTTCCACTCTGCATCAGAAAAATAGAAAACTCATTGCCATATTCTAAAAGAGTAAGAAAGTGTCAAACTTTATGAAAGAATCAATAACTCATACCCGATCAAAGTCTTTGCAAGTTGGCGAATCTTATCAGAGCCATGTTTCCTCAAACCATTAACAGCCTTTCCGATCTCAGTACTCTGCAAGAACAACCTTACAATCACTCACACTTCATACAAAAATTATCAAAAATGGCTGCGAGTACCTAGTTTGGAAGTAGAGAACTTTCGATTCTGGTGGTGGAGTACTGAGCTCTTTGATTAGCTCCTGAGTTCTCCTGAAGTAGACATCGATATTCCGGTAAATGACAGTGGAAGAAACTCTCAGGTCTAATACACGTTGCAGGAGTATATCCATCCTTGATATTTGGAATCCCTGCAACAAACTGCATAATAAGGCTTTTAGTTCTATTACTCCAAAGTCTCCAATGGATAGAGCCAAGAGAAGGAGAAAGACATATGATTCACCTCAAAGTAGTCGAGATTTGTGAGTGATATCGTAGACTTCCAGGATATATAACTCAGACTCCACGTTTCATCAACAAAAATTGCATTAGTAGTTGTTTCTGGGATATCTCCAAGCACTTTCTCCTATTTGCATCTATAAGCAAAGCAATAGCATATATTATACAATCAATCACTCATCTTCCTATACCTATAAGCAATGCAAGAAGCTTCTTCATAACATAGCCTTGACTGATGTTATGCAGCTTTAATCCTACATCGTTCTGTTCAGACAGTATCACTTTGAAACAAAACAATACTACATATTTCAGAGCATGAGTAAAGAACTGAAATAAAATTCGAGCTTCAGAGGATCTAACCAGCAACTACTACCGAATCCCAATATGTTTCGCCTTCTTTCTCGAACTGTTTATGATCCCATTCTCGAACTGTTTCTGATCCCAAGTTCCATTAACCAACTTTGCATACTGAAACAATTATTTTCGTGGTGGTTGGCAAATCAGTCTTGTTTCCTCCATTATCAGACGCGGAGCTTTCCTTTAAATACTTGGATTTGTTGAATGAACATCGAACGTAACCATGGTGGCTCCGTCATCTCTTCAGAGATAGGTCAGAATCGATGAGGCAACAATGACTGGTGTGAGGTTTTTAAGGATTCTGATGACTGAGGAAGAAACTGATGAGTCTGACAGAATCGAAAACCCTATTTATAAACACGAAGACTTCATAGTGGGTGATGGAATTAATTGGAATAAACACAAAGTTACAACTCCATCAGTTTGAGTCTGGGAAAGGAAGCTTAGACGTCATGCGCCATCGTCAGAGGAAAGGAGAGACGATCTGCAAACATTTGATGGAGCAATTAGGGTTAGAGGACGCACCTCTTCTCGGGCCGGTTACAGAGACCAAACGCGGAGCCCAAACACGCAATTCAACGAAGCAAGCCCACACGATACACAGTTTAATGAAACGGTGAGTTTCTGACGTGTCGACGCGGGAGGACTTGAATTTCCACGCTGGATCCTAGTTGTCATGCCTCAGGAGAGATTAAACTCTTCTTTATATATAAAGATTAGCAAGTGGCGCCAAATCTTTAAGGGAAATGTTAATTAGTATATGTAACATTGTAACTACTTTACTTTTTTTTCCTTGGAAAGTTTTCATTGATGAAATACTTAGAATATGAGTGGGCACGGAGCGGATATCTAGAATTTTAAGGATATCCGTGATCCGATCCACCCCTATGAATAATTGTTTTTCTGATCCGATTTGATCCGTACTGTTTTGGATATTCTGTGTTAAGGATATCTGAAAAAATCAGTATATTTTATCGGATATCCGATTCGATTTGTCGATCCTGTAAAAAAATAATAAAAATCATTTTTTAAAATAAATTAAAAGGAAAATGAAAAATTAATATAAAATAATAATATTTCATTAAAAGTTATTTAAAAACTAGGTACCTTTAACAATTTAATGAGCAAATAATTAATTTAGTGGATAAAATAACTAAAAGTATATATAGAAATATTAAATTATATATAATTTTATATATACATATGTACATTACGGATCATATCGGATATTCAGTTTTTAGAAAATGAATATTTGCGATTTGCTCCTTATTTGGTCGATATTGAATTTTAGTATTTGTTTCGATTCATAGAATTACAGATATCCAAACTTTTCGGATCGAATCAAAACGAACAACGGATCAAATCAAATCTTACGAAGCCCACCCCTAATTAGATTACAACTACTTTATTTATTATCTCGTAAGTACTGCTTGTTTTTACAATAATATTTTGTGAAGGAAAGCCAGCGACGAATGGAAGATGATGTCACACCTTTTTATGACTTTAAAAATAAAAACCAAGTGATTAAATATTACTTCTGTCGCATCACCCCTTGTGGCATCACACTAGAATTTTTTTTTTGACTAATCACACTAGAAATTAAAGAGATAACTGTTATAATTTTTTTTTTTGTCAAACAGAGATAACTGTTATATAATAACGATTTTTAGTACTATAAATACTAACAGTTTTCTATTTATGATTTTCGAAAATAGTTTGGTTACGTGTTAAGCCTGGACTAAAAATATAAACTAATACCGTTAAGTAATTCACTGAATTTTTGATTAGTCTAGTTAAGTATGGTGCATTTTTTATAAAAAAAAGTATACTTCTTCTAAAAATCACGTTGACGTGCTTCTCACATAATTAGAATCTGCTATATATACTAGGCTGAGCGTTCGAAGTATCCGTTTGGATTCAGTTTGGATTTATTCAGATTTTGAATTCTCGGAATCAATATTTTAGTTTCATTCGAGTATTTCTAAATTTTGGTTCGAATTCGTTGAATTTTTGCAGGTTCATTTAGAATCCGAATAACCTATTTAAGTTATTTTTAAAATTTTAACATTCATTATATACTTTAAGTTTCTCAAAATCTATAAATAAAATAGTATACAACATATAAATTTTAATAACATATGTTAAATACATAAACTTAAAATATAAATTGGTTTGGTTTGAATATTTCAATAGAGAATCAATAGATATTTTAAATATTTTTGGTGTTTTGAGTATACTTTACCTATTTTAGACATTTAATTTTAGTTATTTCTATACATTTTCAAATATTTTGGACAAAATAAAAGTGTTTTATATATTTTACATGTTTTGATATACTTTAAATCTAAAAATATTTAATATATTTAGGCATATAAATTTATTTCGGATACATTCGAGTATTCGAAATATTTCGGTTCGGATCGGGTTTAACTTCGGTTCTTTAAATACCAAAAACTTTAAATTCATACGGATATTTAATAAATTTTGGATTGGAATTGGTACAACTTTTTCGGATTGGATTCGGTTCTTTGGATCCAGATTTTTTGCTCAACTCTAATATATACAGAATAAGATATAAATACATATATCTATATATAACTTTTTGGTGAACTATATGTATATATATATGTTGTATTGAGAGGGTTTCTAATCTCATCCCTTGTTACTTTTTTTTTTCATTTCGGATCTGATTTTAATTGAAGTTACAGTTTATACATTGTTTACAGGATATTATATCTATTGATTTCAGACCTTTTCTAAAATACATAATGTTTAGTCAATAAAAAGTAACCAAAATTGTATTTTTAGTTCATTTATAGTTTCATACTTTGTTTATATAAGCTTTTTTTTTTTATAATCCGGGAATTGAAATCCAACCGACTAATCTTCTGGGGACCTGTTTACTGGCGTCAGACAAATTCAGTTGTTCGCAATGAAAATTAAATACCTATATCGTCTGGTTACACAAACGGACAAAATTTGAGTTTGGTTTTATATATTTTTTTTGCTAAATACTTTGTTTATATATGTTATTAATATAAAATACAACATCGTATTGCAGAATCAGCAGGCATCAGCAATCAGGGATAGTCAAATGACTCAAATCTACATATATATATATATATATATATATATATATTTGTTAGATACTTATCTGACATTTTCTTATGACGTCATCCCATTTATAATGTTTATGGACCATATAATCGTATTCAAGTTGTATTTCTGATTTAATATAATAATAAAAGATAGAATTTAAGCTATTTTTTTGTTAATTATAGAAATATCAGCTAAATTTTTTTTCAACAACAACGTTATTGTGTATTAGAGAGAAATGTTAAAAATAAATTCTCAGTCAGAAATTTATATCTGTCGGTTTTTCCAAAAGAAAATATGGATATGTCCATTACAAAAAATATGAAATAAACTTTAATTGCGTAGAATGTTGTTGTATTTCTTATAAATTATGTGTACATCAATTTATTAGGAAGTTGAACATCACAATGTTTAACTAATTTCAAAATGAGAAAAAGTATTAGCAATATTTTTTCCGGGTGTTTTTCCTAACCAACCTAAGATTTGTAGTCAATTGCAAAATCAACTTTTTTTTTTCTCATTACTATTCACCTATGAATTTTCCAAACCATCCTTATGTTTTCAAAATATTTACAAAACTGCCATTATTTTTTTTATTTTTTTTTTTAATAAAATCAAAAATGATCAAAAACCAATTACACCCTAAGCATCTTTTCTTATTTACAACAATGCCATCATCTTCAATTTTGCAACCACCATTGAACCACCATCTTTGAATTCATAAAAGCTCAATAACTCAATTTTAACCATTTTTCTCTTCTCTAACTCAACAAATCTTTCATTTCCTCTACATTTCTATCTAAAAAACTCTCACAACTTTCATTTTCATCCCACAAATTTCACATTTTCGAGTTTCTTCATTAGTAAATCGTCAAAGATGCTTCATTTTGCTCGGTTTATGAGTTTGGACGGTTGAAAGGGTCGGAATCGAGGTTCACACCGGAAAAAGGTAACTGTTTACATGGTTTTCACCACTTTTTCAGTCTGTGTCGCGATGGTAGACTGCTTTATATGTCTACACCAATGTGTAGACGTACGATTCCGTCTATTTGTCAACGAACAAGTCAGTTTCGCAATTGATTTTTTTAACTTTTTTTTGGAACGCAGACTTCCCCAGCAGTCTACATCCTTACCTTTGACTACAAAAACAAAAATCTACGTAGACCTACCAAGACGGCTACGAAAAAGAGGTTGGTTTTACATTTGACCGAACTTTTGACTTTCTCAAGTAGACTTCAACGGAAGTCTACGAAATGTAGTCTGCCAATGAAGTCTACTTAAGGTCAGTTTTGCATTTGACCAAAATATTGAATTCGTTGAATATGTTAGTATTGTATTTGACTAAAATGTTTTTAAATAAAATAAATATTTTTTAAATTGTAGACTTCCAATGCAGTCTACGCATTTTTCACAAAAAAATATAGACTGTTATTGAAGTCTACATATTTATTTTGGTCAAATGCAAAACCAACCCATGGGTTTTAAAGTTAGACCTTATGCGAAGTCTACAAATCTGTAGACTACATATGAAATCTACATTCGAAAGTCAAACAATGGTCAATTGCAAAACCAACCTATGGGTTTTGAAGTTAGACCTTATTCGAAGTCTACGAAACATGTAGACTACATATGAAATCTACCTTCGAAAGTCAAAACTTGGGTGAATTCTGGTCAAACTAACCTTTTCAATGTGGTAGACTAAAACGGAAGTCTAAATGTATAAAGTCAAAACTTGGATGAGTTTCTGGTCAAATAAAAAAAGTAACCCGTAAAATTTCAATTGCAAAAACTAACCCAAAAAGTAGACTGACAGGGACGTCTACATTGTTGTAGACTGACAGGGACGTCTACATTGTTGTAGACTGATTGAAAAGTCTACGTAGGAAAAAAAATTAAAACTGAATTTATGTATTATTCATAAAGTTTATTCTAGATTTTTTTGTTTGAAAGTGTGTGTTAGTTAATCATAATAGGTTGGAGTGATTTTTAAAAGAAAAACTGTTGTAGTTATGAAATTATAATACTTTTGATTTCACAATGTTGTTAGGTGATAACTGTAGACATAATTGTAAGTCTACATTAATATTTATTCGCTAATTGTGTAAATTTATATTCTTTTGCAGGAAATGACTCAATTACCGGCTGTATACGGAGAATGGGTGGAGAAAGGCTCATTGTGGGAGTTTGTGGTCAATAAAAAAAAGGGAGGGAGAATGTTCCCTTTGAAAGATGGTTGTACACATGTTGAACTTCTTCAAATGGTACAAGAAGATTATGATCTAGACAAGAAAACCGAGAAGGTGGTGCTAACGTATTCTTTACCAGACGTCATTTTACAGCAAATGGCTCCGGATACTCCTCCTATGCATGTCATGAATGATAGACAAGTGCAGAATTTGATCGAGTTGTCTAAGACACACTGTGTACGCCTTTGTGTATCAAGCCAGAGCGAAAGAGAAGCTGAAGATGGTGACGATGCTGATGTGTCTGATGATGAAGATGCTGATGAAGATGCTGATGAAGATGCTGATGAAGATAGTAATGCTGCTGACTATGTTCAAGAAAGTGGTGATGTTGCTGTTGATGTTGACGATGGTGTAAACTACAGTGATTATGGGAAAGTGAAATGTGAGGAATCTGACGAGGATGCAAAAGAAACACTGTATGATGGCCATAAAGCACAATGCTCTGGTAGTGAAAGAAGATCCTTGTCTCTTAATGACAATATAGATGTCGGTCAGAGTTTTGCTAGTAAGGATGAGCTTGTTTTAAAGCTGAAGTCGATTGCTGTGAAGGGTAAATTTATATTCACAGCATATAAGACAACGAAAACTCTGTATGTGGCTAAGTGTAGTGTTCAAGGATGTGGTTGGAAGCTTAGAGCAAGTGTGAAGCATGGACCAAACACATTTTGAGTGACAAAATATTTGAAAACTCATACTTGTTCAGTGGCGGATCGGATGGCTCAGCGGAAACATTATACTCCAAAATATGTTGCAAGGCTATTCATAGATCGGGTTGGGATTATAGATGGGCTTACACCGAAGCATATCAAAGACGCGATGAGGAACATGTTTGGGATGAGCCTAGATTACAACACTTCGTACCGAGCTCTATTAGCTGCCCAAGTGCTTGTGAGAGGAACAGCAGAAGATGGATATGAGAATCTGCCTTCTTATTTGCGTCAGATCGAGATGTCGACAGTGGTGGAGACGTGGTGGCCGACGGAGACTACCTTAAGCGGCGGAGACGTGGTGGCTAGAGTTCACCAGAAATCGCCATTAGAGAGACAAACGGCGTGGATTAGGGTTTTTTACCCGACAAGCTTGTGAAAGAGTATTTATATGATGGGTAACTTTTCTGGTTAGGTTAGAAAAGGTTTGGTTTTCGGTTTACTTCGTTTAGGCTAGTTATTTTGGTTAAATCCGGTTAAGTTAAATTTTGTGTGTAGACTTCTTCGTATGTCTACAACGATTTTTGTCTGTTTTTTTTTTAAATATTTAAAATTACCAATTTTTTATAATTTTAAATAGACTGACAAAGATGTCTACAGATTTATAGACTTTACTGTAGGTCTACGAAACCCTAAACCACAAATCTCAAACCCTAAATAGTTTGCTTGATACTCAAAAAGTCTATCAAATACCAATTTTTTATAATTTTAAATAGGGCTCCCTTTTAAATATTCATAAAAAGTATGATTGTGTAGACTTCTTCGTATGTCTACAAGTAGAGAACTTGGTTACACACAATATAAACGAGAGTCAAAGTGACATACAAGTTGTTACACAATAAAACAAGTTGAGAATTTAGTCATACAGATTAAAAACGAGAGTTAAAGTGACATTACAACCGAGTCATACACATTACATAAAGACGACAAGGAGACCTATGAAAATTAAGACCATAACCATAACCGCAACAAAGTAATCAAAGCTACACTTTGATTTATTCTTAGCCAACTCACAGACCATGTTCTCTAGTCTAAGAAGTTTCTGCTCAGTTTCAAAGTCAGCATAGAAGTTCATAGAATCAACCTTCTCGGCTAACTGAAGGGTGTGTCTATCCCTGGCTCTCATCTCCTCCATTACGGCCTCATCCCACCACTTATAAACATGACACTCTCCATCATCTTTATTACTACATGTGTAGAACCTGCGCCCTGGATCGGTTCTACTATAACACGTAGCTAGCTGAGGTTGGCTCCCACAATAGCAAGTCTAAGGAAAACCGAATTCAACTTCTGGCTGCGGAGGGTACACAAACGCCTGACTGTGCTCGTACTCTAACTGAGCTTGGTCTTCCTGAATCAGAGCTTCTATTTCGTTGGAGTCACTGTCCGAGGCATCACCACCAAACGTTGCAGACTGTGAAGGTTGGCTATAGCTGTAATCAATACCCATCTCTAATAAAACCTGTAATTATAAAATGGCACATTCATTAAAACATAGCAGTAGATTAATTTGTAAAAGGTGACATACAAACCAACCACAGGGTGTAGATTTTGTTCGCCATGTATATAAGTATGTTAGTTTTCAATTATAGATATGATTAATTTGATGGACAGTATGTAACTTATTCACATAGTCTAATCAAAATTCAGTCTAGCAGGTGATGTTAAGAGTTTTGAGGCTCCTAAGTCAAATGATAGTAAAATGGAAGTAAAATGTCGAACCAGTTCTGAGGGATTTCAAGCACTAAGAACATAAGCACTTACTTAATCTAAATGCAACAATGATTTAAAATGATTTCAGTAACAATGACTAATTATGATGACAAGAACTAACTAAGGCGCAGTAAATGAATGACTTGCTTAAATATGATAAAAGAGAACTCATGGGCATAGGAATATGATTTCGGGTGATCAAGTATCAAACAAGGATGACAAATGATGAATCAAACAAATGACCTTAAGCCTAAACACGATCCTAAGCAAGCTCTATATCTAGATGAATGCTCATTTGCTAACACATCTCAAACATCAAATCTCTTTGGCTGAATGATATGAAAGCAATCAGTAAGAACAGGTTTATTAGCTATCCTAACACTCTTAACAACAAATATTTTTGGCAAGATGCATTAAGAGCCTAGCAGTGTTGTCTCAGACATTTCAACAAACACATTTTGGGTGGGAAATGTCTAGAGATCAACTTTCGAATGATCAGATCGAAAGAGGCAATAAGAACACTCTACTAGCAAGGCTTGAGATTGATCTACACTAAAAACATCCTTGATCTAACCTAATCACCCTAGTCTCCCTAACCCATGAATTCAAAAGGGAACTACTCACTAATCTTCATGTTAAACCTTAAACCCATACTGGATTTCAGATTAAACATGTAGATGAACACAGGAAATCAATAAGAAATCAATAACAAGAGAACAATGAATCCAAAAGATGAACTTTCCAAGAGTATTTTGTGGTTTTCTCTTCAACAAAAGATAATCCGCCCAAAAAGTGGCTACAATACCTCTTAAACTTAGGTTTTCAGAGTGCCAAAACGACATAAGTAATTGCAAATAGATCCTTGAATTAAAAAGAAATTGCAAATAAGAAACACGCAGCGACCTCCGCAGGTCGCTCCAGCACGTCGCTCTGGCCCTTGGGAGCGACCTCGGATGGTCGCTGCGAGGGGTCGCTCCGGGGTATTTTCTTCTTCTTCGAGTCGTGTAAAGCCGAGCGACTTGGAGTGGTCGCTCTAGCTTTGGTCGTCAAGGTCGCTCCGGCTGGAGCGAGGTCTCACAGCGACCTCTGCAGGTCGCTCCAGCCTCTTCTCGTCCAATCATCTTCCTTTTCACACCTTTTGAGCTCCAAATGCATCCCAACGTCTCCAAAAGCTCCATAAGATGCTCCAATACCTGATAAGGACTCATGTATGCAAAATGCAACCTAAACAAGGCTAGAATCTAACCTACATGATGAAAATGCATGAAAAGGAAAGGGTGAAACAATGCAATTATGCAAGACATCAACTCCCCCAAACTTGTTCTTTTACTTGTCCACAAGTGAACTTTCTAGAACTCATTGAGAAAGAGGATGTAATGGTGGGAGCTCATAGCCAAAAGAAACACACATAGGACTAGATTTTACTCAAAGTCCAAAAATAGCACACTCTCTTATTGCACTCTAGCTTCTCAAGGCCTATCCATACTCCTATGCCTCTACACAAGTTACAATGCTCATCCATCAACAAGCTCTTTAGACCAACTCTCACATTCATTTATACAACACAAAAGGTGAATACTTGCAAATGGGGACTTGATCTCAATCATTTGGCTTGGTAAGAGTGAAAATGGTCTAATGTGAAGCAAGAGGGGTTT
Source organism: Raphanus raphanistrum subsp. raphanistrum (assembly GCA_019706035.1). Lineage (NCBI taxonomy): Eukaryota > Viridiplantae > Streptophyta > Magnoliopsida > Brassicales > Brassicaceae > Raphanus > Raphanus raphanistrum. Next base: position 27,940,508 of record CM033987.1, on the reverse strand, counting down.
CAAATGCATCTTTCATGGTTACTAACTCTCAAGAAAAGGAGCAAGAACATTATGCAAAATTTATCTAAGAAAAAGAGCAATTCATGCATACAATGACTTGTTCTTATCATTCTACCCTTTTTCTTTTCATCATCCCCAAACCCAAAGATACCACTTTCATCACTCACCCAATGAACACTCTTCTTTTCTTTATCTTAACCAACTAGGGATTTTTTTTTCTTTACTAACTCTTTTTTTTTTCTTTCCCCCATTCTTTTCATGTTTCTTTTCTTTTGACTCTTAAGGGGATTCTATTTATACACTCTAGAGTTTTTTTTTTTTTTTTTATCCCTAGTAGTTTCTTCACTTCCTTCACTTTGCTCTCACACCCCAATCCCAAGATCAAAATCAAGCTTACAAACCCAACAACCATCCTAAGTGCTAGCTCAAATGAGGTCCTAGTGCTAGCCAAAGATAAGAACAAACCATTGTCGCTCCTAATACTCTCAAGATTTTGCACATGACAAGCTTTCACAAAAAGGCCTCACTCAAGAAAATCAATGATGGCTTCAATGAATGGTAAGGGTTAAAGGGTATGGGAGTGCCATTTGGATTAACAAGAGGATAATGAATGAAATAAGATAACCCAAATGTGTATGAGATCCATGACTAAGTATGCAAGTGCCCATATGCAAGAGAGATTAAGTTCATTACATTCAAGTTCAGTTTGGAGTTGGTTTTCAAGAACAATGTCAATATCAAGCAAGCAACACGTTTCAAGAAGAGCTTTCAAGGCTCGAAACATACAAGGCTTTTTCAAGAGGTGCATTATCAATTCAAGCGCGAAGTGGTGTTCTTTCCAAGGCATTTTAAATCATTGCTCCCAATGCAAGTGAAATGCAACCTATATGCTCTAGACTCTCCTAAAAGGTGCAAGTGAATGCAGTCTAAATGAAATGGTTTTTTTTTTTTTTTTTTAATATTTTTTTATGAATATGAATAAGAATGCAATGCATGAGACTCTTAGACACGAAGGCAAACATGATCAAATACATGGTACCTCCCCCAAACTTAATTCACACAGTCTCTGTGTTGTTAAGTCGAAAGAGATACCCAAAAGAAATCTAAATGCAAGAGAAAATGGTATTTACAAGGGAAGAAGTGCGGGTTACCTTCTATGGGTGGTAAGTGGAGTCAGATGGGCCAGCGCCATCATCTGGTGGGAAGTAGGTGTAGTAGCCTCCAGCTGAACTGTAGTCTCCATACCAGTGCTGACTCTGAACCTCCTCAACCTCTATGTCGTCATCTGAAGATGCCAATGATGGAGATTTGTTTCCTGAGGATGAGGGTTCGATGGGAGGGTTCCTGTCTAGGCGCCGCTGCTGTCTCTCAGTGCGGGGGAAGCTGAGGGTAGCAGGATGAGGTGGACGCCGGGGCTGTGGATCGTCCGGGAATTCAAAGTCTGCTCTGCTGCATCCTGCTATACCTCCCCTCGTCAGCACATCAGCCATCTTCCTCAAGATCTTGGATGTGAACTTGGCCTGCTGCTTCACCGTCTGGCTAAGCGCCTTGCACTTGGTCTTTAACTTCTCAATTGTCCTGTCCTGAGCCTTGTTCCATCGCTGCAGCCGGCCTATGTGCTCATGAGCATCACGAAGAGCACCATGTGGAAGAACCCCGCTGTAGGGTGGGAAGGAGTAGCGTGGTTGACCATAGACGGGAGGAGAAGCCGCGTTAGCAGGTCTCTCTGGCTCAGTCTCTCTCGACTCCCTTGGTTGCCAAGGTTGACCTAGTTCAACAACAGGATCGAGAGTCCCGTGTTCCCCAAGGAAGTCTGTCGGAGAAAGGTCAAAGCTGATGACTCCGGGGATGATCAAGCTCGTCAGGTCCATGTTCGGGAGGAGTACCTCAGCTTTCCTTCCGTCCAAGCGATAGTGGTAGACGTAGCTGCCCTGGTACATCCCACTGAAGTAGGTGGCTATCTTCAAGTAGGCTCCATCAATGAGTTTGGGACCAACTCCACCTCTTCCTAAGTTGATGTGCTGAGCCTGTAGGAGAGGTGTGATCATCCCTCCAATCCCTATCTTTGGTTCTTTATCCCCTGTGGTCCAAGCCCAGTCTCTGTAGTGCTCAAGACGACACAAAGAATCCTACCATCCCAAATTTGGCGTAGATGTCTGTGCTGGGGAGTGGTAGCTGTCCCGGGGTAGTGTAGGGACTGATAGCAGGGCAGATAAGGCGGAGATCTTCCTCAGTGACATTACCATGCTGTTTCCGTGGGTAGAAAAGGTGTACAAGCAGTCGGTGGAGGTAGCGCACTGTAGGGTGTCGGATGCAAGAGTTCTTGTCAGCGCCGGTCCTGTGGTTGATTCCAGTAATCAATTCCCACAGCTTCTTCGGGAGGCCGTCGCACCTCGGAAGAGTAGTCTCCTCTGCATCTTGGAAACCCATGACTGTCCCAATGTCTTTGAAGTTCATGTAGTAGACCCTTCCATCGATCTTGAACTTGATTTTCCCCCATCCCTGCCGTACATGTCTAGAGTCGTGGTAGGTGACCTCCAAAGTGGACAAAAACTGGGAAGTGAGCTCCTTGTAGGTGGGATAAGCCATGGTGAGAAGCTTGGGCATTTTCAAATGCCCCAACAGTTCCGCCATATCTGAATCGATGTCTAGTGCCTTCAGTAGCTCAAGATCAGCAAACATCGTTGCCTGCCAGCCCATCCCATTCATCAGGTGATCATACAGCTCTTCCGGAGTTGGAACCTTCCCCCTGTCCCATTCAACAGCCACACCTTTCCCTTTTGTCATCTTTGCCTTCTTCGCAGGTGCAGGCTCCTTGTCTGACTCCTCTTCACCTTCCTCACTCTCCTCATGAGTGGGAGGTGCAATACTCTTTCCTGCTCTCTTCCCTTGTTCAGTCGACTTCCTGCAGCTGAAGTCGTTTCTATTCTCTGCGCTTGCTCAGTGGACTTCCTTGCAACTTGAGTTCGTTGCCTAGTAGTCCTCTCAGTCCCTGTTGCAGCGGTTTCAGCTTCTAGAGACTTCCCTCTTTGTGCCCAATCTTCCGCATCTCTTGCCTCCTTCTCAGCTGTCAACTGTGCCCTTGTTTTCTTACCCATCGGTACCTGAAAAATCCAAAGCTTGAAAAGGAGTAAGCAAAGGAAGTGGAAAGGGACAAAGACTTGGCAAAATGAATATGGAAAAGCAAGTCAACTCAACAAATGAACTCCAATTTAAACTCGAGTTAACTCAATTCAACCATTTAGAAAAGTTAAGCACCAATTCACCAAGCCACAAGCAAGAAAAATCACAATTCTCATCCAAAAAGATAAGAAAAGAAATACAAGATAGTATAACTTCTCTCAATGAAAGCTCTAGGATGAGAAAGTTGCTTGAAACAAGTCTCTACACAACACAACACACCAAACTCAAGCACAAACACCATCACTTTAGTTCAATTTCGAAATCCCCAAATCCATGAACCCTAATTTGGTAAAGTTCAAATTAATCTCAATTCCACCATGAAATCAACAACCCAACTTGATATACATACTTTCCCTAGCCCATTTCATCATAATCAAGCAAGAAAAGGACCAAAATTTGAATTTCAATTTCTAGGGTTCATGGACCTACGAAATTGAGTTTAGAAAGTTCATACCTTGCTCTGGATGAATGTAAATGGCGAGTAGATTATGGGAATGGGGCTACTGGGGCGAAAGTGAGGGTTTAGAAACAAGAATCAGTTGATTTGGTGAAGATTTGAGAAAGTTATGGAGGTTTTGGTGATGAGAGAGTTTGAGAGAGTTTGAGAGTTTGTGAGATGAGAGGAGAGTGGAGAGGGTGAGATCGAGGGTTTAGGGTAGGGAGAGGGTCGACCGGTTCGATTTAAGTGAGTAAAACCGGTTTAATCGAATCGAACCGGGGTTAAAATTAGAAATCACTTACCTGAACCGGACCTGGAGCGACTTGGAGTGGTCGCTGTGAGGGGTCGCTCCAGGCCATTTTTTTTTCTTCTCTCCGTCGCGTGTGAGCCGAGCGACTTGGAGTGGTCGCTCCAGGTTTCCTCATGAGGGTCGCTCCCAGCTGGAGCGACCTAGGCTCGTCGCTCTGATCATGTCGCTCCCAGCCCCTTTTTTCCTCTTCTCCGTCGAGTGTGAGCCGAGCGACTTGGAGTAGTCGCTCCACGTTTCTTCATGAGGGTCGCTCCCAGCTGGAGCGACTGCTCGACCTCGCTCCGTTGTGGTCGCTCTGACGATTGCTCCTTTATGGCTCACACCAAGTCGACCCAAAACCTGCATAGAACTTCACTTCCCATTTTTTTTTATGCAATAAGATGAAAGAAAAAGAAAATGAAAGTACTAATGCAATATTTACAAAGGATATACATGGGACTTCCTCCCAAGTGAGCTTGTTTTGAGTCGCTAGCTTGACTTTGCCTCCCTTGGATTAGGCTGGGGTAGGATCAGAAAGTGGAGTTGAAACTCCATCTTCCTCTGGTGCATCCGCCTTGTAGAGCTTAACCCTCTGCCCATTCACTGTGAAGTAACTTCCATCAGCACTCCATAGAACTATTGCTCCATAAGGTCTGATTTCTTTGACCTTGAATGGACCGGACCATCTTGACTTGAGCTTTCCTGGAAACAACTTCAGCCTAGAGTTGTAGAGAAGGACTTGGTCTCCCTCTCGGAACTCTCTTTTCAGAATGTTCTTGTCATGGAAAGCTTTGGTTTTTTCTTTGTAGATCCTTGAATTTTCAAAAGCATCCATCCTTATCTCATCAAGCTCATGTAGCTGGAAAAGTCTTTTCTCCTTAGCACTTTTGATGTCGAAGTTCAGCAACTTCACTGCCCATAATGCCTTGTACTCAAGCTCCACAGGCAGATGACAGGCTTTCCCATAGACAAGGTTGAAAGGTGTGGTACCCAAAGGTGTCTTGTAGGCTGTCCTATAGGTCCAAAGTGCATCATCAAGCTTATTAGACCAATCCTTCCTCGTGATCCCCACAATCTTCTCCAGAATGGATTTGATCTCTCTGTTAGAGACCTCAACCTGACCACTTGTCTGAGGATGGTAAGGAGTTGCTACCTTATGCTTCACACCATTTTTCCTTAGAAGTCCTTCGAGCAGCTTGTTAATGAAGTGAGAACCCCCATCACTGATCACAACTCTTGGAACTCCAAACCTTGGGAAGATAATACTCTTGAACATGTTGGTCACCACTCTAGCATCATTGGTGGGACTAGCAATAGCTTCCACCCACTTTGAGACATAGTCAACAGCCACAAGAATGTACTTGTTCCCATATGATGAAGGAAATGGTCCCATGAAGTCAATACCCCACACATCAAAGACCTCAACTTCTAGGATAGGATTTTGAGGCATCTCGTTCCTCTTGGTGATGTTTCCTCTTCTTTGGCATGAATCACACTTGGAGACAAAGTCTTGTGTGTCTTTGAACATGTGTGGCCACCAGAATCCAGCTTCTAACACTTTTGCTACAGTCTTAAAAGTAGCAAAGTGGCCTCCATAGGATGATCCATGACATTGTGTGAGGATCCCATCTATCTCTTCATTAGCAACCACTCTCCTATACAGCTGATCCTTGCAGAGAGTGTAGAGATAAGGCTCATCCCAATAGTACCTCTTCACATCTTTGTAGAACTTCTTCTTGGCATAACCCACAAGATTCAAAGGTTCTTTTCCTGTGGCTAGATAGTTCACCAAATCAGCATACCAAGGTTCCTTCTCTTCAGTTGCCTTCACTTCCTCAAGCTTTCTACCAGTGTCACAAACTGCCATTACTGCTCCAATAGCCATGATTTGCTCTTCTGGAAGTCCCTCATCAATAGGTACTCCACATTCCACCTTCAGCCTGGACAAGTGATCAGCTACACCATTCTCAACTCCTGGCTTATCTCTGATCTCCAAATCAAACTCCTGAAGCAACAGGATCCACCTCAAGAGTCTTGGTTTTGCATCTTTCTTGGCTAGAAGATGTCTCAAAGCAGCATGATCAGTGTAGACAATAACCTTAGATCCCACCAAGTAGCTTCTGAACTTCTCAAAGGCAAAGACAATGGCTAGCATTTCCTTTTCTGTGGTGGCATACTTCATTTGAGCTTCATTCATGGTCTGGCTTGCATAGTAGATCACATGAGTTTTTCCATTCTTCTTCTGCCCTAGTACAGCTCCCACAGCATAATCACTAGCATCACACATGATCTCAAAGGGGAGATCCCAATCAGGTGGTTGGACTATGGGGGTACTGATGAGTTCATTTTTCAGCTTCTTGAAGGCCTCAAGACACTCTACTTCAAAGCTGAAAGTGGCTTCCTTACAAAGCAACCTGGTCAATGGTCTAGTGATCATGGAGAAGTCTTTGATGAACCTCCTGTAGAAACCAGCATGTCCAAGAAAACTTCTGATATCTTTCACTGTCTTAGGTGGAGGCAAACTGACCATAACCTCAATCTTAGCCTTGTCCACTTCAATTCCCTTCTCTGAAATCTTGTGCCCAAGCACAATCCCTTCTTTGACCATGAAGTGGCACTTCTCCCAGTTCAGCACAAGGTTGGTGTCTTCACATCTCTGTAGGACCCTGCACAAATTTGACAAACAAGCAGAGAACGAAGATCCATAGACAGAGAAATCATCCATAAATACCTCCACAACATCCTCAATAAGATCAGAGAAAATTGACATCATGCACCTTTGGAAGGTGGCTGGAGCATTACATAGTCCAAATGGCATTCTTCGATATGCGAAGGTACCATAAGGACATGTGAATGTCGTTTTCTCTTGATCATTTGGATGTATGGGGATTTGGAAGAAACCTGAATACCCATCAAGAAAACAATAGAATGGATGATTAACAAGTCTCTCAAGCATCTGATCAATAAATGGCAATGGAAAATGATCTTTTCGAGATGCAGAGTTCAGTTTTCTGTAATCAATACACATTCTATGACCTGTGACAGTTCTTGTTGGTATCAATTCATCTTTGTCGTTTTTAATCACAGTGATTCCACCTTTCTTTGGGACAACATGCACAGGAGATACCCATTTTGAATCGGAGATAGGGTAAATAACCCCAGCATCTAAGAGCTTAAGAATCTCCTTCTTTACAACATCCTTCAGGTTAGGATTTAACCTTCTTTGATGCTCGATAGAAGTCATTGATTCATCCTCTAGATGTATCCTATGCATGCACAGAGATGGTGAAATTCCTTTGATGTCATCAAGTGAGTAACCTATTGCTTTTCTAAACCTTTTAAGTGTTTTCAAAAGTTCAGACAATTCAGTTTCAGTAAGTTCACTACTCAAAATGACAGGATAGGTTTCATTGGGACCAAGAAATGCATACCTTACACCATGGGGAAGAGGTTTTAGTTCCACCTTAGGCGTCTTGAGCTCACTCCAGTCATCTTGCTGGATGTCTTCATGTTGAGTGACTGCAGCCTCTTGATGAACCTTCTGTGGCAACTCCTCAAACTGATCCTTGCCATTAAATCCCTTGTGTGAATCCAGCATCAGTCCATATGCAGTACTAGCTAGGTTCTCAACCACTTCATCATCTCTCTCAATGGTCAGGGCATGCTGTAAAGGATCCTCTATTGATAGCTCTTCAAGGAGCTCATCAGCAAGAGCATCCATCTCATCTATGTAGAAGATTTGTGCCTGCATGACTGGTTTCTTCATCACCTCCTTGATGTCAAAATGGAGAATGTTCCCTTTACCCAAATGGAGATCGATCTTGCCTTCTTTCACATTAACAATAGCTCCTGCTGTGGCTAAGAAAGGTCTACCAAGGATCAAGGGATCTTGAGCTTCTTCACCCATCTCAAGCACCACAAAGTCTGTAGGGATCTCACAATTTCCTACCATCACTGGAAGGTCCTCTAAGATACCAACAGGATACTTCACCGAACGATCAGCTAACACCAGAGAGAGTCTACACTTCTTGTACTGAGTGAAATCAAGCTTCTTAGCAACAGACAAAGGCATCAAGCTCACACTAGCTCCCAAATCACAGAGACATTTCTCAAACATCATGGGTCCAAGAGCACAAGGCAGTGTAAAGCATCCTGGATCCTCTAGCTTCTTTGGAACATCAAGTCTCTGAATTATGGCATTGCACTCATGAGTGAGAATCATCATACCTTCCATCTCTTTCTTCTTTGATGCTACGACATCTTTCAGGAACTTGCTGTACTGAGGGACCAGCATGAAAGCATCAATGATTGGCATTGTGATCTGAACTTCACTCATCTGCTTCTCAAACAGAGCTTTGTACTTCTCCAGCAACTGCTTCTTAAACCTACCAGGGAATGGAAGTTTGGGTTCATAAGGAGGAGGGACAAAAGCATTCTCCTTTGCTGGGGGAATAACTTCACCATCCTTTACAGTCTTCTTCTCCTCTCCAACCTTGCCTTTACCCTTAGCTTCCACAATCTTCTCCAAGACCTCATCATTAGTCTTCTCATCAACAATAACCACCTCATCATCTATGTTGATGGCTACCCCCTCACCTAGTTTCTCAGCATCCTTGGTGAGAGTTCTAGGAGGTAACTCCTTACCACTCCTAAGTGTGATAGCTTTGGCATCCTTGGGATTCTGCTCAGGTTTTCCAGGTAGAGAGCCTTGTTGGCGATTTTGCTGAGTGTTCATGGAAGCAAATTGGTTCTCCAAAGCTCTGAACTTGTTGTTGAGATCATTGTAGCTCCCATCAATCTTGTTGTGAAGGTTTTTCAGCTCATAACTAACATGCTTCTCACTTCTAGTCTGTGACTCCAAGATTTTTTTCAGAAGTGCATCAGTGCTGCTCTCTTGGGGTGTAGATCTAGATGGAGCAGGCTGCTGTTGAGAAGAGGGCTGCCCTTGGTTGGAAAAACCAGGAGGAGGGTTTTGCTTTTGCTGATAGCCACCTTGCTGGTTGTTCCTAGGCTGATATCCATTCTGCTGGTTGTTAGAATAAGGTCTCTGCTGGTAGTTGTTGTACTGAAAGTTTGGCTCCTTCTTGTACCAAGTACCATTGTTGTTGATAAAACACAGCTCTTCCTGACCTTCCAGACCATCAACCTCATTGACAGCAGCTGGTATCTCGTGCTGTGGGTTACCAACAAAGTTCATCTGAGCTTGAGAAGCTTTATCAGCAATGAGGATGTCAATCTTGTCCTGCAAAGCCTTTATCTCTTTTCTTGTCTGCTTGTCTGCGGACCTATCAGCTCTGTCATGATCCCCACTGTAGACAGCATCACTCTTGACCATGTTTTCAACAAGTTTCCCTGCCTCTTCTTCTGTTCTGTCTAAGAAGTTCCCATTACTTGCAGTATCCAATCTTGCTCTGTACTCAGGTAAGGCCCCTCTATAGAATGTGCTAAGAAAACTTCCCTTGTTGAAACCGTGGTGTGGGCATTGAGCTAGGTAGCCATTGAACCTTTCCCATGCTTCACTGAATCCTTCCAAGTTCTTCTGCTTGAATCCGGAAATCTCATTCCTGTAGTCAGCTGTCTTGGAAGTAGAGAAAAATTTCTCTAGGAAAGCTTTCTTGCAGTCATCCCAAGTGGTGATGGAGCTCCTTGGCAGAGACTTCTCCCACTGACGTGCCTTGTCCCCCAAAGAAAAAGGGAAAAGCTTGAGCTTGAAAGCATCCTCTGATACACCATTGGTTTTGGATAGACCACAATATCTATCAAAACTGTCCAAGTGGTCGAATGGGTTCTCTGCAGCCAGGCCATGAAACTTGTTGTTCTCAATCTGGTTCAGCAACCCTGACTTGATCTCAAAGTTGTTTGCTGCCACAGCTGGTGCTCTGATTCCTAACAGGTGGCCATGGTTAGTTGGGCGGTCATAGGCACCAATAGGTCGAGCTGGTGGGGCGTTTTCGCCGCCATTCGCTTGTGGGTCAGCCATTTCAATGTTCGGATCCTGTATGTGAGCCTGTTGCTCCTCTTCTCTCCTTTTTCTAGCACACTCCCTCTCTAAAGCTCGGATGTCTGCTGCTCGTGGAACTAGGTTTGTTGGACCCCTGCTCCTCAAGTTCATACACCTGCAGATCAAAAGGGAATCGAAAAAGGAGAATCAGTAATCAGCAAAGTGAAAATGATTTAGTCTCAAGCAAGCTACTAAATCTCAATGTTCAAATCTACTCAGAATTTGGCAACGGCGCCAATTTGATGTTAAGAGTTTTGAGGCTCCTAAGTCAAATGATAGTAAAATGGAAGTAAAATGTCGAACCAGTTCTGAGGGATTTCAAGCACTAAGAACGCAAGCACTTACTTAATCTAAATGCAACAATGATTTAAAATGATTTCAGTAACAATGACTAATTATGATGACAAGAACTAACTAAGGCGCAGTAAATGAATGACTTTCTTAAATATGATAAAAGAGAACTCATGGGCATAGGAATATGATTTCGGGTGATCAAGTATCAAACAAGGATGACAAATGATGAATCAAACAAATGACCTTAAGCCTAAACACGATCCTAAGCAAGCTCTATATCTAGATGAATGCTCATTTGCTAACACATCTCAAACATCAAATCTCTTTGGCTGAATGATATGAAAGCAATCAGTAAGAACAGGTTTATTAGCTATCCTAACACTCTTAACAACAAATATTTTTGGCAAGATGCATTAAGAGCCTAGCAGTGTTGTCTCAGACATTTCAACAAACACATTTTGGGTGGGAAATGTCTAGAGATCAACTTTCGAATGATCAGATCGAAAGAGGCAATAAGAACACTCTACTAGCAAGGCTTGAGATTGATCTACACTAAAAACATCCTTGATCTAACCTAATCACCCTAGTCTCCCTAACCCATGAATTCAAAAGGGAACTACTCACTAATCTTCATGTTAAACCTTAAACCCATACTGGATTTCAGATTAAACATGTAGATGAACACAGGAAATCAATAAGAAATCAATAACAAGAGAACAATGAATCCAAAAGATGAACTTTCCAAGAGTATTTTGTGGTTTTCTCTTCAACAAAAGATAATCCGCCCAAAAAGTGGCTACAATACCTCTTAAACTTAGGTTTTCAGAGTGCCAAAACGACATAAGTAATTGCAAATAGATCCTTGAATTAAAAAGAAATTGCAAATAAGAAACACGCAGCGACCTCCGCAGGTCGCTCCAGCACGTCGCTCTGGCCCTTGGGAGCGACCTCGGATGGTCGCTGCGAGGGGTCGCTCCGGGGTATTTTCTTCTTCTTCGAGTCGTGTAAAGCCGAGCGACTTGGAGTGGTCGCTCTAGCTTTGGTCGTCAAGGTCGCTCCGGCTGGAGCGAGGTCTCACAGCGACCTCTGCAGGTCGCTCCAGCCTCTTCTCGTCCAATCATCTTCCTTTTCACACCTTTTGAGCTCCAAATGCATCCCAACGTCTCCAAAAGCTCCATAAGATGCTCCAATACCTGATAAGGACTCATGTATGCAAAATGCAACCTAAACAAGGCTAGAATCTAACCTACATGATGAAAATGCATGAAAAGGAAAGGGTGAAACAATGCAATTATGCAAGACATCAGCAGGAAGTCTACAATTTCATAATGAAGTCTACGCCAGAGGTCTACTTCGAAATGAAGTCTACATATCGGCAATGATGTCTACCTACCTTAGAGTTGACTAACCGGAAGCAGAGATGGATTAGAGAAGATCCGCCCTTAGAGAAATGGATCTGAGACTGGCCGACACAGATCTGAAACAAAAGAAACTAAAAAATTAGTAAACAAACTAAGAGACTAGTTGTTAAACGCGAGAAGACAGAGAGAGATGAAGTACCGTCCGTGAGACTGACCGGACGAGAAGAACCGTTCGTTGGAAGTCGCCGGCGCAGATCTGGAAAAGAAAAAAGTAAAGGAGGTTTAGAGGAGAGGTTGCTAGCGATGGAGCGGTCGAAGCAGAGAGATAAAGAGATAATTAACTCACTGAGCCGACAGTGGTGGAGACGTGGTGGCCGACGGAGACTACTTTAAGCGGCGGAGACGTGGTGGCTAGAGTTCACCGGAAATCGCCATTAGAGAGACAAACAGCGTGGATTAGGGTTTTTTACCCGACAAGCTTGAGAAAGAGTATTTATATGCTGGGTAACTTTTCTGGTTAGGTTAGAAAAGGTTTGGTTTACGGTTTACTTCGTTTAGGTTAATTATTTTGGTTAAATCCGGTTAAGTTAAATTTTGTGTGTAGACTTCTTCGTATGTCTACAACGATTTTTGTCTGGTTTTTTTAAAAATATTTAAAATTACCAATTTTTTAATAATTTTAATTAGACTGAAAAAGACGTCTACAGATTTATAGACTTTACTGTAGGTCTACGAAACCCTAAACCACAAATCTCAAACCCTAAATAGTTTGCTTGATACTCAAAAAGTCTATCAAATATCAAAATTACACAAAATATAAACTCCTAAACATTAATAAACAGATTTAAGTCAATAAAACCAAAAAAATTAAAATCTAAAGTCTAATTCTAAAAATCTACCACTAAAAGACCTATCATGTTATAACATTTTGTTTCTAAACTATGAACAATGTTTATATCATAGATACCAATTTAGTATATATTCTTTAAAATTGTTCAGTTATATAAAATTTTAATATATTTACTTCATACTATCCATTATATTGATGATTAGTTAAAATGTATCACAATAATTATTTTTAGACAATTTTAAAACAAAATATTAGATAAAATTTTGGTGTAGACTACACATCAAGTCTACAATTTAGACTTCGCTGGAGGTCTAAAAATATGTAGACTTCCTTCTTCTACATGTAGACTTCCAAAAAGATAGAAACGTAAATACCCCTCCGTTTTTTTGTTTGTTCATAAGGACTAAATGGTATTTTTCATCTTCCATTTAGGTTGGTTCTGCATTTGACTGAAATTGGGGTACACTAATGCATTTGACTTCAATTTTTAGGTTGTTTTTGACAATTCTCCCATTTTTTCCCTTCATACACCACTCTCCAATAAATTTAACAGTAAACATATAATTTCTCGATATTAGTAACCCTATTTATAATAAAGATGCTATCTACCCAAATGAACTTGTCTCATAAAAAATGAGAAATATTTTTGAGGTAGCGTGAGAAGAAATTCTAAAAGAGGTATGAAGCTTGAATGACAAGAAATGCTAACACTTAGAAATTGATAAGAGACTCGAGATTCAAGAACGTAAAACACGCGCGCTGCTCCTTAACTCCTCATATATGATCATTTGATATAAGAATGATCACACTTTCTGCAATCAACACACATAACTGAACTAGAATCCATTTATAAATGATTGTTTTAATATGTTATATCAAATTTTTAAATAATTGTTTGAACTTGTTACAAATATAAGGTTGCGAAAGATTTTAGTCTGTGAGTGAGCATGGTATACTTGTAGGTGATTTGAACTGATATTGTTTTAGTGTTTTATTCTGATGAATATAATTTCTAAATCCGGGCTAATAGAACATATATGTTCTTTGGTGCACTGAAAAAAAAGATTTTTGAAAGTGGATTTCCATTTTCCATTATCTAACTTTGGTGGAGCTTCCACACAAAAGAATCCAACACTCTCCATCATTTACACTACTGATATTGGACATCTGATTATGCTTTGTTTTCTAGATTTTTTCTCTTTTGAACTTGACATATCTCTCTATCTTTTGACTTTATCCCTTACGTATTGTTCAGCCTGTACTGCATGAGATTCTAATTGTAACTTTAATCAAATCTTCACCCATTATCCAAAAAGATAAAAAAGTAATCAAATCCCACATAAAAGTTTGCATTTTCCCCAAGTTTTCAAAGCATACCCACGATCCAGCTTATCATTTTTTTTTTGTTGCTTAAGACACACTTGTTCTTCCCTTTTAGTTTCTTTTTATTATATTACCCTCTTGCTTGTTCATTTAGCCTTTCTTTCAGCTAAATGTTTTCTTAGTTAACTAATCTTTTTGTTTTTAAAAGGATGATATTGGTTTGGGTTTTGGCATCTCTGCCACACATTCCTTGCCAACCTTGTCTTCTATGGTTAAGGTAAAGCTTTTACTCCTCGTAGCACTTGTTTTCAGTTCTGGTCAAATCTACTTTCTTTGCTTATCTTACATCTTCTCTTCGCCATAACAAGTTTGTAGTTTTATCCTTTGTTACTTGTTGGCTCACAAACTATATATCATTTTGGGGCTACTTGCTGGTTTGTCTATCAACCTTGGTGTTTCAGGAACTGAGAAAACCAAAATGTCTTGGGTTTTGGTTCTGTTGAGCTTCATAGTTCTTAATAGTGATGTGATCATTTCAGAGGGAGCTTCAAGGCCTCATGTTTTCAATGTTGGAGCAATCTTCGGTTTAACCACTTTACATGGTAAAGTTGCAAATATAGCCATGAAAGCTGCAGAGGACGATGTGAACTCCGACCCCAGCTTCCTAGGTGGATCGAAGTTGCGTATATTAATGAATGATGTTAAGCGCAGCGGATTTCTCAGCATCGTGGGAGGTAAATTTTTATTTTTTTTAATTTTATTGTATTAGTTGAAAGTTATTTTTAATATATATTTGCTTTTGTGTTTAATGATTAAAATTTAGGGGTAGCATTTAAGAGATTAAATTAGGATAAATATTTAGGAATTGGAATACAATTTAGTCATTTATATTTTAATTAATTCTATTCTGGAGATTTTTTTTTCCGTTTATACTGTTTTTGTATGACTCTTACTTATCCTTGTGTTGGTTTTTAATATGACAGCGTTGAAATTCATGGAGACTGATGCTGTGGCTATAATTGGTCCTCAGACATCGATAATGGCTCATGTTCTGTCTTACATTGCAAATGAGCTTAAAGTACCTATGTTGTCATTCACAGCTCTAGACCCTAGTCTCTCGCCGCTCCAGTTCCCTTTCTTTGTCCAAACAGCACCTAGCGACCTCTTTCTGATGCGTGCCATTGCTGAAATGATCACTTACTACGGTTGGTCAGACGTGGTTGCATTGTACAACGATGATGACAACAGCAGAAACGGTGTAACATCTTTAGGCGACGAGCTAGAAGGAAGACGCTGCAAGATCTCTTACAAGGCGGTGCTCCCTCTGGATGTTGTGATCACGAGTCCACGTGAGATCATAGATGAGTTAACCAAGATTCAAAGGATGGAGTCTCGTGTGATCATTGTGCACACGTTCCCTAAAACAGGTAAAATGATCTTTGAGGAAGCCAAGAAGCTTGGCATGATGGAGCAAGGCTATGTCTGGATAGCTACGACATGGCTGACTTCTCTGTTGGATTCATATAACCCTTTACCTCCCAAGAAGATAAAAGCCATTAGAGGAGTGCTCACTCTTCGTATCCACACTCCAGAATCAAGAAAGAGAAGAGACTTTGTGGCAAGGTGGAACAAGTTGAGTAATGGAACTGTGGGGTTAAACGTTTATGGACTCTATGCATATGACACTGTTTGGATCATTGCTAGAGCTATTAAGAGTCTTCTGGATAGTGGAGCTAACATCTCCTTCTCTAAAGACTCCAAGCTAACAAGCTTGAAGGGTGGAACACTGAATCTAGCTGCATTGAGCATATTTGATCAAGGACCACAGTTTCTTGAATATATTGTGAAGACAAAGATGTCTGGCGTCACAGGTCCAGTACAGTTTCTTCAAGACAGATCAATGTTTCAGCCTGCTTATGACATTATAAACATGGTCGGTGACGGGTTTAGGCAGATAGGTTACTGGTCTAACCATTCTGGTCTCTCTGTTATACCTCCTGAGTCACTATACAGCAAGCCTTCAAACCGCTCTAGCTCAAACCAACATTTATACAATGTGACTTGGCCTGGTGGGACGTCTGAGACCCCTCGTGGATGGGTGTTCCCTAACAACGGGAGGAGATTGAGAATCGGTGTACCTAATAGAGCAAGCTTTAAGGACTTTGTTTCAAGTATTAATGGAAGCAACAATGTGAAAGGGCACTCCATTGATGTCTTTGAAGCCGCAATAAAACTGCTTCCTTATCCGGTTCCTCATGAGTTTGTCCTTTATGGAGATGGTCTCAAGAACCCAAACTACAATGAACTTGTCAACAAAGTCTCTACAGGGGTGAGTAAAAGGGATCAAGAGATCATAAACAAAGCCTTATCTAGAATTCTAGATAACAGACTGTAACAGTGTTGAGTTTTTTTTTTCTTCATGTTTTGGCTTTCAGGTGTTTGATGCTGTGGTAGGTGACATAGCCATTGTTAAGAGACGAATAAAGATTGTAGACTTCACTCAGCCATACATAGAGTCAGGGCTTGTAGTGGTTGCTGCTGTCACAAAGCTAAATGATACTCCTTGGGCGTTCTTAAGACCTTTTACTCTTCCTATGTGGGCTGTAACAGCAGCTTTTTTCCTCATCATTGGATCAGTAATATGGGTTCTTGAACATAGGATCAACGATGAGTTCCGTGGATCGCCAAGGAGTCAAGTTGTGACAATACTCTGGTTAGTAAACAGTCACTGAAGCTGCACTATTCCTATATGTTTGGTGTATAACATACCCTATTCTCATGCAGGTTCACCATGTCGACGATGTTTTTCTCCCACAGTAAGTTCATATTGTAACTGCAGCTAGTTATTAGAGTACCTATATAGAGTTTCCTAGGGATGGGAATCTGAGCATCGATTAAGTTCGGGTCCAATATTTTAGATACTGGAAATTTCGGATATTGGGTATTTTGGATCTAGGAAAATTGGTTCTGATGTGATAATTTAGAAGTCCAGATTGGATTTGGTTCGGTATTTCAGGATATTTTAAAGATACCTAAAATAATTAAAAATATCTGCATTATCCAAAATTAACTAATATATTTAAAATTTTAATTGTAGTTTTAATTATTTGAATTATAATTAAGATTAATATAATTAATATTTTAAATATATATTTACATTAAAATTCAGATATGGATAATTTTCTTAGAACATGTTTATCGGGTGTTTTGTGCGTATCTTGAGGGAGGAGAGATGGAGGGAAACCCATGAGATTGTCAAAAAAACCCAAGAAAAAAAATCGCCTGAAGAAAAGACGAAATCAGTTGATTTTTTTCTTGATCATGGGCCCCACTGATACGTGGCGGCTCATGATTAGTTCAATTTAAAAAAAAAAACCGGATAAAAAGAAAAAAAAGAAAGAAAAAACCCTATTTGGGGTTCTGCTATAAACATACTCTTAGGCTTAGAGTCTCCTAACAACTAGAGATGTTCAAACTTGCAGGAGAGAATACAGTGAGCACACTCGGTCGTGTTGTGTTGCTCATATGGCTTTTTGTGGTTCTGATCATCACCTCAAGCTACACAGCTAGTCTTACATCTATTCTTACAGTGCAACAGCTTAACTCACCGATCAAAGGGGTAGACACACTCATCAGCAGCAGCGAACGTGTTGGATTTCAGGTAGGTTCTTACGCTGAAAACTACATGGTTGATGAGCTTAACATCGCCAGGTCCAGACTTGTGGCACTTGGCTCTCCAAAAGAGTTCGCTACAGCTCTTCAAAACGGAACCGTGTCTGCTATTGTTGATGAACGTCCCTACATTGATCTCTTCCTCTCTGAGTTCTGTGGGTTTGACATCAGAGGCCAAGCGTTCACCAGGAGTGGCTGGGGATTTGTAAGTAACCCTTCTCTTGAAGTCTCTCTAAGCATTGTCTGGAAATGAATCTTGATCATCTTGTTTTGTCTGAAGGCATTCCCAAGAGACTCTCCGTTAGCAGTTGATATGTCAACAGCGATCTTAAGCCTGTCTGAAACAGGAGAGCTTAAAAAGATACGTGAAAAGTGGCTTTCGAAATCTAACTGTAGTAACCTGAATGGTTCACACTCAGATTATGATCAAGAAGAGCTTGGTCTTCATAGCTTCTGGGGGTTATTCCTTATGTGTGGGGTTGCTTGTTTCGTCGCTCTCCTTATTTACTTCTTCAAGATAGTTCGAGACTTTTGCAACGACCACAAGCCTGAGGAAGAAGCTATAGTACATTCGCCAGAAGGCTCGCATTCTAACACATTGCAGACGTTTCTTGCTTACTTTGACGAGAAGGAAGACAAAACCAAGAGAAGGTTGAAGCGTAAACGGAACCACGATCTCTCTGTAAAGTTTTCTAGACCAGTGTGACAGATCTAATCATTACTCAACTCAAGCTATCTTCTTCAGGCATAAAAACATACTTCAGAAGTATAGTAGTAAGAAAAGGAGATTTTGATTATGTGATTCTTCAAAACATATGACTTGGAGTATACGGAACATAATTGACGCAAGAAGTTAGAAAAAATTGATGCATACATAAACTTGTAACTTGTACGACAAAGCTCAAGTTGTGTTAATTTGGCAGCTCTTTTTTATTTTAGTTTTCGGTTTGTATTGGTTTCTGTTGACAAACTGCAAAAACTTGAAAGTTTATTCTCAGAAACTGAACTGAAATTATTTTGACTTGTTTTCATTTTTTTCTCCAACAAATTGGTAATATAAACTGAACCAACTTATACCTATTATAACCGGAATTACTTTCAAAAGTCGGTCAGATTAAACCGACACTGATGCATAAACCGAGGCCAGCCAAATTAACGGGACTATTCTAAATATACCGGTTGGGTTTAGCTTTTCTAGGTTAGTGATTACTGATTAGTCTAACTACTCTGAAAAAATAGATTCAAATGAAAACAAACTAAACTTATTTGTTTATAGAAAGTACAAAGAAACACATACATCGAAAGACATACCCAACGATGAGCAAACATTACATGATTGACGGACGGGTACTATGGTACACCATTTATTTATTCCGTGACACACTCCAAAGGTGTTCATTATTATTCATAAAAGCAAAACACCCATTTTATTATAGCATATAATTAAGACTTGGGCTTCCATAAGAACCATTTAGTTGACACCATTGACGTCTTTGAGTGGAACTTCACCTAAAATGGAGTGGCGGTCACAAAAGCTCTTCAATCTTCCAAATGCATCCTCCAAAGTTGAAGTATCCATGTCAATAGAGTGCCTCGCCCAGTTACTCAGACTAAATGCAATCCCTAAACCAAACCAGCACACATCATATAAGTTGTTTTGTTAAAATTATCACACAAAAATGATATATTTGTCTTCACTGGTAGACAGGGTAGGTCCTGGACATAAGTAAGTAAAATATTCGATTATGACCCCCCATAATTGAAAAATAATGTAGATAAACATAAGCTCTTAAATTTGTGAATATATTTTTTTTCCTAAAACACTTATTAAATTGCCTATAGCCTTCTATCCCAACATTTTAGACTGGTCATGTTGGTAAACCGCTAAGCCTCTTGGACAAAAGTAATGGTATATTGATTACTACCTGGTAAAACGACGAGGTTTTCCTCGGTAGCAAGCTTTTCACAAAAGTCTTCATCATCTTTAATGTCCACAAAGGATGATAAGTTCAGCTCAGTCTGCGAATAGAAAAGAAACAAGAATTATTTCAAAACAATTATAAAAAGAAGGTTAGAAGTTATAGAGATAAATAGAAATGATAGAATACCCATAAGAAGGTGCATGCTTCAGGTTTCATGTAGCAGTTGAGGGAAGGTATGCCCTTGAGCTTAGAATATGCAAAATCAGCTTTATCTTTCAGAAAGCTCTGCCTCTTATCGAAGAACTCTTTAGGAGTATCCTTCAAGATGGTGGGAATAGCCGCCTACATGATTAAAAAAAAAGCCGCCTACATGATTAAAAAACCGCTATATAATTTGACAATAATTGAAATCGTAACATTTTATTTTATCTGAGGTTACAATAAACGTCCGAACTCCGAAATAGAAAGCTCGTACCTGGATAACAGTTGCTGGTTTAGAATCAATCTCTAGGAACTGTTTTGCAGCATCAAAAACCTGTATATATATAACAATATTAGGCCACAATGTTACTAAAAGTGAACGTTTCTAACTCTTTTTTTGAAAAAAGGGGTTTATTATCATAGATTATCAAACGTTTCTAACTCTTAATATTTCAACATAGTATAAAGTGAATAATGATACATATGATTCATATATATGCTTAAAGAGTGATCGAGAAAAATAGACCGGACATTTTTGGATTTAAAGACGCCATCTAGATCGTGCAGCGCGACCCAGCCAGTTCGCCATCCGGGGACACTCCATCCCTTTGATAAGGACCCGAGTGTAATAACCGGTACAATGGACGAAAACTTCCCCATGGGAACAAAAGGATTACTCCCAAACACCGTCCATCGAAAAACTTCGTCAGAAACAACCATTATCCCGAGTTCTCGAGCCAAGAGAGCGATCTAAGACTCATTAATATACACACGGTCAAAGATTATAATTTAAGGCCATGCATGTGAATACTTTTTTCTTTTTCTTTTGCAACTGATTTTAAGACATGTGAATACTTGTATAGCTAAGTAAAGTATATCTGTATATGTACAATATATACCTGCTCTAGATGATGTCCAGAGTAGGTGTTCCCGTTGGGATTGTGCGGATTGATTATAAATATCGCAAATGTGTTCTCATTCACTGCCGCTCGGACGCTGTCTAGGTCAATCTCATAGTCCTTTTCGCGGAGGAACTCGTAATTGCGGACCTCGAGGTTCTCGTAGATGGAACGGACTACGTCCCATGGGAAGCCTGGCTTGGGAAGCAAAACGTTGGCATTTGGTTTAGCCAAGATATTAACCGCAAGTTCGATGGCTTGTTTGCATCCGACAGTCATAAAAACGTCATCAGCTGACAGTTTATTTGGAAGATCTCTGCTTAGGTAGTCTGCTACGGCACTGAGAATATCAAAAAATATGGGACACTTTTGTCAAAAAGGCCTAAATTTGATAAAAAAAGACACTACTTTAATTATATGTTTATATATTACCATTTGGCCTTCGGAAAGCCAATACTGGGAGCATATGCGTTTCCAGTGCCGCATAGGACGGCTTTAACGACAGCCTTTTCAGCGGTATGACTAGTCTCGGCGGTTTCACCTCGAGGAGGCAAAATGGGCTTTCCGTTAGGATTGCACCGAGCAAACAGTTTAGATGTGTAAGTGCCTAGCGAGGCAGCTGAGGCGGCCTTGGCCGCATCACTGCCGCTGAACTGCCAGTTAACGTTTCTGTCAGTTGCCATTTTTCTTACTCTTTTATTTTCTTTTAATTAGATTATTGTTTTTGGTGATTAGTCTCATCGCTACGAGTGAGTTTATATAGTAGAAGTTTTCAAAATTTTCAACGTTTTTCTGTAAACATGAGATTAACGGGTTTATTAAAATGAATAGAGAGAGAGAGAAAAAACAAATAGTAAATAACGTATATCGAGTTTCTACTTGTTCGAACGTAAGTTTCGTTCAATCTTAGTTGTTTTTGTAATTATTGTTATATATAGGAGTTATTACAAAAGATACAAGCTTTTTTTTTTTTTCAACAACACAAAAGATACAAGCTACAAGCTACAATTTCGTCATCCAGAAACCATAGTCATATGAAGGTTTATGTGTTTTTGTTGATCAACATATAGTTAAACTTATTTATGCAAAATCATAATTTGATTTCCAAATCTTTATATATATAAGAAAAGAAAATTCATCTATCAGCAGTAATGATATTCATAACTAAATAACTAATATGTTCAAGTTGATCTTGTAATTTCTGAGATTAATATCATGCAAACTTATATTTGTTTTTGTTAAAATGCAAACTTATATTTGGTAACATGTGAGACTGTATTCACCTTTTTAAATATCAGCATACTATTGTATCTAGTCAGTGATTATCATCAGTTGTAAGCTGGAACATCCACCGCCAACAGTCAAGTGATAAAGATATAATCATGGCGTTAAACCTGACCGCCAAATCAATACAACTATAACACTCATTCCCAAGGTCATTGATTAAATTTATGGTTCTCAATCATTCTTGCATAGTTAAATTAAATTTATACTCCTTCCATTTCATAATAGATAATGTTTTAAAAAGTTTTGTTATTTCAAAATAAATAAATAAATAATGTTATTTTTAATTTTATTGAAAACTATTGTAACCAATTAGATGTTGATGTAACTTTATTGGACCGACATGTGGGCTGGAAACGTAAACTCAAACATATGACTAGTTTGGATCCACTTCTGTGGAGATCAGGATACCTCTGTATAATCCAAGAAAAATTGTTACAGTCATTTTTATAATTGGTTAGAATAAATTTTAAATTATATTTTTAAAACTACCTTTTAGGAAAAGATAAATTTCTTAATATTTATGAAATGAGTCAAAACTTCATGTATTATAAAACACAAGGAATAGTTGTCATGGCTAAGTTTGGCATTGTCCCAACACGTCTTCCTGATCTTGGTGTCCGAATCAAGGTTGCATGCAAAAGGGATTTGGTATTCTCGGCAATAAAATGGAATAATAAGAACATGTGCTATAATTCTTTCTCTTATTTTTTTTTGTTCAGAAAACATCTTTTATATACTAAATTGCAAGTCACCTTACCATTCAAATTTTGACATGTAATTTTCACAAAAAAAATAAAAACAAAAATAAAACATTTGAAAAAACTTTCATGTCGATCTCAATTTCTCAGCAATTCTAAATATCTAACTACTTAATTAATCAAAATATCTTATACCCACCACGTTCATAATTAACTGTATGAATATCAAATGTTTTTCTCTTTAATTTTTTACTATATATTTACTTATTTGACTAATCAAAATGGAACATATGCAATTTGCTTAAAAAATATCAATTAGTGTCAAGATAATGCTTAAAACTGAACCAATCAGATAGTAAACAAAACAACTGTTAGCAAAATTTGGCCCTAACAAAAATACTTAAGAAAATAAAATATGAAAATTTAATACAATTTAACATATTTAGCTTTTAAAAGATTTGTTAGAATTTTTAAAATATATATTTATATTTAAAATGAAAAGATATCAAAAGATATTATGATTAAAGTATATTATATATATATTATTAATCTTAATAAAATATATTTAATAAAAATTAAAGGATGGTACAAATTAAAAGAATTGCATATGAAAGAAATCATGAATCTGTTTTAATATATAAGATATAAGAACCGTGTTAATTAACTCATTCAAATGTAACAAATATTAAATTTCAAATAGCAATATTAAATTATGAAATTTACTTTAAACAAAGGGTATTCCAGCAATATCAGTACTAAACTAAATAACAAAATAGACAAATGACTGAAAAACGTGAACACTTATGTGAAACAAAAAAAGAAGTCTATAGCAGAACAGTTTTTAAAATGTGAGAGCATGAACGCAAATAAAACAAAAAAATAGTAGAATCATGTTTTAAAATGTATAACATGCATTCAAAACAAATGTATGCATAGCTTTTTTGGGGAGTAATTTTGGTTTATGAAGTAAGTCTGAAATAGAAGTAAATAAAAATAATTTCTGAAATGAAAGGCAAATTTTCAAAGTAAAGTACTAAATAGAGATCCATATAAACTGAAAACATATTTAAACATATGGGGTTCATATTCGATGTCAACTCCATAATGAAGTAAATATTTATTCAAAAAAGTAATTAACCATTTTGATTAAAAATGGTTAATCACTGACGTAAATGTTATTTAGTGCCAATTCAAATAAAATATATAGAGCCCTTAAACAAAATTTCAGACTACAAAAATAAGAAGAATAATCAAAGTTAAGAGGAATTACACATACTTAAATTTTATATTTATTTATTTGATTTGATTCTTGTAAAAATTCAGAGTTGTCAATACTAAAATAATTTTCCTTCATTTAAAAAATATTTATTTTAAGGGGCCATTTAATAATTTATGTAGTTTTCAAATTATTCACAATATTATAAAAAGCTATAGCTCTATTTTAACAGTAACCTTTTGTAACTGTTTTAACCGTAACTTTTTTAGTGTATAGTTAATTTCCTAACCACTTTTTGGTTTAAATAAAATTTAAAACTATTTAATTAATTATACATGTTATCCTTGCGAAAGATCACTGCACTACGTGGTAACTACTTTTTGAAGCATAAGATCACTGCACTACGGTAGTAACCACTTTTCTTGTTTTTTTTTTTGACGAACTGCCACTTTTCTTGTTACACAACGAATTTTCAGATTATTCTATGAATTTAAAACTTCACGTGGGATATGGGCCGGATACTACAATAGATAGAGCAGACAAAGAAAAAGTGTCTCTTGACTTTACATGTACATGTAATTTGAACTTTCACGTGGGTTTCCTCTGAAAGTGTCTCTTGACTTTACATGTTCATGTAATTTGAAATTAGTGGGTTTCCTCTGATTAAGGTGATTACAAATTAATACAGTTTCTTTTAACGCAAAAATAGTTTTCTAAAAAATAACTCAGAGGTATCCGACGGATCAAGAAATCAATTAGTCTTCTGAAGATTTGTATATTAGCATTAAACAAAATCAGTTGCTTGCATTGAGAATTGTTTATTTATATCGCGTGGCCACAAAAACGATTAAATCTAAATCTAATACATAGGTTTCCAATCTAGAGTGGTTAACACTTTTCCAATTCCTCCACTCAACAGCACTTACGTGGCTAAAAGAGCAATTTGTGGTAAGCCACTAAGATGATTGCCAAATGTGGATTAGAACATACATGCTTAGTCGGATTTCAAATTATTTATTGGTAGTGCCAAGTTGCCAACTAAATAAATCGCTCGAAATCTCTCTGAAATTCTACTAATCTACTAATCTAAATCCAAACCAACGTGGAAGTACCGTAGCCTAGTAGTTAAGATTTAATGGATTTTTCAGACTCCACATTGCCTATAATATTTGGTTCGGTTTACCAAAATATTTTGTTATTATCAATGAATCACAATATAGATGTTCGAGTATAGTAACATTGTCTTATACGGCAATCTTGGTATAAATACTTTATAAATAATTGTAAATCTAATCTAACCTATTCTGTCTGATGGTCTGGTAGTTCTGGATGAGATCTTGATGTCGATCGATGAAGCTCTCCGTGATGGAGCTAAACCGTGGATGGTTGTGGAGCTAGGGTTGGCGTGCTCAGGCGACGCGGCGCTTGATTTCTCTTGTGGTGGAAGAAGAAAGCGGGTTTGGCTGACACGTGTCTTCGCAGTTGAGGATTGAAACACGTGTTCGTTGGGTTGGAGGATTGGAGCGGTATTCCCCTTTTGGGCCTCGTTATGTTGGGGTTTAGTTAATGAGTTTAGTTCCTTGTTGTATTAAAATCATGTTTAAGTTTTGTTGGGCTTTGTGGTACTTGCTTTCTGGGCTTGACTAGTGAGCCTTATCTCTTTAAAACTTTTAGAGAAATCTAACCTATTCTGACCATCATTTTATTATATACACGACTAGATTCATTCTTCCACCAGTTCGTTTAGACTTAACCAGTTATAACATCATTTCGTATACATGATTAGATTGACTAATATTTAACCCGTTCGGTTTATACAGTAAATAAATTTTAAAAAGAATATTCTTTAAATTTTTATTTTTTTTAAATTAACCCCTTGAACTTGTAATTGTAAAAATTAACCCATTATTATTTAAATTAAAAATTTATTACAAAAATACATTAGAAAAATAAAATAAAAAATTTAAAAATATTTAAACTCAAGTTAATATGTTTTCACAAAAATACATAAGACAAAAATATTTAATCTTGATGAAAATAATTAAGTTTTTTCAATATGTTATACTTTACATTTATAAAATTGAAATCAAACACACGCGCAACCGTTATATTTTAATTCTTATGATGATTTTTAATGGAATTCGTTGTAAAGCTTAGCATTGAGTATTGACTGTACCCTCTTGAGATCAATGTCAAAACTATGCCCTTTCCTACTCGGTTGCCAATTTCCAACCATTTTCTACCTCATTGGACTGACTGCTCCTGCTTCTAGCAGCAAATAAAAAATAATCTAGTTTGCATCAAGAGGTTTTGTTTTCTCTCATATATTAAACTGTAACTACGGATTTGGATTTTAGCAAATGAGCTACTTCATGATTACTAGCCTTTGATGTCACGTATATATTATTGTACAGACCAAATACAGTGCACCAGTTTCCAAGTTATTTTAATGACAGTTTCACATATAGTATCAGACCAGC
The DNA here is from genome assembly GCA_019706035.1 of Raphanus raphanistrum subsp. raphanistrum. Taxonomy (NCBI): domain Eukaryota; kingdom Viridiplantae; phylum Streptophyta; class Magnoliopsida; order Brassicales; family Brassicaceae; genus Raphanus; species Raphanus raphanistrum. Next base: position 27,914,393 of record CM033987.1, on the reverse strand, counting down.
CAATGGTTTTCCTCGCCCAAAAGATAGTTGCTGTTGTTACAACTCTCTCTGCCGCCGTTTTTCAACCCTCATAGTTAGGGGATGAACCGGTAAAAGAAGTTGAAGAAGATATGTCATGAACAAAGACTGAGTGGTCGTCAGAATGTTTAGGCTAGTTTAGACCTAATGTTGATGGATGGAGTATGAATCTGTGCAACAGCCCATGATGTGATCACTGACTTTAGTTTCCAGTAAAACTACCTGATGATGATGATCAAAGTCTATATAATTTTGAAAATATAAATAAATTAATAAGTTTATAAAACTTATCATCCAATTAATTATTTAAATATTTCATAAAATAATTGACACAGTATATTTAAATATATATGTTATGTCTCTAATAAAAAAATCAGTATAAAAAAAGATAATTTATACTATTAGTTTTAATATTTGCATATTTCTATTTTCTCTATTTTAGTATTATTAATTTTTAATTTTACAAAAAAACATAAAATGATTTTATAATTATTTATTTATGATATTGTGTTTTTTAAATAGAAGTGGTGATATTTAAAATGTGATATTTTAAAGTATTTTGGAAACGAGATTTTGAAATCTTACAGAAGATTTCAATTCTAGTTCCAAAACGGGAAGCATAGTTCAATATATAAAACTATCTCTATTAGATGCTTCTATTTTCTATTCTAAAAATAGAATAACTTAAACATAGAGAAAGATTTTGCTCTAATGGTTACTTTTATTTTCTACTTCAAAATTTAAATAGTCCAAACATATTTTTCTATTTTTTATTAATTTATTATAAATTTCATAATATTTAAAAACTATTAAAATTACCCTTTTACTTTATTTTATAATAATATAGTACGATAACTTAGTATTTATAAAATTTAATGATTATTTTAAGATTAATTTTTATTACAACACATGATTAAAAATAATCGATGTACTAAACATAATGTCAAATGTGAAAATGTATACTATATAATTTTATTTTGTAGAAAATAAATAATATAAAAATAAGAGATCATTTTGTAAAGTAAAAGTTCACATTAAAAATAAAGTAAATGAACAATGTACTATATATTTAACATTTTACTGTTCATGTCTCTATATTTGATGCAAGCGAATCTTTAGAGATACTTTTACTATACATATATTGTTACTTAGAAACAGAATATCATAGGCTACCATGCTCCAATTAGTGCTATCTGCCATCCCTATATTCGCCGTGATCTGCTTTTTGCTGCCTATTAGCCTCTGTAAACGGATCCAACCCGTGCTCACCAGATTCTGGTGGGATTCCTCTGTGCTTTTTGCTGCCTATTAGCCTCTGTAAACGGATCCAACCCGTGCTCACCAGATTCTGGTGGGATTCCTCTGATGGGGTGAAGAAGATCTGCTTGTTTTTTTGGGACAAGCTCACACAACCTAATTATGGGAAGCCTTGGCTTCTGAGATATTCAAACTGTTAATCAGGCGTTGCTTGCTAAAATCGCGAGGAGACTCATCACAACTTCGGAATGTCTTCTAGCAAAAATCCTCTTGGAAAAATACTGCAATAAAACATCATTTCTCAAAGTCCAGCTGCCTTCTGCTTGCTCTGATGGTTGGAGAGGTATCATCTTGGGCCGAGACCTTCTCTTCAATTACTTGAGGGGGAAGGCAATCGGCAATGGAGAGACAATTTCGGTCTGGACTGACTCCTGAATCTTCCCAAAGGTCTTTCTAAAACACTTTGGACCTATCTTCCTACAAGACAAAGATCTTATGGTTTCAAATCTATGAACAAGGGAAACAAAAGAATGGAACACGGTCCGCGTTGAGAATCTCCTACCTGAATTGTCTTCTCTTATTCTCTCTATACGCCATAGCGTTTTGGGAGCTCAAGACTTTCATATGGCCACTACACAAATCAGGAGATCATTCTTCTAAGTCGGATAACTATGGCATCCAAGCAGCAAAAAACCAATCGATCGACATCAAGACTCTTGGGAACAGATACATGCGACTGGAGAAAGCTATATCTGGTATGGAAGAAGCTTTAGTGATCAGAGAAGCTCTGCTGCACGCCGTCTCCCTTAATTACCTCAATATCTGTGTTGGCACAGACTATCAAGTGTTTGTTCTAGCAATTTCATCTCGCCGACGTCTTCCGGAGCTCCACGAAAAAAAGAAATGTTCAGATAAATTTTTATTTTTCCGGTTTGTTTCGGTATCGATAAAGTGCTAAAACTAGAGTTGTGAATCCGGTTTTATGTCCAAACCGAAGTTTATTCACACAGAAATTGAACTGAAATCAATTGATTTGTTTTTTTTTACTTCGGGCAAATGGGTGATAAAAATTGAGCAATACTTAGAGCATTTGCATTGCGGGTTTGTAGAGGGTTTTAGGAGGGGGGGACCACTTTTCACTGGAACCAAGGAGAAAAGTCTTCAAATAGGAGACATTTGTAGTTGGGTTTTTGAACTGTTCGCGGACCTTACTGACATGTGGTGGTCTGCGATTCATTCATTTTTATTTTTATTTTAAATCGGACAAAAATAAAAATAAAATAAAATAAAAAATAGGAAACCCCAAATGGGGTTCCGCGTTGTTGATGCTCTTATAGTATAAGTCTTATACCCATTATAACCGGAAGTGCTTCAAAGCCACTTAGATTAAACCGAAAGTAGTGTTCAGTTTCTATGTCTTATATGCAGAATAGATTAACCCAAGGCCAACTTATTAACTGGACGATTTCCTTAGGTTTGGTTTTTCAATGGTAGTGATTACTGTTTTTTTTATCCTTCTTTTTGTCATTTGAAATTTATTAAAACAACCTTACAAACCTAATTTATCCTCTCTCGATTTGTTTTGTTTGTAGTCTTCTGCTTTAGGTTAACCTAACGTTAGGGATTACTGATTAGTCTAACTACTTAGAAAATATATAGATTTTGAAACTTTTTCTCCCTACACTAAAAAGAGAGATAATGAATGATCTTGGGATACGTCATACACTTTTATTGTAATTTCATACCAATATGTTCAAATGAAGTTTTCAAAAAAAAAAAAAAATATATATATATGTTCAAATGAAAACAAACTGAAAATTATTCGTGTATAGAAGAAAGTAAAAAGAAATACATTCATCGAAATACACACCCAACGATGTGAAAACATTACATGATTAATGGTTACTATAGTACACCATTGATTTATTCTGTCACAAACTCGAAAGGTGTTCATAATTTATTCATAAAAGCATAACACCCCATTTATTTATTAATATAGCATATAAAAGACTTAGGCTTACATAAGAACCCATTAGTTGACACCATTCAAATTTTTGAGTCGAGCTTTGTTGAAACCATTGACACCTTTGAGTGGAGTTTCACCTAAACCGGAGTGGCGGTCACAAAAGCTCTTCAATCGATCAAATGCATCCTCCAAAGTGGGAGTATCCATGTCAATAGAATGCCTCACCCAGTTCTTCAGAGTAAAAGCAATCCCTAAACCAAACCAGCACACAAAATATAAGTTGTTTTGTTAAAATTATCAAACACAAAAAAATTGATTGTCTTCAATGGTAGATCGCTAAACCTTGGATATAGATAATGAATACCTGGTAAAAGGACAAGGTTTTCCTCGGTAGCTAATTTTTCACAGAAGTCTTCATCATCTTCAATGTCCACAAAGGATGATAAGTTCAGCTCTGTCTGCGAGTGGAAAAGAAACCAATATTTAAAGAATACAATTATAAATAGAAGGTTAGAAGAAGTTATAAAGATACATAGTAATGATAAAATACCCAAAGGAAGGTGCATGCTTCAGGTATCATATAGCAGGTGAGGGAAGGTATGCTCATGAGCTTATGATATGCAAGATCGGTTTTATCTTTCAGAAAGATCTGCCTCCTATGGAAGAACTCTTTATCAGTTTTCTCCAAGATGGTGGGAATGGCCGCCTACATGATAAAAACCTGATATATCAGCTATGTAATTGATAATAATTGGAATAGTCTGTGACATTTTATTTTATATGGTTACAGAAAGTGTCCGAATTAGAAAGTCTCGTACCTGGATAACAGTTGGTGGTTTAGAATTTAGATCAAGGAACTGTTTTATAGCAGCTAAAACCTATCCATAATAAAACAAGAATATGAATTAAAGTTAATAAGAATGAACGTTGATAGCTCTTAATATCGAACATAGTACGTGCATAGTGAATAATGATACACTATGTGATTTTCCCGTGCTCATGCACGGGTACAAATATTTATAAATTAAATATGTTACAATAGTTGATTGTTATTTAATTTTAATTTTGAATTAATTTATAATTTGTATGCATAATTTATACTAATAATATTATATTATTTTAATCAGACATATGATTTTAAATAAGTTATCATTTGGGTATATTGGATTGCATCAATCAATTTCTCTAAATTCAACTAATATTTTTTTATTTTAAATATATGAAAATTATGATTATTTGCTTTTACTTTGGTTGTTATCGTATATATGTAAATATATTTGAGGAAGATTATGTATAACTTAAGATATATTGTGCTTAGAATGAAGTAACTAAATATTTGATTCTAAATTACAAAAATTAAACTATATGTTGATTTTTAAAATAAAATATTAGAAAGTAAAACGATAATCAATTGGAAGTTACTTACATAAGTAACTAATACTTTTTGGAAGCTCATGAACACATACCAATATTTACAATAACTAAAATATTTAAATAATTTTATGTCTTATATATATTAAATGGTAAACTGAAATTTATGCAAATAATCCTAAAAATGAGAATTCAGATTTGCGTTGGTATTTTGATTATGGTTATATTAACTGTGACAAACATAAAACATAAAATTTAATATTAAAAACATTTTTAATAATGATAATATATAATATATCTACCTTGTTAAATTATATAGTGTTATGTTAATTTAAAATATTTTAATTATTTGATCAAAAGTTAATTTTACTTTATTTTTAATATCTCTTTAAAATAAACAGTTTAATTTTTTGTGATTGTATTTTAGAAATCATATTATATAAGTAAAATATAATTTATAGATTACGAAATCACATTATATACAAATATATATTTTCATCTTAGAAAATATAGATATAAATAAATATTTTATTACTTCAAAAGTATATTTTATGTTATTTAAAATAGTCTTAAATGGAATATTTCTATTTTGTGATATTTCCTTTTTTTAATGAAATCATATTATATAAATATATATTTTCGTTTTTAATTTTTTAAAAAAACTTTATAAATGTTTCCTTTTTATTATATATGTTATTTGGAAAAATTTAAAAGGAAACTAAATAAAAATTTCAATAATAGTATCTAAATGTAATTTTTTTAATTCATTAAGGATATCAGCGTAATCAACCATCGTGAAAGTTAACGTGAGCGCGACACATAGAAAACTGACTTCTCAAATAATATTATAGAGATAATCATTCATATATATATATATATATGCTTAAAAGAATGATGGAGAAAAATAGAACGGACATTTTTGGATTTAAAGACACCATCTAGATCGTGCAGCGCGATCCAGCCAGTTCGCCATCCAGGGACAGACCATCCCTTCGATATGGACCCGAGTGTAACCACCGGTACAATGGACGAAAATTTTCCCATGGGAACAAAGGGATTACTCCGAAACACCGACCAACGAAAAACTTCGTCAGAAACAACCATTATCCCGAGTTCTCGAGCCAACAGAGCGAGCTAAGATTCATTAATATACACACAGTCAAAGGATTATAACATAAGGCCATGCGAATACTTGTATAGGTGTTCCCGTTAGGATTATAACATAAGGCCATTAGAGTAAAGGTAAAATACCTGCTTGAGATGAGCATCAGAGTAGGTGTTCCCGTTAGGATTGTGCGGGTTGATAATAAATATTGCAAATGTGTTCTCATCCACTGCCGCTCGGACGCTGTCAAAGTCAATCTCATAGTTCTTTTCGCGAAGAAATTCGTAATTGCGGACCTCAAGGTGCTTGAAGATGGAACGGATTAAGTTACTTGGGTAGCCTGGCTTGGGAAGCAAGATGTTGGCATTTGGTTTCGCCAATGTATCAACGGCAAGCTCGATGGCTTGTTTGCATCCAACGGTCATAAACACGTCATCTGCTGAGAGTTTCTTCGGAAGATCTATGTTTAGGTATTTTGCTACGGCCCTGAAAAGCAAAAAAATATGCTACACTTTTTGTCAAATAGTCTAAAATTAATAAACTATGCTACTATTATTCTATGTATGTATATATCACCTTTTGGCCGCCGGAAGGCCAATACTGGGAGCATAGGCGTTTCCAGTACCACATAGGACGGCTTTAACAACAGCCCTTTCAGCGGTGTGGCTAGTCTCAGCAGTTTCTCCTCGAGGAGGCAAAATGGGCTTTCCGTTAGGATCGCACAAAGCAAAGAGTTTAGAGGTGTAAGTGCTTAGTGAGGCATCTGAGGCGGCCTTTCCCTCATCGCTGCCACTGAACTGCCAATCAACGCTTTCATTGTTCGCCATAATTTTTTCCCCTTTTATTTCCTTATGTAGTTCCTTTGTTTTTGGAAGATTACTCTCGTTACAACTAGTGAGATTATATAGTACAAGCTTTTATGCTTTTTTTTTTTTTTTTTTTTTTTTTCCCTCTAAATACCGATACCATTTGCTTTTATGCTTTTTCTTATCAAAGTTTATACTTCGCGTGGTTAGATAATAAAATAAAGGAACTAAATGCATCTCGAGTCCCTACCTGTTAAAACGTTTCCTCTAGTCACGGTAAGTACAAAATGTAAATTGAGGATGCAAAATACAAGGTAATTATATAAAATATTTATCAGACAAAGAAAAATCAGATTCTATTTGGATCTTCAACTATACAAGATGATAATATATGTTTAATACCAAACAAAATTAGGTTTTCTTTTTATCTGTAGTTCTTACCATCGGTACAGCCTCTAAATTTTACATTTCACTTGTGATCCCGTGCGTCACTATCATCACATATAAACGCACCACTTAAGAACAATCCTAATGATTTGAGACGTGAGTCACATGAAACAACGGAATCTCTTTTGTTTCTTCGTGTTTCTTGTTTTTGCTTATATGCTGAAATCTTGAGCATTGGTTGGAATAACCTGTCTCCATACTAAATTTCTTTTGTAAATCATACATATTCTTTTCTGTAAAATAACGTCTTCACCATTTAACTACGTAAACCAGATCACGTTAACACCGTAAAATAGGACAAAATTATTGAATATCACTTAAATGTGTAGAATTGCAATATCCTTATACTAAAATTAAATAAAATACTATTGATCAAACATTGCAGATCATATGACAATCTGCTTGTTCTATATGTTGCTGTAGGAGATGGATGGATACATCCCTCCACAAGGTTCGTCAATATAAGAGATTTGGACCATCAAATCGGTTTGGATCAGCTCAACTCGGCGATTAGCAGCTCGACACTCGTACTCAGCTGAAAAATCACTTATATTTTGATATTTGCATTAAATATATATTGAAACATTAATATTTTAATTTTGAAATCTTTATTTTTTTAAATGATTATAAATTTATTGAAACCACTAAATATTCCATAATTAAAATTCGTTGGTGTAAAATTTTGTTACACAAATATGCAAATAATTTATATATCTATGTTAATATCATTTAAATTTAATTATGTATCATATACGATATATAAGGTTGATTTTTTTGATTTATTTACCCTAAAATAATTTTGAATAAATAAGAGCGGTCGTTAATTTATATGCGCACGCCTATTTATTACATAATAGTAACCGATTTCTTAGTTATTTAACTTATAATTAATATTTTATTATATTATAATATGCAGAAAACATAAAATAAATAAAAAATTATTTATTCTGCACAAGGTGGATCTTAACCTAAAATGTATCTCTTTAATAATTTTAAATCTTAAACATTTTCTAAATCTCAAGCCAAAACAAAAAAAAATGAAAATGAGAATAAACTCAAGATAGATAAGATTGACAGGTGAACTTAAACTTTTAATAACTATAATTAATTTTTAAATTTCTAAATCATGATATAAAACCTATCTGACATAGTTTCATTGTAGCCAAATAGTGTAGGTCTGAGATTTTTCAGTCTAAACTTTATGTTCTTATGCGATAAGTGATTTTTTTACCTAAAACATTTTTGAAAATGGGATCAGCTAAAATTAGGCCGATGATGTATCTAAAAAAGTCTTTAATTTTTCCCATGAGTTCGTCAAAATGCATTATGATCATCTCCGTATACGTTTGTTAATCATGATTCTCTGATCGTAAGTATGTATGAGGTCAAAGCATCCTTAGTTTTATAAAGTCAATTTTACAAAGCTTGATGTGTTGTTGTTTTTTTCTTTAGTTGATGATTAGACCACTAATAATGTAAGAACAAATGGTATAGTCTGCCTAAGAGATCACTAAGAAGAGTGGACAGAATTTAAGAAGTAGAGTTGCTAAGAATTTAATGTTGGCGTGGTCAACAAACGCAAATTGTTGAAGATCTGATTTAACTTCTTCTTGCATGTAACATGATGTGGATGATAAAAAAAAAAAAAAAAAAACATGATGTGGATGCACAAAACAAATTGATTGGGTTTCTCACTTTTTTCATCATTAATTGACATGTCACCTTTTCGAACTTATAAAAAAGAGAGTCTTGTTTTTTTTTCTCCTAAAGAGCTAATAATCTCACACTAGAGGATAGTTGAACCCTGATTTGGAGCAACAATATATCAATAGACCACCACAATGTGGTTAGATTATGTTATTATTGTGTTGATTTGTTAGTCATATCTTCTAATACTAAAAGTTGGATAAAAATCAATACTACAGTTAATCGTGAATATTTATTTTTTGGTATCAACTCATGTATCATGTAACATACCTACAAACACCATAGTAGCTAATAAATTATGTATCAAACAATATATCAATTAAAAATTATGTATCAAACAATGTATCAATTATCAACTAGCAAATAACATATCAGTGTATTACACAATATCAACTAACAAATTATTTATCAAACAATGTTTCAACCACAATTATCATTTTCATTTACGTCTATCTTTTTTTTTAAATAACCCGGTTTATTCTGGCATCCACAAGGTGAATTTAAATTAGCGGTGAGTATCCCTATCAGCCTACGTTACCGGCCGGAGTACACCTCGGACATTGGACGCTGAGACAGTGGCGGAAGCAGTATGTAATCATGTGGGTCATACCGTCATATGACCCATGTGAAATTTTGGAAAAAAGAAAAATTCTGCATGTACATCTTGTGGAAACGTACAATGAACTTAGCTTAATGACTTTTGTAAAATACACGTATCATTAATTTGACCCTCGTAAAACAAATTTCTCCCTCCACCACTACGCTGATAGAACCCAGATTTTAAATTTTACTTCCAGTGGCCAGCGGATTCGGACCCAGATCCGTATTGGAACCGAAACTCTCTCTAAACCACTGGACCATCCTTGTTTGGTTAGTCTATCAACCGAACGAAGATATCTATCTAATTATGGATTCTTTCTTGTATATATAATCAGATCTCTCAAAGTCTAAAGGTTAAGGCGTTAAGCTGGAAACGACACAGAAACTACGACGCTCTAATCTCCTAGCAGAGCCGTGCTTATGGTGTTATCAAAAAGGCATTTGCCTTAGGCCTCCTCAAAAATAAATAAAATTTAGGGCCCCAAAATACAAAAATCGTTTATGGTATAGTGGTTACAATGTTCTTCTAGTTAGTTTCATGTACTTTAGTTCGATCCTCATCTTTGTTTTCATTAAAATTTTCATTTCTAGCAACCTTTCTATTTTGGTATATTATAGCTTCTTTCAATTTAAAGTTTATGTTTTTCCACAAATTTTTTTCTATGATTTAGATTTATTTTTAAATTTATAAAAAAAAATTGTGAATACAGAAAAATAACATTTATATAAGAGATTTTATCTATGTTTTATTACAAAGTATGTGTTATAAAACTTTAAACTATTAATATTGTATTAAAATTTATAAACAAAATTATTCTTTAAACTTCGCCTTAGGCTTCCCAAAGTGCTCGCACGGCACTGTCTCCTAGAGACATAAACATACATTTTTCTCAACGTCCATAATGCAATATAATATAAGTTTGTACATGCATATACATTCTCTAGTAATTCCAACTATACCGGTTGAGTTTGGCTTTTCTATGTTAGTGACTTTTCTTTTTCGTTTTGTCATTTGCAATTTATTAAAACAACATTACGAATATAAAAGTGGAACAAGAGAGGTTACATAGAGCTTTAGCTCAATATAGAGCACCGTCGTCGACCGGTGAAGGTGCACAGATGATGACCTTTTTTTGGTTTTCCCTCGATTTTTTTTTCTTATGCTTTTAATTAAGTAAATGATTACTGATTAGTCTAACTACTTGAAAACTATATAGATTTTTATTAGAGGATATATATGAATATGTTAATATGAATTAGGATATGTATAAATATGTTAATATTCCTGTAATCTAGATATGCATATCTTATGCTATTAGGAAATCTCGTATGTATATATACTTGGGTCTTTTGACCTTTGATGAAGATAAGAGATCCTTTATACGATACTAGGTTTCTTGACATGGTATCAGAGCGGGCTCACACCCTAACCCTTTAATTTGGCCCGGACAGTGGCCCGATCAACCCATTAGCTGATGGCCCAGAGAAGGCTCAATTCTCCGAGATTGCTAGAGAATAAAAAGCATTGTCTCGGAGGGGTATGATGGATTCGCGAGATTAATGGTTATACGCACCATTATCTCGAGGGAGGGTGTTGGGATAAAGATCCCACATTGGAAATATGAAAGGGACTTGAGTAATATATAAGGGACTTGGGTCACACCACTAATTGCCAATTGGTTTTAAGTGGAAGCCCAAGAAACTTAACATGGTATCAGAGCTTTAAACAAGCAATTTTTTTCCTGCTTACCGTTTGCCATCTTTTGATTCTTCTTCCTCTTCATATGACACCATGGAAAGAAAAGACGGCGACGACTCTACACAGGAATCTGGCGTGAAGAATACAGAAACTTCACAAGGTCGTGTTCAGACTCGACGAAAAACCATATCACCTTATGATTTCACTACAAGAAAAATGGGTTTTATTAGCGGACGAAAAACGCTATCTAACGATACGATAGCGGTTTTAGAAACGCTGTATCATCGCCCGTGATAGTAAGTTAAAGACATTAGATAGCGGTTTTCTGCACTGCTATCTTTTCTTCCGCTACGATAACACTTTTCTATATGCAATTAAATATAATTTAATAGCGTATAAATTTCGTTATTGTTTATACTAAAAAAATTCAAAAAAAAATTTAAAAATAAAAAATTAGAAACACAATTAAAATTTAAACTCGTTTATATATTTAATTTTTTTATTAAATAAAATGATTTGTTGGTTTACAAAAAAAATATTAAACCAAAACTAAACCAAACTTAAACCTAAACCTATTTACTAACTAAACCTAATAACAAAACACGTAGCTTCTTCTTGACGCCGCCGTCTTCAACCAACATTCTTACAGATGAGACCACCTCAATCAACGATGAACTAGCCATGGATTAAGCTAACCCAGCGAAGATTGGGATTGAGAGAACTCGATTTTGCAGAGGACTGGGATGCTCCTTCGCCACAAGCCCATGACTAATACTGTCTTCTTCTTCCCCTGTCTTCTCTTTCTCAGCTGAGAGAAGCTCGGGCCACCGCCGTCAGCCTTTTCCTCTATCTCCTCCGGTGCTCCACCTTGCCGCTAGCGCTCTGTCTTCTTTGTCTCTGTTTATCACTCCCCATCTCTGAATCTGGAAAGACAAGATATGTTACAAAATCTCAAAAAAAAAATCTAACATGAATCAAAACCAGAGAACTGAGAGAGAGACAGAGAGAGAGAGAACAGAGGCTTACATAAGACAGGTGCAGAGACGTTTTGTTTATGTGACTATTATACAGAGGCGTCTGTCTCCTCTACAAGACTCTTCATCTCTCAACCCCTGGACCAAACCTCCAATCAAAATCAAATCGTTTTGTTTCTGTGAATGAACAGAGAAAAAGATATTGAACAGAGGCAGAGGCGTAAAAATTGTAAAGGAAGAAGAATGAGAAAAGTGTGAAACCGTAGAAACCAAAAAAAATATGAGATCTCAGATCTATCATGAGTGAGTGAGAAAGGAGAGAGAATGATTTTAGACCTTTAGATCAAAACAAATCAATGGCTAAAAAGTGTAATCCTTGGCAAAGAAAAACTAACCAATGAGAGAAAAGGTTGTGGATTGATAAAAAGATTTTTTTTAACCTTTAGATTAGAATCAATCAATGGTCATAAAAAAAACAATAAAAATTGTTTTAACATTTCTTTTTAATTTTTTTAGAAATTTTCTAAATTAAAAATAAAATATTATAATTTTACATTTGAAATATAAATTTTGATTAGAATTTTGTGGTTATATTTTTTTTTTAAACTGCATAATAGGGTTTGTATAATTAGATTGTATAAAAATTATGTTTATGATTTAAGGGTTTATAAATGTTTAAAGTATAGAGTTTAAGGGTTAAAGGTTTGGAGGTATTGAATTTAAGATTTGAGATTTCTTTTTAAAGATTGATTTTTGAGTTTATATTTAAGATTCATAATTAAATTTAAGTTTTGATGTTAAAACATTAGAGTTAAGTTTTGTATTTACAGTTTAGGGTTTAAAAACTTATTTAGGGTTTAGGGATTTAAAAGGCAAACATAACGTTTAATTATGTTTTGCTATTAAATCATAAGTTTTCATAGCGTTTCTATATATACCATTCTATCATAGCGTTTCCGAAAATAGAAACGCTATCTTAAAAACACAGATATATCAACCATAGCACTATCGTAAAAAATGATATCCTCGTCTGCTATTAAAACGCATTTTTCTTGTAGTGTTTATCTTCCAGTGATAATCCGGGCTCTGTCATATCTCAACCTTTACTCAAAGGTCCTAACTACAATGAGTGGTCTACGAATCTGCGTATGGCACTCAAGGCAAGGAAAAAGTTTGGTTTCGTTGACGGCTCCATCTCACAACCGCATCAAGACTCTGAAGATCTCGATGATTGGTGGACCAACAACGCCTTGGTTCTGTCTTGGATCAAGTTAACCATTGCTGAATCTGTGCGCTCTAATCTCTCTCACCTTGAGCTTGCGAGTGAGTATTGGGAACACATTAAGCGTCGCTACTCTGTTAATAATGGACAGAGAGTTCAACGCCTTAAAGCGGAACTTGCAACCTGCAGACAACACGGTCTCTCTATTGAAGCTTACTACGGCAAACTCATGCAGTTGTGGACTGCTTTAGCAGAGCACCGAATCACCAAAAATTGTGGCTGCCCTATTGGCGTTAATCTTGAGAAAGAGAGAGAAGAGGATCGACTTCATGAGTTTCTGAAAGGGCTGGATGAATCCCTCTATGGTTCTGTTAAATCAAACCTTTTGTCTCGTGATCCTCTCCCCTCGCTTGACGTTGCTTATAGTGCTCTCTTACAAGATGAGGACTTCAAACATACTACTCGGATCCTCGACGACAGAGCTGATACAATGGCTCACGCAGTTCGTACCGGACAGAATTTCAGATCATCTTCTTCCTCCAACACGTTCGTGTCTAAAGAAGAAAGAATGAAGCTTACTTGTACGAGCTGCTCCCGCAAAGGACATCTTGCGTCTAACTGCTTTCGGACCTTAGGCTATCCTGAGTGGTGGGGAGACAGACCTCGCGGTGGCTTATCTTCAGGTAATGGGCGTAGCGGCGGCGCTCCTACTACTGCTTCACGTTCGCCATCTACTGATCTTGCCAGGGCAAATGCTGTTACTTTGGCTCCCCAGCAACAACAACACACGACTAACATGATTACTCCAGCTGATCGTGTTGGCTTTACTGGTTTAAGTGATGATCAATGGACGACTCTAGTCACAATGCTGAATGAAAGAAAGACACCACCTAATACGCTTACTGGTATGTCTTCTAACTTCTCTTGGATTCTCGATTCAGGGGCAACGAATCACATGACTGGTTCTATAGCCTCTCTTACTGATATACGAGACACAGTCTCCTTACCCGTGAAATTACCTGATGGACGTATCACACTTGCTACACGAACAGGAACTGCGATTTTAAGTTCCATTCTTACGATTCAGAATGTCTTATTTGTTGATGGGCTTCAGTGCCATTTGATCTCCGTATCACAGTTAGCTCGTCAGAAAACTTGTATGTTTCAGATTACTGATAAACTTGGACTGATTCAGGACCGCATTACCAAGACGCTGATTGGAGTGGCTGAGCAGTTGAATGGACTATACTTCGTAAGGGGGATGGAGTTTGCTGGAGCGGTTCATCAAGACAAGCTTGCGACGTCTGATGTTTGGCATAATCGCTTAGGACATCCCTCTCATAGAGTTTTGGATTTTTTACCTATTTCAGTACCTATTGATAGTAGTTCTCGAAATAAGGTGTGTGAGATTTGTACACGCGCCAAACAAACTCGTTGTTCCTTTCCTACAAGTTCTAATAAAACTATGGCTTTATTTGAAATGGTGCATTGTGACTTATGGGGTCCTTACCGAACTCCATCTCGTTGTGGAGCTAGATATTTCCTTACCATTATCGATGACTTCTCACGAAGTGTTTGGCTCTATTTACTCTCGACCAAGACTGATGTTGCTAAGACTATTAAGAATTTTATTGCCATGGCGCAGTGTCAGTTTAATGCCAAAGTTCAGAAAATCCGTTCAGACAATGGAACAGAGTTTATGTGTATGACATCTTATTTTCGAGAACAGGGCATCTTACATGAGACGTCATGTGCTGGAACACCACAACAGAATGGACGTGTCGAACGCAAACATCGTCACATCTTGAATGTTGCTCGCGCACTTCGTTTTCAGGCTTCGTTACCTATTGAACTATGGGGTGAATGCATCATGACAGCGGCTTATCTTATTAACCGTACTCCTACGCCTCTGCTCAATGGTCAGACACCTTTTGAAAGACTTTATAAACGGCCACCACCACTTGCGCATCTTCGGACGTTTGGATGCATATGTTACGCACATAATCAAAAGCACAGAGGGGATAAGTTTGCATCTCGCAGCATCAAGGGTGTCTTCATCGGATATCCATATGGCAAGAAGGGTTGGCGAGTACTCAATCCACTCACTGGAAAAATCTTTGCAAGTCGTGATGTGATATTTTATGAATCACAATTCTATTATCCCATCGCGTCTCCGTCTGCACCATCTTCCTCTCCTTTGAATATTACTGAAACTTCGCTACCGCAAGAAGAAGAAACAGAGCCTCTAGCTCCAGCTCTGCCAGTGTCATCAGATACTGTTCTTGCTGAGCAGGAATTATCGACTCCGCTTATTGATAACTCTACACCACCTATATCTACTGACTTACCGGAGAATTCTATAACTCCGATTACCATTAACGAAACAGAGGATGCTAACGACACAAGGGATAATGATCAGCTCACGTCACCACCTCTTACTGAGACAACGTCTCAATCTCTTACCGAGACAACGTCTCCTGATCTTACTGAAACAGAAGCTGTGATACCTTCTGCTACAGACTTGCCGGCTACGGAACTTGGGAGAGGTCTACGTACGAAGACTCTTCCAGCGAAACTTAGTGACTATGTTCTTCAAACTATCTCTCCTACAGTTACATGTCATACTAAGGCTCCATATGCACTTGAATTCTATGTAGATTGTTCGAGATTTTCGGAAAGTCACTGTCACTTTCTTGCTGCTCTCTCGTCATTAAAAGAACCAACGTCGTATCAACAGGCTATACTTGATGAGATTTGGCGTAATTCGATTCAAGATGAATATGTGGCTTTAGAGGATAATGGTACTTGGGTTGTGGTTGACTTACCTCCTGGTAAACATGCTCTCAGCTGCAAATGGGTATTTAAATATAAATTTCGAGCAGATGGAACTCTGGAACGCCCTAAATCAAGGTTGGTAGTGTGTGGTAATAGTCAGATTGAGGGCGAGGATTACGAAGAAACCTTTGCACCAGTTGCAAAGATGACTACGGTTCGAACTTTTCTTCAGATTGCTGCATCTAGGAACTGGGAGGTTCATCAAATGGACGTTCATAATGCGTTTCTTCACGGTGATTTGAAAGAAGAAATTTATATGCGTCCACCACCAGGGTTTAAGGGTTCTGATAAGAACAAGGTCTGCCTCTTAAAGAAGTCACTTTATGGTTTAAAACAAGCCCCTAGATGTTGGTTCGAGAAACTCTCATCCTCGTTACTGACATACGGTTTTGCACAGTCTTTATCTGACTATTCTTTATTCACTATGGATCGTGGTGCCGACTACATTCAGGTTCTCATTTATGTCGATGATCTTGTTGTTTCGGCGAGTAACCCGTCTCTCTTGGCATCATTCAAGGATCATATGAATCGATGCTTCCATATGAAGGATCTTGGTATCTCCAAATACTTTCTCGGCTTGGAGCTAGCTCGTGGTCCTCTTGGAATTTACCTTTGCCAACGAAAGTATGCGCTTGGCATTATCGAAGAAACTGGTCTCCTGGCTGCTAAACCAGCCGCTTTTCCAGTTGAACAAAATCAGACCTTAGCTCTTGACAAAGGTCCGGACCTTGGAGACGTTGCTGCCTATCGACGCCTTGTCGGACGTCTTATCTACCTTGCTGTTACTCGTCCAGACCTTGCTTACTCGGTTCATCTTCTTGCGCAATTCATGCAAAAGCCTAAACTCGCTCATTGGAATGCTGCTTTAAGAGTTGTGCGCTATTTAAAAGGAAACCCAGGACAGGGAATTCTACTCCGCGCTCATACTGATCTGACACTATCTGTTTGGTGTGACTCCGATTGGTCAGGTTGTCGTACTACTCGCAGATCTCTTACTGGATGGTTCATCACACTTGGTGGTTCTCCCATCTCTTGGAAAACGCAGAAACATGATTGTGTCTCGCGGTCAAGTTGTGAAGCTGAGTATCGGGCAATGTCGTCCACGGTTCAGGAGGTTCTTTGGATACGTAATCTTCTTCGAACTTTTGGTATTCACTTCACTTCTCCAATTCCTCTACATTGCGACAGTCAGTCTGCGATCTACTTGGCTGCTAACCCGGTGTTTCACGAACGTACGAAGCATGTGGAGAATGATTGTCATTTCATTCGAGATGAGATTGTCAAAGGTGTTATCGCTACGAAACACGTTTCTACTCATTCTCAACTTGCAGATATTTTCACTAAGCCTCTTGGACGTAAAGGATTTGATGAGTTTCTTCCCAAGTTGGGAGTTCTTGATCTTCACTCTCCAACTTGAGGGGGGTATTAGAGGATATATATGAATATGTTAATATGAATTAGGATATGTACAAATATGTTAATATTCCTGTAATCTAGATATGCATATCTTATGCTATTAGGAAATCTCGTATGTATATATACTTGGGTCTTTTGACCTTGATGAAGATAAGAAATCCTTTATACGATACTAGGTTTCTTGACAATTCTTTATAAATAAAATTCTCCCCACACTTGAAAGAGAGATACTGAACGATCTATTGTTAGGATACGTCGTATACTTTTATGGTAATTTTATGCCAATATATTCAAATAAAAACAAACTGAAACTTATACATTCGTTTATAGAAAGTACAAAGAAATACATACATCGAAAGACATAGCCAACGATGTGAAAACATTACCTGATTAATGGTTTACTATTGTACACCATTGATTTATTCTGTCACAAACTCGAAAGGTGTTCATAATTTATTAATAAAAACAAAGCGACCCATTTATTTATTATTATAGCATATAAAAAGACTTAGGCTCACATAAGAACCCTTTAGTTGACACCATTGACATCTTTGAGTGGAGCTTTGTTGACACCATTGACATCTTTGAGTGGAGTTTCACCTAAAATGGAGTGGCGATCACAAAAGCTCTTCAATCTATCAAATGCATCCTCCAAAGTTGGAGTATCCATGTCAATAGAATGCCTCACCCAGTTCTTCAGAGTAAAAGCAATCCCTAAACCAAACCAGCACACAACATATAAGTTGTTATGTTAAAATTATCAAACACAAAAAAATGATTGCCTTCACTGGTAGATCGCTAAACCTTGGACATAGATAATGAATACCTGGTAAAAGGACGAGGTTTTCCTCAATAGCTAATTTTTCGCAGAAGTCTTCATCATCTTCAATGTCCACAAAGAATGATAAGTTCAGCTCGGTCTGCGAGTAGAAAAGAAACCAGCATTTAAAGAATACAATTATAAAAAGAAGGTTATAATAAGATACACAGTAATTATAGAATTACCCAAAGGAAGGTGCATGCTTCAGGTATCATATAGCAAGTGAGGGAAGGTATGCTCATGAGCTTATAATATGCAAAATCGGTTTTTTCTCTCAGAAAGGTCTGCCTCTTTTGGAAGAACACTTTACTAGTTTTCTCCAAGATGGTGGGAATGGCCGCCTACATAATAAAAACCTGCACACATTAGCTATATATTTTATCTGGTTACAGAAAGTGTCCGAATTAGAAAGTCTCGTACCTGGATAACAGTTGGTGGTTTAGAATTTAGATCAAGGAACTGTTTTATAGCAGCTAAAACCTGTCCATATAAAACAAGATTATGAATAAAAGTTAATAAGAATGAACGTTGATAACTCTTAATATCAAACATAGTACGTGCATAGTGAATAGTGATACATAATCATTCACATATATATGCTTAAAGAGTGATTGCGAAAAATAGACCGAACATTTTTGGATTTAAAGACACCATCTAGATCGTGCAGCGCGATCCAGCCAGTTCGCCATCCAGGGACAGACCATCCCTTCGATATGGACCCGAGTGTAACCACCGGTACAATGGACGAAAATTTTCCCATGGGAACAAAGGGATTATTCCGAAACACCGACCAACGAAAAACTTCGTCAGAAACAACCATTATTCCGAGTTCTCGAGCCAACAGAGCGAGCTAAGATTCATTAATATACACACGGTCAAAGGATTATAACATAAGGCCATGCGAATCATAGCTAATTAGAGTATAGGTAAAATACCTGCTTGAGATGAGCTTCCGAGTAAGTGTTCCCGTTGGGATTGTGCGGGTTGATAATAAATATTGCAAATGTGTTCTCATCCACTGCCGCTCGGACGCTGTCAAAGTCAATCTCATAGTTCTTTTCGCGAAGAAATTCGTAATTGCGGACCTCAAGGTGCTTGAAGATGGAACGGATTAAGTTACTTGGGTAGCCTGGCTTGGGAAGCAAGATGTTAGCATTTGGTTTAGCCAATGTATCAACGGCAAGCTCGATGGCTTGTTTGCATCCAACGGTCATAAACACGTCATCAGCTGACAGTTTCTGCGGAAGATCTTTGTTTAGGTAATTTGCTACGGCCCTGAGAAAATCAAGAATTATGGGACCCTTTTTGTCAAAGAGGTCTAAAATTGATAAACTACGTTACTACAATTCTATGTATGTATATATCACCTTTTGGCCGCCGGAAGGCCAATACTGGGAGCATAGGCGTTTCCAGTGCCAAATAGGACGGCTTTAACAACAGCCCTTTCAGCGGTGTGGCTAGTCTCAGAAGTTTCACCTCGAGGAGGCAAAATGGACTTTCCGTTAGAATCGCACAAAGCAAAGAGTTTAGAGGTGTAAGTGCTTAGTGAGGCATCTGAGGCGGCCTTTCCCTCATCGCTGCCACTGAACTGCCAATCAACGCTTTCATTGTTCGCCATATTTTCTTTCCCTATTATTTCCTTATGTAGTTCTTTTGTTTTTGGATGATTACTCTCGTTACAACTAGTGAGATTATATAGTACAAGCTTTTACACTTTTTCTTATCAAAGTTTATACTTCGCGTGGTTAGATAATAAAATAAAGGAACTAAATGCATCTCGAGTCCCCACCTGTTAAAACGTTTCCTCTAGTCACGGTAAGTACAAAATGTAAAACTGTCGATGGAAAATAGGTAATTTTCTTGATCACCACTAGAATTTTGATGTGAAATATCGAACAAATAAATCGAAACTTATGTTATCGTGGTCAAAAGATATTAAATGCAAGCAGCTGGCAAATTGTTAATCCAAAAGCCTTGTGCACGTTTATCAAACAAAGCTAACCAAAAAAGGTTATCTCGAGGAGTACAAAATGAAGAGCATATCCGGCTACAAGCCAACAACGTCCTTTTATCCGTAGTTTGTACTATCGGTGACGGCTAGGGTTGGAACATAACGAGTACCATAATTTCTATATTTGTAATTTTTCTATATTTTATGAATATCTGATGATTTGTTTTCGAAAAAATACAGATATCTAATTCAGATAATTTACTATAATATTTATGGATATTTCATTCTTTTTTTCAAGACAAGTAAATCTTGAAAAAACTATATAAGTTTGTCTTTTTTATAAAACATCAGTTTACATAATAATATGAAATGAAAAGTAAAAATTAATGAAATTATACGTTCCATAAATTTTTGAAAACAGATAAATTTTCATATAAAACATTTTTTACAGAAAACTTGTAGTTTTATTTAGAAAAATTTATATTATTTTCTTAATTTAATATTTTTATAAGTAGTTTTATAAATAAAAATATATGTTAAAATGATAATTATATAAGATTATACATTTAAAATTATTTATTTAATTATAGATATGCATAATTAAAGTTTATACTTCGCGTGGTTATATAAGAAAAGAAAGGAACTAAAATGCATCTCGAACAGAATCCTACTGCGTCACCATCATCACATATAAACTCAAGACTGGAGAACAATCCTAATGATTTGAGACGTGAGTCACAAGAAACAACAGATTTTCTTCTCGTCGTGTTTCTTGCTTTCGTTTATATAGAGGATAAATTGGAATAACCTATCGACATACAAAATTTCTTTTGTCGATATCATACAGAATTTTTTTCTTTTGAAAAATAACATCTTCCACATTTAAATATTTTTTTCCAAGAAATTAATTTGATATTAATGATCAAAGTAATCTTCTGCCATAGCAGAGTTTAGAAACGCTGGAACATAGCTATGAAAATGAAATCTTGTGTTTCTAGGCATTGTTTGTTTCGCAAGTAGGTCTGCACAAGTGTTTGATAGGCGATTTGTCCAACAGAATTTGACATCTTCAAATCTTGATTCCCGTCTCCATATATCTTTTAGCCAATTACTAACTGCAACATTTGTAACCTTCTTTTAGCAAAAAAAAAAACATTTGTAACCTTCTTGTTGAGCAGATTGGTGACCGTTAAATTATCTCTTTCGAAAATTACCTTCTTATACCCTTGATTCCAACACTTCATCATCGTAAATAGTAGTGCTTGTAGTTCCCCTTCACTTGCATTCCTAGGTTCAGAGTTTAACCCCTGTCCAGCACCTTTAAACATTCCCAAAGTATCTCTGATTATCCATCCTGCTTGTGACAAAGGTTGATTAGTAGTGAAGGAACCATCGTAATTGCATTTCACATATCCAGAATGTGGTCTTGTCCATTGATTCTATTGCTCTCTATTGTCATGCCTTTGCCTTGTTCCTGTTGGATAATCTTTGATAGCTTGGAGCTTAAGGTATCCTTTAACAAGTTGGTTTAAGGATAAGATAAGCTTATTTATAAACCTAGTAGTATTAGGAGTTATCTATAGCTATTAGGAAAAGAAAATCCACTTTGTTATATAAGCATATGTCGAGCTTGTTACATAGATATAACAAATAGGGAGTGTTTAGTTTTGAGCATAAGTTTCTAAGCATTCAATAAAGAGAGCAAGTTCTTTATAATTCAAGTGTGTTTTCGAGCTACTTTATTTGGTATCATAGCGTTAGGTTATACGATCCATGAGAGACGAGAACACGACGCGCCCGAAGGAATTCACACCACATCGATCCAATGCCCCATATTGAACGCCACCAACTATACGGTATTAGGAGTTATCTATAGCTATTAGGGGTCAAGTCAACGCAAAGTCAACGACTTGGGATAGACCAGATTTTGGAGTGGAATGATATAAGAAGATGTTTTTAAACATTTTGTCAAAGAAGTTTGAAGCTTGGTCAAGTAAAATTAGAGTTGGTCGAAGAGATGGAATCAAGCTGTGATACGGTCGAGGTTGAGCATGAGCATGTAGGATTTTTCAAAGTCAGAAACCCAAGTAAGACTCAATCATAACCATCTTTATGGACTATTAGAAGACATTTGGTCAAGCCAGAACTAGTTGGTTCGAGTGGAACGGAAAATGGTCGATAGAGGTTTCAGAGATGGTCGACGAAGAATATTGGTAGCAGTCGAAGGACGAAGATGACCAATGTGATTCCAGGAGTTTGGATATCAATCTAGGAGTATTTTCTAAGGTATTTGGAAGCATTATATGGAGTTTGGTCAAGGCAAACCAAGATGGTTCAGAGGAACGCATTTTTGGTCGATACTGTCAAAATTGGCTAATCGGATGAAACGAAATCCAAATGAAGATGTGCAAGCATGAGATTTGGATTCAATGGAATGTCTTAGACATATTTTGGAGTAATTTTTCAGGTCAACTCATGTGGAAAAAAATCAAGAAAATTTAACAAAAGTCAACTGTCTAGATTACCCCACATGGCACCTCCCAATTGGATGATTGAGATCTATCCACATGGAGAACTCAATTTATTTCGACTCTGGACAGGATTTGGAATAAATCAAGTGATTTTATGGTGAATAAATGAAGTAAAAAGGTGTAAGGAGTGGTTGGAGACATCAAAATTCTTTTTTCCATTAAAATGAGAACATCTTATCATGGAGGAGAAAAGAGTGAAGAAAGCTTTTCGGGATCACACGAAATCTAAGCTGTCTTGGAGACACATTGGAAGTATTTTATCAGTCTGGAATGCCAGGAGACAATGGGAAATGTTTGGATCGGGATGTTACACACTTGTACTTTAGCTGCTCATATTCTAGGCTAATTTGGAGAAAGCTCATAATGAAGTTGATGGGAAATGGGTACTCGAATAACTGGGATGATATTCTACATAGTCTAATGGATACAACTTTGGACTGAAATACTCTGCTTTTGCTATATTATGAGTTCAGGCTGCCATCCACTTGATATGGGGAGAGAGAAATGAACTTCATCACATTAAGCCTCATACAGACCCAGTTTTGATAGCAAGGTACATCGACAAGCAGATTGGAAACCGTATCGACTCTATGCGTGGGAAAGCTCACGAGAAATATGACAAGGCAATGCAACTTTGGTTTGTATATGAGATAATTTATTTCTAGCAAAGTAGAATAGTAGATTTTACACAATCTCAATCAAAGTCACATTCATTGTAAAGAAGTTTTGATTTGAATCTAATTTAACATTCGTTAAAAAAAGTTGTGGGCTGTGATTCAAATCTCTTGGGACCGGTTAAGCCAATGAATTGATTCAATAATATGAAAGCCGGTTTAGTTGATTGATTGAAACCGGGAAAGATGTAAACCTATGGAAGAACCTCTAATCACCAGAGACAGTTTGAATAAATTCAACAGCTTTAAGTCAGTTAGATGACTCATCGTCCTGTAGCAGAAAAGAGAGAGAAAGAACTCTTGTCGCCATTATTGCTCGAGTTTGAGCCATATCTTCTTCCTTAATGTATTTCTGGATTGATCTGGCCCCAGTTAGTAACTCTCCACACGGAGGTGAACATTGGGTGAAAAAAAATGACCAAGAGATCATAAAAAAGCTTTGTCTAGAGGATTGACTTTAATATAGTTGAGTTTTTCAAGATCTTTGATGCTGAGATGAAATAGCCATTGTGGTTAGCCATTAGAGGCCACAGGGGATTTGTAAGTAACCCTTCTCTAAGCATTTTCTGAACATGAATCTTGATCATCTTTTTTTTTTGTCCGAAGGAATTTCCAAGAGACTCTCCGTTAGCAGTTGATATGTCAACAGCGATCTTAGATCTTATATCTCTGAATATTTAATTTTTATGTAAGATATATTTAATATTTAATTAGACGTAAACAAACATTACATTATAATATGTCATGCCATTTAAATAATGGTATTGTTAATCAAGGCCCATGAACCCAAATATCTTGCATCTCCCGACAACAAACTCATTTGAACTAATGGTGCATAAACATTTTGCATCTTTATGTGATTAATGGTCTCCATTTTATGGCTTTCAAATATTGATATTAATGCAGTTAATGGGCTCGATTGTGGCAGTTATAAAAATGATGTATTAAAGGTGTATTTTGTGGCAGTTATAAAATTTAAATGGTGGACACAACATATATCAATAGGGCACACTACAGATTAATAGAATAGATGATCGTTAAAGTTTAATTATTCTAATGGTTGAGTGGTTCTGGGAAGAACTCAATGACTTGGGTATGATCCTCTTTGATACCATTTTTTTTAATATCAAATTTTATACTATTTGATTTTTCAAAAAAGGTTGGACAGATGTTAACCCAAATCAAACCAATTCGGTGCATGGCATCCGCGTAGCATCAGACATAGGACCGATACATGGCAATACGTGACTAATCTAAACCATTTCTGTGGGGCTATGATACCTCTGTATAATTCAAAAAAAAAATTTTAAAAAGAATTAGTTTGTGATGTTTTCGGCTTGATCCAAAAATTTGTGTATACAACAATGAAGACGTCAAATTCATGATGAAATTGGCTGGTTTTTCGAAATTTAAAAGTAATGTTAGTAAATATGATACATAACTAAAATATAAATAAATTTTAAAAATAAATAATGATAAATATAATAGTTTTATGTTTTTTTCTCTGCTAAAATATAATAGTTTTATGTTCATATGGATAGTTTGTATATTTTTTATGGTTTAGTAGTTTTCATCAGTCTAATAACTTTGAGATCTAATCCAGTTATTTGACCGGTTCATAGTCGAACCAGTTATTAGATCTAATCCGACTATGTAACCGGTTTGTGGTTAATCCAACCCGGCTACTTATACCCATTATAACCAGAATTACTTTCAAAGTCACTCAGATTAAACCGACAATATTGTTCGGTTTTTATTTCTATGTAGAGAATTCATTAAACCGAGGCCAACCAGTTAACCGAACGATTTCCAAATATACCTGTAGGGTTTTGCTTTTTTATGTTAGTGATTACTGATCTTGGAATACATCATACACTTTTATGGCAATTTCATACAAATATATTTAAATGAAAACAAGCCGAAACTTATTTATTTATAGAAAGTACAAAGAAATACATACATCGAAAGACATACTCAACGATGAGAGAAAATTACATGATTGATGGTTACTATAATATACCATTTATTTAATCCGTCACACACTCGAATGGTGTTCATTATTTATTCATAAAAGCAAACCACCCCATTAATTATTATAGCATATAAAAAGACTTAGCTTTTGGAACCCTTTAGTTGCACCATTGACGTCATTGAGTTACGCTTCAGTTATGGCGTTCACAGAAGCATTTCAGTCTTGTAAATGCATCCTCCAATATCGATGTCTCCATGTCAATAGAATGCCTTAACCAGTTCTTCTGACCAAATGCAATCCCTAAACAATACAACACACAGCATGTTCTTAACTTTCTTTTTCTTGTCAAAGACAAGCATACAATCAGGTTTGGGCCTGAATAGTTATATAACGATGATAATAGCTAATACAAATTTTATGTTTCATGTTTTTATGTTTGTGTCCAGAATAAAAAAAAATTTGTATTTTTATTTTACCTTCCAATCTAGTTAAACTTGAAAGACTATCGTTCGAAAACTCTAAAGTGACCATATTCATAGGTACGGTTGATTATTTATTACCTGGTAAAACGACGAGGTTTTCTTCCTTAGCAAGCTTATTGCAGAAGTCTTGATCGTCTTCAATGTCCACAAAATGTGATGGGTCTAGCTCGGTCTGCAAGAAACAAGAGAAAGGTATAGGCAATATAATCCACAATGAAAAGTTTGTTTACAATTATGTAACAAAAAATTAATAGTGAACAAAAAATATTAGAACAACAATATCTAATAGAATACCCATAAGAAGGTGCATGCTTCAGGTTTCATGTAACAGGTGAGGGTAGGTATCTCCTTGAGCTTAGCATATGCAATATCAACTTTGTCTTTAAGAAAACTCTGCCTCCTATCAAAGAATTCTTGAGGAGTTTTCTCCAAGATGGTGGGAATAGCTGCCTACATTATCAGATTAAAACGACTAATTGGCCACAACATCATTTATTACTTACTGGTGGAGTTCTTTATAGTTTTTAACCTATTAGTGGAGACCTGGAGCAACTCACAATTGACAATAAATGGCATATATATTGTAAAGTTGATCTACGTAAAAGAATGTTCTGCGTTGATTTCTCTTGACCTCTAGGGTTAAGTATTTATACACATGATTTTATACAAATAAGATAAACTAAGGCGATAAAAAACGTTGTACAACAATATGTATATATATCCCAATTATATATGTATATCGATTTTATTCATTGCATAATATTTGCAGTAAGTCTAGAGAGTAAACCAACCAATGATCCGAATTGTGTATACCTGGATAACAGTTGGTGGTTTAGAATTTATCTCCAAAAATTCGTTAGCAGCTTTTAAGACCTGTGCATATGTAACAAGATTAGGGGAGCCGAAATATCAATAACGCAAAGGCAATGGCGGTTCTACTTGACTCAGAAAGTGGCACTTGCCCCATAAAATTTCCAATTTTTTGTAACTTAACCCAAAGTCTAGCTATTTGCACCTATTAAAATCCATGTTTTAACTTTATATTTATATTTATATATGATTTGCCCCCATATAAAAAGAAATTCTACATTAGCCCTGCCCAAAGATAGCATTGAATTCTAAGAATGTCTATTAACTTAACCTTCTTAAACATGCTGAATTCTTAAGGAATACTCTATAATAATTAATAGGGATTAAAAATTTTATTCAAAAGCTCGTAATAGTTTTACAAATCAAAAGTAACTTTTACAATCCAAAAGCTCATTATTTATACTAAGGTGAGAAGTCCTAAATCTTTTTTTTTAAACTAAAGTCCTAAATCTTTAGGGATTAGAATCTAACATTTATTTTAAAGTCCTTGTCATAATCTCGTTTAGTAATATCATACTAATGTTTATCTAAAACAAATAATAAAAAG
The DNA here is from genome assembly GCA_019706035.1 of Raphanus raphanistrum subsp. raphanistrum. Lineage (NCBI taxonomy): Eukaryota > Viridiplantae > Streptophyta > Magnoliopsida > Brassicales > Brassicaceae > Raphanus > Raphanus raphanistrum. Next base: position 27,887,123 of record CM033987.1, on the reverse strand, counting down.
GAAAACCAAAGCTCACAAAGATTATGACTTACACACTACATCATATCTTCTGCTGTTAATTAATTACTCAAATTTAAAATATGCCAATTATATGCAAAACATGCTTAAATGCTGATTCAATTTTTTTTAAACAAAACAAATCAGACCTTGGTGGATTTAAAGACACCGTTTAGATCGTGCATAGCGAGCCAGCCTGTTCGCCATCCTGGGACACTCCATCCTTTCGATATGGAGCCGTGTGTAATAACGGGTACAATCGAGGAGAATTTCCCCATTGGAACAAAGGGATTACTTCCAAACACGGTCCATCTATATACTTCGTCTGAGACAACCATTACCCCGAGTTCTCGAGCCAAGTTAGCAAGCTGAAATCATTGCAAAAGTAAACAATAAGGATTGGATTGTAGAAATAATAATTTTTTAAATTATTCAGTATTTTGTATAATAAAGAATAAAATGTATAATCTTTTCTTGCTTTAACAAAAAAATGTATAATCTAAATTTTTATTATAATACAAACTTAAGAATGTAGTTTCATTTAAAGGAAAAACAATGTGTTGTAACATGTAACATGTAAAATGTAAAAGCTACACACAAATCAAAAAAAAAAAAATTCATGTCTAGATAATCTCATCAGTCATGTGAACATTTGTCGGAGTACAACTATGTAAATACCAATGTTTAAAAAACAAAACTACGTAATTACCTGCTCGAGATGAGGCTCAGTGTAGTAGTTCCCATTGGGATTATGAGGGTTGATTATAAAGATCGCGAACGTGTTCTTGTCTGCCATCTCTTTGACGCTATCGAGATCAATCTCAAATTCTTTTTCGGGGATGACTTCATACCTTCGAACCTCGAGTTTTTTGAAGAGAGAGCGGACGTAGTCCGCAGGGAAACCTGGTCTAGGAATCAGGATGTTGGCTTCCGGCTTAGCCAGGATATCTACCACGAGCTCGATCGCTTGTTTGCATCCAACAGTCATAAACACATCATCTCCCGTCAGCTTATTATCAAGATCTCGGTTGAGATATTCAGCCACAGCACTGGTAAAATATATAGACATAAATTTAAGACGCAAATAAGGGTGTCAAAATTTCAGTGCACCTATAGTTATATTGATATTCAAAATTTTGTACATAAGAACATTAGAATTTTATTAGCTATGATGGTAAAAAGTACCTTGGGGACCCTTACTTTTCTAGGATAGATCCTTTTATATGTTTTTGGTATTTTATTATCACTATTGCACCCATTAAATAATTGGTCGAGATTTGCCTCTGGTCAAAGGGGCATCAAAGCATTAAAATATTTTTCTGTGTATATATTAATTACTCTTTGGCGACCGGGAGGCCAATGCTAGGGGCGTAGGCGTTTCCGTTGCCGCAGATGACAGCTTTAACAACTGCCTTTTCGGCCGTATGGCTTGACTCTGGCGACGAATTTCGTGGGGGCAAGATAGGCTTTCCTTGAGGATCGCATAGAGCAAAGAGTTCAGAAGTGTAAGTGCCTAGGGAGGCCGCTGCGGCTTCCTCTGCCGCATCACTGCCACTGAACTGCCACTCAACGAATTCATTGTTGGCCATATTTCTTCTTTTGTTTCTTTAGGTAGTTTTTTGGATGATTACTCTCGTCGCTACTAGTGAGATTATATAGTACAAGTTTGTGCACTATTTACGAAAGTTGATACTTCGCTTGGTAAGATAAGAGAAGAAAGGAACTAAATTTATCTGGAGGCCCTACATGTTAGAACATGAATTTCCTCTAATCACGGTGATTACGACATGTAAAATTGTCGGGTAATTTATTATAAAATATTTAACAGACAGACAAGGCAGATGCTATTTGGATCCTTCTTGCATAAGCTTCTTGCTTAATTTCAGTTACATCTTCTCCTTGAAAGATTTCAGTGCCGAGATAGTATTTTTAGTTTTCCGAGGTCTGACATCTCAAATTTAGATTTCATTCTCACTTTGAAATCGCTTACTCCTATTCAAGCTATTGCCGGTTATGAATAGATCATCTACATAGATAGCAACAATAAGAAGATCTTCTCCTTCTTCCTTGCGATACACAGATGTCTCCTTTGAAAATGTTTTGCACTTCATCGCTTTTAGAATGTGATCTAGATTCGTGTTCTAAGCTCTAGGAGCTTTTTCATTTCGTACAAAGCATTTGAGAGCTTGTACACTTTGTGCTCTTCACATGTTACTTCAAATCCTTCAGGTTGTTCAACATAGATATCTTTTTTTAATTCTCCATGTAAGAATTTTGTCTTCACATCCATGTGATGCTGCCAATGCTATTAGTAATCGAATGGTTTCAAGTTGAGCAAAAAGTGCAAAAACAACATCAAATTATTTGTTGGATTCTTGTAGATATCCCTTAGCTACAAGGAGTAATGTGTACTTGTTGATAGTCTCATCCGCATTCTTCTTGATTTTGAAAACCCATTTGGGACCATTGACCTTTTTATATGACTTGGTTTTTCAACTAGAATCCATGTCTTGTTTTTGTTGATAGAGACGATTTCTTCCATGCAAAAATCTCTCCATTCTTTCAAATATTTAGTTTCTTTAAAGTTCCTTGGCTCATTGTCAATTGATAGTAGAAGTCTCTCTCTACTTCGGCTTGGAGAACATAATCATCAAAATAGCTAGGTTGAACACTTTATCGATTCAATATTCTTAGAGGATGAACATGTAGATGTTGATCTTCTTGCTCATCTTCATCAGCATATGTGATGCAATCATGATCATTGACGAAATCGTCTTCATTATCGATTCCAGTTTCATCATGATCGTGATCACTGTTACCACCACGGGACATCGTTCTCATGTATCTATTACTTTTCCCCATTTCATATGGAACATACCCGGATCTCTACATGGTCTGGTCAATGTGTTGTTCCAGCTCCAACAGTTTTTTTCATCAAAAACTACATTCTACACACCAGAACTTTTGTGTTGATGGATTGTAGAGTATATGCCTTGGTTCCCAGCTCGATCCCAATGTGCACAAATGTTTGTGACCAGTCGTCTAGCTTCTTGAGATGTGTAGCTTCAACTTTCGCATATGCCAAGCAACTGAAAACACTTAAGTATTCTAGGTTCAGTTTCTTTTCTCGCAAGCTTTCATAAGGAGTCATGTTCTCAAGTGCTCTCTTTGGTACTTTATTTATGATATATCATGAGTGTAGAACTGCATCTCCCCATAAATAGTTTGCTACCTTCATTGCCTTGAGAGCATTCCTTGTCATCTTCATTAGTGTTCGATTTTTTCTCTCTGCAACTCCATTTTGTTGCAGCATGGAGGGAGCCATGAGATGCCTCTTGATCATATTTTCATCAGAAATCATTGAATTCTCTTGACGTGAACTCTCTCCCTCTATCAATTATTAGACTCGTGATTTCTTTCTTGAACACCTTTTCTACTAGCTGCTTGAACACCTTGAACGTCCCATATGCATAGCTTTTTCTTTTCATAAGAATCACCCACATATATCTTGAAAACTCATCGATGATGACAAGTATATATATTTGTGTTACTAGATATGGTTGGTGGTGTTATTGGACCGCACTTAAATGTCTGCGTGTAGTATCTCCAGTGGTATAGAGGCTCAGAATGATGCCTTATTTGGAAAAGATTATCGAGCTTGATTTCCGACTAGACAAGATTCACATATCCTTGTTTCTTCTTTTATCTTCGACAGCCAATGAACTATTTATTTCTGGCACATAGGTTTGCCAACTTTCAGATTTATCTTGTAAAGTATATTTGGCTATCATGTGGCTTTTACTAATAGTTTCCCACTACATGAACCATCAAGCAGTCATGTCTCATCCTTACATCACAGCCAACTTCAGTAGCTTGTCCAAAGCTTAGAATGTTGCTCTTGAGTTCAGGAATGTGATAGATGTTGTTGATGATGTTTTGCTCGCCGGTTTTGCTTTGAAAAAGGATTGATCCCTTGCCTTCTATCTTGACGTAAGAGTCATCTCCAAACTTTACTTTGCCCTTGATTTTCTCATTGTGTTCTGAAAAATAGCTCTTGGTTCCAGTCATGTGATTACTAGCTCCATTATCTAAATACCAAACTCCATCTTCTATTTCCTTGGTTTCGTATTTTGTATTAGATTCCTTCCTTCAAGAACATGACCTCATGCATGTATAGTGCTGCATCAGCTTCTTCTCTCGGTCTTATTAACTTCTTGTAATCTCTGAGATTTCTCTACACATGAAAGAAGCGTCACTACAAGAAAACAAGCCTATTGCAATGGAAATTTGCAAGGGAAAATTTTCCTCGCAAATTTGCAACGTATTTGCAACGAAATTGCAAGAAAATATATAATCCTCGCAAGTCTCTTGCAAATTTGCGAGAGAAACGTTTCGCTTGCAAATTTGCAAGAAATTTGCGAGGAAAACGTTTCTCTCACAAATTTGCAAGAGATTTGCGATGGTAGTTACATCTTTTTTGCAAATCCTTTGCAAATTTGCAAGGAAAAAAATTCTCTTGCAAATTTGCAAGGGATTTGCAAGAACTTTATATGTTTATCTTGTTTTCTCACAATTCGAAACTTGAACTAATATTAGTAAGTACTAAATATCAAAATTTTATAACTTACAATAAATACACATCAAGTAAATTTCCAAAAAAAGAATCACATTAATTAATTTTTTAAACAACAAATACAAATACATAGTAATCCACCAAAAATATACCAAACCCCCAAATGAAACCCTAAAGTTATTTGATTTGCAAGGAGTTTGCAAGGAATTGGCAAGGAATTTGTAAAGATTCCCTCGCAATTCCCTTGCTAATTTGCGAGAGAATCTAATTTTCCTTGCAAATTTGCAAGGGTTTTGCGAGAGACTCGTTGCAATTTCCTTGCAAATCTATGTTTTCAAGCTTTAGTTTGTCTTTTTAAATCCCTAAACCCTAAATGATTTTTTAAACCCTAACATCCAAACACAAACTTCAAACTTTAATATTCTAACACCAAATCTTAAATTTAACTTAAAATATTAAATATAAATTCAAAAATTATTTCTTTTTCAAAAATCAATCTCAAATCTCAATACTCTAAATCTTTAACCTTATACTCAACCTCTATTCTAAGTTCATAATTTTAAATCTAAACTCTAAATAAAAACTTTATATGTTTATCTTGTTTTCTCACAATTCGAAACTTGAACTAATATTAGTAAGTACTAAATATCAAAATTTTATAATTTATACAATAAATACACATCAAGTAAATTTCCAAAAAAAAATCACATTAATTAATTTTTAAACAAATACAAATACATAGTAATCCATCAAAAATATACCAAACCCCCAAATGAAACTCTAAAGTTATTTGATTTGCAAGGAGTTTGCAAGGAATTTGCAAAGATCCCCTCGCAATTCCCTTGCTAATTTGCGAGAGAATCTAATTTCCCTTGCAAATTTGCAATGGTTTTGCGAGAGACTCGTTGCAATTTCCTTGCAAATCCATGTTTTCAATCTTTAGTTTGTCTTTTTAAATCCCTAAACCCTAAATGATTTTTAAACCCTAAAATCCAAACACAAACTTCAAACTTTAATATTCTATCACCAAATCTTAAATTTAACTTAAAATATTTAATTTAAACTCAAAATTATTTCTTTTTCAAAAATCAATCTCAAATCTCAATACTCTAAACCTTTAACCTTATACTCAACCTCTATTCTAAATAGATAACTTTAAATCAAAACTCTAAATAAAAGCTTTTCAAACGTAATTATAATTCTTAAAATAAATTCAAATTTATTTTCAAACTTTAGCTTAAAATCTTAAATCAATACCCCAAACTTTTAACCCTTAAACCCTATATATATTATACTCCAAATTAACCAATACCATAAACTCTAACTACAATCTTAAAACTAATATTTTTTTATTATTTAACTTCTATATAGTAAATTTCAAAAAGTAAATATAAAGAAAAATATTAGTGTATAGAAAACATAACAAAACCCTAAAACACTTTAACTATAAATTTGCAAGGAAATTGCAATGGCTCCCTCGCAAATCTATTGCAAATTTGCAAGGGATTAAATTCCGTTGCAATTTGCGAGGAACTTGCGAGGACTCCGTTGCAATTCCGTTGCAAAACTATTTTCCCAAAAAAAAAAAAGAGTTTCCAGACTAGGGTTAGTATATAATGGGGACCGTATATAATGACATAAACCTAATTCACTCATTTGTTCGTGCGTCAGAAAAAAAAAGAAACAAGAGATTTTTTTATCCACCATCTCTCGGATTCTCTTTCTCGCTGACCTTGTGTCTTCTCCCACTCTCAAATCTATCTCCTCGCTGGATCTCACTTTCTCATCTCTCTCCTCGCCGAATCCAGTTCTCTCAAGCTATCCTCGCCGCCAGCTCTCCTCTCTCTCTCTCACACACACCGCCAGATCTACTTTATCGCACGCCTCACCACCATGGTTCGACCTCTCTCTCTCTCTCTGTCCACCCGTCTCTGTCTCTGTCTCTCTGTTTTGAACTGAATATGTTTGTTTTCAGGCTGGAGGAAGCAAGGCAAAATAGGACGGAACCCGCCATGGTTCGTCCTCTCTCTCTCTTTCTCTATCTCTTTGTCTCTCCCCCTGTTTATATCTGATTTTTTTTTGTTTTGGTAAAGGGAGGTGAAGGATTGAGAAGAAGCTTGATGTGTAAGGAGACAACCAGCGGTGGTCACTGTGGTGGTGGTGCGGCGGAGGAGGGAAGGAGTCGGCTGATTTATTTTGTAGGGTTAAATTTTTTTTTAGAATTAGGTTTGGTTAAGTTTAGTTAGATTACACTTAATTAGGTTTTGTTAAACCGGTTCAATTAACTAAACCAGTTTGTTATAAGTTTTTTAGGTTTTTAATATATTCATGTATTTAAATATGTATCTGTATGTATATATAAATACCAGTTTCGTTATATATATTTATTTATATTTTTTATTTTGTATTTTTTTTTAATATCCTGAGACAAATTTGCGAGGGAATTTTTTTTTGCAAATCTATTGCAATTTTGCGAGGAATGTTTTTCCGTTGCAAATTTGCGAGGAATGCTTTTCCGTTTCAAATTTGCGAGGAAAATAGTTCCGTTGCAAATTTGTGAGGGAAATCATTCCGTTGCAAATTTGCGAGGGAATTACGAGCGTTTTTGATTTGCAAGCAAAGATTTGCGAGGAACTGACTTTTCTTGCAATTCCGTTGCAAATCGCGATTTGCAACGGAATTGCGATGCTATTTTCTCTTGCAACAGACATGTTTTTTTGTAGTGCGTAGTGACCAAGAATATCACATCAGAAACAAACTATCGTCGATATATCCTTCTTCTCTTTGGAATGATCGGTTTGATTTGTTATCCTATCTTCTGAATTAAACTTCCCTCTACCTTGACCTCTATAACCATGTCCACCTCTGCCTCGTCTTCTGTCTCGTGATGTAGAAAAACCTTACTGGTGAGTATTTGCGTAAAAAAAAATTCCTTGTTATTCACTATTGCAATTTTATCTTTAATATTTTTTTTAGTATGCCTTTAATCTTCCAAAAATATCGTCTCAAATCCCATAGTCTTCATTTTCATGTTGGATATTGGATAGGAACAACTGTTGATTTGTCAAACTGTCTGACCATTTATTTGAATATAAACTTCCTTCTTCATTAATTGATATCTATACTATTATTGCGAAGTGATTTTTCGCAACGGAGCTTCCACGTTAAAAATTAAAATAGTTAATATCGTTTATACCCTTAATGAATAAAAAAATATATATTAGCTAAAAAAATAAAAATGAATTTAAAACTAATAATAGTAAGAATTATCCAAAATATTAAAATATATATGTTAAATAAAAAGATAATTTGTATATATTTTGTTGTAATCCGGAAAAAAATTTAATAAAAATTCAAAATAAAAAAGAGACATATTAGTCAAGTAAAATTCTTAATTTATACAATCGAAAAAATATTAAGTAATTTTTAAGATTTATTTATTAATAATGAATATAATGAATGAAACTTTTTTAAATTAAATACGTAAGAATTTTCAAATGAAAAAAATAAATTATGATTTAGAACTATAATATTTTCATTAGTAATGCATATATTAATAAATAATTATAAAATACTTTTGTCTGTATGGGTAGACGAAACACCTAGAACCCATCATATGGAACAATTAGGAGCAGACATCGGATCATGGTCTAACCTCATTTATATGTTTGGTTTTATAAAAAAGTTAATTTTAGTGACAAATGCATATGTATTAATTAACATGAATAGAGATAATATGATCATGTATATAATAAATAGTTCTATATAATATGTACTATAATTAAAAAGTTATTTTATAATTTTATATTTATCTATTAGATAATTGAACATAAATTAATATAATACAACTTTTGGCCAAAAAAAAATTCTAATATATATTATGTTGTTATCTGAAAATAATATTCTTAATCATAAAGATATAAAAATTAAATTCAATGATAGCCATATATATATATATATTAATATATTGTAACTAGAAACTTAATTATAGATACATATATCGCCAATTTAAAAATTTAAGAGTATAAAAATAACTTATCATAATAATTATTGAAATAATAATATATGTATTTATAAAGATCTATAAGACTATTATGCCCGCATGAGCGGGCCAACCATCTAGTATAAATTATAAAACTAGTTTTCACATTCATTAAAATACATTTTTTTGGACAACACATTCATTAAAAATACTAAACGGCTGGGTGGGTGAGTTGTATATTGCTCTCTTAATTAATCATCTAGACCACCAGAGGACAGTTCCATTTTAAGGTAGTGTCTAACAATTTTAGGCGTTCTCTCTTTTTAGAGCAGTGAAAAACGTTGAGTTACAGAGTTAATAGTCCTAGAAATATATTTGCAATCGAAATGTTAAAAAAGGATTTGTCTTAGCATTTGTATGACAATTAAAACGAATTATATTTAGTTACATTTTCAGGTCAAGCTGGAAACAAGACGAAAACTACGACGCTCTAATCTCCTAGAGACATAAATATACATTTTTTTCTCAACGGCCGCAATGCAACTATAATATAAGTTTGAATATACATACACGTAATGTTCTTTAGTAATTCCATAAGTACCCATTGAGGAACTCTTGGCTATTCAAAAGGTCATGAAAGTCACCGGTACAAGTCGGAAAACTTCCCGTCCCAGACAACAAATCCGATGGTAAAGTGTTACTCGTGCCCTCGGTTTCTCCGTTTGTTTGGTAGGTACTCGTTTTTACAACCCTCATGTCTTGAACCGCAACAGAAGATTCATCAGTGGATGTGATCATGGGGTTACTTGTGGGAGAAGAAACCACATGCTTTCCGAATTTTTTGGTTACGGCCGGTTTGGTTTGAGAAGATTTGGCTCGAGTCGAACCGGCTAATGAGTTTCTCCGGGTTGGTAACTCATGGTTGTGTTCATTTGTATACGTTATGGTGAACTTTTCCGGGTTCTGAGGATTTCTTTCGACTTGTTTTCTTGCCAAACACCCCTTTGAGCTGCTGCACCTGTAATAACTCCTGAAGAAACAAAAGAGCTTAAGTTAAACCGATTATTTGGTTATAAGTAAGGATAGGGTTATGCTAAAACCGGAAATGGTTTAAGACCTTGGGTATGGAGATCCTTTAATGGGTTTCTGCCCGTATTTACGCCATGCCCATGCGTCCGACAACAAATTCTCTTCCTTCACTTGCTCAACAACTCTCTTTAGTTGATTCTTCTTGCTGTTCAAATTCAAATCATAAGTTATTTAACTTAACAAGGAGCATACATATTCCTGAAAATTATAAATATGCAAAACAAGTTGGGAGATATTAGTACCTATATAGACCCTCCAGTTTTTTATATATGAATCTTCTAGCATTTTTACGTTGTTTCTTATAAAAATATTTAGTTTTATGCATATATTAATATTTGAATAAAAAAATTCTATATCGAAATATTTATTGACAATAATTATATTCTCAAATTGCTATTGGTTGAGAGTCATAGGAAATTGTTTAGTTCAAAATTTTTATACATTTATTATCAAGCATAAATTGCTATCTTAAGATGTATACAAATTATATGATCATTTATGAATATTCAAGTTTTTTTTTTTTGCATTTGAAAGAGCGTCAAGATTTTCAAGGATAACTGACCTCTTCTTCGATTTGGATACTGGGATTCGGATATGATCAACTCTTGATCCGTTAGATAAAAGACAACCATGTGTTCGTTGTTTCTTATCATCTCGTAAACTTCTTGGATCTCCGGGTACAGAAACGGAGCTTGTGAGGATTGTTTGTGTGGAGAAAGGGTAAAAAGGTTTGTAGAGTTCACCAAGTTCGTCTAAACCGGTTGTCTCCATATCCGGTTCATAGGAACTAGCCGTCTCAATAGGAAGGCAAAACGGAGGTAAAAACCCACCGGAGCTTTCACCGTAAAAGGCTTCTCCGGAGCCTAAGTAACCTCTGACTATTGCTTCTAAATCTCCTTCGTTCATATAAGCCACCTCACCCATATCTCTCTGTCTCTCAGAATTTTTGCCCCTTTTATCTCTCTTTTTTGTTTCTTTCACAAGTATATGGCGAGGAAAAGCCTCTTGGGCAACATCGGTTTATATAAAGAATAAAAAAGGACTGTTTGTGGTTTAGGGTTCTTTTTTTTTGTTTTCTATCTAAACCTTCAGTAATCATTTAACTTTTAAATTTATTTAGTAGACTTTTGAAAAAGTCAATTCGTACCGAAACTTAGAATTTAATATTTGCTTTAACTTGTCAAAAATCCATCTCCGACAAAATATCTCAGTTTTGGATCATACACCAAACTACGAGTAATCTAGATTTCTGCTATTTTATCATCAGATATTGACAATATTTATATATAACTGATCATATATATTGGCAATATGTCTTCTGAAGCATATATATGACTTGTCGAGAATTTAAATATCGTTCTTTTACTAAATTAGATTTTGAAAGCAGCATTTGTACATACAGATGTATGACGTACCTAGCACCTTTTTATATATATAAAGGCTGTGTCACTAGTTTCATACTTGTAAATTATGTGTGTGTTTAATGTGGTACGTACGTAAGTCTAGCTTGCCTTGCATTCACGTAACTACCACTGGATATAACTAAATATATATAGAATAGTGCTGCAAGTATGATTATATGTAGTAAGCTTCTTCTTTTTAAAATAAAGGAGTTTGAGAGAGTTTTATCGCTTTATGTTAAGATTTGTGGTAATATATAGTTTGGTCCAATAAGCCACGCCTATCATAGAATAGGGTCACCTTTAAGCCAGTAGCACAAAAATCTTCCAACTAAGACTAGAAAGATTCTCCAATAATATCTTCTCCTTTTTTGCTTGTTCTTTTTTCAAATGCAAATTTGCAATGATAATTTTTTTGTTTGCCTTTATATTTACATACTTAACTATGAACGTATATGCAAAAGAATGCTATGTAATAGACAAAAAAGACTTTAATTTCTCACAAGCGATTTGGTTATTTTAATAATTTCAAACTTGCAATGATTAGCTTCAATTTCATTTATAAAATTAAGTTTATCTGTGGAGAATTTTCTAGTAAGCTCTTAAGTTTTGTGCCTTTGATCGATTGCTAATAGCCTTTCTTTTCTAGGTGAGGAAGAAAGGAAGCTGGCACGGGTGAATGGAGTCCCATAAAAGGCAATAAGAAAAGGCAAATAACTCAAAGTCAACAATATAATAAATACAAGCATATTGAGAGAGAAAAATCACTAACAAAAAGGAATATTTTAGTCACCTGTTCTTGCAACTGGGGAGAAATTTTCATCCCTTCTTGCACCACTTGACGGGCTATGTATGTATATACATATTGAAAAATACAAAATACAGTATATATACACACAATACTAGGTGCGTTTCAGCGCAATATCTGCATATAATTTTAAATCACTTAATACTAGCTCAAAGAAAATATTTAGAGACCAAAATCAACAAAAATGATTTATGTAACATAAAAGTATTTATTTTACATTGTAAGAATAAATATCCAAAAAGAAAGCATGTGTATTCTTAAACATTTTTGTTGTCGATTAAGAAAATAAATATTGGAAGACAACATAAACCAGTGGGAGTAAAATAATCTGCTGCATAGTTTACCCTTTATTTTTCATCAATTAAAAAAATGGACAAGACAGTAAGCGAAATAAATGATCTAAATAGAATAAATACAGATCAAACCAACAAAATGATATAATATGGATCAAGAAGATTTAGCAGTTTTAGTACTGCTTATACAGTTAAAATAGATAAAAATGGTTTAAATACTAATATATATTTTTAATAATTTGTAGAGACTAATTTGTATTGTTCTGTAGAATTGAAATCAGATAGGTAAGCACTATTTTTAGAATGTGAATTAAGTATATTACATATGATAAGAGTAAGAGTGTAAGACAAGACACATGCAGAAAGCGTCCCACAGTCCCATTTCATGAATCGTGGCCAATTAGTTTATATTGATTGACATTATTAAAGTCCATACATATCAGTATGTTGAATATATTATTTTGCATGTTACGTTAAAGCATTATCAATTTATTGACACTAGCGATAAACCGAACCGTTAATAGCAAAATAATGATTGTCATAAGTTTTGACTAGTCGTATAATTTTAGGGAGGTTTTGTTTAAAACCGGTTGATCCGTCATTATACACTATATATTACTTCTTGGTGCTGTGATTAGATCCACACTATAAATTCTAGTATTTTGTATGTCGACATGGTATGTGAAACCAGACAACATATGATATAATATATTGATGATCTCACCTTTTTTCGTTCACCATTGATGATCTCACAAGAATACAAATAAAATCGATTCCTTTGAATATTTCTTTTAACGTGTGAAATAAGTGTACGTGTGGAAAAACAAAAACAACAAAAAATGAGTATACAGTATCACCTGTGTGTCCATCATGGATAGTCCATGTTCATATATCAACTAAACCCTTAATGCATACGGAGTTTTCCTCAGTTGCCACACACATGGATAGATATATCAACATTCATATGTTCTTCGATATTTAGAGTTAAGTATAAGATTTGTATCGTGTGGTTTAACCTCTCTTACAAATCCGAATCCATTTTCAATATTTATGTTATGCTTAATATACGTTTAATAGTAAAAATATATGTGTCATTTTTTTATTTTTTTATAAGAAGCTTTCATATAAAAATTTAAAAGTAATACATGTATGAGATTTTCACTCATAAGTTTGATAAAGCATGCAATAACAAAAAGAGAAATATATTCCTAGTAGACGATTCAAAATTGAGTTGTAAAGAGCAAGTAAAAGAACATGATAACATTAGTGATAGTAGTTCCCTCGGCCGCGACCTCGTTTACCCCTTCCTCTAATAGTTGTCCATTCCATATCTTGAACTTTTTGGGTCGGTTTTATTGGTCTTCCTCCTCTAGTTGTGTTATAACCAGATGTTTCTCGAACCAATAACATACCATTCTCATTTCCAAACTCAAGAGGGTTCTCGGTATGGATCTAATGTCTTTGAGAGTGAGGTGAGTCTTGTTTAAAACTCTCCCCAAAAGATTTCTCCTTCTCACAAGTGTGAGAGGCTTCTGTAATGTGTACTGGAGATGGAGTTTCCTCCATAATTTTTAACGCAGGTGGTGCAGCGACAATGACTGCTAATGATGGTAAAGTAGTATCCGACTTGGAACGAGGAAAAGAATGTACCTTATGCAAATTGGAGGAACGTCTATTTGTGGGATCCTCAGAATTACTAGTAGGTGGAGACTTTTTTGGAGTCTCAGGAGCTTTGTGTGTTGTAGTACAGCTTGAGTTTTGATCCAAGTTAATAGCTGGGGTAGCAGGGGATTGTTGCAACAACTTATCTATATCCACCATTGGGATCTCTTTATCAGGTATCTGAGTATCTTTTGTGATATGAGCTGTTCCAAGAGTCTTAGCAGGTAGTAGACACCTCTTTTCTTTATGTCCAAGAGCTCCACATCTTTCACAAGCATTAGGAATCCAAGAATACTCCACCTCCACCAAGTAGATGTTGTCTTTCTTGTCATCCAGCGCAATTAGCTTTGGGAATGGTTTATCTAACTCAATATCCACTAAAATTTTAGCTTCTCCCATGCTTGTTGGATCTAAACGAGGCCTATGAATAAGCATTGGCTCTCCCAAGCCTGATGCTATATGACTGATACCCAATCTCGAGTAGCAAGAATCTGGGATATTCTTAAGGGTGACCCAAACTGGGAGAGTTGAGATCTCAAGGATTTTAAGTGAGTCTACGGGATTCCAAGGAGCAACAAATAGCAGACAATCATTCACATGCCACACACCCCGCTGAATAACCCATTTCCGAGTATTTTCATGAGGAATATGGAATAAATACGATGACTCTCCCAATTTCCTGCAAGATATCTTACATTCCCTTCCCCAAAATCTATTCAAGACAGCGTGAATAAGACCTCCAGGCGGGTTAGTGCATCTATGGAACTGTCCAACAATGTATTCTTCCTTATTCTCAGGTCCTAGTCTAAGGAAATTAGAAGGAATAGTCACCTGAGGAGTTCCATCGAGTCGATATGTCGGTTCAGCAGCTCGGAAAAGATTTCTGGATGATTGATTCATTCGGGCTGCCCATGGAAATTGGAGGGAACCGTCTTCCTTGAGCACAGGAGGTGGCAATTTTTCATTGGTAATTAATTGGGAGGTTGTTTGGACCGGATATGCCAATTGTTCCTTATGCTTGTGGCCTTTGACAATAGACTCATTTATTGTAGGCCAGAAACAAGCTATTTGGCTTTTTACAACTTCTGTGAATCCAAAATTAGGAGTAGCAGGTTTCTGTCAGGGTCCAGAGAAAGAGACGAGAAAGACTGGAGCAAGAGAATTCGCTGGAAGAGAGAGATCCGTCTTGTAAACTACTCGGCGGTACCGGCGATGATTACGAAAGGTAAATCGTCGAGTTTCGAAGGTTGAAATTGTGTATCCCCTTTGTGTTCGCCGATTTGGGGGCGCGTAACAGGTACGCGCATATCTAACAGATATATATGTCATTTTTTGTCAGATAAATAACTTGATATCAAAGATTCAAAAATATCTGAATTTATAAAAGTGCATACCACATGAAAAGAAATCTTACTTTTGTTTCAAAGAAATTAATTTCAATTTTGATCTATGAATGTTTGTGCGACAACTCCATATATTTTCAATTCTATAAAAAATTAAAAACCAATGTTCAATAAATTGTTAGACGACGGCAACTAAGCGATTTATATAAGATTATCGACTAAGTGTACTATTCAGGATCTAAGTGGAACTTACGCATTAATGGATTCTTAATTTATTTATATAGAATATTTTAATTTTTTAGGCTTCGTTATAAATTTTGTTAAATAAATTATAAAAATTAGACTTACAGAAAAATAGATAAATTTGTGAATTTACACTATTATTGTTTGAATTAACAGATTTAAGCATATTTAAATCAATTTAAACTTATTTTAATCGGCTCAAAACAATTCAATCCGATATAAAATGCATAAATCAATTTTTTTTTTAAATCGTTGTAGCTACGACCGACATTTAGTCATCGTCTAGACCTGTTTTTAGAACTTTTTGTTTTGAAAAACTGTTTTTAGAACATTAATAAAAACTAATTATCGTATATAGTAACAATAATGTATACTTATACGACGAGTGATGAGTATATATTATTTAGTTGTGATAAGCAAATATTTCATAAATATGGTACCACGTATTATGTGATTGCCGTGTTAAAGAAAACGAAGTTGATTTCCACAAGCTACTTACGATTATATTTGTGACATCGTAGGCTTCCACTTGCAGTATTGAATTGTATGTATTTACGTCTACGTCTATGGCTAACAGATATACAAATTGTTGACCAGTTCAATTGCTCTAAGAAATTTTTTTAAAAAGAAGATGATTGACCATTTCTGTTTTAAATCCTAGGTGATTTATACATTGTTTTATCTTTCTTTTAAGAGAAAATTGATTTTTTAGACCCAAAAAATGATAACTATGTTTTATTAGGTTAATCTCATATACGTTATGTTTTATTAAGCTAGATATTTTCAAAATGACAATAGTATCCTTAATTTCAATTAAAATTTTGAAATTACAGTAAACTAAATAATTTTTAAATATTAAAATATTTTTTTTAATAAAAGTAATGAAAATAAAAGAATATTAAAAATCCCCAAATTAAAAAAAAAAACTAAACGTCAAAGTTTTCTTTGTATTTTCAATATTAAAAATATTTATTTTTATTATTGGTTACTAGCAAACAAAACTATGATAAAAAATATTTAGAATACGTGATCTAGGTAAAATATTAAAAATATTGATTTTTGAAATAAAAAAAATTAAAACAATTCTTACTAGCAACAGTAGCAACCATTAAACTATTTTTAATTTAAATATTGATTTTATAAATCACATTTTCTTTAAAAAAAAATAAAAATCGATTTAATCAATATAAGGAAACTAAATATTTCCAAATATTTTCTTCCCATATTTTCGGAACTGATAATATTCTTATTCGTAGAATCAGTATTCTACTATATGTAGAATACACTAAACATGTTCGAAATCGATTTCTACTAATTTTAGATTTACGATAATGTGTATATTCTGATTTTTACATGTTTTAGATTTATAATAATGTGTAGATTTCAATTTCTACAGATTTTAGAACGATAGGTTAAACGCGGAATGTGATTTCCAAATATTTTTAGATTACTATTATTTACGTAGATCACATATTCTAAACATAGTAGATTCGATGAAAAAAATGTATTACATTTTCTACTGTGTAGAATGTCAATTCTACTTTCAGTAGAACAAAATATAAAATTATGATTTAAACATTTTTAGAACTGGAAAAAAATACCAATAAGTTAATATAGGTATTTTATAAGTAGTTGCTATTTTTTTATTTAAAAAATTGTTAAACTATTTATTTTATTTATTTTAGAAAATACTAAAGAGTGTTAGAGACAAAAATAATACAAAATAGAAATTAAGTTAATAGGACATAGTTATCATTTTTTTGCATAAAAAAAAATTTCCCCTCTTTTAATGGGTCCTTTTTAATCTTGAAAAGAACAAAAATTAAACCATATGCCATCTGCTGTGAAAAGTAAAAATCAGCAAAAACATAACACATCAGATATACAAGATCTATGTTTGTAGACATAATCCGCAGAAAATACACACCTGAGCATCTTGCATAAATAAATAATTACAGTTATCTGGTAAATAGGTCCGCAGTGTTGGTTGCGTACCAGAGGTCCAGATGAAGATTGACAAAAATTGAATCCACCAATCACTTGATTATAAAAATAAAATGTACTTTGAGTAAGTTGATATAAATCAATACTACTATCAAGTTAGTTCCGTACAATCAGTACACAGGGATGCTGTGAAAAGATGACGTCTTTGGTCGACTAGAGTTAACTGTTAATTAAGCCAATAGAACTGTTGTTATTCAACTTCTGTTCAATCACGTTGATTGGATTGATATGTATCCGCACGCGTTTTCGTGTCATCAACGAACTAATTGAATTTTTACACTAGTAATCTCCATATTACGCGTTGTTGACTTTTCTTTTTAATTACTATTAATATATATATATATATAATTGTTAGAAATATATTTTTTTTTTGATAAATAATTGTTAGAAATGTTGCAGAACGGCCTTGGACTCTTGACGACGTAGAAGAACAAACGGATTCAAGATGGAGCAACAACTGCACATCTTGAAGCATAAGCCAATGCAGTACTTATTGCATTACAACAAGTTTATAAAGTCATTTGTTTTGAAAGGAAATTACAAAAAAACACTTATAGCTAGATATCTTACATTAAAATAGTCGACATTTTAATGTTGAAAGACATTTGCTACAATATCCATTGCAGGTGCATGGAGACTATATATGTTTGTTTTTGTATTTGATGCAACATCCATATATCATATATTGTATTCAGATGCTAAGCTGAATACTAAGTTGTATTAATAATATATAGTTTGCATCAAACGTTCTTTGTTTTCATAGCTAATATTTGCATTTATATACAATGATTAGATGGTGTTACAAAATGCATGATTTGATTTTGTCATTTTGACAAAAAACCTAATTTGCGATTTTGATGAAAAACATGATTTTACGGTTTCAGCGAAAAAATGAGCTTTTGCGGTTGGCAGAAACTCAAAATTGCAGGTTTTGCTAAAAACATAATTCGTAGTTTTACCGGAAAACACGATTGTGATTTTAGCGAGAAAATGCAATTTTAAGGTTTTTGATAAGAAAAATTGATTTTACGGTCTACGAAAAAACATTATTTTTAGATTTTGGTGGAAACATAAGTTTGCAGTTGTGGCGGAAAACACGTTTTGATGGAAAATCTCAATTTTTGGTTTTGGCCAAAAAATTAGATTTTAAGGTTTTTGGCAGAAAACTTGATTTTAAGTTTCAGTGGAAACCTCAAATTAATGGTTTTGGCGAGAAAATTCAATTTTACAGTTTTGGTGGAGAAAATCAATTTCACAAATTTTGGTGAAAAAACTCAATTTTACCATTTTGGTGAAAACATGATTTCTAGTTTTGACAAAAACTCAGTTTTACAGTTTTAGTAGGAAAACTTGATTTCTGATTTAGAATATTATATAGTAACTTCATTAATCAATCTAATTAATTTTATATTTGTGTTAAAAGGTATATAGATCTTTTGGACTTTGAGATGTAAATTTTATATCCAAATTTTACATTTGTACATATCAAATATTTAGATATCATAGATATTTTAGATTTGTATCTAGATGTTGATAAAAAGTGTAAATGTTCTTTTTTTTTACAGAGAATCAAAGTGAATGCTAGTTTACAGATTAGTAGATTACTGACTATAAATACTTTTTATTTATATTTTGTTGATTGCATATATAAAATAAGATTATTGAAGTTTCAGTTATCAAATTTATTTACTGAAAGATTATATTTAGAACAATAAAAGTGATGACAAATATATTTCTATTAAAACTGAAATACAAAACAATAATTGTCTATTTTAAGTGGATTTTACAGATTTTTTTTCTTTTTAGCTAATTCTAACCACTTTATTTATCGTCTTTGCTTAATAATTCGATAGCATTTATTAAAAAGGTAAAAATAGAAAATTCTATTACAACTTTTATATTTCTTCTTAACTAATTCATTAAATGTCTTTACCATAATAAATCAACAACATTTATTTTACATGCTAACCATAATAATTTGACAAGTTTGAATAAAATGGTTCCATTTGTAACAAGAATTTAAAACAGTTAGCAATGAGTTTTTTTATTTATTTGTAGAATAAGTTAGGCATGGACATTGGGATAGCCATTTGGATACAAGTTATTTCTTTCGGAAATTAAAAATTGTCAAGTGGTTTTCGAGTCGAGTCCTCCTAGGTACGGACGGGTTTTGTTATGATGTATATGAACCTAAAATTATCCAAATAACCAATGTATCTGAAAGAGATTCGGGTATTGGTACCAAAAATAATCATATTATCCAATTCGGTTTAGGTATTTCGTATCCAAACTAAAAATTACCTAAAAAGAGTTAAAATAACCATATCATCTGATTCGATTGGAATTCATATTTTGATGTATAGAAACCTAAAAATATTCAAATAACCAATATACAATTAGTTATATGGTAACACATGTAAAATATATAACACTAATTATAAAAAATAAATATGAATTTATAAAACATAAAAACTAACATCAGAACAGACGTGGAGATCATCTCTAATCTAATTGGTATTATTAATCTATCTTATTAAAGCTGAAGTACAATTTCGGTGTGTTTGGATACTTGGATAAGAGTATTAAAAAAATTGGTGTGTTTGGTTACTTGGATAGCATTTATAAAGAATAATTTTTTTTGGAAACTTGGATTGTAGTTAAAAAAATTGTTTGGAAACTTGAATTGTATTTTTATTAAAAAAATATCTCTATCCAAATAAAATCAGCAAATCCATTTAAATTTCCTACATTTTAGGAAACCACTAATTGATCATATATGTTTTCGTGATACACAATATTTTTCCACTAGATTTTTAAATTAAATAAATATCATTCGAATATTATAAATATCGTAGGAGGTTCGAGTTGGATCATTTTCGGTCCGGGTTGGTTTGTAGCAACCTAAAAATATATCAATAAACTTTCATTTTAAATATGGCAGTAATAAATAATTTATATATTAAACTGAAT
The DNA here is from genome assembly GCA_019706035.1 of Raphanus raphanistrum subsp. raphanistrum. Lineage (NCBI taxonomy): Eukaryota > Viridiplantae > Streptophyta > Magnoliopsida > Brassicales > Brassicaceae > Raphanus > Raphanus raphanistrum. The sequence continues at coordinate 27,866,759 of CM033987.1, read as the reverse complement.
TAATATATAAATATGTTATATTGCTATGTAAATAATTATTTATAGATTCTTTAGTTGACTAATTTTTGATATAGCTTATATTAAAAGAAATTTATTTAAAAACATTATATGAACTGAAGAAAAAACAATATAAAAGTACTGTACATTTGAATTCAAAATCAGTGTTTGGTTACCTGGATAGCATTTATAAAGAATAAGTTTGTTTAGAAACTTGGATTGTAGTTAAAAAAATTGTTTGGAAACTTGAATTGTATTTTTATTTAAAAAAAAATATCTCTATCCAAATAAAATCAGCAAATCCATTTAAACTTCCTACATTTTAGGAAACCACTAATTGATCATATATGTTTTCGTGATACACAATATTTTCCCCCTATATTTTTAAATTAAATAAATATCATTCGAATATTATAAATACGTAGGAGGTTCGAGTTGGATCATTTTCAGTCCGGGTTGGTTTGTAGCAACCTAAAAATATATCAATAAACTTTCATTTCAAATATGGCAGTAATAAATAATTTATATATTAAACTGAATTAATATAAAAATATGTTATATTGCTATGTAAATAATTGTTTCTAGATTCTTTAGTTGACTAATTTTTGATATAGCTTTTATTGAAAGAAATTTATTTTAAAAAATTATATGAACTGAAGAAAAAACAATATAAAAATACTGTACATTTGAATTCAAAATCATTTCTTTTAACAACAAACTAGACAAATATGTTGAATTGTATACAAATTACAATGTAAATATTTTATTAATATAGAAATATGTCACATTATTTAAACAAAATATCAATGTAAAAGTATTGTACAGTTATATTCTAAAATCATTTATTTTAACAATAAGTCAAATAAATATATTGATTGAAAAGGGAATAAAATAAAGTTAGAGAAACACATAGTTTACCAGATGCACTCTAATATGTCGAATTTATTATAAGGAAAGTTTTAATAAGATAAATACATTCAATAATTACAAACAAATAATATTTTTCATAAAAGTGAAAAATGATACCCGCACTTCGGAAGCGCGGGTTAAAATCTAGTATATATTATAAACAGGCAGCAATCGTAATAAACTTTTAGAATCTGGACCATAATCTCAAGTTAGCAAGCAACTCGACTATCTTCCATCATCTAAATATATAGGTTGTGCCCCTAAATAAAACATAGCATACATATGGCCATTCTTTTCTAACACCCGCATTTAAGCATATAATATAAGTAGGTCCTAGTGTTTGGTAAACAAAGGAAAATGGACCTTTTCCTTTAATAAAAGAAACATGACGCATTTACACTTTTAGTTTTTCCAATCTCTATAATATTATTTGAGAAGTCACTTTCATATATATCGTACTCACGTTAATTCTCACGGTAATTGATTACGATAATCTTAATGAACTGGATTAATTATTATAATTGTCATTATTAATATTTTGATAAATAAAATTTAACATTGATTCAAAAAAAAAATTCAAAGGAAAAAGACCTTGTTACATCAAGTGTGTATTTTCTAAAAAGAAATCAAATTTATCTTTCTTTCTTCTTATCTTGACTCTTATACTTTGAAACTCCTTAGAACTCATAGAACTTCTATCTTGTACCAAACCAGTAAATCATCCCTCCTTCATACTCTTTATCTCCTTTCCTCTTAATAAGTGTGAGCTTATTTCTCGTACTTTTATCAATCATCTTTATCAAGAGAATCACTAGAGAAGGGGCTTCCCCATGCCTTCTTTGAATCCTTTCTCCCCATATAGTATGAACTGCAACCTGAAGAATATGTTTGATGATAAATGACTTCACCTTACTAATCCTAGGATCCCTCATGATTTTCATCAACCTTATCCAGCTTTCTGTATACTCATTCCTCAACACGCTTTTCATCAGCCCTTCCCAAATTTGAGCATAATACACACATTCGGAAAAGAGATGCTCGATTTTTTCCAAAGGTTCATTGCATAAGACACAAGAGACATCTACAAACCTACTCCAATATCTCATGCAGTCCTAAGATAAGGAGTACTTTGGCGTTGCGTGTTTGGACCAGAACCGATGATGTCTTCTATGCTTCCTACAAGCATCAACTGTTAATTGCATTGATCGGGATTCCCATATCGATAGGGCTTCCATCACTCAAAATATCCTTAAGACATCCCAGCGAAGACCATGCTTCATGCCAAAAGATGCTTTCTTCCCATTTTCACTTCCACGCGATACATCTGCTTTGCAATCTCCCAATATTTGAGAATCTTCCTCCACATCCACGAGCCAGTTTGTGTGTTTTCTCTTACTGTCCACAATGAACCCTTTCTAATGAGATAAATTTTTATACAATTAACCCATATCGAGTTTGATGAAAGGATCCTCCAAATTAGCTTCAGAAAACTTATATTTGATTCTTTCAATAGCCGTAGTTCCAAACCTCCCTCCTGCTTCAGCTTACAAATATCTCTCCAAACTATTTTAGCTTTTTTACCATTCAATTCCGGACCTGACTAAAGAAACGCTGAGAAGAGTCTTTCAATCTCCTTGATACAACCACTTGGAAGTCTAAAAGCAGTCATCCAAAAATTAGTTAGACTTGTGATCACTGATTTAATCAGTTGAAGTCTGCCAGCATATGATAAGAAACACCCTGTCCAAGATCCTATTCTCTTTCTGATACTCTCAATTAGAGGGCATAGTCTCCAAAATTATCATATTCTTAGTTAATAGAGGAAGGCCCATGTAGCGTACCAGGAGTTTCCCTGTCTCAAATGGGAAATGACTGATGATTTCTTCTTGTTTTTGAATCGATACTCCAGCCAAGAACAGTGTAGACTTCTCCAAACTAATCTTCAATCCAGTCATCTTGACAAAATCATCAAAAACTCTCAAAATGTCTTCAATTGATCTTCTTGTTCCATCTGCAAATACCATCAGGTCATCAGTAAAACATAGATGTGTAAGATATATGTTTTTGCGTTTTGGATGATATTCTATCTTCCCATGCACCGCTGCTTTATCAATCATCTTGGATAACACATTCATGCAGATTACGAACAAATAAGATGATAAAGAACAGCCCTGCCGTAGCTCCTTTTTGCTTTGAAAGTATCCAGACATTCTCCATTTACTTGAACTGAAAAAAGAGGTTGTAGTGATGTAAAGATAGATCCAGTGTATATATAAATCTATCAGGGAGGCTGAGAGATTCCAATGTGTTGAGAATAAAAAGCCATTGCACCTAGTCAAATGTTTTAGAGATGTCTATCTTTACAGCACATCTTGAGGAAATGTCTTCTTTGTGTTAATCCTTCACTATCTATGTTGCTAATAGAACATTTTCCATCAATAGCCTCTCCTTGACAAACGCAGACTGATTTAAGGATATACACTTTGGCAAAATATTCTTCAACCTGTTTGCAAGAAGCTTCGATACTGTTTGCTTTCAATTAAACAATAGAATTACTAAACAAGTTTTATTGCATTATCTTGGTTTGTATATACAGGGAAAAGAAGAACATAGGAAAGCACCTGGTGATGCATACTGGTTGTGGTCTGAAAAATTCATTATCTATGAACAGTGATGAACTTCGTACCAAATTGATTAACATGGTAAGTACATGAGAGGGAGCCCCATGTATCAATTTAGTCCAATCTCGCTATCTCTCATATGACTTCGGTGTCTGTCTTAATATACAAAGAGACTGAGATATGCTTATCGTCACCTGAGCTTCTTTCCTCTGTTTTATCATTGCTTCACACCAAATCCATTGAGATTATAAAAGTAAATCTACTTGTTGTTGCTCTAAGTACGTAATCTTGGTTTTCTCCTTAAGTTTCTATCTCCAGGCTGTTTTTGGGTTATCTCTAAAAGTTTTTTTTTTGTCTCCCCTTGTCCTCTGTTTCAAGACATTTACTTCAAACAATGATAGTAGTGTATTTAACTTTAGTTTCTTTCTTCTTCCTCAAAACGCGATGATTGACTTACAAAAGATGTGCATTTAGGTAACGATCATAGATGATATTATGATAAGGAAGTGTGGCACCGGGGAAGTCCAATTGGCCACACCAGACAAGCACATGAGTTTCCTCCAGACAGTTGTAGAGGTTTCTCTCTCACTCTCTGTAAATTTTCTTGAAGATCTTGAGTTGCATACATTGAAAGAAATTGAAATGGCCACATCATCTTGTAACTTTCATTTAAATGAGCACGGGGAAATAGAAAGACAAAGACGAGACAAAATCGACCATCGAGAGAGTAAGATCCTTAAGAATCATTTATATGCAATATCAAGAACTCATATCCAATCAAATCACTGCGTTGCTCAGAATATGTGTAAGTGGATCATTGATTACATGCCACGGAAAAGAAACCCCAGAGAAGCTTCATCAGAAACAAGACGGTGCCAAAGAACGAAACAAATTCAAACGACAGAAGAGCACACACATCAACAATACACACCTGCTTTAGACACTAATGGAACCAGAACAGGACAATCGAAAGTCAAGAAAAGAGACAAGGAAGCAAGCCCACAAGAAAATATTCAATAAACCACCATGAACCTATCATCTCAGTCAATAGAGTTTTGCAGTTTGCATATACCAGAGAAACCAAACATGGTGTGTATGGTATACAAAATGTAGATTATACACATCAAGATTAGTGTTATCTAGAAGAAAAAAAAGATTAAGTTGTTATTGAAGATTTACAGATTTAGACTGCAGGAGCTTGATCAAGCACAGAAACAATCTCAAGTCTGATTCTCACCAATCTCTGGAACACTGCCCTCACTTGCCTCTGCAAATCCTCCAACCCCACTTCCATTCTCCGACAAATCTCATCCATCTCATCAACCTTCTCCTCAACCTCCTCCTCGTCCTCTTCCTCTGCCGGAAACCTAAACCTCTCCGTGAACTCCATCAAAGACGATCCAACACTCTCCATCCTCTGCATCTCCTCCATCAACCCACCAAAACGCTTCTCCTTCCGTTTCACCTCTTCCCCGACCCTCTCCTGAACATTCAAAGCGGCGCTAGCCCAGCTCTGATGCTTAGGAAGCTGCAACGGCGCCACGGGTACACTACTTGTCTGGCAAGGAACCGCAGCAACGAGCACCCACATCACCAAAACCATGACGCTATTCATTATGTAAACCGGCATCATCGCATGTCCGGAAGCTTCTGCTCCACGTGGCAGCACAAGATTGGCCGCCATCGCCTGAATCTGCTTGCCGGCAGACCAATTCTTGCTGACGTTGACGTTGCCGCGCTGTCCGAACGACCACGACCGCGACGTCGTCCTCCGTCTACTACTGCTCTTATCTTTCGCATCGGCGTTCGAGCCGCCAGTGAGGAGGCTCGTCAACGCGCGTCTAGCTCTACGAACGCTTCCGCTACATAACGGCCGTTGTTTAAGCGCCGTTACCGCTATCTCCGCGAGACGTCGGCTCTGTTTAACGGACTCGATGCCGTTAACGACGGCGTTACAGATATCAAGCGCCTTTACGATCCGATCGAGCGTTTCCGTTAAAACCTTATCCAGCGAAGGCGTTCGCGAGATCTGAGCGGTGGTGAGGAGGACTTCTTTGAACTCGGTTTCGCAGGACGTGAAGACGTGGAGGAGGCTCTGTAGCCAAGGGATCGAGAGGAGCGGATCAGAGGGCGGCGGAGATGGAGAGATGAACTCTGAGAAACGCTCGGAGACGTGGCTCTGGAAATACTCGAGTTCTTGGAGCTGTTGCTCTTGTTGGACGTCCATTGAGACGATCTGGTAGCGGCGGAAGCTGAGTATGCCGAGGAAGGAGCCGTTATGTTCTGTTGACGGCGACATTAGTCGAGTGTGATGAATCGAAGAATGAGTGAGGTTTTTGTTTTTGTTTTTGGGTCTTGCGGGGATAGAGGAGAGATTTTTGGAAGAGAGAGAGAGAGAGAGAGAGAGAGAGAGAGAAAAGGGAACAAGTAGATTTGATGAAAGAGAAAGGGTGGAAAGCATGTCTTGTCGGAGAAGGTTTAATGCTTTTTAGATTGGTTTCTTTTCTTTGGTCACGAGTTAAAGAATATTCGTCATTTTTCAATTCTTATGTCAAATTATTTTCTCAAAATGAAAAATAACACACTAAGCAATACAATTAAAACATAATTACAAAGTTAGACTCGACTTGATTCTAGATAAAAATCTTAGAATATATTATACAATGTATTTCGTATGATTACGATCTTAATATTAAAAACAATTTACTGTAAAATCTAGCGTAACTATGGTAAAACTTAAAATTATATATATTGTGGTAAAAGTGACCAAACTAGCATACATCTCGTTAATAGATTTTGAATTTTATAGATCATGTTTTTAATTAAATAGATTTTGGTTTTCATTTACAATGCACAATTATAATTTCGTTTTGTATAATAATTATGTTCATTCTTCACATACAAAACTATACCAAATTTAGGGTTAACAAACTTCTGTTTTTTTTAAAAAATATTCTTAGTATGAGATATCGTAAATACATTATATATTTTGTTAAGTTAGTTGGTTGGTAACCATATATCCAATCAATACTATTAAAATACAAACAATTTAAATAGAAACAAATATCAATTAATATAGAAATTAAAAAATGTAGGATGTTTTATAAACACATAATTAATTTAAATGGTAACATATCTCACTGAATATAGGAACTAACAAATTTGATATATTATATCGTTGATCGGTTCAATTCTAAAAGGTAACAAATCTCAATGAATATAGAATAGCATCGATTTTCATCTCCTATATATTAAAAGAGAAACATTTAAAAAGTTGTAACCTTAAGTTTTTATTAATTGAAAATAATTCCTTCCTACGTGGCAATCAATTAGATAGTTAGTTAGTCCTACGTATCAGCCTTACAATGAAATTGAAAAACATGTTGGTCCAATTCGATTTTTATATCTCACTAGGAACATTTAATACCAACTATATGATATCTCTTATATATTATTGTTTTCGTTAAACTAATTATAAAATTAATTAAAGTGTATAATTAATATTTTATTTTCTTTCCTTAAATAAAAGTTACAGAATTTCCAATATGACTAATATATATATGACAATTAATGATTCTAATAATAAAGATTTGATAACAATCTAAATCTCATCCATAATTTTTTGTTTAATTTTATATTATTAAAATAAATTAAACAATAAAATTAGCTACAAAATTAAAATTTAGATTATTTCATATATGTTATATTTTGAATTTTTTAAAATGACAATAAATTACTAAAACTGTTAAAATTATTATGTTAAAAATTAATGATCAATGGTTTAACATTTTTTATTATAAAAAGATACACATGATTTTAAAACCATATGAGTAAAAAGTATCATTTAATAAAAAAAAACAAAAATATATATAGATTAAACTATGCACCATATAAGATTACATAAATATTTTAATTTCAAAAAAGTTAATGAATTTTCAAGAACATTTATAAATTATAAACTTATTAAATTTTTCACATTGAAAATTATGTTATCAATGATTTAAATAATTTGTTACAAAACGATATGAATGATCATAGAACCGTATGATTATGAAATCTCATTTAATAAATAGCCATATGAAATATACTATTTATAAAATATACTATTCTTAGAAAAATAGGTTGGTCCATCTTAACTTATATTACACTTTTTATTAAACTAACTATCAAATTGATAAATAATGTACAAAATTTTTTTTTGCAATTTCCTTAAATAAAAACTACGAAATTATCTAACATGATTAACGTATATATGAAAATTAATTATTATGAATAATAAATATTTGATAACAATTTTTGTATCTTAGTTCTTTTTTAAAAAGAATTTTATATCATTAAAAGATATTAAACAATCGATAATATGGTTTTAATTTGGTATATACCATACAAACCGAATGTATGTGATTTTATAAAAACCATAGGATTTGGATATGGTTTGATTATAACCGATTAAACTGAAACATGTAAATATATGTATATTTATAACGACACATGAAATTCCTATTTGTTACATGAGTTGAACTATAATTATAATTTGTAAATCACTTAAACTATAATTAAGTAACAATTTACTGCAACTAGGATTTCTTATTTTCTTCGTCTTTTTGATATTTTTTCTTATTTTAACAGTAACTAAATTGAACTTAAGATTATAAATTTGATGGACAACAATTAGTTGAAATTCTCAACAACTTTTTTTATCTTTAAACAAACAGAGTTGTGTTCAATAGAAGACATATTAATTTGATGAACACTAAATATGGAAGAATATAAAAAAATTTCTTTCATGCTTCTGTTTTGTTTTTTTCTTTTCAAAATTTAGAGCTTTGATATTAATTCTAGATTGATTATTTTATTAGATGATAGAAGCTTTTTTTTATTCTTTTATTTAAATATATAATATTTTTATAATAAATGACTTTTTGACAACATGACTCTAAAAGTCATATAATATATAATATGATCTCAAACTAAATAATTATGTTTTCTGGTATAAAATTGAATAAACTGAAAATCGACGGTATATAAACCAAATCGAACCGAAGTAAATATGGATTTAGAATAGTGGTTATATTTTAATAACCGAACTACCGACAAAACCGAACCGAACCGAAACCCGATATCCGGATTGAACATCCCTAATACAAATAAAACCGAACTATTGTTTCATTTTTCAAAATATAATAAAATAGTAATTTCATTCCGCGCAAGGCGCGGATCTTATCCTAGTTACTATTAAAATACAAAAAAAAATGGTACTAGGTGACGATCTGCGCATTGCACAGAATAAAATATTTTATAAAAATATATATTATATACATATACGAATGGTTGTTCGGGTTTCATTCGGATTCGATTCGGATCTATTTGGTTTTCGAGTTTTCGGTATACATTAAATCTAAAAATAATTAATATACTTATGTATATAAATATATTTTGGATATATTCGGTTACCCAAAATATTTCAGTTCGGATCGGTTTCTTAAATATCAAATATTTTAACTTGTTCAGATATTTACTCAATTCCGGTTCGGATTTAGTACTATTTTCGGATTAGGTTTGGTTCGATTTTTTGGATTAAGATTTTTTTCCAGCCCTACATACGTATATGTATTTACATATAAAATGCATTTATTTCATATGAATTATATATATAAAAGATACTGTAAATTTTTTTTGTAAAAAGGGTTTAAGATATCGTAATTGATTTCGAAGTATATACCTAAATTTTGTGTGTACAGTCAGATATAAAATTTAAATTCGGTGTTATATCTAATATTAATTATAGTCGTTTAAAAAAATTCAAAATATAACATATAAGTAAAAATGTCAATATTTTATTATATAGTTAATGTGATTGTTTAATATATTTTAATAATATAAAATCAAAAAGAGCTAAAATACAAAAATGTTATCAAATATTTATTATTCATCATTTTTAATTGTCATATATACGTTAATTATATTAGGTAATTTTGTAGCTTTTATTTAAGGAAAGTGCGAGAATATTCTTTTGTACACTATTTATCAATTTGATAGTTAGTTTAATAAAAAATATAATATAAATTAAGATGGACCAACCTATTTTTCTAAGAATTCTGAATTTCATTCTCATGATGAAACATGACTACAAAACAATGTTTTAATGTTTCTCAATTAATATTTAAGAGATTAAATCTCACTGAAGAAACCATAGCTGAATTTTCACAACAGAAAAACACAAACAATTTAAATGGTATATTGAAAAAAAATTTAATAACATACATCAAAATAGCAAAATATCAATATCAAAAAAATTAATAATGTACATATCTATTAAACATATAACATTTTTAAAAATTATTAACAATTATACGTATATTAATAATAAAATATATTTTAAATTTCAATTTAAATTTTTTAACAAAATATTTAGAGAAAAAAATCTAGCAAAATATTAATATTTAAAAAATATAAATTAAATATGAAAAATATATTAAATTGGTAAACTAGTATATTTAAAAAATATATTTTCATTTCAATAAATAAATAAAATATCAATCAGTGTTTGAAGAGAATAAATTTTTGAATCTATTTGGATATTTAATTAGTTTTGATTTGAATTTTGTACTATTTTTGGATTATTTTTGATTCGGTTCTCTCGTCATCTCCTACCCAACACTAAAACTCTATTTTAATTTGATTTTGACACAGAAACTTTCACTAATAGAAAACACATGATTAACGACGAAGGTTTTCGTAGTTATTTCTTCGTAAAACAAGTTTTACGAGGAAATAATGACAAAATTTTGTCGTTAAATGTTTGTCTTAACATAAATTTTCTCGCTAAATCGTCGTAAAATTACGAAGAAATCCTTTCGTCGTAAACTGGACTTTAATACTTCGTCCAAAAACACACGTAAGACTTCCTCGCTTTTTTATCGTAGAGTTACGAGAAACGGCTTCGTCGTTAAGTAAAGTTTAAAATTTTCTCGTAAAAGATTCTTCGTAAAATAGACATAAATTTCCACGTAAACAGGAAGCTAAATTTCGTAGTAAATTCCTCATTTTATATTTTAGATTTTCTCGTTAAACGGATGTAACTTAGCTAAGAATTTAATTCGATTCTTTATTTTCCACAATAAAAAATACAATCAAATATATTTTTAAATTTATTAAAAATGTGAATAATCTAATACAATAAAAATAAAAAAACAACAACTAAGGGTTGTTGTTGTTCCGGAGCCCCCGTAAGAGGTCTTCACTCCTTCTATCTACTTCTTCCTCATCCTCATGTGTACGGAATTGTTCTGGGACGGGATTTTGCCTTCGCATCTGGGCCAACTTGCTCTCCAAGTACATGTTTCCAGCAGCTATAACGTCCAGAAAGCCTTCATCTCCTACCCAACACCAAAACTCTATTTTAATTTGATTTTGACACAAAAACCTTTTTTAATCTAACACAAAATTACACGATTTTAGCACAATGTTGTAATTACACACAAAATGTGATATTATTCACCACACTAAGGACATCTTCAACAATGATATCAAAACACTAAATTTAATGTAATTTCAACTCCAACAAGACACCAATTTAACATCGTTCCACCAAATTTGGTGTAATGTGAATAGTGTTCCACCAAATTTGGTATAACACTATTCACCACACCAAATCTTTAAAATATATATTTTATTCTATTTCAACTAAGAATATAGTTTTATTATTATTATTATTATTATTATTATTATTATTATTATTATTATTATTATTATTATTACTTATTTCATATTTGTAACAAACATAAATATACTGCATAATTATTTTAAAAATATTTTTACAAAATTTATTTTTAATTATTAAATTACTAAATGAGTATTATCATTTAAGTCATATTGTAAAAAATAAAATATCATATATTTCTTATATTTTATTTTCAATAGTATAAAAGTTTAATTAGTATTTTATAAAAATATAAATTAATACTATAATTTGGATAAGATTAAAATGCATATTAAATTTAAAATAACTAATTTTTTATAAATAAATACACAAAATATAATATTACTAAACGAAAATAATGTAATTTTGAATATAATTTATGTCGACAAAAAAAAAAAAAAAAAAAAGAATATAATTTATATTTATTATAGATAAATATATAAAATATGATATTGTTAAACCAAAAATATAAATGTAAACAAAATTTATAAAACATAAAACTACATAAATTTAACAAAACATAATATATAAATGTTATAAAATAATTATTTACTATTCACATATAATAAAAATATAAACATTTATTAAAATTGAAAAGATCAAATAATATATAATATTATTTTTGGTGTAGAATTTGATGTTATTGTTGGAGATGGCAAAACAAATATGACACCAAAACACCTGTTAAAATTATACCAAATTTGGTGTCATTGTTGGAGATGTCCTAAAAAAACTATTTACTCCTCCTTTAAAATAATATTCATTGATTTTATTAGTAAAACATAAAATTAATAAATGACAAACAAAAACATAAATACATGTAATATTATAAATCACTCATTCCATTTGAATATAGATGCTATTTTAGGTGATTATTATTGTTTCTTACTAGATAATATTTTCACATATCTAGGTAAGTTAAATTTTATCCAAAACTGTGTAGTCCGTTGTGTTTACTATTTTTATTTAAATAAACAAATTAATTACAAATTATATTTTTAGTGATTTTCTTAATATAAGTAAATTTTTAATATATGTATAAAAACAAAACTTCATCTATTATAAAACAAAAATAATAGTTTTTAGTGTTAAGTTTAGTATTGTAGTTGGAAAAAAAATTAATGCTGAAATTATTATTTAAAAGCATAGTTTTGACATTTACAATAGAATCATAGTATTATAGTTTTAAATCGTAAGAATACGTAAAATACTGTGGATCTTGTGGAACTAATCGGTTGACTTCGACTGTTTATCCCCAAGATTATAAAAAAGTAATTATAGGTAAGAGATGACCGACCTTGGGATTTTACCCTAGGTCAAAGAAAGGGAAGCGGCAATTACGGGTATCTTTTGTCTTTTACTCTTTTCTGCACTATCTTATTATGGTCGGTGAAATTAACCGTCGATGACGGTTAGAGAACAATAAAGAGTTCTTAAAATCGAAAGAGCAATGATGAGAAAATCACGTGGAAGTATAGAGTGAACATTAGCCTTTTCAGGGAATCAATTATTTCATAAATATATATATATATATATTTATAAAACTTTAAAGTTTAATCCATACTAGTTCATCTCTGTGGTTTGCCACAAGATGACACACGATTTTCTATCTTTTACATAGAAGCTCCATAATTTTTTCAAAAACTGATGTACTAGTTGTAAAAGTGTTATTTTCTTTTGAATAAATTTAACATATATTCAAAAAAGAAAATTCATATTAGTTCCACAAATAAAGCGCACAATCAATATCATATCCTCAAATATAATTTTAAAATACATGAATAAAATATATTCATGTATTTTTTTATTTGTTTGTAAATTATCCATTACTAACTATACCCAAATTCAATAAGTTAAATATGAATTAAAAATCAATACTAAAATTAATTTATTTTAATATATTATTATTTAAGTAACAACAAAATTTTATTTGATGAACATAACTTAAATGTAGGTTTTAAATACACACGCATAATTCAAAAATCTATAAAATAATAAGATAATAAAAACAAATATATGATAAAAAATAACGGATACATTACAATAATTTTTTATAAATTCATGTTAAAAAAATAAAATATTTAATCATAAATATGAACATACAATTCTCACATAACAAAGATGTTGATGCCAAAGGTTTTATGTCAAAATGTTCAAAAAGGTTTTAAGTCATGCATTCAACATTTATTCCATTCACATGGCCTCAATTATAAATAAAAATTTTATTATTCAGTCAATAGTAAATTAAATTTTGTCTTTTCAAAGTTTACAATTATCATTGTTACCTAATAAAAAATATAATAAATTTTAAACTTATTTTTTTAAACATGATTATTGTGAAACATAGTAAATTTTGATGGATAGAGAAAAAAATAAAAAAACTTAATTTTTTAATCAATATAAAAAATAAATTCAAAAATATAATTACAAAAATACAAACCGCGCATTTTATGCCCATATCTCTCGAAGAGCTTCACGTATTTGTGTATATGCCCCAATGCAGTATCTACCCCCTTCCTCTTTGTGTGAGGTTCCAACCTATAATATTTTACAAAATGATAAACACACACAAGTTCTGTTTTATACTTATAGTAAGACACATGAGCCCAATAGGATCCATGTTTGACAATACTCATTGCACCATGCTGCATATCTCTTGAGAACATTTTTTTTCTTAATTCACATGATTTCGCCTTTTCCGAGAATTGAAACCCAAACATCTTGATGTATAAGCATTAATGAACTCTTGGTCAACCACTAGACCAATTAAGGCTTCCACAAATAGTGTGTCAAGTTATAGGCAAGAATCCATGCGATCTGCATACCAACATATGAAATACGTTATGTTACCAAGACTAGTATTTTGGAAGCTTAATCGACAATCTTAGACTTTTTGGTTTCATTAGTTATAATGGTCAACATTAATTTGCAAGTTTAAATTATTTGATATGCTTTTGTGGAGTTACCTTACTTTTCTACACCGAATGCTCATCCGATCATAAGTTTAGTTAGTCTATATTTAGCCTATTATCTTATTTAACCCCCCAAAAAAATTATAAATACTACACTTTGGCTCATTGAGTCTATAGATCCAAAAATGAATCATCTCATTATTTTTATGTTAGTTCTTGCTATGTGTTCTTGTTTTAAAGAAAGTTCTGGATGTGCTCCGGGCACTACTCCAAACACTTTACGATTTAGAAACAAACTTGGAGCAGGGCATGTACTCAATGTACACTGCTCGTCTAACAGAGGCGAAAGCAAAGATAGACAATATGTATTATTCAATGCCGAATACAGCTTTCCGGTTGAGGAGAAAGGACAAGGGAGAATAGTATGGAGATGTGAATTAAATGATCCAAAGAGTAGGACAAGAATTATGATATGGAGAGCATATCGAGGAGCCGCCAATGTTCGATGTGGCGAGATACGCGAATATATAGCTGAACTTAAAGGTGTTTCCTTAATAAAAAATAATAAACCGGCCAAAGAATTCTTTACTTGGACCAAATAGTTTTTCTTATATTTCTTTTAAGACTAATATTTATGAAGCTGAATATTTTTTGTACATTTTTCTTTAGGTAATTTACTTTTCAATTTTGGCGTTATAATATAATAAGAATTGTCAGTATTATATCAATCTTCTAAATAATCTATACTAATAAAGTATGAGTTTATTTGAAATCTATATCGTGTCAATCTTTTAAATTATATTGCATTATTTTTTCTTTTACTTGTATATGAATTCTCTCTTCGGATAACATATCTACACTCAAATATTCTCTCTGAAGACAAAGATAAAATTCACAAACATAAAAATAGAATAAAACAGTTGGGATTTAATCTTTTCAAATTCCCATAAAAATCAACATGAAAATAACAACACAAAATCACCATGCACGAAGAAGAAAAATCCATGAGTAGTATCATCACAAATAAAACCATATGAATGATATGCAAGTGAGGCAAAACAACAGGGCAATACGAACAAAGCCAACATAATAATTTACATAAAACAAGTAAAATACTCAATATTCAGTAATATTAATTAAAAAGTATTTTTAGTTTATTAAAGATATTTCGATTTATATTATCCAAATTATTTTTAATCATTTAAGAAAATAGATTGATATAAATAAAATATTGCTATTATAATATATATTATGAATGCTCTATATGTATATATATATATTAGTTTTGAAATTTATAATGTATCTTTTAATAACTTTTTCATTATTGGAAAGGATATATAAAGAAAAAAGGAAACTAATTTTTTTACATAATATTTTTTAATTTATTAAGGTTAATTATGTAATTAACCTTAATAAAAATCAATGTGAGCATGACACGTTGGAATTAAATAATACTAGATAATTTGTTTTTCATGCTGATTCATGGAAATAATTATTTATAAATTAAATGTATTATGTAATTGATTACTATTTTAATTTCAGATCATTTTTAGTTCAGGTTCCGAATGATAGCAGTGGGTTGAGCGGTGCGGAACAAACGGTTTAACTAACGGTGTGGTTTTTACAATTACAGTATAGATGTATGGTATATGTGTGGTTTAACTTCGGTGTGGTTGTTACTGTTAAGTGCGGTGCGGTGCGGTCCGGGTTGAGCTGTGCGGAACAAGCGGTTTAACTTCGGTGCATTTTTTGCAGTTATAAAAACGTATATATATATATATATGGTATATGTAAAGATTTTTGTTATTGTTAAGTGTGGTGCGGTGCGGGACTATACAAAACATTCGGAGCCTAATAAAATTATTTGTTTTAATTAGATATGCGATTTTGATTATATAGTATTATATTGCATTTACTTATCCTAATTTATTTATAATATTATTTTTGTTCTAATTAAAATATTGATTAATTGTGTTATTTGTATTTAAGTTGGTTGTTCTCTTAGATAAGTAGTGTTTATTTTATTTCTAGGAGAGGATGAGTACAAGAACAGAGCGTCGTTGAAGACTAGAGAGAGAGTTGCTAGTGACAGACGCCATCCCTGAGTGTGGTCTCCAGCGAGGGTGCTGAGCGGTTTGTGTAGGGACTGGATTGGTATCTACCCTTAGGCCCGGACTGTAGGTGACAAAGGCCCACAGAATTTCCTCAAGGCCCATACAATGGTCGCGTCGGCTCGGCTCGACGACTTAAGAATCCGGCTTAGCGGCTTCTCGTGAGAGGGCCTTAACCGGTGGCTCGGCTGCAAGCCAGCGCGGCTATTTGACAACCTCTCGGAGTCGGCGAGCGGCCCAATAACAGCAAAGCCCACTTAGCTCGGTGGAAATTAGGTCAAGCAGGAGGACTATATAAGGGAAGACAGAGGCAACAAGAAGAGTATCTGAAATCACACACACTCACTTGGCGGCTAGAATTATGGTTTTCACTTTACTATTCTCGCCGACTTGTACTTTTCCGGGTTGACCCCGACGAGCTCCGGCTTGTTTCTTGTACTTTTTCCCTCACTTGTAATCCGACCCAACGCTGTTACGACAATCAATAAACGTCTTTGCTAAACCCACATTTCATCTCTTATTTACCGTTTCCGATTAAACAGTTGGCGTCCACCGTGGGACATCTAGCAAAGTAGCATCAATACGTTGGCTCCTAACAACGACGGTTCTTCCTCTGGCGAAGAACGTGAAACCCGCGAACCACTCGCGACCCTCGCAGAAGTAAACCCATCTTCGATGCCTCTGGCTATCGACACTATCATGGCGCGTCTCGCACAACAAGACGCAGCCCAAAAAGCAGCGACGGAGCAAATCGCGGCTCTCGCCAAGATCTTGGGACCCATCGCCGCAAACATGGAAGCTTCGACGGCTCAAATAAGGCGACAGCTGTTTAACACAGCTCCGTCCACCGGCGCCACACCAGCACGACCGGACGTTCAAGACGAAGCGGCGCAGACCTCCGACGACCTCCTCACGCAAACCCTCGTAGGACACAACGTGCCAAACCCCGGAGCCTTAGACGTGCAGACATTGAACGAACTCGCCGCTCTGAAGCAGTCTGTTCTTGAGATTAACAAACAGATCCACCGTGCCACGACGTCGGCACCGCAAATAGACCAAGTGCTCGCCGAGTCACTCCGGACACCATTCACCCAGACAATAACCAAGGTCCGGCTCCAGAAGATGGAGAAACTTCGTCTCCCAAAGTTCGACGGCATCTCCGACCCTTCCGCCCATGTCACGTCTTTCAACATAGCGTTGCGACGTGCAAACTTTCCCGACAACAAAAAAACGCTGGCTTTTGCCAACTTTTCGTCGAGTCCCTCGAAGGATCGGCCCTCAACTGGTTCACCAGTTTACCGGAGAACTCCATCGACTGTTTCCGCGACCTCTCGACGCTGTTCCTTAAGAACTATATAATGTTTAGTGATCAAGAGACCACCGGCTCAGATCTATGGAACCTTAATCACGCAAACGGGCAAAGTCTTCGCGAGTTCATGGAAAAGTTCAAAGCTGTCGTTTCGAAGGTCGATTGCCCCGACCACATCGCGGTGGAGTGCCTAAAAACAACCTCCATCTCAAGTCGCAGATCCGAGCCGATCTCTATCGACATCTGATAAGGTCGCTGTCCAACGCTATCGCTCGATCCCATAACTTCATCCGCATGGAAGAGGATACGAAGGCCAAAATCGCAAGAGAAGCCGTCTCGAAGCAGGCGTCCCAGCGAACCAACGATACTCGCCCCGAGCCTCGACAACACTCCTCCGGTGGCAAGTCTAATTCCAAGAAGGGATACGTCAGTACGGTCGACGAAGACAAACCCTCAGACTCTTCGGCCCCAGTCCGAGAGAAGGGATGGAACCATTGGGACCACGACTCGTCCAAAAACTCTTCCAAATCTTCCGAACCAACGAGCTCGAAGTCCGCTGAGCCCGAAAAATGGTGTCTGTACCATAAGGTTGACTCCCATGACACCAAGGAGTGCAAAGTCCTCTACGGACATTACCTGGATTCGATCGTCAGTGGGAAAATCGAGATTGAGCCTCTCAACAAAGGCCGAAGACCAACAAGAGCCAGAACTAGAGCATGAACAAAGAGAAGAAGGCTAATGATACGCCCAAAATCGGGAGGATGTCTTTGGCCGGATGTTGGATATGAACCGAGAAAGCAAAGACACTTCTGGAACTGGGATGGAATGAACGGATCGTCAAGAGGTGCAGAATGACTCTTGATATACCATCAATCTAAGGATAACCACCAAAGAACGGATGTAGTGCGTTAGGTAACCACCAAATAACACACAAAGATGATTGGATGACCACCAAATCAACAAGCCGGTTCACACCGATGAACTAGCTAAGAACTCTCTCTCACTCAGAGAATAGAAACAAAAATGAAACCAAAGTGAACTGATTTTATTCATTGTAGAGATTACATATTTATACTAGATGTAGTCAAAGAAAGAAATAAAGAAAGTGCGGAAAAAGATGTCTAGAAAATACAACATTTGACTAGATAATTATTAGAGAGTCAAAGTTGTAGAAATTGATGTAGTCTTGGTCAAAGTTGCGGATTCTGATGAAGACTGGTCAAAGATGACAAGTTTGAGGCAGACTGGTCAAAGTTCATCTAAGTGTCCAGGTGCATTCTGGTCGTGGGTCGAGCTGGCTGACAAGATCACCACTTTGGACCGTGTCCATGAACCAAAAAGGACGGTGCTCGATTTTGGTTCTATCATACTCTCCCTCTTCAAAAAGATTTGTCCTCAAATCTGGAACATTAAAAGGAAAAGGGGTATAAGCAAAAGAATCATAATCAATACATGGCTCACCTTGGGTTTGGTCGGACTCTTGAATGGACGATGATTCTTCTTGATGACCACGAT
Organism: Raphanus raphanistrum subsp. raphanistrum; assembly: GCA_019706035.1. Classification (NCBI taxonomy): domain Eukaryota; kingdom Viridiplantae; phylum Streptophyta; class Magnoliopsida; order Brassicales; family Brassicaceae; genus Raphanus; species Raphanus raphanistrum. The sequence continues at coordinate 27,847,683 of CM033987.1, read as the reverse complement.
TTTGCCCTCCATCTGACCCTTCCTGGATTTATACAAAGTTTCCAAGACCAATGTCATACGCACCAATATCAAGAGCATTTAAAGGACCAAAAAATTTATCTGTGTTCAAAATGTTTTCAGAATCCTTTTCAAACTGAGAAATTAATTCAAAACTACTTGGATTCTCTGGTTGTAAAACGGTTAATTGCAAACAAGATTCATCAGGAATTGATTCAAATTGAGAAGAAGATAAGTTCTTAGATTCACAAGATTTCAAATCTGCCATTGGCTCATGTGTGTAGTCACCGAAAATTGGCAAAACTACTTGGATTCTCTGGTTGTAAAACGGTTAATTGCAAACAAGATTCATCAGGAATTGATTCAAATTGAGAAGAAGATAAGTTCTTAGATTCACAAGATTTCAAATCTGCCATTGGCTCATGTGTGTAGTCATCGAAAATTGGCAAAGGGACTGAAAATTCTTCTTTTTCAGGCTCGGTTTCAATGTTCTCATTCTCTAAAGTCACCAACGGTCTTTGCTTTCGACACTTGTTTGCATAATGACCGATCATATGGCATTTGAAGCACCTGGTAGAATGAGCTTTACTTGTGGGTTTCACAGCTTTGCTTTTATCAGAAGACAACACATTAGTTTTTAAATCAGAATTTGAGAGAGAAGAAAAATTACCTCGTTTGAGATCATGCTGTTTTGGTGCTGAAGAAGTGTTGGTGTTTCCTTTCTTTTTGAGTTGCCGGATAACATGAATTGCCTTATGCAACATTTTCTCCAAGCTGGCATAAGTCTGAAGTTCGTTCTGATCTAGCACATCACGGTTGCTTCTCTTGGCTTTGGTGAAGGGATGATCACCACTTCTGACCCACTTCTCATCATCATTGAACCTGTTTTGTCTCTTCCTTTGTTTCTGCACAAAATCAAACTCATTAGAAGCAAACTGTTTCTTATCAAAAATCAACTGCTCATTTTCAAAAATAGTTTTAAAAGGAAAGTAACATCTTGTTGTGGTTTTGATTTCTTGAGAAGTCCAAACATCCTAACCTGAAAAATTCTAAACATAAAAGATTAACAGATAAAAATATTCCTCACACTCTCAAAGTGTTTAGCTCTCGACTTTTAGGTGATTACTCAGAGTTCTTTCCACTGGTTCAAAGGATGATAGGCAGTCAAAATCAGCAATCAAAAACCAAAACAACTTTGTGGGAAAAAAGAGAAAGAAAGAGGTGAAGAGATTTTTTTTTTGTGGATCCGCCTTAACTGTCCTAAGACCGGATTTCTCCTCGGCCAGCAGGCTTTCTCTTCCACCACTCCCCCTGGATTTCTCTTCAGAAGTGATTCAAGCCAAAACTTTTACTTTTTTTTTCTTTTTTTTATCGATTTTTTTTTAAATGGCGATCACAAGGGAGTAAACGAACAGCTCAGATCCATAAAGAAATAAGAAAAGAAAATAATGAAGAGATGAGAAGATGAAAAGAAGAATGAAAACAAACCAGCCAAAGTGGCTCTGATACCAAATGATACGCCCAAAATCGGGAGGATGACTTTGGCCGGATGTTGGATATGAACCGAGAAGGCAAAGGCACTTCTGGAACTGGGATGGAATGAACGGATCGTCAAGAGGTGCGGAATGACTCTTGATATACCCTCGATCTAAGGCTAACCACCAAAGAACGGATGTAGTGCGTTGGCTAACCACCAAATAACACACAAAGATGATTGGCTGACCACCAAATCAACAAGCCGGTTCACACCGATGAACTAGCTAAGAACTCTTTCTCTCTCACTCAGAGAATAGAAACAAAAATGAAACCAAAGTGAACTGATTTTATTCATTGTAGAGATTATATATTTATACTAGATGTAGTCAAAGAAAGAAATAAAGAAAGTGCGGAAAAGATGTCTAGAAAATATAACATTTGACTAGATAATTATTAGAGAGTCAAAGTTGTAGAAATTGATGTAGTCTTGGTCAAAATTGCGGATTCTGATGAAAACTGGTCAAAGATGACAAGTTTGAGGCAGACTGGTCAAAGTTCATCTAAGTGTCCAGGTGCATTTTGGTCGTGGATCGAGCTGGCTGACAAGATCACCACTTTGGACCGTGTCCATGAACCAAAAAAGATGGTGCTCGATTTTGGTTCTATCAGCTAACAAGCCCCAAAAGGACACCCGAGCTAGTCCTGAACGAGCTCAGGTGAACAACGTTGAAGCCAACGACAACTCGGCCAACGAGGAGCAACCACGCAACATGCGCCGAGTCGACGTAATCCTCTCCCGAACCGTCGATTCTTCTGATGACGAGCTTCCGCCTGCAGTTCCGGACCTGCGCGAGCAAATCAAGCGATCCCCCGTGGTTTAACAAAAAATAAATTCAAGAATATAGTTCATTTTGTAAGTGCAAAGATGACACCAAAATTAAGTAATGTAGAAGGTAAATCAGAGAGACAAAATACACAAGAACACCCAATAGCTTTATTAGAAATCGCCTTGTACAACTCAATTACAAGTTCTGCTTAATCAGCCTCGCTAGCCTGTTAACACCCTAACAGCTGCTACTGAACAATTCCTAAGCTACCCGCTTATGTCTCTCCACCGTCAAGTACTTCAGCCCCTACTTCAGCACGACCCAGAACACTTCCAAGCGCTTCTCTCTCTATAAGATCAGCCTCTGTGTCACTGTCTCTCTACAGACGACCCATAGCTATCTTATATAGTTCTCCACGTTCCCGAAACCCTAGTCTCCAAGGAACCACAATATGGACAACTTCCATATCAATAAGATACACAAGCACACCCAATAGCTTTATTAGAAATCGCCTTGTACAACTCAATTACAAGTTCTGCTTAATCAGCCTCGCTAGCCTGTTAACACCCTAACAGCTGCTACTGAACAATTCCTAAGCTACCCGCTTATGTCTCTCCACCGTCAAGTACTTCAGCCCCTACTTCAGTACGACCCAGAACACTTCCAAGCGCTTCTCTCTCTCTATAAGATCAGCCTCTGTGTCTCTGTCTCTTTACAGACGACCCATAGCTATCTTATATAGTTCTCCACGTTCCCGAAACTCTAGTCTCCAAGGAACCACAATATGGACAACTTCCATATCAATAAGTGCAACTTTCCTTTTCTTGGAATGCACTTATTCCTCTTCCTTTAAGTCATAAACTTGCTCCCCAAGTTTATTCCTCTTTGCCTTTTCTTCAAGATACTCCCTTGCTCTCCAAGTCTACACGACTCCAGCTCAGCATCTCGACTCCACATGGTCTTCACCACTCACTACGACGTCTGCTTCAGCAACTACGTCAGCGACTATTTCAGGGCGGGCATCTTTACATCAACAATCTCCCCCTTTTAGCTTTGTGTGCCGATCTAGCACAACCTTCTTCTGGTTCAACAACCACGTTCCCCACCTGGAAACTTCCACGCTTAATGTGCTCTTCTCCCCCACGAGATGTGCACCACACCATGCTTTTCTCCCCCACGAGACAAGCATCATCTACTTCAGGACGTCCATCACTATGCTCTTCTCCCCCATGAGATATGCACTCCTTGGACCAGAACGTCACCATTCTCCCCCTGCTTGATTGCATACTAAGCTAAAATAGATGCTTAGATGTCAAGCCTTACAGACACACATGTCTACTACTGCATCACGATCTGACGCACTTGTCGAGCTACCTCTCGACCCACTTCTGTTGAGGACCAGGCTTCCTTCATGCGTCGTCTCCTTGACCATGAGCCTCTTCTCAACCCCACCGAGTGCACTCTGCACTCGTTGCTATAGCCTTGGAGTGATTTCGCTATCACCCTCTTGAAGATCACCTCGCATCACTTCCTGATGTACTTCGATCTTCTTCCCCTTCGTGCTATGGACAACTCTGTGTCCTACCTCCAGACTTGATGCTTCTTGATCTTCCTCAAGATCACTCATACCAGAGCTGCATCCCTCTTCTGATGTCTTCTCCTTGATCTCATCCAGTAAGCCACTCTTGGCTACAGACACCTCTTCAACCCTCTTAGGTTTAGTGAACGCCTTGTTCACCCTCTTGGCCATGTTTCTGCTCTTCTCACGAGCAAAACACTCCACTTTCTTGTGTCCAACCTTCCCACAGAACCAGCAGCACATCCGATGTTGCTTCTTCTTTGGCATGACACAGTTGCTGGTGCACCGATCAGTCTCCTTCCTTGTACCAGCTGCACAACCATGCTTCAGACCCTCCTGTCTGGACTTCATGTTGCTGCACTGACGTACCACTTTCGGCTTGTTACTCACAGCCCCGCGCTGTAGAACTTCATGCCGTACTCTTTGTCGCACGTCCCGACGTACTTCCTGACAAGCTTCTTTGGCTCCACTTTTTAATGTGCTCCCATGCACAAAATGTGATAGCCCCTTCTGTTGTACTTCTCCAGTAGCAACTTTCTTCACCTTACTAACCTTCTGCTCAAGAGACTCATATTTCTCATTCACAGCCGCAAGTTCTTCACGAAGTTCTTCAAGCAGCTCGTTCTGCTTCAGAACCATATCCTCCAATCTCAGATTCTGATCCTTGACCCTCAACCACTTGTTAAGCAGCACGTGATACTCCTCATCATCTGTACTGAGATCTGAATCAGAGGATTTACTAGATCCCACCTTGCGTGCACCAAACGCAACCATATTCTTCAACACCTTTTCATCTTCTTCAGACTCTGACTCATCAGACGACTGCGATGAAACTCCTTTTCCATTCTTTGAGTTTGGACATTCACGCCGTGTGTGTCCAACACCTCTACACTCAGAGCACTTAAGCTCTCTTCGTTGTACCAACGGACAGTTAGCCCTTATATGACCAACTCATTCACACTCATAGCATCTGAGATTTCCTCTCCTTATGCCATTCCCACGATCACCTCCCTGGCGACTATACTGTTTCATCTCCTCAGGGTGATTCATCCTCTTTCCAAGATTCCTGACTATCCACCCCAAGGCATCTTCAACCTTCCGAAGTCTATCAACTTCTTTGTCAGCTACAAGGGCTATACTCCCTGGCGTACCTCCTGATGTAGACACCGAGCCACTGCCTGTCTCCATCTCTTCCGCCTTCAGCATACCCACAACCTTGTCAAACTTGAGCTCATCCGTGTTTGCAGTCATATTTAGGACCGCCTTCTGAGCTCCAAACCTTGCTGGAAGATAGCGTAACAACTTCTTCACCAGCTTCTTCTCCTTGTACTTCTTTCCAAGTACACATGCTTCATGCGCCATAGCACTGAGTTTGGCACTGAAGCTCGCCACCGTATCCGCATCTGACCACTTCAGATTCTCAAACTGCGACCCAAGATGATCCAGACGTGTCCTCTTGACACTATCATCTCCTTCAAACGAATTCAGCAGGATCTCCCAAGCCTCTTTAGCTGAAGTACTCCCCTGAATCAGCTGAAACTGTTCCACTTCAACAGCTCCGAAAATCACCGATAGCGCCTTTGCATTAAACTTTGCTGCATTGCGCTCTGCCTCTGACCAATCCACCTTTGGCTTAGGCTTCTTCCCATCTGTTGTGACTATGGTAGGCTCCTCCCAACCAATCTCCACAGCTGTCCACGCATCTTCATTGATTCCTCGAAGCAACTGCTTCATGCGAGCCTTCCAATGACCATACTGGTCCGCCTTCAACAGATTGCCTTCTGCACAGAAATAACCGTGTCCATCTTCACCTTTAGGATCACACCAGTAACTTAGGTGACCCGCTCTGATACCACTTGTAAGTGCAAAGATGACACCACAATTAAGTAATGCAGAAGGTAAATCAGAGAGACAAAATACACAAGCACACCCAATAGCTTTATTAGAAATCGCCTTGTACAACTCAATTACAAGTTCTGTTTAATCAGCCTCGCTAGCATGTTAACACCCTAACAACTGCTACTGAACAATTCCTAAGCTACCCGCTTATGTCTCTCCACCGTCAAGTACTTCAGCCCCTATTTCAGCACGACCCAGAACACTTCCAAGCGCTTCTCTCTCTCTATAAGATCAGCCTCTGTGTCTCTGTCTCTCTACAGACGATCCATAGCTATCTTATATAGTTCTCCACGTTCCCGAAACCCTAGTATCTAAGGAACCACAATATGGACAACTTCCATATCAATAAGTGCAACTTTCCTTTTCTTGGAATGCACTTATTCCTCTTCCTTTAAGTCATAAACTTGCTCCCCAAGTTTATTCCTTTTTGCCTTTTCTTCAAGATACTCTCTTGCTCTCCAAGTTTACACGACTCCAGCTCAGCATCTCGACTCCACATGGTTTTCACCACTCACTACGACCTCTGCTTCAGCAATTACGTCAGCGACTACTTCAGGACGGACATCTTTACATTAACACATTTTAATAACATTATAAAACTGTAATTAAACTAACGGCAATATTGGATTTTTTTTTTTTTTTGAAAAAGTCTTTCGATATTGAAAATGTTTCATGTCTTTTTGGATGCACGTGTTTGCATTAATATGAGCGAGCGACTAGCTTTTCCGCCCAAAAGCAAACTCTAATGAGGTGAGATAAGTTAGGTTGATTAGCGAAAGATTTTCATCGAAAAGAATTTAATTGGACGATTAAGCCAAAAACAAAATTAATTGGATAAACATTTAAATAGCCGAGAAAAACATTTTTAATTGTGGGCTTTGCTTAATCGTGATAAGGCCATCACTTATATGTAAAACGTAAGATACCAAACTATGTCATATATTTTTCTAATCTATGTCCCAAATTCCCAAAGATTACTCTCCCAAAGATTTGCTCATATGTTTTGCCATCCCTCAACTGCTCTCTAACATTGCCATGAACGAACGTCCCTCAACTCAAGGTAACTACAAGCTGTTGCCAGTATTACGGGAGTGCACAAGAGACGACTACATATAGTTAGGTGTTTTCATGAGTCAACTTTTCCTATACCCCTATTTTCCTACACACAATCTCCTATGGACTTCTTTAGTTTTCTATACCATTTTTTCATAATTTTATTTTTGATCAAAACACAAAATCCCTAATCAAAGCTTTTCCCTCTTCAAAACTATACCCTAACCCCCAGTGAACCTATGGGTAAGTATTTAACTTCTATACCTTTCAAATTTAAAAAAAAAATATTTTAAAATTGTTTTTTAACCATATTTTGATGATTTTCGTGAAACTATTAAAAAACAGTTTTTTGATTTTTGAAATATTTTTATCAAATTTTATAAATCAAATAAAAAATATTCACGTTTCCGAATTAATTTTATGATTTTTCGTTAGACACATAAAATTAAAATAAAAAAAGTGTCTAATAGAGATTGAGAAGTGAGAAATAGGGGCATAGGAGGAATTGCCTCTATTTTCATGTACAATCTGCAGCAATAAAAAATTTAAACTTAAATTATATTTAAAAACATTTTTTTAATATTTTAAATTTTATTATTTTCTTATTAATATTTTAATATAAACTATGATTTAATTAAACACAAAAATTAAGATAAAATAAATAAAAATTATTTGTTTTAAAGTTGTATGTACTAATAGATATGTATATATTTATAATTATAGTCTTAGATAAACTTTTATCTATTTTAGTTAAAATATACTAAATTAACTTGTATAAACTTAAAAAGAAGTTTTTATAATTATAAAAAAATAGTATTTTTAAAATTTGTAGATATCAAAAAGAAACTCATAGTATGCATAAAATGTCAAAAAAATTTTAATAATAAAAATTATATAATTATATATAAAAATTTAAATAGCATTTCAAAATTTATAAAATATTGATATATATATAATTATATTATCAAATATTATATTTGAATATATTTACTTTAATGATGATGTATGAGTTGTTCTCTATTTTAAAAAATTTACTAAGAATATAAATTAACATTAAATATAATTGTTTGTGTCATATTTAGTTATAGACACACAAATAGACAGATGAAAAGTTAATTTTGTTGGTTGTTATGTAAGTATATGAAACTCAAGCTGATGAAAAGTTAATTTTGTTGGTTGTTATGTAAGTATATGAAACTCAAGTTGAAGTGTTTCCTTTTGCTAAGTTCTTAAGACCCATCTTGTTTTTTATTCTTTTTTGCCAAGATGGCTCAAGCCAAGGTCTTTGTATAAAAATCTTTTAATCATCTATGATATTTACATGTTAGCAAAAAAAAAAAGTATATGAAACAATTTCTCTTACATGAACCTATTTTATTATTTTTTTAAAGGATTGTCCGATCCAACAATTACAATGTTAGGCCTTTTGATTTTGAGCCCGTTTAAAAGCCATACTGACTTACGGCATCAGATCAGCTAGTCGTTTGAAAACATATTCAATTATTTTGTTTATCACACTAAGGAAATATCTAGTATGATGGCAATTCGCATCTCTTCCACTACTTTTTAATAGTGCGAGTACTTAAATGAATAAAAAAGTGTCGAGCACGTGCTAATTTTCAGATACTCTATTTGTCTTCTATTATTCTATGTACCATTTAAATTGATTAGACAAAATTTTGATGATGTATCTGAAACTATTCTCAACCAGTTCTGGTTAATTGATCAAAAGATCGATCACTTTGCGTTTTTTTCTGTTAATTTTGTTTTCTTTAACCATCTCTGTTTCTCCGCTTTGCAAATGAAAAATAAACTAAAGGCGATTCTACAATCAGGTGGGAAGTATTTCTTTCAAAATATCAAAATGTAATTTCATGTTAACTTGTAAAATAGAAACCCTAAACCGTTTTTTGGTAATGAAACCCTAATCAACCCTAAACATTTCTTAAACCCTAAGAGCATCTCCAACCCCACTCTATTTTTCACTCTAAAATAGAGTTTAGAGTAAAAAATACTCCAATGGTACTCTATTTCTCACTCTATAATAGAGTGAAAAATAGGTCTACTCCAAATATAGAGTAATTTGTTTTTTTTTTCATCACTCTATTTTTTACTCTAAAATAGAGTACCATTAGATCAAACTCCATCTCTATTATAGAGTCACTCTATTTTAGAGTGAAAAATAGAGTGAACCCTTGAAGATGCTCTAAAGCCGCTATGTTTCACTTGGCATTGTTGGAATTTTAAATAAGCATTAATGGTCGGGCTGATATTTGCCACATCAAAATTGGCATCTCAGCATTTTAGTTAGGGGGTGTTAGTGGGATATGAATTTGTAGTAATTATTAAAATTCTCAAATTCTAATGTTATTGGTTGGTGGATTCTAAGAATCCTAATAAAATTTAGTGTTATTGGTTTGATGATTGTTTAATGATTTACAAAATCTCTTGTTATTTATAAAGTTTGGTTTTTAATGATTCTAAGTTTCCATCAAATATGGTGTTATTGGGAATTGAATTTTACACAGTTTTACTTATAAAACAAAACTTCAAGAATCTTGCATATTTCCTTTAGATTCTTAAAATTCTTAAACTATATTATTTTTATAAACTTTAAAATATGAAAACTCTTTCGAAGTCTTTACAAATTTAACAAATCTCTTATTTTTAGAATCAACCAGCTCTATAAAAAACTACTCCCACTAACCCCTCCTTAGTCTTTTCTTCTTCTCTCTATCATATAGAGATAGAAAACGTTTACAGTAATATTATATATATATATATATGTAATATTTACGAGAACTTAAAATTTACTGTGGAAATAAATTTATTTTCATTTGTGTCGAAAATATAATTTTATGGAACAATTTATCTCCTGTGTTTTTCTACTTTAAGATATCAAATAATTTGGTTTATTTCGCTAAAAAGGAAAATAGTTTGCTTTCTCCCATTTAATTTTATGTAATTAATCATTTTAAGTGATGTCATTTTTTTCTTTTCATATCTATCATATGGTTTGAAATAAATCAAATTAAAATTATACTCCTTCCGTTTCATTTTAATTGTCGTTCTAGACTTTGACACATATATTAATAAAATATTTAATTTGTATATTTACTAGATCCAGCTCTTTGTTGTTTGAAGAAACCCTCCACTTCAATTGGTATTTTTTCACGAAAAGCATCATTACGAATACATCTAACTATATTTCAATTAATAGAAAAATAGATTAGAATAAAAAATCAATAAATTTTACATTGAAATAATAAAACGATATTTATTTTGAAACAAAAATTTTGCGTTACAACAACAAATAATTCGAAACGGAGGGAGTATGTTTTAATTCAAGGCAATCATCATATTTGCATTTAAACCAAAAAAACATCGTATTTGCATTTTAAAGAATCTAAACATCTAAATGTGACAATTTTCCGTAAATGTGACATGATAGATGGCTTGACTCTTGATGTTAAATATAGAGCAATTAGGTGGTAAGTGGCTTTAATAAGACTAATTAGGTGAATCAAGGATATCTACCTACAAATTACGTTAAGTGTGAAGTTCGACTTTATATAGTATAATAATATAAATGATGGAGTGGCTCATTGCTATAGATGTCCTACTAGTGCCCTTCCAACTCAACTAATCGTAGTGGACAAAACTTAAATTCATTTGTACGGTTCGGTTCCATCATATCTTTTAATATATGTTATGGAAATTATTACATAACAATTTTATGCGGACGGTTTTTAGATGCTTTTGTAGATTAATGTGTAGCCGTCTAAAGTTGGGGATATTAAAAAAAAAAATTTGAAAATATACTTTTAAAATATTGATATTTATTTCGATTATTTTAAATACGCCTATGATTGAAAGCATATTTAGAAACGGGTTGAAAGTAGTTGGGTGTTTCAATTATCAAACAAACGAATGTGCGTATGAACAGATGCTTGAAATGGAAATTTGAACAAGAATATGTTTAAAGCGGCTAAAAACTTTCTGAAAATATAGTCCAGTTTGCCAAATATATATATTTTCTATTTACCATTCTTCTTATTTTTTTTTAACAACTATTATATTTACCATTCTTCATAATAAATAGGCTTTTATAACTTACTTTTCTTTTCGTTAATTTAAAATTGTATTTGTATTCATCGCATGTACGTCGGTTTTTACATACAACCATCAATCACAAATACAAGTTTGGTTATTTATAAACACAAAACTTTATATAATTCCAAACACGATCATCAATATAAACAATGATGGTCCAATTAGGAAATGATGGTTTGGTACATGTATATTTAGAAATTTTTCTTTAGTTATTATTTTCCCATTTAGAGAAGGCAATATCATATCTTGTAAGTTGCAATAACACTCTTCGATTTAACCCCACTATTTTAAGATCCTTGATATTTTTAATCCATCCTTTCACTAAATGATAAAAGAATGAGATGAAAATCAAATAATTTAATAAAAATCGACCCAACCCATATGGTCAATTGGTCATGTTGATTTAAAAGATGAACGATTTTATCATTGACAAACTCATAAAATTGTCAGTTTTAACCGAGTTGATATCCAGCTAGGCAGCTACTATAAAGTTTTACTAAATTTAAGAGCGAGTTTTCTTCTGTTTTTTCAAAACAATAATTTCCTGTTCTTTTAAAACATCTCTATAAGGAAGAATTTTCAGTTTAGAGCTTCGAAGAAAAATTAAAATAAAACAAAATGCATGTACCTTAAGAATTGAAATATTCATCGAAACTATTTCAAAGTATATATATATATATATATATATATATATATATATATTCATTTAATCTAAAAATATGTCAAAGTACATTCATTCAAAAGTATCCTAAAAGTTTTGAAATATATTTTCGTTAACTATCTCAACATTTGAGATATTTATTTATTTATTTTATCGTAGTTTTGGTGAAAGATTCTAACTATCTCAATACATATGCTCTTATAATTCATTTACATCCCAGATTTGTAGATAAGACATAACACATATTTGAACTTTTTTTTTTGATATTTTAGTATTTTACTATGATTATTCATTTGATATTTTATCTAACAATGGTTTTTTGTAACAATGATATTAAAACTATGTAATTTTGTAGCTGAGATTCATAGTATATCACCCGCCCCAGATACTAAACTCGTAAAATGCCATTAGTTAAGTTCATAATTATTCTTCTTCTATCTTGATAATTCATCGATGTTACCCTGTTATTGTTTTTTCCGTTCGTTTGACTGAAATTTGTGAGTGAATATAAACCTTCGGGTTTCATGGTAAAGAAACCATTCATAGAGTCTATTAACATGCAGGGGCGGACGGAGAGAAGGACTAAAGTGGTCACGTGCCCCCATCTACTTTTTTAATTTCCATAAAAATTAGCTTGACCTTTGTACAATTGCTCCCAATACAAAAAAAATTATATAGTGAAAAATGAACGTGTGCCCCCGGTTCGATCTCATCCTGCATCCAGCCCTGTTAACATGTTAGAATCTTTGTTTTGTCGTTAACATGAGTCTAAAAATGCAAAGCATTTTGAATTCTTTTTTTAAAGAAATTAATTATGAAGTCGTTTTGGATTTTTTTCCCTAGATCATCATGAACCCATAAATCTGAATATATTTTATTTTTTTGTCAGTGAATATTTTTGTTGTTGTTGTAAAAAATGTGTTACGGAGCTGCCAAACACATTTAAATATTACCTACGGAATCTACGCTTGCCTCACCCTCCACAATTTCCTCATGCATTAGTGTCTTTTCAGACATAAATTTAGACTCGAATGTTGCTCGAAGGTTGGAACTTTGTTTGGGTTTACGGTTGAGCATCTGCAAAAACAACCTTAAAATTTCAAATATAAAATCTTATGTACTTTAAAAACAATTTTAAAACCTCAAAGTATAAGGTTTTGAACAGTAAAATATTATTATTTAAAATTTTATATTTTCTCAATCTCTATAATTACATAATATATATCTTTCAAATTACCATGTTTATTTTTATATTATTTTAGTCCGTATAATTTTATATTTCATAAAAATTTTACTTATAAACTGTCGGATTCGATAAATTTAAACTTCTAACCTACATATAATTAATAACTTAGTTAATATATAATTTTAAGATTCATTAATTTATCATGTATATATTAGAATACTACAAAATAGTTATATTGAGTAATTTGATATTTTACGTATAATTTATGGTTTATTTTTTTGTTTATAATATAATGTCAATATTGTTTGTAATAATTTTTAGTATATGTTTTACTATTTATAAAAGTTTTGTAAATTTTATTAACTTTGATCAAATAAAACAATATAATGCAAATAATTCTTTCTAAAATTTATATTTGAAGTTTTATGATTGGAGTCAGAGAACACTACCCTCAAACCTCAAATTTGAGGTTCATCCAACTTTTTTAAAAAGTTTGTTCTTGAAGATACTCTAAAATTTAATAGTGATACAAAACATTACTTTGTATGTACGTATTTTAATTTTTCATTTCAAATATTTGGAGTTATTTTATTCAAATGATGAATTTGTATTATTCATTTATAAAATTAGAAAAAATCTTCTGAAATATCCCAGAATACCACAAAATTAAACTCTATTCCAAAACATACGACAAAATATTGGAGATACTCTAAAAATTAAACTCAAATTTGAGGTTCATCCAACTTTAAAAATAAGGTTGCTCTTGGAGACACTCTAAAATTTCTAAAATTTAATAGTGATACAAAAGATTACTTTGTATGTACGTATTTTAATTTTTCATTTCAAATATTTGGAGTTATTTTATTCAAATGATGAATTTGTATTATTCATTTATAAAATTAGAAAAAATCTTCTGAAATATCCCAGAATACCACAAAATTAAACTCTATTCCAAAACATACGACTACTATATAATTAAAAGTTCAAACAGGTACCAACAAATTTTAGGTTTAAGTCGAATTCATAAACGTTTAGTTAGGGTTACCTAAACTCATCATTTTAAATGTTTACTTAATTATCTATGAAAGTATTAGTCTCATCATATCTTAGAATATCTCCACTGCTACCTCTATTTAAGCTTCTCTCTCTATATCTTATATCAATAGTTTAATATAGCATTTTCCTGATCAAGTTAAACAATCGAATAATGAGTCGAGGTGGGAGCTCTGGAGGCGGACAAAGCTCGCTAGGCTATCTTTTTGGATCAGATAATGAGACTCCCAAGAATCTCCCATCGGCTGCCCCAAAGCCAACACCACCATACGGCATAGATTCCACCGACGACGACAAATCTGACCAAAAGCCTAAGATCTCTAACAACAACTACCAAAGAGCTCAGGGCCAAAACTCTGGTAACTTTGTCACAGTAAGTTATTATTTCTCTTCATATTCTTGAATTAATCAAATTCTATACCTTTTTCAAATATGAAAAATTGTGGGTTATATAAATATTATAATTTCAGGATCGTCCAACGACGAAGGTTAAATCGGTTCCTGGTGGAGGTTCGTCTCTTGGATACTTGTTCGGAGATAAGTAAAGGAACGAAAATGAAGTCATATAACTAGGGTTTGTATTGTGATCTAGTGAATATTTTATGTGCACTGATCCCTATCTACTCTATACTTCTTATTTATATGTATGTACGCAAACGTGTGTTTTGAGTTTGCAGTTGGCTTGTTCAACTTGGCGAATAAATGGTTTCTAGTCATTGACATATATGCATATATGTTGCCTATTGCTTCCTCTTTAGTAGTTGGGAAAGTGGAGCTTCTTCTTTTGCACATGGCAATGAAACTAAATTGGACGTTTTTATTTTTGAAACAAAGGAATATAATAATTTGAAGCTCAAATACGTAGAAAAACTAATCTTATTTCATGTTAAAATGTTTACAGTATGCTAAATTAGAAGCACTAAATCAGATATTAAACTATTATTGAAAAAAATGCTCTGCAGTTGGTTAGCAAAGATGTCCTTTGTTTTCATTTAGCAACGCTCTATATTTTAAAAAACTAAATCACATATTACACATGCTGTAAAAAAGTCTTTTTTGAGTGAACAAAATTAACATTCTTCAAAAAAAAAATTAATAATTAATTTCAATATTAATTTTATAAATTTGTTTCAGTCTAGTAAATTTTACACAATGAAAATCATATAAAATAAAGATTCTAGATTCTTCTTTCTTGTGTTACAAAAATAAAAGTGTAACAAAAATAGAAAAGAAACTCAATACAGCGAATCCGGGTTCAAATTCCACCGGCTACACGGATATGAATTATATTTTTTTTCTCATTTAAATGTCCAGAATAGGGTCTATCCGTGGGATGTACCTCTACGCGGAAATTATTTCTGTGTTTTTAATAGATCCGGATTTAATCTTTTAATTAAAAAAAAAAACCTTTTTGCCGTTTTTATCCTTCAGAAATATTATCGATGTTAGGATCTGTCTGAAATTATGCGGTAAAATTGGTCAATAATAGAAAATATGTGGTTATTTTCTGAAATTGTGTAAACTTATTATCCCTGAGTCCCGGACCTTCTCAAACCTTCCTCTACCAGTTTACAAATACCATTCTCCATACTCAAAACAAGTCTTCGATCGCTGAAGAAAAAGCTCTTACAACAGGAGAAGTTGAGAACGGTAATAATCTCTGTGATGTCTTTTCTTTTTCCATTTGGTCTTCTCTTTTATATTTTCTTCAAGATATTAAGACTTTCTCAGATCTTTCAGAAAGTGAGAGAGATCAGATAGATAGGTCTAAATCTCATGCGGCGTTTTCCTGCTCTTATAGACAAGCTCAAACCAATCGTTACGCTTTCAAGATCACACGGTAACTCTTTTAAATCTAAATTCTCCACAGTTTCGTATGCTTACAGTTTGTCACGTGGAAGAAAACATAACGGAGTGATTCCTATTTTTTCTGAGAAGCAGGTAAAGTAGTGAGAACCATTATACCGAAGAAACTTGGGAACATGAACAATAGCGAAAGAGAAACAGTGAAGAAGATTGAGGAAACGGTAGAGCCAATGGTTGCCTTCAGTAGACCACCGCCGTTTACACCATTTGTCGGTCCATTGCTCGTGTATTCTCTTCTTCAATCATGGTCTGGTGGCGATGAAGACGGCTAGTTACATCTTGGAATATATATGTAACTATGTATCATATGAGATGTCTTGCCAAAGTTTTCTTAACCATATATAATCTCTAAAATTTAAATATCAACCGAGTGTGAGATGTTTATTAGAGATAATGAAGGTTTGGTGTTGTTTAAAGTTGATCACTTGTTTTTAAGTTTTATGTGTTTTTATGATCAAACGAGTTTTGTAATGATGCATCTAGTAAATAATAGTTAAAAGATATTTAACATAATCACTTTATAACCAGGGTTTATGGTCTACTGGTGATTAATTTGAGTGCCACTAAGATTCAAGTTGACCGATATGTGGTAACACGTGATTACTCTGGACCACTTCTGTAGGGTATCTACAAGCATCATTTGTTTGTAGCCAATCTTGCTTGGAAACAATGAATGTAGAAATGGTTCAAATGCAATACAAGTATTTGTACCAGCTTCTGAGAGCATTCACAATGGTGGCATTGCAGGAGTAGTCTTTAGGATTGGTTTAATATTTTTTTTTTTGTTTTTTACTTTTTGAATAGTTAAGAATTTTAAACCAAATGTTGTGTGCAATAGTGTTACCCTAATAAGTTTTTGTGCTTTTTTGTTACACACAAACATTTCTCTGTTTTTCTTTTCTTTGAACAAGATCAAAAACAGAACAAAAGAAGATGAACCATATGGAGACATATACTTGCAGAACAGAGAAGATTTAAAACATATCTCAACCACAACATGAACATCAACACACTTCACAAAAGAAACATGAAAAAAAACCTGCAATTTTCTGCAGTTTGCAACACCACTCCCCAACAAATCGGATAGTGAGAGCAAGAAGAGAGAAGGTCTTGAACAGCATTCATGGTGGGCATAGCTGGAATAGCTCCTCTCTTAGCTTCTTCTCATCCTGTAAATATATATCACACATAAGTCCACCATTGGTTTCAGTCTATATAACTTTAAAAAGAGCCAAGATCATGTAACAATTAAAGAGATCACAAGTAGTGAGCAAGTACATTGAGAAGAGTGAGATCAGAAGCTAAGCTGTTCAATAGACCGCTCACAAATGCATCTCCTGCACCGGTTGTATCCACTGCTTTTACTTTTACTCCACCAACTTTACAACTCCTGAGTGTTGTATCTACAGCCATTAGTTTCTTCTGAGACAACAAGAAGCTTAAGATTGTCATTGACAGTACTAGTGAATGATCTGAAAACAACAAGACTCTTTGTGTCATTGACAGTACTAGTGAATGATCTGATACTTTGTACTGTACACACCTTTATAACAGAAACTCCCTCTCAAGAAACAGAGAAGCAAAACACACACATCAAACAGGGCAACACTTTTTAGATTAGGCAGAAGTAAGCTACTCTCCACAAGCAAGTAATTGAGTGGTAATGCCAATACGGAAAAATCAGTATCAATGTAACGAAATGAATAGCAGAAACCATAACGAGACTAAATTGTTAAAAAAAAATTAAGGATGATGATGCATGCCTTTAGTATCTTTCTCCTGAAAGAAAGCATCATTGAGATGATTCATCTAATTGACATCAAAACAGAGCAAATCGAACACTTACATTGGAACTTGGAGGGAGTTTTACGACCACGGTGGTGACGGAGGAGGGAAGAGAGAGCATGGCGGAGGAGAAGCGATGAGATGAAGCCCAGAGGAAGTCGGCGATGAGGCCGAAGGCTAAAAGGGCGAGGAATGAAGCGAACACAAGGCGCCCATAACTCTGCTTTCCCGCTGGCTTCACCATATCTCTCTCTGTCTTTCTCTAAATTGGCATCTCCCCGAAGGGTTTCACGAGCTTCAAGCAAAGGGTAAACCTTTGGATTCAGTCGAAACGAAACACAATGGTGTTGGAGGATGCAGCGGTGACGGATCTTGTGATCTCGGAGCGCGACTCAGAGAGAGAGAGAGAGAGTGCCAATGGCTAGACGCCACGTTGATACGGACTCGATCCGTAAACCGCTTATTTAAGGATTGCTCCTTACCATTCCTTATCATTCCTTCTTTTTTTAATATTTTCCCACACGTGTTAACATATGTTAACGAGCTAAGGATTTGTTTAAAGACGCCGTTGCGGCTGGTCTGAGAGCCATCCGATTCAGACAAATGTACCCATATTGAGATTTTCAAGTTTATGTCCTATTGTATTCTTTTTTTTTCGGGGGTCAAGATGTCCAATAATATTTATGCTAATGATATTTTTCATTTTAGGTCCATGCTCGCATTGATTTGTTCTAAGATGGTTTAAAAATGAAAAAGAAATCACACATAAAAAACCATATCAAAGTAAAGATTCATCTGAAACTGTGTACTTTCAAGAATGACTTCCTCCTGAATCCGAATCGATAAGCTTAGTGCTGAAGTCCCAAACCTTCTTGGCCAGTTCTGAATCTTCGGCAAGTGATGATGGTTTAGCAACGTTGCAGTCTGTGAAATATTCTCCTGTAACTCCTGCCACCTGAGGATTCAATGCCAAATAGCAAGTTGTTGCAGCCCCCTACAAAACAAGATAACCAACAAATTAACCAAATCAAAACCTAGAGTAGTTGTAACTGATTGTTTATTAGTGTGTGTGCAGCCACAAAGAGAAGAAGTTACCAGCCAGATAACTATTGAAGTAGCGCCAAAGACTTGTCATAATAGCTCCTGGATGAAGTGAATTCACTGTTATATTGACTCCATCTTCCTGGTTTTTATTCATACCAGAACTGAATCAAGATAACCATGGAACACATTTGATAGATCTATCTTTTGTTGTAGTTACCTTCAGTTGCCTTGCAAGCTCGTTTGCGTGTAATACATTGCAGAGTTTAGACTGACCATAAGCTGGAATACTACCGTAACTGCACCAGAAAAAAAAAAGCAAGAAAGAATGTCACGTTCTTTTCAAGAAAAAGGACAAGATCCAAGAAGTACCTTGATACGTCGTTGATCTTATCAAACCGGACTCCTTCTGGATAGGAGAACCGATGAGCTTCTGATGATAGATTAACAATCCTTCCTTCTCGTTTGCTTTCACGTGATGTGTTCTTCATTGTATCTAGTAGCAGCTTCGTCAACAGAAAATGACCTAAAACATGATGATGAGACTATAAGCTTAGGACAAAGCTATAGTAATATTGGTTTGCGTTCTCTTAACTCACCTAAATGGTTGGTTGCGAATTGCAGCTCGATGTTGTCCTTAGAGAGCATGAAAGGACATGCCATTACCCCAGCGTTGTTGCTAACAAGATTTTTAAAGGTTTTCAAAACATTAAAAACCGTCACAAAACGCTAGACATGAACTAATGTTGTTTGAATAGTTTACATCAAGATGTTGAGTGGAAGACGGGTAGATTTGTAGTCAGCTGCAAATCGCCTGACAGATTCCATTGAGCTGAGATCTAACTCCATGACATGGAGTTTAGCACCAGGGACTTGATTGAGGATATCTTGCTTAACTTTAGCACCAGAGGCAGTGTTCCTCACTGCCATAACCACGTGCACACCACGCAGTGCAAGAACACGCGCTGTCTCTATTCCTATACCACTTGATGCTCCTGAAAACATGAACAACGAAAACAAAAGACAACTTAAGAAACCAAACAAGTCCATAAAAGCTCAAAGCAGGGTAACAGATTAAGCTATAGCTCCTAGTTTTTTTACTTTTATTTAGATTAGGATATATAACACAAACTACAATCAGCTGAAACAGAGACAGAGTGTATATTAGATTTATAAGCACATTTTCTTTTTTTTTTTGCAGATCTCAAGTTATTTTCCCTATAAGGCAAATGGTCCCAACAATGTTGGACACTAAAGTCACCAGACAAAGAAAGGATCCAATTCAAGAAAAGCTCATTAGAATATAGAATGTTACTCAATGTGGCAGGATCGACTCAACTATCCTAAGGGTAGAAACAGTCAAATCTGGGCCCAAGATCTTTGATATTACAGAGAAGTCAACATATTCAGACAAAACTCAAGTTGTGAAAGAAAAGATTTGATAGAATAGAACCAGTGACAATGGCAGTGAGGCCAGCTCCTTCAACTCCATGTGTGACTTCTTCTGCAGTGGAACGAGACGAGAATCCAGATGCTCCTTTCCTTCCCCAAAACCACATCTTTGAGGGTAACGAAAAACACTGGAGAAGAGAGACTAGAGATCTCTACAAAAAAAAACCAATAAGCTTACGTCACATCTACGAACTACGTCAAAAGTTTATATATTAAGATACACTTTTGAGGACTTTAAGCACATTACTTTAAAAGTTTAGCAGTTAGCCCCACATAAACCAACCAACTATCTACTTACTCGTAACCAAACCAAATATTGAACTGGAGAGTTGGGAGAGGCCGCGCGAACGCAGGCCTCAACTGCCACAAATAATGACGCAGGCTCTTCCACTTGGGAAGACCTTAAGCTAAACACCCTTCCGTTATGTGCAATGGAAGTCACTAGCTTAGGCCACTCTTCTTCATGATCAAGAGTCGACCCCGTCCAGGTAAGTGGTTAGCACGGTACGACCGTCTTCTTGTTTTATACTACACCAAAGATGGTGTCTCACAGTTGTGTTTCCGATGTGGGAGATATGCTATGTATCCTCAAGTCAAGTCAGGGTTCCGTACTTATGGGCCTCAGCATATGGGCCTAAGTTTAAGGCCTTCCTCGTTGAGACGGATAAGTAATAGTGGAATCTTAAATGAAGGAAGAGCTAGGTGTATTTCGTATTCTCCAAATGTTTAAGCGCCATCCTAATCTCAGAAGAAACTATTGAGGCACATTGTTGTCTTTTGTGGAGAAAAATTTGAAGTGATTTGTATTATCTGAAGTTGAAGGCTTTCTAGCAGAGTGATTTGTATAATTTGTAAAGCTATCTCGAGACCAAGAAGTAAACCAATAGCTACAAGAGGTGTCTCCTCTGTACCCCCAAAAACCTTAGACAGGAGTTGTCTCTTCATGCAAAGTGATCGTCATAGCCAAGAACTGATTGATGAAAGAAAATGCTCTAATAGAAATCAGCCATTCTTCAGGAAAATGCCAACTCCTAAATTAATATATCTACAGTCTTCCCGCCTTTCCAAATCAATATTGATTTACATTTCGTCTAATGACCAATCTTAGATTTGTTGGTTTCCTTGTAATTCCTATATTTTTGGACTTTTCCCCTTTTGATAATGAATTTGTGGAATATCTATGTTAGAAAAAGTTGTACTAACAAATAAATATTACTTATGTAACTAAATAATCAAAATTTAAATTTTAAATTGACAAATAAGTAAAACTATGTACTAGCTAAATTTATTGAAAACATAACAAAAAAAAATAAAATTAACTAAAATCATGAGACATATGACAAATCAGCAAAATCTCTTCATAAATAGTACTCCCTCCGTTTCTCAATAAGTGTCGTTGTAGAGAAAAATTTTCGTTGCAAAATAAGTGTCGTTTTAGTATTTCAATGCAGAATTTATTAACTTTATTCTGTATTTTATTTTTCTATTGGTTGAGATGTATGGGTAATGATGTTTTTGTATGGAAAATATGCAAAATTTAATGATTTCTTAATCCGTGTGCACAACTCTAGAACGACACTTATTCAGAAACCTGGGAGTATTATAGACGAGGAAAATATATGATGAAGTTATCAGAACTAAATGCATTCACAGTATGAGTTAGTCTCCCGTTGAAAAGACGCTAGTGATTGACAAATTGGCATGCCTATTATTGCATAAGCCTAATCCCAAAAAGCCAAGACTTGTAGATTCTCAAGTCTTCCAAAAATAATTCAAAGTAGTCGATTTCTTATTAATGCGCATGGATTTCAAGTACAAATACAACCATTCACATATTATCAAAAAAAAGACAAATATGGCAGAGAAGAGCTATGAGACAGTCCTCTGTTTCTTCTTCTTCTTCATCATCATCATAAGCTTCAGTACCATTTCTGTTTCTGCACAATTTTGTGAAAACACTACTGGGATATTCATACCCAACAGTCCTTATGACAACAACCGCCGTCTCATCCTCTCCACCCTCGCTTCTAACGTCACGGCTCACGACGGCTACTTCAACAGTTCGATGGGGCTTGGTCCAGACCGAGTCTACGCCATGGGGATGTGCGCTCCAGGCGCTGAACCTAATGTTTGCTCTCAGTGTATTGAGACCGCATCTGATGGCTTACTACAGAACTGTCCAAACCAGGTAGACGCTTTCTCATGGTCAGGCAACGAAACACTGTGCCTTGTACGCTACACTAACCGCTCCTTCTCTGGATTACTCGTCATGGAGCCACTTGGAGCGATCGCCAGTAATGCAGATACCAAACTGAATCAGACTTACTTTGATAGCGTGTGGACAAAGTTAATGTTTGGTATGATCTCTAACATCTCCTCTTCCTCATCAGCCGGGAACAGTAGGTCTAAGTACTATGCAGACGAAGACGATGTGGTTCAGTTATCGGACTTCAGGAACATATCTGCGTTGATGCAATGCACACCAGACGTTTCTTCTGAAGATTGTGACGTTTGCTTACGGACAAACGTTATTAACTATCAGACGTGTTGCCGTAGGAGGCAAGGTGGAGTTATATCGCGACCAAGTTGCTTTTTCCGGTGGGAGTTGTATCCTTTCGTTGGTGCTTCAGATCTTATTTACTTACAGCCTTCAACACCGCCTTCTCTCACACCATCTCCTGTTTCGAAAGAACCGTCTCCCACAGTACCCTCTCATGTTGCCAAGAAAGGCAAGTTTCTTTTTTTTTTGGAACAGAGCAACTTTTTTTTGTGTTTATATTTATTGATAAAGAGCTTTTTAGTTTTGTTTCTGTGTATTCTTGGTCAATTGTATTTCGTGCAGATACAAGAATCTCAGGAGGAGTTATTGCGGCGATTGTAGTTGCTGTTGTTGTTGCCTTAATATTGATTACTTTGGGCGTTGTGATTTTCAAGAAGAAAAAGCAAAAGCAAGAAATTGAACTTCCAAGTGAGTTTTTATTTTTTTTAAACACTTTGATTTTGTCTTCTTGGAACTTTTTCACAAACTCTACTTTTTGTCTTAAATGAAGCCGAATCGATCCAGTTTGATTTAAACACAATTGAAGCTGCTACAAACAACTTTTCTGAGCGTAACAAGCTTGGTGAAGGAGGATTTGGTGAGGTTTACAAGGTATTATACACATATAGACTCTCTTTGTCCACCTAGCTTGCTTCTGTTGTTGAGACTCTGTGAAGTGATATGTGCTTTATTTGTATTTTGAAAGGGTACGCTCATGAATGGAACTGAAGTTGCGGTGAAGAGACTGTCTACAACATCAGGACAAGGTGAAGTAGAGTTCAAGAACGAGGTTGTTGTTGTTGCAAAACTTCAGCACAGGAATCTTGTTAGACTTCTTGGGTTTTCACTACAAGGAGAAGAGAAGTTACTCGTCTATGAGTTTGTTCCTAACAAAAGCCTCAACTATTTCCTTTTTGGTCTGTTTTTTAACTCAGTTTTGTTGTTGTTTTTCTTCCTTGAACCTAGCTAATTTTGATCATGGATAAGTATGCAGACCCTAAGAAGAGAACTCAGTTGGACTGGGCAGTTAGACGCAACATCATTTGGGGAATTACTCGAGGGATTCTATATCTTCATCAAGATTCACGGCTCAAGATCATACACCGTGACCTCAAAGCGAGTAACATTCTCTTAGATGCTGATATGAATCCAAAAATTGCTGATTTTGGAATGGCAAGGATCTTTGGAATCAACCAAACTGTAGCTAATACATCAAAAGTCGTTGGAACCTTGTGAGTATATACTTTCTTGGACCTAATGAAATTTGATGAACCCTTTTGTTACTTATTAACTTGTGCATTTGCAGTGGTTATATGCCACCCGAGTATGTGGCAAATGGGCAGTTCTCGACTAAATCAGATGTCTATAGCTTTGGAGTCTTGATCCTGGAGATCATTAGTGGTAAAAAGAATAGCAGCTTCTACCAGATGGAGGGTCTAGTTAACAACTTAGTCACATATGTTAGAAATTATGAACTAACCATTCCCAAATTTTGTCTAATTCTTTTAAAAAGTGATCGTAGTTCTGAATTACAATAACTTCTACAGGCCTGGACACTTTGGGAGAATAAATCATTGCATGAACTCGTAGATTCTGGCATCAGAGAAGATTGCAAAAGCGATGAAGTCAATAGATATATTCATATTGGGCTGTTATGTGTTCAAGAAAATCCTGCAGATCGTCCAACAATGTCTACCATTCACCAAATGCTTACAACCAGCTCAATTGCATTGCCTGTCCCTCTGCCACCTGGATTCTTTTGCAGTAACGAACCAAGATTGACTCCACTAGCACAGGGATTGGAGTCGGGTCAATCAAACAGCAAGTCTTTTACTTGTTCTGTAGATGAAGCTACAATCACCGATGTTACTCCTCGTTGAATACTCAACATGTTATGTTTGGTTTAAGTTTGTTTCCACAAACGCATGTCACTTTTTCATATATGTTGTTCCTCAATAACAAATATAATTTGATCTAGAACGAGAAACAAACTCAAAAACTCGCTCACCCACTTGCAGAGCTAGGTTAAAAATTATAAGTTAATAGAATAGAGATTCCAAAAGGAACACGGAAATAGATGAGAGTCATGAGACACACAAATAATTGTTTACCAGAACTAATTTAGAATAGCTACATCTCTAGACCATATCGTAAGACCATATAGTAAGAGACAGTCCATTATAATCTTAGTCTTCTTAGAACAAAGCTTAAGCATTTCTCTCTCAATACCTTATAGTTTGGCATGAGAAATGAAAAACACATTGGCTGTCCATACAGATATAGTTTATTATAATAACCTAGTTAGATTAGGTATGTCACCTATTTCCATAAATTTATTAGGAATATTGTAAAAGTACTATCAACTTTCATTAAACTTGCAAATAGTATTTTACTTTTCTAATATGACTTTTCTGTTTTGGTTTAAGTTATTTGATCTTATTTGATTTTCATCAGTAAATCATAACGAAGTCCTTGACGAATCCGAAAATATGTAAAGTTTATAATGGTCATCCCAACCTGAAGAAATATCTAGTAAAGTAACCTCACTTAAACATACAAGTGTTAGTCCAGAAGGACCAGAACTCTAATGATAAAGCTGAACTCGACGGTCCAAGTCTACCACAAAAATTCAGATATGTCAGTTTCTTATTAATGTGCATGTCCATTCAAGTAGAAAACTCAAACGTCTGAGTTGTTGATGAGAAGTGAGAACCATAAGAACCACATAAACGCGCAAGCAAACATTGACTGAATCAACTAAAAGAAGCAAAAAAATGTCTAAGACGAGTTAAATGCTATTTCGTGGTATGATCATGATTGTTGTGAAAAGCTGTCCATGTGAATATGATAGAACCATTTTTCGTAGATTAGATCCGTGTGTTGCGGAAAACTAGCGTCATAAAGTCACCGACTGAATTAAATCACTGATTATAACAAAACGGAAAACGCCCTCTAACATCAAGGGTGACTTTAGGGTCAAGTCTCTTACTAAAATTCAAACTAGTATTATTAGCTAGCATGCAAAGTCGTTCAAGTATACAATTCAGACTTAAATTTATAATATCCACACATTTCAACACAGACACACATGATCTACATAATCTAAAGATAATTAAAAATGGCAAAGAAGAGCAGTGTATCAATCCTATGCTTCTTAATCATAATCTTTAGTGCTATATCTGTTTCTGCACAAACATGTGACGAAACTGCTGGAAACTTCAAACCGGATAGCCCATATGACATGAACCGCCGTCTCATCAACTTTACTCTAGCTTCTAACGTCACGGATCACAACGGCTACTTCTATGGTTGGACCGGCCTATACCCGGACATCGTCTACGCCGTGGGGATGTGCTCTCCAGGTGCTGGACCAGAAGCTTGCTCCCAATGTATCCAGGACACCTCGGATAGTTTACTAAAGTCATGTCCCAACCAGACAGACTCTTTCACATGGTTAGGTGAAGAGTTTCTTTGCCTTGTTCACTACTCTCGCAAACCCTTCTCCGGGGTCCTCATCTTGGAGCCATCAAATGTTCTTTTTAATTCCATGGACATAGCAAAAGAAAACCAGAAGGAATTTGATAGTGTGTGGGATGGGTTAATGTCTCGTACGATAAAATCGTTGGCGAGAAACAATTTATCTACTTCTTCTTTATCATTGTCTAGTAGTAAATACTATGCAAATGATATAGCTCCAGTTCTGGATTTTCGGAACATATCGGTGTTGATGCAATGCACTCCAGATGTTTCTTCAGAGGATTGTAAACTTTGCCTAGAGAAAAGCGTTGATTACTATAAGGAATTGCACCATGGGAAGAGTGGTGGCATTGTGCGGCGCCAAAGTTGCTTTTTACGGTGGGAATTGTATACATTTTCTGGTGTTTTTGATCATATTAGAATGCCAACCCCGTCTTCACCATCACTGCCTTCACCGCCGCCTTTAAAAACACCTTTTGTTGTCACCAACATACCCAAGAATGGCAAGTCATTTTGGTAACATTTTCAGAAACATTCTTGATTTGATTTTTTGATTTTTGGTGTAGTTATGTTTTTGGTGAATTGGTGGCTTTATGCAGATACAAGTTTATCGGGAGGAATCATCACTGCGATAGTCATTGTTATTTTCTTTTTCATTATAATATTCATAGCCATAGTCGTTGCTATTTTCAAGAGAAAGAGAAACCAAAAAATTGAACTTCCAAGTGAGTTTTTTTGTTTCTGTTTAAATCCTTTAGTATTTTAACCTTTAATCTTAAGAAGCTTCTTTTGACGAGCTTAATGTTGGTCTTGAAAAGCGGAATCTGTTCAATTTGATTTAAAGACAATAGATGCTGCGACCAGCAACTTCTCTGCGAGTAACAAGCTTGGTCAAGGTGGATTTGGTGAGGTTTACAAGGTATTTATACACTATTTGTCCATCTCTATTTCTCTTTCGTCCAGAAATAAAAAAATGATGAGGCCTTATTTGCGATTATTTACAAGGGTATGCTCATGAATGGAACTGAAGTTGCGGTAAAGAGACTGTCGGGTTCAGCATAGAAATCTTGTTAGACTTCTCGGGTTTTCGCTACAAGGAGAAGAGAAGTTACTCGTCTATGAGTTTGTTCCTAACAAAAGCCTTGATTATTTCCTGTTTGGTCAGTTGAACTTAAAACTATACTCTTGTTTGTTGTTTCTTCTTCTTCTTTGTATATGGCTAATATTTGTGATTATGCATGTATATCTAGACCCTAAGAAGAGAATTCAATTAGACTGGACTATGCGACGCAACATCATTGATGGTATTACTAGAGGAATTTTATATCTTCATCAAGATTCAAGGCTCAAAATCATACACCGTGACCTCAAAGCAAGTAATATTCTCTTAGACGCGGATATGAACCCAAAAATTGCTGATTTTGGAATGGCAAGGATCTTTGGTATGGAGGAAACTGTAGCCAATACAAAAAGAGTGGTTGGAACCTTGTGGGTATCTAATTTTTGGATCTGTGAATTTTGATCAAAAACCATATTTCTGATAATTCACCTTTATGTTTGCAGTGGTTACATGCCTCCCGAATATGTGACACATGGTCAATTCTCAATAAAATCAGATGTCTATAGTTTTGGAGTATTGATTCTTGAGATCATTAGCGGAAAAAAGAATAGCAGCTTCTACCAGATGGAGGGTCTAGTTAACAACTTAGTCACATATGTGAGCTTTAAACTCGTTAGCCCCAAACTTTGTTTGATTCTATAAAATTGTGATGATAGTTCTGAAAAAATATGACACAACTTCTATAGGTATGGAGACTTTGGGAGAAGAAATCATTGCATGAGCTCATAGATCCCATTATCAGAGAAGAGAGTGAAAGAGATGAAGTCATTAGACACATTCATATTGGGCTGTTGTGTGTTCAAGAAAATTCTGCAGAACGTCCAACAATGTCTAGGATTCACCAAATGCTCACAACCAGCTCCATTGCTCTGGATGTGCCTTCACCGCCTGGATTTCTGTTTAGGAAGGGACCAGGATCAAACCCAGCCCAGAGGCTGGAACCGGGTGAACCCACCAGCATGTCTTTTGCTTGTTCTTTAGATGAAGCAACAATCACTGATGTTACCCCTCGTTGAAAATCCAGCATGTTCTGTTTGGTTGAGGTTTTTCTACAAATTACTGTCAGTTGTTTTATATCCTTATATTTGAAAAACATTTAAGCATCAATACCAGTTTGGAATATTAAAAATAGAGAACCTGAACCGGAAAATCTGCAAGCAACACATAGCTTTAGTATAGTCATATAGGGAACAAAAAAAATGAAAATGCCTACAAGGCTGTAGTTAAATGGTAGACGAGATTTGAGGATGTGCTAACACATTCCTCTAGGATTCGAATCTTCCTTGAAACAAAATCAAAGCTGTGTGAAAGGTCTAAGCTTGAGTTTCAGCCCATATAATTTACATGGTAGTCCAATAACATGATGGTAATCGGATAATAGGCAGTTCGACTACTCTTAGCATTTCAAACTCAGGTCAGACAACATTGTAATTTTTTGGGGAAAAAAAGTCCAGTCTATATTACTAAGTGCGTTTTTACCGAGACTGATCGGATCAACCAACATATCAAAAGTAATCCCCTTGCTGGAACAAGCAGCGCCTCCAGCCATTTGGGAGAATCATGTCAAACACTGATCAGATACGTTGACACAGTTTTTTTATGCGGGCAAAAACAATCTTTCACATCGTCCAATCATTTCACAATCTTTCATATGGTCACTAATACTTTTAGTTATGATGTTTAAATGTTTAGCTGTTCATTTGTTACTTGTCTGGTAAGATAGTAAAACGGTACGTCCTATTCATACAAAGTCTCCGCGCCTAGCAGAATAGTCTTCAACCTTTTTATATATTCAAGTCCAGTTTGCGTCTCTTTCTACTAATAAATAGATAAATACAGTAGACGTCAAAGAAGTAGACTGATATTTTAATTTTCTAATTTTCTCATTCACATTACCATTTCTATAATTTAAATAGTTGATTAGCTGTTTTCTTTTAATTAAACAATAAAAGTTGATGTTATTCTTGGAGTTGACTTTGACTTACAAGAAGTTGGAGATGGTCTTAAACTTCAGACTGGCTAGCTGATCTGACTTTATTCATTGTTACTCGTAAACCCAATGAAGGAAACAGATAAGGAAAAAAAACACAGAAGAAAGGATAAGAAGTTGGATAATGCCTGGTTATACCTCATTAAACTCTCTCTTCCTTCTCACCTTCTTCATTACATACGTGAGAGCTTCTGCACAATTACAAGACCCCACTTATGTCGGCGAAGATTGTACTAACAGGATATCAAGAAACACAACTTACTTCTCCAATCTCCAAATCCTTTTGACCTTTCTTTCTTCCAACACTGCTTACTTCTCCATGGGATCACATAGCCTCACGAAGGGTCAAAACGCTGACATGGTATTCGGACTCTATCTCTGCAAAGGAGATCTCTCGCCTGAAGCTTGCCGTGACTGCGTCATGTTTGCCACGAAAGATGCTCCGACTCGATGTCCAGGAGGGAAAGAGTTCTTGATTCAGTATGATGAGTGCATGCTTGGATACGCTGACAGGAACATATTCATCGATGCTGTAACCACAACTAGAATAATCACTTGGAACCCTCAAAAAGTTAGCTCGGACCTGTCCGACCGGTTCAACGATTCAGTTGTTGCTCTGATTAACAACTCTGCAATGGAAGCAGCTTATAGCGCAACGAAGAAGTTCGCGGTTAACAAGTCAAACTTCACTTCGTCCCGGACCATTTATGCTTCGGTTCAGTGCAATCCAGCACTGTCAAGTGAAGATTGTGTAACCTGTCTGCAAAGATCCATCAAGGAGTTTTATTTCAACAGTGTTGGAGGAAGAGT
Organism: Raphanus raphanistrum subsp. raphanistrum; assembly: GCA_019706035.1. Classification (NCBI taxonomy): domain Eukaryota; kingdom Viridiplantae; phylum Streptophyta; class Magnoliopsida; order Brassicales; family Brassicaceae; genus Raphanus; species Raphanus raphanistrum. The sequence goes on along the minus strand of CM033987.1, from coordinate 27,817,759 downwards.
TCTTGTCCCGAGTTGTAACTCACGGTATGAGCTTTACCCTTTCTACGATGAAACCTTTGTGACAAGTCTCTCTCCTCCCATAAATAGTCCTCCCCTGGTTTCAGCTCCTCCATTGCCACCTGGTAAAAATCTCTCTGTCTCTTTTTCTTTCATTTAGTTCTGTGTCTATGTGTCATGTCTGATGTAATACTCTGGCAGGTGAAGGAAGAGATTGGACGGTTATAATCTTAGCAATTTGTGTGCCATTCTCGGTCTTTGTTCTTTTTCTTGTGGCTGTTCTAAGTTACCGTGTAACAAAGAGAGTGAAGAAGACTTATGATACTACAGCTGCAGATGATGGTAATGATTCAAGTATGTTTGTATGTGGTCTTAAAGTTTGACAGAGTTTTTTTTTTCTTTTTCTTGCAGGAGTGGATGACATTACAACTGCAGGCTCGCTGCAGTTTGATTTTAAGGTTATTGAAGCTGCAACAGATAAGTTTTCGATAAGTAACAAACTCGGTCAAGGTGGATTCGGAAAAGTCTACAAGGTATATAACCAGTTCATTGAGCTTCTTGGTTAATTAGATGTATAAGAGATTCAAATAATGTTTAGGTCACTATCTTATTAGGGGACACTTCCTAATGGGCTACAAGTTGCCGTGAAGAGACTTTCAAAAACATCAGGACAAGGCGAGAAAGAGTTCAAGAATGAGGTCGTTCTTGTGGCAAAGCTCCAGCACAGAAACCTAGTCAAGCTTCTTGGATTTTGTTTGGAGAGAGAAGAGAAGATACTTGTCTACGAGTTTGTGTCTAACAAAAGTCTGGACTACTTCTTGTTTGGTAAAGTTAAACCAATGCTTAGCCAAAAGAATTTCACTATTTAACCAATGTTTGACATACTAACTATGTATATGGCACAGACTCTAGTAAGCAGAGCCAGCTGGATTGGACTACACGGTACAAGATCATAGGAGGCATAGCTAGAGGGATTCTATATCTCCATCAAGATTCAAGACTAACAATCATACATCGTGACCTCAAAGCTGGTAACATCCTTTTGGATGCTGATATGAACCCGAAAGTTGCAGATTTTGGAATGGCTAGAATTTTTGAAATTGACCAAACCGAAGCCAGTACGAGAAGAGTTGTTGGAACCTAGTAAATTTTACTCTCTCTATCTACTCAGTGCATAGAATTTTACCATCCTTCTATTAACTCAAACTTTTATGTACCATTTCAGTGGTTACATGTCTCCAGAGTATGCCATGTACGGCCAATTCTCAATGAAATCAGATGTATATAGCTTCGGAGTTTTAGTTCTTGAGATTATAAGCGGAAGGAAGAACAGCAGCCTCTATCAGATGGATGGTAGTGTTTGCAACTTGGTTACATATGTAAGTCTAGATAGTTATAATCTCAAGAAATAAATTATACTTTACTTAGTTTTAAGTCTTACAATGCTTAATAGACCTGGAGGCTATGGAGCAAGGGGTCTCCATTAGAGCTTGTGGATGTTTCTTTTGGAGATAACTATCAAAGAAACGAAATAAGTAGATGCATTCATATTGCATTATTATGTGTCCAAGAAGATACTGGAGATCGTCCAACCATGTCAGCTATCGTCCAAATGCTTACTACTAGCTCTATCTCACTTGCAGTGCCTAGACCACCTGGACTTTTCTTTAAGAGTAATCAGGAACAAACAGGTCCATCAATGGATAAGTCTGTTCTCTGTTCCATTGATGATGCACCGATAACTTCTGTAACTCCTCGTTAAAGACTAGCTCATTTCTTTTTTTGGTGCATAGACTAGCTCATTTTATAAAACAAAAATCATGTCAGTTCCAAAATCTACTGCTTTTGGGTTCATTTCAGAATATAGGTGAACGTAACTTTCTTTGATGCCACGTTTATGATTGATTATAAGCCATGAATCTTGATGAGGATGAAAAAATCCTCGAGGAATGCCTCCAATGATATTTGTATATTTGTATACATTGTCTATGTTTCAAAAAAAAAAAAGTATACATTGTCTACTTCACCTGGTCCCTCATTTTGAATGGTCCGCATATAAATGTATTGATAATTTACAACCTGTGACATCCTTGTCTGTTGCGTTGACTTGTGTGATGACTTATCTTGAGTCAACCGTAGGTTGTTGCAATTATTTGGAGGAACAAAACAAAAATGATTTCATAAGGAACACAACCCGAGTCGTGAAATCTCGGAAAATATCTGATAGAAGAAAACCAGTGACAATGGCAAAACTTAGAAATGTAATTTTCTAATTTGTGGTTACTTTTTTCTTTTGGTACTAATTTTATAATTTGTGGTTACTTAACAAGATCCATCAAAAGATGAGCTAATACCAAACGCCACCGAAATTCAAACATGTAGTAAAAGAGTGCTAATTTTATCTGTGAATCCGACTCTTTGGCACGGATCCAACAACCTTATCTCTTAACGAAGTATGCATTGTCGAGTTACGGTTAACCATATTATTCTCGTCTCGATCAGAGACTCTTAACCAACCAAATATTGAACTGGAAATCTGGGAGAGGCCGCGCGAACGCAGGCCTCCGCTGCCACAAATAATGACGCAGGCTCTCCCATTTGGGGAGACCTTAAGCTAAGCACCCTTCCGTTATGTGCAATGGAAGTCACTAGCTTAGGCCACTCTTCTTCGTGATCAAGAGTTGACCCCGTCCAGGTAAGTATCTTTCTATGTTCGACAATCTTCTTCTTTTATACTACACCAAGGGCGAGTCACATAGTTGTGCCTCCGGTGTGGGAGGTACGCTTGAAATCATTATCTATTTTCAAGTCTGGGTTTGGTTGTTTTATACTTTATGGGCCTCAACTGAAGGCCTTCCTCAGTGACTAATATATGACCCAAATATAACCTATTTGTGTTCTACTCTGGTCCTCGTACTCCTCTTTTTTCTTTTCGATCAACGTCCACGTACTACTCGTCATGTATGAATCTCATGATTAGTGTCTTAGCTAAACATTCTAAATCAAACTGTAGAAAACATGTTAAGTTATCACCAAAGTAGTACTACATAACATAGAATCTGTATAATATTATTTGAGAATTTAATTTGTTATGTGTCGTGATTGATTACGATGATACCTTTAATGATCTGAAAATATACATATAATGATTTTCTTTTTTATAATAATTTCTGCTAATTAAAAGTATCATTTTCAGATAAAATATACAAAAAAAATTTACAATAATAAAATATATTTATATATAATATAATTTCATAAATAAAAAAGTTAACAAAAATAATTTCGATATTGAGAAAAAATAAATATTTCTTGTAAAACATAATCTTAAGAAATATAAATATAAAGTAACAAAAATATTTTCTTAGATAATTACAGAAAAAAATGATTAATAAACCAATATATTTAGTTGAATAATGATATTTTTTAAAACCGAAACTTCTAGCTCTAGTGGTAAAGAGTTCACAGCTGTGAGTTCCGCTACGTGGATTCGAATCCCGGCCACTGGGGAATTAACATTTCGGCATCGCCGGGGACAGAGAACCGACACGTGGCAACACATGACTAGTCTGGACCACTTATATGGGGCCAGAATACCTCTGTATAATTCAAAAATGATATTTTTTATTCATTACTATAATATTTGTTGACTAATAATATTTTATAATTACAACAAAAAAAATCTATAAAACATTTTAATTATATAAAATAATTTCTCAAGAATTGTTTTTTAAAAGTTGGTATTTATTTTAAAATGTAAAATGACATTTTATGAAAACTAATTTTACAACATACATATTACGAACAAATAACTGCAAATATATTTTTAAACAATATAAATCTATAATTAAAGAAATAACAATATTGTATTTGCCACAATTAAAAATATATATTTTACTTAATATTAGTTTGCTTTTTATTCATTTTCCTTTATATTTTTAGAATCCAATATACCTGTAATAAAAGTAGATAAGAAAATCTGAATTATTATATTTAACATTATTTAAAATAATTTTCATTTTACTATTATAAATCTAAGTTATAACATTATTTAGAGCTTAACATATTTTAATTATTATAAATTTTGATAGACGTTTTCTAGGGGTGTCAAAATAGGTCAAATGAGCAAACCTAGCCTATAACCCAAATAGGTTGACTATTAATGGGTCATGGGTCAGATGGATTAATGGTTGACTCATCAACCCAACAACTTTATAATGAACCATTTTTAAGTTAAGACCAAGTTGATCGAACTGAGACATAAGTTAAGTCAAGACCAAGTTGATCGAACTGAAAATTTTATTTTTCCGGTTTTTGCAAAAAAAATTGCGTTTTCCGGTTTAGACAGAAAATTATGTTTCTCCGATTTTGGCGAAAAATTACATTTTCTCGTTTTGGCGGGAAATTGCATTTCTCCATTTTTTGCGGAAAATTGCGTTTTCCCGGTTTTGCAGGAAATTGCATTTTTGGTCTCAGGGGATTGTGTTTTTCCGGTTTTTGCGGAAATTGTGTGTTATTATGTGTATTTTTATACATATAAATTACGGGATGGTTCAAACCATACTGATAAATAAAAATAAAATATTAGCTAATTTTTACAATTTATTTCTTTTGTAAATCATATATGCGTGAGCTTTCAAAATATTATCGTTATATTTTTATGTATTCTAAATCGATCAACACTTAAGTTTATTTTTCTATTTGATTTTGAAAACAATATATATGATGCTATGCATAATATTATTAAAATATACTTACATATCTAAGAGAATAACCAATCTAAATGAAATTCACAAATTATTCAAAATTTTAATATATTTAGAAAAAAAATATTATAGTTGAATTCGAAGAAGTTGTTGTTATCTAATATACTCAAGTGAGAATCAAACCTATCATATAATACATATCCAAAATCACATGTTAAATTAGAGTATTATTTATATCTTTGCATGCGCACGGAAGAATCACTTAGTATATAAAAAATCAGCTGTTGATTTTATTTATTTTAAAATATTAATATTGATAAATTTATTCTAGCTATATTTTTGGATTAAATCCAACCTCATCAATAATAGTGACTTTATCGTAGGGTATAAATTATTAGATAATTGTTTTTTAAAACAACCCTATTCAAAAAATCACTTGTAAAGAACTTAACAACTCTACAAAAATCATAATAATATCAACAATATGCCAAAAAATCGGTTTTTAACTAAAAGCTAGATCTTGATCCGCACAATCGTACAAGTGATTATTTAACATTTTATATATATGATTTACATGATTAGTGGTATATAATTTTAACATTTATCATATTACTAATATTTTTAAAACCAGCAATTTTTATAGTTTGCATGAAGTAATTTAATTCATTGTTTTAAATTAGTAGTGATATGTCTATTATTAAAATATGAATTTAACCAAAACCTTACATTATATGATATTTACGACAAATTCAATTCAACTTAGTATTAACTTAAATATTAATTTGGTTATGTTATACTTGTATCTTAGGTTTTGGTCATACATATAAATATTTTATCAAATTAATTATATGAATTTAATCTTTGACTAAATAACCTATATTAAGTACTGTAATTTATAGAATGTCCATTTCATTTAAGTTATTAGTCCAGAAATTGTAATGCATTGTGTTAACATGAATTTTGTCTGTATTATCTATGTTTTTTAGGTATCTTATATTGCCTACTGGTGATTTAGAATTTTATACCCCAAAACTCTTGGATTATTTACAATGAACTTTTCAAAGTTAAACTTTTGTTTGCAATTCTTCATCTATCATACATTATATTATATAATTAACACTTAAACATATAACTAAATTTGATAATTTATACACTGAAAATGAAAATACTCACAAGAAATTTATTTTTTCAATCATTCATCTGTCATTTATGTTAATGACATAAATTGGTATAATACCTATTGTGCTTTCAAAATTTCACAAGAGAAAAGAAACAAAACAATTATATTAATAAGTAATATATGAATATGATCTATGTAAAAATAAGCTTGATTATCTTTTTTTTTGTAAACAAAGCAGCCATATACTTATATTATTGAAAATAAAACTAAACCGCTCACTATATTTAATTACAGAAACTAAGCACTTTCAAAATATGATTTGTAGACCGATCATTCATATTGCTAGCATATTTTCAACAACGTGATACAAAATTCTAACTAAGCAAATATTAAATGTTAGAGATGAGAGATTTAATTGAAAATATTATGTTAAATTAATATCAAAAATTTAATATAATTACAAAACTAATTAGATACTTAAAATGTTTAATTTAGTAAAAATGAAATATAAAGTTCTATTTTAAATAATTAAGAAATTAACTAAATACTTAAAAGGTTTGTTTAAGTGAAAAATATACATTTATATTTTAAATATATGAAAGTAACTAAATATAATAAAATGTCCGCTTTAATAAAAAATGAAATATATACATATATATATATATATATATATATATATATATTTATATTGTAAAAAAGGATTTAAAAAGGTTCAGATGTAATTTAGAGAAAATATAGGAATGTATATTTGATTTTTCAGAATAGCTAAAATAAATCAAATATCATATGTATGCAAAATTTTATTTAAGTATTTTTTAAGGAATTATCCAACTTAAAAAATCACACATGAAATGAAGTTGTGACTTCTATTTTATATAGACTAGATTATTAACCCGTAAAGAATTTCTTACTAAATATGTTATTGACATCCTATTTTTAAAAACGATTTGGATTGATGGATATATATTTTATTTGAATAAAATTGGTACATGTATATATTAATTAATAGATTATATTTCAAATCATAAACAAAGATCTAGCACGTATGAAATATTTAACATATCAAATTTTACATTATAAATAAAGCCCTTGATTGTTTGCATATGACCATTGGCCATAATTTTTTTGATTTTAAGTATATAAGATGGTTTCTATCTCATAAAAACTTACGTAACTGTAGTTTATACATGATGACTCTTAAAAGTTTGTTTTGATCATGAGAGCTGAGTGTCCATGCACAAGTAATCTAAACAATTAAAACCATGTTTAAAAGGTTTAATAAAGGATTTTGATTAGTATAGGTTTAGTATCATCATGAAAAATATGGTTAGACCATATATACGTATGTTAATAAAGTTGATTTTTTTTATGTGAGATATAAGAAGTAGTTGAAAAATGAAATATAACAGTTAGATCCCAAATAAGTTTCTAAATAAATAGATTAGATAATGCATAAATGAAATATATTGTAGAACTAAATTATAAGGGATGTTATATCTATTTCAAATGAAATCTGAATTAGTCCAAATTTAAATGACAACATCTTTAATTAGAGAAGATGTAGGACTCTAAATTAATAGAGTAGATATTAAAACTAGTAAAATGTAAAATATATATCTGCAGTTTATATTGAGTCAATAGTAGTAAATATATTAAACATAAGAGTAGTAAATACAAAATAAAAGGTTAGTGTTTTAGGTTTTCTATTTGTATTTAAAAATTGGTGTTTAACACTTTAATTAATATATTTTACTTTATATAAAACAATAATTAAAGACAAATATATAAACAGTAAAAAATTATTGGAGAAAAAATAAATCTTTAAATTAACTAAAACAAAATTGTGAATAGTAAAATGTATTTAATTTGTTTTAATATATGTGAAAAACTTAAAACATCAATATTTGAAATATAGAGTGGAGTAGTATTTATGCAAAGATTGTTGCTATCTAATATAAGAATGAATCATGTGGCTCCAAGAGAAACACGTTATAGAGTCTCTCATATGTACATTTAATGGGGGCAAAACAGAAGGATTTTGCAACAAGAAGACGATAAGTAACACAAAAAGTGAAAGCGAAATGGTAACGAATTGGAAAAATTGCCAATTGATTGCATAAAGCAGACAACACTATCGAAGACGACGACGCAAAGATTAAATACAATCGCTCGTTAGCTGCTTCACTATTATTATCTCTTTGATATTTTTTTTTTGTAAGCAATGCTCTTTATTGTCTCAAAATACCGGATGTGAGTCATAGGACAGTGACAAAACAAAAAAAAATGAAACATGATTGTAGGAGTAATTTTTCAGTGAAACTAGTTTTTATTGCAGAGCAGTCTACATAGTAATTCCACAATCCTAAACATCGTCGTATGCCTGGTGAATGCAGTAATCAATGAAGTCTAAACAAAACAATTAAAACCTAAATTTAGTGATTACAATGATTTAAAAAAAATCTATATCTGTTATGAACCAACTGGTTCTGATGGATGTTTATCCAAAAGATACTTACTAGGCTTTGACCCATTAGTGGCCATCTTGTAACTGACCCATTAGGGTTTATGACATTGTAACTCCCTATATAAGGAATTCATATTCGACATTAATAAGACACACATTCACAACACGTTATCAGCACGAGTTAAGCTCAAAACCCTAGCAAATTTCGTAGCTCACCAAAACCTTAAAACTAGCCGCATCTTAAAACAGTCATATCTCCCTAACCGTAACGACCTAGACGGCGAGCCACCTATCAATCTGAAGATCTCGACGAGACGAAGCCAGCGCCGCTAACCTCGCGAGGATCCGATCTCCGACGCGCCGACACGCTCTGTTTTAGTACGTGCCGTCAATTGCTCAAGAACCCTAATTTTGATGCAACTTCAAATCGATCGTTCTCTCAAACCATAACGATCCAAAGGACGTGCGATATACCAACTTGAAGATCTTGAAGAGAAGAATCCATAGCCGGAAACCTCGCGTCAATCAGATCTCAGACGCCCCGCCAATCTCTGTTTTAGTGCGCGCCGTCAATTGCACAAAAACCCTAATTTTGATTCAACTTCAAATCGATCGTTCTCCCAAACCGTAACGATCCAGAAGACGTGCGACATATCAATTTGAAGATATGGACGAGGAGAATCCAGCGCCGCAGACCACGCCGCGATCAGATCATAGACGCGCCCTCACCGCCATCTACAAGCCGCGCCGTCAAAAGAAAACCTAAGGCTGTTAACTTCTCTTTCTAGTTTGTTTATAGCCGATTTATTATTTGATCTTATTAACTTCCTTTCATCAATTTGTTTAAGGAAAACAAAGGATCAAATCTAATCAGATCAATTGAGGTTGAGATTTCCAAAGGAACCAAGGAGCAAATCGAGATCTAAAAGTAAGTCATCAAACCCTAGTTGTTTGATAGATCCGATTTCATAAAAGAAATGTTTAAGTTTATATCTTGATCGATTGAGATTAGAAATCTAGAGAACTCGTATACCCTGATTGATTGAATCATTAGATTTCTAGATTTGATATAATAAATTTGTTTAATAAACAAACCCTAAAGTTCATGAAATTTAAAACTTGTATAAAACCCTAAACCGAATCGAATTATGAAACCCTTTAAACCATATCGATTATTAAACCCTAATTTGGTAGATAGAAAGTTTTCATTTCTAGAAAGTTTCAATTTTTAGAAAGTTTCCATTTTTAGAAAGTTTCCATTTCTAGAAAGTTTCCTTTTTTTAGAAAGTTTTCATTTTTAGAAAGTTTCCTTTTATAGAATTTTCTGAAAAACTTTTGAAATCAGTTCCTCAGAACATATTACTAAGATCTAACTAGAGAAACACTAAATATTTTAGATGTCGAATTTCCTCCATCATAATCTCAGGAGAAAACTACTTGCAATATATGCAATGGGCACAAGATATTAAAACCACACTTGAGTCTGATGAACTTAGTGAATGCATCACAGACGATAGCATTGCAAGAGAACTCCTGAACACTCGCCATCACATTTGTGAAAAACTCAAAAGTCTATATCTCACCGATGATCCCTCAAAGCTTTGGACAGATCTAGAAAATAGAAATTGTATCCAAGAGGTTATACATACCAAAGCTTTACGAGAATGGATCAACCTCAGATTCCGAGACTATAAAACTGTGGGAGAATATAACTTTGCCCTACTCAAAATAGTTTTCGAAATGAAACTATGTGGTGAGGAAGTGACTGATGAAGATATGTTGGAAAAGACATTCCACCTTTCACCCTACCAACTTATTGTTACTACAACAATACAGAGAAATGGGCTTCACTACCTATACATCTCTAATAGCAAGATTGTTGCAAGCTGAGCAAAATCATGAATTGCTAATGAACAGTAGTGAAAGAGAGTTTACGAGGCCAACTCCATTACCACCAGCTAATGCACTACCAGCCGAAAGGGCTGATCTAGAAACCAACCGTGTCAAGAGAGGATATGGACATGGGGGATGGTCTAAGTTGTGCAATAATTGTGGAATGGACAACCATTTGGCTAAGAGATGCAGAACTCCTAAGTATCTAGCTACTCTTTATCAGCAAAGCTTTAAAAGAAAAGCTAAGATGGTTCGGAAAGATGAAGGAAAATTGTCAAAGATGTTCCCATGGATCATGACAAGTGTGATCGTATGGATCACAAGAAAGGATGATCCAACAAAGCATAAGAGAATAGATCACCATGATGACTCGACATCAAGCCCTTAGTGTTCTTACTTAGTTATTTCATACCTTATTATTTTCCTTTAAACATTATTCACTTCCTTTGGTTGCTATCTTTGAAAGAATCAATAAATGAAAGCTTTTATATCATAAACAAAACGTTCATTCATGTGAATACCCTTATGATGTACAGTGGATCAAACCACAGACATCTTAAGACACAAAATCCACGACCAAATATCCAATTGCCTCAAAGGTACACAAAGAGAGGACGTGTACAATATAGAGATCGTGTGCATTGTATTCACATTTGAGGCTATGTACACAAAGAGAGGACGTGTACAATAATCATTCTTATAAGTGAAAGACTTAAGAATTGATGAATGGACAGTTTCATAATGAATCCATGGGCAAAAGAAACAAAGTGTTTCCTTAAATAGAAACCGCCCAAAGAAGATTGTATAATGGTAAAAGCTAAGTTAACTCACGCTAAAAGTATCCAAATATGATATGTCCATGGGGGTAAGTGTTAATCATTTCATGTAACATGGACATACACAATATTGATACATCAAAAAAGTTCACAAGAACAAAGATAGTCTTATCCCATTCGGACTAAACTAAGGATAAAGGAAAACATGTTACTTCAAAACGTCCAAGTGAATATAGATTAAAGTGCTCACGTCCCAAAAGGGTTTGATAAACATTATATGATCATGGAGAATGTAGAAAACATTTCATGACTCAATGTGGACACGAATATTCACAATGAAAGGACAAGAACAGAAAGAAAAATCGCCTAAAAGGCTACATATCTTTACATGATTCACATTCTAAGAGTATTTTAAGAATGAATGATATGTCCATGGGGGAAGGATAAGAATAAAAACCCACATTTTATTCTACATGGACATACACACACAGAAGTGAATATTGATACCCATCCCATTGATTGAAACGGGTCAAAGGCCAGACACACCTCATCTTAGCACATAAAGAAGTGCCACTTATAAATTCTATCGCTCCACCACAGAAATATAAGATGAGAGGATGGGAATAGATGTTGGATATGACTTGATATAAGTTCCCCACGTTCATAAGAACCTTGAGCCAACCACGGATGATTAAAGGCCAGGTACAAGGATAGTCACCTCAGTGAATCCGAACATCCAACATCAAGGGGAGAAAAGAATAAGCTGGATAAAATGAGATTACATGGAATCATACATCCTGATATTGGCAAGATCCTCAGACTATAGAATGAGACTTAGAAAGTCCAGAAGAGTATACAAAAGCTAGCTTAAACAATTGCCAGATTCCAATGACCCGAATAGAATGACTAAGTCATCTATACCAGCTATAAATGCACCAAATTCGTTTGATGTTCAAGAAGAACACAATCAGGTTGCTACTAAGTCTAAGACATGTTTTGAAAACATGATAGACCAATGAATTCCAAAGATAAGATCCCTCGTATAAATATAGAAAGGTGCAAATGAAACCGTGGATGAGGGACTCCTAGACATAGTCGATCCAAAGATGGACAAACCTAAAAGCCGTGGCCACGGATGAGGAAACCATAAGATATGGTTGTACCTAAGGTACCTAATGATGCTTGGGACGCCAAGCTTCAGGGTATTGAAGGCTACAATGAAACCTCAAAGAGTTAAGTCATGTCTAGGACTCAAAGGAACAAACGAGCTCGAGATTAATTATATACTATGCATGCAATGTAGCACATGAGATTATTAATGAGGATCATAAACCCACGTCCATAGATGAATGCATTCAACAAGAGATTAAGATCAAATGGATAAGGAGACGTGGAGTTAAGTTCATAAAGAAAGAGAGGTTTTGGTCCTATAGTTCGGACACCTCTAGACAGAAAACCAGTTGGACAGGAATGATTCTTTGTGAGTAAAAGAAATCAAACATGGTGAGATAGCCAAGTATAAGGCACGACCATATGCACAAGGATCTCACAAAGACCAGGAATCAATTATAAAGGAGACATACTCCTTGTGGTGGATGCAACAAACGATTAGATTCCTAGTAAGTCTGGCCATAAGAAAAGATATTAGACTTTCGGTTTAAAGGATGTAGAAACCGACTATGAATAAGTCCACTGGATAATGAATAGAAATGAAAGTCCCAGAGGATATTGAGTTGCCAAATGCAACAAGTTCTCGAGAACTAAAGTGTATAAGTGTATGATAATGATCTAAAAATATCCTAGGAACCTCTATAGACACTTCCCAAAAGACTATCTAAAGAAAGCATTGAAATGAATGTTTTGGGAAAGATTAAGTTTGGGACAAACAAAGTTTTGTTTGGGCTACAAGATTGAAATCTTAAAAGGATTGAATCCTTGTGCATCTAAAGGTCCTAAAATGCTTTAGCATAGACCAATAAGTAGTCCCACGTCCCATAAGTCCCTTGTTTCGGACATGAGACCCATTGGTCGAAAGAAGAACAAAGAAGTTGTCTTCTGGTCCGGATACAAACTGATTATAAGTCCCATGGTCGTATGATTGTTTTGGCTTGGACTTAGACCTGTATGGTCTCAAGAAGGACATGATAGATGTCCTTAGCCACGGATCTTTTGATCCTAAGATGGACAAGGAAGAAGTCCTTTGGTCCATAAAGATTATGACGCCTTACCTTGATGAGTTTGGCCAGTCATCCTAAGTCGGATATATGCCATAAGCATCTTGTCTTTGATATATCCAACCATAAGACAATAAAATAAGCATGAGGCACTGGGACATGATGTTAAAACATCTTAAGTTACCTATATAAGGAACTAAAGGTTTGAGATTATTTTATACTAACCAAACCCAAAGATGTGTTTGCTTGGTTTTGTTTTTGATTATGATACAGGTTATAACATTGGATCCATACATGGATAGATCTCAAACAAGCAGTATGCACACGTTGGAAAACAAATATGAAGAAGTACGAGTCCAACCAAAGACATGTCAACCGGCTTCTTCACCATGTCTACAACAGCACCACGTCCATGAGACCTTCCTATCAATCCAGGACGTGCACATTAGAAGATCAGCTCAGAGACTTGGCGCCCATAGAGTTACCACCAGTCTACTCATGCGTCAACCTCAGGAGCATATACGGAGGTACAAATCAGGGGAAGTGATACATGTTGTACTCTTTTTCCTTCACCATGGTTTTGTCCCATTGGGTTTTCCTGGTAAGGTTTTAATGAGGCAACACCAAGTAATTGGTAAATTGGTAAAGTGTATCACGAACCCAAAAGGATTTGGTATCTGGCGAACTCAAGATGGATTCAACATCCAGGGGAAGTGTTATGAACCAACTGGTTCTGATGGATGTTTATCCAAAAGATACTTACTAGGCTTTGACCCATTAGTGGCCATCTTGTAACTGACCCATTAGGGTTTATGACATTGTAACTCCCTATATAAGGAATTCATATTCGACATTAATAAGACACACATTCACAACAATATCGACGAATTATATTATATATTTGAACATCATGCTATTACAAAGCTTGAAGAAGAAAGGACAACGAGAACACCTAAATACAAAAAATGTCTTCTTACACCTGTTTCATATTCTTTTTCTTCTTCTCATTCCTCGCAAGCTCCACAGTATGCGCTCAAAGTCATACTTATATTTACCATATGTGTTACCCAAGAACAACGTTTTCAAGAAACAGCACTTACTTCACCAATCTTAGAACCCTTTTGTCTTCTCTCTCTTCCTCCAACGCCTCCTACTCCACCGGATTCCAAAACGCCACGTCGGGACAAGCACCCGACATAGTCACTGGCTTATTCCTTTGCCGTGGAGATCTCTCTCCTGAAGTTTGCCGTAGCTGCGTCGCCTTTTCTGTCAACGACATCTTCAATCGGTGTCCGAACGAGAGAGAAGTCGTGCTCTTTTATGATGAGTGTATGCTCAGATACTCTGACAGTCTCTCGACCGTACTTTCAGGCGGCGGCGAAAAGAATTTAAGGAACAACAAGAATGTTACATCTAGTCAGTTTGAACGGTTCAACGATGTGGTCCTGTCCACCTTAAACCAAGCCGTGAACGATGCCTTGGCAAGTCCTAGAAAATTCGCTGTGAGAAAGGCCAGTGTCACAGCAACACAAACTTTGTACGGACTGGTTCAGTGCACTCTTGATCTGACCAGAGAAGACTGTTTTACTTGTCTGCAAAAAGCCATCAATGAACTACAAACTGACAGTCTTGGGGGAAGTCTTCTTACGCCGGGTTGTAATTCCAGATTTGAGATTTATCCATTCTACAACGAAACCGCTGTTACAGCTCCTCCACGACCTAGTCAGTGCTCTCTCTTCTTCCTTTGTTCTTAAGAAAAAAAATATGAAAGTAATTAAAAAAAGAACTAAAACAAAGGTATACATGTAGTTAGATATAAGAGTACAATTGTCTTTTTTTTTGTAACAGAGTATGTTTGTCTTCATATCATTTAGTGAATGAACTTTTGAAAATTTTCATTTATGCTATTTTGAGATTTTTGATCTTTGTTTGTTATTTTCGTGACAAAAAAATTATTTTAGTGTTGTGTTCTTTTGAGGTATCATTCTCCTGATTTTATATTTGTTATCTAATAATTTTTGGAAATCAGGGAAAAGTGGGAATTCAAAGGTGTTAGTTGTATCCATAGTTGTGGCTATTATAGTGGCGCTTCTGCTTTTCATTGCTGGTTATTGTTTCCTTGCAAAGAGGGCAAAGAAGACTTATTATACAGCGCCTGCATTTGATGGTACAGTTTAATGTAATGAACAATATTTTATTGGGTCTGATTAATGTGTTTAATGCTCAACTTTTTCATTGTGTAAAAGGAAACGAAATAGCAAGTGTAGACTCGCTGCAACTGGATTACAAAGTAGTCCAAGCTGCAACAAATAATTTTTCAGAGAGCAACAAGATTGGCCGAGGTGGATTTGGTGAGGTTTATAAGGTACTGCTTATTTCCTTCAACTGCACCTGACGCTGTGTATTTTCCATGAATATGCATTTAGATAACAAGATGATTCTTATGAAAATGGTAGGCTACATTTTCAAATGGGACTGAAGTTGCCGTGAAGAGATTGTCAAAAACATCAGGACAAGGTGACGCAGAGTTCAAGAATGAGGTGTTAGTTGTTGCAAAACTTAAGCACAAAAATCTGGTTAGGCTTCTCGGGTTTTGTCTAGAGCGAGAAGAAAGGATACTTGTATACGAGTTTTTGCCTAACAAAAGCCTTGATTGCTTCCTATTTGGTCAGTTCAACTAACTGATTCTTTTAGCCAATTTTGAAACTTGGGTTTGCAAATATTTAATGGTAATGGTGACATATGAACGTGTACAGATCCTGCAAAGAAGAGTGAGCTGGACTGGACTCGACGTTACAAGATTATTGAAGGAACTGCTAGAGGGATTATGTATCTTCATCAAGATTCACAGCTCACAATTATACACCGTGACCTAAAAGCGAGTAACATTCTCCTGGATGAAGATATAAATCCCAAAATAGCGGATTTTGGAATGGCTAGGATCTTTGGACTGGACCAAACTGTAGAGAACACAAGTAGGATAGTTGGGACCTAGTAAGTCTTCCCCCTAACTCCAAATGTTTTGAAGTTTTTATTCATGCTTTTTTCGAAATTAAATACTAAATTTTTGTTGTGGGTTTTAGCGGGTATATGGCTCCCGAGTATGCAATGCAAGGTCAATACTCAGTAAAATCTGATGTGTATAGCTTTGGAGTGTCGGTACTTGAGATAATAAGTGGCAAGAAGAATAGTAGCTTTTACCAGGCAGACGGTGCACATGACTTGCTCTCATATGTAAGTTTATAGGCAATCAAGTTTCATATATACCTCTCTTACAGTCCGATGTGTATAGCTTTGCAAATCAAGTATTGAATGACTGATAATTATTTAAGGCTTGGAGGCTTTGGAGGAACGGGACACCATTAGAGCTCATGGATCCAGTACTTGTAAATAATTTCCAGATGACTGAAGTGGTTCGATGCATCCACATTGGTCTTCTATGTGTTCAAGAAGATCATGTTGACCGTCCGACCATATCGACCATTGTTCTCATGCTTACTAGTAACATTACTTTGCCGGATCCTGGTGAACCAGGGCTTTTCTTTCAGAGTACATCCACAAACGACCCGCTTGATTCAGATCAATCTATGAAAAGCAAGTCTGTTCCTTGGTCAGTTGCCGAAGTCTCGTTCACCGATTTATATCCTCGGTGAAGTGAAATGCTTACCTTCATGCTTGATCCCTGAATAAACTGGTGGTAATGAACATTAGTGTAAAACTTGTTTCGTCATAGAATGTTTCTATGTAACTGTAAAGACTATATATGTCTCTATGCATATAAGACATGATCGTCTACAAGTCAAGTCACTTTTCTCTATATCATCTGGTTCGAGTTTTATCATCATCATTTTCTCTGTTTTCATAAAAATTCGATTATACTAAACCCTTTAAATATTTCATCAGATTGGTCTCTTACATTCTCGAGAAGTCCCAAACAGGTCCATAGTTTACACATCTCTTCTTGAAGCACATAATTGAGCGTATTAACTCTACAAGTGTCTTAAAATCTATGTGCAGCAGTAAAAAGGTCAGCATTTATTGAATCAGACAGTCATATATAAAAGATACGGTATGCCTTTTAAAGGATTAAGAAAATACTAGATTCTAAAAGGGCGGGTATATTTTTTGTTTGATATTTTTGTAAAATTTAATATTTATATTTGTGTTTTTAGTCATATATATGTCTTTCATTGTATAATATTTTTCTTAAATGATTAATAATAATAAGTTTTAATAATTGTATTAAAATAGTTGGATCAATAGGTCATATTTTAATAGTATTGATTTCATTATTTTAATTAGATACTCAATTAGTTTTTAATTTTTATATTATTATATTTTATTATATCTTCTTTTCAACTTGTTAAAAGTGTTTATATTATATTTTTATGTGAAATTAAAAAATAAAGAAAATAGATTTCAAAACTTTACTATATTTTTAAACATGATTTTTTATATTGACATATTTATAATCCATTCTATTAAATTAGAAATATGACCTTTTGACGAATGTTATGTCCAACTGTTTAATGATCCCGTTATTATTTTCTTTATATAGTTGTACCTAATTTTATTTTAATACTAACTAATACAAATATGAAAACTAAATTTTTCAAAAGAAATTAAAACAAAAATATACCCGCCATGTGAAAAGACGGGTCAAAATCTAATCAATACTATTAAAATAAGGATATGACCTATTGATATAAGTGTGGTCTAATTATTTTAATCAATACTATTCAAAGAGGAACATGACATATTGATATAGGTGTGGTACAACTCTGGTCCAATTATTTAAATCAGTATTATTAAAACATGAACATGACCTATAGGTGTGATCTAACTATTTTAATATATTCTATTAAAACTTTTTATTAATTATTTTAAAGAAATATTATACAAAACACTAATATGACTATACAATACTAATATAAAAATTAAATTTCTAAAAAGATGTAAAACAAAAAAATATACTCATAATTTAATACAATTATTAAAACTTTTTATTAATCATCTAAGATAAATATTGTACAAAGAAAAACACAATTATGACTAAAAATAAATTTCTAAAAAAGTGTAACACAAAAAATATATTTGTTTTTTCAAAGATGAATAATTATATAAGAAAAACACAAAACAAAGAATAGTCACGTAGTTGTCCTATGAAATCAATAGTCCATGCACCAGTGTTAGATATGGCGGTTTAGAAGTAGTTTTCTTTGATTAGGATTAATAGAATTTGATTTATATCTATAAAATATTTAGTTTATTACTATTTAAGTAGGTTACGTAGTGAATTTATTATTTGAACTGAACTAATTATCCCCTCCCCCGGATTATTAGGCTTGATTAAGTAGTGGTGATGTTTTTTATTTAATTTTGTTGCAGTTACATATAAAAAAAATATGTATATCATTGCAGTTATAATATTTAAAAGGGTAGACACAAGATATATCAATTGGTCATACAAGAGAATTAATAGAATAAATTAGATTTTGACCCGCCCTTTGAAGGGCAGGTATATGTTTTGTTTTATGTTTTTTTTTAAAATAATTTAATTTAATTTTGGTGTTTTTATAGTTATATTAGTGTTTAATATTAATTTAATTTAATATATTTTTGGTGACTATATTCAATATGTCAAGTTGTATAACTATACACTTGTATCATATACATTTCAGAAACTATTTTAAAACTTAATTCCTAAAATTTGCAACATATTATATTTACTTAATAGTTACGTAACATAATTTAGTCTAGAATATTTATATCCCAATCGCCCTAAAAATAAAAGTCTCATACTCTATTAGACATGATCTATATACTCGAACGGTTCTTAAATTATTATATTCAAAAACTAATATCAAACTCAACCCGCAACTAAAACCGAACAAAAATTTTGAAAAATTTTAAAGAAATATTTTTAACACATATATATATATATATATATATATATATATATATATATATATATATATATATATATATAGTTGGGTTAAAATGGTCTTCATTAACTTTAAGTAGAATCACATTTAATAAATATTTTTTATTCGAATAACATATTTAAAACCCGTTAAACTAAATGAGTTCATATGGATATTTATTTCTATTAAAAATTCACTTAAACCAGTTAAATCCCGTCAATCATATAATGAAATTTTATTAATAACCCGTTTCCACCATTAATTAATATTAATATTAGTTAACTTTTAAAGTTAAATAAGAAATATATTTCCATCGATTTATATATATTTCTGTTTTAATTTTAATATATATATATATATTCCGAAATATTAATATTTTGTAAGCAAAATATATTTTGTGTTGTACATTTTTAGAAATTTAATTTTCATTTTAATTTTTTGTAATCATATTTGTGTTTATAATCATATTTATATATAAATTCAAAATATATTCTAATTAATTTTAGGGCCCTATTTTTTTGAGAACAAATAGATAACAAAAAAGAATAAAAAAAAAAGTTTCACCTTTTCATCTGGCATGAAGCACGTCACCTTTTTGGTCCTAAAAAATCGGGAATATAGTGGTTATGGAATTTTGTTTGTTGTTGCCGTGTTATTTAAAGTAAAATTATTGGTTAAGCAGTTATTTTATATGGCACATAAACAGTTATATATAGTTTCTATTTTTTTTATAAATTGGACACAACTAATATCAATGGGGCATACTTCAACTTTAATAGTATTGATTTTTTCCTAGAATAAAAATGTTTTTGTAAAGGAAAAAAAATTGAAATTTTGAAACTACTACAAATACTGATTTAATGGAGTTGTAATTTCATTCGTTCACATAATTAATAATTTAATATACAAATCCTAAAAGAATTTTTTTGCCTCAATTTGTTTTGCTCTTTAAGTTTTTATGTTTTCTCCAAGTTAGTTAGAATTCTTTCGTAGCAGAGCGATAATGGCTGAATCTAGGAGCCTTAACAGTGACACATTTCTTAAAAACCTCCAATAAGCTTCACCAGTGATCAACTAGAAAATTTGAAATGTGGGGATGAATCAAATATTATTTTACCATTTTTACAGATATAACATAGTTGATGTCATCTTTGAGACTCTTCTTACCAGAATATGATTGGAATGACCCTACTAGCTTGCATATCACGTTACCACCATACAAGCCAATCTACGAAGGGCAACAAGAAAATAAGCAAATATACATACCTTTATAATTTTAACTTAATAATTTTGGTTCAATATTACAAATTATGAAATGAGCATAAAGCTGGGACCAAACATCTACACATAATAATATATATTACAGACAATGCGCTTAATAGAAAGAGAAACATAATCAACAATATAGGCTTATAATCACATATACCTTGGACCTGGGACATACGTATAAGTTGGATAATATAACTTGGATAATCGTTGGATCTTCAACGAGGTTCCAAATTAGTGATCGATGCATCATCAACCGACCAAAGGAAAGAACTGTCTGCATTGTTTCCACTTTTGTAAACAAATCCAGGTTCTCCAGGGACAGGTAAAGTGATTGTGCTACTGGTGAGCATCAAGATAACTGTGTTCATTCCGGGGCGATTGGCATGATCTTTCTGAACACATAACAGTGCGATATGAATGCATCTTATAACTTCGTTACGCTGATAGCTCTGCATAATATCTGGATCGACGATTTCTAATGGTGACCCCTTTCTCCAAAGCTCCCAGGCCTAAAATAATAATCAGTCAGTGAATGAATACTCAGTTTTGGAAAGTT
Organism: Raphanus raphanistrum subsp. raphanistrum; assembly: GCA_019706035.1. Classification (NCBI taxonomy): domain Eukaryota; kingdom Viridiplantae; phylum Streptophyta; class Magnoliopsida; order Brassicales; family Brassicaceae; genus Raphanus; species Raphanus raphanistrum. The sequence continues at coordinate 27,796,883 of CM033987.1, read as the reverse complement.
CACAATTCTGAAATTTGGTTAGCTAATACTTACATATGCGATCAAGCTGCTAACATTACCATCCGACTGACAAAAGCTACTATTCTTCCGACCACTTACAATTTCAAGAACAATGACTCCAAAGCTATAAACATCTGATTTCACCGAGAAGTGGCCATGCATCGCATACTCAGGAGCCATGTACCCACTGGAACAGTAGAAACAAAATAGAGAGTGAACTTAAGACTACAGATAAAAAAAAGTGATGAATGAGAAGGAGCAATCAAATGAAACCGTATTTACTAGGTTCCAACGATCCTGCTCGTATCAGATTGGGTTTGGTCCATCCCCATAATCCTTGCCATTCCAAAATCTGCGACCTTTGGGTTCATATCGGCATCTAAGAGAATGTTACTTGCTTTGAGGTCACGGTGAATGACTGTGAGCCGTGAGTCTTGATGAAGATAAAGAACTCCTCGAGCAATACCCTCGACGATCATGTACCGTGTTTTCCAATCCACTTGGCCATGTTTTGAAGGATCTGCACGTACCACACATATTCAATTTCTGCAAACTATAGCTTTACATAGATGCATACTAAACTTGACTCACCAAAGAGGAAGAAATCAAGGCTTTTGTTAGGCACAAACTCATAGACAAGTATCTTTTCTGCCCCGTCCACACAAAATCCGAGAAGCCTAACTAGATTTCTATGCTGAAGCTTTGCCACCAGAACAGCCTCATTCTTGAACTCTCTTGCACCTTGTCCTGATGCTTTTGACAGCCTCTTAATCGCAACTTCTGTCCCATTAAGAACAGCCTATATATATATATAGTTAAAATGACAACATCATCAGAAGATGTAAATCCCTTGTGAAAAACTTTCTAGGAAAATCACAAAACGGGCTGGTCAGGTCAACAATATGTACCTTGTAAACTTCTCCAAAACCACCTTTACCAATTACATTTCTCTCCGAAAACTGATCTGTTGCAGCCTCAATTGTTTTGAACTCAAATTGCTGTGGATTTGTTGAAGTGATATCAATACTAGATCCTACAAAAAAAAAGGACAAGCAGACTTATAGTGGGGAGTTTATTAAAAAAAAGTATGTCTGGTCCAGTACTATCAAGTTTTATTTTGGCTTACAAACAAAACATAATGTTTGCGGAGCCATTAAATGTGGGATTAGACCATATTTCAGGAAGGTGCACACTATGGGAAATGATACACTCAGGTTTTAACTCTACATAAATTAGCCGCAAGTGCGCAGCAGTACTTGCTCGAAGTTAAAAGCAAATACATCAAGAAATAAATCAAATCAGACTCCCATAGGATAAAGGAAAGGATGGATAAAAAACCAAACAACTCACCTTGTCCATTAAAAGCTTTTAACTTCATCCTCCTGCAAATAAAAAATGCTAGAGCAAGTAGTACCAAGAAGATAACTACGGTTGGAACAATAATTGCCACGATAATTCCGACTGAGATTGACTCGCCACCTGACAAAAAGAAACATAAATCAAAAGTTTGAATAATGTTTCAAGCCTTTCTTAAATCATGGGACAACATAAGAAAAACTTACCTCTCTTGGTTGTATTAGTCCTCTGGGCTACCGAAGGTGTGAGAGATGTTGGTGGTGGTGCCGAAGTAAGGTTAAAAGCTTCAAAGAAGGGATAAATCTCCGACCTGAAAGCGCAGCTGGGACGATAAACGATGCCACCTTGCTTCCCATGGCAACATGATACATAGTCACTGACACATTGTCTTAAACAGATGCTGCATTGTCCCAAAGATATGAGCGGGTTGCATTGCATTAATGCGTATATATTCTGAAAAGTTGTCCAAGGTACTGCTTCAGCTGCGTAGTACTTAACTTTAGATGACGATGAAGTAGCTCTAGCTATCAAACGACTTGTTAAGTTCTTCCACAAACTATCAAACTTGGGAAAATCGTATCTGATGTCTGCACTATTGTGCACTTCATAACTTGGTTTTAGCTCGAGCAAACCAAAAAACGAACGGTTAGAGTAGCGTATCAAACAAAGGATTCCTCTGGACTCCCAGACAAGCCCTTCTGTTTGGTTAAGACATACTTCTGTCAACCTAATATAACCACGTTCGAGACATGTTGAGCAGACCTTTGTTTCAACACCTGGGATGCACAACCCAACAGCATACACCTTATCGGATCCTTGTCCAAGCGAAGCATTGTAGAAGCCACCTCGAGCTGAGGCATTAGAAGCGAGAGAAGAGATGAGAGTGTGACGGTTTGTATCATACTTGTCATGTGGTATAAAATTCCCAGTTTCCCCACATCTTTGTGGAGACACAACAGGAAAGGTTACAAGGAAAAACCAAAAGACTGGCAAGAGATTCTTTAGTTTCATTTTCAAGATCATCACACAGATGTTGTTTGGGTTAATTAGGACACCAAACAAGTGCAAGTGTGTGTGTATATAAATGCATATACCGTTTCATGGGATACTTGTGCAATGATTGTTGCAATTATATGAATGAACTATGTGGCACACAGAAGGACACGTTACAGAAATCAGCTGAGCAAACACTATCAAAGAACAAGACGAGACAAAATGTAGATCCATTAGCTGCTTCACAATTTCTATCTCTTTAATATATTTTGTAATAAACTCTTCATTGTTTTTTTTGCTCTAAGTTACAAATGACACAAGTATTCCAAAGCTATATAGACATCTGACTTCGGTGATAAACAGTTAAATGGCATGGCCTCAGCACCAAAGGACAAAACTTTACTTACACCAAAAGATCAATCGATTTTTAAAGAAACGTTGGTCAATTTGTGTTTGAAGATTCCAAATTTTCAACCATTAAGTTATAGATATACCATTGTACTAAAAACATGGTCAAAGTATGCATAATTCGTAATAATTAGCACTAGATCTTGATCCGCGCTTTGGAAGCGCGGAATATTTTACGATGAAAAATTTCACTAATAACTTAACAAATATTTTGTTAACTTTTAAAGAGTATGTATTTAAAATATTTTTGTATTTAAAATTACTGTTTTTAAATTCAACCCGATTGTGATTATACCGGTTAATCCGGAGATCTAACAATTCAATTTAGTTTTTTAAAATATTCATATTAAAAAGTCACTAAAACCCGAGACTAACCGATTGAACTGATGGATGACCGATATGTAATCTAATTTGATTGAAATTGTAATAGTTTCATAATTTGTAATCTTATAATCCAAATTTTAAAGTTCATTATTTTGTAATTTATGAAATTATGACGTTTCTACAAAATTTTAAAGAGAAAATGATGGATATAAAATAATTAAGATTAATTATTGTATTGTTTGGAAACATTGATAGTAGTATATAAAATATATTGTTTGGAAACATTGATAGTAATATAAAGAAATAAGTATATTGTTTGGAAACATGGATAGTAGTATAAAGAAAAGAACATTAGTGATTTAACGTAGGTTTAACTATAAAGTATAAAGGTGTATTTAATATAAAAACTTACAAAATAAATGTTAGGTCCAACAGAATGTTTCTGTTTTAATAAGATAGATCGTGTGATTACTTAACTGATTATATATAAGTTATTAGAAATATATGAAATTTGTTGTAAAAAAAATATGATATTTGTCCAAAAAGAAAGATCTGAAAATATATCGTTACGTACGTTATTGGAAAGGGGACATGCATACTAAAAGATTTTTTTTTTTCATTCCATGAACAGCTATTTGTATTTAGTCACTAGATAATAAAAATTGTTGTCGAGAAGATAGACTACTTTCAGAAATTATAAAAATATGTATTAATGATTGTCATAAAAATGGCAATTACTAATTTTTAGGTTATTTATTACTATAACCGTTTTCTATATAGATGTTTTAGAAAAAAAAAATGTTTCATAAAGGTAAACTTTTTGTGTTTCCTATACAGAAATTGCATACTTCAAGAAAACTAACTGATTTTATTAAAATACTATTGATTAAAATTTATTAAAAATTGACAATTGCAGAAAATGATGAATATATAGTGATTTAAGCGTTTTTAAAATACATGTGACAAATGTGATAAATTTATAATAGCTATGAAAATACTAGAAAATCTATATTTAAACAACGGAAGTAGTAAAGACAATCTAAAGTTTTGGTATGGATTTTTTTTTTATCAAAAAAGTTTTGGTATGGCTAACTTCCTAACGTAACTGTCAATAAATTAGAAATTTGAAAACAAGAGAAGTGTGTATTATGTTCTTTCTGTTTCATAATTATTCTAGTTTTTTTTGTTATATAAAAAATGTTACTTTATAATTTCAATGTAAATTATTTTTTATTTTTAACTGAAAATTAATTGCAAACTGCATTGATTTTATAAATAATTTTATTTATATCAGATATTATTGATAAGAAAAGTGTAATTAATAATAAATTACATATATTTCCGTCACTTTTTTAATCTGTGTGAAAAATTTCAAAGATCATTATTTAAAAACAGATGGAATATCAAAAATATTGAATGTATTTTACCGAAAAAAAGAATATTGAATGTTTAGTACGAAAAGTAGAGTCAACACTGATTTGGAAAGAAGTTGGACACCACATGGAGGCCCTAACCACAGCCACAGGTCCACAAGTCCATCCACAGGTCCACAAGTCCATAGAGTTCGTTGGCATTTTAAGGAGACAGTAAAACGTGGGGGATACATATAAAGGAGTTCAAAATATTTATAAATATTTGGAGTTAAAAAATATCTATAAAGGAGTTTAAAAAATTATATATATATAAATATTTGGTTTCATCACAATTTTCTGAAAATATATTCATAATATTTGTTTTTAAAACTAAAATTTATCAAAAACTTTGAACTAATATTAATTGAAATTAAGGTCCAACTTTTTTTTTGTACTAGGGTCTATGAAACCGTTGAACCGATTGTTATATAATAGAAATGCATTAGAAATGTAAAAGATGTATTATTTTTAACATTGGTCATTTTGAAACAGATGAAGTATAAAATATTGATTTGAAGGGCTAGGAATGGTAGATGGAGAATTGGGACTGTATTATGAACTTATGAATGAATATTTTGATATCTTTAATGCTTCCCACCCTCAAATTCAGGGCGATGGAAATGTATAGATGGAAATAACTGCTTGAGATTGACATGTTTATGAAGAATTTGATCAGAGGGAAGAAGAAACATTAACTGCGCTTGAACCATATAGTTGGACATACCAGTTGAAGTGTGTACATATTAAATGACACATGAAAAGATCCAAAAACACATGTGTGGAGGTTGAGGGAAGCATATAACTTAGAAAGTATCTTGGACGATATAAATAAATGATCAACTTGAATAATGAATGACAATTATGTGAGGAAACAAATAGCTTGAAAAGTCGACGACTTGACTTGGAAAGAACATGCAGCAGGATGCATATTATTTTTTGGTCTGAGAAGAATCTTTGAATTTGTGGTGTTGGAGGTGTTACAGAAATGGCTTTGATTTAGGCTGTCTTGGTGAAAGTAACGGAGTAGAATGTTGGTTATGGAGATGATATTTTTTTTATATATATCTTTGTAATAAAGAAGATACATAAGTTCAAAAAACGAAGATATATACTTAATAAAAAAAAGACAACAAAATTCGATAGGCAAGATAAAGTTTTGGGAAGAAAAAGAACATTGTCTTTAACTTTACAAATAAATAAACTTAAAAGAAAATGAATAAATTGTTAGATCAAAATTTGGAATCGAATCCTGCGGTGATATTATAATGATTCATAAAATGTATGAATTATGCTATTGATATTTGGTGATACTTAACTATTACATATAAATTTAAAAATATGCAAAAAACCATATTTAAATATGTAATATGTATACATAAAATATAAATAAACTAAATTAATTTGAAGAAATGATCGAAGATTGTGTTTATCTATCTAAAATTTCTTTTAGAAGTTCGGGGAAGAAAATATCATCTTCTTTTATACGCAAATGACGATTCAATTAAGATAAACTAGATTTTGACCCGCTCGACCGAGCTGATATTATTTTTTTCGTATATTTTTTGTTAGTTTGTGCTAACTGGTGTATATGTTAAAGTTAGTTGTACTTAGTTGAGTTATTTTATTGTGTATGTTAACAAATTATTGGTTTTATAAAAATCAGACGATGTATATATAATTCAAAATGCGTATAGTATACATAGGAAACATAAATTTGAATTTGGAATTATGAAAAAATAAATAACTATTAGTTAGCATGATACAAACTATAAATAAATATCCATAAATTTTAAAAGATGTAAAACATTGGATTAAAAAAAATTAAAATATAAACAATTTTAGATTGATTTAATAAGATAGATGATTACATAACTTTGTGAAAAAGAGATGATTACATATCTCTAACGGGCTTAAATTTAGGTATAGAAAATTAAAAATTTGGCTAAGTCTAAGATGTTGAAAGGCCAATTGATTTACAAGCCCAAATTACCATCAATAATTGTTATTTTTTCCCGGAAATCTAAACACTTAAGTAAATTTTTTTAATTAGAAACAAACTGAAACTGTAGGCTGTTTTTGTCGATATCATCAAAATGAAGATTGAAGTTTCAGATGTTGTGATCTCAATCTTGCTTGAAGAAGAGTAATCGATCGTAGAATTTTGTAAATATAAATATAAATACAAAAATATAAATTGTTTCTAAAATATCTCCTACTATACACAAATATAATCTCCTACTATACGCAAATATAGTCAATTGATTGGAGTTGAAATATTCACAAATATATTAATTAATGCTTAACTCTTCCGCAAATTAAGCAAAAAATAATTGATAGAGAAAAAAATCTAATGATAATTTATTTTTCACCTAAATTTGGAAGTTAGCGAAATTATAGGATACAATTTCTATATATATATTTTATAGGTATATTAAATATTTGATAGTGATTATAAGTTAGAACTTATTATCAGCAAAGATATTCTGTTTAGTTTATAATTGAATTAATGATTTTAGTTGTTTTCACAAAAACTAAAGTTATTGCTATCTAAACATGAATATGAAGTTCTATGTGAAAAAAGAAAACTGCAGATTAAATTTTTTAATAATATTATTTTTGAAGTTATTTGATTTATGACAGTGTAGGTGAAGAAGAAAGATTTTTTTGTGTTATCATATTTGCCTAAGAGCTTTCACGTAGTTTAGTTAATAACAACACATTCTTTGAAAATTTGAAGTTATTGTTTCCTTTTTTTGTGCAAAAAATTGCAGTAAAAAAATATACATTAAATAATCAGAAAAGAGAAAATTATTAAAAAAATGATTATTAATAGTTTCAGTGGCATGTGAATATAAATAAGTTAATTATTTATATCTGTACTTCTACTTTAATAATAGAAGATGACTGTTTTTTCTAACTCATTTTAACCGTTTGTTACCTTTGTTGTCAAGGTCGTATATTTGATATTCAGATGAGATCACATATTCTATGTGATGCGGATGCAGTGATGTTAGGAACTTTTAAGGGTCTTTAACCAAATGATACAGTATAAGAGATTGTCGAGCCAATCCTAAATGATTCTAAAGCAAAAGGAATGTAAAACCATATTTAATCTAAGTGCAATCAATAAGTAAAGTGGTAATGAACTACAACTATGCTAGGAATGCAATAAAATATAAAACTGTTTTTGATTATGAAATGAGAGAACTCATGGGAGTAGGGATTAGACTTTAGGTGATCAAGTTTTGAACTAAGAGTGGTAGCTTTCAATCAATCTAACAACCTTAAATCTAGATACAATCCTAAACAAATTCTTTTCCAAAATGAATATTCATTTGCTAAAATAACTTAAGCATCAAATTCCTTCGGTTGAATGTTATAAAAGCAATCATTAATATCATGTCTACTAGTCTACTTAACACCTTTAACAACAAATTCCTTTGGCAAAGTATGTTAAAAGCTTAGAAGAATTGGTTCAGTCATTTCATCAAACGCCTTTCGCATGAAAAATGCCTAAATCTCAACTTTTGAGAGGCAAACTCAAAAGATGCATTAAAAAATACTTTACTAACAAAAAACAAGAAAAATTTATACTAAAATACTTTAGATTATTATAGAGTAACACATTACTTTAGTTTTCTCTTTTTTTAGCGTTAGTGGGTGAAAAACATTTTCCACTTGATTGGCTAAATGTCAGCGTAATTCAGCAGAAAACACTTTTACTCCAATACATTATCGCTAGATATATCTTTCAATCATAACTTAAAAGTTGCCTAAGATGAAAACATACAATGTCCCTCCTTACCGGGTCACAACCCTACTCCGGGTCATTTTCCTCTCTTTCTCTGGGAAAGCTGAGTGGGGTAGGTGACGCCGCTTTGTTTGGCCGCTCTGGCTCCACAGCGGGGTGCTCAGGCCGCTCCATAAGGCTGCTCCAGGCGTACTATACGTACTATAGTCGAGTATTGATATTTCTCCAGTAGATTGATTATAACTTCTCCAATACAGCTCCAAATGACTTGAGACCACTTCCATCAGAAAACTATCTCAATCTCCCACGTCTTTTCTATCGCCACCAAGGTTTGCCAAGTTTCTCATCTCTTAGGCGGTGAATCTTCCATGTTTTTCCCTTTGAATTTTACTAGTCCGTGATTTGATTTGTTGAGTTTCTGCAGATTTTAGCTCTGATTTGGTTGTTATTGTGGTGATCCGCATGGTTAACGAGTTTTTTTGATTTGATACTCAGATGGGGTTATTGTAGATAGTTTGATTGTGTGGGAAGCTTTCTAATTCCACTCAGGCCACATGCTAGGGCTCTGACTCACAATGTTTTTTGTTGGAGACAGATAGTTTGTGATATTAATAAGCTTTGTGAAATGAGAAAGTGATTGATTAATAGTTACGTGAGATGATATATGTATGTGAAGGGGTTTAGATCTTAATGACTTATGAATGTATTGTCTTAACTATATGGTCTCTTAATTTTTGTGTTCCAATTCTAAAAAAATAAACTTCAGTGGCCTGTATTTTTTTCTTTTGTTGATAATCAATTTAAAATTTCAGCAAAAAAAAAAAAAAATGTATTGTCTTAGTTGCAGGAGCTCTACTATGGCGCTCGCTCTTGTCTCTAGCAGGAGGATCATGCATTCACTCTCTCTTCTGGACATGTATCCTCCTGTTTCTGGTGGTGGTGTCAGAAATTTGAGGATGAAAGAGGCTTATGTTAGCTCCTCAAAACAAGTCATTCTGTTAAGAGGACCAAGAGAGGGCATCAGTTGATTGTTGCGGCAAGCCCTCCCACAGAAGAGCCTGGAGTTGCGGCTGAGCCGGTGACGAGAGAGGATCTCATTGCCTATCTTGCCTCTGGATGCAAATCAAAGGACAATTGGAGGTAATTTATCTGATTAACTATCCTTTGTAACTACCTTTGTTTTGTTTTGAACTCATCCAGATTGTTTTGTCTGTCTGCTTGGACCATGTTCCATTTCGCTAGCTTGACATTCTGATTTTTCAGGATAGGTATAGAACATGAGAAAATTGGTTTTGAGGTCAATACTCTGCGACCTATGAAGTATGATCAAATAGCTGAGCTGCTTAACAGTATCGCTGAAATATTTGGATGGGAAAAAGTACTGGAAGGTGACAAGATCATTGGTCTCAAGCAGGTAAGCATTCCTCTGAACTGCTTTTTTGAAAAAAAAATACATTTCTAGCCTATTAGCGTTAGTTATTATAATAAATCATTCTGTCATTTGATGATCAGGGGAAACAAAGCATTTCACTTGAACCTGGTGGTCAATTCGAGCTTAGTGGTGCACCTCTTGAGACTTTGCACCAAACATTTTGCTGAAGTCAATTCACATCTTTATCAGGTAAAATTGAGAGATGATAATTGCTACTACTCCTATCTTAAACAACAACTAACTCTCTATTGTTGTTAACAGGTAAAGGCTGTCGCTGAGGAAATGGGAATTGGTTTCTTAGGAATCGGTTTCCAGCCTAAATGGCGTAGGGAGAATATACCCATCATGCCAAAGGTATGAGGCTTTTTGTCTACTCTCAAGATTGTGAAAGTTCCTATTTTTTATTGGGTTTTATTTCCATGTCCGATCATGTTTTTAGCTATGACGGGTATGGCAGTAAGATCTGACATAGTATGTTCTGTTGAGGGGATATACGACATTATGAGATACTACATTCCCAAAGTTGGCTCCCTTGGACTTGATATGATGCTTCGAACCTGTACTGTTCAGGTTAGATAACAATATTCTGACTTTCAGTGTCTTTATTAGTTTCCTTCAACTAAACTCTCAGCTTCCATCAATAAACTTATGTTGAAACCACCTTACAAGCATTCTCGACAGGTTAATTTGGATTTTAGCTCAGAAGCTGATATGATCAGAAAGTTTCGTGCTAATCTTGCTTTACAAACAAACCTGTGAGAACCCCGAGTTCTTTTGTGGCATAACCATAAACTTCATTTATGACTAAACCATTGCCTCATTTTATCCAAATTCGACAGATAGCAACGGCTCTGTTTGCAAATTCGCCTTTTACCGAAAGAAAGCCAAACGGGTTTCTCAGTATGAGAAGGTTTCTAGATCTTGTTGTTATTATCCCCAAGCTTCGTTTAGCTGTTGTTTCCTTTCCACGCTATAACTCTAGCACGTTTTCGACAGTCACATATGGACAGACACTGTTTTGATACTTTCTGCAAACTTCAGGTGGGTTTGTTATATGATGAGGACTATCTCCAAGCCATCTTAGATCTGACAGCTGACTGGACACGACTCCAGCAGAAAGAGATATGCTAAGGAACAAAGTAATAACCGGGACAAGCCAAATTTACACTCTCCTCGTCTACAGTTTAGAATACATCACCGTCTAAACGAGTACTTGATTTGCAACAGGTTCCAGTAACTGGTTTGAAGACACCTTTTACGGATTGGTTGTTGAAGCATGTCGCTAAAGACGTTCTGAAACTCGCAAAGGTGTGTACATATTGGTTTCGTCCAGTACCTAACTATAAATATTTATATCAGAATGGTTTAGAGCGTAGAGGCTATAAGGAAGCAGGTTTCTTGAACGCTGTCGATGAAGTGGTCAGAACAGGTAAGTAATGTTTCCCAAATCGATTATATTTTTTCTTCCATAACACTTGGTGGTGAAACTTTGGTTATCGAAAATGATTAGGAGTTACACCGGCGGAGGATCTGTTGGAAATTACAATGGAGAATGGGGACAAAGCGTAGATCCTGTGTTTCAGGAACTGCTGTACTAAAGAATGAGACAAGAACAGAAGGGACCAAACCTCAAGGTGTGTGTTTATTCTATCTCAACAACTCGAGTCTCAGGAATAAGGTTTTTATATACAGTATGTTTTTTTTTTTTTTTTTTTGAAAAAAAAAGGGTTAAACCCGGGTCAATGATGACACAAGCCTAACCCCCGGGTGGAGGTACAGTCCACGGATAGATCCTCTCCTGGGCATTCATATCCGTGTGGCCGGTGGAGTTATATACAGTATGTTGTAATCGGATTTAAGAACTGATTTAGTTTTTAGAAATTTGAAGCATTGAAAAATCTGTTCAGGTGTTTGGATCTTTGAATAAATCATCCATTTTTCTTTGTTACAGATTTGTTATTCCAAGGTTTAACTTTGGTACAATTTATACATAAATCAATCCACTGGCCTACAACAAAACCAGGTTTGACCGATCCTCCTCTTCTCTATTTGATTACTACCACAACCCGAACCAAATAGAACAAACCGGTCCAACAGCTTTTTTTCTCAGTACATATACCCTATTGGCCTCCCGAGCCGGTCCAACCGACCTGAACCAGGATAAGCCTTGTTTATGAAACTAGCGTGCAGAGCAGAACCTTTCTGTGTACCCGACCTCGTATCACCAAACTGTGTAGAGAAAGACTGCTCGCGACATAACTGTGATCTCGACTTTGGGGCACTAGCGGAGCGAGACTTAGCCCTAGAGGACTTTGTACAAGCCATGTAGCCTGGATGGTCCGTGTAGTAGCAGCTTTTGGTGCTTTCACTTGGTGCAATAGAACTAGCCGTGAAAGCACTCTGTTTGCTTATAGAAGTGGCCGAGTATAACTGAAGACTGTTCTCTGCAGTGCAAAACTGGCTTACGGTCTCTTCATGCGACGAGGACGGGCTCAATGGCACGGCGTAAACTGGTCCAGACCGGCCTGAGTTGGCTAAGAGGAGGTGGGATGAGTAGAACATGTCTGGTCTGCTGCGTCTTGTGTAAGAACTGTTGTGTTTCCTGTCGGTTTCAAGGAGTTTTTCTTCTTCGTTCATGGCTGAGAATGTTTCTCTGTGAGTATTGCATGGTCTGTTGTTGTGGCTTGCCTTTGAACCGTTCCTCTGAAAGTCAAATCAACAATCTATTAGTTTAAATGGTAGGAGTCGCAAATAATAACAACGAAATATTAAATGAATAAGCCTCACTAACATGATTTAATTAATTGAAAATGTAATACCTTGATAAGATGAGAATGACCGAGTTTGGAGCTGCGAGAAGAGATTGAATACTCTAGTTTTTCCGGCGTTGGTGGACCCTTATGAATAAAGAGAGATGTTAAAGAATGAACCTTGAAGTAAAAAACATGTTAAGAACAATCTTTGAAGGGATTTAATCAGGCTTACCGGGTTTTGGAAATGAGAAGATTTGGTGTTGTTTGATTGAGAAGAAGAGGATTCAGACGTTATAATAACACGATGGGCACGGACACGAGCCTGCGCTCGAACCAAAGCGTGCATCCTGCGCAGATGGACCGACAATTTCTTTCGTTGGATATGACCTCTAACTATAGCTTGTAGCCTGACCAATCCCTTGAGTGCCCTTAACGCTCTCCTTGCCTTCATTAACATTATTCAAACAATTAAAAAAATTGATTTAAAATTGAATTCTTACAAAAAAAAAGACCTGTGAGTCATTGACCTCGAGCTTTCATTACGGATAGGACCATGAAAACATATTGAATTTCAAATAAGCGTTACTTCTGAAAGAAGTTGGCGCCAAAAGGAGGACACAAAAAAAAACAAGTTGGCCCTTCAGGAAATTGAACTTTCAAATATGAGGAAGACATTTACATCATACATGAATTGTCAACATCTCTACACTAGGAAACATGAATCGAGTATCAATGAACAACGCGACTTTTAGGTCGATGAGCAAACATGTGGGTCTGCACACACTAAGCATGAATCGAAAGATTGATATACATATATTAACTAGCCTATATTGAATTGAAATATAGTCTACTTCTGCGGTAATGACCGGTGCATAAAGGCAAGTAGAACATTGTCCTAAAACTTTTATAAGAGTAATATATGCAAACCGTAGGCTTACAAATTGTATATAATTTTCTAAATTGTCTATAATCAAAATCTTAAAATTTAATCATGTCCAAAAAAACATTCACAAAGCAATAGAAAAAAAACTGCAACTGCTTCCAATGGAATCCTATTGTTGATGTTACTTTATACGAAGAATATTCAAGGGCAGTATCTAATCACTTGTCTAGTGAAAGGGGCATAAGAAGGTTTACGACTTAAAAAAACGATACAGTATATTGATGATCATTTTTTTTTTCCATCTAGATTTATATTAATAGAAAAGAACCAAGCCCAAACGGCCGAAGCCCAGTACAACAACAACAAAAGGCCAAGGCCCACAAACCAAATGGCAAACAAACAAACTGGCCGAAGCCCAACTACAATGAAACAGGCTCCAAGCCCACATTGCAAACCCGGCCGGTTAGGGCAGCACACATCGAGGAGACTTCCATATGGACGCGTGTCATGATTTGCACCGTCTAGAAGACAGGTGTCGCTCCGCCTCGACTCAACCGTCACTGTTCCTCGTACCGCCGCACCAGACCACCGTAACCCTAGCTTCGCCGGAACTCGATACACCTCCGAATCCCCACCGAAACTTTTTTCTTCACACACTTCCTGACCTCTTGTCGAAAAGCTTCAACACACGAGTTTTCTTCCGACAAAGAGACAATTAAACCTTGGACAAAGGAACTAGACTCCTTTTCCAATCGAGCCGAAACCCAACCCTGACTAACTAAAACCGATGAGCCTTAAAACCGACGGCGTAAGACAAGCTTCGTCTTCACGCCTCGGACAACTTGAGCTGACGACGGCGAAGTAGAAGAAACTTCCGCCACGTAGCGACTGGGGCCGGCGTCGGTGGAGCTAACTTAGCCCCCACCTCCCGGAAAAGCTAACCACTACGACCCTCTTCACCACACCAAAACCCAGACGGCCGCGTTCTCCCTCCAAACCACCGCGTCTCCGAAGAAGAAAGGCATACCAGAACTCAAACAAAGCGGCGAAAGGTAAGATGGGAAAGAGATGAAACCAGACAACTCAGGATGATGAAAACGAAAAGCTCCGGCGATGGCACGAGCGCTCACGCGCCGGCCGACCGCCGGAACCGATTAGATCTACTTTCTCTCTCTTTCTCTCTCTCTTTCCTCTCTCGTATATTGATGATCATCTCCGTGACTTTTTAAAGAAATCTGTAACCAGTTAATTTTCTACTATCATAATTGAAAAAGATAAAAAAGAAATTATATACATTCTCCAAAAGTTGATAATCTATAAATTAAACTTCGATAAAGAGTACCAGAAATAAAGACTCAAAAATAAAACATTAGCAAAGCAAATAACAAAAGAGGAAGAAAGAAAATTACCAAATAACCACGAAATGTAGATTGTATCTTAATCGCGGCAACGCTGTAGCGACCGCTTCTGTATCGGTCGAACCTGCTAACATGCGCCACCACGTCGTCGTTGAAGCCGCTGCTAAAATTCGCCGTGCCGGAACTCCGCGTCAACTTCCCGCTCGTGCTCGTTAGCCTGACGACCGCAGAAGCGGCAGGCAACACAACCTCCTGCTTGTCGGACTCCTTGTCTCCTTCTTCCTCCCGTACCAGCTTCTGTTTCCACCGACTTCCGTCTGACGGAGAAGATTGAAGGTACGACGGTGGAGGCGTCGAACTTCGTAGAGGCGGAGGAGAAGGATGATGATTCGGCGGTGCGTTTTCTTTTTCGCGTTTGGATTTGACGAAGCTCCATCGACGTTTTGGAAAAGAGAGAGTAGGGGTTTGGATGGACGGATCCGGATAACCCGGGACGGGTTTATTAAGTCCGAGTAGGTTCCTAAACCACCGTGAAGCTTTTCCCATTTTTGAAACTTATCTTGGCGAATGAAACGGCGGCGTTTCTTCTCGCCTGAGTTGTGCTCATTTGCTGGAGAGTGTGAGAAGGAGAGAGCCTGTAAAAAGAGCTCAAGTAGTCACCCGAGTATAAAACAATGTTTTTGATTTGTAACACACGCTCCTCACTTGCTCTTGTTTCACACTCTCCCTATCTCTTTTCCCGGGAAATTTCTTTAATCTCCATTATTGTTTTCTTTTTTGATCAAAATCTCCATTATTGTTTATTCGTAATTTTTCATATTGGCAACACTTTTTTTTATATTAACAACACTTAAGATCCATTCACTTGCGTTATGGTTGGGTTATTAATAATCCCCATCTAGAAACTTAAATATAACTAGATGTAAACTAAAAAATTTGTAAAAGAAAATATGTATATATTCACAGTTGTCAAGTTTTTATAATTTTTAATTTAAAATCAGTTAACAATTGGGACTGGTCTAAGCTTGTAAATTATTAATTATGTTTTTTGTAACAATTTTTTTTAATTATGTTTCATTGAAACTTTAAGAAATTAATGTTACTATCATATATGTAGAGGTTTATAATCTACTAATCCATTCCTAGTTTCAGTATTCTATTTCAAAATAATTTTTTAGGAGAATTTTAACTTTACCTCAAATTTAATATTATTTTCGAATTTACCTTTAAATGATAATTATTTATATAAATACATTAAATTTATTATGAAAAATACAAAGTTAACCTTCCTAAATCATTTATAAATATTACTTACTTATAGAAGTTTATAAACCTAATCCAAATTATGTTAGAGTAATTTCTATTAATCTATTTATTTAAAATAAGATCTAACTTAGTATTTCAAGCATTTTTTCTAGTTTTTTAAACATTAAATTCACAGACTATTATGAGAGTGTATCTCATGTAACTGCTCACAGACATTGAGCTCAGATGTCATCATTCACCCGGGTTTAACCCTTTTTTTTCAAAAAAAAACATTGAGCTCAGAGAGCCCGAAGAGGCATCAGACCAAAACCACTTTGCTTTTACCACATTCGTACCTGTATAAGATGGAGCCCACATGAATCTTAGTTAGTCGTATACAGTGGACTGCGACTGGACAGTGGTTGTTGACAAAGTCATGTTGGAACATCTCTCTACAGTATTCTCTCTACAGTATTTATAGTCAAAATTATCATCTGAATTATTGCCCAAAAAGAACCTTTTTGTTCGCAAGTAATTGCAGTATTTTTCTAATAAATCTCATGATGAATATTGTATGATAATGCAAGTTGATCAATCATATAGTTGAATCAGAAAATCAGGATATAAACTACTCAACGAAGATTACATTTATTAACAAGATTAGGTGCACCTAATAACAAATCTTATGACTAATATGAAGCATCCAAAGTTGTTTAGTCAATATAGTTTCCATGTAAATGAAACTACTAAAGAAAATCTTAAACTCGATTATAATATTGAGATTCTTGCTGTAGATTTTGTGTGCTTGGTAACACGATTGATCGAACTACAAGATACAAATCAATAGATCCATGACAGAAATCACTGAAAGCGTTGAAGTATTTGACAGATAGTTTTCATGGGATTTTGCAGGATCTTATATTTTTATGGAATTAGTTTTGCCTAGTTCAATTAATAAAAAAGAAAACAATAGGAGAGACGAGCAAAAGAAAAGATAACCACACAAGTATAGTCGAATGGTACAACAGACTTAAAAATGTGTTAAGTATATGAGGTGCAAAACTTACTATTTCAGATATGCCTTCTTGTGTAACCAGATGATATGTATATGTAGTTTACATTGTGAGCAACCAATCTTAACCTGCCAAGCACTCTTGGTTATTCAAAATAAAAACAGTTAACCGAGAGACACGAAGACAAGATCACAACCCCTACGTTAACAAGACCTGTTGGTATTGGGACCCCTAATTTATTTATAACTCTGGTGCCTAAACCGTATGTTTTATGGGCTTTGTTCCAAGGCTAGCTCTAGGTAGTTGGCTTGTGAGTCCTTATTTAGCTATTCTTGCTCAATAAAAGAGAACTTTTTTCCCAACAACGCACATTAATTATAAGCCCAATCTCGTCAGAAAAAAAGCCTTACTGGATATATCTTCGACGGTTCCAAAAATTTGAGCACGAGTAGCCAATCTCTTAATTGAAACCTCTGGTGCATTTTACAAAAACAAAGAGAAGAAACCTTTTGTGTAAAGGGAAAAGAAATAGAGTAGCACTTTTTACGATATCGTTAACTAGAATCATGCAAGTTTTAACCAGAAAAACATCTCCAGTGCGGCAAATACATTTCTAATGCGAATTCTTGCTGGACAAATACTATAAATATGATTTTCCCCTATATTATATGCTTTTCAGTGAATTAATATGTACGGAGTGTAATTGAAAATTAGCAATACAAAATGCAATCTAAACTTTTATAAGGATACTAGATTTTGACATATCCTTCAAAGGTCGGGTATATCTTTTTTTAGAAACTTAATTTTTATATTTGTATTTTTGATTATATTTGTTTTTTTTAATTATATTTGTGTAAAATCTTTTTTTAAATGATTAATAAGATGTTTTAATAATTGTATTAAAATAATTGGGTCAACCCTATATCAATAGATCATGTTGTTTTAATAGAATAGATGCTATAACTGTTTTGTTACAAGTCTATCATATGTCATTTAACCGTTTTTCATTTTGTATGTTTGCGTTTTTTCCACTTTCAGTTTACTTATTTGTTTTAAATTTTCTTCAAAATTTTTAAACTTGCATATCTAGTAAAATATATTTCATATATAAATTTCTTAAACAAAAACAAAAATATTTTATTATTAAACCATTTTACAAAAAAAATATTATTAAACAAATTGTGGTGTTCTACATACAAATGTAATATATGTTCATTCTATATATATAATTTTGAATATAACTTAGATTGTTTATTTTTGGTGTAAAATAACTATTGTTAATTTATTATGTTATGTCGATTCTATATAGTGTGATGCATTCTTAAGTACAACCACTTTTGATCAAAAGAAAGTACAACCACTCATTCATATTTTGATGTCTATTCTTTTAGTTTCAAATAATCACTTTCTCTTAAAATAACTCCATGACCACAAAAGCATTAATTGTCGCAAGATAATACCCTCAAAATCTACCAGGTCAAATTATAGACATCTATATTATTAAAACAGAATTACAAATATAAAATATCCTTAAGTTTTCCAACTTATTTACAATGACATGCCACTGAAATAATTAAATGAACATATTTTTAAGGAATTATTGTCTTTTTCTATTTATTAAACTATTTCCTAAATCAAATTTTACTTAATTTTCGTATTTAATATATTTTCTTAAACAAATTAGCTAATTTTTAAGGATATTCAAATTTAAAATCAATTTTAACTATATTAAACTTGGATAATGTTACCATTAATTATTTTGAACATAAATCAAGTTTAAATTAGATATTAAACAATATTATGAATATTCCTAAAATATATGTTTAACTTACCATTAATTATTTTGAACAATAAATATTATATATGCTAAGATTTAAATATCTTTAAATAACTTATAGAACAATATGAAATATTTGTAAGTGAATATTATTTTTAATATAATATAATCTCACCTAAGATTATATATATTTCAAAATTTTCTAACATATACATTTAATCATTTCAGTTACTATGAATTATTTTCAACAAGAAAATTTAAATATCTTTGTATAACAATTTTTAATGTTTATAACCAAATATTTTTTTTCTAACGTATCTAAATCTCACCGTATTATCCATATCTGATCAAAATATTTAAATTCTTATTACATTTGAAAAATAATTTCATGTTAAAAAAAATATTATTCAAAACATATCATCAATAGGTCAATATTTTGTCAAAAGTTTAGTAGCGGGCACGGCTCACTATTTTTTACAGCACGTAAACTATTTGATTGTTGTATTTATAAAATATTTTAAATATGATAAATATTTAAAATATAAACCAATAAACATTTAAATAATATTCATTTATATAAAAATGAAAATAACAATCCGTGCGGGCGCACGGGTCAAACTCCAGTAAAATTATTAAAAGATTTGCAACTATGAAGTATTAATCAGTGTGTAACTACAATTATATGCTTATACTCGGCAAAATTTTAGAATTGACATGGGTCAATTGACCTAGATACTTCTTCATTGGTTCTGCCACTGGCCCCATGTCCAGATAATTAATATTCTGCTGAACACAAATCTCTTTCGCTGCATGCGCACAACCAACAAATTTTCAATCGACAGCCAAAGATCGATAGATCCCACTCCCAACAACTTGACCACACCACCTGAAGGAACCGGCGGCATCCTCCAACAAATGCAAGCGTTGATCACCATAAACGCTTTTGCCAACCGACACAAACTCTCTTACTAGTGGAACAAAATCACAGCATTAAGCATAATTAGTGGTAGGAGTTCTTACCAAAGTATCTAACTAATAAAAAGTTTAATTTTTTGTTTAAAACCTAAAAATAGCCAATAAAAGAAAGACAAATAGACGTAGCGTCTCTTGAAGTTTTTCCGATGAAAAATGTTTCTATTCTATTTATTTACTTTTAATAATTTTAATATTAAAAAAACTACTGAGATACTACCACTTAGGCCTAGGCATTCGGTGGCATGTTCGATGGCATGTTCGGTTTTCGTCCCGTTGATTCAGATTTTCAAATTTTCGATGCTATGCTCATAAGTCCCATTCGGTTTTTACTAATTATCGGATCGGGTTCGGTTCGGTCCTTTTCAGGTTTAGTTCGGATCGGATGTAACCAATGATTAAAATCATCCGACAATATGTTTTCTAAACCTCAAAAATTGACAAATTATTTTTTAACATATATAAATGATTTACAAATCTAACTAAAAATTAGTTAAACTATTTAAATTAACTAAAAAGTAGTTAAAATAACAAATAAAACAAATTCTTAAATATCTAAATCACCTTAACATATATAAAAACATTAACATATTTAACTAATTTCGGATGTCTTCGGATTTTAGTTTGGATTTCAGTTCGGTTCGGGTTATAATAAAATTTCTAAGTTGTAAGCTCATAAGTTCCATTCATATATTTTTGTATAACAGTTCGGATTCGGTTTCGTTTTTTTCAGTTCGAGTTTAGGTAAATATTTCGGGTTGAGGTAAAAATGCCCAGGTCTATTACCACTAATAAAGGCAAAAGGAAGTAAAAAGGAAAATAGAAGGGATCCAAATAAAGATCTCTGAAGAAGAAACTTTCTTGTTCCCATTTGAGAGACTAATTCTCCATATGTCTTCTTTTTTGTGGTATAAAGCTTTTTTTTTTTGACAAAATGGTATAAAGCTTTTGACAATGATAAAATTCAATTGTAAGAGAAAATTAATGTAAGAGTATTAATATAATTAATCAGGTGAGAAGGACTTGAGAAACCAAGCAATGCTGATAGTCTGCAATTGTTTCCTTTAAAATACAATTAAATTCGTAAGACGTGCACTCGTGGATCGTGGTGGTAACGATAATCTGATTGGGCAGAATCTGCATGGAAGCCACAAAAATCTCGTCACATGTCTTATTTACGAGAGGTCAACCTGAGGTCTTTACTCTCTTCTTAAACCCATAAACAAAAAGTCCAAGCAGTTTATGTATTTTATTTCCATTATGCTTTTTAATTTTCATATATGATTTTCTTTTTCTTAAAAACGACTACAAACATAGTACAAATTTAGAGAATGCCATGAGTTTTTTTTTTTTTTTTTTTTGCTAAGCAAGAGAATGCCATGAGTTATATCAGAAGGCTTTAAAATCTGCATATGAATTTTTGTTGTTCTTTAATTTATGCTATTCCATATGTTTCTAAAAGATGTATGTTTATATGTTTTTACACAGATTAAAAATATAATAAATTTTGATGATACGGAACACCTCATGCCATTTTGTACTGGTTTAGAATTTTATGCATAGATGAATTAATTAATTTATAAATTTAGCGTATCCAAAATCTGTAATGCATGTGATTCTTCATTAGATTTATACATTGTACTGTAAATGTAATGCTTACAATAATTTTGTAATTATTAGACATCTGAAAACATTTTCTCCATACTGAACACCTCATGCCAAGTCGATAATGCGTGTAATCTCAAGGATAGGGATCAATAATTGGATTTTTATTCCATATAATGAAAATTCACAATAACTGGTCTTTTTTTGTCAAGTTGACATAATAACTGGTCTACTCACGTCGCGACAACTAGTTGTATTTTTTGTAACATTGACAAACCTAATGTGTAAAACAATATAAATTTAGCTGTATTAGAACAAAAATAACCTTTTCATCAGTGTGTGACGGAATGTTTTCATATATATTAATTCAACAACAATCAACCCCCACCCCCATTCTCAATTTCTCAGGAATTAAATTGTTAACCTATGGGTCTGTGACAAAGATAAAGCAAAATTCAAAAGATTATAAAAATAAAAAAAGGAAAATTAACCTGATCACCAAAATTACACACACAAGCTTCTTTAACTAAATAAACTCTTCTTATATAGTACGACTATATAGTATACACTAACATCTATGCTAATATGCAAACGCTCTCTATCTCACATACTCACTCACCACTCGTATCTTCAGACTCCACATGCTCTTCGTCTCAGTTTCTCCAATGGCCACGTCGATGATCAGTTCCTCCGGTCACCGCCTTCCGGTTAGCAAGAAACGATTAAAGCCGTTGAGTTTGAGAGATTACCTTCTCGATGATCTTAGCTCTTGCTCATCCAACGGCTTCAAATCCTTCCCTCGTCATCAATCCCCAACCGCCGATATCAAACACCGTCTCACCTGCGGGTTGGCGTTTACTCACGCCGTTCAGAAAGCTTCCACGGCGTTACTAAGCGCCGTTAAACTCTTGCCGACCCCTTCCTCCTCCGTTAATCCTCCGTCTCAAAAGAAAAAGCTTTTCTCGATAAGCTTCTCTAGAAACCTCTGGAAGAAACTTAGTTATAACGTCGACGGAGAGATGGAGGATCGTAAACAAGAGATCCAACGGTGCATATCGTTCGGTGATTTTCTCAAAGAGAGTCTTGATCAACCGTCCGACGAAGATACATTGTCAAACGCCGCCGGTGGTGGTGACTCGGCTAGTTTGGGCAGCGAGTTACTCACAAACTCGGAGTTGACTCAGTCATCATCTGACACGTCGAATGAAAACGACGCCGTGGAAGATGTGACGGAGGAGACAAGTGACGGAGTAGTAGTAATGATGAGTGGGGATTGTGTAGGGTCACATGTCAGTGATGGATCGTCGTCTGTCAACGACAACCGAGGGGTTAGTTGGTTAACAAACTTTCAAAGTGTTTTTTTTTCAAATTATTTCAATTTCGATATCTCTTTTTCTCATCCAATTATCATCCGCCATGTCACCAACTAATTACAACAGAAATCATTTGAGCTAGCATGAGTACAGTTTAGTTTTAAAGTTTGAGTAAAGTTAGGTTTTTTGAAAGTTGTCGGTTCGTGCGTGCGAGTCACGTGAGGAATTATATTTGTAAATATTAGTGATGCAATCGAGGGCTGTGATTCTTCTTGGAGGATTCTACGGACGATATCATTCACTTACCAAGACTGATTTAGTCAATTTGTATTTTTAATCTATAAATCTCATACATAACCAGTCGCACTAGATAATAAAACTAAAAGGTTAAAAACACAAAGGTTTTGGAATTTCCGAATTGGTATAATACTATCATGGAGAGATGCATGTAACATGTTTTATGTTTTCTTCTTCTTTTTGTAACTTAAGAGATGTAACATGTTTTTTGACCAAAAAAAAAAAAAAAGAAAGAGATGTAACATGTTCTTGTCATGAAGTGGATTGACTTTGCCAGCTCGCTTTACTTCTTATTACTCGTGCACGATTGAGTATATTGTTTATCTCTCTTTTACATACCATAAGATTTGAGTTCCCTACTCAATATTAATTTAATCAATTGAATTATTTTAAATTGCAGGAAAGTGTGAACGAAGAAAAAGAACAGCTCAGTCCAATATCGATACTGGAATGCCCATTCGAAGATGATGCAATTACTCCTCCTAATTCGCATCAACAAGGTAAAATTTCATTATTTCTTCATTAGTATTTTATGATGGTATAAGGTCACTGCCCGATTATGTTTACAAGTTGCATTATTGTCTCTTTAAAAGAAGAAAAAATATTTTCATCACATCAGTTTTATTTAGGGAAAATTATAAGCACGCATGCGAAAAACATAAATAAAATAGGAATCATTTAATTAAAATTGTTATCTTCAAAATTATTTCGATTTGAAACAAATTATATTTTTCTTTTGCTTAGATAAATATTTCACAAATGTATTACAAACACAGATGGTTGCATTTGAAACAATATTTAGTTTCAAGGATGCATGAACCAATCTTTTATACACTGATACAGTAACGAACGAGATGAATCTCATGAGAAAAACCAGAAGAACAGAGAATTTCGTACGAGTTGAGCCTGTGGATTTAAAGAAACGCATAGAGGAATATGTAAAGAGACAAGACTACAACTCTCACATG
Source organism: Raphanus raphanistrum subsp. raphanistrum (assembly GCA_019706035.1). NCBI lineage: Eukaryota > Viridiplantae > Streptophyta > Magnoliopsida > Brassicales > Brassicaceae > Raphanus > Raphanus raphanistrum. The sequence continues at coordinate 27,773,023 of CM033987.1, read as the reverse complement.
GGAGAAACCAAAGAACAATGGGAAACACGAGCAAACCGTTTGTTTGCTCAAGTGAAGTCTAGATTAATTGAGGAACAACGCCATTTGCTTGCATCTCAGAAAGTAGATAGTCTCTTACTAGATTTTTTCAAAGAAGATGCGCATAACGAGACAAGAGACGAGGATAAGTTGGTGAAGATAGTTGAAGAATGGGTGTTGAGGAGACAAGAAGAAGAATGTATGTTTATGAGTTGGGAAGTGAGAGAGAAGAGAGAGATCTATGTGAAGGAAATGAAATGGGTTTGTATCAATAGTGAAGAGAGTGATTATGTGGTTGAAGAGTTGGAGAATGGTTTAGTCACTGGCTTGATTGATGAACTTATTCTTGATTTATCATTATGAGGTGAGGTCCGTGCGGACAATATTTTTGTCACATGTTCGTCATGTTCATTACACTTATTATATATGTATTATTATAATTACATTTATGATACAGTATAGTTATGTTATCATAATAAATGGTCTGATTGTATTTGCGGTTTATATCACTGTAGTCAGCTTAGCATCATCCTGAATTATAGTTTTGTTTACGCTTTAACCAATGTTTTGAAAACCGGACCGGACACCGACTCGGTGAAGCTACTGGTTGACTGGTTAGATCGGTTCAACCGGTTGAACCGGGTTTTTTATTTATATAAAAATGTATATAATTATATATTTATACTATATAAACTTTACTTTTACATATAATACTTTTTCTATACTTTTTTTATTAACTCAAAATAAACAACAAACATAAATATGATTACTATGTAAACTAAAAATTAAAAAAATAACAAATGATTTACAGCTAAAACAATCATATTTATTTATTTTTACAACTAACATTTCAAATTTTAAGAATATGGCAAACTAAAAATAGTATATGAGAGTCAAAAATATATTTTTTATATTTTTCTTAGAAAAATAAAAAATTAATTAATTAGTGATAGTTGAACACTAATTATAAAATATTAAATTTTAGCTAGTAAGAATTAAAACACTTAATTATATGTTCATTTTTAAGAACCGGGTTTTCAAATTAAACCGGATCATCGGTTTTACCGGGTTTCAGCCGGTTTTACTGGTTTTTATCAAATCCGGGTTTTAGACCGAACCGGACTCGGCTTCTTCAGCAAGTCACGGTCGGACCGGTTCGACCGGCCGGTCCGATCCGGTTTTCAAAACACTGGCTTTAACTGTATTGCTTTTGGTGATGATATTTATAGGATGGAGTTCAAGTGCATTAATTTAGTTGGTATAATAGAGGTTATGTGCCCCTTTTTTTTTATATTGTCATGTTAATAGTTGTGGTCAAGGAGGTCGAAGTTCAGATTCGTAATACGAGTGCACGTACCATTAGTTACAATATTTTTGTTAGATAGGAACTTGGTGCAACATACTCATATACTTGAGAATGATTAGCTATGGATACCCGAAAATATCTTACTTAGTGAATTATGTGTCATGAGACCTAATAAATAGGACACTCTTGAAGGCTGTTTTCACATAATTTTTGATCCAATGTTGTTTGTATGCACGCTTGTGTGTAACGTTTTGCTCTTGTTGTTATTGGCGATAAGCCGATAACCACAAACAATATAATATAATGCTTGTTGTCATTGTTGGTTCATTGAGGAGATGTTAACGATTGTAACAGATCTAAAATGAAATCTCAAATCTCTGAGTTTTAGATGCTTGTTAACTTAAATTTGGTTAAGCTATTTCGTTTGTTGAACCTGCACTTGAGCCTGAGGAGATTCATAATACTTCATGTTGCATCTGTGTGTCTTAAATCTCTGTTGTACCAGTAAAATACCCAGCACTCGTGGGTCGGACGTAGTCCGACCGAGTGCGGGCGACACTCGTTATCAAGGTTGACATCTGGGGGGTGCGGGGGCCTGCGGCCCCCGCGGTACGGTATGCCTTTTCGGTTTAGGAAAGTTACTATTTCTATTGGGAAAAGGAAATCGGGTTTTTTTGAGGCTGTATAAATATGGGTCTAAGGGTTTGTAAATTATTATCACATCATTAATAAGAAACCCTAAAACGGGTATTTGCCTCAATACGTTTTCTTCTCTACTCTTCTTCTAACCTAAACGACGGCTGTTCACAACACTTCAAAAGCTTCTAATAACTCTGGTGCTGTTCAAGATGTGAATCTAGAGAGAGGCATCAAATAGCCATTGCTGATTACATCAGAAGATATAGAAGACCAGTTGAAGATGAAAGTGAAGAAGCTTCTGAGGATTTATGTACACCCGCAAACTCCATATATTTTTTCTGCTTATAGGTTACTTACACCTTCAGTAAAGGTAAAAAGAAACCTCTGAGAAACTGAAAATGCATTGTGCTATATTGTTATTTTTTTTTTTCAATTTACAGGTTCAACTATTGTTATACACTTAAGTATGCAATGGAGATTCTTCTCTCTGAATCTAGTATCATCACCACTTACTACTTTGGTTGGTCAACAAGCTTGGTTGCGACCTTCTTGGCTTGTCTCGGTCTCACGGTTCTTCCAGTAATTAGTAAACATGGTCATTGGAAGCTATGTCGGGTAACATCTTCGAAGACCGACATGTAACTTACCCCTGTTGATTTGTTTTGGTTAATATGATAGTAGTTTCAGGTCTTATGCCCATAATCTCTAGAATCCCAAAGTCAGCCTTTTAGATATTCTAATTTATAAAAACAACTTTTTATCTTAAAAGTGGTTTGAATCCGGGGGACAAGTAACCAAGTCGCTTGTTCTACCAACATCTTTGGTTTGTTGCATGGATGGATGTAAATATTTTTTAAAAAAAAATTAAAGTAATTGATTAAAATTTTACTTTCACTAGAAAATAATAAAAATATTATAAAATCAGTACCCAAAATTATAAGTATTACTTTTTATAATTTTAATGCATAGAAAAATATATATTTAATATAGACATGTGGTCTTAGTTCTCATATTTGTGGATATATTAGATTGCATATATTCCTCTACGTTGAACTGTAATTGTTTTTTCTTTATAATTTAGGTTAAAATCAGATCTCTTTTATTACTTGCATATTGGTTATTTTATTATATATTTTTATTACTTGTATAATATATTCTCAATAAAATTATGTATCAATATATTTTATTTTCATAAACACATAAAAAGTATTGTCGCATTGAAATTGCATAAGAGAAAATAACCAGTAATTGTTTGAAAACTCATGCATATATGAATATTTACATAAAGAACTAAATCATATAATATTTCTATTAACATTTCATTTTCACTTCCTCATTAGTTTTGAATTATTTGTAATTTATATGTATAAATTTAAATTTAAATGAATATTATTCTAAAAATAATATATTTTGTCTTAATTAGACATCTAATTTTTATCATAAGAATTTAGATTGTTTTAAGTATATTAAGTTGCATGTATATTTTTTCCGAAATGGACTACAAATTATTTAGTTTTAGTTAGACTAGATACATTTTAATTTTTTTTAGGGGAGGTAGCATTGGTTTAGTAAAGGTTTTCGGACTTCAAGATTTTCGACATATAAAAAGAGAAAAATCAGACTTCAAATAGTTTAGTTATGATAACTTGTACTTTTCATAATAGTTTAAGTTTTGTAGGTTATTCTATTCCGTTGTGTCTTCTCGTATCACTTCTATTTTGAGTAATAAAATAGTTTTTTTTATGTAAAAAATCATTTGATCAAAAATATATTCATTGTAAAAAATATTTTATTTACATTAAAATTACCTAATTTTGGGAATATTTTTTTATATATAAATCATATATTTTAAAATTTACAGATATTACCTTTTTATGTTGATTTGAAAAAAAAATTACAAAATAAAATATAATTTATTTTCTAAATTCATTTTAAGTGATTTTTCTGTGCCATGCACAAATATAAATGTTTCTAAAATTAATATTTTATTAAATTATCAAGATTTTAATTTTAATTATTTTTTTAGTTAACCATGTAGTTTGGATATTTAACATCTGGTTGATTTGGTTATTACTTGGATATGTTGAAATGTATTTAGTTATTTTATTTTATTTTTTATTTTGCATTTAGACGTTTGATTATGAATATAAAAATTTAGATATTTTAAATTACTCATTTTGTGGATTATATTGAGTTGCATGTATTTCTTTAAATCTAAGCGCAATTACTTTTTATTCTAGTAAAATACATTAGTTCGGTTCATCCATAATATATACATGGGCGAAGCAATCTTACACACTACGGGTGCAAGTGCACCTGTAATAGTTTTCATGTTTCAGTTTTTATCACACAGAACATTAAAGAATTGGTAATCACATTATTGGTGTTCAATCCAGATACTAGATATTATTTATGTTTGGTTTTTTCGATTTTTTGGTATTTCAGTTTATAAAAATAGCTACAATATTAAAACTGTATTTACTTTGGTTTGATTCCGTTTATATACCATGGGTTTTCGGTCTTTACCAAAATGCCATAAATTTATTTATATTTTAAAATATTTTATGAATTTCACTTTATATGACTAGATATCGGCTTTTATATAACATGAAAATATTTTGAATATCCTATATTTTTTAACTATTTAAAATAGTTAGTAAAGATAGTAAGTTAATAATTATAATATTTTTATTGAATAAAAATAATAACAATTAGCAATCCATAATATTATAAATAACCAAATATTAGCACATATATTTGTTAACAAAAATGTAAAAAAATATATTTAATTTAATCAAATGAATTATAACTTTTAATTTAAAATAAAATATTAAATTACAAAAATCAACATTTTAAATGTGAAGATCATATCAATAAAATAAGTTACATACATATTCTCAATTATATGATATAAATTATATATAATTATATTACTATATTTTAGTTGATCAGTTTATTCGGTCTGATCGGTTTATATACCAAACCATATTTATATGCAGAGGTTTCTTAAAATTGACATCAATTCGGTATATTTGGTATTACTAAAACTAAAACCACTTTTTCTATTCCAGTTCGGTTTTAATTGGTTTGGTTTTATCAGATTGAACACCCATAGTGACTTAGGTTTGAGCCTTCGTTATGTCTTAGTTTCTTTTATGATTAATTGTACACCCACCAGATAAAATTCTTAGGTTTTCCCTATATGTACTTTTGTAAACTATTTGTATAGTTTGATGTTTTTTTGAATTTAAAAAATAGTATAAAACTGAAATGATGATAAGTATCGAGTACTATAAACGAACATTACCGATAAAATTGTGAGAACTCATGAACAGATATTTATATTTACAAAATACTTTTTTCTAAAATTCTAAGTAAGTATAATGTAAAAAAAAATTAAAAAGTATTATAAATGATCTTAAGCATAAAATTTCCTACTGGTTTCTGCATTCTTATTGTAGGTATATTATATTGTATAAATATATAAAACTATTAAGCCTTACAGAATTTTTAGTGGTATATTAGGTTTGATTAAATTTTGTGAATTTTTTATTTATATATTTTAATTAATGAATGTGACGATGAAAACTATAACAAAAACAAATTTTACAAATTAATAAACATCTCAATAGTGGCAATTATAAAATATCTTTAGTTTCTCAATGATATTTTAGTACATGCTATTTAAATTAATTTTTATAATAATCTGAGAAAATACATTGATATAACTAAAATATTTTATTTATTTTAAAACATATATATTATGCTGTTTAGTATTATGTTTTAAAGAGATGTTATTTTTAGAATATTTGCATTGTACACACACAGAAAACCATCAAATTAGCTAATTACCCTATTTTTGTCATCTTGTGAAAGTCTCAGATTGTTAAATGACCACTGTACCCCTATACCATATTTATTTTTGTCGAAATTTTTGTGACCATAATATCTCTATTTTATCTTGATGCTAAGCTAGGGTTTACCTCTGATTCAAATATGCTTTAAATTATTTTTTCTGATAAACCACGAAAGCTATTATGTTAGATAAATTGATTTTTTCTCAGAATTTATCTTCTGAACAAAGTTTTCTAAAATCTTCGTATACTTTCCCTATTCCTCTAATATATTTAATTTTATGTATCTCCTTTCATTTCATACTTAATTACCAGAGTCATTTCCTCGATCAACTTTTTTCATTTAAATGTTGTTTCTTATTTTGTGTTATTTCATGATTGATTGTGAACTCTGTTCGAAAACGTGAGCAAATCAGAGCTCCAAGGCGGACGACGACCAAGTTTTTCAGTCTTGCCCGCATAATAGTGTAATATGCGCCGTTAATCCAATTCGATTTATGCAACAAATCTTATAAAATTTCGAATCCAACTTAAATCTATAAAGTTTAATCTAAAATGATTAAATATGTGAAGAAATGAGTAAAAGATCTGGGAAAAAAGATGGAGGCAGCCATTGTTTGAGCTTCAGAAAATGCAGGCTATAGAAAAGAAGATGATACCAAAATTACATGTTTGTCCCTCCTTGAAGAAAAAGCAAACTTTGAAGAACATTTTGAATATTGACTACAAATTCAGCCTTTGTAGATACATATACACGTAAAAGCTTAAAAACGAGGTCATGCTTAGAATTTATATATTTTTATAGTTGTAAAACTTGTTAAAAAAGTTTTTTACGCGCTAAATATAATATTGAAAGTATCCAACAATTTAATTTGATACAACAAATATTTTAGCCATGTATAATTTTAAATATATCTTTAAATGTTCTTTTTAGACTGCTAGAGATTTTATTTAAATATAACATATCAATACATATTGTACTCTTTACCTGTCAAAACTGGATTAAGCTACAAACAGAGTATACAAACAAATGTTAAAACAACCTTTAATATATTTAACATGCTAACCAAAAGGTTAATAGTCTACTATATTTTTATTGTTGGCTATTAATAGAATTAGTGTATCTATAATGATTTTATCTGTCTATTCCTAAAATTAGCATGTTAGCCTCCTAAAAATTCTCTTAGCAATTTTTCGTAGTGAAGCTAATTAATATATTGTCCAAGAACCACATATTTTAGCTGGATAAATTTCTAATTTTATGAAAACTCTTGTCCTCTATCATTCTGAATCCAAAATCAGTCTGGTCCACGAAGAACTGCCATTCATGTTCCTCATCCTTTAGGCATACCATTGAGATGTCATCTATATACTTCACCTTAACTACACATTTTATTTTGATTTCAAATACACTTCTTCTCCGTTTTTATTTCAACAGAAAGGAGTACTAAATGTTAAAAGAAGAGAATTATAACCGCAGCGACCACGGAACGGAGGTGTCAAAGCTCGTTCCTTCACCCATTGCCGTCAAAACTAATTTATTAGCTAAATGCAATATTAGCTGCTATATTAATGTTATCCGGGCAACTGACACATACATCTTGTTCATATATTCAGATGATATTTATCTACTTAGTTTAACATACAGATATTGGATCATGCATTAGAACTGAGTTGAAGACAAAATTCCATTGAAGAAGATACCTATGAGGAGTTATTACTTTTTCCCTCTAAAAATTTGAAGGGGGGAGAGGAGAGCCTCACGTGACAAGGAAGGAGGATAAAGTTTACGTAGTTGAAATGATCATTAACCCCTTCAAATAAGTTTTTTTTATTTCTAACCTACAAATAGCCTAATTTAACTCATTATCTAATTGACAGGAGGACTGTTTGGTCATTTACAATTTTCTAGTTGCAATACAAACCCCACAATATTTTTGTTATAGGTAGTTTGCTAATTACTAACTTCTTTTAGGATTTTGGCCATATTAACTCTTTTTCTTAACATCAAAACTATTTTTTTTGTGAACTTTCATTTTATGAAATCACAGTAGATATAAAATATGCTTTCTTTCTTTTTTTTTTAAATATAACTTTTATTTTTATAATATGAATACATATATTTTTTGTTAAATATAGTTTGATTTTTATACCATATTAAAAATCCTTTGATAAATTTATTTTAGTTAATATTTATAAATAATAATAAATTTCATATTATATAATCAAACTCTAGATCTCATGACATAAAAATATAAATAGACTATTAAACAAACCAGTCAATTAAATTATTTTCCATTTTTTTATTAAAACAAATTACATACTTGCTTCTTGGAAGAAATTCAAAAAAAAAATATGTTGTTTTGGAGTTGACCAAAAAGTTTCACAAATTCAAAAATTGTTTGGTTGAAAAGAATACCAAATTTTTCTTTAAAATTGGTAACTATTTTATATATAAAGTAGTTTTGAGAAAATTGAAACAGGATTTTCTTAGAAGTAAGAAAAATATCATAATTACTTTTTTGGTAACACTCCTAACTTAAGTAGTTATGAGCAAAATGGAAGTAGAATTAACAATATTGTTTGTCCTGGCACATTAAGTTATCAGATTCAGGTAATAAACATGACAAAGAAAAAGAGAGCCAAAAAGGGATATGTCAATTATGAAATAAATAGGATACTTTGACTTAAAACGTTAGAGACACATCAAAAAGGACCATTTGCCTGCATCTTTAGGCAAGATATATTACAAATTGGTCACGTGACAGGACATTAGTGCGTTATCAACCTCAGCGCTCCTACTTACCACCACGTCTTTAAATTAGTCAAAAACTTGTTTTTTTTTTTTTTAAACCAGGGATATCCGGCGACCTGTAATCCGACACGTGGTTTCCGTTTGCCCGAGGACCCGTAATCCGCACATGCTTTTTCGACTGTCAACCGACTAATCCCCTGGAGGCCTGCAACCCGAGTACTTGCAGACGGTAACTCTACAAGAAAGGTGGCCAACACGAATCGAATTCAGGTGGCTTCCCGTATTGGGATCGAGCTCTCTCAAGTAATGATCACCACTGGACCAACTTGTGTTTGGTTGTCAAAAACTTGTTTTTGAAGACAATTGGTCATAAAATCATAATTATGTATTGTCTTTGATATTTATCACATCAGCTAATTTTGTTAATAATCGAACACGAAAAAATTGGGTTTCTGAACATCGTTTTGCACTCTTCTTGTTTTAATGTTTTTGGTAACTGGTGTTCTTGTATATCAGCTTCTTTTTCTTGTTGTTTTCTGTTTATTTCCTTGCGATCATAGTGGATGTCACAGGGATTATAATAGCGCCAAAATGTATAAATCATTATAAACTTGTGATTTGGTTCGTTGAAAATGAAAGTCAGTCGCCACTAGCAATTGTTCCTTGATTTTTCACTTTTTATTAGTTCTATATATTTTTACTAAAGATATAGCACTTTATATTCCCCACATGGCTATCTCATGATTCATAATTCAGTCTCCATTATACATGATAATGCTATTGCTATTTTTAAAAAGAATATATAGTTTTGGGCAAAACCATAATATTGTTGTTTTTAGTCGAATATAATGTTTTATTTAGTGGGGAAGTTATGTTCTGAGTGGGTGGGGCAGCTGCCCACTGTGAATTTTGTTAATGAGTGTAGTTTTGTACCGCGTCTAAATATAGCCATGTTGAATATTTAAATTATTTCTAGATCTAGCACTGGTTGTATTGTATTTGTATCTATAAAAACATTTAATTTCATCTATCGAAAGATTGCTAGCTATTCACACAAGTTACATTTATAAATACGTTTATTTTTATGGAGACGATATAAATATTTTGTTTTGTTAAGCGACTATTGTTTTTTTTTTTTGATAAACTGTTAAGCGACTATTGTTACTATATATATCCTTCTCTCTACGTAATTAGCAGAACGTTCTGAGAATTTGATAAAGTTGACTTATTATACGAATATAAATTTTGATAATCGAGATATACATGTGTTTAGTTTGTTCGTAAAAAGTTCAGATAGTTGATTAAGCACTACGTAGTACAAGGTTTATCGTATAATTCTCAAAAAATATAAAAGTTTATTGTACCACCCAACTTCAATCGACACTTACCAAGAAAAAAAAACTTCAGTCGACACACCATGACACCATGCTAGTGGAGTCAGGAGTGGATGATATATACATGGACACGTAACATTAGAAGTTTGATTGCGATAAGTGTCATAAAAGTGTAATGTAAACACGATATATAGATTGACCAAGTCCAAACCGCGTCGCCGTCGAGGTTCTACTTTCTACGTGCATGAAAACGCCATCCACTTTCTGTCCTTCTCACTCTATTTAGACATAATTTTAAGCTTTTGTAGATTTTTATTTATTTATTTAACTTTTAGCACTGAGGTAGAAAGTATCACGATTAAACAAAATTTCAAACATTCTTTTTTTTTTGTAACCTAATTTCAAACATTTTTTTTTTTGCTAAAATTTGGTGCAAACATTTATTTTGCCAATACGATACGTATTTACACTGAATAGTAATGCAATATCGCCACTGATACAGACTATATGGTCAAAATAAGTGAATTATTATAGTTTAAAGTAGTGTAATACTCCGTTTGTATCATTTTAAGTTGAATTTTAGATTTTTAAATAAATATTAAAAGGTACAAAAATTATGTAATTTATCTTCATTTACATAAAATTAACATTAAATAAGATTAGTTCGATTTATAAAAAAATAAAGTATTTTATAATTGATCACAAATTTCAATAACATTAAAAAATTTATATAGAATAGTGAAAATATCACTTATTATAAAACAAAATAAAATTTTTAAATACCAGTTAAATTGATACAGTTATTAGTTTGTATAGGTGAAAATATTGTAACATTTGCACCAATTTTTTTTATTACAAAGCAAGTTGAACCTAGATTTTATATTTTTTTTTCCGGTGGACCCCGTTTACCGGATATAATTTTAGTGGTCATCACTCAATAAACATCTGGCTATTTTCTTAAGACTTATTCTTGGGTTCACTCCCTAGGGTGAACCTCTAGATTCACCAACCAATAGAACTGTGTCATTTAAAGTTCAGTATCTTTTAAAAAAAGAAATAAATATTATTGAATTATATTATACTTTCAAAATAAAAATTAAATAAAAATTATACTAATCACAAAAACAAAAATTTTTAATCTAAAAAAAAATATTTTCAAAAAATATTTTTAACGCTCCCAACAAACATTAAATCTTAGACTTTTGGATAAATCTTAAATTTTAAGATTTATCCAAGAATTTCGGATTTACCCAAGGGTTTAGGGTTTACCCAAGTTTATGGTTTAGGATTAGGATTTAGGGTATAGTTTTTTGTTAATTGTGTTATAAATAGTTTTTTTTAAATCAAAGTTTTATAATTTATCCAAAGGTTTACTAAAGGATTTAGGGTTTAACATTTAGAGATTAGATTTTTTTGTGGTATTAATTTATTTTTTGAAAAAATACTTATTTTGCATTTTTAGTATTATTTTATTTATTTTTATTTTATTTTATTTATTTTTACTTTATTTTTCATTTTTAAAACGTAATATAATTTGGCAATATTTTGTTTCCTTTTTCAAATGATGTCAAATTTGAAATAACTAAATTCTATTGGTTGGTGAACCTAGAGATTCACCATAGGGGGTGAACCCAAGAATAACTCTTTTCTTAATTCATAAAATAATACTAGTCTTGATTTCTTTTTTCTTTTCCTATAGCAAATGTTTGTTTTCTCTTTCATTTTGGAGTATACCAACATATTTTACAATTCACATTACCAGTTCTATTAAAATAGGAATAATATAGAACTATGACCCAATAATACAAGGCCATTTAGAAGTCAACTCTGTTCAACCATAAGAAACGTGGGCACAATGTGTACCTAGCCAGCAACCTATCCTGTTCTTTCTATACATTAAATTGTTCTTTTTAAAAACAATTTACTATTCAATAATTATCAAATATTGATAATTATCCGTTATATTAGGACTGTGTAAATTATCCGTTAAATTTGATCTGATCCGTCATTTGTTTCGATTTGATAATCCGAAAATTCTAGATATTCATAAATCTTCGAATCAAAACAAATATCAAAATATAACATCTGTAAAAATCAAAGCAAATCACAATTTTTTTAAAGGCGTATATCCGAACCGATTTGTATATTTATAGATATATAATGTAATTGTATATACGAAATATTATATATATATATATATATACATATTTTATGATATAATTTAGTTAGTATTTCATTTTAAGTTGATTTTTAAAAACAATATATGAACCAAACCGGAATCCGAATTAGGATCCAAGAATATAAAAAAATAGTTAAATATGTTAATGCTTTTATATATATTAAGGTAATTTAGATATTTTAGAGTATTTTCACGGTTTTTAGTTTGCATTTATTTGTTATTTTGAATATTTTTAATTAGTTTAGGTAGTTTAACTAATTTTTAATTAGATTTATGAATAACTTATATATTTTGAGTGTTTGTTGTCAATTTGTTTGGTTAAAATATATTTTGGGCGATTTCAGAAATTGGTTATAACTCGATCAAAACCAAACTTTGAAAAAATCGAACCAAATCCGGTCTAATATTCAGTAAAACGTAAATGAGACTTATGAGTATAGTACCGAAAATCGAAAAATCGAATCAACTGAACTATACCTAAATTGAATTCTTGACATTTGTTGAGAGAATAAAGAGGTGCAAAAATTAGGTATGCGTTTCATTTCTTCAAAAGAACAGCAACTTTTATTTTTTTATTGACCAATGCAACATATTAGATTAGGACATTATTACTTTCTATTTATTTTATCTCATTGACTTCAACAAACTCACAACAAGTCGCACACCTCTTTTAACAAAGCAGAGGAAGCAACAGGAGAGAGAGAGAGAGACAGAAAAGAGATGGGTTCACACTTCATACAAGAAGCTTCAGAAGCTTGCTTCAATGGCTGCTGTTCATCGCCATTCTCAACACAATCCGTAACTAAGAAACAAGAAGAAGAAGAAGACCACGAGTTCTCATTAATCACAACAGGAGCTTCTTTCCTGACAAGAGACATTAAGTTCACAAGCCAAGAATCTCTCCCTTCTCTCCACACATCTTTCTACGATCTCATCACAGCTTTTCCAGATTACTTGCAGACCAACCAAGCCGATCATCTCCGATCTACAGAGTATCAAAACCTCTCGTATTCATCTAGCCACGTTCTGTTAAACCACACCGGTCAACAACAGCCCTTGTTCTCTTATTACCAATCTATATCAGGTTCGGACCAATCCCTCTTTACCTTGTCTTGCAAGCAAGTGAGCTCCGGCGAAGAATTGTTATCGTTTGCAACCGAAGAATCTCGGTTTCAGACAAGAATGAGGGGAAGAATCACGAGTTTTATGAATCTTGAAGAGTCTGAATATCACATGATTCTAACTCGAGACCGTTCCTCTGCTTTCAAGATTCTAGCGGAACTCTACTGTTTCAAAACATGTCCGAATCTTCTCACAGTCTACAACTACGAGGACGAAGCAGTCGAGGAGATGATAAGAATCTCCGAGAAGAAGGGTGTAAAGCCCAAAGCAGCCGAGTTTTCATGGCCGAGCACTGAGATTGTGTCGGAGAAGCTAAAGAGAAACATCACGAGGAGCAAAGGAAGAAGAGACAAAAGAGGACTCTTTGTGTTCCCGCTTCAGTCTCTTGTCACGGGAGCTTCGTATTCTTACTCGTGGATGAGTTTAGCTCACGAAAACGAGTGGCACGTGTTGCTCGACACCTCTGCCTTAAGCTCTAAAGACATGGAGACGTTAGGGCTTTCTCTGTTCCGACCAGACTTTCTCATCTGTTCTTTTACAGAGGTTTTAGGACAAGAAGATTCTCCCGGTTTCGGTTGCTTGTTCGTCAAAAAATCTAGCTCTCAAGCTTTGTCAGAAGCACCAGAACTCATCACGAATCCGGCGAATCTGACGGTCATGAAAGCAGAGCCAGCTTGGAAAACAGAAAATGACGAAAATACCCTTGGAAGAAGCTCTTTGGACCACAGGGAGGACCACACGTCTGCCACTGATATAGTTGAAGTAGTAGAAGAAGAAGACGATAATGCCATTATTGAGTTTCGAGGGTTAGACCACGCAGACTCACTGGGTCTGGTACTGATCAGTAGAAGGCTAAAGTCTCTGACTTTATGGCTGGTTCGAGCCTTGACGTGTCTAAAACACCCAGGCTCTCACCAACCAGAGATGCATCTTGTCAAAATCTGTGGGCCTAAGACCAGACCGAAACGTGGACCGTCGGTTTGTTTTAACGTTTTTGATTGGCAAGGCGAAAAGGTTGATCCTGTGGTAGTGGAGAGGCTTGCGGAGAGGGAGAAGATCGGTTTGAGATGTGCTTATTTGCAAAAGATTAGTAGGATTGGGAAGGACAAGAAGAGAAATGATGAGAAACAGAACCTGAGTTTGAGAGTCTCTGTTGTGTGTTGATTAAGCTTGAGTTGATAAGTTTCCTTTTCATATTAATATTGTGTTTATCTATAAGAAATAGGAAATATGATTTGTGTGATTCCTAATAGGTTTAGGATAGTGTGAAGATATATATATGGAGATGCATTGTGTTGTTGCATCACATAATATTGGCGTGTGTGATTACTTGTTTCTGAGCTTTTGATATTGAATAAACAAGAGAAGGACTTCTTGTTATACAAGGTGTGATTCTATATTTGGTATCAGAGCCAAATAACCAAGTGTGATCATAATCACGATAGCAAGATCGTACAGTCACCATGGGAGATTCAAAGGAGATAATAACCAATACCGAACCGGGAGCTAAAGACATCGGATCGTCTACGATAAAGCTTCCTATGCTAAACTCTTCTAACTACACTGTCTGGTCTATGAGAATGTCTATTGTTCTTAAGGTGAACGACGTCTGGGAAACGATTGAACCAGGAAGCAAACATGAAAAAAAGAACTATGTCGCCATAGCTCTAATGTGGCAATCTATTCCGGAAGCATTGACCCTGCAGATTGGAAATCTCACTACAGCTAAAGCAGTTTGGGATGCGATTAAGGCAAGACACGTGGGAGCTGAGAGAGTACGAGAAGCGCGAGTGCAAACTTTGATGTCAGACTTCGACAAACTAAAGATGAAGGAAGATGATAAAATAGATGACTTCGTTGGCAAGTTAACAGAGATTTCTTCGAAGTGTTCATCACTTGGAGAAACAATTGAGGAACCAAAACTAGTGAAAAAATTTCTTAAAAGTTTACCAAGAAAGAAGTTTATTCAGATAGTTGCAACCATTGAACAGATGTTGAATCTGAATACTACGAGCTTTGAAGACATAGTGGGGAGGTTGAAGGCTTATGAAGATCGGATTTCTGAAGAGGAAGAAGAAACTCATGATGAGTCGAGCAAGCTTTTGTATAATGAGAGCTCTGGATATAACTCAAATCGCGGACGAGGAGGACGATCAAGTTTGAGAAGCAGAGGTCGTGGTCGCGGAACGTTTTCTCAACAACGAGAAGCATATAGGCAAGGACGTGGTGGAGACTTATCTCATATTACCTGCTTCAAGTGTGACAAACGTGGACATTACGCATCTGACTGCCCCGACAAAGAGTTAAAACTCCAGGAAGTAGTCGAGAAGAAAGAAGATGACACACATGAGGCTGATACACTAATGATGAATGAGATAGTATATTTAAACGAACGGAAGGTGAATCCTACGACTTTTGAAGCAGAGTCAGATGCAGTCAACATCTGGTACCTTGATAACGGTGCTAGTAACCACATGAGTGGTAATCAAAGTTTCTTTCATAATCTGGATAAATCCATCACTGGAATGGTACGTTTTGGAGATGATTCAAAAGTTGAAATAATGGGTAAAGGGTCAGTTCGTTTCATCATCAAAGGAGGTGAGAAGAAAACTCTAAAAAATGTCTACTATATACCTGCCTTACGGAGCAACATAATCAGTCTTGGACAGGCCACTGAAGTGGGTTGTGAAGTACGCATGAGAGAAGACACTTTGAGCTTGCATGATCGTGAGGGACGACTGATAATCAAGACGACGAGATCAAAGAATAGATTGTACAAAGTGACACTGCAGGTTGATACACAGATTCGTCTTCTCCAAGCAAAGACAAGCGACAATGGAAGTCTATGGCATGATCGCTTAGGACATATCAATAGTGAAACCATAAGGAGAATGGTCAACAAAGAGCTTGTAGAAGGCTTACCTACTGTTAAACAAGCTAAGGAGACTTGTGTCTCTTGCCTTCGTGGAAAACAGAGCAGAAAATCTTTTCCCCAAGCAACGGAGTACCGAGCAAGTTCATCTCTGGAACTTGTACATGCCGATCTCTGTGGACCTATTACCCCTGCGACCTCAGGACATAAGCGTTATATCTTTGTGTTGATTGACGACTGCACACGTTATATGTGGACAGTCCTATTGAAAGAAAAGGGAGAAGCATTTGACAAATTCAAGACATTCAAAGGTCTTGTTGAACAAGAAACAAAGACTAAACTGGAGTGTCTCAGAACTGATAGAGGAGGTGAGTTCACCTCACATGAATTTGAAGCCTACTGTCAGAAGCATGGAGTGAAACGACATCTAACCGCACCTTACTCACCGCAGCAGAATGGCGTAGTTGAACGCCGTAATCGAACGCTTCTAGAGATGACAAGGAGTATCCTAAAGCATATGGATCTACCAAACTACCTTTGGGGAGAAGCAATACGACATGCTACCTACTTAATAAACAGAGTTGCAACTAGGTCACTGGAGGGGATGACTCCATACGAAGCCTACAAAGGTAGGAAACCAAATTTATCACACCTAAGGGTATTTGGTTGTGTATGTCATGCGAGAACAGAGTCAGCTGGTAGAAAGAAGCTTGATGATAGGTCTAGGACTCTGGTTCATCTAGGAACAGAGCCGGGATCCAAAGCTTATCGACTATTTGATCCTCTAAGTAAACATATCACTGTGAGCAGAGATGTTGTTTTTGAAGAAGAAACGAAGTGGAAGTGGAATGAGAAGCGAGCCGGTAAAGAGATTGATAATGAACTCGACTTTAATATAAGAAAGTTGGTGGAAAGTACTCTTGATGATGAGAACAGAGTAACTGAAGTAGACGAAGAAAATGAAAGACGGGATGAGCATGGTTCTGACGAAGGAGCAGAGGAAAGTAGTGACGATGAAAGCAACACGAACACTCAACCACGACGTTCAAAGCGAACATCTAACAAACCTGCGTATCTCGAGGATTATGTTCTACTTGCAGAAGTAGAAGGTGAGCAGCTGTTGATGATAATAAACGACGAACCTTGGACCTTTGAGGAAGCTAAGAGGATGAAAGTATGGGTTGATGCGTGCAAGGATGAGATGTTTTCGATAGAAAAAAATAATACTTGGGATTTGATTGAGCTTCCTGCAGGTGTTAAACCCATTGGGTTAAAATGGGTGTTTAAGATCAAGCGGAATGCAGATGGAACTATCAGCAAATACAAAGCTCGGTTAGTGGCAAAAGGATATGTGCAGAGACATGGCATAGACTATGATGAAGTATTCGCTCCCGTGGCTCGTATTGAGACAATCAGGATGATCATCGCTTTGGCTGGATCACATGGCTGGGAGATACATCATCTTGATGTCAAGACAGCATTTCTTCACGGAGATTTGAAGGAAGACGTATACGTCACTCAACCGGAAGGCTTTGTAGTTGTTGGACAAGAACAGAAAGTCTATAAGCTAAAAAAGGCATTGTATGGCTTGCGACAAGCACCAAGAGCTTGGAATATAAAGCTTAACAAGATACTTCGCGGCTTGATGTTTCAACGATGCTCGAAGGAACCATCACTCTACGTGAGACAAGGAGGAGGAGAGGTTCTTATTGTGGCAGTTTACGTTGACGATTTACTAGTTACTGGTTCATCTCTTAAGGCGATTCTTGAGTTCAAACGAGAGATGTCTAGTAAGTTTGAGATGAGTGATCTCGGGTTGTTAACCTATTACTTGGGAATAGAAGTTATACAACATAATGGTGGTATTGTTCTAAAGCAAGATGGTTATGCAAGGAAAATACTTGAAGACGCAGGAATGAGCTCGTGTAATCCAACTCACGTGCCTTTAGAGATCAATGCTCTGTTTTCTAAAGCTCCGAATGAAGATAAGATCGATGAAAGAGCTTACCGTCGCACCATTGGATGTTTGAGATACTTGTTGCACACACGACCTGACTTGTCCTTTAGTGTTGGAGTTTTGAGTAGGTATATGCAGGAGCCAAAGACCTCACACGGAGTAGCTTTGAAGCAAATACTTAGATACTTGCGAGGAACGTGTTCACTCGGGCTCAATTACACACGCGGCTGCGGGACTAAGCTATTAGGCTATAGCGATAGCTCCCACAACGTAGACACTGACGACGGTAAAAGCACTTCTGGACATATTTTTTACCTTGGAGAAAGCCCCATTACCTGGAGTTCAACGAAGCAAGAACTAGTGGCTTTATCATCCTGTGAAGCAGAGTTTATGGCTGCGACGGAGGCGGCAAAGCAGGCTATTTGGCTACAAGAACTCTTGAGTGAAGTCGTCGGAACACAGAGTGAGAGAGTGGTGATAAAAGTTGATAACAAATCTGCCATTGCGCTTACAAAGAATCCTGTGTTTCACGGAAGGAGTAAACACATTCATAGAAGGTTTCACTTTATCCGAGAATGTGTTGAAAACGAACAGGTTGAAGTTGAACATATTCCTGGAGTTGATCAAAAGGCTGATATACTTACAAAGTCGCTTGGAAAGATCAAGTTCAAGGAAATGAGGAGATTGATTGGAGTGCAAGATGTGAATGAAGAGAGCTTCAAGCTTAAGGAGGAGATTGTTGATTAAGCTTGAGTTGATAAGTTTCCTTTTCATATTAATATTGTGTTTATCTATAAGAAATAGGAAATATGATTTGTGTGATTCCTAATAGGTTTAGGATAGTGTGAAGATATATATATGGAGATGCATTGTGTTGTTGCATCACATAATATTGGCGTGTGTGATTACTTGTTTCTGAGCTTTTGATATTGAATAAACAAGAGAAGGACTTCTTGTTATACAAGGTGTGATTCTATATTGTGTGTGTTAGGTTAGGGTTTATGACAAATTTTGATGATGTTTTTAGGGTTTGGGGGTTTGTTTCTAGGTTCTTGGATGCTGATTTTGTTGAGAAGGAGAAGTGGAGGAAGAAAGCTCTTGAGAAAAATAAAGGATGTGATTAGTAAAAAAGTTTGAAAATCTGAATCTTAATGGTTCAGTTCCACAAGTTTCGGGTTTGGTTCGGTTAGGTTAAATTGTGGTTCTTTTAGGTATTCGATTTTTTTTGGTTGGTGCTGTTTGGTATATAGGCAACTTGGTTTCAGTTTGCTTTGAGAAAAACTGAAATCAAACACACGTATTAATTATATTGATGCTTCTAGCAAAATTTGGTTTGCTGTGTTCAACAATAGTATTCTTGTTCGCAGGTATTCCAGAAGTTTTGCAGATTTGAGAGCATCGTTAGTGTTATTGGTTTATGTGTTTTGCTAAACTGATATAGTTGCACATACACATTAACGAAAAATTTCATTAATGTGTTCTGCCACCTAGGTTCGAATCCCGGCCACTGGAAAATTAACATTTAGGTATCGCCAGAGATAGAGGACCGACATATGGTAACACATAAATAGTCTGGACCATTTATGTGAGGCCATGATACCTCTTTATAATTAAAAAAATGAAAATTTTCAAACTGATTTTGCGATTTTTCAAACATTAGATTGATGATAATAAGTATAGTACTAGTAGTATTATGTAACACTGCAACATAATAAAACCATATTTCAACTATGCAAGTATAATAGAATTACAATATCATTAAGCAAAAAAAACTTGAATGAAAAATAACAAAAACATACATAATTAGTTGGTAACAAAATAATAGTTATGCACCGCTCGCAAACCGTTTGATAAGTCGTATGACACAAAACAAGCAAGCTATAAGAGCCAAGATGACGATGAGCCCCGCAAAAACAAAGACGACGTTTAGTAAACCTGAATCCATTTTCTTCTTTTTATTTGTTCACCAAGTTTTAGTCTTTCTAAGTTTTTTTCTCTTTTTCTTTTAGTCTACTCTATCAATTTTATATATATACATGTATATATATTTATACATGTATTGTTGATACTGAATTTACATTTTTGTGGGTAAATAAGAGAATTTTGGAAAGTCTAGATTTTATCACTAAGAATAATAAAAATTGGAAATGTTTTGTCAGAAAACAAAGTAAATGGAAAGTGTTTTCTGTATTGACTTTTAGGTCCAAGACTTTATATCTATACAAAATTTTATATCCTAAAATGTAGATACACAGAATATACAATCATATCCAATCATAACTAATGTAGATATGTACATATCTCAATATATTCCCTCAAATTGGAGAGTGTAGGTTTCAAACTCTCAACTTGATAAGAAAAACTAGGGGTGGGCATTTCGGTTTAGTTTCGGGTTCGGTTTGAGTTCGGTTTAGTTTGGGTAATTTGGGTTTTATAAAACTCAAACCAATTAAAACCAAAGTAGCTTTGGTTTGGGTTCGGTTTGGGTTTAATTCAGTTCGGTTCAGTTTGATTTGGTTTAGATTTAGTTCGGTTTACATTATTATGGTCTAGTTTGGTTCGGTGTAATTCGGGTTGGTTATAAAATATGAAGGCATCAGTTTTATACTTTTATTAAAAAATAATCAACTCATAAACGATAGAGTGAGAATATAAAAACTTATGCTACATGATTTTATATATAATAGTATTATTTGAATCGTATTTATAATTTTTTTTAAAGATCTGGAAGTTATGAAAAAATGAAAAACGAAACTTTAACTAAAATTTACAATATGTTAATATCATATATATTTTTATTATATATATTGGATTATCGGTTTGGTTCGGTTTGATTCGGTTTAAACCCAAACCAAACCAAACCGTTCGGGTTGAGTAAAACATGAACCAATTGGATTACATAAAGAACACGGTTTGATTTGGTTTGGTTTAACTTCGGTTTGGTTGGTTCGGTTTGGGTTTTTTGCCCACCCCTATAAGAAACACTGCAAACTCTTTTTTACCAAGTGCATTCGTCAAATATCAGCAAGTTGCATCTTTGTCGACACATGTTTTGTTGTAACAAACCCTCTCACAGTCTCACCTCTTATGAAATAATAATTAATTCCACATGCTTCGTCATTTCTTGGAAAATGGGATTAACTTTCATATTAGTCGCTGAAATGTAGTCACTAGATTATTCAACCAAATCAACTCCTGAACTGTATCCGACATTTCTTTTTATTCTGCTTCCATCGACGAGTTAGAGACTTTATCTTGTTGAATATCTTCCAAGAAACCCACCTACCTGAATAAATCAGGCCGCTAAAGATTTGTGTGTGTTGGACATGCTCCCATGTCCACATCACACCAATCAGACAAAGTCAAAGGCTGTCCTGCCTTAAGTAATATTCTCTTGCATGGGTTCCATTTTAGAAAATTTATCACATGAATGGCTGCATCTCAATGTTCCATTTTCGGATATTGCATAAATTAGAAAAGAGTATGAATTTCCTACGACAACTCAGGTCCCGTTACTTTCACATAAATCAATCTTAATGAAACGTCAATATTGAAATATGTATATTTTGTAGCAGTTCGTAAATTAAGTATTACATGAGGGTAGTACATATATGTGTCATGAAGATGGGATGGGTAGGAGTTCGCGTTTTGTGATGTCTGTGGACTTGTTAAGCTTGGAGAAGTGTAATATACTTATTGGGAAGTTTACAATAAATGTAAATGATATTACCTGAAGATAAAACGGCAAAGGAGTTATTTTTAAAAACAAAAAAAGGAAAGTTTCTTTGGAAGAATTTGGGGATTAGGGAGCAAGTTCTAGTTATTTATATATGGAGAACGTGGATGTATGAAGAGAGTTGTCTCTGTAAAAAGAAGAAAAACCGAGAGATCTTTGTTTGGTGTTTGGTGATCAAATCTTTGGTGTCACTACTGTGTATTAGATGATGACGTAGTTGTTGATGTACTTCCAAAATGTTGAATAATTGATGCCTAGACTAAGAGGGAGTTTATCTCGGGTTTAGATGATCCTTATAAATCAAAGTCTAAACTCTAGGATGAATTTTAGCTTAGGAGTGAGATAATAATAAATGATTCTTGTAAAAAAATTCGGTGTAAGATTTTCTTTTTCTACTGAGTTCGAAAAGAAAAAAATTATGTCTTGTTTATTTTTTTATTTTTACTCTGACCTCACTGCACTTACAGATATCTAGTAGGTTTTGAAATCGTCGCACCTTCAACCAATGCAAGTTGGTTCTGCTCGGAGGCTTCAGACACTTGTTTCTTGGCTGCTGTTCATCACCATTCTCAACACAATCTGTAACTAAGAAACAAGAAGAAGAAGCCCACGAGTTTTCACTAATCACAACACGAGCTTCTTTCCTAACAAGAGACATCAATTTCACAAGCCAAGAATCTCTCCCTTCTCTCCATACATCTTTCTACGATCTTTTAAACACACACCGGTCAGCAACAGCCCTTG
Organism: Raphanus raphanistrum subsp. raphanistrum; assembly: GCA_019706035.1. Lineage (NCBI taxonomy): Eukaryota > Viridiplantae > Streptophyta > Magnoliopsida > Brassicales > Brassicaceae > Raphanus > Raphanus raphanistrum. Next base: position 27,750,507 of record CM033987.1, on the reverse strand, counting down.
TTCTCCTATTCCCAATCTATATCAGTTTCTGACCAATCCCTCTTTACCTTGTCTCACAAGCAAGTGAGCTCTGCGAAGAATTGTTGTTGTTTGCAATCGAAGAATCTTGGTTTCAGACAAGAATGAGGAGAAGAATCGCGAGTTTTATGGATCTTTAAGAATCTGAGTATCACATGATTGATTCTAACTCAAGAGTCAAGACCGTTCCTCTGCTTTCAAGATTCTAGCGGAACTCTACTGTTTCGAAATGTGTCCGAATCTTCTCACAGTCTACAACTACGAGGACGAAGCAGTCGAGGAGATGATCAGAATCTCAGAGAAGAAGGATGTAAAGCCCAAAGCAGCGGAGTTTTCATGGCCGAGCACTGAGATTGTGTCGGAGAAGCTGAAGAGGAACATCACGAGGAGTAAGAGAAAAAGAGACAAAAGAGGACTCTTTGTGTTTCCGCTTCAGTCTCTTGTCACGGGAGCTTGGTATTCTTACTCGTGGATGAGTTTAGCTCACGAAGACACCTCTGCTCTAAGCTCTAAAGATATGGAGACGTTAGGCTTTCTCTGTTCCGACCAGACTTTCTCATCTGTTCTTTTACAGAGGGTTTAGGACAAGAGGATTCTCCCGGTTTTGGTTGCTTGTTCTTCAAAATATCTAGCTCTCAAGCTTTGTCAGAAGCACCAGAACTCATCACAATAATCAATCGAATCTCACGGTCGTGAAAGCAGAGCTAGCTAGGAAAACAGAAAATGACGAAAAAAATCTTGGAAGAGGCTCTTTGGATCACAGGGAGGACCACACTGATATAGTTGAAGTAATAGAAGAAGAAGACGATAAAGCCATTATTGAGTTTACTGATCAGTAGAAGGCTAAAGTCTCTGACTTTATGGTTGGTTCGAGCCTTGACGTGTCTGAAACACCCAGGCTCTCACCAACCAGAGATTCACCTGGTCAAAATCTGTGGGCCTAAGACCAGACCTAAGCGTGGACCGTCGGTCTCGTTCAACGTTTTTGACTAGCAAGGCGAGAAGGTCGACCCTTTGGTTGTGGAGAGAAAAATCGAAATCAAACACACGTATTAATTATTTTAAGGCTTCTAGTAATTTGTGTTGCAGTGTTCAGCAATAGTAGTATTCCTGTTCGCAGGTATTCCAGAAATTTTGCAGATTTGAGAGCATCATTAGTGTTATTGGTTTATCTATTTATGTATTTTAGTGAAGGATTATTAATTTAAAAAACCCTCAACTAAGTTTGTTTTGGGTAAAAAAACCCCTAAACTAAGTATTTAATGACGTAACCCCCAAATTAATTTTATTTAATGAATTAAACCTTCTCAGGTCATAATTACCGGTACTATTGCTAAATCTTTACTTTAGGGGTTTTTACGATAAGTTAAGGGGTTTTACCATTAAAAATAAAAAATTAAAAAAATCCAAAATATAATAACATTATAAAAATTAGTAACTTTAATTTGCAAAATTAGCATTTAAAAAAAATTATACAGATATATAAGTCTGTTTTTTAAAAAAAAATCAACATTATATATGTATAAATTAAAAATGTAAAAACCCAAAAAATATAAAAGGAATATCTAAAGCTTTACCTGTATTAAAAATTATCTAAATTTTTTTTTAAAAATGTAAAAGACAAGTAAATATAATAAAAATTATATCTTATCTAGTAACTTTAATTTTCAAAATTATCATTTTAAAAAATTTCTATAAAAATATGAGTCTGTTTTTTTTTAAATCAACATTATATATGTATAAATAAAAAATATATAATTAAAGTTATACATATATAATGTTGATTTTTTAAAAAACAAATCAGACTTATATATTTATAGAAATTATTAAAAATGCTAATTTGAAAATTAAAGTTACTAGATAATTTATAATTTTTGGTATATTTTCTTGTCTTTACATTTTTAATTTTTAGATAAGTCAAGCTTTTTTAGATAATTTTTTCTATTTTTGGATTTTTTACATTTTTAATTTATACATATATAGTGTTGATTTGAAAAAAAAATCAGACTCACATATCTATATAAATTAAAAAATGCTAATTTTTAAAACTAAAGTTTCTAATTTTTAGACAATGTTATTATATTTTGGATTTTTTTTTATTTTTTTATTTTAATGATAACCCCCCCCCCCCCAACTATGTTTACTTAATGTAAAAACCCATAAACTAAAGATTTACCAGTAGTACCGGTAATTATGACCTGAGAGAGTTTAATTCATTAAATAAAATTATTTTGAGGGTTATTTCGTTAAATACTTAGTTTGGAGGTTTTTATCCAAAACAAACTTAGCTGAGGGTTTTAGTGTTAAAAATCCTTTAGTGAATTTAAAAATTTTGGTCAAAACTTGTATTGCACATTCGCCATTAATTGTATTGCATGTTGGTGTTGCATATACTTTTCAGAAATTATTTATTTAACATGATGATTAGATGATTCGTTAAATAATAATAATAATAATAAAAAGGCATGCACATGAACTTGTGTCTTCCGTGCAGCTTAGTTAGAGCTCATTGAATTATGGTGCGATCGTCCACAGTTTCATTTATTTTTACAGCACGAAGTTTACATCAATCAAGTTTTAATAATTTTTTTCAAAAATCATAGCTCTCGAAATAATTTACATATGTATAACTGTTTTGTAAAACTAAATATCCACATCAATTTTAGGGGTTTTTCCATAAAATTCTACAGTAATAAAACGAAAAGACACAATAAAAACTCTGCATAATGTTTTCTACAACTAAATTTTTTAAAAGTTACAGACATTACCAATCGGTTCCTTAGTTATTTGTCTAGTTATATCAAAATCGACTGTATGCTTTTCTTGTTTCTTTTCTATAAAAATGGAACAACCTAGTGGATCTAACTCATCCTACGAAAGATATCGGAACCAAAAAACCAGAGAGAAAAAAATAGAGCATATTGCGAGAATTCGCTGTTAAAAGTGCAAGCTGTAATTATACGTATCAAAATCCCATGTAATATTTACCTGAAAATGTATACATTAATGAAAAGGTTCAAACTGATTTTTCGATTTCTCAAAAGTTATGTTGATGATAATAGGTAATAGGTAATAGGTATAGTACTAGTAGTATGTAACACTGCAACATAATAAAACAATAATTCTATTATGAAAATATAATAGAACTACAATATGATTAAGCAAAAAAACTTGATTTAAAACTAACAAAAAAAACATAATTAATTGGTAACAAAATAATAGTTATGCACCGCTGGGAGATCTACCGCTTGGAAAATGTTTGACAATTTGTGGGGCGCAGAACAAGCAAGCTACAAGAGCCGAGATGATGACGAGCACCACAAAGACGATGGGTAGGATGAAACTTATATCCATTTTCTTCTTTTTCTTCGTTCACCAAACTTTTTAGTCTTTCTAAGTTTTCTTGTCTTTTTCTTTCAGCTTACCAATCAATTATACGTATATATTTATACATGTATTGGTGATACTGTTGCGGGTAAGTCAAAGAGTTTTGGAAAGTCTATATTTCTAATTAAGAACTAGTAAAAATTGGAAATGTTTTGTCAGAAAACAAAGTAAGAGTTATTTTCACTCTAAAGCAGTTTTGAGTTTTTTATTACAATTTAGGGCAGTTATTGCTCCTTAGACACTTTCTTCTAACTTATTCCTCTTTTCTAACTAAAGTGTAACTTAGATACAACTAAGTGGGTCCACTCATTATTTCATCTTCTTCTCTATGTTTTTTTGAAAACGTGAAACAATGGTCTAACCATATAATAAAAAGAACAGTGGTGTGGAAAAGGTTTCGTCATCTCGATGCATCTTCAAGCCATGACTGACGTGAAGGAGCAGTCGGAGAGCTCCGTTGTCGACTATCTCAAATTACAGCTCAATTAATTTGGTGTTAGAGTAAAGTTGTTTCTTCCTCTCTGTAGCCGCAGATCGAGAAGAGCATCATCGGATTTGGTCGCAGATGGAAGAGAAAGCTCTCTGGAGCAACAATGGTGAATTTTACATTATTTGCATATCTGGCCCTCCAATTTTTGTTTATTCTCCAATTTATCTCAAACTTCTAATTTGTTCAAATTTATCCACGAATTTGACTTGACATTTTTAAATGTGCAGACGAAACCATGAATTTTTTTTTTTGATTTTACAACATTTGGTCCATACCATTTTGTTTTGTTTTGTTTCTGCAACATATGTTTCTGATTTTCAAATAAATTCTTTTTATTTGGTCCATACTTCCAAAAGCATCTTAAAATGAATAAAATGAGGTAATGAGGTGATAAATATCTTAAATTCATTTCTTGTGTACGTTGTTTCTAATAATATTTGTATAAATATCATATGCACATGAAATTATGTACACAAAATTTATTTATCCACGTGTACAAACTAATTCATATGTACACTAGTGTACACGTCGCATGTACACATTGTAAAAAAAATATTAAAGATATATATTGTATATGTACACTAACATATGTACACAACTTTACAACATGTTAGACATTTAACATGTATCACAAACATATGTGTACATGTAAATATTTTAAAATATAATATTTATATTATACACGTTAGTCCAGTGATGTACACATGTACATTACCATATTGTTGTACACATGTACATTATTATATTGTTGTACACATGTATGCCACCAACCTTTAATGTGTATATGTACACTAACATATGTACACAACTTAACAACATGTTGGACATCTAGCATGTTGGACATCAAGCATGTATCTGAAAATATAATATGTATATTGTACACGTTAATCCTTGTCGATAGCCAAAAACATATGTGTACATGTAAATATCTGAAAATATAATATGTATATTGTATACGTTAATATGTATATTGTACACGTTAATCATTATCGATTGTCAAAACATAAGTTTTTAATGCATAAACATGTGTGCGTATGAAATATTTTCCGCAAATCTCGTCCCATCGATTTGTTTCAATATGTGAGCATGCTTCTATATAGAAAGATTGTTGTTTTATGTACAATGTGATTTTGAATACTCCATGTCATGTACACATGTACACAGAAGGTGATTGAAAATATGTCGTGTCATTATATATAGAAGGTGATTGAAAATATATCGTGTAAATCTAACTAACATATGTACACTAACATATGTACACAACTTTACAACATGTTGGACATCTAATATATATCACAAACATATGTGTACATGTAAATATCTAAAAATATAATATTTATATTGTACACGTTAGGTGAGTGATGTACACATGTACACTACCATATTGTTGTACACATGTACACTACTTTGTTGTTGTTCACATGTACACTACACTACACATGTACACTATACATGGGAATCCGATGTACATGTGTTTTGTTGTATATATGAATGGTAAAAAAGTTTGTGTACATTGTTTATTGTTGTACATGTGTACTGTTGTACAATTCGGTGTACATATTTTTTTGTTCGTTTAAGTCGTATATGTGTGTCTGTAGTTGTTTTTATTGTATTTTTATAGATGTATTCGTACTACAAATGGTTAGAATTTAATTTCTAAAGTTTGAGACGAAATTCAGTACCAATTTTACATTTAAAAAGTATTGGGGTTATCAAATAAATAACAAATAAATTTAGGGACCAAATCTGCAAAAATGCCTAAATTAGCCATTGTTGTTTCAAGCTTATCATGCCAGTTTCAGAACGCATATGAGAGGTGGGAAGGTCACGGCGACAATGAATCGCGACGAGGAAGGATGAATCGAGACACAACACGGCATATCGAGCTTGAGATTCATAAAAGAAATGAGTTTGTCGTCTATGCTGGTGTGGTTAACATATCCATCGTTGTCCTCAACGCCTTTTTTGTTTACGTCTCCGTTGTTGTCTTTGTCGCCATTTCCGTCATCGTCGTCATCTCTGTCTAACTCTCCGTCGTCTTCTTTTTTATTTTTGTGTCGTTTGTGATTATAAAATTTGAGAGATTAAATTCACAGATTTTAAGATGAAGAAGATGAGAATGTTTGAAAGAAAAAAAGAAAAATAAAAGAGAGAGATGAAAGTAGGTTACGAAAATAAGAGAGACATAAATGAAAGTGGGTCCCATTATTTACAATGCAGTTCTGTTTTAATTTAGAAAACTGAACTATATGTGATGAAGTTAGAGAAAAGTGTCTCGGTAGAAGAAACTGTCTCATTACAAAGTAAATGGAAAGTGTTTTCTGTATTGATTCTTAGGTCCAAGACCTTATATTCATACAAAGGTTTCTATCCTAAAATATAGATACACAGAATATACGATCATATCCAATCATAACTAATGTAGATCTGTATAATAAAACCGTAATTCACATGCAAATATAAATAGAGTTACAATATCATTAAGCAAAACAATACTTATAGGTGTCAAATGGGCGGGTCGTCCATTGGTCGTCCACGTCCATATTTAAATGGACTTAATATGGACACACCCATTTTTTCCATGGGTTATTAATGGACAAAATATGGATGACCATTTAAAAAATGGTCTTTACGGGTTTTGGGTTTCATGGACATGGGTTGTCCAATGGACAAAAAAAATCTAGGATTTAAAAAAAAAAAATTGAGTTTTTCTACCAAAACCGAAAAATCAAGTTTTCTCGCCAAAATCGGAAAATTGAATTTTCTCTGTCAAAATCGTAAAATCGCACAAACTGTAAAATCGGGGTTTTCCGCAAAAATTGAGAAATTGGATTTTCCCACCAAAACCGAGAAATCAAATTTTTCCGCCAAAACCGGGAAATCTAGTTTTCCTGCCAAAATCGGAAAATCGAGTTTTCCACTAAAACCGTAAAATCGCCAAAACCGTAAAATCAAGTTTTCTTGCCAAAACTGAGAAATCGGGTTTTCCCGCCAAAACCGGAAAAATCGAGTTTTCCTGCCAAAATCGAGAAATTGAGTTTTCCGCTAAAACCGTAAAATCGGATTTTCCCGCCGAAACTGAGAAATCGAGTTTTCCCGCCAAAACAGAGAAATCAGATTTTTCCGCCAAAACCGGGAAATCTAGTTTTCCCGCCAAAATCGGAAAATCGAGTTTTCCGCTAAAACCGTAAAATCGCCAAAACCGTAAAATCAAGTTTTCTTGCCAAAACTGAGAAATCGGGTTTTCCAGCCAAAACCGTAAAATCGGAGTTTCCCGCCAAAACCGTAAAATCGGGTTTTCCCGCCAAAACCGTAAAATCATGTTTTTCCGCCAAAACCGTAAAATCAGATTTTCCCGCCAAAACCATAAAATCGGGTTTTCTGGCCAAAACCGCAAAATCGATTTTCCCGTCAAAACTGCAAAATCGAGTTTTCCTACCAAAACCGCAAAATCGGGATTTCCCGCCATAACCGGAAAATCAGGTTTTCCCGCCAAAATTGTAAAATCGAATTTTTCCGTTAAAACCGCAAAATCAAGTTTTCTTGCCAAAACCAAAATTGTTGTATTTATGGATTAATTTTAATTTTATGAACTTGTATATATAGGTTTATAAATTATAGGCTTATAAATTAAAATCTAAAGTTTTCTTATATGGTCTATTATGGACTCTATGGCAGCCCATAAAAATATGGGTTTTAGTGGATATGGTTCTTAATGGACATGGTTCTAATGGACATGGTCACTCTTTGTCCACAAACAATAAATGGACAAATGGATACGGGCTAATGGACGTGGACTCGCCCAGTATTGTCAATACTTGATTGAAAACTAAGACATAATTAATTGGTAATAAAATAATAATTATGCATCGTTCGCAGACTGTTTGATAAGTCGTGGGGCGTAAAACAAGCAAGCTACAAGAGTGGAGATGATGCTTAGGATGAAACGTGAATCTATTTTCTTTATTCACCAAACTTTTTAGTCTTTCTAAGTTTTTTTCTCTTCTTCTTTTAGCCTACAAATCAATTATACATATATATTTATACATATATTCTTGATACTGAATTTACATGTGGGTAAATCAGAGAATTTTGGAAAGTCTAAATTTCTTTACAAAGAACTAGTAAAAACTGGAAATGCTTTGTCAGAAAACAGTATATGGAAAATGTTTTCTTTTTTGATTCTTTGGTTCAAAACATTACATTTATACAATTGTTTCTATCCTAAAAAGTATATACACAGAATATACAATCATAACTAATGTAGATATGTACGTATCTCAACACCCTCCCTCAAGTTGGAGAGTATAGGTTTTGACCACCACTTAATAAAAACACTGCAAACTCTTTCTTACCAAATGCATTCATCAAAATATCAGCAAGTTTCATTTTTGACGGAACATGTTTTATTGTGAAAAAACCTCTCACAATCTTATATTTTAAAAAATGATAGTTAATTCCATATCACAACAATGGTGGAGCCAGCATAGTATCATAATGGTCATATGACTCATGTAAACTTTTCGTAAGAAAAAAAAGTTTCTTATATTATGTAAAAAAATATTTTATGTAAAAAATAAAAAAAATCTATGGACACAGTATTAGGAGGGTTATTGGGAGATGAATTTGTACAGAGTTTGTGAATTTAAATAGTTGGTAATTTTATAAATTATGTGCACTGTGAAAATCTATATACATTAATTTATAAAATTTGATCATAATTTCTTTATAGAATGGTATAGATTTTCATGAATTTGGATTACCAAAAAAATTTCATAGGCAAATTTGTTCTATAGATATATAAAGAGTAATAAAGAAATAATATTAAAAACAAAAAAATTATTTTCTATAATTTCGATTATATGTTTTCAAATTCGAATTTTATAAAAAATAGGATTTTTCAATTTTATTTTCAAATTTCTATTTTTAGATTTCGTTTTGAAAATTGAAAATGCTTTTTCAAACTATTTTTAAAACCAATATTTTCAAATTTTTAATATTTTTAATTATATTTATATATTCAAAATTATAAAAATAAATATAAATATAATATATATTCAAAATTAGTGTGATATATGGTTTTACGTCTCCATAATTTCTGTTGTCTATAGTCTACGTTATTATGGAGACATATGGTTTTAAACTTCAGACTTATCTTCCTTCCGTTTTATTTCAGTTGTCATTATAGAATAAAATATTCATTTCAAAATTAGTATTGTTTTATGATTTCAATGTAAATTTTTTTAATTTTATATATTATTTTATTTTTCATTAGTTAAAATGTGTTTAGGTTTATAAGGAACGATGTTTTTATTTAGAAAAATATAAGAAATTAAATGTTTTTTAATCTTTATATACAAATCTAAAACAAAAAGTAAAATAAAACAGATGGAGTAAAAATGATAGTATTATTATTTCTTTTGATATAATTATCAACTAGATTTTGACCCGTGTTTTTCAATTTTTTTCAAAAAATATATAGTTGATTTTAAACTACTACTATTTTTTGTTTGGCATTATAACTATTCATTTTAATGTCTTTATTGTTCATTATTTTCAAAGTGTGATATTTATTCAAATAAATTAAAGATGATATGTATGTTTTTAATAGTAAAGATGTTCAATATTAAAAATATATTTTAATTATTGAAATGTATTAACCAATGTTTTGAAAACCGGACTGGACTATACAGTCGAACTGATCGGACTGTGACTCGTTCTTCTAACCGGTTCCAGGTTGCACTAAAACCGGATTTGAGTTAAACTGGAATCCGGTCGAAAACCAGTCAAACTCGTTAAAACCTGTGACCTAATTCGATATTAAAACCCGGGTTTCTCAAATTAGAGTTTAAAAATAAATAAAACTACAAATTTATAGGATTTTATCAAACGTTCATATTGTTTTCTAATACCTATCTAAATAAATAAGCTTTTATCATATGTTTTGAATTTTCATTTTGTTTTCATATCAGTTTTCGAATATAACATTGATATAAACTTATATCAAAACTATTTTATATTTATACTTATATATAGTTACTTAATTTAAAATTAAATTAAAATTAAATGGTTAAACAGATTAAACTGGTCCGACTATTGATCCGGTCCGACCATTGACCCAGCTACAATGCTGAGTCAACATCCCGTCCAGTTTTCAAAATATTTATATTAACACACGAACTGTCAATTTTAAATTAAAAATAAATTTTCATTACATATATTTATATCATAGTTATAACTATCAGTTTACATTATTATAAAAAAATTATTTTTATTATTTATATAGTTTTCAATTTCAGATATTAAATTTTTGATAATATTTCATAAATAGATTCAAGAAATACATGCATAACATATCACTTAATAAGTACAATGAATATTGTTAAGTTTGTATTATAAATGTATACATCAAAATGGTTTGTATTATGTTCAATTATCTATGTATCATCCAAAAAGTATCACTGCTATTAATCTGTTTGTTATGATTATTTCCTTAAGTATTTTTTCTGTATTAAGTGAATAATAATAAAATATGTATATAGAATATTGTTAAGTTTGTTACGACATCTCTTCAACAACATGAAAATTATGAGTTAATGTATGGTATATTACTTTACCTTAAATATAGGTTGAATTATGTACTCTTAGTCTATTTAATAGGTCCAATAATTTTTCGTAGATAGATTTTTTAAGATTCATTCTCTTTTAATAGTATTGATTACTCTACACAAAAAGTAACTCTATACATATGTACCATATAATAGTTATAGTGTTGAATCACCATTAGAGAAACAAAAAAGATCTTCAAAATGAAATTTATAGTTTTACTTTCAAAAACAGAACTTTGGTTACACTCAGAAAAAGAAGAAAAACAGAACCTTGGTAAACTTAATTATGTGATAAATAATAATGCATCCGTACAACCATGTTATTATAAGGGTCAATTAGGAGAATGGGTAACTTTTAAGTTTGAATTAGGAAAATGGGTCACTTCAAGTTTATATTAGGCAATTGGGCAACCTAGTAGAGAGAGAATAAATTTATGACATTTTTAACCTTTTTGCCTATTAAACTTGGCAAGCTGGAAAAATAATTTCGTGGGACCCAAAATCCACTTTGCCTATAAAAAATAATTTTTTTTCCACTAACTTTTAACAACTAACTTTTGTGGACCCCATAAACATTCTTTATTCATTAAACTTTTGGATCATATTTAATATTTAAAAATCATATATGAGCAACTACTTTTAATATAATACATATTTTTTCATATATAAAGTCAATATAAATCTATACGAATTAATATAAAATCGATGTAAACTCTAAAATTTATGAAAGTTACCCAATAAATTATACATTTTGACTCATAAAAGAAACTTTCATATTTATGAAATCTACCCAAAAAATGATAATTCATAAAATTATGTAAATTTATGGATAATTATCATAAATCTGAGTAAATTTAATAAACTTGGAAACCTTCATAGATCCTTCATTTTTTGCCAAAATGGCAGGAAAACAAATTTGTCTACGTTTAATTTTAATATAGTTGGGTAAATTTAATAAATTTGGAAACCTACGTGAATCTTACATTTTTTTTGGTCAAAATTGATCTCACACTTTTTGTTTTTGCCAAAAATAGAAACACTCACGAAATGCTACATTTTTCCCCAAAAATAAAATGACAAATTGGGATCTGGCAGCAAAGTGCATTCGTTATAATTTTTATGTTTATAAAATGACAAAAATTGTTAATGAAATGACAAATTTGTTAATAAAATGACAAACCCTACACCTTTCACGAAGAACTGATCTAATAACTTTAATTTTCAAGGATCATATCTACTTGCTAGAACCAATATAATCCCATATTGAGTACAACCTGCAGATTTCCAATCATCCCAAGTTCTTGATTAGTCATAGGTAGAGCCGTGATTATAATCTATTGAAAAAGATATCTGCTATAGTGCTATTTCACCCAAAAAAATAGAGTTATCCTTAGGTTCACCCCTAGAGTGAATATTTAGGTTCACCCAACCAATAGGAATCAAGTATTTCATAATTAATATTTTTTTAAAAAAAAGAAAATATTGTCAAGTTATATTATATTTTTAAAATAAATAAAATAAAAACAAATAAAAATAATAGCCGTTACAAAAAATGAATTTTTGAAAACTATTTTTAATATCGTCAAAAAACACTAAACCCTAAACCCTAAATCCTAAACCCTAAACCCTTGGGTATACCCTAAACCCTTGGATAATTTTAAACTCTAAACCCTAAACCCTAAATTCTAAACCCTAAACCCTAAATCCTAAACCCTTGGGTATACCCTAAACCCTTGGATAATTTTAAACTCTAAACCCTAAACCCTAAACCCTTGGATAAATCATAAACACTTGGATAATCCTAAATTCTAAATCAAAAACACTAAACACTAAAACATTAAATCTTAAAAATACTATTATGGTTTAATGTTTTTAATTTAGGGTTTAGTATTTATCCAAGGGTTTAGGATTTAGAGTTTAGAGTTTAGTGTTTTGTTGACGAAATTAAAATCTTTTTAAAAATCTTTTTTTTGCATATATTATTATTTTTATTTTTAATATTTTTATTTTAAAAATGTAATATAACTCGACAATATTTTGTTTACTTTTTTAAAAGATATCAATTGTGAAATGAGTGATTTCTATTGGTTGGTGAACCTTAAGGTTTACTCTAGGGGTACACCAAGATTAAGTCCAAAAAATATAGGATAATTTGGTGCCTCCATGTCAAGTATCTAGTGATTTTTATGTCTTAAGAAGTTAAGACTCAACCTGAGTTTGACCAAATTCTCTCGCATAAACTTCTTATCTTAAATATTTAAAATCATCAACAAAACACTAAACATAAACTCCTAAACTCTAAACCATGAATCCTAAATCCGGAACCCTTGGGTAAATCCAGAATCCGAATAAATTATACATTTTGACCCATAAAAGAAACTTTCATATTTATGAAATTTACCCAAATAAATGATAAATTATTCATAAAATTATATAAATTTATGGGTAATTTTCATAAATCTGGGTAAATTTAATAAACTTGGAAACCTACATGGATCTTTCATTTTTTGTCAAAATGGTAGGAAGAACAAATTTGTCTACATTTATCTTAAATATTAAAAACCATCAACAAAACACTAAACCTAAAATCCTAAACTCTAAACCTTGAATCCTAAATCCGGAACCCTTGGGTAAATCCAGAACCATTGGGTAAATCCAGAATCCGAAACAATCTGGAATCCTTGGGTAAATCCGGAACCCTATGCCTAACGTTTAATACAATCTAATTCACTATAACTCAAGAAATAAGTATACGTATACATAAGATATACGAATATCTAAGGTGTACGAATATATAAGGTGTACGTATACATAAGTATACATAAGGTGTACGAATACCTTAGGTGTACAAATACCTAAGGTGTACGAATACCTAAGGTATACAGAAGGTGTACGAATACATAAGGTGTACGAATATCAACATAACCCATCTAATACTTAAGATGTACAAATACATAAGGTGTACATATACATAAGTATACATAAGGTGTACAAATACATAAAATATACGAATACCAACATAACCCATCGAATACTTAAGGTGTACGAATACACAAGTATATGTATACATAAGTATACATATATTTAAGGTATACGAATACATCGGTGTACGAATACATAACATCTATGAATACCTTTTGTTTATATCCCTTATTGCATTGGAGAGTTTAAATACATATTAAATATAAAATTTAAATACATCTACGAATACAACGAGAGCACAGTGCTCTCCAAAACAATTATACGTTAATTATTTAGAACTCACATTTTACTCTATATAAAATTTAAATATTTTGCTAATAACCTATTGGTATTATAATCTAAAATTTTGTCAATCTCATTATAGATGATCTAATTAACTAAAAGGTGGTAAAAACAATGAAATAATTTATAACAACATTTCATTTGTAAAAGCTGATATACCAAAATATTTTCATTAAATTCAATAAAATAAATTAACATATTAGTTTAATTGTGTTTTCATATATGTGAAGCACATTCATTTAGACAACATAATTTTTCATATAAAATTTAAGATTGTTTAGAAATGAAATGTTGAAATAAATAAGTGAAATACATCTTATAATAAAAAACTAAACAATTAAATATTTTTTATAATAAAAAGCTAAACAATTAAAAAACTAAACAATTAAAGATTAAACAATAAATAATTGACATTAAAGACATCTAAAATGAAATATAATGAAAGATTTCTTTAAAAAAATACATCATATTTTTATTATGAAATATATAATACAGTTACAAAAAAAATCAATAAAATCGAAATAAAATCTAGATAATTTTTCAATAGAAAAAAGACATTTTCTATTAATTGTTTAGTTTTTCTCAATAAAATCACAGCCTTGAAAACTAGAATTTTAGATGGATATAAGATGTTTTAATAGAAAATAGACATTATATTATCTTGTATTATTCAAAGATTTTTTAAAAACTAAATTATTAAAAGATAATGAAATATAATTTAAACAATTAAAAGATAATGAAATATAATGAAATATTTTTTTTAAAAACCAAACAATTAAGAGAATGTAATATGTAATACAGTTACAATAAATTTCAATAAAATCGAAATCTAACCTAGATAATTTTTCCCATTAGATTACTTTTAAGAAATCAATTTTTAAATTTTAATAAACATTTTTAGTATTTATACTTTTAATAATTAATAAATGATATATAGTATTTTTGTATGATATTAAGCATTCATTTTAATCATTTTTAGTGTATAAATATTACATTTAGGTGTCATATGTATAAATTTCATAAACAGGGGCTTGGAGTGTACATGAGCGTAATGGTTTCTTATTCTTCAGTTAAAGAAAAAATGATTTTTCTTCTTCAGTTAATTTAACTGTAAAGGTGGTGGTGTAGAAAAGAATGAGAGAGAAAAAGAAGATGAGAGGAAAAGAAGGAGAGGGAGATGATTTTCGTAGATGATGGTTGGTGGTATGGAAAAGAAGGAGAGAGAAAAAGAAGGAAAGAGAAAAAGAATGAGAGAGGTGGTGTGACAAATTAAAGAATGAGAGAGGTGATGTGACAAATTTTATTTTAGATATATTTTAATTGAAATGGCAAAGATGTAAATAATGAATCTGACAAAGGTCCCAAAGGATATTTAGACATAAGTTTACATGGGCAAATGCAAAAAGTTGCCCAATTGGCTAATTTAAACTTGAAATCGCCCAATTCCCTAATTTCAAACTTGCGATTTGCCCAATTTGCCAATTTTTTCTTATTATAACAGCGACCATACTCTCGTCTCAGCGACGCACTAACTAGGCCCAAAACTGATCCGGATATAAAAAAACTCGGATAAAACATAACGCAGGATGAATTTATATAATAAAAATTAAAACTATATAGTATTAACAAATTAGATATGTATATGTGTTTGAATTTTTTTAATATGCATACAAGTGTGTTTTCTTTATATAATTATTTATGTGTTAGTCTGAACATTTGTAATTGTAATAATGGACCGAAATCTATTTTGAATTTATGGTGAGCCTGATCGATTTGAGCTTAAAATTTTTATCACCCTATTTATATTTATAAAAATCGTAATGTGGTCATCAAGTGAACTTTTATTACAAAAACATGTTTTACAATTATATAATATTTTATTTTAACATCATTGAGAACTATTTTAATGGTTTTAGAAACAGCAACTTTGTATTGTTTTTTAAAATCGAATTATTTTGACATTAGTCTTCCACATAGTTTTGAAAGGTTTCAATTGGACGACTAAATTAATGCAGCATATTTTCTTGTTTTAAGTAGTTAGCTGAATATCTGTAATATTTAATTTGAATATTTATTAAATAAAAATAAATATTAATACAATTTTATGATTATTTGTATCTTGTTAAAACAAAACAAATTAAACCACTCATCACAAAATTTTCAAAGCGGGATTTTAAATTTCTAATAATTTATGGTTGTTTAGAAAATCAAAATATAACATATAAGAAAAATCTAATTTTTAATTATATGATTAATGTGATTGTCTAATATCTTTTAATAATATAAAATTAAACAAAAAGAGCTAAGATACAAAAATTGATATCAAATATTTATAATTCATAATCATTAATCGTCATATATATGTTAATCTTATTAGGTAATTCTGTAGCTTTTATTTAAGAAAAGTGTGAGAATATTCTTTTGTATACTATTTATCGATTTTATAGTTACTTTAATAAAAAATATAATATAAATTAAGATGGACCAACCTATTTTTCTAAAAATTCTGAAATTCATTCTCATGGTGACACGTAACTACAAAATAATGTTGTAATGTTTCTCAATTAATATATAAGGGATGTTAAACCATTGATCATTATTTTTTAACATAATAATTTTTAACAGTTTTAGTAATTTATTTTCGGTTTTTTAAATTCAAAATATAACATATAAGAAAAATCTAAATTTTAAATTTATAACTAATTTGATTGTTTAATTTATTTTAATAATATAAAATTATACAAAATGATGGAGAATATATAAATTGTTATTGAATCTTATTTATTAGAATCATTAATTGTCATATATATATATATATATATATATATATATATATATATATATATATATATATATATATATATATATATATATATATATATTAGTTATATTTGGTAATTCCGTAGTTTTTATTTAAGGATATGAAAACAGTTTATAGAAATTATATTCAATCGATTTTAAATTAACTGTAGGCGTTTGGATCCGGATCCAGATTCACCGAATCCATAATTTTAATATTCGAATCAGAATCTATGCTTTTAGGATATCTGAGTTTCGGATATCCGTCCAAATATTGTATTATCCAAAAATACCAGGATTTGGATTCGGATTCACAAAAATATATAAAAAATATATATATATTTTTTTTTTAATATTCCAAAATTCTAAAATAATTTATAAATTAGATATTTTAGACTAATTATGTATAAATATTAATAGATCAACTATAATTATTAATTAAATTTAAATTTAATATATTAAAAACGGATATTAAGATTTAAAAATCAAGATATCCTGATACGGGCATTCTATATATCTTATTTTTAGAACAGATCCGGATCTCAGATATAAGTCCCAGTCTTAACACCAACCCACCAACTAAAGAATATTTCCTCCTATTTTTAAAAAATATCATTTATATTGGCTAAGAAAACAATTAAATTGCGTTTATGTTTTTGTTAGTTATAAATATTTGACCAAAATATTTAAAATAAATAAAATTATTTATAAAATTGACACAATTTATAATTAATATTAAATTGAGAGTAAGTAATATTTACATTATAATTTTAAAATAATATTTTGTATAATAAGAAAATATTAAAATAATACTCCTTCTATTTTATAATAGATACAGTTTGGGTTCTTTGAAAATATATTAAGAAAATTTCTTTTCTAAAAAATGTTTATTAAAAATTTAATTTAAAAATAATTTATTTAATTATAAACAAAATTGTTAAAATGCAATTGGTTACACTGTTTTGGTAAAGTTAAAATTATTTAGATATATGAAAACATCATAATAAAACAAAAAAGTCAATCTATATTGAAACTAAGATATAGTACTTACTCTGTTTTATAATGAGTGTCACTTTAGATTTGTCATACATATTAAAAAATCATTTAATTTTGCATATTTCTATATAAAACATCATTATCAGTACAACTACTTATATTTTAATCAATAAAAAATAAATTTGATAATAAAACCAATAAATTTTGCATTGAAATGCTAAAACAATACTTATTTTGCAACGAAAAATTTCTGTATAACGACACTTAATATCACACAAAAGGAATAATTTTTAAGGAACAAAGAGAATATCACGCAGCAGCCAAGCCTCTTTGTTTGGTGCGCTTCGTAGCCATTGCTCGCTTTTACTTTATTCGTTTTCTATGGTTTTAATAATTGTAACTAATATGTATAAGCAAGTGGTTATCCACTATTGGGTGCTTTTCATTATACTAATGATATATTTAAATAACATTTGCGTTTTGCTAATCTTTTCATATCTCGGTACAGGTGTCGCACGCTACAAGGACCACTTCTTTTTCACCTATTAAGCTTAGTAATTTGTGCGTCTGTGATTTGTTCTCGCCAGTACAATGCTTGTTGAAATGCCTTTCCTTACCTAAACAAACAAGAAACCTATGTGTATCAACTTTTGCAGATGATCATTATGAAAATACATCCTTTGGCCATAAACAAACAAATATGGTACTTCCTCCGTTTCTAAAAGATCTATGTTCTAGAGAAAAATTTTGTTTCAAAAAGATATATTTTTTTATATTTTCAATGCAATATTTGTCAACTAATAATGAAAAATGTGAAATTCAAAAACATTAATTGCATTTTGTGAAGTTTTATTGGTTTAAAAATATAGGAAATATAAAATTACAGAAAACTATGCATTTATAGCTAAGTTTTAATATATTTTATTAAAAAGTGTGAAAATTATATAAAATAGATCTTTTAGAAACAGAGGGTGTATATAAGTAGTAGTTACATCGGATGATTTGATTTCCAAATTCAACCAAGGGATCAATTATACATGGCAACTTGGACCACTGCTCGATCTATAAATTGTTGTGCTTCAACTTAGTTATATAAACCTAAAATTGGATTTTCGAGTTAATCCCATTTGAGTTTTTGATGTTTAGGAGCTAAGACCGTTTGCGATAAAGATCGATCCGAAAAAACGTGAAAACTTTATATTTTACTTCAAAAAAAATCATTCTTGCCACCGGAGCTATTTTTATTGACATATTGTTGTAATATTCTTGATTCAAACTTAGTAAATCAAAGATGAAAGTTATAAATGTAATTTATATTTGATCATTACAAAAACACATTCTAAATTCGACAAATATGTCTTTTTCATTTATGTTTTTCAAAATACAAAGTGTAGAACTTTTGAGTGCATTTAGCATAAACTTTCTCTCTTATATACATAGTTTCAATTTACATTTAGCATAACACTCTTGTTAAAGAAAAAAATATTTATATTCATTTTAAATTTAAAAAACAAAAAATTGAAATTGATGCTTATTGTTGAACATCAATGTCTATACTATAATTTTTTGTCATAAACAGACTACAAACCAGAATAAGGATTCCTTGTCTATATGTTACCAAAACAATAAGCATCAATTCTTAACCACCAGAATATCACAACCAAATTTATGTCAACCTTTACCCTTTTTCTACACCAAATTTATATCAATCTTCTTTGTTTTATTTATTGCATGAGAGTCAAAATGTTAATACAATACATAAAGCTACAATAAATTTGATACAAAGTCTCGCGTGGTTGCATGGGTCGAGTTTTAGTTCTTATTAAATGTTAATAACCCCCAAAATTTCAAATATGTCTCAATGTGTCCCAGATATACATTAACAGATAAACCAATCCACATCATAGCATGTGCTTAAACAAGTGTTTTTAGTAACGTTAGGATGTTTCATGTGCCACATACAACCGCTTTTATAAACATATTATTTTATAAAGTGAAAAGTGTAATTATATTTTTTCAAAATATTTTTAGCTTTTTACTATAAATTCATAAAATAAAATTAAAATGTATATTTCTATATAACTTATTATTTTTTAGTTTTTATAGAAAATAATTTCATTTGTATTATATTTTATTTATTATTATATTTATTTTTAATATGTGTATTATGTTTACATTTAAGTGATATAAAGTAATTTATTAATTAAATCAATGAATCGATTAGTTCAATGAACATATTTTATGGTGATTATACACGAATAAATTTGATAGTTTGGAAATTTAATTAGCTTTTTTCATACCGATTAATGAATTAAGATATAATTAAAACACTTAGTTACCAAATATATTACAATTAGATTTGATAAAAATAAATATTTACATTTTTTTATTTTTTTCAGTTCTAAGCTAACGTGAATAAGTTTATATATTCATAATGATGTAATTATTTTAAAATTTTCATCATATAAAAGAGTTACTCTTACATTTCAAGATATTATCATAATGTAAAAATTCATAAATGAAATTTAGCATGTAATAGTAAGACCTAAGCCATGTTATATTTTTCTTTTTTAAAGAATGAATGTGATAGTGATACATAAGCAAGTTTTAAAAAAATCAGTTCAAAAATACTCTATTTTGTTCAGAAAATTGTGTTTCACAAAGATAGGTTTCATGTTTTTCTATGCAGAAATTGTGAACTTCAAAAAATTAATTGAGTTTATAATAGAATTACTATTTTAAAACAATAATTTTGAATAATCATGTATTAATATTAGTGATTTAATCTGTTTTTTATATGTGTAAAAACATTAAAAGAAATCTATCTTTAAGGAATGATAGTAGTGTTTAGGGGATTTTTTAATACTTTTACTCATCTTGGGTAAATTACAGGATTGTATATAGCAAACACGAAAGTATATAGCATACACGAACGGCTAGGACTCATAATTAAAAGAGTTATTGTTAAGTAAATTCTCATTAACTTTGGAAAATTTGAGATTTCATTCTTAGTGGTTGTTTAATTTCAAAAATCTTAATATAATCTATTGTTATTAGTTTAAAATTTTTCAAAATCCATTCAAATTCCTTATTATTCAAATGTTTTGTTATTATTGATTCTTTAATTCTAACTAAAATCTAGTGTTATTTGGAAATGAATTCTATTCATTTTTTACTCATAAGACTCAATGCGATAATTATACCAAAGATCTATTCCACAGTAAATCTAAATTATATA
Source organism: Raphanus raphanistrum subsp. raphanistrum (assembly GCA_019706035.1). NCBI lineage: Eukaryota > Viridiplantae > Streptophyta > Magnoliopsida > Brassicales > Brassicaceae > Raphanus > Raphanus raphanistrum. The sequence continues at coordinate 27,729,707 of CM033987.1, read as the reverse complement.
TATCTAAAACAATAATTCATTAAATTTTATATACCTTTAAATTTTTGAATTAATTTATTGCACTGACTACTATGCATTCATGACTGTTTCAGTTACTTTTTGTCTTAAAGTTTTACCCATTTAGTTCAAAGATTTTAATAATCTTTAATCTGGGTTTTCTTTTTCTACGGAGACTGGAAGGTGCGTGCGAGGTTAAATTATTGAGCACATCTTGTCCGAGAGGAGCTGGCAACCGACAGAGATGCTGGTTGTCCACCGATGGACCGGTAAAACCCACTTTGACGGACACCGGATCTAGAGGTTGTCGTTAACATTGACTCGTGTCAAAATCTCCTTCAGACTTTCTATTATATCAGCTTCACTTCTTATATGCTTTAATCCTACAGGCTGAGGAGATGGTAAATCTGCAGTTACACCAACAGTATCATGATATACTTATCAAAAAAAAAAGTATCATGAATTTATGAAACCCCAAATATATTTATATACCGGCTTGTACGAGTTGTAGTTTTATAAGTTCGTCACCACTGACATACAATTTTTTAAAAAAACATACAATTTAAAATCCAATAGAAACAAATTCATTTGATACTTGTCATCACATTGGAACTTATTCTTTCCCCTCCCAGAATTATTGCAATTATTTATATATTGCATTCCGATTTGGATTTAAAGTTTTTACCAAAAGAAGAAAAGAAATTACGTAATACGATTTCTAAAAATAAAAGTGCAATGTACTAGTGAGCCAGGTCTATTGGTCTAGGGATATAGGCCACCTACGATAAAAATGGCAAATATAATAAAAAGTAGAAAATAAAAAGCTATTCTCAAATATATATTAATCAAAAAGAATAAATAATTTGTTTTCTCTCTCCCAGCCTTCATCATAAATCTAGGGTTTCTAGGAAGTTCCCAGCAATCTGTATGATAACCTCTTCCCAAGATCTCTTCTCTCTCTCTCTCTCTTTTTTTTTTTTTTAATCTCTCTTTCCACCCACATACATACAGAGACACATCAAGCCAAGCGCATACACATACAAAGAGGGTAAATCTCGAATCCATTTTCTATTAACCAAATAATTATTTGCCTTTTTCTTCTGGAAGCCAAATTAAGAAGAGTTTTTTTTTTTCAATTCCGTTTACGTTCTTGAGAAGTTATTCGTCTATGTCCGATCTCATCTAATTGGTTTTATTTTCTGGATATATACTATTAGTTTTATTTAGCTAATTTATTTGTTTGTTTGTTAGATTTGATTAAAGCAGAATATTTGGATTTAGATTAAATAAGAAATTAAAGGATGGTGAGGGGAAAGACTGAGATGAAGAGGATAGAGAACGCAACGAGTAGGCAAGTGACCTTTTCCAAGAGAAGAAATGGACTTTTGAAGAAAGCTTTCGAGTTATCAGTCCTTTGTGATGCTGAAGTTGCTTTAATCATCTTCTCTCCAACATCCAAACTCTATGAGTTCTCTAGCTGTAGGTATATACATATGTCTATCTTATCCTCCCTCTCTTTGTTTATCGATCTACTTGTGCTAAAATCTATTTACACTGATTGATTCGATTAGGGGCTAATTTGTAGATTCAATGGATTAGATTTGGTTATGTGATTGATAGTCATGATAGAGAGTAATTCGATGGTAATTTTTGTTATTAAAAAGAACAGTAGATCCAAGAAGAAAAATGGAGTACTTTTATAGGATTGTAGTTACTGTAGTAATCATATTTACATGTCACTGCAACTTATGATGTATATATGTGAGCCATCCAGTTCTTACTGTAGATTAGTTAATCTATCCGGCTCTCTCTCTCTCTCTAATAAGATCTTTTATAGTGGAAACAACTTTATGTTACAGATACTTGATGTTTATCCATATGTAACAAAGAAAAGTCAATGCTACCTACCTACATATCTAGCCAGTTTCATGTGTCATTGTATATATGACTTTTGAGCACAGTGTCCTTTAGTAACTCGGACTAATTAGGCTTATATGTGTTATCAGAATGTTCTAGGCAAAAAATCTTACTTGGAAATATCTATAAGTTTCCTTATTTAGACATATATGTGCCATGTGTCTATGAGCCTCTCTCTATATGTGTGTATATATATATATATATATATATATATATATATATATATATATACAAGTGTGTGTGTGTGTTTGGTTTTACAATGGTTTTTCTATACGATTAATAGAACATATATATATATATACACATTTTTGATCAAAAGAAAAAAAAAATATATATATATATATATATACACACACATTAGTAAATACTTCTACGCATGTTTATATTTATAGATGGATAATGTGTGAACAAACCTGTTTAGGCCTGGAGAATACATGATATAATGCATGTGTAGTGTATTATATATCTAGTCTATCAACATGCTTCTTGTGTATATATATATATATGTGTGTGTGTGTGTGTGTAAGTATGAAAACATGTGGCAACAAAGAAGCATTTTGCTTCACTTTTCACCCACAAACGCTTTACTTAAGTAATGGCACTGAAGGAGTCCGGAGTCAGCACATGTGAGTAGATCAGAACTATATTCATTCTTTGGGTAAATCAGAACTATATTCATTCTTTATATGGGTTTCCTCATTTTTTATTTATGTTTATAGCTATACTGATTTGTTTTCTGATAAATAGTTTATGATGATTAAACGAGTAAAAGAATTGCGCACTTAAACTGAATGTGTGTATTTAAGTGTCTTTTGAGCAAAACCAAGAGATGTTAAACACAATTAACTAGGCATTGTTTTTTTTTTTGGGCAACAACTAGGCATTGTTAACCACAGAAACATGGTTGTTTACGCAGTGCTTAATGATTTATTAAAGGGAATAAATAGGTAAAGCTTATTGATTTCACTATCGATCTGAGCATGTCCATGTGCACCTATATATACATACATCATCTGCCTGTCTATATATATATATATATGTATATTGGTGTCGTTTGATGTTGAACCATTAATATTAATTACAGTATTGCTACGCTTTTACTATCTTCTGCATTTTGAAATAAAGAGGAATGAGTATTTTGTTTTTATTTGACCAAATAACAATATTTTGTTTCGGTAAATTTTAACCATATAAGAATTAAATATAATAATGTATACTAATATACTACTATTTTGCTTGTTGGAACGTAAAGTGAAAATGCTTAAGTTTTGACTCCACATTTTCAACTATTTCATTTGTATTTGATGTATTTTCAGTATAGCGAAAACAATAGAGCGATATCAGAAACGAGTCAAAGAAATTGGAACTAGTAAGAGAGATGCTGATCATTCCCAGGTAACAAAAACTCTCTCTTCCAATTAATTGTTGATTTTAATTATGGTTAAAATTAATCCTCATTACTCTTGGGTGTTACATAATGTGGATGGATAAATTTCAATAAAGATTTTTTGTCTTTTTTTTTTCTTTAACATCATAAAGATTATTTATATGTGTTTACATGTTTCACCGACTACACTACTTACTGTACAGCAAGCAAGAGGCGAAACATATGGATTGACAAAAAAGATTGAGCAGCTTGGAATATCTAAACGGTTTAAAACTCATAATATCTTGTAAAATAATTTTAATTGATATGATTAAGAAACTTTGAGATCATTCGATTGTATAATTGCAGAAAATTGCTCGGAGAAGGTATTGATGTATGTTCTATTGTAGAGCTACACCAGTTAGAAAATCAGTTGGAGCGAGGCTTGACCAGGATAAGAGCAAAGAAGGTATTTTGGCACTTTTTTTATGCACAGAAAAGAAGGTACTTATTATTTACAAAAACAGACTGCATATCACACCAAATGTTCAGTTACTATCGATTTAATTCATACATACAGTAACTTATCATTTCCATTGATAATTGAAATCAGGACCCACTCAATCCTCGTTTCTTTTAGAATATTAAATGTAGCTCATTCTTACGGTAACTTAAAACAAGGAAGTTAAATGTTCATCTCAACTAAATATTAACCAAAATTCAATCTGTTTATGAAAACATATTTTCGTCATTTTTATTACTATGCAAAATCGTTATTTAGAACAATACCTGTTGCTCTATCAAACATCTAACATTCTGTTTAGCATCTAAATTGTGGTCTGTGGGTGTTCCACGCATGAGTATATCATTGATATCCATATGCATGCAGAATGGTTTGCATGTCGACATATTATCATCCTCAAGATAAATTGTAATAAAGAAAATCTACAATGCAACTACATGTGTATATATGGTTTAAGATTCATATTGGAATGTACATGCAAACTTGCAAAGGTCTATTTGTTAAATTATATTTACTCTTTGTATTTTTCTGCTGACATCTATATACTCTAATCCCCTATATATTACAGTACCAATTACTCCGTGAAGAAATTGAGAAGTTGAAGGAAGAGGTAAACAAAATTCACCCTTGCCTTGTTTCTCTTTAATGTGTCTACATATTTATACCATTGCATGAGTAATCATTTTCTATCCGATTCTCAATACGTTTTTAATGTCTAACACGTTTTTGGCATTATCTTAGGAGATGAATCTTATTAAGGAAAATAAAGAACTGAATGAAAAGGTACAAATTTTCTTTTTTCTCTTGTCATAAATGCTACTATTATTATGAAAAGAAAATGTATTTTGATTAAGAATTTTGGTGAAATTTGTAAATACTAAGTTGAGTGGAACGGGAGCAATAGTAGTAGCATCATCATCATCAACCTTAACATCATCAGAAGTGAACACTGATGGCAATGACAATATGGAAGTGGAGACTGGTTTGTTCATTGGACCTCCTGAGCCAAGACAAACCAAGAAAATCTATCCTCAAAGTTAATCTCAGAACTTAAAAAAAGAATGCTATTTAAGAACTTTTTGTTTTTATATTTTCTTTCAAAATATCAGAGATGTCAATAAATTGTGAACATATGTGGTAATTTGTTCTTAATCTGGGAGATCTCTAAGCTTAGGCTTCTTGGTTTCTTGAGCGTTTTGACAGAAACTCGAAATAAAATATAATGATATTACACAGAAACGTGTTCAGATTCATGTACTACAAAGGCTTATGAGGAAGATGAGACTTCCAGTTAAACGTGGATGGAACTGGGGCCAAAGTCTCTTACACGGACTAGTTAAGAGAAGACTAGAATCTAGTAGGATCAATGGATATGGTGGAACATATCTTTGGCCATTAAGTCCATGGAGAGTTAACTTAACAGCAATTCTTCCTTTTTTTTGTAACACAACAGCAATTCTTCCTAGCCTTTACAAGAATGTACATCTTCGTGGGAGAGATTAGACATCATGCACGCTCTGATTCAGGATTTTACTGTTACTTAAGATTCAATGGAGGAAAAAAACAGATCCAAACACAGATTTAACATTTTTGGTCACTACATTCAGCTGTGGAAGGCGTTGGATTAGATGCTGCATAACTGTCTCAGTAAAGATTTTCTCGTGGTCAAAGACATAAATACTCGGATCTGTGACCTCTCCATGAACCTAACCAAAGCAAAGGCATGTTTTGTTTGACCATCTCTTCTAGTACTGGTAAGCATTTTCCAAAGAGGTCTGTGACACCATCTTGAGAATTGATTGTGGCTCTGGCAGGGTACAGCTTCACCGCATAAACCACACCACTTTCCTCTGAAAATGAACTTATATATCTCTGCATAAACAGAACTGCCATGTATCTGATTACTTGCAACATGATGAAGAAAAATGCACAAGTACTTACTGGCAAGCTTGATCTCATCCGGATTGGTTTGTCAGTAAAATAAAGTGTCATTAGTGGATCAAAGCTGCTCCCAATTGGCAAAGCTTTACGGTAAGTTATGGCGGATGAAGTGTTTGTAATGGGCGGCTTCAGATTCGGCATCACAATAACGAGCAGTGATGTGAAAAGAGATTATACATCCATGAATCTTTAAGTCCAAGATGATCTCATCACTAAGTAATCCGAAGACCTTCTTGCTCAAATGAATCAGACACACATGCAATGTATAATATTGGAAACAGATGTTATGTTTGTCTCTGCACAAGCACATCAGTAGGGTTTGGACGAATGATCTTTCAGACCAGGCAGCAGGTTTCAACTGCAATCGTCTTCTTATCCTTTTTTTTTTTTTTTTTTTGGGCAACTATCGTCTTCTTATCCTTATCCTCTCTTCTCTTCTCTATAAGATCACTCAAAACAGCTTCTCTTCAATGCTTTTCTTGGCCAAGATCGGAACAGAGTCAATGCTCTAGCAATGTTGCGTCTATACCACTCCAGATGGACTTATCAAGAACTGTCAGAACAACACCACTAGATCAGACACCATTGATCCGCGTCAGATGAGATGGACCATTTAGACAGAGTTTGATGGAACTTGGCAAAATTAAATGCTTAGTATGGTTGTTTTAGCTTCATCTAAGGACTATGAAGCTGAGATCAAACCCTCAACAGGCATGAGTTCTGGAGAGAATACGAAGATCTACACGATTATGCATTGTAATTATGATATTTTCTCATGCTGAATTGCTGATTGCAACACTTATGTTTGAGAGAGATAGTCGGATCGTTGCCGTGGGAAACAAGGAAGTTGTTATTACTAACGTTTCACAAGGTGAAAACTAAATTATGTGACACCGCACAGAAGAGAATCAGTCAATAGGTTTGTTAGAAACAGAACCCACATGAATACTCAAATCTCAAATAAAATCACAATCAAAAATAAGAAAATGATGTTAGAAGCATCATTCAAACTTACACACAGAGAATCACTTCCATCTTCAACGAGGCTCTAAATCAGTAATGGACGAGTCACTAACAGAATAACCAGCAGATTTTCCTGTAGACCGACTTGATTCGAATCCCTCAGATACCTTCTCAAGTTCGAGCCTATTCCGCGGGAAAAAACTCGGTAGATGAGGCACTGGTAAAGTGATTGTGTTGCTAGTGAGCATCAAGATGATAGTTGATAACATTGGACGGTCTTCTGGATTGTCTTGGACACATAAGAGCGCAATATGGATGCATCTAGTGACTTCGTTACTCTGATTGTTCCTTCTAATGGCCGGATCCAACAGGTCCAGTGGTGACCCGTTTCTCCAAAGCCTCCAAGCCTAAACACAAAATGAACATATATCAATAACCCTTTTTGTCATAATGTTAAGATATGTTAAGTTGTTGATGTCTTTAAGATCACATTGTTGACTAAGTTTCCAGCAGTAGTAGTTTCATCCATCTGGTAGACGTTACTGTTTTTCTTTCCGCTTATTATCTCGAGAACTAAGACTCCAAAGCTGTATATGTCAGATTTCATGGAGAACTGGCCTTGCATTGCATACTCTGGAGACATGTAAGCACTGAAAAACATATAAATATGATTAATATTTGATAGATGTATGTTTTCAGCAGTTATGACTTATGAGCATAACTTACTAGGTTCCAGCAATTCTGTTGGTATTGCCTTGAGTTTGCTCTATTCCAAAGATCGTAGACAGTCCAAAATCTGAAATTTTTGGGACCATATCGGAATCCAAAAGAATGTTACTTGCTTTAAGGTCACGATGTATGATTGTTAGCTGTGAATCTTGATGAAGATAAAGAATTCCTCTAGCAATCCCTCCAATGATCTTGTATCGTTGAGTCCAATCTAGCCGACCTTGATTCTCTGGGTCTGCACATTTCCATTTACCATCAATCAATCAGTTTAAAAGAAACCTTCTAAAATAAAATAAAAACTGTAGAAGGAAACTATACCAAATAGAAAATAGTCAAGACTTTTGTTTGGGACAAACTCATAGATGAGAATCTTTTCTTTTCCTTCTAAACAGAATCCAAGAAGCCTAACTAGATTCCTGTGTTGAAGTTTTGACACAAGAACAGCCTCGTTCCTGAACTCTCTTGTCCCTTGTCCTGACATTTTCGACAGTCGCTTCACAGCCACTTCCGTTCCAGTTGGTAGTGTACCCTATATACCATTGAATGAAACAAACATGGCTGGTTATTTTTCATAGTGTATAGAAACAAAAAAGAAAACCAAAGACCTCCTTACCTTGTAAACCTCGCCAAATCCACCTTCACCGAGCTTATTACTACTGGAAAAATTGTTTGTTGCAAGTTCAATTGTCTTAAAGTCGTATTGTGATGAATGTGTAGTTGAGATATCACTATCAGCTGCAAAGCAAGAGTGTATTAGTTATACTTCATGTTTCCAACAACAAGCGTTAAACAAACATGATACTAACTTTCAAACTGAGTTCTTTGGTATGAGTTTCTCCTCCGAAATAGAACATAACCAAGAACAAGCAGTATCAAGACACCAACAACAGTTGCAACCGTAATAGCCACGACAATTCCAGTTGAGAGTCTTTTCCTATCTTCTCCTAACATAAAAAAAAAACATTGTCAACTCTTCTCCCACTCGTTACTTTCCATATGGAGATTATGGGCCCAAAAGCCCGTACATCCCTTACGACAAGACACAAACTATTTTAAATGCAGTCCATTCAAACTACATCAATTCCTGGTTGGTTCCATTCATTATTTGTTTTCAGTTGGAAAACTTACCATTATTGGTCGTATTGGCCAGACCATCTGGAGGCTGTGGCACAGCCGAAGGAGGAGAAGCCGCCGTAAAATTAACAAAAGTAGCTTTAGAGAACGGATAAATCTCCATCCGGAAATAGCAGCTTGGCCGAACAATACGAGTTCCTTGCTTCGTATTACAGCATGGCTGAGAGTACTCAGACGCGCTCTGTTTCAGGCAAGTCCTACAATCGCTAGAGGAAAGATCAGGCGTGCACTGCATCATTGCGTAGACATCTTGGAAAGGTGTCAAGGCTGCGGTATTAGCCGTGTAATGGTTATCACTAGAGGACGGTGTGCTTCTTGACGTGGATGCTGCATCAACCATACGAACAGCTAAGTCTTCCCATATCTTCATGAACTCCGTTAGATCTGAGGTTACGTTTGCACCGTGGGTGATGCTATCCCTCGGACTTAGATCTAACGATCCTAAGAAAGAAGTGTTGGAGTAGCGAACGTGGCAAAGCGTGGGACTACTTGGCCATGAATACGCTTCGGTTTGGTTTGGACAGTTCTTTATCAAAGCATCAGAGGTGGTTGTGATGCAGTCGGAGCAGTCGACTGGATCCGATCCTTGTATGCACATTCCTGTTGCGTAGATACGGTTCGGTTCTTGTCCGATGGAGACGTTGTAGAAGAGTCCCTTTTGAGCCGTGACGTTGGAAGGAAGGTAAGAGAGGATGAGACGGCGGTTTGCGTCGTAGGTGCCGCTGGGCGTGAAAACCATCCCGTTGCTTGTGGGACATGTTTCTTCTGTAAAAGAAGCAACACCATCGAAGCTTATGAGGACACAACAGAGGATTGAAAAGAAACTCAGCTCCTTCATTTTTTTTTCTTTGTAAGATAGGTATTGCAAAGCAAAGTCTTTGTCTTTAGTAGACACGCCTCTGTTCGTTTCTTAAACAGCCAAACGAAGTTTCTGTCCGATTTTTCCTAACGTTGAATTCGTCAAAAGTCAATGTCAATAGTAATGTTCAAATTTCAAATGTGGACCCCCATAATATTGACACAAATTATACTCTATTGAAGAAAGACATAAGGAGAAGGACCACTAATGTGTCAGTGTCTGTCTGTGGTTTGACAAATGAACCAGTTTTGGTTATATATAATTTGGTGCACACCTCTGGTTTAGCACCTGAGATGCACTTAATCAGTTGATCAAGGCCTTGTTAATTGCACACAGAAGTAGCAACGAACCAGTAGTGTCTGGCGACAAGTAATGGAATCTAAACAGACAGATGAAAACTTAACTTTTATTCCTGTATTTTACTTATCAAAATGCAGATTAAAACATTAAACAAACAACTTCTATTGCTTTTTCTGTTGGTTGATTTTTTATATCTTTAATAATTTTTTTTTTTAATAAAAAATGGTTAAACTAGAGTTTATTAAAAACACCTACGTATAAGGTGAAGCCTACGGATAAACCCTCTTTCGAATATTTAAATGAGTCTAAATACAGTATCACATATCCGTGTAAAGTGATCAGGTAAATATAATTTAGTTTTGCATGACAGGTGGATCGAACCTGAATGTGGTGACATCCCAAGTTCTTTCCCAAGCTCTCGGTCTATATCTTTAATGATATAACTCCCAAATGAGTTTGATTGGGGTAAAAGAATAATAAACTAAATTTAACATGAAAAGAAATTAACTTTATTTAGTCGATAAGAACTGGTCACTCCGAACCCAATCTGAAAAAATTCGGCTGCCAACATTAACGTAACTGGTAATTTTGTGTCATATCGCCTAGGGATTCAATTCAACCAACAATATGAAAACTATGATCCAAACATATTATAAAAAAAGCTTCCGATGGTGTACTAGCGGTTTAGTTGGGGGTTTTACCGGAACTAAACTTTATTGGAAATTTTTAGCATTAAAACTCATAAAAAGATTGAAAATTTACTCAATGAAAAAGGTTGAAATAAAAAAAATAGTGTAGAGAAAAGCACCGAAGCTGAGCTGGACTAAAGAGAATAGCAATGACGTGATTACCAAAAAAGAAAAAGAATAGCAATGACGTGCCCAAGCCTGTAGTTGTTTGAGCGGGAAAAGTCGTTGCGCTACTACAGATCTACAGATCTTATGATATCAATAGTGGGCTTGTTTAGTGGGCTTGTTTAGTGTTTTAGTTTCTTGGTTTTTTTTTTTTTTGCTACGAGAAACCAAGCCATCAATCATCACAAAGACTTTGCATGATTCAGTAAATTCAACAAGTTAACAGATGAGTATCCATCAAGTGTAACCATTTCCAAAAGAATTCATGTTGAACTCCTAATACTATTATGAATATCTGCATAACATCATAAACAGTTCGATAAAAAAATAAACAGTTCGATTTGTCTTCAAGGTATAAGAAGACGCTAACAAGGCGAAGAGAGGATTCAACACTTGATCATTTCATATTGTAGGTTGCCAAACCAGATGATCTTCATTTCTTCTTTGAGGTATAATTGGAGCACGCTTTATAACATTATCGAAAGATATATAGCTGGATGGATTCAGTGATCACAAAGAATGTATTAATAGCCGATATGATGAAATGCAACCAATGAGAAAACAAAACACGAACTCGGTTGTTCATTATCAATCAATTCCTATAACTAAACTATATTTACTAAAACTTGATTTAGCAAAAATTGTAATGTGATAAACCTCTATAGTCAAGCCGTATAAACTCTTGACCTAGACAGATATATTTTTACATAAAATATAAATATAAAATTCATATATATACATTTTTCTCCCCGAAATTAACTTATATTATTGATATAATATAGTCATGATATACAGCAGTCATATATATACATTATTCTTAGAAAACTGAACATAAAATAATTTTAAATATAATTTATGTATAATAATATAGTTTAACATACATAATTAGTTTAAAATTATAAATACTGAAATATAATGATGATAGATTTATCAATTTTGCGAAAAACTAAACTAATAATTATAATCATATAACTACATAAAATAAATAATAGTTAATATAAATAATAACTTTAGTAAAATATATAATAATAAATTTAATAAATACATAAAATAAACCATATATCGCATTTTAGAACACTGATTTTTTTTTTTTTTTAAACTTAGAACACTGATTGTTACTAATAAATATTAACAAGAGGTTTACTCCAAATTAGATATAACCAAACTGGTTTCTTTGTCAAACCAAAGACAATGTCTTTTCTCTCATGGAGTATCATTTGTGTCAAGTTTCTGGGTCCCCATTTGAAACTTCAACGTTACAATGACTTTGACTTTTGACAAGTTAACAAATACAGCGTTAGAACTTTTTGCGAGGGAAACTTCGGTTTGCTATTTAAGAAAACGAACAGTACAGAGGCGTGAGTAAAAAAGACAAAAGGGTTTTGCTTTTGCAATATCATCTTACAAAGAAAAATGAATCTGATGAGTTTGTGTTCACTCCTCTGTTTTGTTCTCATAAGCTTCCATGTTGCTTCGGTTTCAGCAGAAACAACATGTGTCAACAATGGAGGTTTCACGCCCAACGGTACCTACGACGCAAACCGCCGTCTCATCCTCTCTTATCTTCATTCCAACGTCACCGTTCAAAAGGGTCTCTTCTACAACGGCTCCATCGGACAAGAACCGGACCGTATCTACGTAGCAGGGATGTGCATGCCAGGATCAGTTCCAGTTGACTGTTCTGAGTGTATCAAGACCGCCACTAATGGTTTGTTACAGGGATGTCCAAACCAAACAGAAGCGTATTCATGGCCCTTTGATCCAACGCTTTGCTATGTGCGCTACTCCAACACTTCTTTCTTAGGATCTTTTGATCCAAGTCCAGGTGGTCATTATACCCTCAGCGGTGTAGACGTAACCTCAGATCGAGAAGAGTTCAAGAAGATATGGGTAGACTTAGCTGTTCGTATGGTCGATTCAGTATCCACATCCAAAAGCACACCATCCTCTAGTGATAACCATTACACAGCTAATATCGCAGCCTTGAATCCTTACCAGAATATCTATGCATTGTTGCAATGTACGCCGGATCTTTCCTCGAGTGATTGTAGGACTTGCGTGCGACACAGCTTAAATTTCTACAGCGACCAGCAATGCTGTAATACGAGGCAAGGGATCCGTTTCCGGCGGGCAAGCTGCTATTTCCGGATAGAGCTGTATAGCTTCTCTAAGGCTTCTTTTGTTAATTTTACGGCGGCTTCTCCTCATGTAGATGATCAGGCCAGCAAGATCAACAATGGTAATTTTTCTAATTTAAAAGGGGGTTAACAATCTATTTCCCCTTCAGAACTATCATAATCATATTGATATCATATGTTAAGACCTAGTTATGATGTTATATGATAGCTACGAGGGAGAAAAATGATTGTAAGAAGAATTGAAATATATCATTATGACATTGTTTTCTATGTTATGAGAAGATAGCAAAGGACTCTCGGTTAGAGTTATCGTGGCGATTACCGTTGCAACTGTTGTTGGCGTCTTGGTACTGCTTGTTCTTGGTTATGTCCTACGCTTGAGGAGAAACTCACACCAAAGAACTCAGACTGAAAGTTAGTATCTTGTGTGTTTAGCTCTTGTTGCTGGAAACATGAAGCATAACTAATACACTCTTGCTTTGCAGCTGATATTGATATTTCAACTAGACATTCATCACAATACGACTTTAAGACAATTGAAGCAGCTACAAACAATTTCTCCAGGAGTAATAAGCTTGGTGAAGGTGGATTCGGCGAGGTTTACAAAGTACGGAGGTCTTTCTTTTCCATATTTTTTCTAAGTTACTATATGAAGGCCATATTTATTTCCTTGAATGGTATGTAGGGTACACTTTCAAGTGGAACTGAAGTGGCTGTGAAACGACTGTCAAAAATGTCAGGACAAGGGACAAGAGAGTTCAGGAACGAGGCTGTTCTTGTGTTAAAACTTCAACATAGGAATCTTGTTAGGCTTCTTGGATTCTGTTTGGAAGGAGAAGAAAAGATTCTCATCTATGAGTTTGTCCCAAACAAAAGTCTTGACTATTTCTTATTTGGTATGGTTACCTTCTATATTTTTTTTCTTATTTTAGAAGGTTTTTTACTTCAGCTTTTAAACTGATTGATTGATGGTACATGGAAATGTACAGACCCTGAGAAGCAAGGTCAGCTAGACTGGACTCGGAGATACAAGATCATCGGAGGGATTGCTAGAGGAATTCTTTATCTTCATCAAGATTCACAGCTCACAATCATACATCGTGACCTCAAAGCAAGTAACATTCTCTTGGATGCTGATATGAACCCCAAAATTTCAGATTTTGGACTGTGTACTATCTTTGGAACTGATCAAACTCAAGGAAATACGAACAGAATTGCTGGAACCTAGTAAGATATGCTCATAACTTCTGAAAACATATAGCTTTTATATTGAATATTAATGATACTTTATTGTTTTTTCAGCGCTTACATGTCTCCTGAGTATGCAATGCAAGGCCAATTCTCCATGAAATCTGACGTTTACAGCTTTGGAGTCTTAGTTCTCGAGATTATAAGTGGAAAGAAAAACAGTAACGTCTACCAGATGGATGAAACTAGCACTGCTGGAAACTTGGTCAACAATGTGAACATTAAAGACCTCAATAACTTTCAACAGTTTAACATTATGACAAAGAGTTCTTGATATGTTCATTTTTTGTTAGGCTTGGAGGCTTTGGAGAAACGGGTCACCACTAGAGCTGATGGATCCAGCCATTGGAATGAATGATCAGAGTAACGAAGTCACTAGATGCATCCATATTGCGCTCTTATGTGTTCAAGACAATCCAGAAGACCGTCCAATGTTGTCTACTATCATCTTGATGCTCACTAGCAACATAATCACTCCACCAGTGCCTCAACTACCGAGTTTTTTCCTGCGTAACAGGCCCGAGTTTGAGCAGGCATCTGAGGGATTCGAATCAAGTCGATCTACAGCAAAATCTGTTAGCAATTCTATTAGTGACACGACCATTACTGAATTAGAGCCTCGTTGAAGTTGGAAGTGATTCTCTGTGTGCAAGTTTGAGCGATGTTTCTAACATCGTTTTCTTATTTTTGATTGTGACTTTTGTAAGATTTGAATATTCATGTGGGTTCTGTTTTCTAATACTCTGTTTTTGTTCTGTTTCACGTATTTATAACTCAAGAAGATTCTTCGACGTAGATAATTGATGTCCCAATTCTTGTCATTGCTTCTTTACTTATTCTACAACATTGAATCATTTTGCCCCAACATAGGACTCTTATGTGTTCAAGAGAGTGTAATGTGAAGAACAAACATGAACTCAGCTGTTCACAGTATCAACAGTAACTTTCTGACTCGGAATTAGCAGCTTGGCCGCACAATACGAGTTCCTCGCTTCGTACTACAGCATGGCTCGGAATACTCAGATGCGCTCAGTCGGATGCAAGTCTTACAATCATCAGAGGAAAGATCCGGCGTGCATTGCATCAATACATAGATATCTTTGAAAAGTGTCAAGGCTGCGATAATATTAGCCGTGTAATGGTTATCACTAGAGGATGATGTGCTTCTTGACGTGGACGCGGCCTCAACCATACGAACAGCTAAGTCTTCCCATATCTTCTTGAACTTTTTTAGATCCGATGTTACATTTTCACTGTGGGTGATGCTATTACGGGGCTTTAGATCTAACGATCCTAACATTTAACTGGATCCGATCCTTGTATGCACATTCCTGTTGCGTAAATACGGTTCGGTTCTTGTCCGATGGAGACGTTGTAGAAGAGGCCCTTTTGAGCCGTGACGTTGGGAGGAAGAGACCTCCCCGTCGAGACGGCGGTTTGCGTCGTAGGTACCGTTGGGAGTGAAAACCTCCCCGTTGTTGGAACATGTTTCTTCTGAAAAAGAAGCAACACCATCGAAGCTTATGAGGACAAAACAAAGGACTGAAAACAAACTCAACTTCTTCATTTGTTTTCTTTGATATTGCAAAAGCACAAACCTTTGTTTTTTAGTAGTACGTAGTCACGCCTATGTTTGTTTCTTAAACAGCAAACCGAAGTTTCCCACCGAATGTGTCTAACATTGAAATCGTCAAGTCAAACAGTCAATGGTAATGTTGAAGTTTCAAATGTGAACCCAAAAACTTGACACAAATGATACTCCATTGAAGAAAAGACATGGAGAAGGACCACCACCAATGTGTCTGTCTTTTGGTTTTGACAAATAAACCAGTTTTGGTTATCTATAGTTCATTAGTTTGGTGCTAAACCAGAGAGATGCACTTGATCACTTGACCGAGGCCTTGTTAATCGCGAGAAAGATTAGCGACGAACCAGTAGCGCGCGCGACAAACATCAGCAGTGGATAAACCGACAGATGAATACCTAATTTTTCCTCCTGTGTTTTATTTTTCAAAACTTTAAACAGACAGCTTTTATGGTTTTTTTGTTTCTGGTTTATTGAATTTTTAGTGTTAAAAACTCCCAACTTGGTAAAGGCAAAAGATTATAAAGTTCTTTTCAATAAAAATTTATAAACTAAAATTTAACGTGAAATATAAATATAAATAATAAATAAAAATATTTTAATTATAAATTAATTATTATAAAATATAAAATAACTTAATACATTTAAATTATAAATTGATTATTTTCAAAATATATAAATTATATATTTAAAATTAAAATAATAAAAAATCTCTTATATATTATAAAAAAGCACTAAAACATTTGAGTGTTGCCATGTGTCATTTTAATATCTGATTATGAATATTTATATAAAATATATATCTATTTTAATATCATTTAAATTAAACTATATACCATATTAAAATATATAAATAATGTGTTTTCAATTTAAGAAATATGTATTAAACTTGAAGATCAAAAATAAATATTTTTACCATTTCAGTTTGATCAAATCATTAAAACTAGGTATTTTGCCCGCACTTGCGGACTTAATAGTTTAAAAAGTTATAAACAGATATACTATTAATTCAAAAACCTTAGAATAAAATTATCCTCATTTTTTGAAATATTTAATAATTAACTAAATATTAATTTTTATACTCAATATTTTATTTTAGTAAAATAAATTTTTTACCTAAATAAACTTAAATTATTCATATAAACATAAATTGTATTTATTTTTAAAATATATGATGTAATATATTTTAGATAATATAATATAGAATCTTTTAGATAATGATGAATACCAAAGTAATGAATTTACTTTTAATTTATGGGTAATTATATAATAACAAATATAACCTAACTATTTATTAAAATAATAAAGACTTTCAAAGCTCTAAATTTAAACGTGAGAACGAACAAATTATTTTATAAATAATAATATAAATAATTTTGAATTTTCTGCCAATTTTTTTAAGAAATATTACAATAAGTGATTTTGATTGTTCTAAAAGTTTTATCGGTCTATATCTTATTTTTTAACTTTTATAACATAGATAATTATTTTAAGATAACAATACAATATATAAGAATTATCTCATTTAAAAATGATTGATATAAATTCGTTTTTAATTATATATATACAAATTCATTAAGGGTAATTGATATTAATCACTCCAATTTTTAACGTGAGAATTATGTTGCGAAAAATTACTTCGCGAATAATAATATAGATAGATTTTACGTACGTTTTGTTATTTTTTTATTTAAAAAATATATATATATATATATATATATTTAAAAACATGATTAAAATATTTATAAAATATCTCACTCCATGGATGGTAGGGATTATTACCTAGTATTTGTAATATTTTATATACTTTTAGGAAAATATGTTATTTTAAGAAAATGCAGATTAGCGGGTACCGCAATTCAATTTTGGTCGATCCGTTCTTGTCCAGTCTAAAATAAAGTCAAATCTACATTGGCATTCGTAACTCAATTTTTTAGATCACTCGTCTCGCACCAGCTCTGCAGTGGATTAAAAGGAATGAGATCTGTGGGTTTTGATTAAAATTCCAACCTATCTACAGTACTGGTAAAATAAACCGATTGTACTTGTAAATCTATAATTTGAAAGTTTTTATCCAAACAAAATAGTTGAGAGATTTCATTAAAAATCTAAAATAAAATAAAAAATTATATAAAATTTTACTAACTGAAATTTTTAAAATTAACACTTAACAATTATGCAATATGCCTTATAATCTACACTATATACATATCAAAGTTCAATACTATTTTCTAAATTACATTTATATATATAAATATCTAAATTGGGATTGAAATATGCTTCAGAAAACCCGAAATCAATGCAAAATGATTTTTTAACACAAAATGTTAGAATGTAAGATAACAGACGGTCAATCCAAATTGAACTTGCAAAGAGTTGCGGTCAACATAAAGTTAATTTTGTCATATTGCTCAAAGGCTCTCAAAACTGACAACATAATTAAAAGCCTTCAATGCTGTACCAGCAATTTAGTTGTGGTTAGAAGCCTTCAATGGTGCACCAGCAATTTAGTTGGGGAGTTAAAATATTAAAATCTTGTAAAAGACTGAAAATAAGTCGCCGAGATGAGAAAAGCACCAAAATCAACCTGGACTTAGGGGTGAACAAATTATAAATTTTAATTCGTTCATTATTTGTTTTCATTCGAACCAAAAAAAATAAATATCTGTAATTTTATGAATCAAAAAGATATTAATATATCTGTAAAAATAAAATAAATTGTAAATATTGATATTTTTAGGAACGAATATATGATCTGATATGTTATATGCATATTTTAAAGAATTATATATATTATATAAATATCATATTGTGTAAGTTTACATTATTTTTATTTAGTTAGGTAATTATTTTTTAAGAAGTTGCTTTTATTTTGTAATAAATTATTATTGTTTTATATTATTTTTTTATTTTCTTATTTATTTGTAAGGATTAACTTAGATATCCGGTTAAACTAGAACACCTTATAATTACGAACGGAATTGGACCGGATAATTGATTATTCGAACAAAATAGATCGGATTACAAATACTCTAAAAACTTGGGATATCCGGTATATGTCCATCTCTAATTGGACCACTGAGAATAGCAATGACGTGAACAAGCAAGTCGTTTGAGTGGCAAAAGTTGCACTACAAATCTACAGGTCGTATGATATCAATAGTGGGGGATTTAGTATTTTAGAGTTGGTTTTTAATGAATTATGAGAGGATCTGAAGATTATTTTCTTTTATTACTGGGCTGAAATTGTGTCACACTACAAGGGAGGGAAACCAAAGTCATCATCACAAAGACTTTCCATGTCTTTTCTTCCATGGAGTATCCTTTGTGGCAAGTTTCTGGGTCCACATTTGATAACTTCAACATTACTATTAGACTTTGACTTTTGACATGTTAACGAATACAACGTAAGAAAATTTGGGAGGGAAACTTCGGTTTGCTATTTAACAAACGAACAGTTAAAGAGGTTTAATATCATCTTACAAAGAAAAAATGAAGCAGAATAGTTTGTTTTCTGTCTTCTGTTTTGTTCTCGTAAGCTTCCATATTGCTTCTGTTTCAGCACAAACATGTCCGAACAATGGAGGTTTCACGCCCAACGGTACCTACGACGCAAACCGCCGTCTCATCCTATCTTCTCTTCCTTCCAACGTCACGGCTCGAGAAGGCCTTTTCTTCAACGGTTCCATCGGACAAGAACCAAACCGTGTCTACGCAACAGGAATGTGCATCCCAGGATTAAATCCAGTTGAATGTTTTGACTGTATCAGAATCACCTCTGATGCTTTGATACAGAAATGTCCAAACCAAACAGAAGCGTACTCATGGCCCACGCACTGCTATGTGCGCTACTCCAACACTTCTTTCTTTGGATCTGCAGATCTAAGTCCGAAAGACAGTGTCACCAACGGTGCAAATGTAGACTCAGATCTAGCAGAGTTCAGGAAAATAATGGGAGACTTAGTTGTTCATATGGTTAATGCAGCATCCACAGCAAAAACCACACCATCCTCTAGTGATAACTATTACACAGCTAATATGGCAGCCTTGAATCCTTCCCAGGATATCTTTGCAATGATGCAATGCACGCCGGATCTTTCCTCTGATGATTGTAAAACTTGCCTGCGACATAGCACATATGAGTACTCCCGGCCATGCTGCAATACGAAGCAAGGAACTCGTATTGTGCGTCCAAGCTGCTATTTCCGGATGGAAAAGTATTCATTTACGGATTATTTTGATATTTTTACGGTGGCTTCTCCTCCTCCACTCGCTGTGCCACAACCTGCAGGTGATCAGGCCAGCAAGATTAACAAAGGTAAGTTGTATTGAAAAGGGGGTTAACGATCTATTTCCCCGTCGAAACTATCATAATCATATAGCACCACATGTTAAGACCTCATTCTGTATTTATGATGCTATATGATAGTTTTAAAATATATATATATATATATATATATATATATATATATACGTATATTATATATATATATATATATGATAGTTACGAGGAGAAAATGATTGTAATTTGTAAGAGAATTTAAATATATGACACTGTTTTCTATGATATGAGAAGTTAGCAAAGGGCCCTCAGCTGGAATTATCGTGGCAATTACCATTGCAACTGTTCTTGGCGTCTTGATACTACTTGTTCTTGGTTATGTCCTATGCTGGAGGAGAAAATTATACCAAAGAACTCAGATGGAAAGTTAGTATCTTGTGTGTTTAGCTCTTGTTGTTGGAAACATGAAGCATAACTAATATACACCCTTGCTTTGCAGCTGATAGTGATATTTCAATTACACATTCATCTCAATACGACTTTAAGACAATTGAAGTTGCAACAAACAATTTTTCCAGGAGTAATAAGCTCGGTGAAGGTGGATTTGGTGAGGTTTACAAGGTGAGGAGGTCTTTGTTTTTCATTTTTCTGAATGTTATGAAAAATAACAGTCCATGTTTTGTTTCATTGAATGGTATGTAGGGTACACTTTCAAATGGAACTGAAGTGGCTGTGAAGCGACTGTCGAAAATGTCAGGACAAGGGACAAGAGAGTTTAGGAATGAGGCTGTTCTTGTGTCAAAACTTCAACATAGGAATCTTGTTAGGCTTCTTGGATTCTGTTTGGAAGGAGAAGAAAAGATTCTCATCTATGAATTTGTCCCCAACAAAAGCCTTGACTATTTCCTATTTAGTATGATTTCCTTCTATATTTTTTTCTTATTTTAGAAGGTTTCTTCTTCAGCTTTTAAATTGAGGGATTGATCTTACATGAAAATGTGCAGACCCTGAGAAGCAAGGTCAGCTAGACTGGACTCAGCGATACAAGATCATTGGAGGGATTGCTAGAGGAATTCTTTATCTTCATCAAGATTCACGGCTCACAATCATACATCGTGATCTCAAAGCAAGTAACATTCTCTTAGATGCTGATATGAACCCAAAAATTTCAGATTTTGGACTATCTACCATCTTTGGAATAGATCAAACTCAAGGCAATACCAACAGAATTGCTGGAACCTAGTAAGTTATGCTCATAACTGCTGAAAACATACAGCTTTCTATTGGATATTAACCGTACATGAATGTTTTTTCAGTGGTTACATGTCTCCCGAGTATGCATTGCAAGGTCAATTCTCCATGAAATCTGACGTTTACAGCTTTGGAGTCTTAGTTCTCGAGATTATAAGTGGAAAGAAAAACAGTAATGTCTACCAGATGGATGAAACTAGTACTGCTGGAAACTTGGTCAACAATGTGAGCATAAAGACCTCAACAACTTAGCATATTTTAAACATATGACAAATGATTGTTGCTATATTCATTTTTTGTTTAGGCTTGGAGGCTTTGGAAAAACGGGTCACCAATAGAGCTGTTGGATCCAGCCATTGGAAAAAATAATCAGAGTAATGAAGTCATTAAATGCATCCATATTGCGCTCTTATGTGTTCAAGACAATCCAGAAGACCGTCCAATCCTATCAACTATCATCTTGATGCTCAATAGCAACACAATCACTCTACCAGTGCCTACTCTACCGAGTTTTTTCCCGCGTAGCAGACCCCAATTTGAGCAGGTATCTGACGGATTCGAATCAAGTCGATCTACAGTGAAATCTGTTAGTTATTCTATTGGTGACACGGCCATTACTGAACTAGAGCCTCGTTGAAGATGGATCTGAATTCTCTGAGTGCAAGTTTGAATGATGCTTTTTATAACATTTCACTGTCAATTCAAGAACATTTTTAATACTCTGTTTTTGTCCCGTTTCATGTATTTATAATTTAAGAAGATTCTCCAACGTAGAGAATTGTCGTCTCAATTCTTGTCATTGCCTGTTTACTTATTCCCCAACGTAGAGATCTGTTGTCCCAACAGAGGACTCGTATGTGTTCAAGAGAGTGTATTGAAAGAACAAACGTGATTGACGCTTACGTAATTGACACTTACTAATATATTGTAGTTAACGTTAACTTTCTTAAACATAATTACAATTAATATATTGTAATTGGCCCATGGAGAAAGGCACACACCTCATCGCCATGGAACGCCATGTGCCATTTTAAACACAGGTCTCAACAGTAACTCTGTTACTCTTCCGATTCCATCAACACACACATTTGTTGCTCATAGTGATTCGGGTGAGGCTTCTCGGTTTCACCAGGTCATGTCATTAAACTTGAGCCACATTGAAAGATTGTTTCAAACCGGTTTATTATAAACGCATAAGTGTGAATTGAAGTTTCAGTTACTTTTTGTTGACTATGGTTTCATTTTTTCAACAAAATGGTAACATTAAAGATCTAATAGGTCTAGGCTGTTACAATCTGAGTTATGGTCAACTGTAAGATAATTAACAAAAACATTATAATGAAACAAAAGATAGAAATGTTAAACGGTAAGACTTGCTCATTGTAAAGAAACCAATAGAAAAACTTCACTTATATATTTGAAATAATTGCTCGAAAAAACTTCTTATAGTCTCTAAGCTCTGCTTTGTAGATGATTAGTCTACATTTCTACCCAATCAATTTTGAATATAAGGAAATAAAGAAAAAACAATAAGGTAGATTTTAACGTCTAATTTCTAAACCGAATAAACTCTATATTGAACCGGAAACAAACTGAACAGATTGGGTTCGGCTCGCGAAAGTTCATAATCAAGGTTCGGAATCTGTCTTTTAGTTAGAGCCACTTGTTAGCCCCACCATGATGACACATGTGAAACTCATGCAAAGAATATAAAAGACACGTGGCATTATCTGATGCTCAGAAAAAAAAAGTCCAAGAGCTGTCTGAAGATCTTAACAAGGAAGTGTGAAACGTGAAGCAACCCCATCTACACACAAGAACCAACCAACCCCTATACACGCATCATCATCAGAACCCTAAATTCCAGGACGAGTAAATCTCGAGTTGGGTTTGCTTAAAGTCACAAGCTTTGATTTGGGTTTCATCACAAGCTCTGTATTGAAGCTTGAGTTCGGTTAAAGGAGAGCAGCGATGTGCAGTTTGTCGCCGAGTCTGCTGTTACCGACAAGGCTCAAACCAGGCTATTCAGACAAACGGAGTAACAGTAGCAATTCCCTCTTTGTCTCCAATAGAAGATCCAAGAGGAGGAACCTATCCATTGTTCCCGTAAGTAAGCACTTGTGTTTCTTTAACATCATTTTGATAGCTTTGTGTGCTATGCTCAGCTATGGATTTCAATATCCAAGCCTCTTGTTTGTATTGAGAGAAATTAAAGGTTGTAGCTTTATGTGTGTCTAGATTCAAGGATTGAGTTTTGTTGCAGATGGCAAGATTGTTTGGACCGGCGATCTTCGAATCAGCCAAGCTGAAAGTATTGTTTTTGGGTGTTGATGAGAAGAAGCATCCACCAACGCTCCCAAGAACTTACACACTCACTCACAGTGACATTACAGCTAAATTAACTTTAGCTATCTCTCACTCCATTAACAACTCTCAGGTAACCAAAAAAAAGTTACCTTTCTCTACTCTTCACATATTTACAGTAGAGGCCTATCTCTGTATCTGCATGTTTGTAAAGTTACCTTTCACCAATATATGGCACTTTTTTCAATAGAAAGATTCGTATTTAACGGTCTTGAAACATGAGTGCTATTAAAGAACAGTTTAGTTTATGCGTTCATGGTTTTAGAAATTTAAGGTGTTATGAATGTTCTATACAGTTGCAAGGATGGGCTAATCGGATATACAGAGATGAAGTAGTAGCAGAATGGAAGAAAGTGAAAGGGAAACTGTCGCTCCATGTTCACTGTCATATTAGCGGTGGACATTTCCTTTTAGATTTATTCGCAAAGTTTCGATATTACATCTTTTGCAAGGAGTTACCAGTTGTAAGTCTCCAAAATAACTTCTGTTATTGGTTTCATGAAAGACAATTTTTATTAACTATGATTGTTTTGATGTATGTATTAGGTGTTGAAGGCTATAGTTCATGGAGATGAGAACTTGTTGAACAACTATCCAGAGTTACAAGAAGCTCCTGTTTGGGTTTATTTCCATTCTAATGTCGATGAGTTCAACAGAGTCGAATGTTGGGGTCCTCTTTGGGAAGCTTCTTCACCTGATGGTCACAGGACTCAATCTCTTCCTGAGCCGCAGTGCAAGGATGAGTGCAGTTGTTGTTTCCCACCGGTTAGCTCTATTCCGTGGTCACATAGTCTTAGTAATGAAGTTGCTAAAGGTTACTATGGGACTCATGGTGAGGGAATGTCTACTCCTAATCCGGAGAAACTCTAATGAAAAAAAAATAATAAAAACCTTTTTGGTTTGTAAATTGAATGAAATAGGAAGATTATTCCTCATATTGGTTTGGTGTACATACTACATAGTGTGGTAATAGGAAACTAATGATCGTTTGTATGTTTGATAATACGAAGTTTAAGTTATAAAATGTTTAATACTTTGTGTCTGCTCCTGCGTCTTTGACCCTTCACACTAGTAAATGAAGTGAAAGAAGGTTTTTGTAGACCGTGACAGTTTTGTGAAAACTTAAATGACATGGTATATTACTATTCATTAGAATCATCAAGAAAGTCGAAATTAGTGACCGGCCACTCCTTGTTTCTAATGATTCCAAAATCATTCTTTTGGGTTTATGTGGTCTATCATTTCACTGCCAATTCAAGAACATTACTATAATTCAAGAAGATTTCTCCAACTTTGAGAATTGTCAGTCTCAATTCTTGTCATTGCTTCTTTACTTATTTTCCAACGTAAAGAATTGTTGCCCCAACATAGGACTCTTTATGTGTTCAAGAGACTAGTGTAACGTGAAGAACAAACATAAACTCCGTTGTTCATAGTCTCTCAACAGTAACTAATACTGGTTCATTATGATAACATTTCAGCAATTCATACAGCAGCTAATCCCATTTTCTATGAAAGGAATAAGCATGTAGAATTAATTATCATTTCATAAGAGAGAGATCATGAGGAATTTTTTTACAACAGAACATGTTTCGATAAAGATGCAACTTATTGATATTTTGACGAATGCACGTATTTCTTATCAAGTTGGGAGTTCAAAACATACATTCTCCAACTTGGGTGTGGATATTGAGATATGTACAGATCTACATTAGTTATGATTGGATATGATTGTATATTATGTGTATCTACGTTTTAGGATAGAAACCTTTGTATAAATATAAGATCTTGGACCTAAGAATCAATATAGAAAAAACTTTCCATTTACTTTGTTTTCTGACAAAATATTTCCAATTTTTACTAGTTTTTAATAAGAAATACAGACTTTCCAAAACTTTGTGACTTACCCACAAAAATGTATGTATCAACAATACATGTATAAATATATATGTAAAATTGATTGGTAGACTAAAAGAAAAAGAGAAGAAAACTCAAAAAAAAATATTAAAAGTTTGGTGAACTAAGAAAAAGAAGAAAATGGATACAGGTTTCATCCTAACCATCGTCTTTGTGGTGCTCATCATCATCTCCGCTTTTGTAGCTTGCTGGGTTTGCGCTCCACGACTTGTCAAACGATTTACGAGTGCATAACTGTTATTTTGTTACCAATTAATTATGTCTTTTTGTTAGTTTTCAATCAAGTTCTGTTTTTTTCTTACTTAATGACATTGTAATTCTATTATATTTGCATAATTGAATTATGGTTTTATTATGTTGCAGTGTTACATACTATGATACTACTAGTACTATATCTATTACCTATTACCATCAACCTAACTTTTGATAAATCGCAAAATCAGTTTGAACTTTTTCATTAATGTATACATTTTTAGGAAAATATTAAGTGGGATTCTGAACATATAATTACAGCGTGCACTTTAAACAACGAATTCTCGTAATATGCTCTACTTCAAATTGTTTTCTTTCTGGTTTTTGTGTACCAATATCTTTCGTAGTTGAGTTAGATTAATTAGTTTCTTCAATTTGTTTAGAAAAGAAACAAGAAAAGCATACAGCCAGTGTTGATATAATTAGACTAATAGTTAAGGGTCTGATTGGTAGTTATGTAGCTTTGAAAAGTTCGCTGTAGAAAAAAGTTCGTAGAATTTTTGTTGTGGTTTCAGATTTTATTACTGTAAAATTTTATGGAAAACCTCCAAAATTGTTGTTTATGTTTGGCTCTACAAAGCACTTGTTCTCATATCGATTATTTTGAATTCTCCTAATTGATTATCAATTTGACATTAGGCTCATGAATTTTTTATCTTCCACATGGTTTTGAAAGGTTTCAGATCCACAACTGAATAGATACATGCCATTTTTGCTTTTAATTGTATGATGTAGAGATGCTATAAGAGTTTATTGTTTTTTGTAGATAACTTTAGATCCAAAATTTCTAATAAAAATATATCCAGTCCATCGGACTTATATAATAATAAAATATATAATTGTACATATATAAAAATTCGTCAATTATAAAAATAAATTTGTCAATATTAAATGTTTTATAATATTTATCAAATGCGTGAATCACAGATCTTATCATAGTTATTAAAGATACAATGAGACTAGACGACGGTTACAATCGGAATAAACAGGGGATAAAAATCTTAAATGGTGATACTTGCTCATCATTAAAAAATCCTAGAAAAAAACTTCATTTGTATTTCTAAAACGATTGCTCGAAAAAGCTTCTTATCTCTAAATTCTGCTTTGTAGATGATTTGTCAAAAGAATTTACACAATCAATTTTGAACCAAGAGAAGTCAATAACATATTTATAATGTAGAATTTCACATCTAAATTATAAACCGAATTAACCACCTAAACTAGGGGTGGACGTTCGGATACCCGTTCGGGTTCGGATCGGGTATTTCAGATTTTCGGGTATTTTGGTATAGGAGTATATAATCCATTCGGATATTTCTGTACTTCGGATCAGGTTTGGATATTTTTAGTTTAGGTTCTGGTATTTCGGATCAGGTTTTCGAATATTTAGATTTTGGAGAAAAAAATTAAATTCTTCATTTCTCAAGTTTTTTGTATTTATTTTACTTAATTGATATTTTATTTTTAATAGATTAAATGATTAATATATTTAGAGATAACATTTCAAAAGTAAAAAAACACTGATTTGGTTACTGTTTTAAATTTTTGATGTAACTTTTGTTAATGCATGGAACAAAAAGCTTGGCATGTATTTGAAGTGAGTATCAAATCATTTTATCCACAATTATATGTATATTATCTATACTATTAAAGTAGATGACTGTTTATGAATCTGTTCCTAAATTTTGAAGAAAATTACAAAAATTGCCTGTATTTTTTTTCAGCATTATTTGCAACCAATCAAAAGATATTATTTTGCAATTACATTAAAGAGTATTAAATATAATTCAGTTTTAGTCTTTTTGAAAATTTGTTTCCTAAATGTTTGTACCATATCTTTCCAAAAAATATTTCACTTTACTAATTATTTGAAAGCATTTCTTAAATGAAACCTCAAAATAAAATCAAGTTGAAATAACATCTATACTATTAAAGTAGATGACTGTTTATGAATCTGTCCCTAAATTTTGAAGAAAATTACAAAAATTTCCTGTATTTTTTTTCAGCATTATTTGCAACCAATCAAAAGATATTATTTTGCAATTACATTAAAGAGTATTAAATATAATTCAGTTTTAGTCTTTTTGAAAATTTGTTTCCTAAATGTTTGTACCATATCTTTCCAAAAAATATTTCACTTTACTAATTATTTGAAAGCATTTCTTAAATGAAACTTTAAAATAAAATCAAGTTGAAATAACAAATGATTAAATCAATAAAATCATAATATGGGTCTCAATTTTCTCAACTCTTTAAAAATAATTTCATTTAAAATAAAAACTAAATCACATAAACTAAATTTAATAAAATTATAGAAAATATTTTGAAACGCACAAATGAATCTATCTTATTAAATTAGAAACATTACAACTTCTTCTAGGTGGATTTTAAAGATGGACCTCATATATTTAAATTAAATATCTCATTTCTTATATATAATATGTATCATAGTCTAACTTTGCATTAATGTATTTCCTTAAATACAATTCCTCTATTTGTCTATATTCCATATATGGTTTTCACATTTATTACATGTTGATTTAAATAAGATTTAAATAAGATAGATACTAAGAATACTAAAATTTGTAACCGTATTAGAATTATCTTATACAATTCTTTTAAATTGATCAGTATACTTTCATTGGCCATATTGATTTTATTAGTACGAATAACATTAGGTAGATAAGTCAGAGACACATACATAAAGATATAACTATTATTTAACTACGTTGAGTCTAATCTACTTTCTAAAAAAAATAACACATAGCTTTATATATTGTATAGAATAAAGTAATATTGTATAGTATTATACTTATACAATAATACTAAAAACAAACCAAACTGAAATATAATATATATCAAAAATGCTTTGAACCATTACACACAAAATATATTAGACTTCAGAGATAAAATTCACTTTGAAATTATGTAATAATTATTTTAAAAAATTAAACTTCGTAATGTACAAAAGCATAAGTTGTATATCAAATTTTGTGTTACAATAAAAAGACACAATTCGCGCTTGCAAAGTGTTATTTTTACATACGAAAGACAATTTTGATATTGTTCTTTAAACACAAAATTGAATTATACAAACTCGATACTACATAAAACTAAACAATATATAATACATTTTAAAAATAAAACTTGTGCGGGTGCATATGGCCTTTGCGAAAATCGTAGATATGTTTATATAATATATAAATATATTATGTTACACATATCTTCATATAAATAATACCCCAATGTAAGTTTTGTATGATAAATGTTGAAGATACAAAATATATAGCACTATATATTTTAAATAATATATAAAAAATTACTTTACGTTATCATAAAATTTAAAAATCAAATTTAGTAATTAAACACATTGCTTATTTAAACACATTAGTACATATTTTTATTTATCAAAATTTTATATTAATACACATTGCAATCATGTATAACATTTAGTACAAACAAAGATAAAAAAAAATTTGACTCCCGCTCGATCGAGCGGGTCATGATCTAGTTTTTCATTAAAGAGAATGTTGAAGATATAAAATATTTTTTTAAATTAACAAATCAGTGTAAAATAAATTTAACTTCGGGTTAAATAAATAAAATCATATTACGGATTAGAATTATTTAGAGTCTTCTAAAATTTAATCATATTTAAAATAACAAAATAAGTCATATAAGTAAATTTAAGATAAATTCCATAAAAAGTTAAAATATATATTTATCAAAAATCATAATTTTTATTACGTAAAATAATTATTTTCAACAAAAAATATACCTATTCTTTTTAAAAATGGATCAAAATCTAGTATGAATTTAAAGTATGTGTAACATCAATATACAAATAGTTTAAATAAAATGAGAGATGTAAACTAGAAATATAAAGTAAGTATACATATGTTTGGTTTGGATATCTAATATCTCCTAATTTATTATTTACTCGGATATTTTGTTACTTCGGTTTGGATTTCAGTTCGGATTTTTTGTATCGGATTCGGGTGCGGCTTCGTATATCAGGGTAAGGTGCCCAAGCCTAAACTAAACTATATTGAACAGAAAATAAACTGGACAGTATGGGTTCGGCTCAAGAGGACACGTGGCACTCTCTGGGGCTCAGGAAAATAATCCAAGAACAGTACTTTGAAGATCTAACGTGAAGCAATCTCCGCCATCTAAAAGTTCCAGGAAGAGTGAAAATCTCGAGTTGGGTTTTCTCAAAGTCACAAGCTTTCGATTTGGGTTTCATTGTACGAAGGCAGCTAGAGATCGTGTGAGATCTGGTTCCTCAAGCCTCGCAAAAGGGTCTCTCTCTGTGTTCAGTTCTGAAAACAAAAAAAAACTGAAGAGAACAGCAGCAATGTGGAGTTTGTCGGCGAGTCTACTGTTACCGACAAGGCTCAAACCAGGTTATTCAGACAAACGGAGCAACTCACTCCTTGTCTCGAATGGAAGATCCAAAAGGAAGAACCAATGCATTGTTCCCGTAAGCAGTTTTGTTTCTTTGTCGACATCATTATTGTTTCAACATCTAATTTAATTCCAATATAGCTTTGATCTGGTGTGTAGATGACATGATTGTTTGGACCAGCGATCTTCGAATCATCCAAGTTGACAGTATTGTTTGTAGGGGTTGATGAGAAGAAGCATCCACCAACGCTCCCAAGAACTTACACACTCACTCACAGTGACATTACTGCTAAACTAACTTTAGCTATCTCTCACTCAATTAACAACTCTCAGGTAACCAAAAAAAAGTTACCTTTCTCTGCTCTTCTTCACATATTTGCTACAAGTAGAGGCCTATCTCTGTATCTGCATTTTCTGTATTCACCAGAATGAATGTTGTATAATACAGTTGCAAGGGTGGGCAAATAAGCTATACAGAGATGAAGTGGTAGCAGAGTGGAAGCAAGTGAAAGGCAAAATGTCGCTTCACGTTCACTGTCATATCAGCGGTGGACATATCCTTTTAGATTTATTCGCAAAGTTTCGATACTACATCTTTTGCAAAGAGCTACCTGTTGTAAGTGTCATCCCAAAAGTGTGAGTTCTGTTATTTAGTACTTCATGTTGTTTGCTTACTATTGATTGTTTTTTTTTTTTTTGATATATGATGTGTATATGTTAGGTGTTGAAGGCTATAGTTCATGGAGATGGGAACTTGTTGAACAACTATCCAGAGTTACAAGAAGCTCCTGTTTGGGTTTATTTCCATTCTAATGTCGATGAGTTCAACAGAGTCGAATGTTGGGAAGCTACTTCACCTGATGATGGTCACAGGACTCAGTCTCTACCTGAGCCGCCGTGCAAGGATGAGTGCAGTTGTTGTTTCCCACCGGTTAGCTCTATTCCGTGGTCACATAGTCTTATTAATGAAGATGCTAAAGGTTATTATGGTGAGGGAATGTCTACTCCTAATCCGGAGAAACTCTAATGAAAAAAAAAAAATTTTGGTGGTTTGTAAATTGAATGATATTGAAGATTATTCCTTTCGGTGGATCTAATATTGGTTTGGTTTGGTTTGGTGTACATATAGTTTGGTAATAGGAAACTAATGATTGTTTGGGTTTTATATAGGGAAAATTCCATAAAAATACCCGAACTAAATTTTGTTAAGCTTTTTAATACCCAAATTTTTTCACTACCTAGTTTAATACCCCAACTAATTATTTTGCTCATTTTAATATCCAAACTTTTAAAAATGTGCCCACTTTAATATCCGAACTTTATTTATTTTAATAAAAATACTAATAAGTTTCAAATAAAATTTTTAAAAATCTCTAAAATTTACAAAATAAACTCAGAAAATTCTAAATTTTTTTGGTGTTTGAATAATAAAAATAACTATATAGTGTAAAATATTAAATTTTGTAATAAAATTTCTAAGTTTTAAATATTGTATTTAGTTTGTTTTCTGAAATAAAAACGAAATTTATTTTTATCACTAAAATCTATTTATTTTTTAAAAAAATAATTTTCCATGATTTATCTACCTTTTTTCTAAATCTTAAAATAAAATTAGAATTTTTAATATATTTTTTTAGATTTTTGAGATTTTATTAAGTTTTGTTTGAAACTTATTAATATTTTTATTTAAATAAATAAAGTTTAGGTATTAAAGTGGGTACAGTGTTAAAAGTTTGGGTATTAAAATGAGCAAAATAATTAGTTGGAGTATTAAACTGGATAGTGAAAAAGTTTGGGTATTAAAAAGTTTAACAAAATTTAGTTCGGGTATTTTTATGGAATTTTCCTTTTTATATAATAAGTAGTTTAAGTTAAAAGTGTTTAAATACTCTGTGTCTGCTCCTGAGTCTTTTTGAACCTTCACACACGTAAATGAAGTGAAAGAAGGTTTAATGTAGACCGTGGCAGTATGAAAACGTACAGGAAATGATATATTACTATTCATTAGAATCATCAAGAAAGTCAAAATTAGTGGCCACTCCTTTCTTCTAATGATTCCAAAAACTTTCTTTTGGGGTTATGTGGTCTCTCTTTTCCTCGCAATCTTCTTGGTTGTTAACCAAACAAAGATGACTTTTGTTTCTCTGAGTGCCTCAGGCCCTCAGCTAACCGAGGCCTGAATCAAGTCGATCTACAGTAAAATATGTTAGTTATTCTATTAGTGACACCACCATTACTGAACTAGAGTCTCGTTGAAGATGGAATTGACTTTTCTGTGTGCAAGTTTAAATGATGCCTTTTTGTACCATTTCACTGCCAATTCAAGAACATTATCATAATTCAAGAAGATTTCTACAACTTTGAGAATTGTTGTCCCAACATAGGACTCTTATGTGTTCAAGAGAGTGTAACGAGAAGAACAAACATGAACTCTGTTGTTCATAGTCTCTCAACAGTAACTCTCTGACTCTTATCGGTCCATCGACACATGCATCGTTGGTGAAGCTTCTCGGGTTCGTTAAGTCAAGTCACTGAGCTTGAGACACATTGAAAGATTTTTTCACGTTTATTAAGAATATAATAAATGTTTACAACTTAATATACTATTTATTTTTTTATACAATTTTCAATAACTATCCACCAATAAAATTTAATCAATTTAAATATTCACAATTAATGTTTCTTAAAAATATACAAAAGTACTTTAAAATATAGAAAATCTATCTTTGTAGAACAAATATAAAGTCTAGAAAATTTTATTTTCGGGAATATAAAAAATAATTTACTATGGAGTAATATATTATGGAACAATTGGTTTTGACCTTAAAAAAACTTATGACACATAAATTTTATGGTTTTTTCACCTAACACATCTTTTTTTCTTTATCAAAGTCGATCTCAAAAGGGAATTAGGTGAAGAAATGACATGCACTTGCGATGCAATCTAAATCAGGAATGGATGTAGACGTCTGCTTCTGAAATCTCTAACATGCAATTCGATCTAAATCAATGTCAACACACTTCAACATTTATCTTCCACATGGTTTTAAAAGGGTTCAAATCGACAACCGGATTGATACATGTCATTCTTGCTTTTAGTTGTATGATATACAGATGATATAAAAGTTTTAGTTTTCCGGAGGAGAACTTTAGATCTAATTTTTTAATAAAAATGGACTTAGCCCACGGTCAGAACTTACATGATAAGAAAAAAATATATAATTGTACGTATATAAAGGTTGTCAAATATAAAAATAAATTTGACAATATTAAATATTTTAAACATTTAAAAAAAACTCTATCTTGAACAAAGCGCAGATCTTATCCTGTTATTAAAAATACAATGAGACTAGACGGTGGTTACAATCAGAGTAAACATGGGATCCAAATCATAAATGGCGAGACTTGATCATCCTAAAAAAATCCGTGGAAAACCTTCATTTGTATTTCTGAATCGATTGCTCAAAAAGCTTTTTCTACTCTCTAAATTCTACTTTGTAGATGATTGGTCAAAAATTTCACACATCAATTTTGAACCAAGAGAAGTCAAAAACATATTTAGAGCATCTCCAACCATTAACACTATTTTTGTGTCAAAACCACACTATTTTAGTGTAATTTTAGCATTAAAAATGAGTTCTTCTCCAACCACAACACCAAACTTCACACTAAAAGTTATTTTATAATATTATATGTATTTATCTTTTTATTTCTTCTTTATTTATTTGTAAATTTAATTAATAAAGTAAGTGAATAGTGTTTTAGTGGAGTGAATAGTGTTTTGGTGTGGTGAATAGTGTCACACCAAATTTGGTGTGAAATTATAGTGTTGCACTAAAATGGTGTAATTTTTGCAGTCCCATTGGAGATGGTTTTGGTGTAAAAACTACACTAAAATAGTGTTTTGCAGTCCCATTGGAGATGGTCTTATAAGGTAGATTTTGACATCTAATTTCTAACCAACTAAACTATATTTAACCGGAAATAAACTGAACAGTTTGGGTTCTGCTCAAGAGGACACGTGGCACTCTCTGAGGCTCAGGAAAATAATCCAAGAACTGTCTGAAGATCTAACGTGAAGCAATCTCCGCCATATACACGCATCAGAAGAAAAGCCCTAAAATTTCCAGCAAGAGTAAAAATCTGGAGTTGGGTTTTCTTAAAGTCAGAAGCTTTCGATTTGGGTTTCATTGTACGAAGGCAGCTAGAGATCGTGTGTGATCTGGTCCTCAAGCCTCGCAAAAGGGTCTCTCTCTGTGTTCAGTTCTGAAAAAAAAAACTGAAGAGAACAGCAGCAATGTGGAGTTTGTCGGCGAATCTACTGTTACCGGCAAGGCTCAAACCAGGTTATTCAGACAAGCGGAGCAACTCACTCCTTGTCTCGAATGGAAGATCCAAGTGGAAGAACCAATGCATTGTTCCCGTAAGCAATTCTGTTTCTTTCTTAACATCATTGTGTTAAAATCTAATGTAATTTTAATATCGTGAGAGCTTAGCATTTTTTAATCTGGGTGTGTAGATGACAAGAATGTTTGGACCAGCGATCTTCGAATCATCCAAGTTGACAGTATTGTTTTTAGGAGTTGATGAGAAGAAGCATCTACCAACGCTCCCAAGGACTTACACGCTCACTCACAGTGACATTACTGCTAAATTAACTTTAGCTATCTCTCACTCCATTAACAACTCTCAGGTAAAGAAAAAAAGTTACCTTTCTCTCTGCTCTTCTTCACATATTTATAGTTTAGGGCTTTCTTGGTCTTTTAGCAATTTAGGAGGTGTATGTTGTATAATGCAGTTGCAAGGATGGGCAAATAAGCTATACAGAGATGAAGTGGTAGCAGAGTGGAAGCAAGTGAAAGGCAAAATGTCGCTTCACGTTCACTGTCATATCAGCGGTGGACATATCCTTTTAGATTTATTCGCAAAGTTTCGATACTACATCTTTTGCAAAGAGTTACCAGTTGTAAGTGTGATCCCAAAAGTAAAAAAAAAACTTTCATGTTATTGCTTTCATGTAAGGTTGGTTGGTTGATTACTATGATTGTTTTTGATGAATTTTAGGTGTTGAAGGCTATAGTTCATGGAGATGGGAACTTGTTGAACAACCATCCAGAGTTACAAGAAGCTCCTGTTTGGGTTTATTTCCATTCCAGTGTCGATGAGTTCAACAGAGTTGAATGTTGGGGTCCCCTTTGGGAAGCTACTACTACTTCACCTGATGATGATGGTCACACCAGGACTCGAACTCTTCCTGAGTCACAGTGCGTGGATGAGTGCACTTGTTGTTTCCCACCTGTTATCTCCATACCATGGTCTCATAGTCTTAGTAATGAAGTGTATAATGATTGCTCTCAGATTCAGGCCGAAGGAATGTCTCCTAATCCGGAGAAAGTTTAATGAGAAAAACATTTTTGGTGGTTTGTAAATTGAATGAAATGGAAGATCATTGGTTTGGTTTGGTGTACATACATGTGGTGTAGGAAACTAATGATTGTTTGTGGGTTTGATTAATACAAAAGTTAAAGTTAAAAGTGTATTTAATAAGCTGTACCTGCTCTTGAGCCTTTGACCCATCAAAGTGTTTTGAAGCTGCATAGTTAGTATGAAAACTCAAAACAAAGCGTGATAGTGATACTGTTCATAAGAATCATCACACGTGAAAGAAACGTGAAGGTAAAAGAGATTGGGAGTGACAGGCAAAGAGACTTGTCTGGTCTACGTTACAAAGCGTAGTGGCCACTCCTTGCTTTTCTAATTGTTCCAAGATCATTCTTTTGGATTCTGTGTGGTCTCTCTTTCCTTGCAATCTTCTTGGTTGTTTACCAAACAAAGTGCACTTACCTGTAATTTACAACTACATTCGGGAAGAGACAAAAAAGTAAAAAGACATTTTGTATTAAATTTAAGAGATTCCGAGAATTTCTGATTTACATTTTCTGTTTTTTTTTCCTTTTTGTAGTAAAAAGAGATGCCGAAGAAAGCTCCTCAAGCCAAATTGGTCTGCTTCACAGTGGAGGAGTTATACCACACAGAGGATCAGACTGAGAAGAGAACCGAATTTGAATGTACAAAAAGAGTTGTTGGTGATGACTGTAGATACCACAAAAGCTTTTCTTTTTCTTTTCTATACCATCAGCGAATGCCTAAGCTCCTGCCATATTAGAACAACAATAAGATATAAGCACTTGTTAGTTCCATGAAACACTCTCAAAAGATAAGTGGTTGCTTTATTAGCTTACCTACTAGCGGTCCATCGCTGGTTTGTTTGGTGGATTACTACTCCGCTATTACTAGATTGTATTTGTCTTCCATCTGAAGAGACCGTTTTTCCAGCTGCCAGTCTTGTTGTTACCTGTAATGGATTCAAGAAATTAGAAACCTCTGGTGTAAAGTGGTTGCAGACGCTACTGTTTTGTAATGAGTTTAGTGCTTACCTCATTCCCTGCTTGGACTCTATTTTCCTTGAAGCCCTTATTATACCAAGAATAGATTGCAACTTAAAAATTAGACTTGAGAATGGGAATAAAATGAATCAAGGTTAAATTGATTTTCGCAAGCTGCACCTTTGCTTGATGAAATCTTGTGCTAGATCCATTGCTTTGCTTGAGCTCGGATTTGATGGAGAGCTGCAGATTTAATAAAACCGGATCCGGTCAGGCAACTACGAGAGTAATCATCAAATAACAAAAGTATGGAGCCGTACGTACCTTGCTGAAGAGGTCTGTTGGTAAATCTGGTTGAACTCTCTTTTCTGTATGAAAACTAAACTCCTGTGTTGCATTTTCGAAAAAAAGTTTCATCCTTATCAGGAAACTCCCTTAACAAAACATACAGAAGATCAAGTGCAAAGAATAACTGTTACGAGAGTACCATACCAAAGGTACTGTAGTTTCTCGTTTGCTATTTTTGAAAACCCCCATGTCTCCTCTACTTGAAAGTATCTGTTTCTCAAGAGAGAAAACCTATATTAGGCAGTGTGAGATATATAATGCAAGCGAAAGAAACTCTAAGAAAGTATAGTACCTTCTTGTTTAGAGGACGAGCTTTAAAAATGTGTTTTCCCTCCGAGACATCATGCTCGCTTGGTCTGCAAGAGAAATTGAACTTTTAGGTTACATTCACCTCAAACACAAGTTGAAGTGAGAAATCAAGCAATTTTCTATGTGATTTTGCAAGTCATACCTCCTATTTTCCCTGTTAACACCGTCAAGTGCATCAGTTATATTAGATTTGTCTGACCCCTGTCATAAAGAAAACTCACTTTTCAGGACAGAGTTGTTTAGAAGAGAGAAAAACTTGTTGAGAACCGCAGGCACGTAACGAAACTAATAGAAAGCAATGTTGTTTCTACCTTATACACATCATTCCCCTGATTACACCTTGTTGTTACTACTGAAGAATGTTGCATAGCCCTTTCTGAAGTCTTCAAATGAAATACCTGTTAAAAGGAAGGTCATATAAGCCCAAGTCTTACTCCATATTTTTGTGTGGAAACAGTATATCATCTGAGACAAAATCATTTACTATACTTACGTGGAACTCCGGTAGTTTTGGAGTGCTCTTTTTCCGGATGGGTAATGAGGGAGCATCAAATATCTAGAGATCAGAAAGGAGCATGAGTTGAGCCAGGACAATGAAATCATTTCCAGTTCACATTTCTTCGTAGCAGATACAAAGTTACAAACCTTTCTGTTAAATGGACGTGCTTTGAATCTATATACAGTTGTTGAGTCCTGTTCTAGCTTGGCATCATTCTTGTGCCTGAAATAGTCATTAACAAAACATCATGTGAGATGTTACCTCTCCCGTGAAAAATTACTTTCAGAAAACATTAAGGCTCTAACCGTATCCTGTGAGCCCTCTGCGATGTAGCAAAATCAGGCTCATGTGGGATAGTAATCTTTGTCCTTGCCTGTTGTGAGTTTCCATCAAGAGTTGTATCCTGCACAACCATTTAGAAAATAACTAAACATCTCAGTAAGAGCTCCCTTATTCACCAGAAAGATAGAATCTTCAATACAATGCAAACCTTCTTGGGTATTTTGTGAACAAAATTCATCTCCTGCTTTGTATCAGCAACCTGAAACAGAGAAAAAGATGACTCAATTTCATATAAACCTAGCTAATACATTGTTAAAGGAGACTATTTATGCACTGTATTAACAATAACAATCAGTCTACCTTACGAAGAAGACCTCCATCAAGCTTCTGTCTTTTAGCCGCGTGAACCTCGGTCCCAGATGTCCCACATAAACCTTTCTCATGAATATGATCAACTTGCATATGGAATTTACTATACCAGCAAAAGAAGCTACGTATAAGTTGAATAGAATTAAGCTAACAGAATAAATAAACATGCTACAACAGCCACCTGGCGTTATTCTGCTTTGCTAACTGACTAGCAGTAGGTCTCATTAACGTCGAGCTCCTCGGAGTTGGTCTGATGCTTGACTTAGCTCTGAACTTTGGTTTATCATTATGGTTGTGATTGCTAACCGTTGGCCCTGGTAAAAAGTAAAGAAAGTGAGACCACCACCACAAACAATAAATTAAATAACCAAAGATGGACCACCTCTAAAGGTACTGAGAAAAACAGAACTGATCAAAAGTTAAGGATAGTTAAAGAGAGCCTTAATTCAACAATTGAACTACAATGCATGGCTCATAATTAAAGCAAAGAAAGTTATATTATCACCTTTGCATATAGGTTGACGTGGGAGTTTCTTCAAGTTATTACCTAAATGGGATGAAAAAATCCCAAAACGCATTCCATTTCCTTAAGAAAAAAAGAATACTATTAGAATCTACAAACATATCTCGTGGTCTTTTAACTTTCTACACACATCATAATTAGCTGGTAAACAGTATGCAGGTACAATCATTTATTCACCAGTTTTATTCAAATGCGAAGGCTG
Organism: Raphanus raphanistrum subsp. raphanistrum; assembly: GCA_019706035.1. Taxonomy (NCBI): domain Eukaryota; kingdom Viridiplantae; phylum Streptophyta; class Magnoliopsida; order Brassicales; family Brassicaceae; genus Raphanus; species Raphanus raphanistrum. The sequence goes on along the minus strand of CM033987.1, from coordinate 27,690,762 downwards.
ATAAGTCTGTCTATCCTTCTCAGAACCATCTGCTGCTGCCTCTGATCTAGTGGATGCCGCCTCGGTCTTGTCATCAGAAACCTCCTCACTAAGTAACAGTTTTGTTACGAACGCTGAAAAATAAACAAAAGAATTAACAGCAGATTCTCCATATTGTTGCTGAAAATGGAGTAATGATTCTGAAAGAAAAATCAACAACAAAAAGGCGAATGAATTTAGTATCTCAAAACAGAATTGCAACCAAATCAAATATTGACTGATGACATTGTAAAATCAATCTTCCGATTCAGCAATTTTACTGCATTGCAAAAGGACATTGTGGAAAAAAATTCAACAGTCAAAATCTCAATCGAAGAAAGAAACTTAAACTAAGCAGCAAACGCGAGACATAAAAGCGTTATGATGATGATGATGGTGAGACTCACGAGAGGGAGCGTAGGAGGGAGCAGAGTGAAACCAGAACTCAGCGGATCGAGACTCCTCCGGTGACTCCATCCTAGTGAAATCGAACCACCGAGCCGCGTCAAACTCGTACTCCAGATCGATCTCTCTCCCCTCAAACCCCGTTACCTCGATCTCCATATCTTCATCCATCTCCATTCCCTTAACAGTCAAATCACTGATCGTCTTCTGCAGAAACTTACACTCAGTACATGGAATCGACGAGATAAAACCCTAAATTTCTAAATCTGATAGACGAAGAGGAAGAAGAAGCAGGAAAGGAAACTAACGGCACAAATTTCGCTGTTTCAGAGATTTTGGTTTCGCAACAAAACGGAAAGAAAAAATTATATATCAAGCAAAACGACACCGTCTCTGCGCTCCTGGTTTTGTAACGACTCGAAATTTTGAATTTTGATTAAGGATGGGGATAAGACGCTAATACCCTTACATGCGGGAGAGGATACGAGGGTGTTTTCGTCAATTCGAGTGGGAAAGAGTGACGGGGAGCCTGTTTTTTTTTTCCTTCGAGGCGCGCCTCTCTCTTGGTGTGTGAGCTTTCTTGGCTTTCGACGAGGACTGTAAATTTCGGCGGGATCTATAATGACCCTTAGGTTTTTTGTTTATTTACGTATATGCCACTAACGGTTGGATCTTTTGTCAGGTAAATTGCGCTTTTTTTGTCAGTCAAAATTAGGGCTGCGACTTTTAACCGGAACCGAGTATCCAAACCGGATCCGATCCGATTTTGACCGGTTCGGTTTACCTTTGGTACAGTCAAATTTAACCGATGGATAATAATATTAAAAACCACGGGTAACGGGTCGGATCCGGGTTTTACCCGAGCCAAATCGGATATCCGATATCATCCGAAGTTAAGTCTCCCCGACATAGCCGTTACACGCGTGTAACCAGAATCGAGACAATCCCCAATTCCCAAAATTCGAAGTTACGAACCCTACCTTTTCGATTCATCTTCTCCATATAGCAATCGAGAAGTGTGAAGGTCTCTGAATCTCAATACAAATAGAGCAACTGGTGTTATCAAAAACATTCAAGCTGGAGACATTAGTCGATTCTCTTCTATCTCCATCGTCTGCATCTTCCAGAATTCATTCAGAGGTGAGCTGCGAGCATCGATTTTGATTGTTTGATTATGAAAGTTTGATACTTTGATTTCAATTATTTATGTTATCGCTTAAGCTATATTGATTTTTACTATCTATGACTCTGTAGATGGATTCTTCTCCAACTCATCAACAAGACGAAGCCAATCATCAACCAATGAATGAAGATCTTTCTTCAGATGAAGATGTAGAAACACCGGGTTCAGGAAAAAGGAACGGAAGAGATGAAGATGTTGGTTCTGGTGAAGGGTCAAGGAAAAAGACGAGGTCTGATGTCTGGGACCATTTCAACAGGCTACCAGACAACTATGACAGATGCAGATGCCGCTACTGTAAGAAGGAGTTCAGCTGTCCAACGAAGTCTGGAACCTCTAATCTCAGGAAGCACAAAAATGGTTGTAGGGCATACTTTGCGTGGAAGGCTGCAAATAAATCCAAGAACCAGTCAAAGATATCTCCCGATGAAGAAGGCAATATGTGTTTGTTTAAGGTGTCTGACCAAGTCTTCAAAGATGCTACGAATGAGATGATCGTCTTAGCCGAGTTACCATTAGCATTTGTGGAAAGCGTAGCGTGGAAGCACTTCTGCAAGAAAGTCCTGTTAGATCCGCCTGTATGCAGGAAGACATGCACAAAAGGAGATTGTGGCAATGTACAAGGCGAGGAAGGCAGAGATGAAGAAAATTCTTGGACAGAACAACCAAAGACTCTCTCTCACAACTGATATCTGGACTGCTCCCTACACTGCGGTTAGCTATATGGTAATTACTGCTCACTTTATTGACTCAAGTTGGAAGCTTAGAAAGATGATAATAGGATTCAAGAACGTTGATGATCATAGAGGGTCCACCATTGCGAGAGTGCTTGTTGATTGTTTAGCAGAGTGGGAGATAAAAAGAGTGTTCTGCATCACAGTTGACAATGCCACTGCTAACACATCAGCCATTACGAAGTTCAAGGAAGAGTTCATGAACCATGGTGAAGATGCACTGGTTTTGAATGGTGAGTTCTTGCACGTTAGGTGTGCAACGCATATTCTGAACCTGATTGTGAAGGAAGGGTTAAATGAGGTGGATGATAGCTTGACTGCCATTCGGAATGGGATTCAGTATGTGAGGTCTTCAACCAATAGACTCAAGTCTTTCGAGTTTCGGGTTGATACAGGAAAGATGAGCAGAGGAAGCCTTCCCTTAGATGTCAAGACCAGATGGAACTCGACGTATCTCATGCTAGACCAAGCAATCAAATTCAGGGCAGCATTCGAGAAGATGGAGGCTGAAGACAAACCGTACAATGACTACTTCTTGGAGCTTGAAAATGGAAAAAAGAGGCTTGGACCAGCGACTAGAAAAGATTGGGAAGAAGCTGAGAGGTTGGTACATTTTTTAGTGATCTTCTACAATTCAACTTTGATGCTTTCGGCTACAAAGAGCATTACGTCGCACAAGATCTACACAGAGATTGTCACCATCACAAGGAATGTCAGTAAGCTAAGCTCTGCACCAGGTCCTGATGAAACATTGCGACTCAAAGCTTTGGCGATGATGGGGAAGCTAAGGAAGTACTGGAATCCGCTTTGGGAAGGAACTGAGACTGAGAGCAGTAAGTCAAAGAGCTGTAAGATGAACAAGCTTTTGATCATTGCTACTGTTTTTGATCCATCTAATAAGATGCACTTTGCTAACCTCTGCTTTGAGAAGCTTTATGGAAAAGAAAGCATCGAGTATACTCTGCTTTCTGAATCAATTATGGACATCCTGAGGCGCCTATATGAAGAGTACTGTCTTCGATACAGAACTAGTAGTGGAGGATCAGGTGGTTCGCAGTCTCAAGGAGGATCATCTTCTCAAACTCAAGCTCAAGACAGTGGTGGATCAGGTGCAGTTTTACAGAGTCAAGTTATTGGCAGTGGTATCGGATATGAGAGAATGGATAATCTATACGCTGAGCTTCTACAAGAAACAAGTACACAAGATTCTAATAATGAGTTAGAGGTATATTTGAGAGAGAAAGTCGAGGTTTCAAAGGGTGTTACTGGACTTGGAACAGAGTTTGATGTTTTATCATGGTGGAGAAGAAACAGTGTGAAGTTCCCGGTCTTGTCTCAGATAGCTGCTGATGTTCTCGCGGTTCAAGCATCTTCTGTAGCATCAGAAAGTGCATTTAGCACTAGTGGGCGAGTCTTAGACGCATATAGGAGCTGCTTGACACACTTTATGGTGGAGGTGTTGGTGTGCACAGAACAGTGGTTGAAATCTGAGATTCATATCAATGAGAAAGGCATTCATACAATAGAGCAGCTACTTTCAGATGTGGAGCAACAAGATGATCTTATGAGAGGTATGATTCAGTCTTTTCATCTCTTTACAATATGATCTTGATACTTGAACTTTAGAAGTTAGAACTTAGAACACTTATAGGATTATGGTTTTGTTTTCATAGAATTTGAAGCTGGATGCAATATCGAATAAAGAGTGGATTCTGGAAGTGTGGAGACTCGTCAGAGTTGCAGGCCTATGTTGAGTGACGAGTCAGAGTCGAGACTCGAGTACTACTACTACTTATGTTTCTGTTTTTGAGTTGTTGTTCTTGTTTGAGACTTGGAAGTACTTATGTTTCTGGTGTGTTTTGTTTCTGGTGTGTTTTATTTCGTTGCAGTTTTTACTTTTTGTTTTCCTTGTTTAACAAGGCTTGTTATTGTGCTTTGACATTTGATGAGTTTGGTTTAAATTTCGGTTTTCTTTTGGTTACAAATCTTATTTCGGATACATTTTATCCGAACCGTTTAGGACCCAATTGGTTCGGATCTGATTTTGGTACTTTTTTAAACCGAAAATTAGGTACCCAATTATTTCGGATAAAATATGGTTACTTTCATCAAATAATCGAACCGACCCGGAACCGGTTGGAACCGATCCAAAACCGAATCGAAAGTCTTCAAAGTAACCATTGGATACAATTTTCTTATAACCGAATACCCGGACCCGAACGGAGCCTACCCGGAACCGACCCGAATACCCGAAATCCCAGCCCTAGTCAAAATGGAAAATGTCTATGTGACATCATTTTCCTTTTTTTTGTTATCCAATTTATAAGATAAATTGGAATGAATCGAATGATGCTAGGGTAAACATCAGTAAAAAAACATGAACGTTTGAATTATTAATATGAAAATTGTAAGTTCCAAAAAAAATTCATCTTTTTGTATGTGCAGTGCTACGGAAATTGGAATTGTTTTCTTTTTGAAGTAACATACCCAGAATGATATATTAATATACAATGATTTAAATATTTTTGAAATTCAGTTTATATGAAAATGAGATACGAGTGGGGACAGCATGAAGTTGACTGTGGATTTTAATAATAGATCCATCAGTTTTTTTTAAGCAGAACTTGTCATTTAATACGGTTCTACGAGAGTACACAAAGACCCAAATTTATGTAAAAGAAAAGGACAAATTATCAATTTTGTTGTTCTCTGGGTAAGACAAATTTTTAAAAGCTATAGTGTATGTTTTTAAGGCATTCGTTTTGTTCAAAGGGTTTTTGGGTGTTGGACCACATCTACTTTTGGGAGTACAAAGATACATTTATTTGGGGAGGTGTTGGTTGTACATTTTCAGAGGTAATAAAAGTAAAATAACTAAAAATGAAAAAAAAAAGGCAAAACTTTATACATATGCACATACATTGTGGTGTTATGAATGTATCTGCTATTTTCATGCTACTGTATTTTTTTGGGTCCAGTCATACCACTGTATTATTTAATGTCGATGTTCAATTTTATTGATGATCCCCATGGCACATTTTCTACAATGATAGATGTAGTTGATCTTCTTCTCTGGTATCAATCCATCAATTAATATGTTCAGATGAATTTGAGTTACATTCACAGCTATGTTCTGACATGTTTGCTTTGAATAAATTTTTAATTTGATTTGAAAAAAGTAAACAATATGAAGATTCTCTCTTTATCGTTTCCCAATATCACATCAAATAACAACAATCTTTTCTCCTTCACGTCACACATCAATATCAACGAGTACACAATATTTACACTCTAGGAAGAAAAAAAATCAAGAATGGTTAGGTTTTTCATCTGTTCATACTGGTTAGCTGTTAATAAGTTAGATGAGAAGAACCAATGAGAAAATAAAAACAGAGCTCTTTGACGTCTTGGAGCAGACCTGAAACTGTGTAAGGTGTGAGACAAGTGATGTTTCAGATTAGAAAGCATTGAGACAAAAGCAAGTCAGGGTTTCTCACGTGGGTTTATTGCGACAATGCTTACTCCTCTTTCTTCATGGTCTCCAGCTGTCTTTTAGCATACTTTGTGATGAGAATCGTTGTAGCTACAGTTCCTAAAAATCCCCGAGAATGTTGAGAACAATCTGTGTAACCGAGAGGCCGTGTTTATCTGCAGAAGATGCTTCTGCTATTGTCTTTACAAGGTTCCCTCTGCAACAAGTAAGCGAGAGATATCACTGCTCAGTAAAGTGTGAATTAACAAGACTTGCAACAGAACAGTAGTTATAAAGAATTCAAGGGAATGGAGAGATCCGGATTAAAGTTACTGCTCGAAACTGGTGAAACCAATAACCTTCACCAGCAGCTTTTAATACCACGGCTTGATCAGGGTTATCTTTCCAGCCATCCCTATACAATCAAAAAACAAAAGACACAAACAAAGTTCAGTAATGTGATAGTTTACTGCAGCTACATTTCACAAATGCAACTACATTGATCAAAGTCATCATTTGATCAACAGTACTGGACCGAGATGAGCTTTTAAGTCATATATTGAGCCGCTTTTTAAGGAAACTACATCATCTATAAGGTTGATGAATACTTGGATTCTGTGGCGCAAGAGATGACCAATGAAGTAACGAAGTGATAAATCAATAGCTATGAGCATCAAGATTCAACAAGGCAATACACAATGAGATTATAATTCAAGAATATATGTCCTAATAACCTTGGTGACTAACAGTATAGTAACTAAAGTTAGAATCTTTGCCAAGAGTAAGCAAAACCCATCAAAGTTAACTAGCTTAAGAGTGAACGATCAATCCAACAACAGACCAATCCAACTAGGAAGTGTAGGAGTTAAGAGTAGATCGAATCAATGCCCAACCCTATACGTAACCAACGAAGGCTAATGCAGCAAGAAAAGCGAATAAATTTTAGACATTAAAATTATGGGTTTTTTTTGTGTTTTCATTTCTGCTATTTTATTAATTTTACAGAGCATTATGTATCAACATTTATAAGCAAAACAATGCTCGATGGTTCAAAGATGATAATGACTTACCACACTTATCAAGCAAATAAAAGGTGATTTTAGAAGGGAAATTTCATGTTTTTGCCATCGCAAAAGTTCTAAGAAAACAACTGCATTGACCACACATAACACTAAGAAACATCCACATACCATTACGGAGTCGTGGTGGTAAAGAGAAGCAACTAGATTGTTAATGGCTAGTAGCCAAATTATCTTGCCTTATGTTTCTAGTGATTGAGCTAAACATGTTTCTTGTGCTCGTGTATATTGTATCTTCCGAATTGTACTTCTTGTGTTTAGACAAATGCATAATATATTATGTTTACCACTCTTCTTCTGCAATCTTTGTAGTACTGAAATCATTATTGTGCGCCTTAAAAGGTGGATTTAGGCTGATAATTCATCTCTGAGCAATTAGAGGCTAACAAAGTAATTATAAACCATATGAAAAAAACTATATTATTCTTCTGGCCGGTACATATATTTGATGATATTGTTATATCTTTATCTTGCTTGTACAACAACATCCGCCGTTTTCACAAATCGCCCATAATCCAATAAGACTAACATGAGTTTGACAGTAGTCTCTGCAGGAATCCCCACACGGCTGCTCTGGGAAGCACTTTTTAAAATCTTGATTTATTTCATAACCTATTTTAACAATAATTATTATATCAATATCACAATCATAAAAAGATAAATAAAATGTTCACAGTAAAAAAAAAGTCTAATCAAACTGTAATAGTAAGCTAATACCAAGAGTGCGGTCGGAGCAATGAACAGAAGACACAATGAAGAAGATGCTAAAAATAATTGCCACTAACATTTTCTTCGTAATAGCCATTTCTAATTATTTTGTCTTGTTCTTTTTCGTTTTACTAGAGATGGTTCTATATATAACAATACCTATATGTGTAAATGATATTTTTATGGTAAGAAATCTTTCAGTTTTATTTTTAGATTTCTTTTTCAACAAGTAATTTTATTTTTAGAATATAGTCAAAATGAAAGAAAATATAATATTTCCTAAGTATGTTTCAACAGTGGTGGGATAATATTTTATTCTCTCATATATACACTTATATTTGAATATATAAAAACGAAACAAATATATTTAGATTCACTGCATTAATGATTTGATTTATTGTTCAAGCATAAATGATTTGATTTATTTGCTCGAATCTTCTCGTATTCAGTTAAGATTAAGAGTAATTAAACAAAGTCTCAAGCATTAAACTTAAATAGAGTATATAAAAATGAAACAAAATCTCAAGCATTTACTTGTTCAAGCATTTACTGCATTAATGATTTGATTTATTATTACAAGCATTGAAACTTGAATATATAAACGTGAAACAAAATCTCATCTTACTGATTTAGCATTGTTTGAAATCCATGATTATATAGTCTGAAATTTTCCCTTTGAAAACTTTAAATTTGGTAATGAAATTAATTTTTTTTTGAAAAGATATTGACTTATTTTGGAAGCAATTGAAACATTTGGCTCAAAATCACACCTCATATCGTTAATTTTGAGTTCTTTTATGAAAAATCAAAAATCACAATCGTTCGTCACAGTTTCTTTATATCCTCGCTGTTCTTGATTTCAGTTATCTTCAAGCTCAAGCATAACCAAAACCTTTGGTAGAGCTTAAAAAATAATCAATTCTTGGAAGAATGACCGATTATACTGAGCATAATTAACTTTATACATATGCACAAAACGACATGAGTATGTAGCTGGTAGTGGTAGTCCCGCAAGAAACATGCCAGCCCAACATGGTATTCTTCACAAATAGCTGAACAAATGTATTGTCTCCGTATCCACATATACATAATACATATATACGAACGTATACACAGTTACACACACACACACACGCTCAAATCGACAAGGTGAAACTTAAATATGGAAAATATTTATAGACTAGAGAAAAGAAAAAATTCGCCCACCGTGGGGCTCGAACCCACGACCACAAGGTTAAGAGCCTTGCGCTCTACCAACTGAGCTAGACGGGCATTGTTGATTTGCAAGTCGTGTAAAATTTACTATTGTTGATTACTTCCTAACTAGTAGGGTCACTAATCAAGAAGACAATTCTATAAAATTTGAATGATTTTGAGAGCAAAAGACATGAAAATTTAGAAGTGAGTAACCCAATTTTCACTGAAAGAACTAATTGAAGTTTCGATAAATATTTTCTAACATCGATTCAGCTCACTAAAAGAAAAGACTAAGCTAAAGTATACAGGTTAGATAGGATTTCGTGAAGTCAAATCTGTGTTTTAGATTTTGAATGACAGATTAATAATCAAAGTGCCTTTTAGAAATTTTGAGGCAACCCTGTAAAGCATAATAATAATCACATTTGGCTGAAACTACATTAGTTATTAGATAACCTAACATAAACAATTATTCACACTCAATGAGTTGAGTTTTCAATTCATTATGTGTATAATCATCAATCACAAATCTCATCACTTTCACACAAAAAAATGAAATTTATAGAATTATCGACACTTAAAATCCTAACATCGTTATTTCTAGATTTTGTCGCTGCAGGGATTCGTCTGCGCGTGTGCATATTAGTTTCCGATGCATTGACTAAGGAATTGAGAGCGAGGCAGAGAGAACATTTAGGATCAACCATTAAAACGTCAAGTAGCGATTTTAACAATGAGAGTAAAATCTAAAGATCAATAGATCAGCTGTTGACTTTTCCGTTCATATAAGCTTCAATTTTCTATTATTTTGGACACCCATTCAATATTTTCTTTTTCAGGTATCTGAGAAACCTTAACAGACCTTTTTAACCATTTTTTTGACATTGGACTCTCTAACCCATTAGTAAAGTGACTTCAGCAAATGATATGCAACATGATTTCATTTCTCTCTTCTTTTTTTACTATCAATTTTAGAAGGAAAAAAACAACATTTAAAAAAAAATTGTGAATTCATTATTTTGAGAAGACCTTCTCTTAATCCTGATTTTCAGAGTTGGAATTGGTTCAAATTTCATGACTAAGTCGATCAGGAGGTTTGTATAATCTATGTGTAGATTTTGTATTTTTTCGGTAGTCTAGATTTTGTATCTTGTTACTATTTCTCTATTATGTGTAGAAAACAAAATAGTAGATTTTGTATCTTGTCTATTATACTATTTTGTTTTCTGTCTTCTAATTTTTATTTGCTAATTAAAACAATTAAGCTACTGTTATACGATACACGTAACACAATCTAAACTCACATTTTATGATGAAATGAGATAGACTGCATGGAAAAGAATTAAGAGATTTTTTCTCTTTCTCAAATCGTTTAACTTCACCATTATACTGTCTAGCCTCTATTCTCCTTGGTGGCTGACAATGCGTCCTTGCCGTCAGTCACCACTCCTTAGTCCCCATGCTTCCGTGTTCAGTCCCCTCTCATGTTATTTTTCCGTCTTTTCTTCTTCCCCTTTGTTTAACATTTCTTTGGATTTGCATCGGGAAGAAATTGAATCCAAAAAAATCAAAGTGGTCGCTTGTTTTCAAAAAGCGTTATTCTAGAGGTAGATAAGATTTTGACTTAGCTGGATATGGGTCAGATCTGCCTCGAAGGATTCACCGAAAACGTAGAGCATCACTGCTCTCCTTCTCTGGTTAGTTAATTCATTGCCTCCTTTGCCTCAACCTGTCTCATCTGTCAGTCATTCTAGATGAACTTTTCCGTCCAAATCGACGGATCAGTGGCGAAAAGGCGACCCCAAAGCGTTCGCAGGAATTTCTTATGGTTATGATTTCGAAACAATTTAGCTTGGTAGCTTTTAGGATGGTTCTGCTTCTTCCAGTGCCTATAAGGGTTTATTGTTGATACCCTACCTCTTCACCTTTCCCTTTTTGGAAATATTTTCCTCTCCTTTGCCATGTTAGTTGGTATCTGATCGTGATCAGCAATTAGTTGTGGCTGTAAGGTCCAGGTCACAATCATAAAAATTCATCTTGTCTGAAGAACAACTTTTATATATTCTCTTTAGTTTTATATATGTTGGCCACAGCTGTAATGTAATACTAGATCTCAATCCGCACAACCGTGCGGATATTTATTTTCAAGTTTATATATATATATATATATATATATATATATATATATATTTATTTATTTATATAATTATTATATATTTCTAAGGTCACTTATATATTCAAATGTGTATGTAATTTTTTCAAATACAATAATTTTATATTTTTCATGCCGTAAATTAATTAATTATTTCAAATTATATATATATACTGTTTTTATTATATATTTGTCCTACTGAATTTCCGTTTGATTATAAAACAAAAATATTTATGCACAAAAAACATATTTAAAATTATTTTTTATTTAATTTATTATGATCCTGATCCGTAATTCAAAAGGTTGGATTTCTTTTTGCAATTTTTTATGTTTATTCATTTTAGATCATAAATTACTATATATATAAAATTTTAAGATAATTTAATTTTATACATGTATTATATAGTTTACTAATGTTAAACATTTCTAACAACATACTATATCTTAGAAATTATCAATTTAAAATAATTTTACCATATTTAGTTCAATATCATGGTTTTCTTTTAAAACGGTAGATATTATTATAAATAGATAAAATATTTTATGATTTGATTTTTTTATTTTATAAAATATAATTGTATATATATTAATGTATAATAACATTTTACTAATTACCAAATTAATGTAAATATTTACTTACAATTTTTGACAGTTAAGGTCTCGTTATAATATTTTTTAAAAGATTTGTCAGAATTTTTAAATATATATATATATATATATATATATATATATATATATATATATATATATATATATATATATATATGTATATATATATATATATATATTTATGTGTTAATTTAAAAGATATCAAAATATTATGATTTAAGTAATTAGAAATATTATACTATATTTAAGGAAATACATTTAATAAATTTTCTAAATGATGGTCCAAATAAAAATACCACACATGAAAGAAGTCATAAATTCTATTTTAGTAGATAATATTATTAGACAGTATATTGTTGTGAGTTACAAAAATTTATGTTAATAATTTTTTTTCTTTTGTTTAAATATTAAATGATTTAGAAATTTTTTATTTGTTTATTTAAATGAAAGAAATTTTGAAAAATAAATTAGATAAATTTACTAATATATATATATATAGATAATTTTATTATATTTATTTATATAGCATATCTAGTTTAATACAATATAAACTGTAATAAATTTTATAAAATATACCATATAATTTTATTTTAATTAACATTAATTTATAATAAAATTATATTGCTAATCACGAAATTAATTAATGTATTATTATATAAAAAAATATTTAAACTTTTTGATAAGATCTTGTTAGATTTCTCAACAGATTTTCTATGAAAATATGGAATGTTATAATAAATTATAATAATAATGATAAGATTAGAGAATAAATATAGGTCCAACTTAAGAAATCACACATGAACATGAATCAAAGTTGTGACTTTTTGTTTTAATATATAAGATGTATAATTATTATATTAAATATAACTAATAAAATAGTTTAAAATGTGAAAAATGTAAACGATTTTATAGAACATTTTTAAATATATAAGTATGTTTTGTACCTCTATAATAAATTGTCAAATAATTTGGAAAAGAGCAATTAATAAATTAGTTTATCGTCAAAATAAATATATATAACAAACCAAATACGGGCTTTATATATTTTGCTGGGCCCAAGTATATTTCTAAATATATTTCAATAAAACGGCCCGGCTGCCTCCGTCCTCTTCTGTACGTCGCTTCTACTTCTTGAGTTTTTCTTTTCTTTTTTGAACTTAAAACCCTAATTTCTTGTGGAAACAATGGCGACGATCTCTGATCTCCCGTGTGATCTGGTAGAAGAAATACTCATAAGGGTTCCGATAACTTGTCTAGGAGCAGTGAGAACGACTTGCAAAAGATGGAACACTTTATCCAAATCTCAGCTTTTATGTAAAGCAGAAGCAAAAGAGCAGTTTTTAGGGTTCATGATAAAGAATCATAAGCTGTGTTCATTGAGATTTGATGTCGACGAAGAATTCAGCGTAAAGGAGATACTTGATTCATTTAATCAAGTTGAGGTGTGTGAAGTTCTTGTCTGCGACGGCTTGTTGTTATGCGTCACTCTCACAAGAGACGAGGACGATATCCTACAAGAAGAAGGCCTCATGCTCTGGAACCCGTATTCGGGACAAACAAGGTGGATCCAACCAAGAAGAGGACCTTACGAAAACAGATCAGAAGTATATGCTCTCGGATACGACAATAGCACCAACCGTAACCACAAAATCTTGAAGTGTTGTTATGGTTCCAAGGGAGAAGAATGCGAAATCTACGACTTTAAGTCCGATTCATGGAGAACTCTTGATGTCAAGCTACACTGGGGCCGGGGGGAAGAATACCCCCATCTCAGCGCATCGCTGAAAGGAAACACTTACTTTGTTGACCACTGTGGAGATGATGAGATGTTCACTGGTTTCCTTGTCTGTTTTGATTTTACGACAGAGAGATTTGGAGAGCAGCTGCATCTACCCTGGTCTCAAGAACCTAGTTATTATTCTAGGGTTACTCCTATCTCTTGTTTTCGAGAAGAGAAACTCGCGGCTTTATATATGCGCAGTCCTGTATCGGGGATGGGAATTTGGGTTACAACTAAGACTGAGCCCAATGAGGTCTTGTGGAGCAATTTTTTCAAAATTAATTTGGAAGCTATCCCATGTGATGATTGTTTTAGAGCTTGCAGTTTCTTTATTGATGAAGAGAAGAAACGGGTTGTGGTTTTTTCTGGTGGCAGTGTTACCAATACCAAGTCCGAGAAGGAATACTACGAGGCTGCTTACGTCATTGGAGAGAATGACTATTTTAAAACAGTGGATCTTGGAGGAACTCACAGTCCCCATTATTGTTTTGGTCCAGTTGTGTGCTCCAATTCTTATGTTCCAAGTTCAGTGCATATCAAACAAAAGGAGACTGCCCCATTATCACCCACCCATAGCAGAATAGAGGAGTTTGATTTGGGGTCAAATAAATTTGCTTCATTGGTTACTTCTGATGGTGAAGAAGAAGAACAGTTGGATCCAGTTGACTTAATTGATCTATTGACACCATTCGGAAAACGCTTACTACGGGAAAGACCAGTAAAACCTTCGGTAAAGGCGAAGGAGATACAACTGCAAACAACATCTCAGAGACGCGGAAACAGAGGTCGTAGAAACAGGGGAAGATCCAGGTAGAAGTGACCAATTTTTAGCTAACTCGAGAGAATGTACTGCTTTTTTATGGTTCTATGGAATCATCAAATAAAATAAATTAAAAACAAAAACAAAAACAAAAAAAAAAAAAAACAAAAGGAGAAAGAAGAAGAGAAGGAAGCAGCTCTAGTAGTCCTTCCTACCTATTCAAAAGGAAAAACAAGAAATGGAATTTAGTGTGACAAAAAAAATAAAAACAAAAACAAAAACAAAAAAAAAAACAAAAGGAGAAAGAAGAAGAGAAGGAAGCAGCTCTAATAGTCCTTCCTCTACCTATTCAAAAGGAAAAACAAGAGATGGAATTTAGTTGTTCCTTTAACAATAACTAGAACTTGAACGCACACACGTGCGGGTGTTTGATTTAACTTATCTTCAACGTAAACTCATAAACCGTTGGTTTTATAAAAAAATTTTCATATATACCTTTATGTTTTGTAATTTTTATATAGAGTAAAATATATTATTTTATAGTATAAATGTTTAATAATATTTTTTTATTTGTACATAATATTATATTTAAAATTTTGTAACTTGATGCAATTTGATGTATTGTACTTTCATATATTTACCTGTTTTTATTAATTTATTTTAAAAAGAAGAAACATACTAAATTTTTTAATTGTTTGCATTAGTTTTTTATGAATTATTATTCATTTTATGATATTTCATTTTTATGAAAATTAAATTCTTGAAATTTTTAAATTTGACTAAACTAAATAAGTTAATACTAAATTTAAAATTTATTTTATATAATATATACTATGTATTTTAGTTTGTGTTTTCAATTTCACCACAAGAAACAACAATTATTTTAATTAATTAATTTAAATTTATTTTAAATGCATTGGTAGAATCAGTAAATTAAAAGAAATATAAAAAGAATTACTTAACTTATTGTAAATATAATGGCTAAACTTGTATATAAAAGAAAGTATATAATCTGCTATCCATGTTTCCAAACAGTTTTCATTTATTCTGCTATTCATGTTTTCAAACCGTATCAAAAAGTATTTGAGTTTTAATAATATAGATAATATCTAGTACAACCATGTATATACTAATTATTTTGGACTAATACATTGCAGGCAGTGCCAACACACGTTCTATCTTTGACCAAATCTTTAAGTCTCTCTACGGCATGACGTTCTGTACTGTATGTGACTCTTTTAATATTCTTTTATTTAAATCATACTAGATTTTGATCCGCGTTTCAAAAGCACGGATAATTTTGAAAATAAATATTGTTTAATATGAATAAATATTTTGAAATTGTTACATATTTATGTTACAAAGTCCTATTATATTTAAAAACCGAATATATTTAAAATTATATAATTTATGAATTACTGTATTTAAGATTTTTATATATACATTCTTATATAACTATTTTTAAGTATGTCATATTATCCGGACCCAATAAACAAAACCAAATTGACTTGAAAATACAGATTTGATTCAAATCGGGTCCATGGTATTGATTATTTTTTGGATCCGCGAGTCTTGATTCGAGTCTGGATCGGATCTTAGTTCGAGTCTATCTCGGATCTCGATTCGAGTCTGGATCATGTTCGAGACCCGACTGGTATCTAAAATACGTAAAATATTTTGTGTATAACAGGTATCGAGTATTTCAAATATGTTTTCTGCATTACAAATATTTTTTATAGTTTCGGGCTTGTTTTAAGTATAGTTTCGAACTTTGGATAAAATTTTAAAATTTAAAAATGTATTTTTGGTATTCAGGTAAAATTTTGAGTTTTTTTGTTACTCTGTCAGATTTTGGGTAAATATTTGGGGGGGGGAGGGGGAGGGGCAGGTTTTTGTATTTGAATATTTTCTAAATTTTGTTTGGTTTTAAATGTCGAGGACCTAAAAGATCTGGAACCGAAAGGAATCAACCCATATTCGATCCTAAGACATGAAAGCACATGTCTACTCTCTCAATTATATTTTGTTTGCCTTTTATAAGAGTTATTTTTGTTGAGTTGGTGAAATTTAAGATTTATCTTGCAGATTTTTAGTTGATTTAATGGTATATATTTATATAATTTAGATAGGAAGTATGTCACATGAAATGAGGAGTAATATGATTCAGTTAACATTTTTAAAAATATATTATAAAGGTAAATTAATTAATGATATGATCAAAATAATTATGCATGTAACTATCGAACAATATATATGTGTCTATGTGATATGGCGTGGAAGTTATAGTATAATTATATTGGTGATTAATTAAATTGAATAACAGGGAAGATTATAATTAATTTGAATGGTTATAAAATTAGTTTGTTAGATACGTAAATTGTATGAGTAAATATTAGGAAAGATTATGTTTTATTTAATATTGATATATTTTTAATGATGAAAGGTAAATGTTAAGTTTCTAGTGAATGAGTCCAAACAATCTTTTATAGGTAGATTTTTTAGGACTCCTTCTCTTTTAATAGTATAGATTTTCTCTGTTTCCACTAATTGATTTTTTTAGAATTTAGTATTATTTTATAAAGATAATTTTTTTGATAAAATTTAAATTTTGTTTTGATTAATTGATAGAAATAAATTATTATTTGTTAAGAAATTTTATTTGAATCAATTAAATATTATGGATTGACAGTTAATGAAAAAATGTACTGTAAAAATAAATAAAAGATTTAATCATAGATATTTATTATGTTGTTATATGTAAAAGAATAAGAAAATCATCTTTTAAAAATCAAAAGAGTATAATGTAACAGACATAACAAAATAAGGGTGTCAAAAGAAGGACAGGAAGTGGGCAATTCCGCTCGGAAAGCTTTTTCGTCGAGTGCGCGATAATGACATGACTCGAGAAAGAAGTCCCGGCTAACTCTTTGCCAGCAGCATTGATTGAATCCATCTTGCTAGCTCTTCTGACATATCTAGCTTTTTATTTCCACTAGAGATATGTGAAAATCTTACAAGTGTCATTGCATAATTTTGATGGAGTCCAAATTTCCCAAAAAAAAAGAAATTTACTTGGCCAAATGGAAAAAATGTTGTTTACCAAGAGAAGAGGGTGGGATTGGTTTCCATATGATTCATGAGTTTAACCTGATGTTATTAGCAAAATAACTATGAAAGCTAATTCAATACTCTGATTCATTAGTGGCCCGAGATTTAAAGGGGATATACTATATACTGAGTATGTTTTCAAGAATAAACTCTGTAAACATTTTCTATGTGTGGATTAATATTTCAGCAGCACGAAAAGCTACTGCTATTGGGAATCAGATAGAAAATACATTCTGGATATGAAAGTCAAGGTGTGGAAAGATCTGTGGATTCCTACAACACCTGCTAAGCCGGCTATCCTTTTAGCTCCAGTTTTGCACCCGAACATGAGAGTCATCGATCTCATTAATCAGGTATTGAAGGATTGGAGGATTATGTTAAACCTGATGACATACCATTCATAAGGAATTTGGCTATAAGTTCAATTCATCATTATGATACATTCTATGGGAACTACACTAGGAATGGCCAGTACACGGTTAAGTCTGAATATTGGGTAGCTCCGAACTTATTAAAAACTGAGGAAGGAAAGGAGGTGTTGGAACCAAATATCACTAAGCTTCAAGTCTTTGTTTGGAAGATAAAAACGCCTACAAAAACATGTTATCTTATATAGCAATTGATCACCTGTCATGTGGACGTAACAAGAAATTTAGTACACCGTAATATAATGTGCGATAAATATTGTCCAAGATATAGAGAACCAGATGAATCTGTAACTCATGCCATATTTGAATACCTTTCAGACAACTATTGACATATTCGAATATGCGTTAACTATTGCCCAAGATATTTTGGATGATTGATATTTTAAGTTTTAATTTTGTATTTAAAGATTATTAAAATATTAAAACATCAATCCTATAAATATAAAAAAAAACTTTTAAATATAGTAAAAGTATTTGTGAATTTTTTTAAAGTAAGCTTAAAATACTTGTGAATTATGAGAACAGTGACATGTTTAAAGATATAATGTATTTCTGATCTCAAATTTAAGTTTTGATAAACGTAAAATTGCGTATAAAATATAAAATACATGACTATAAAAAGAAGAAGATACATCTTTGACCCGGTCACTGGAAAAATTTTTTTTACCAGAGATCATTAGTTCAGTTGAAAAGGATTTTTATTTGACCATTATGTCAAAAGTTTCCAGTTCGAATAACCGTTGAGATCTAGACGAAATTAATTTAACTTGATGAGATTTTGGGCTTAGGGAAATTACGGATTTCGACCCCTAAAGAAAACAAAGATACATCTTTGCCACCTGCTACAACTAAAAGCACTCAAGCAGACATGAATCATGTCTTCCCATCTAATAAGTTTCGAACCTTCATTATATGTCACATGGCATGCATTTTCAACCTCGCACATATTGTTTAAAGATATTTCTTTCTTTTTTTTTCTTGCCTAAATAAACCATATTTCTGTTACTAAATATGGTTATGATTATGTAAATGCGATTACGTAAATGGTAACAAAACATATGACGTTGAATACTTGTGAAGATATTCACAAATATTCAACGTCATATGTTGGACGTAATTGTAAAGATATGTAAATTGTAATTGTAACAGAACAACGGTTACTATTAACACATATGAAATTGAATACTTGTGAATATTTCTAAAACATAAAACCAGCCATGCCGATTGCCGACCAAAGTCGCTCGCATGTACGGGAGGTACACCTGGGATGAACTTCTGCTTTGACGCGCTTTCACCTACAGTATAACCTCTATAAATTAATAATCTATAAATTAATATTTCTATAAATTAATATAATTTCATAGCCCAAATTGGATTTTTGGTTCAATTAGTATCTCGATAAATTAATAATCTCTATAAATTAATAAAAAATATAGTTTTGATGTAGTCCAAACATTATTAATTTATAGAGGTTTCACTGTAGTTTTAACTTTTAAAGCCAGTCATTTCTTCTAAATGTGAACACGTTATTTTTTTTTTGACGAACACGTTATTTTTCTCCACCAATTTTATTAAAGTTTTATTTATTATTCATTGAGTGTCAAAATGAATTATAACTAAAGCTCAGCTCATTTTTTTTTATTAATATGATCTCTATATTTTAGGTTCATTTAATAAATGAGTTTATTGATCGATTTTTAAAAAGATCACGAGTTATATAAACGATTTTTAATGAAAATGAGATAATACATGAACTTATTTATTTTTATACCTGTAATTATATATATATATATATATATATATAACTTCTGTTTTTCTTATGGAAAAAGATAATTTCTATATTTATGATATTTATCTTTTAAAATTAAAATGTAAAATACACATAAGTAATATAGGAATAAAAATTTTAAAAGTTATTTATACTTTTTTCAAAGAAAAAAACTATCATGTTTATAAATTATCAAAACCTTTTATATAAACTCACGTTAATCCTATCATCTCTCTTACAAACTTCATTGTCCCAAACTTGGATCATTGGTTTTGGCGTTTTCCTTTAATTTAATTTATTTTAGGAGTTTAATTTTTTATTTTTGTCATGGATTTTTTTTTAGTATTTAATATTTATGTTTTGGATTTTTAATATATAATTTTTGAATAATATTATAGAAGTTATTAATCACTGTTTAATTTAATTACATTTACTAATTATTATTTTGTGTTAAATCACGAGTTAACTCATTTAACTCATGAGTTATGATCTAGATGATCTAAGTTCGAGCTTACATATTAAAACTCATATAATAAATGAGTTGAGTTAAATTAACTCATGAAAGAGTCGAGTTCATTATGAATTGAGCTGAACGAACTATCTCATTTTGACACCCCTATTATTCAACACGTTTTTATGTTTTTCAAAATTATATAAATAAATGCCACAGCTATTCTTTGCCTTTCTTTTTTAATTTTCGATATTCCTATCAATTGTTATTATTATTAACAAAAAGCAAATTACAAAATTTTATAACGCTAAAAGTAAGAATATTAGGTTCTCTCTATATTTTTAAAAAAGTTTAACAGATATGTACATACAGATGAGATAAACTTTATATTTTTTCGCCTCTGTATCGCAAATATTTGGTTTCGCACAAGTCGCAAGTGCAGTTGAAAAAATATTCCTTACAAGTTGAAAATAATACTAATATCTTTTTTGTCAACGAGTAAAACTAAAATCTTTATAACCTAATAAAGGCTAAACGTATCTGATTGTCAACGTGAGATTTCGCGGGAAGACAACCGACATTCCGCGCAAACGAGAGTCATCAACGTCTGTTTGTTGTTACGTGAATCCCGTGTACCGACGACGTTAATTGTCTTAAATCAAAACGTCATTAAATTTGCCATTTACTGACAAACATGCATTAAAACCGACAACTCCTCACATGCCACGTAGGATCCCCGACAGCCCAGCTAGCTCAAAGTGGATCACTACAATGGTTGTACGGCTGTGCCATTGGGTTTTTTTTTTTTTTCATTTCTGTATTTAGAAAATAAAACAAATATTTTAAAACAGAGGAAAAGGAAAGTAGGCAAGAATCCAGATGGGATAAAAGCAGACAAAAGCGGAAAGTCTAATAAAACGAACAGGTCAGCATCTGTTTTAATTTTTTGAAGAACCCGTCCTAACGCTTCGTTGATATTTTAATACAGTATTACATTTGCTTCTTATCCTATTAAATTCTAAAGAAAGACTTGGGAGTAACCCCGCCCAAGAAGAGGAGAGACAGATATAGACTTGGTTTAGATTAGAGAGAAGGAGCGACTCTGTAGAAACACATGAATTGTTTTGGTGGTTAGCCTTTTTTATGGTAGCTTCCTCTTAACTTCTGAAGAAGAAGAATAAAAAAGAAATGGAGTTATCTGATTGCTCTAATGAATATGAGAAGCTCGTTGTAAGGATGAACATGCCCAGGTTTTTATTTTCTTATTTCTCCTTTTTCCCTTATAGATATTACTTCTTCTTGATGTATGAAAATTATCATCTTATAAGAATAAAAAGATAAAATCAAGAGTTTATTCCCAGATTTTTTTTTTCTCTTTTTCTTGTAATCATTCAAAACTTTTTTAATAAAAATTATTCAAACTGGATTATGTTCGTTTTAATTTAATCAATTGAACAATTTCGCTAAATTAAAGTTTTAATTATCATATGATATATTTTCTGAAACAAATAATGTTTTTTTTCTGAAACAAATAATGTTTTTTTTTTGAAACGAATAATGTCTATGTTAATTCCTGGCTTTTACCGTCATCTATTTGTACAATAAAAAACCACGAGTCAAGGAGTTAAAAAAAAAAAAAAACCACGAGTCAAATTATTGGCAATTTCAAAATTATATTTTATCATAATGTTTTTGGTTGTTTGACTCATACAAAAGAGTGAGGTTAGAGGGTCACTGTCTTTTTGTTCACTTGCAGGGTCGTGATTGACAATGAAATTTGCCCTAATTCAACTGTCGTCAAGGTTTTTAATTACCCTCACGCAACCTGCTTCCTCTGTTTCTTCTCCCTCGCTTGATAGTGATTCTTAAATTCATTTTTATTTTATTTTTGCTTTTTTCTTAGATTGATAGCGCAAGAGGCCCAGGGATACTGCTCGAATCTGTACAGCTTCTCACGGATATGAATCTCGGGATCAAGAAAGCTTACATTTCCTCTGACGGAAAATGGAATATGGATGGTAACTAGCACTAATCATACGTTAGAATTCTAATTAAGGAAAGTAAAATAATTGTTTGATTCGTTTTCTTCTACTGCTTCAGTTTTTCATGTAAGCGATCTTAACGGAAACAAATTAACCGATGCGAACCTAATCCGTTACATTGAAAAGGTAAAATTAAAAGTTACCATTCATTTGTGAATGTTATCTTAGAAAATCAAGACGTTCTTTTCTAAATAATTACAGTCAGTAGAGACGTCTCATTACAGTAAAACCGAAGGATACACCGGTTTAACCGCTCTAGAGTTAACTGGAACAAACAGAATCGGTTTACTCTCAGAGGTTTTCGCGGTCTTAGCTGCTCTTCAGTGTGATGTTGTTGAGGCCAAGGCATGGACGCATAACGGGAGGATCGCGTCGATGATTTGCGTTAAAGACGTTAACTCCGGGACCCCCATTGACGGAGACTCAGATCGTGTCCAACGGATAGAAGGACAGTTACGTAATTTACTAAAAGCAGACGATGGTTACCAAAATGACACGAGGACATGTGTTACGTATGGTGGTAATACTCATATGGAGAGAAGGTTGCATCAGAGGATGTTCATGGACCGTGACTACGAGAAGACGTTTGAGTCTGAGAACTCTCCGAACGTTTTGGTGCAAAACCTTCCGAAACGTGGCTACTCGGTCGTGAACTTGCAATGCAAAGATAGGATGAAACTCTTGTTCGACGTTGTTTGCACCTTGACTGATATGGCTTACGTTGTGTTCCATGCGGCTATTAAAACTGTTGGAGAAACGGCGTTTTTGGAGTTCTATGTAAGACATAGTGATGGGCATCCGGTTAGTACAGAACCGGAGAGACAACGTTTGGTCCAATGTTTACAAGCCGCAATCGAAAGAAGAACGGTTAAGGTATGAACCAATGAATACTTTCTCATCCGTTTTAATATCAAACCGACTGGTTTAGTAGTTGATTTGTTTTATGTTTATGTAGGGTCTGAGATTGGAGTTATGCACGGTGGATAGACCTGTATTGTTGGCGGATGTAACACGAGTATTGAGGGAGAACGGATTAAACATTGCTAGAGCCGAGATATCGACTAAAGAAGGTATAGCAAGGAATGTGTTCTATGTGACTGATGCTAATGGAGACCTTATAGACCCCGAGATAATCAAATCGATTAGAGAGAAGATTGGAATCGATGATCTAAGTGTTAAAGAACCGTTCCCGGTTAGTTGGAGAGAAGCAGTTGAGAAGGAACAACAACAGCAGCAGCAAGATCACCAGGGACGCAATGGAGGAGGGACAATGTTGGTATCACTTGGGAGCCTAGTGATGAGAAATCTATACCAGTTGGGCTTGATCAAATCATATTTTTAGGAAATTTAAACCGGGTTGTTAACCGATTCATGTATACCAATTTAATCATGTTTGTCAACACCACCCGCGGTTGAATTGGTGTGTCTGGAGCAAGATACTGAGCCAGTGATGCATTTGGGTTTAGATGGGAAACATATTTGGTATTATTTATTGTACATAAAAAGGTGGGAAGTTAGTAAAATAAATGGTGGTCAGTCTTCTTGTTGGAGAGTTTGGTGGGTTTATTTTCTTCTGTACAAATTTATTATATAACCCATGGTTGTTAGAACATTAGCTTTGCAATAGTAAGTTAGGGTGCATGTAAATAATAATTTAGTTATGAGGTTAGTTTTACGCAAGGAGACAAACGAAAAAAAAAGAGAGACAAACGGGTCCTATTTTTTCTTTGTGTTGAGGTTAATAATTCTCTGTTGTAAGTTTGGGTTTTTGGCTTTTTGCAATTAAAAATTTTCGGAACACTTTGACTTAGCTGACGGTTAGCTAGGACTCGAAGAACCAAAACAAATCCGGTCCAAAAGTTTAGTACAAAATCCAAATCGATATTCGCTAAATATTCGAATGGGTTCAAAATTTTAGTAAATAGAGAATCGAAACCGATCCGAGCCAAAATATTTGGAGTATTTGAATATATTCGAATCAAATTTATATATTTTAATATATTAGCTATTTTTACATTTAATATCTAAAAATATTCAAAATGTATAGGATATTTTGATGTTATTTGAAAAATATATAGAAATAGTAAAAAAAATATCTAAGTAGTTAAACAATACTAAAAAAACAAAATACTTAAAATATATATTGATTCTCCATCTAAATATTCAATCTAAACCAATTCTATGTTATATTTAGGTATTTTGGCATACATTACTCAAATTTATATGTTATATACTATTTTTTGTTTTTAGATTTTGAGAAATTTGAAGAAAAAAATATATTTTTAATAATTTAGACGGGTTATCCAAACCCGAATTGAATCCGCAAAGATCTGAACCAAATCTAAACCGAAATTTATAAATACCTAATAAAACTAAAATCCTTCACCTCGAAAACTTGAAATCTGAATATATGTGAATCGAACCTGAATGGGCCGTATCCGAACGCCGGCGCCTAAGGTTATTCCGGCCAGTCGTGCAGTGCGACTTACAAACCGTAACTGTTACAACTTTTTTTTTTTTGAAACTATAAATGTTACAACTTGCAAGTATATGTATTAGTATAGCAATCTATAGAATATAATACAATCTTGATAAATAATAAACCGACCTTATTCTATGAGACTGCAGCAACATAGGCTAATTATTATGTGCCACGCTCAAAAGTGTACGTACTTTGGTTAAATCTCATTGCGTACATACCAATATGTTCCATAACTTTCTCGTTCTCCTCAAGATTTTCCCAATAAACTGAGCTATACACGATTCGATCATATTAGACGAGGGAATAAAACTCGTTCTCGTCGGAGTTATTCCGGCCAAAGAAACTCCGGTTTCATGAGCTCCCTTTCGAAGATAGAAGCTTCTACTTCCTATTTCTCCGATTATTTCCTTTCTCTCCAAACCTGAAAATTAAATCACATTAAGTAAATTTATTAAATCATAACAGTTCGATTATGACGGAATTTAACGTAAACTCATATGTTCAAGTAAATCCCTTTCTTATTATAAGCATATAGCTCATGAATAATGTGATGCTTCTATCTTTTTTCACACTTAAATAAATTTTGGACCTTGTGCAAAGTTGAACCTCTATATGTATTTCAATAAATCAGGACCTTCATTACTTAAAGAAAATTGCAAAATAAGAGATGGACCCTGTGCCTAAGCACCGTGAGCACATGCTCAAAGCCGGTCCACGAGTACTTTGAGTATTTTCCATGATTGTTGGTTGTTGGAGACTAAAGCAAAACTAGATAGTATATTATAGATATTTTATAAAACTAATATATGTTAAATTGAACACAATTTATTTTGTTTTTTCTTCAACAAATGGTGATTCAAAAATTTCTTTATTTTGTATATATCTAAACGAAGGAACTAAAACTTAGATAATGTTTGTGTTACACTACAAGTTGCGTTATAGCTTACACTGGATGCTGAAATGAGATTGATGTAACTCATAGGCAGCCCCTTCGTCGAGTTTCGGTGTTCGTCCTTCCTCGCAATATTTTTCCAGGACAAATTTGATCATTTCTTCGACATTGCAGCTCAATTTAACCATAGTTCTTACAGGTCCAGGGCTTCCTTCAACTGCTACGTTGATTACAACTTTTGTTGCTTCTCTTTTATTTTCCTGATTTTTTTTTTAGAATTAAGTCAAAGAAGACTCTATGATCTTCA
This sequence comes from Raphanus raphanistrum subsp. raphanistrum, assembly GCA_019706035.1. NCBI lineage: Eukaryota > Viridiplantae > Streptophyta > Magnoliopsida > Brassicales > Brassicaceae > Raphanus > Raphanus raphanistrum. The sequence goes on along the minus strand of CM033987.1, from coordinate 27,665,190 downwards.
GATTTACTCGAGATCAAAATGGCTCTAACAGGGTTTACAGCTTATTAAACAAACTCTACGTCCAAAATAGTAGATAAGTAAGGGTTAAATTGTAACATTTCAACATATTACGCTTAAATAACAAATTCTTATACCTTGAGGACTAAATTTAGAATTTATTACAAACTAAAGTCCTGTCTGAAAGTAGTAAAAGAACTGAAAATAGTTAAGAGAAAATGGAGAGAAACAGAGTCTAACCTCTTGATTGGTCGGAAATTGAGACGATGGCGAAGATAAGCCCAACAACGACGGAGAAGAAGCCATAACCTCAGAGCGAATCCTTGGCAAGTAGACGATCGGACCAGATTCTTCCGTCGGTAAGCCACTCAACGGCGAGGATCGACGCATGCAAGTACCGTCTCCGTCGCGACGGCGATTGAGACTCGAATCGGAGAAGCTTCGCTCAAAGACCTGATTAGTCGATTTTGAACGGTTTTTATCAGAAACGCATCGGGAAGCCGTCCGTCTCATCCTGATGCTCCGGCCTCCGTTTCCGAACGGAGTCGGAACTCTTCTCCGGTGAGTCGAATTTGACATTTTGTTGAAGTGATGACTTTGCTTGAGGAGGAGGAGGAAGAAGAATGAAATTGAGAGGTGTTTGTGGTTTGCTTGGCAAAGAAGCGAAGTAAGGGATTCTCTATGCTTTACTCTTTTTAATTTGTCACTGTTTATAATGTTTTTTCCAAATAAGATTGGTTTACATAGAAGTAAGTGTCTTTTAGAAATTAAATCCAAGCCGACCAATTTTTTTTTTAAAAAAAAATCCGATTAGTAGTAATACAGGCGTGGTTCTTGTACACCGATATTTAGTATTATTTTCCTGTCGACTTTATACTATTATAGTATGTTATCTTATCATGATTTTTATAGCAATTCGATTGTGGATATTTTCAACTGTGAATATAAGTACAATAATAATATTTAATGATTATTTCAAATGCTAAGAGATCTATCAAAAATCAATATTTTAGATATCTATCCAAAAATAATTTTAGAAATTGTTGTTTTTAGATAGATATCTCAGTATATTAGAGAGTCAATCTTAGATATTCAAATTTGAAGATCCCTAATGAAAATGTTCTTATGTATTATGTTGTATAAGATTAAATTTGAGTGAGATGAGTAGATTGGTAGCACTTCATTAAAAACTGTGGCATAAACTATTTTTCAAAAATGGTACAAATACTAAGCCCAAAAAAATTAAAATTATAACAATATGAGGTATATCAGTTTTCTTGTATCAATAATATTAGTTAGGCATCGTCTAGACTAAAGATTACATGAGCCTGATTTTCACAATCTCAAAAGTCAGAAAACAAAACTCTTGGATTTGTTGATTTTGAGACGTTAATCAAGAAATCGAGTACCCAAACAAATTTCGTGAAAGTAAACTCTAAAATTAAAATTGATAAAAATAAATACAGAAAAATAAAGCAGTAAACATAAACAAATACAAAGAGATTTAAAAAAAATACAAAGAGACTAGAATCAATTTATTAATTTTTACTTCTTGTAGTCGGCCCGTAATGCCCTTCATTAGTCAAAAAAAAAAAGAAATAATATGAATACCATAACCTTTCATAAGATTCACTAACGTCAAGAAATAACATATGTCTTGTGTGGTTGAGATTGGTCAGAGGAGAGGTTTGTTTTCAACTTCTCATTGTTTATAGAAAGAACTTTTGGGCGTGTTGTTAGGCTATTAGTCGACTCATAATTCTGATAAAGAGGCACGTGTGGGTGACTTCTCTTACTCCATACGCACTCACTTCACGCGTAACGCACTTGGTTTCCAGTTTCCACCGAGTATCATACAAGTTAACAACACCATATATTTATTTATTTTCATGATGAAACGAAAGTTTTCGACTATTATTTCAATTTTCAAATGTAACGTCACGTTTTGTGATGTAATACCATTCTACTACTTTAATATCACTGGATAATAAACAATTTATTTCAGTGTTCTGCTATAAATATATAATGTTTTACTATTGTCATAAAGAATTCATACACATGCCAAAAAGTCAAATAGTCGATGTAAATGTCATATATCGGTTTTTTTTGTTGTAAATTAATTTTTTTTTGTCATATATCGGTTTTTTCAAGAAAAAATGTCATATATCAATGAATTGGTCCAAATACTGATACTAATGGTTTTGGAGTAAGTATAAAGTAGTGTTTTTCTAATAGATAAACAAAATATATTGAATGAAGCAGATATACAATTGCGAGTTTACAGAACAATATATATGGTCTCCTTGTTCATAGTTTTATTATTAATAATATTTTAATATGTTTCTTGATCTTTTACTTGCATAGACTCCACTACGTAATTGTTGTATTGTATCTTATGAGTTCTAGATCAAGGAGGAGTTCAAGAAAATCAACAAGCGGAATGGAGGAAGAATCAGTACGCTAGTAGAGCCCCTCGGGAGGGAGGGGATGAGTTTGCTTATCACAAGATAAGTTATATAAGCAGCCTGCTAATCTGACTATAAGCCAAGACTCACACACAAAGGTTTGTTTATTTTTCTCCTTTTTTTCTGCTGTCTTGTGTGACTGTGTCACATAGAGCTCCTACGTATTGGATATGTGTGCGTCTTTCTCCATATGAAAGATTTTAATTTGGTTAGCTCTTTTAATTAGTGCATTGCGAATTGTGGTATATGAAAGAAAATTAGAATAATCTAATCATAGCAAATTGTACTATTTATTAATGTAAGACTCATAGCAAATTGAGTCAACAAAGCCCGTCTAGCTCAGTTGGTAGAGCGCAAGGCTCTTAACCTTGTGGTCGTGGGTTCGAGCCCCACGGTGGGCGCTTCTTTCTAGTCCATATGTATATTTTACATAAATGTTATGTTTCATCTCTTTCATTAAGCATTTTTCTTCTTCTAATTATGCTCCCAATTAGTATTTTCTTAAATAAAAATTTACTGAGATGATATATGGCTAAATCACTCTAACGAAAACGTGTATGCAATCTGCAAAGTTCAGTATGCTATAATAAAACAGATGATGTAACTATTTTCTTAGCTATAAGCAATACATATACCAACACTGACATTCTATATGAACTCTCCATGATGTTACTTTAATTTGAATTGCGGATGTACGATTCGTGTTGATATCTGATCACTCTGGTTTTGGATTGATTCTGTTTGGGTGTGGTTTAGTCTTGAGACATAGCTTATGTCTGAGAGTTCTGCGTTTCACTTTTGTTTTGTCCTGAAAGTTATCTTGCTTGAATTTTTTTTATGAAATGCAGTTTCAGATTGTTGGAAAAGATGTGATCTTTGTGTCTTGATGAAGATAGATAGAAACTTTTACATACAAATGTTTTTGCATTTAAGCTTTTCTAATATCATATGAGTTGTGTATGTAGTAAACAGGGAAGAATGCAAGGAGGTGGTGGTAGAGGTTCTTTCAACTTTGGTGCTCCTTTTGGAAGCTCCTTTGGTGGTTTTAACAATGGTCCTCGGAGTCTATGTCTAGTTTTTTCGGAGGAAGAGATCCATTCGATGACCCTTTTTTCACTCAGCCTTTTGGTGGTGGCATGTTTCAGTCCAACTTCTTTGGTCCTAGCATGGATCCTTTTGCAGCAATGCATCATCATCCTCCATCAGGTTTCTTAGAGAATCATCACCAACCGAGAAGGTCTCATGGACCGATAATTGAAGAGATTGAATCAGATGATGAGAAAGAAGATGAGAGTAAGACTAGGGAAACATGGCAGGTCAAGCAGTGAGGTAGATACTGAAGAAGAGGCTAGAGCTCAAGGTGATTTGATACCTTTTTCTTTTTCTTTTTCTTCTTGAGATTGTTTTGTTTCTGTGTAACTGACTTTGTGTTTATTTTTTTTAATGTAGAGAGAAGGATCAGAAGAATGCAAAACATGAATGTGAACAATGGACAATGGCAACCACAGACTCGTAGTTATGTTTTCCAGAGCTCCACTTTTACATACGGTGGTCATAACGGAAACTACTATACTTCATCCAAGTTCACAAGGACAGGAAGTGATGGAGTGAGTTGTGCCTGTGTAAAGAATGCTCGTTTATGTTTAACCACTAAACTTGGGTCTTATTGTGAAAATAGTTAACTCTTGAAGAAAGCAAAGAAGCCAACACTGCAACACGGGAAGCAGCGCACAGGATCTCAAGAGGCCTTCACAACAAGGTAGTTTGTACATACATTACCCGAAAGATGATAAAAATTATTTTCCTTTGTTGTTGGATCAGTATAATTGTATAACTGGTGTTTTAATCCATGCAGGGCCACACGGTTGCGCGTAAGCTTAACTCAGATGGTCGAGTTGATACAAGGCAGACCTTGCACAATTTAAACGAAGGTAAGCAACACTTGTTACGCTTCAGAAAGATTGTTTTGTGGATGAGAGAAACTTTTTAAGTTCAGATATAACCATTTCTTCATTTGCAACCGTTGTGCAGATGAATTGGCTGATTTTGAACAGTCTTGGAGTTGTAATGCTAGAATGCAACTACTACCTGGTCGGTCTGGTTCCTCTGGCAGAGAGAAACTAATCTTAGGACACTACCAAGCCCTTCCCGTGCAAGAGCAGAGCCATCCAGAAGAACAAAGGCTGCAATGAATGTAAGAGGACATGGCAGAAACTAATCTTAGGAGACTACCAAGTCCAGTTTCTTAAAGGCTTTTGTGAATGTGAGACCAAAGACTATTATTGTTCAATTTACTTTAGGTTGCATCGTTACTGTAACTGTATGATGACATGATTTGAGGCTTTTATGATAATGGTATATGCATCTTTCGCTACATTATTAACTTCTTAGCTGCTTGCAACTCAAGTAATAGATCTAAACATTATAATCATCAAGTAATATCAATAGTCTCACCAAAGATCCTGTACCTACTACCTTCACTTTAAGCAAATCACTGAGTGTTACCACCACTCACATACAAAACAACAGGATCATCAGCTCCAGTAACCACTCTCTCCAAGCCACAAGTGATTCACAGCGACTATAGGTTTCTTCTAAAGCTATGACAGTACTCTGAAGACAATGGCTGAGACTTGCAACGGCGCTCCCATGCCAGGACCTTTGGTGTAGCAGACGCAGTCGATTTCTTGGGGGAGTTAGTTTGGATGTTTGGAGAACTGATCTGAGTAGAGGAAGAACGTGGTGGGCAGTCTCTCTAGGGAAGAAGCCGTGACCTGGTGAGGTTGGCTAAGATGGTTTACCGTCTGATGTCACGATGCGAATGCCGATCTTGTTAGCTGAACCTTCGAAACCGATGGGTTTTGAAAAACAGAGTCACTCTGTTATTTTTTATAGACGGATGAAAACAGAGCAGGTGAATATCAAAAATGAGGTTTTACTGTACTGTTTCGAGAACAAAAGTGAATATTTTTACATGTGTATGAATATGAGCTGATGGTACTATTGAGATTAACCTTAAGAACAGACTTAAGCAGTCTATTTCAATCAAACATACAAACAGAAGTTGAAAAAGCCATAAAACATCCGGCTTTCAAAATTCCAAACACCGACAGAACTGACAAAATCGGATTTTACCTTGAGAAAGATCAATAAGAAAGAAACAAACGCTTTCATCGTTTTGTATGTACTTTTGATTCTCAATTCTTAATATACAAATGAGAGATGGAATAATAAGAGAAACAATTGAATTACAGAAAAAAGTCTGAACGCACATGATAAACGTTAATGCGCGTATTTTGGAATAAATTTCTTTCATAATACCCCCCAGTCATTTACATAAGAACAATCTGCTAAAACTCATCATGTACATATTAAATCAATCAAAGCAATGGTAAAATGGCTAAACTTTGGTGCCAGCTAAATTCCAAACAAGCAGCTTCCCACTCTTGTCTCCAGTGAATAACAACCCTTCAGGACCAAGTGTGATTGCACCCACCGTGTTAGTCGAAAACATCTTTCCTCTCTCTTCAAAACTGTTGAATAACCCCCAAAATATAGAACGAAATTTAGTGAATGATTTTAAGGTTAGAACAACAATATTAACTCGAGAGAGACTCAGGACTAAGCTCCACTTACGATGGTAGATCGCATATGCTGACTGTTCCGTTTTGGTAAGAGCAGAACATGATCGGTTTGCCCTCTCCATCGCTCATCCCACAAAGACTATGCACACTCTGTTTCAAACCCACAAAGATGGAAAACAATAAGAAACGTTTTTTTAATGTGACGAGTGGAGATAAAGTGTGGTATACAAAACTTGCTTGTTCTTGTCTGTGTGTATTAGTTACTTTCAAGCTGCCATTTTCAGAACAAGCCCAGACTTTGATGGAACCATCCAACGAAGACGAGATGAGATACTGATCCCAACATAGGAGGGAGGTGACGGCGTCGGTATGTTGCCTCAGTGTCATTGTACATTCCAGTGTATTGAGATCCCACACCTTTATTGTTCTATCAAGAGAACCAGAGTATAGACGCTGACCTCCAACAACAAAGCATGTGACTTCACCGCTATGGTGTCCCTCCAGAGATGTGAGATACGTGAAAGGATCAGAATCGGTGTCATTTGCTTTCCAGACAGATATACTACCAGACTGCACAAAAAGCAACTTACTTTAGAACCAAAAAAGGAAGCAGAGAAGTAAGTAACACAAGTAGAAAAGCGAGAGAGGAAACTAAAAAGTACTTACACTTGTCCCAGCAAAAAGCATTCCATTGCCAATAGTCATAGCACGAACCTGACCAACCACTCCGTTAAGATGCAATTCTTTACTAGTTTGAACGTTGAAAGCCTGCAGAGTTGTATATGAGCAAAAACTATGAGTTACCAGAGCCAAAGGCAAGACAACAAAATCCTAGTCAAGAGTATAGACGAGATTTTCCTTTAAACAAACCTTAACAGCATTGGGCAAGCCAAGGAAAACCCATGGGCCTTCACTCATTAACGACCCTGCTTCCGCCTGGAGGTTGATTGTATGAACACACTGGCCAGTGTGGCAGTCCCAGATTCGCAACGTACCATCGCTACTAGCTGAAAAGAGTTTATCTGAACCCTGAGGAAGTGCAATCCCTTTCAGATCCTATAGACAATAATAACAAGTTAGCAAAAAAGAAAGTTTTCTATTTATTATAGCCAATAATTAAGAGTAAAAAAGGAAAGAAACCTTCTTGTGTCCTTCAAGAGAAGCTACCATGAGCATTCCGGGGAGGCTAGTCCAAGAGTGCAAGAAAGAGCAGTGATCACCCTTCTTGCAGTTCCCAGCCTTCCAAAACTTACAGACACATTCCTTAGACTTGGGACTGCCTCTGTCCCAACCTCTCGTGTCTGTTCTTTGCACATACGCAGCATCCTTCCTCGACAAACTAGATGGTTGTGGCCTGGTTGAAGCATAGGTGTTATCACTCTTCATCGGCTTGTTGTTTCCATGTGATGCCGTCCAAACCAGATTCCTAGACCATCTGTTTCCATAAGGTCTTGTGGGAAGAATATCAGCTACGAGACTTTCTTCTTGTCTTTCCACTCCAAAGTTCCTTGCGTTTGAGTATCTCCTCCTTGGAGCCTTGTAGTAGTTACTCATACTATTGAGAAAAACAAACTAACATTAGCAGACTTGAGTCGATCACTGTTGCTGCTTCTTCATCCAATGATTTGATCCACAGCAGAAGAAGAGTAACACACGCTTCTCCCAAGGAGTAAGAGGAAGACTGAGAATCAATAAAACCTCCAATCCTCTCATACTCCTCCCAATTTCCGCAGAAACCATAAACAAAACCTAATAAATCTAATCTCCGTTCGTAACCCTAATCTAATCATAAACCCTAACTATACACGAAAACACCCAAGAAGAGACGTTCGTCCTTCATCGGCGAAACCCTAGCGATGATCCAGAGACGAAGAAGCGGAAACCGAAATTGAAAGCACGAAGAAATCATCGGGGAGATCCGTAGTCGAAGAAGAAGCAAACCTGAGAGAGATCAAACGAATCGTACGATCGATCTATATCTTCGACTCACTCGCGTGAGAGAGATCAATACGAGAAAAAAAAAAGGAGGTGGTTTTTTTCTGACGCGGTAAGAATAAAAGCAAAAGAGACGATGAATTTTACTCCTGCCCTTTGAGATGTGTTTATTATATATAGACGTGGAGGCCCATTTATAAGTAGGCCGAATTTTATGGTCTAGAAAAAAAAAAGGAATAAACGAAGAAAAAAGGAAAACCTGTATTTTAAACCTGGCCCACAATCCCGTCTCTTATTTTCTTCTTCTTTTGCCTTTTATAAATGTTGCAAAACATTAATATCTTCCACAATTATTATTGATTACAACCATACCTTTAATAAATTGAAAATATTACATATAATTACTATATTAAAATTGATTTTCTTTTATAAAATAATTTCTAACTAAAACTGATTTCATTTTGTAAATTAATTTCTGTTAACTAGAAGTTTTTTTAGTTAGCATTTATTCAAATACATTTATAAATTAAATAAAAACGAATTTACATTTAAAGAAATATTTATATATAATATGATTTCATAAAAAGGAAATTTAACAAAAATAAATTTGATATTAATAAAATAAATATTTCCTTTAAAACATAATCTTAAACAATATAAATATATTTTCAAAGTAATAAAAAATTTTTCCTTATATCTATGTATTTTCTCAGATAATTACAGAAAAATTGATTAGATAAACCAAGATATATTAGTTGAATAATAATATTTTATAATTAATATTATTATTTTCTTAATTTTTTTAACTTTGCTTTACTTTTAAACCAATAAAAGAGTGACATGTATTAAATTGGTCTCTTTAACTCTCACCAACGACTCTTAATAATCATAACCATAGGCTTCTCATCTCTCTTCTCCAAATCTGTCATCTCTCTCTTGTTTTAAATTTTTTCTAATTGTTTATTGGGTAGGAGATTCATGGAGATACTCCCACTAATGCTGCTCTTAAGATTCCTAACCTAGTAGAACGACTCAATCCAAAATACAAAGCTAACCCAAACTGACTCTAACACTTCTTTTTATAGTCAAGTCACGAGCTAACTAACTTTATTAACCAATGAACAATCTTCATTTGTCCAGCTCGGCATTCCGTTCACTTCTTTAGCTTCTTTTCCTCTGTTTCTTTAGCTTTCTTCCTCCTTATGTAACACTGATGAAGCTTATCATTCTTCTAATACTATTCGGTTTTTTTCTCTTCTTATTTGGTGAACTGTCACATATCGGTTAGCCCCACCTAAACTTTGTATTTGTTGAAACCATCTTTTTGTCTCTTCAATTGGAAGTTTGTTCTACCGTAATCATGTCTGAGCCTTCAACACATAATATACATATACAGTTTACAAGCCCGTGAATATGAATATTAATTGAATTGCTATAACTGTACAATACCAACCAGCTTATCATTTCTGGGATCGACTATTAGAATATTTATTATTCAGACAAAACAAGGTATGTAGGCCAGCCAAAAATATAAGACATTTATTAAAAAAACTTTTTTTATTTTATATAATAATCAGAGATGCCTCTTGACACTTTCTTATTTTACAAAGCATTAAAATTTTAAAACTCCTTCCACAAAATAAAATTACAATCAACTTCCTCATAACCAAACTTTTCCCTTCTTATTGGTTTACTTAAGCTGTGTAGAGTTTAGGATCAGACAACCTCGGAACAGGAATAGCCACAAGTGGACTCTTCAACTTAAGTACAAGCCCAAACTTCTCCTCAACTTCAAACTTTTGTCCTTTAGGAGCCACCCAATCAAAAGAGTGAAGCAGCGACGCAATGTTGAACAGAACAAGCCTCTCAGCCATGTTAATCGCCGCGCATATCCTCCTCCCTGATCCAAATGGCAAGTACTTGAAGTCACCACCATTGAAGTCAAGAGAGTTCTCCAAGAACCTCTCTGGTTTGAACTCATTTGGCTCATCCCAATGCTTAGGGTCTCTATGAATGGCCCACACGTTGATGAAGATCTTTGAGTCTTTAGGCACGGTGTACCCCGCAACCACTGAGGTTTCACTGTTGCGATGAGGGACAAGAAGAGGAAGCGTTGGGTGTAGCCTTAGAGTCTCTTTCATAACAGCTTGCAAGTAAGGGAGTTTAGGTAAGTGTGATTCCTCAACTATGCTGTCCGTGCCGACAACTTGATCAAGTTCTTGTCGGATCTTCTTGAAAACTTCTGGTCTGCTCACGATCTCAGCCATAGCGAACTCCGATGCGTTGACCGACGTGTCTACACCGCCAAGAACCATGTCCATAAGCAGAGACTTGACGTGAGTCAACGAGAGAGGAGCTTTCTCGTCCTCGTCTTTAACCCTAATCAAGTATTGCAAGAAATCTTCTTCTTCTTCCGTTTTCTTTCCGACCATCTTGACGTGACTCTCCATGACACGATCGAACAAAAGATCTAGCTTCTTGACGTGGACCTTCATCTGTTTAACGAGCCCTTGGAAATCGAATCTTGCGAACCAAGGAAAGAAGTCTGAGTAGTTTTGTATCCCTTCTATGTCGGAGATGTCAGAGATTAGGGTTTTTAGCTCGTTTCCTAAGCTCGTCCTCTCATCTCCTTCAACAGTTGCTCCCCACATCATCCTCGTCACCACGTTGAAGATAGAAAGAAAGATTTGCTCTCCGAGGTTAACGGGAGATCCATCGCGAGCCATCTCCGACATGTAGACAACGGTTTGTCGTGTTTCTTCCCTGCGAGTTGAGTAAGAAGCTTCGAGAGTCGGTGTAGTGAACATCTTCATGACGCAAAGCTTACGTAGTCTCCTCCAGTGAGTGCCGTAAGGAGACCAGAGGATGTCTTCTCCGCCGTACGTGTTGATTTTCCCCACTTCAGGGAGGTCGTGGTTGGCGAAAGTGATGTCGTGGGTCTTGAGAACCTCGCGAGCCATGTCCGGGGAAGAGATGACGATGGCTAGTTTGGATCCGAGGTGGATCTTCATGAGGGGGCCGTGTTTTAAAGTTAGGGCTTGGAACTGCGTGTGGAGGATGTCTGAGTTCAGGAACGGGAGGTTTCCTACTATGGGAAGCGGCCAAGGTCCAGGAGGCAACGGTGGACCGTTTCTTGATTTGGATTTTCCTTGAATCCAGAAGTAGCAGATGACGGCGAGGAGAGCAGCCGCGGCGAGCATGATGGTGCTGTATGGATCCTCTGTGTTGAGGATCTTAGAGAAAGTGAAGTTAGAAGTCATAGCATCCATTTTTGTGTTCGAGTTCTTTAAAGAAAGAGAAAGGTTTTGTGTTTTGTGGTGGTGAAGATAGAAGCAGGGAGTGTGGAGATTTATACTGTATTTAGGGAGAATGATTATGTTATTTATTTTTATTAATATTATTATTAGAAAATCAACTTGTGTGAAATTTCTTAGGTTCCTTCATATTCAAAACTCAATAAGTGAAAGATTTGAGACGGCGTTGAAATTGGTTAGGTACAAGGTTAGCAAGTATATTTTTTCTTAGAATATGTAGAAGAGTAATACTAGACAACTCTATCTTATAATATAACTAAATTCAAACGTAGAAAAACAAATCTAAAAAGGAAGACAAAAACAAAAATATTACACTCTGAGAAGGGAGATTCTGAAAAAAAAAATAATTGTGGAGCTAAAAATATGAATATATCTTATATTTAAGTTCTTATAATAATGCAATGATATTTTGTTATTAATATTATATAAAACAAATGAGATAAAAAAGGTACAACGCCAATCTTGACTCAGTCGCCTCCAGTGTTGAAGTCCCACTCAATAATATTCAAAGAGATGAATGAGACAAATATAATTTAATGGTGTGGGATCTATACGCAGCCGCGAAAATAGTATGCTAACACATCACTCCGCTTGTGAATATTCAAACCTTTTTATCAATTATCCATTAATCAATAGTAGTAATAGGTTGAATTTGACTTAGTTGATTGTGTTCGCGCTGATTTTATTATGTAATACCTTGGATATTTTGTAAAATGCGGAAAAGACGAGACTTTTCAATACTTTGTACTCCTTTGTCACAGTTTTTTCTTCTCACGACATTAGCCTCAGCTAATTGGTTGATGGGCTTTGAACTGATCTGAATGCAGAAATCCCCTGTTACAACAAAACCCTTCGACCGCCAAAACTATAAATGAATACATATCAAGAAACACACTGTGTGTACCACGCACGGTGAAATGTCAAAACCATATTTTATCAAACAAAATATGTTTTCGGGACTACCACTGTCTCTAAGTCAAACAGTGGTTTACAATGTCAATGCCTTAATAGGCACAAGACTATCCAAACACACACATAAGTCTTATCACTAAGATCCATACATTAGGTAAGAAGGCTTCACAAGATCTTTTGCGATATAATTAGCAAGAGAAGATCCAAGGTGAAAAAAAGTTCATAGGAGACATTGCGATATCAATTCTGAATTATAGACAACCCCTTCACTGAGTTGCGTTGCGCAATACAAATTCTCACATTATGATCGCAATACAAATTCTCACATTATGATCACGTTAGAGAAAGTTCCTTAAAACTTATTGATGATTCCGAGATATAATTTTTTGGAAATAATGGGGAAATTCATGCTAGTGAAGAGTCACACTGCACCTTTTATTACGCGAGGAAGATCAAGAAGAAAAAGTGAACGTCTATCTTGTCCGACAACGAATGAAACTATGCTGGGCTAAATATGATTTCTTAAAACTTTTGGGCCTTAAATATATTTTGATTGTCACGGTGCAAGACCCAACAAGAAGGTTCAACCCATTGGGAAACCATTTTCCTTTGTAGGTCAGATCAAATACTTCGATTCAATTTGTTAAACTAATAAGCGGAAACGCATGACAAAAACTTTTTTTTTTTTTGCCGTCAAAGATTATATATTATATAAGGGGGTTACATCCAACACAAACAAACAGAGGCGAAGCCAGAGTTATTTTCTCCTGGGTGCATACAATTAATACAAGTTAAAATAAATATTAAATATAGTGGTATAGTGGAGAATCGAACCCGGTTTTTTTGGAAGATGAGGGTGCACCTTTAACAAGTAAGCTGTATCAAACATAATGTCCAATGTAAAAATTTCAAAATCCAAATTAATAAGGGGTGCACATGCACCCTCACTGTTCCACCTAGCTTCGCCACTGCAAACAAACCATCCTGGCTACAAACAGGGAATACACTATTAAACACCAAAAAATTGAGAACACCACCGAGGATGGCTCCAAGCAACATAAGACTGAAATCGAGCTTCAGATAATGCACTTCTAGCTATCACTCTTGCGCCCCTGTTTCCATCAAAAGAAACTACCTCCAACTTCCACTGCAAAAAATTCTCGAGAATAGATCTAATCTGTACTACTTTTGACTTGAAGGAAGGCCACGCCTTGGGTCTGTTAATTGCCTTAACAAAACACCCTCCTTCAAAGGAAAAGTAAACACTCGAGCAACGATGACTAATCATACTTTCTATAGCCCATACCAAACCTAGGTAATGAGCATCATCTTTTGTCTCCACGAAAGCAAAAGATCGACGACTGTGAAGGAGAACAACTCCTCTTGCGTCTCTTAACACCCAAGCCACACCAGCTAAGTTATATTTTTCCCCCACACGACACCAATGTTACATCTCAAACTTCTTCCCGGGGGAGCAATCCACTCCTCTAATCCATGTCTAGAAGATTCCCGACGAACCTCCACATGAGTAGCCACTTCCGTTTGAGCATCATACCAAACTTCAGCTTCCTCTGCTGCCTTGGCACATATTTGTTCAGAGTCAAACTGTACTCCTTCAAACAGCAACGAGTTCCTGTTTTTCCACAGATACCACAGGATCCAGGGGAAGCGTCGAGTGATCTGCTCCACCTCTTTTCGTCGCTTCCAATTCAGCAGAAGATAGTTAAAGTTTGTATAGATTGATGCATCATCAAACCCTCCTTCAGGCGATGGAAAACCTGACACCGTCCATACCTATCTTGCAAAAGTGCATTCAAACAAGACATGATTAATGGACTCTCCATCCCTTCCACAAGCCTGGCACACCTCATCACATTTCATGCCCCTTGCTTGCAAACCATCCATGACTGACAGGGCGCCTGACATCGCTTTCCAGAGAAAATTTTTTATCTTAAGTGGAGCCAAAATATTCCAGACCGCCTGTTTAAGCACATTGAGAGATGGTAGAGCAGACTGCTCTCTGAGGAGTTCAGAATGGGCGTTAGCAAAGGCTAAACTATACCCAGTCTTAACAGAGTATTCACCACTCCGAGAGAGTCTCCAAATCCATGAATCCTGCTCTAATATTACCGGTTGATTGCACTGTAGGATACGGACATCTCCCGGTACAAAAATCTCCTGCAATACCTTGTTGTCCCACCTTCCAGAGGATGGATTAATGACATCCGATACCATCAGATTGACATCAAAAGACCTCTGTCGTCGAAAAGGAGTTCGACAGCAGCCATCATGATCTTCCAACCATGGCTCAGACCAAACTCTAATACTCTGCCCATTGCCCACTGAGTGTTTTAATCCTTGTTGTAGTAAACGCCTTCCACTTATGACACTTCTATACGCATACGAAGGTCTACTACCTAGAGAGGCAGTAAGAAATTGGCCATTTTCAAAATATTTGCCCCTCATTACTCGAGCCATCAAACCCCCGGGTTCATACAGAATCCGCCAAGCTTGCTTAGCTAAAAGTGCCAAGTTGAAACACTCTAAGTCCTTAAAGCTCATTCCCCCATTCTCTTTTGGCAGACACAACTTATCCCAGCTCATCCAATGAATTTTCCTTTTATTTTCCTCTGACCCCCACCAAAAAAACGCCATGGCGCTATGCAAAGATGCAATGAGGGTCTTCGGTAGTTGATAAACAGACATGGCTGCCAACGGTAAAGCAGCTGCCACTGCCTTGATCATCACTTCTTTACCCCCTTGGGAGAGCGTCCGTGCATACCAACCAGAGATCTTCTTACACATCTTTTCTTTGATATAGGAGAATTGCTTCACCTTGGAACCCTTAAAGACTTCAGGTAGCCCAAGATACTTAGCTTCACCTCCTTCTTTGACTATACCCAGTATCTTTTGAACGCTGCTCTTGTCATCCCCATTCACCCTTTTCCCAAAAATGATGGAGGATTTACTAGGGTTAATTTCTTGTCCGGTCACTGCTCCATACTGATAGGGTTCTAAGAAGCGCCCCACTTTGTTCTGCATTGGCCTTACAGGTGAACAAACAGTCATCTGCGAAAAGCAAATGATTGATAGAAAGCCCCTGCTCGCCAAATTGGATCCCCGTAATGCTACCATCCTCATTTGCTCTGTTCATAAGATGGGCAAGACTTTCTGTGCATGACAAAAACTTAAAAGTGGATGGATACGTGTTGAAAGCATATATCCATATATAAATAAATAAATAAATATATATATATATATACATATATATTAAAATATAAGATAATTTTATAAAATTTAGATCTAAAAATTATATGATTTAAATTTAAAATAAAGCATATTAATCTATAATAATTTTGAAATGATTTCATGTCAAAACTGTGAAAACACACATAAGTTAAGTTTAAAAGAAATTATTATATTAATTAATTTTTATACTTCATAAATAATTTACACAATATATTTGAATATATGATATATCTTTTAATAAAAATATCAATCCATAAAGATAATTTATAATATTAGTTTTAATATTTGTATTTTTTTATTCTCTCTATTTCATTAGTATTAAAATTTGGATTTTATATAAATTAAAACTATGATTTTATATTTTTATTAAATTATGACATTGTGTTCTTTTAAGAAACAAAAGCGTAATTTTAAAATGGAATCGTAAACATCTAATATGTTTTTAAGAAAATATTTTAGAAACGTTTTGGAAACGAGATTCCGTAATCTTTCACGAGATTCCAATTCTGATTCCAATTTTAAAGCGGAAAGCGAACATTTGATGAAACTTCCATGCAACTAGCCTGTAATACAAAAAAAACACCCTCTTATTCTTTTTTTAATAGGGAATCTTTTACTAAAAGGACGAGAAACAGAAAATTAATCGCAGAGCCCAAAGGCCCAAATGTCGCATAACTGAAATATCAAAAAGTTGAACCAACATTTATAAATTAACTAACAATTTTTGTAAAATTTACATCTATGATATTATTAGATAGGATTGTGACTTTAAAATGTAAGAAATCTATAAAGTAATAGTCATATATTGTTATCATTTTCATACACTTTTTTCAAGGGTTTTTCATACACTAATTTTTTGTCAATTTCTTTGTATTTTGTTTTCATTTTGTATTTTTATGTTATATATATATATATATTTTTTTTTTTTAATATGTAAGCCCCATAAGTGGGGTCCATTCGAATGCCCATGAGTCATGCTCATCCCTGAGTAGGGGGAAAGCCAGGTAAGGCACTATAGGGACATGTGCACCCGTAATTATTTATGTAATTTTTATGTTAGAAACATAAAATTCTGCAGAACAGGTGGAAAACTTGTGTTGTGCACCCCTAACAAGTACAACCCAAACTGAACTAAATTAGAAGGTATGGTTATGAGCTGTAAGACATATTGGAAAAAAATTGTACATTTTTTCTTGAATAAACAGGAGCCTAGGAGGTTCTGCGCCGGTAAAACCAATACAACTTTTTAAGGCAAGGACCAGACCATTTTACACTTATTCTCTTTTGTAGAGAAGATTCATTCCGATGGATTTGATTTTGAACCTATACTCTTTAAAAATCTATTAGGTTTCTTTTCAGCAAGATATTTTTTAATTAAAAATTGTGCTTAGACGAGTTCAAAGTCCAAATCAGAAAGTCGTGAACATAAACAGACTTTAGCTAGTGAGTTTGCTGGTCCGTTATAGAATCTGAAAATAAAAAATTAACGATAAAATAGAAAAACTGAAAAAATTAGAGAACCAATGTCCAATAGTATTCCAAAGAGCTATATCGATCTTCTTTTTTTTTTTAGCTATATCGATCTTTTTTTTTTTTAGCTATATCGATCTTGTCTCCATGAAATCGCTCGCACAAGTACTTGCGAACCTGAGCAAAGCCGGATGTGGGTAATGTTAAGGAAGGACACGTCGAGAGAAGCTCCTCTGATCGCTAATGCTCCCGCCAGAGAAGAGGAGGAGAGATGTTTCTAGAAGATAAATCTTCAATTAAGTTTACTAGATGAGTTACCAGAGGTGGACTTACGTGGACAAATAGGGTATCATCAGCCTGGGTGTCATATGACATAGGTTTAAATTATATAAAACTATTTACCAAGATTATGTAGAACATTTGGATACCTACCCCTATTAGGTCCGCCACTGAGTAACCCGTGAAAGTTCAGCCAGAACTTGCCAATTTTTTCTCTGATTCCAAACAGCGTCAGTCTTATAGAGAAGGTATAAGTGGGGAAGTCCTCTATCTGTGGGGGAAGAGGCAAATCTTGGAGCGACTGAGCATGGAATTGGACTAATAGACCAACTCTTCACTGGTAGCAAATTATACTCTTAGTTAATTAGTTTTTAGTTTTACATATGCACACATAAAGATATAGCAATGAAGACAATAGTGACTTCTGTTAACTTTGATGCCGCCTCTTCAGATTTACAGTTCCATACATACACATACACTTTATATATGCATGCATAATATAATGACGATGGCATTACTCATAAGTTTCGTAAGTTGTGGCTTGAAAATGAGATTAAAGCAATCAAGAATGTGATTCTAAAGTTTTTATTACGTACGGAAACAAACGATGATTAAGTGTCTTTGTATCTTGATTAATTCATAATTAGTACGTGAGAGTTGTTGAGGAAATAAGAGAACGTGGTGGGGTTTACAACATCTACAATATCAGCTTCATAACTTTAAATAAATATGAAGTTTCAATACTCCAAGAACAACTTTAAAATCAAATTCATATTTGAAATTCATTTTTTTAGGTATTTCTGATTACCTATCTTTTAAATAATTTTATTAACTTTTATAGTTATCATTTTAGTCTTTGTAACTTTTTAACTTATGCAAAACAAAAAATATATCAATAACAATAAAAAAAAATATTATACAAAACAATATTACCATAAATATTTAATGAAAAATATATAAAATAGTTTATATGAAACAAAATAAACATCAATTACAGAAATACAGGATTTCAACATTTTTAACTAGTAATCTACAAATAAAAAATAAAAAGACTGATTTATGATTTCAAATATTCTATTGGACTGTAATATTTTGGATGTTAATTTGTGTGTGTGAAATTTTATTGAATGTTCTATCATTATATAAAAGTTCAATGATTTTATTAATTTTTGTCAATAAGATTGACTATAGTATAAAATATCAAAATTTTAAAGTAAATTTAACGTTGTTTTATTTTGGAGAAAAACACCTCTATATTTCAAATTTAAAGTTTTGCCAACTTAAAAATTATATTGCTTTTGGGGTTTTTTTTTGAAACTTGCTTTGGATATATTTTCAGAACGGAAGTCTTGATATCTAAGGTGTTGAAATGTCACTCTCTGTTTTGTGTTGATGTATTGAGTTTATAACTTAATCATATACATCTTTTTTTTGATCAAATCATTGGCAAAATATTTACATGATAGATTTCGAAATGATAATAAATCTTTTGAAGAAAATTTTATGTAAATATATGATTCCATTAAAATCATAAATTAATAACTTATATATATATATATTATATATGTACAAAACAAACATTATATTATTTTTATATTCATAATGGGATTATCTCTATTTTTTTCTTTGCAATTTCAATATAGTTTGATAATATTTAATAAAATTTTATATAAAACCACATTTAAATTCTAAAAAACATATTTTATATACACCAAAAATATCAAAAATAATATGAAAATCGAATTAGAAGTTATTAATCTTACATCATTAACCAATTAAAAGTTCTCTATAGACTTTATTATAAACACAAATTATTAATTTTTAAATATAAACAAAACTTAGTTACCACAAATAAAATTTAAAAATAATATTATCCCACAATATCGTAAAAATTCATCTAGTTTAGATATATGTAAATAAAATATAGTTAATTGCCGTTGCTACCCGAAAAAATGAGAAGAAGAAGGGTTATTGCAATGGAATAAATTAATATCTTCCAACATATCCCATGTTACCGTATTATAATGATTATTGAGATTATGTAGAAAAAATATGGACAGATTCTTATATGATATTGATATTACAAATGAGACCATGCAATAGCTAAATAGTTAAATGATCAAATAGTAAATTATATTAAATTAATAAGTTATAAAATGTGAAAAAATTAGTCTTAGTATATTGATATTTTGGGGGTAGTTTTGAAAATGCAGCTTTTCTAAATTACACTAATTTTATTTATTAAAATCTATTAGTTGATACTGGAATTAGCGGAAATGTCGTTCAACTTTCTTTTTCTGTAACTATATTCTCACTATATAAAATATGAAGGGGAAGGAATACTTTTTAAGCTTATAGCTTTCATAGTAAAATACAAAATTATAAACTATATATATTTTTTTTTTGATCAAAAAACTATATATATTTTATTTAATACCATTGAAGAAGTATTTGGGTCTTAATGTCCCACGTGTGATTGCGTACATTGGCACACACACCATATCGGCATATCCTTTAGTATTAGTTCCGAGGTCATTTTCACCAACCAAATGCAAAATCCCCAAACTCTTTTCTTTGAGCCTGTTTGCGACATATTTGACAAAGTAATAAATAATATATTTCTTAACCTTAGTCACTATTTACTAGATTATCATTTATACAATACATTTTTATTATTTAGCTAATTAACTCCAAACTGATATTTTAATGTATTAAAATGATTAATGAACTATCCAGGATAAAATTTAAACTAAATGTATATATGATATATCATTGATCCTTAAAAAAAATAGTGAATATGATTGGTTGAGATGTTACCTGTAAAAAATTTACTTTAGATTATTTTGATTTAGCTTTAAGGGATGTATTTTTAAAATTTGCTACAATTAAAAAGATGTAATTTTAGAAAACAAAGCTTTTAAAACCATATTTTTATTTTTTTGGCTGTAACTTTATTTTTTTGTTATAGCTTAAAAATCAATATAAATCATGATTGGTAATATTTAGGGTTCTAGATAAAAATTAAAACTAAAGTAATTTCTTACAATCCAACCAATCACCTCCGGCTATAGATATATATAAGTAAGATACAAAGATCCTCTTTCAAACAGTTGTGATTTCCCCATCATGACATCTGTATTTACATATGTTATGTACACTTTAAGAAAAATACTATCTAATATACTTTTATATGAACGAGCATTGCACAGTTTCCTTTTACACCATATATTTTCTCGTTTGTATTTAATTAATGCTATTGAAGAATGGTATGTATACTAGGAGTACTATAAGTTACATCATGAATTTCTGTAGATTTCCAACAAACAGTTAAAATATTTATTAATTGTATTCTCAATGTGAAATAAACAGTTTTTTTAGTAAAGAATCAACCGACACAGCAAGACTAGGGGTGGGCACGGAGCGGATATCCGGAGTTTTAAGGATATCCGTGATCCGATCCGTGTCTTACGAATATTCGATTTTTTGATCCGATCCGATCCGTAACTCTTCGGATATCCGGAACACCGGATATCCGCGAATATCCGAATTTTTGCCGGATATCCGATTCGATCCGTAAAAATAATAAAAAATTAAAAAATAAATGAAAATAAAAGAAAAAGAAGAAAATTTGAAATAAAATAATAATATTTCATTAATTATTTTTAAAAAAATTACATACTTTCAATTTTTTTAATAACTAAATAATTAATTTAGTGAATAAAAAAAACTTATATAAAGATAAAAAAGTATATATATTATATAATTTTATAAACATGTATATATATATATATGTATATAACGAATCGGATCGGATATTCGTTTCTAAAAATATTAGTATTTGTGATTTGCTTCGTCTTTGACGGATATTGGATTTTAGTATTTGCTTCGATTCGTTAAGTTACGGATATTCGAATTTTTCGGATCGAATCGAAACGAATAACGGATCGAATTAAAATTTACGAATATTTTGCCCACCCCTAAGCAAGACAAGATGTATAAACTTTCAAGTGGCGAAATATACATGCTACATAAAAAAAGAGCAGGAAAATAAATTAAAATTGTAAGTGAATACTTTTTGTAATTCTTAACCACGTGAAATACTAAGACAGTGTACTTATATATCTTATTAAAACAGAAACATTGTATCCGACATAACCTTTATTTTGTAAGTTTTTAAATTAAATACACATTTCTACTATATAGTTAAACCTACATTCAATCATTAATATTCCTTTCTTTATATTACTATCTATGTTTCCAAACAATATATTCCTTTCTTTATACTATAATTCATGTTTTCTAATAACACTATAATTAATCTTGTGTCCAAACAATACAAAATATTAGATCCTATCTTTTTAATAATTTCTTAACAATTTTCTTTCAAATTATTTAGATAAATTATCATTTTTAAAAATTCAAATAATTTATAAACAACGTAAAAATAAATATAAATTATTTTTACAGATTTAAATAATACAAAATATTTCAATCAATTATATCAATAATAATAAATTAAATTTACAGATTATTTTATTTCTTTCCTAAATAATGGTTTTATAATTTATTTAAATAACATAATAATTTAATAATAGCCATTACATATTATATATAAAATATTATACATTGTACAATAAATATAATAACAAAATAATTATGAATTTTTTAAATGTCTAAAGAAAAATGTTCAACAATAATTGTTAACAACAAATTTAAACTGATTATAATATAAACCAAATTATTAACAAGATATATTACAAAAAATATAATAAAATTAATTAAGCTATATAAAAAGAATTAATATGATTAAGACATATTTATAGTTTATAATTATTTTATATCTCTCATCTTCTCTATCAAAATTTTGTAAAAACTTCATAATTTTATAAAAAAATTGCAAAACAATGAAACTTTAAAATTTGAATTAAAAGGTGATAAGTTATGAAACTATAAAAATTTAAATCAAATTAGATTACATATCAATCATTCGTCGGTTCAATAGATTAGTCTCGAGTTTTAGTGATTTTTTAAAGATGGATATTTTAAAAAATCCAAATCAAATTATTCACTATCGGATTAACCGTTTAATGCGGGTTTGACTCAAATTTAAAAATACTGATTTAATTGGAAAAATATTTTAAATACACAAATTCTTTCAAATTAACAAAATATTTATCACACTATTATTGAAAATTTTTATCATAAAATATTCTGCGTTTGCAAAGCGCGGATTAAAATCTAGTTTGAGTGATTAAAATGAAATATCAACACAGCAAATTTGTTGCGTGAAAAAAAAAAAATGTCGCTTGAATTTGGGGTGAGAAAAACATTGCTACAATTTTATCAATCATTTATAACATGCATTTTCGATATGTTAAAGTTCCATAAGTTTTTGAAGTTTTATCTATCTTATGTATGTTCAAACCACTAAACTCTCCCAAATCTAGAACATACGCAATTGATTGATAAAATTGTAGATAAACGTTAATGTGATTAGTGCACCGTTTTTACCATCATCTTTTGACGTTTCTTTTATTTTTGTCAAATTTTTTTGACGTTTTCTACACTTTTTTAACTTCTGGAATTTCTTGCCATGATGCCACTAATTTTTTTTTACAACCCTTATATTTAAAAAGTCATTTATTTTTATTTAATCAGAATTTTGGGGAAAGGTGTGATCAGAAGGTTTTTATATATAGGTGGGTGAGCTTTGGTAAGCTTTTGACATAATTTGCAAGCCGTATAGATTTTCCATCCTCAATCACTTTAATTTAGCCTCTCTCCGCTCTCAGCTCTCTACTCTCTTTTGTTTCACAATCCCTTCAAACATATATACAGTAATACATACGATACGCAATAACAATAGCAAGAAAAAACGCAATAATATTTAATGGGGAGGCAGCCATGCTGTGACAAGCTAGGAGTAAAGAGAGGGCCGTGGACGACGGAGGAAGACAAGAAGCTCATAAATTTTATACTCACCAACGGCCATTATTGCTGGCGTGCGTTGCCGAACCTGGCCGGTCTCCGCCGCTGTGGGAAAAGCTGCCGCCTCCGATGGACCAACTACCTCCGACCTGACTTGAAGAGAGGCCTTCTCTCTCACGATGAAGAACAACTTGTCATCGATCTTCATGCTCATATGGGCAATAAGTAAGTCTAAGTAACTAACCATGTGTTAATTCCACTTATCAGAAGCTTAAAAGTTTTATTTATGTTGTTTTTTTTGCTTAAAAGT
Organism: Raphanus raphanistrum subsp. raphanistrum; assembly: GCA_019706035.1. NCBI lineage: Eukaryota > Viridiplantae > Streptophyta > Magnoliopsida > Brassicales > Brassicaceae > Raphanus > Raphanus raphanistrum. The sequence goes on along the minus strand of CM033987.1, from coordinate 27,641,747 downwards.
TTTAAATTTATGTTGAAAATCAAAATTTTCGTCTTAACAGAAACTAGATATTTTAAATAACCCTGGTTGAGATGGTGAATAGTAATGATTTATGAAGTCAACTGCATGTATACTATATTATTATCCAACAAGTTTAGTATATATATGGTGTGTGAATTCTGCCAATCGTTTGCATTTATTTATTTTCTCTGAAATAATCTTCAAGATAAATAACGTTTTCTCTTCGAAAAATCATGTTGACTTATTATGTCAATTTTCTCCACCAACACACTTAGTAAAATATTATATTGTGATTAGTATTTTCTTTAAACCATTGGTTGTATAATATTTATAGGTGGTCTAAGATAGCTTCAAGATTACCCGGAAGAACTGATAACGAAATAAAAAACCATTGGAATACTCACATCAAGAAAAAACTTGTCAAGATGGGAATCGACCCTGTGACCCATCAACCTCTAAACCAAGAACCTAATAACACCGATGATAACTCCATGGAACCAAAGAGCAGCAGCACCAAAAACGTAGAGACAAATGGAATTACTAAAGAAAACGAAAGCAGCAGCACAGTTACTGGTCAAAACAGTTCCATGGATAGTGAAAGCCATCTACTTAGTAACATTTATAATGATGAACAATTGTTTAGTTACTTATGGTCCGATGAAAGTACTAAAGCTGAGACTGCTTGGAGTGATGGTAACTATGACATTGGTGGAACATTATATCATGATAGTAATATTTCCGGCGGAGGAGCAGATTTTCCAATATGGTCACCGCAAATAAACAAGGGAAAGAATTGGACGTTTCAGGATTCTTGCCAAGACTTTGGTGTTCATGATTTTGGGTTTTGACTCTCCACCATGACATAGGAAAATGTCACAGGCATTAAGTACAGGGGCGAAGCCAGAGTTATTTTCTCCTGGGTGCATACAATTAATACAAATTAAAATAAATATTAAATATAGTGGTATAGTGGAGAATCGAACCCGGTTTTTTGGAAGATGAGGGTGCACCTTTAACAAGTAAACTGTATCAAACATAATATCCAATGTAAAAATTTCAAAATCCAAATTAATAAGGGATGCACGTGCACCCTCACTGTTCCACCTAGCTTCGCCACTGATTAAGTAGTACATGTTTTATGCATACCTGGCTAGCACATACATATATGTTCACTATATATATTCAACTATTATTAATTAGGGTTATGGTGTACGTAGGGGTTCGTTAAAGTCAAGAAAAGATAAGTTTAACTCCTCCTGTTTTGTAAAGTTGATTATTCAGATGTTCACAATTATCAAGAAATTTGTATGAATCCAACGTGAATGCATGTTTTCTATTTTGTTTTTATCATTATAGTATAAATTTGTATGCATCTACTGAATAAGATCTTAAGAATAATGTTGTCATAAAAAGATCTTGAGAGTAATAAAGTATTCATTTTTGTTTTAGAACAGAGTAATATTAATTTACAAATTAATATTAGAAGATTAACCATATATACATCCATTTCACGTGCTTTTAAAAAGCAATTTATTCACTCAAAAGATTTTTTTTATGATAAATGCATCTAAAAATAGTTTTTGTGATAACCTCGACGAAGTATCCTTTCAAAAACAAGAAAAAAATCTCGACGGATACAAGATGATGATCACTAATAATTGGTTTTAGAGCAACAATATCGGTAAGAACCCACTAGGATTTCTTAAATAATGAAAATATTAATTTTTTGATAAAATAAAACTTCTCAATTAAATTAAATTTTGTCTCTAAACATTCCACCAATACACAAATGACAGTTGGACAATGAAGTTTTAATAGTCTTCTAAACCTCTAAATTAAGAATTTTTTCTTGTTCTCTTTCTTCTAATTTAACATTTTTATTTATTTTTAACAACAAGATATCCATTAGCATATTCTTTTTTGAGCTGTTTAGTTCTATTTTCAACACCAATCCAAGTCAATTGTAATTTGTAAATTAATTTGGACGATAAATAATGTTAGGATTTCCACCATATCTAATTCTTTGTTGACGATTAGTATGATATTGTTTATTTTAGGATTAAGAGGCAGTTGCACAAAAAAAATTAAAAAGAAAATCCGCATCAATTTATTTTTGGTGTTTTTTTCTTTTGACAATATGTATCTCACAAATCAAAAGTTTTGTGATTTTTTTTCTGTGACAAACCTCTTCTTTCGATTTGAAGGATCTTATTCCTACTCAAAAAATATTTTAGTTTTTTTTGTAAATCTTTGTCATACTGCTCTAACGTCACTTGTTAGAAATTATTGATCTTAGATACTTATTTTTTGACAGATAATTTGATCATTGAATTCACGACCTCGAACCGGTATGTTTTGTGTGGAAATTGTCTACCACTACTTTTACTATCAATCAAAAAATTTACACAAATACGCTAAAAACGATATAATAAAAAATATGAAAGATCACAGAAATTCTGTCTGAAACACAAGCACAATGACAATGAAGAAGTTGAGAGAGATCGGTAGAAAAAATTTAAGAGATAGAGTTTCTTTAATCTTTTATATTGTTTTGTGGTGTTTTTTTAACGTTTAAAACATGTGAACCACAAGGTGGTGGGCTAGTGGTCTTGAGACAGTTCCAACGTCGATAAAGACCCAGGTTCGAATACCCCTTGTGACCACGAAATGCTTTACGCCCTCCCCAAGTTTAAATTTAAGCGCGGCGTTGGTGCTGGGCCCTTGGGTAATGGGTATTAGTAACGGCTGGTTTCGGGCCAGGAGTGACTACGGGCCTAAGAATTGCGGAAAGCTACGGAAGTGACTACGGACCTATGAGTTGCGGAAAGCTACGGAAGTATTTACGGATCTACGGGTTGCGGAACATCCCTGTTAAAAAAAAAAACCGTTTAAAACATGTGTAAACTCTTTAATTGATAGAGAAAGTCGTGAAAACGGTTCCTATCCGAAACGTACCGGTTCAAGATCGAAAACTTAGTGATCAAATTCTTTATATTAAAAAATTAAGAAATGTAACGATCAATAATTTAATATTTGCTGTCAACGTTCAGAATCTTTTAACTTAGAGCTGTGGTTCCTATATTTGTTTTCCACCACTGACCATATGTATATTTAAGTCTTTTTAGAATTTTATTGATTTTCAAAGACGACATGATTTTAATCACTCAAATTAAGAATGTGGAGGAATTTCCAATAGTCATCACAATCCTTCGTGGGTTGAATCAGGTGTCTTACCAATACATGTTGCTTTTGGTAAAAAAATAAACCATTGAAACAAGAATCTTGGCCGTAAAACAGCTTGGATATTCACATTGTTTTCAAAATATGTTCATTAGTTCAAATGATTGTAGAATATTTTCGTAAATAGTTTTTTTTAAAAAAAATTCACCGCCACAGAATCCCCTATAATTGAAAGGTATGCATTTTCTATTAATTTAATTTTGTTTAGTTTCACTGATTGTCCCTCCAATGTTTTGTTCTCTTGATGTATTTTTACCTTTTGTTATTCATGACCAGTTTTTGATCAATCACAATTCTGGACGTGGACACAATTGACGGAACGAGTACTAAATAGTTGATCACAAGCTTTGTTCACTAGTCATATACATAAAGAATTTTTTATTCGAATTAACTACAAATGATCAGATTCTTATAAATTTCTAGACTTATGTGGTTGTATTTTAATATTAATCGACTCTGTAGGAATCTGTGTAACAAGTAAAATTAAACATCATCCTAATTTCTAGTTTGTAGATTTCTTTCAAACTTCTTTTTAGTTTCCAGGTCAAAACATTTGAAATATGATGGTAGTATGATACAGAGTTAATTGGGAACATAACAACACCGTCAACACCGCCTTGACATCTTTGTCAAAGAATGGTTTGTGATTCACAAAGTGTTGCACATTTTTCTCTTATAGGGTGGAGTCTATACTAAATATACGGTCAGAACTGCAGAGCTGTCAACTCATAGTGTATAACTTTGCTTTGTAAGCTTTCAAGTCTTGATGGATTTTTTAAGGACAATTCAACGGTCAATATGCAAAACTCATAAAGTCAAATAAATAAAAAGAGAGTAAATAGTTCTGTCTTCTGTTCAAATTTCTCTGACAAAGAAAACGCTAAGAAAAAATAATTCCACATACTTCATCTCATGAAGTTAAACACACATAAATTGCAAAAGACAAGAGCTCTTTGTTTTGTTTGTTCTACTTAGGTGCTCCTCCGAACTTGCCCATCATCTTAGCAATCACCGGAGCCACCTTCGGATTCGCCTGATGCTTTGCCAGATTCGCAGGGTTCTTCATCACTGTTTTAACACAAAATACATTATAACTCAAAACAACTCAAGCAGAGGAACACAAACTGTAATATTTAGTTAAGAGTCATACCATCTTGAAGAGCAGCCATGACTTCTGGATCGCTAAATGCCGTCATTAGCTCAGGATCCTGCTCACGAAATATAAAACCATTCTCACATTATCAAACTCTTCCTTGCTATACAAGAAATAAGAACTTTGCTATGCAAAAAGATTAAACTATGCTAAATTTGCATAAGGCCACACTCTTACATTCAATATTTTGCTGAAGTCAATACCACCCGGCATACCACCAGCCCCGCCTGCACCGGGCATGCCTCCTCCCATTCCGGGCATACCACCTCCCATTCCTGCGGGCATTCCTCCTCCCATTCCGGGCATGCCACCTCCCATTCCGGGCATGCCTCCTCCCATTCCAGCAGGCATTCCACCCATTCCTCCAGGGAAACCGCCGGGCATTCCTCCGGGGAACCCGCCGGGCATTCCTCCGGGGAACCCGCCGGGCATTCCTCCGGGGAACCCGCCGGGCATTCCTCCGGGGAACCCGCCGGGCATTCCTCCGGGGAACCCGCCGGGCATTCCACCCGGAAAGCCGCCGGGCATACCTCCCGGGAAACCACCTCCTCTGCTTGATGATGATTGTTCTTCCTTCTTAGCTTTATCATATGCAGCCTTAGAGAAAAGTAAAAGAGACATGGATAAGCACTAACAGATTTAGACAAGAAGGATAGCTAACTGATAGTGTCAAATACAAGACTAGTCTAATCAAAAGCTACCTGTGCTTCAGCGCGGCGACGTTGTCTATCACGTGCAGCCTTTTTGTCATCTCTTTCCTTGCGTAGTCTGTCATACTTCCTACGGTGCTCCTCTAGCTTATGCGCATTAGGTTCAACCTATACATTCCAAGAAAGTGATTAACAAACAGAATTTACTAATGCATCCAGAAAGAATCAGCAGATAGACAGACAATACCTTTTTGAGCACTGCGCTAATTTCCTCATCATAGTCTATGGTAGATGCAAGGTGAAGGTCTTTTGCAGCCTCTGCCCATTCTCCAAGCATGGCATGAGCCATACCTCTTGCCTTGTATCCCTTAGCAGAATCAGGATTAATCTGCAATCTCAAACACACAGAAAGATTAAAATATCATCATCACTAGTAAGTTCCTGAGGAAAATATGGGCCACCCTACTACCTCCAATGCAGCGTTTGCATCTCGAATAGCAGCGTTTGGCTTCTTCAACTTGATGTAGACACTGGCTGAAACACACATATACAGAGAAATTAGACAAGGGAAACATCACTTGATGATGGAAGTTAAAAAAAGAAATTGTACACACACCTCTGTTTCCATACATAATAGCTGAAGTAGGATTCAAGGTTATGGCCTGAGTCAAATGCTCAATTGCTTCATCAAAGTTTCCTTCAGAGAGAGCCTCCATGGCTTTCCCCTTAGCTTCTTGAGAAGCTTCTCGGTTCTCATCAGTCACTTCCACTGATGAATCTCCCATCTATACCAAAAAAAAACAAGAGAGATTAGTAAACCGGAAGCTGTGTTTTTGGTTAGTTGGGTTATCTAACCTTCTGAGGAGGATCATTATCAGGCTCAACAGTGTCTCCTTCAAGCTCAACATCAGATTCAACAATCTCATCCTCTTCTTCTTCTTCCTCTTCTACCTCCACTTTGGGTTTGGGATCTTCAGTTTCCTCCATATCATCATCACTCTCTTCTTCCACTACGAAGCTCTTCTGTTAGACATAAAAAGAAACCAATCAAATACAAAACTCTTGTACATGACACAAAAACGAGTTTCAAAACCAAACATGATAATGGTAATACCTCTTTGGTGTCTTTCTGTTCTTCATTAGCACCAGTAGGTAGCTTGGCACCAAGACTGAAACCAAAGAGATTCATCAGAAACAGAACACTCTTCAAATCAAACAAGTAAGCAAACATAAAGCCTAACCGATTAAAGACATGAACTTTATTCAACAATGGAGAAAAGGGTAATATCAATTCCACACAAAGATCAATACTTTATGAATCTTAACTACTATAGATCGAAGTAAACGAGGAGAGAGAGAGAGAGAGAGAGAGAGAGAGGGGGCTTAAGAGGTACCTCTCGAGATACTCGCGGAAGAAGGAGAGAGAAGGTGTGGAGAGAAGGGAAGGGTCAGACTTGCATTGATCGATGAAGACCTTTAGTTCACTTAGCTTCGTCGCGTCCATGGTTTTGACGAACTTTTCTTACGATCGGCTAGAGAGAGAGAGAAAGAGAGGAGACAAAGAGTGTGCGTTTTAGGTCTTTAGAGTTGTTTTAAGTCTTGTCGAGTCCATTGTTTTGATCCGGATCTTATCTTATTGGGCTACCTCTATCTAAAGCCCAGTTTAATTTCTAAGCCGGTTTATTTACGTTCTAAGTCGTGTATTAGCTGATTAACAGTGGGAACATAACTAACAAGGCGGTGGGAAATTCGGTTTAGTTACAGCTTCGGTTCGGTTTAGTTTGGTTTAGTTTATTTGGGTCTAAAAAAAGTTAACCAAAATCAACTCAAATTAGTTTAGTTTGGTTTATGTTTGATTCCGCTTACTTGGGTTTGGTTTGTATTCGGTTCAGTTTTAGTTTGATTTAGTATGTGTTTGGTTCGGTTTAGTTTGAACTTTTGTGTTTTTTTCAGTTTTAGCGAATTAATCTTTTAGTTTTGTTCTAGTTTAGTTACAAAATATAATTTATAAAACATAAACAACTCATCATTATTTTCTTCATATTTAAATATAAAATTAAACATCACAATAAAAATATAGAAGATATAATCTAATAATTTTATATTATAATCTTCAAAACTAATATAACTATCATAAGTTCGATTTTAAATGTTACCGTATAAAATTCATATTATTTTATTTTATTTTTAGTTCTGTTTCTTCTAATTATTTAGAAATAAAATGTATAAATTTATATTTAGTTGTTTAGATTAAATGGTTAAGTATATTAAATCTTAATATTATTAATATATTAATTAATCTAACTAAAAACACTACGGTTTTTCAGTTTGGTTTGTGTTTAAACGCAAATCAAACCGAACCATTTGGGTTGATAAAATCATGAACTAAATGATTTTGATATATGCTTTGTTTTGGTTAAGAGTCATTTGAGTTCGGCTGGATCTGTTTGGTTTAGTTCGGTTTGTTTTTTTTCCCACTCCTATAACTAACACTTCGTAACAATAGGAATTCATATGATGTTTGATGTGTCAACACATATTTTTTAAAAAAATTACATGCATACATGAATCACATAAAATTAATGGGATTGTGGATCACATAAAAATTGATTTTACGTACAATTTTTTTTTATCGTGAGTGTTTACAGTTTTCGTTTAAATTTTTATTATCATTTTCATATCTGATTTGGAATTTAAACCTCTAATCCCAAGGATTTCGTTTATTGAAGTATTTAAACTAAGTGCCGAAGGGGAAAAATATAAAGGAAATATAAGCTATTTTTCGCTAGTAGTACCCACTACCCAAGTTTCATAGCACATATAGTTAGGGGTGGGCAAAATATCCGTAAATTTTGATTCGATTCGTTATTCATTTCGATTCGATCCGAAAAATCCGAATATCCGTAACTTAACAAATCGAAGCAAATACTAAAATCCAATATCCGTCAAAGAGGAAGCAAATCACAAATACTAATATTTTTAGAAACGAATATCCGATCCGATCCGTTATATAAATATATATGTATACATGTTTATAAAATTATATAATATATATACTTTTATATCTCTATATAAGTTTTATAATGTTTTTATTCACTAAATTAATTATTTAGTTATTAAAGTTTTTGAAAGTATATGGTTTTTTTGAAAAATTATGATGAGATATTATTATTTTATTATACTTTCTTCTTTTTCTTTTATTTTTATTTATTTTTTTAATTTTTTATTATTTTTTACGGATCGAATCGGATAACCGGCAAAAATTCGGATATTCACGGATATCCGGTGCACCGGATATCCGAAGAGTTACGGATCGGATCGAATCAAAAAATCGAATATTCGTAGGGAACGGATCGGATCACGGATATCCTTAAAAATCCGGATATCCACTCCGTGCCCACCCCTACATATAGTACCCAAGTCTATGGCTCAGCTAGCAGCGGAGCAATCGCAACCGCACAAAATAAAATGTCTGCAACCGCTGAAATCTTGTTAATGTAAGCCATTTGATTGTTTAGACAAAATGTGGGGATTATTATCTCACTTTGTTTATTGTATGTGACTTCCTAAAACTGCGTGGAAGTTTATATATCTCGTTTTTTATTCCTTATAATCATTGTTTTATATTTTACATAGTTGACCAAAAACATGCGAAATTGGTTTTCTCTCTACCCGGCCATGTCCCTCGCATTTGATTTGTGGATAAATATTTTATGTTATGACGTGTTCATGTACGTATTATATGGATATAAATTTATAAAAAAATAGATTATATTAAATGGAATTTTTGCGAAGAGGTAGCTAAGGACAGAATGTCGAAACTCATTTATAAGCTGGACGGTGCTGACAATTCAAAGATATGATTTATTATTATATATATGAACCAAGATTCACATGATCATACAACAAATTAGCAATTTCTGTTAGCAATACAATAATAGGATTATAATTTGAATGGATTGCCAGTTCACTCTAATGATGATGTGTAAAGAAAGCCGACTACTAATACAATCTCAATGCCTTTGACATGTATGTCTACAATGGTGGTATGTTTCAGACCTCACAAAATGTTGGTTGAGACCGTGAGTATCAAAAACTCTGGCAGTTATAAAAATAAAAAAATTAATCTCAGCAGCTATGTTAAATCGAAACAGAAGCGGGTACATTGAAGCGGAAGCATACAGAAACGCAGAAGCGGTATTTTTGAAAAAAATAGGAAGCAGAAACGCGTTGAAAGCGTATATCCATATAAATATTATATATATAAATATCCAAATCGAAGATTTGTAGACAACACGAGAGAAATCGTGGAACAGAAGTGAAATTATTGGACGATACTATATAATGAGATTCAACCCGTTCAAATTGGTATTCTTACAAATAATGTGAAGCAATAACAGAATTAAATCAAAACTTCGCGCAGAAAAAAATTTAAAACAAAAGGAAAAACAGACTTGTAACAAAACCAAATAGACCCATTGATCCAGCAATCTTGTTCATTGCTCCTGAGTTACCATTTCCTCCTTTACCGTCTCCTCCTTTAGGATCTCCTCCTTCGCCACACAAAAAAAAATCAGTTGATTAGCATACATCACCATTACCCTTCTTTCATATTGCATGAAGAATCTACAAACTTGCATAAGGGCTATAGATATCATAATTTTTGTAATATAAGCTATGCAAACCATAAAACAAGTATAGATAAATGCGTTTATACAAAATAACATGCATACTTCAATCATAAGATTATAAAGTAGGTACCTTCACTTGTACCATTGCAGGCGTATTTGTCAAGAACACCACATCCGGTGCTGATTTGGTTGTAGTAAGGTCGGGTCCAGTTGCTGTAAACAGGATGTGCGATGTAATTGTCGCACAGACAAGTCACCTGTGTCGCACTCGCCGACTTGAGACTCTTGCAACATTCATCCGATGGCAACGCACTCAACGTTGAGTAGCAATTTTGGAGGATATCAGAGACCGCTACCGTGCACACTGGATCCACCTTTGGCATTGGCGGCAGTGGCGTCATTGGCGGGAGTGGCGACATTGGCGGGAGTGGCGGCAGTGGCGACATCGGCGGGAGTGGCGGCAGTGGCTGTGCGTTCGTCCACTGAGGAGCGATCACAACCACTAGAAATAGCACCGATGTGGCAACCGCTGCCGGAACTTTGTTAATGTGGATCATGACCATTGTCTAACGCCGGCAAAAACAAAGGGTTAAGTTATTTTATAGTGAATTACTACTATTTCGTTTGTGAGTTCTCAAAAGTACATCATGTGTATATATAGAGATGTCGTGAAATTTGCATTATTAGAGCTATGGAATGATAACATAGATATATTGACCAAATCTCGGAGAATAAATATATTACAAGAAATGGAACATTCTTAAAGTAACAACAAAAACCAAATAATACTTAATTAAAAAACAAATAAATCAGAATGGTCAGCAGAACAATAATCCGACCATAATACGTCGTTGGAATGAGTAAAATCCTTTTTTTTATTACCTAATTCCTTGTAAGGCAATGGTGTCTAAGACGTGAGACCAACTATTGTACAACCGATGCAAATCAAACACACATATACTATATTTTAGTCCGTTACAAGTAAATATAACTTGTTAGAATAACTTTACAAAAAATATAAATAACACTGTTAAAACAATATTTATTATGTTACATATATTTGTAACAAACAAAAATCTGATTCAAAAAACCGTTTTTAAATAGAGTATTAGGATATATTGACATTATACAACAGTTATGAATTAGGATTGTAAATATATCCTATAGTTTTAGGGTTTTTTATATGTAATCATGTATTTCATGAGAGGACAACCTCTCTCCGCATGTTATGGATTAATACTGTAAATATATATTATTAGTTTTAGGGTTTTGTATATGTAATCATGTATTTCATGAGAAGACAAAATATGTGGAGAAAGATTGTCAGTTCATCAAAAACGATATACAAGCAATGTTGTCTCTCTTACCAACAATCAGGAAACCCAATATCTTGCCAGCAATTCGATTTCTCATGACAATCCTCGCATATGTTGCACCAATATCTAGATTAGCATCAGACGATATAATTTTCTGACATATACCAATAAACTTTTCTCATCCAAACCCATGACAAACTGATGCATCTTCTCTGCTTCAGAAATGGTTGCTGAATCTCACAGAGAACCAACGACGAAACACTTCGAAGAACTTTGAACCTCAAAGTTCATGACAAAACAGTTTTAGATCTCAGAGAAACGTCTGCTTTGATACCATATAAACCAACATGATGTTGATAAACTGAGTACTTTCTTTTTGATTTGGGTCAAGTTTTACATTGTTTACATACACAAACTCACCGACATCGCTATAGAGATTTGGATATATCTTACATGAATAAGAAACTATTGTAAAAGAATAATAGAAAGTATGAGATGTGTCCTTATTCGTATATAACTGGTTTAAAGTTCATGACAAAACGATTTTAGATCTCAGAGAAACGTTTGCTTTGATACCATATAAACTAACATGATGTTGATAAACTGAATACTTTCTTGTTGATTTAGGTCAAGTTTCAAATAGTTTATATACACAAATACACCGACATATCGCTATAGAAATTTGGATATATCTTACATGAATAGGAAACCATCCTAAGAGAATAATAGAAAGTATGAGTTGTTTCCTTATTCGTACACAACTGGTTCAAAGTTCATGACAAAAGGATTTTAGATCTCGGAGAAACGTGTGCTTTCTTTGATACTATGTAAACTAACATGATGTTCATAAACTAAATACTTTCTTGTTGATTTAGGTCAAGTTTTACAGAGTTTATGTACACAAACTCACAGACATCACTATAGAGATTTGGATATATTTTATATGAATAGGAAACTTTCCTAAAAGAATAATAGAAAGTATGAGTTGTGTCCTTATACACAACTCCTAATAATAATCATGTTATTTTGTTTTATAGTGATATCCAAGACCAATGACTTTCAATATATGTTCATCGCATTTGATTTTCTGCCGAATAGATAGTTACAAAAAATCGAAATTGTTATTCTCGTAAATATATACATATACAATGGATATCCGTATTATCTGGTATTGTGAGTACTATATATATTAAAAGGAGAGACAAGATAAAGAGTAGTGTAGAGAAACTCTCTCTCTTCTTCTACAGAGAGATTTTTCTCTCGTCTTCTTCAACCTTTTTACCAAAACAATATCTTTCAGAAGGTTTGAAGTTTGTTTGAAGAGAGAGAGAGTCCGTCAGTTTGTTTGTTTCCCCGGTTTCGGTGTCTCCGACCGGCTTTGTTTCCGGCGATGCATCTGCTCATTCGATGGTCGTCCGGCTTTTGACTCCAGGAAGCGGTGGCTTCCATAGCATCTGCTTCGCCGGCTCCATCTCCGGGATACGGCAGCTTCGTTAGCGTCGTATGCGCCGGATCTGTTTGATCGTCGATTCAAGGCCTTCACTTCTCCATCGTCTCTCGATTTTCTCCTCTGAAGTCTTCTTTCCTTGAAGATCGGAGTTGTTGAATCGATTGAAGATGGTGCTCCTTTTGAAGAGACGATCCGGTTGCGTAAAGCTTTCTGTGAAGACTATTTCGTTAGGATGGTTTTTCACCGATCTCTCTCTGCTCATGGCGGAGCTCCGACGTGACCCTTTCCCGAGGAGGTGGGCGGGTTCGGCTTGACGCGTGTCTTCGAATCGTGTGTCGATCGGACAGGTGGTGGCTTGGAACGTTTACCTTCCTCGACGGTTTTCGTTTTATGGACTGATGGCCCATAAAACTTGTGTAATTTCGGCCCGTTGTTTAGGCCTTGTTGTTTGTGTTGGGCTTAGGTCCTGTTTTGGGCTTTGTCCTTAATAAAATTGCAATATTGAGGAAAAAAAAATATTAAAAGGAAAAAAAATCGAACACTCTTACAATATATAATCAGAAGCTCAAAGATATCAGAATGGCATGTATTGTATCAAGACCATCTGCTGGCAACAAAATATGTATGATATATATGCACTCACGTTAGGAAAAAAAAAATTGACTTAACTCTTTTATTGATAAAGAAATTTGTTGACCTAGTTAAGGAAATGGAACTAAACTCGTGCAGACCATTCGTGTCTAAGACGTGAAAACCACTTTTGTAAGAATTAGTGAATTACAAGTACGATGAAAAGTCAATACTTAAATTGAATTAAATTTCTTGGTGTTTGATAGATATTATTTCATGAATATCTATCTTTATTAAATATTATATATCATGCAAATTTTTATAATATACATATACATTCATTTGTATGTCTTATTTCTGCGGTAGCTACCAGTGGAGATTTTTTTAAAAAAAATTAGGAAACAAATAACTACATTTAAAGTAATGAGAATTTTTTAAAAGATAAAAAAAAAAACAACAAAAGAGGCAGAATAAAGAAGATTGTTTTTGCTTCTCAAATGATAAGACAGAAAGAAAAAAAAAACCACATTGTAGTCGTCTATTGGTCTCCATTAGAGGATGAGTGTTTAGTTGGTCCAGGTCAGGGTTCAAACTTCTCTCTAGTGCGAGATTGTTAGTTTTATATGTGGCCATGCGGATATGAGTATATTTTTACGTCCATTTGTGGACTGCACTTCTCATCTGGAGATTAGATATGTATTTTTAATAGATCCGGGTTTAACCATTTAAGTTTAAAAAAAAACAGAAAAGAAAGTATTTGTATGGAACTTATGTAAATAGTTACAAATAGTATGATATGTACACAACGCCGTCTGGATAAATTTTGTAGCCTAAAACAATTTCCAATGATGATGGTTCATTTTTCTTTTTTTTTGCTTTATCTTTGCTTCAATCACACATATTTGTTTCTTCATTTCTTAATTTTTTTAAGATTGAACAGTACTTATTCAATTTGCTCAATTTTCCACTTTCAAGATGAACATTTTTATTTACAAACTGATCATTAACTTTAACTTGTTAATATTTTGTGCCAAATAAATTATAAGTGTCGATGTCACCTAATTAATTTCAAAGTCTATATCATAATTTTCATCTAATTAGATCCTAATAACGAAATAGCATGAAAACATTAATTTCTGAGAATTCTATGTTTTATTTGGAAGAATTTAAAATAAAATAAGTTCATTTTCTTTTGAAGTGTTTTCGTTAATAAAATATATGTATTTAGTGTTTCTTTATATATTATAGATTACTATTGAAACAAAACAGTTGTATTAAATTAGTAAATTTGAAAAAGTATAAAGAGTTATTGATAATTAATTACAAAACAATGATATAATATATTTAGAATATTCTTTTTTGAAAAAATTGAAGTAAACTATGGGAGAATATGTTACTTTATGAAAAAAACGAAGATAACCATTGGAGTCTCTCTAAAGCATATTATAAATGGTGGCATATGTTTAATCATAAAAATAAATTTATTCAAAATATAGAAAATAAAATTCAAAACAAAAACTAACATATCTGTTTAGTTTTTACAAAAAGAAGAAGTTCAGATGAGTATTAGACTCTTAGTTATATATTTATCTATAATATTTAGTTTCTCTTACAACAATTAAAAAAATTAGGTAGTTTACTTAAAAAGAAAAGAAATAACAAATCAGGATCTAAAACAATTAGAACAAACCAAAATACATACATTAAAAACATAGTTTGCAATCACGTTTCTAACCTAAGCAAAATATAAAAAAACCACAATGTTAAAAAAAAGCAATACTTAGTTAAAAAAATAAGTCAATTGAAACACCCTCACCCAAATATTTTTTTTTTGAAAAATATTGCAACTTAATAAATGAAACACGAAACTAAATACTTAAAATCATGTAGTTTATAATTAAAATATTTTTTACAAAACTTCTCAACATTATCCAAATTCAAATATCCTAACTTGATGGTCTTTATAGCCTCATGCTCAAGTCCATACAATCAAGTTTATCTGTATTGCAAATGAGGCATGAGTATACAAAATTACTCAGTGAAAACGATTAAAACCGCCTATATGCAAGTCAATAATCAAGCAATCAAATTCCACGTTCCATTCTAACAACGTAGCAATCCCTTTCGATCAACCTAACAATTTATTTCCATCATTTCTTACTTGGTCATTTTCCTATTACTTATCTATTTTTATGCATCCTAAACTAACAACCTAACATTCATTCTATCATTTATTTACTTTAACATTTCCCAGCATTATGACCTAAAGGTCCATCAACCTGGGGCCATAGCCAACCTGCGGATGTAGCCAAATATACGGCCGTAGCCAACCTGCGGCCGTAGCCAACCTGCGGCCGTAGCCAACCTGCGGCCGTAGCCAACCTGCGGCCGTAGCCAACCTGCGGCCGTAGCCAACCTTTCGACCCGTCGGTCCATTACCGCCCGTAGCAAACCTGCGACCCGAAGGACCATCACGGCCCGTAGCTAACATGCGACCCGAAGGTCCATAACAGCCGGAGTCAACATACACAGCTCGAAGCTGAAACATGATCATAACATCTTTACGGCCTGAAGCCAAAATATACTTTCCTTATTTATGTTCATTCATCTATTCATGTTCTTTCCTTAATTAATTCATCTTTAATTCATTTCTATAATGTTTTTTACTTAACGTATCAATTATACTACGTTCGCACATACACATATCAATTTAAATACCATCATCGCACACAATCTAACATTCAATGATCCGAAGATGCAAGAATACTCTTCTATCTTTAATAACTATCTCGAAGAAACTAGAACAAAGTTTCCATAACAATTTCCCTAACATATAATCTTCATCCTAATAAACCAACTATGACTAAACATACAAATTACTAAGCTGCATAATTCACGCTCTCACCTAAGCTGAATTTTTAGAATTCAAAAACTCTTAACTTCCTAGTGTTTCGGACGAAGAACTCTTTATCTTCTCCTCGTTCTATCTATCTTCTCAAACTTCTCTCTACCAACTCGTTCTTCTTCTGACTTCTCTCTAAATATATTTTTCTTGGTTGTGTCTAGAAATGAGAGCTAGAGGTCTCTTTTTATACTACTTTCTCGACTTGCTAACCAAATCGGACATTTAGTGTGGTTTTCTTATTTAAATTCGTCAAAGACATACTCACCAAGCCGGTAACTTAACGTCATTTTCCTTATTTGACTTGGTCAACGATCACCATCAATGGGTTGACTTGATATCTTTTTATTTTTTCCTTAACCGACTCCCGTATCCGATCTTCTTTTTGTATTATCCTGCAATGATGGCTAGTCGAGCTTTACTTATTTGGAATCCGCATTGTCCAACAGTAAAACATTCCTTTTGGCTTGCCATCTTGATTTTTCTTTAAGTATGCTCTGATCGTACCATGATCAGTTTACTATCGCTCCGCCAGTTTCAAATTTATTTTATAAGTTCACTTAAGATCCGACACCTAATGCAAACATATTTATTCCTAATTTTTGCGGTTACAAATATTTCCACACTTAGAAAAGTACATTTTTTGTAGGATAAACTTTTCGTGTTTGATTTTTTAAAAAAATTTAAAATATTCCGGGAACGGATAATACTCCGGGAATGGATCGTGACATTGATTATTTTCTAACCATTCGACAGAATTACTTTTTCAAAATGTGACCTTAATAATTTCAAATAATCCTTTCGTTTCTAGCACGATTAACCATACGTTTTGAAACTAAATGATAATTATATTTCTAACATTAAGAACATTGGAACACCGTATATAAATAAACCAAAAGGATTATTTCTAAACCATTATCTATCAACTCCCAAAGCTAGCAAACCATTAAATCCAGGTCACACATAACAAGAAAGTTCATACATCTTTCTCCATGTAGTAAACCGAGTGTACATATATTCAGGAAACCGAGTGAAGAGATATTCTTTCAAACTTTACAATTTCCTAAAATTTTATCCTTTAGATTTGATTCGATCCGTTATTTGTTTTGATTCGATCAAAAAAAGTCTGAATATCCATAAAATTTGGTAACAAAAAATATTAAAAATTAATATCTATTAAAAACAAAACAAATCATAAATATTAAAATTTTAAGAAGCGGATATTCGCTCTGTTTCGACAAAGATATAAATATATAAATATAAGTTTATATAATTATTATTTTAACATATGATTTGATAAATTATATTCATATTATAACTTATAAAATTATTAAATCAAATAAGAAAAGATTCTTTTTATGATATCTTTAATTTTTTTAATTAAGTTTGTCTTTCTTATAACTAATTTTAAAATTTTTAAAAATATAGTTTCACCGCTCCTTTTATTTTTATTTTATATATCATGTAAAATATTTTAAAGAACAAATTTATGTTGATTTTTTAGATAGTTGTATTAAGTAGAATGGAAAGATATATCTGTTAGTATTCGTATATATTCGCAAGATCAGACATCTGTATTTTTCTGGAACAAAATAAATCAAAAAATTTCATATTCATAACATATGAAACAATTAACAAATACCTAATACTACAAAAAAATCCGGATATCGAATCTGTGTCTCACACTAGTAAACAATATGCATGAATCAAATAGGAACAAGTCCTCGAAATCAGGTCAAGTTTATTAACAATAACTAAAAAAACTAAAAACCCATAAATCACAATACATCGATATCGATAGGTACAAACAATACTTAGAAAAGGAACAAATATGTATTGAATCGAAAAATGAGTATTATTTTTGCAATCTGAAAATGATTAGGAAACAAGGCAACACCGCTCGTGTATCAAAGACATATAACTCACCGTCACGACCAGCTACTGAGTCCGACCCGAACCCGATTCTATTAGCAACCTGACCCGCTATCACCCGACAAATCAGCATCGCCCTCCTTCCTCCGCCACCTCCGCCGCTGGCATGCGCTTCACCGCTACTTGAAAAAGTACACACAGCCTGACCTTTCCCGCCGGCAAAAGCCCACGCGCCGCCGTTAACCCCGTCAGGGAGTGGATAAAACCTCATCATCTCGTTACCGTCAGCCAAGCACCGTACGTCTTCTTCACAAGTACCGTCTCCATCCCCGTTTACCCCCGCACGTGACTTCACAACCTCTCTGTACTCCTCGAACCCACTACAAGAAAAATCGGTATTAGTAGCACACGAAAAACGCTACCATAGGGTTTTCGTAGCGTTTTTGTAAACGCTCTGACAGCCGCAGCTATGGTAGAGATCCCCCCTTATCATAGCGTATTTTCATGTGCTATAAAAAATATAGATATTATAGCGTTTATTCGTGAGCTATATATTCGTGCTATGATTTATTCTTTCATGACTTTTTTTTAGTGCTGTAAAATATATTATACCAACATTGATATGATGCTATTACATCTCATTTATATTTGAAAATATTAATTATTATTATTTCATTTTTATTATTTCATTTTAATAATTAATTAAAATTTATATTGAATTGTAATATAAATTAAAATTAATCGAAATCTAAAATTAAAGTTGAATTATATTTATTAAATAAATAATTTACAAATAAGATGTTTTACAAAACCAAACCAGCACAAAAAAATGAAGTAAACCAGAACAGTCTAAACCAGAACAGTCTAAACCATAGACTAATTAACCAAAATCTAAACCTAATTAACCAAAACCTAATTAACTCTAAACCTAATCTCTCTGCGCTGCCGCCTCCTCCTTCCTCCTTTGCCTCCCTTCCGACGTCTTCCTCTATTCTGTCTCCATCTAAGGCACCATCGATGACGACGACAAGTTCGAGACCGCTGACGACAGGGGTAAGCTCGAGACCATTGACGACGGGACGATTCGGATGCGAATTAGAGACCACCACGGTTTACGCTAGACCACCACCATCAACCTTCTTCTGCCTCCTACACATTCTTTAACTAAGAACAGAAAAAGAAAACCAGAATCAAAACGCTGAGAGAAAGAGAGAAAGAGAGGTATAGAGAGTTACCCGTGGTGGTGGAGAACGTCAGACGGACAAACCAGACCGGATCTTAAGGAGATGACAAACCAAATGACTCCAAAGAACAACCCTAGATCTGTACCCATCGAGTAGACGGTAGAAACAGCAGCGTGAATCCTGGTGCCATCGGTAATATTGGAGCTATCATTCAAAGCAGGTTGAGATCAACCCTGACAAAAGGAGAAGAAGCATAGTAGAAGAGAGACTAGAGATGAGAATGAGAGAAGAGAGAAGAGAGAAGAGAGAAGAGGTATCGACAGAGGAGGAAAGAAGGAAGAGAACGATTAAAAAAATAATTAAATTAGATTAATTTCAACCTTCAGATCAACACTCATCAACGGTCAGTATTAAATATCGGTGATCCCACCTTTTTCTAAATGAACCAATCATAACAGAACGATTGTGGACCTTTAGATTCAATTTAATGAATGGTCAAGATTGTGATCCACACACTTGTTTCTAATTGGTTCTTTCCAATCTAAATATTTCTTTTGTTTTTGTACCTTATTGTTTCTTGATCAGTGGTTTTATTTAAATTTTTGAAAGCTATAACATAAAAAATTATTTGGAATATTTAATACAAAAAACAGTATTATTATATAAAAACAGTATTATTTAATATAATACTGTTTTGTACCTTTTTGCTTCTTGTTGTATAGAGTTTGAAATATGATATAGGGTTTGGAATTATACATAGATTTTGGAGTATATATAGGGTTTGGATTATAATGTTTCAAGTTGAATATTTCTGTATGATACAGGGTTTAAATATAAAAACAGTATTATTATATTAAATCAAAAAGTGAAAAAGATGTAGAGTTTACATTTAAAGTATGATGTTTAGGTTAAAGGTTTGTGTTCATAGCTTAAGATTTAAAGTTTATATTTTTTTTAAATACGTTTTTTATTTATAATTTTGTTAAAGATTTATTGTTTAGAATATAAATTTATATTTTAGAATTTATAATTAATCGAAAGTGTTATGATGTATGGGATAGTATTTAGGGTTTGAAGTAGAATATTTAGAGTTTAGGGAATAGGGTTTGGAGTTTATACTCTAAACACACAAGTAAAAAAATAAAACAGTATTATTACATTAAATAAAATTTTAAATTAAAATTATAATTGAAAAAGATTTATAATTTGAAATTTAGAGTTGATGTGTATGTTTATGTTTGAAGTTAGGGTTTAGGTATTGAAGATTTAAGATTTAAATTTTTGAATTTATATACTAAAATAAAAAGTTTAAATCGAGTTTAATTTTAATTTTGGATTTAAAATCTGAAAATATTATATCCAGAGATTTTATTTAGTATTTATAATATCATTTATGTTTGAGTTTAGGGTTTAGAGTATTAGATTTAGGGTATTAGATGGATTTGGGTTGCATTAATATTTTTATATTGAACTGTATTTTCATGTAAAGTTAAAAGTTCTAAATTTATATTTTAACTTATAAAATATTTATTTTCATAAAATTATGGCAGTTTTGCATTGTTATATTATTAATGGGCATATATTGTTTATATAAACTTATAAAACTCCAATTATCATATCAGATGAAACTGGAAAAAATATACATCTCTTGCTCCGGCCTATACACAATTATCCAATTATCATATCAGATGAAACTGGAAAAAATATACATCTCTTGCTCCGGCCTATACACAATTCAAACAACTTCATTCTCAAGAGTCATCTCAGATGAAACTGAAAAAACCAAAGGCTTGGAACATACTTATGGTGTCTGTAAATCTTTTTTTTTCTGGTCAACGGTATGGTGTCTGTAAATCTAAGACAGAAAAATACATAGAAAGGTTTCACAAAACTGAACAGTCATCTCTCTGCCATCAACAACTCTTCCTGAAACAAAAAAGGTTTCATCTTTCAAAATCTAATCACCCACTAAGAACCGTTGGATCAGAACTAGCTGAGATCTTTCTTGCTCTGAGTAAGCGTCTATTACCATTGGCATCGAGTTAAATGTGTCACAAGTGCAACTATGTTGTCCTTCTCTGACTCTGCTCCACAACAGTAGAAAAGCTCATGCCCACACCTACAAAGAACACAAAGAGAGATCTCAACATTGTTATAAGAAACCACAAAGCCAAACACTGTCTCCACTTCTTATACCTAACCAAGCGATGCAATGATCTGGATATCTTTCATCAACCGGAAGAATCTGAAACTCTTCAAAGCTCACAGAATCATGCCAAGGAACATCACAGTCAACACACACAAACCTCTCACAGAGTGGACACTTCACACAGCATCTATTCTTGTCCAACACTCTGATTCTCCGTGACTTCATCTATCAGTGCTTCTCGATCAGCAGTAACCAAACTCTTTCTGAACAACACTATATATCCAGACTCATATAACAGTTGGGGATGCGCTCTTCACACTTTCCTGCAACAACAACAGTTAAAAAAATCAACTTTGAACAGAAGAAGAAAAGTTGGAGTCTTTAGCTATCGAATCACTCACAAGCTTAATTGCGACCTCTTCGTTAGTCTGAACAAAAGTTCCTTAAATCACAAGTCTCAGACTTAGTCTTTTTCCTTCCCAGATTTCTTCTAGCTGAAACACACACATAATCATCATCATAAGGACCAATTCATAAGCAAAACGATAAGATTCATTCTTTTTCCTTCTTCTTACGTACCTTAGGAAGATCTTGGGTTGCTTAAGAAAAGCTTTCTCTGTCTGCAAGAGAGAGAGAAGAGGATGAGAATATTTGTAAGAAGTATATAAACAAAGAGACAGAGAAAGAAGAAATATAACCTGTTCAGCCTTGGCTACTTGCTGTCTCTGCTCCATCTGTCTCTCCTTTATCGAATCAGAGGAGTTGGGATCTGAGGAGAAGCATGAAGGAGTGAAATTGAGGGGGTTTCAAGGTCTTACAGAGATGATTATGAGACGTAATCGTCGTTCAAGGATAGATCGAGGTTCAGGGTTTGGTGGAACGACGATAATTGATTTACAGAGTGCAAAGTGGAGGAGATTGGGAAAGACGAGATCAGGGTTCCCTTGCCATCATCGTTTACTGGATTGGGATGAATAAGAACAAAAAAAAAAACCCAAACTGAAGAAGATGGAGGATGAAGAGATTAGATTGAACCAAACAACGAAGAAGAAGAAAAAAGAATCAATAGTTTTTTTTTTCTTCGAAGGAAGTAAATGATTTAGGCCATAAAAATTTATTATTTTTATTAAAACGAAATATTTTGGTGCCAAAGTGAACTTTGACTAAGTGTTTTCACCTCCAAAATGAAATTTCAGCTATAGTAGTGATTTTTTGGTTCCCGCCTAATGAAAATCTTTCCTAGCACAAATTTAATGCTATAACAGAGTTGTGTTTCGAATTTGACAGTTTTGGTAGCAGTTAGTGAATTCGTGCTACCGTGAATTGCTACCAATACTCATATTTCTTGTAGTGACCGGGTCACAGTTCTTGACCCGTTTTCCACTTTGTAAATCACCTCAACCCGACCCGGAAACTCCTCGGAGCTCCAGCTAGACTGGAATATAATCTCCACTACGTTTCTTGACGGGTGGCCACTGGGCAGCTCGGTCAGCGCGTCGGATGTTCGGGCAGATTTGCTCCGTCGGGTCCGGGTAGGCGGGTTAAGCTCCGGTTCAGTTCGACATGACTTCAAACGCCTTAACTTCGGGTCGCTTTTCTTACCTATTCTTGTATCGATCACGTCTTTGCTACAATGTGAACTCTTTCTACAACTGTAACGGTTAAAGTCGTAGACATCATCGAAAGCCTTTGACTTGCAATGTAATGACGTGAACTTGATCCACCCTTTTGGCATGTTCAGGTATCGGATCCGGATCCTTAATCGCTCCAGGTAAGTCTCGTTTCTCTCTCTCTTTCCATAAGTTTTATCTGCGAAGAACAAGAGATGCCGCGAGCGTTGTTTTATTCAGATCGCTTGCATGTACAGTTTTACTCCTTACCCTTGCTCATGGGCCTGGCCCATTTAACGTGGGGTTAATTTCTTCCGCATATTATCATAATGATAATCAATAAGAGAATATTTGTTTTGACTTCTGATTTGGCGACTTCATCCATACGTTTTCTGATTTTGAGATTTAAATTAGTGAGTGGTTTTGTTGTTATTGTTGTATGTGGGTCTGAGTTGGATGATAAGCATTTACTTTTTTTTATTTTTCATTAAAAATTACTACTCCTTGATGAAGGAATTTAATTTATGAGTGAAGGAGGCAGAGTGATAAAAGAAGTTAGGTGAAAGAAGCAGAGAGTTGTTTTCATTCAATGAGGAAAGCAAATTTGACGATGTGTTTCCTGTTATCATGTCAAGAACTGAATTATTTAAGTTTACTGTCGGGTGTTATATTTAATGAGATATGACAATAGTAAATAGAAGTTCAAGTAATTTTACTGTAGTGAAACAATAAGGCAAGTGAATCAGTACGACGATTCTAGGTTTTTAATGTGTCTAAAATATATATAGAAATTAAAAAAATCTTCCTTTTATTAACAATTTTCTCCTTCAAAATTCTTTAAATAATAATAGCAGTATAAAAAGAGAAAGTAGATTATCATATATTAGATATCTTTTATAGTAAACTAGATATGAGCCCGTTGCGTTGCAACGGTTTTGTTTGATATTTTAATATAATAAAGAAAATAAAATAATAATCCTATTATAGTTTTATGATTGATTTGCATATGTTGTATGAGATTTATTTTATAATTAAAAAATCATTTTCATACATAAGTTCAAGTTAAATTTGTATTTTAAAATCATGGCACATAGATGAATTTTTATCGACTTTCTACTTGGATTATAAAAAATATTATACCTAAATGTTTCAATTGAACTCAATCCAAAATAAAAATTGAATGAAAAATAAGAAAAATTGAAAGTCGAATATACGCCAATCAAGTCAATGACAACAAAATACATTTTCTTATGTGCTAATTTAATGTTTGAAATAAATTTTTAAATTTTTATTTTGCTAGAATTTTTTTAAAAAGGGAAAATGTTCTATTTTATAAATATCTTTTAATTTACAACAAAAAATACTATTAAATACTCCTTTACATTTTTGATTAGGATTTTAGAAATAGAAAATTACTGTTATATAATCTTATACAATTATCTTCTCTTTAGAATTTTAGAAATAAATAAATTTCCATAAAATAATAATTTCTAGTTACTAATAAATAATTTTAAAATTACTCTTTTTACAATTTCTATCAATACTAATTTTACATTTCTTTTGTTAATTAAATAATTTTAGTATCATGTTCATCATTAAATTCTCTATTAAAAAAATTATCAAATAAGTTTTTGCAATTCTCTTTTGGTTATGACTTTAAAAAATGATACAAATTTCTTTTGTTTAGAACTTTTTTTTTAAGAAAAAAGGAAAACAACTATCAAATATTCTTTTACAGTGTTTTAGGGTTTTAGAAGAAAAAAATTAATAGTACATAATATTTTACAGTTACATTTTGTCTAGAATTTGGAAAAATAAAATTACTATGAAATAATTATTTCAAGTTAATATTAACTATATTGCCATTTTCAAAAGTTGTCATTTTCAAAATTCGCTTTTTCAATATCACTAATATTTTTACATTTATAAAGTAATGGCAGATTTTTTATTGACACATTCACAATCTGATTTTTTAATTGACACATGTTACAGTGATATCGAGTGAAATATTTGAAATATTTTTGGTTCATAATTTTTAACACGAAATTATTAAAAATGAAAGTTAGTTAGTTATAAGAAAATAAAATTACTTTTACAGTTTTATTTTATTTAAAAATTTAGAAAGGAAAATTAATTATTTTTTCTTTAAGATTTTTATACACATAACTTGGTTTTTAGAAATTTGTTTTATGTTTATAAAATTTACACATACTCATATACGGCAACAATCTCATAATTAAAAATAATTATAATAGCATCATAAGATGTAATAAAGATAATAAAAAATTGAACCTAAATATAGATGTGAAATATTTGTACCTTTTTGTCTCATAATTGTTTAACATACAATTATATATTAAAAAAGAAAGTTAGTTAATTAAAAGAAATTAGTAAGAGTACATTTACAATTTTCTTTCCTTTAGATTTTTAAAAATGAATATTATTTATTTAATAGTTAGTTTTTATTAACGATTTTATTAAATAATTTATTGTACTTATTGGATTTTATGATTCGTTTCTGTTTAATATTTATTTAGACTTAAAAAAGCTACTACGATCAAATCTTTAACAATATGTAATTGAAATTATATAACAGTATTTTTTTTTAAAATCCTAAAAAACATAAAATACTATTTTCTAATGAAAATATTTCTTTTCAAAATCCCTTTTAAAAATCATAAAGAAAAGAGAATTGTATCGTTTTTACACATGTCACAATTTGTTTTTAAAAATGAGCAAAGAAATAATTACTTTACAATAGCTTTTTACAATTATTTTTTTGTTTAGAATTTAAAAAAAATGAAAATAACTATCAAATATATTTAAAATATATATAATGTAAAATACTAAAAATGCTAATTTTGAAACTTTCCTTTTCTAAAAATACTAAATCTTAAAATAGAACTTTAAAATACTATTTTTGTAATGAGAATTTTACTATTTCTTAATCTCTTTTTAAATCCTCAAAAAATGAATCACAATCTTAAAAATTTATTGAAACATTTCGCAATCAAAAAATTAAATTGCTATCAAATATTTTTAACAATATATAATATAAAAATGGTAATCTTGTAAATTTTCCTTTTCTAAAAATACTAAATCATAAATCGAACTTTAAAAGACTATTTTGTAATGAGAATTTTCCTTTTTCTTATTATCTTTTTAAATCCTAAAAAAGGAATTGTATCATATTTTTGACATATGTCATAATCCTAAAAAAAATTGACACATGTCATAATCATGTTAATTAGTAACTTTGAAGAATCAAACTTTATATAATAAGAAATTAATAATAATAGTAATTAAAATTAAAATTACTCTCAAATATTTTTAACAATATATAGTATAAAAAGGTAATTTTTTAAAAAAATTCCTTTCCTAAAAATACTAAATCATAAATTGAATTTTAAAAGACTATTTTGTAATGAGATTATTCCTTTTTCTTAATCTCTTTTAAATCCTAAAAAAATTGTATCATATTTTTGACACATGTCATAATCTTAAAAAAAGTTTGACACATGTCACAATCATGTTAATTAGTAACTTTGAAGAACCAAACTTTATATAATAAGATGTTGTTTAAAGTGATTTCACACATATTTAAAAAGTTACTGAATTTCAGTATCGCCGATAGCTGATAACTATTACATTGTTTTATTTAATTATGTTAATTAACAAGGTAAAAGAATATGGTTAATATTGGAAAAATAAATAATATTTTCATTAAAATATAACTAAAATGGTATTTATTATGAAACGGAGAAATAATACTATTTATTCTATTAGTTTTAATCAACTGTTTCTATTAGTAAGATTTGAATTAATAACAACATGAAAAGGTACACAATAAAGAACAAGTGAACAACTTATGGTATCAAAAGATGGCAATTAAATTGGTAGAATTAGGTAACTGAAGAGATACCTTATCTTGGACCATGAAACAAGTCCAACCCCAAAAAGAAGAGACGACCTCTCATTTCTTAACAGAGAATGATGGCAAACGCAAGCAGGGGAACTGAGAAAAACCCAACACAATGGCGAAAACTAAGCTGCCGGGCTGAAGCAGAGCTAACACAATTTGTAGTAGTAAAACACAGAACCACACGGTCACACACATCTTCCAAACGCTAACAAGGATGCAATGATGAAACACAGAATCAAGATTGAAGCTATCCTGCACGTCAAACCAGAGAAAAAGCCAAACCAAAACCACTTCCAAGAATTCTCAAAATCAACACGAATAAGCAACACAAGAAGCAATTCTCAAAACCAACAATAACTCACAAACATATTTTAAAGCGATTTTATACCCTTGTAGTAGAATTTTGTTGGGCAGTATCTTGATCTCGGACCTCAAACTATCTCATTCCAATAGGCAGCTTTGTTTACATCTCTATATGAGAAATGTGTTATATCTTTTTATGAGTGTTTCTTTACATTTTTTGTGTGTTTTTCATTCTTTTGTAGGTTTGTTTCTACTCTTTTA
This sequence comes from Raphanus raphanistrum subsp. raphanistrum, assembly GCA_019706035.1. Lineage (NCBI taxonomy): Eukaryota > Viridiplantae > Streptophyta > Magnoliopsida > Brassicales > Brassicaceae > Raphanus > Raphanus raphanistrum. Next base: position 27,614,534 of record CM033987.1, on the reverse strand, counting down.
TGGGTTGGTATGTGCTCTCTAGACTCAGCCTGTATACTTCGTATAAACTAATACAGTCATATAATTTCCGAAAGAAGCAAAGTAACCATATTATACAATTCGACAAGTATGAAAAATATGTATCAAGTTTTTCTTTAAAATAAAAACATTGAAATGAAGCGTAAGAAAAATTAGGGGTAGCTTTATAGCTTACTAGATCATGACCCGCGCGACCGCGCGGATTTATTTTTTATTTTTAACACATAACATATATTCTATAATAGTTAATATAATTTGAAGTTTGTCCTTTTCACATAATATAGTTTTATATAATTTCGAGTTTTCTCATTGTTTAAGAAAAATGTTAAAACTGTTTTTTCTATTAATAGTTTTTCATTGGTGTATTAGAGATATAACTGTATGGTGAAAACACTAACATAATATCAAACAATACGATTTGGTTTTGACATTGTGCTTTTTGGGAGTTTTTTTCTGAATGTTTTGTGAATGTCCAATGATAAATACGAAGGCAAGTACTTGTACACACATTTTAAGTGGGAGGAATTGAATATTTTCTAACCTATTAAGTTAGATATAATAAATACAAAATCTATTGACACCGAGATTTTAGGTATAGTAGAATTAACTTGGAGAAGAGGGTTTTCCATATTCATGATTTTTCAAATCTGGCAATTTGATTGTGAATATTTGATTGTAACCGAGATTTTAGGTATAGTAGACTCAACTTGGTGAAGAGGTTTTTCAATAATCGATTTTTTAAAAAAGTATAAATTGATGTTTTTGAAATAAGAATATACTTTAGTATATTCTATTCAGTGTATATTCAAAGTAAACCTCGATTATTTGAGAATCAAAAAAATATATTCTAATATCTTTAGTATTGAGTTTTAAAAGTTATGTATCAAGCTATTTAAAAATTTAAAGATTCATCAGTATTTGATGCCAAATAATTGTTTTTTAAATCAGATATTGTAGGTTGAGAGTTATTTGGTTAATTGAATCAATTGGTTTAGTTGTATAATGACTGGCTAAAGATTCGTGTAATTTTTGTAATTTTTTGTCAACCTACTCGTGTAATAATATTTATATTTTTAATAACATGTGTAATATTTATTTTTATTTCTATATATTTATATTTTTATTTTTAATAACTCAGACTCGTGTAAATATTCGAGACATTTATCGTATTCATTTGACTATAATAAAAGAGAGGTTTATTGTATTCATTTGACTATAATAAAAGAGAGGGATTGTTATATTTGTACTATGATATAATATAAATATGATAATGTGAGTATACTCTAACGAAAAGAATAGATATTTTATTTAATAGATGTATATAATGTAAGACATAGATCTTATTGTGGAGTTAATTGATAGATGGTTAATATCTAACTCTTTAAGGAAATATTTAAATGAAAGGTTAGACTAAGAATAATAATGTGATGTCCAACTTAAAAATCTACCTAGAAGAAGTTATAATGTTTCTGTTTTAATAAGATAGATATGTTTGGTGGTTGTGTAGTAAAGACTAGGATCCACTACACTTTTATGGGTTTCATGAAGAGAGGCCCAAACTAAATATCTGTACGATCACTCTTCCTTGATTATTCTTCCTCCCATTAAACATCGTCGTTCTCGTATTGCTAAGTAATCTCTAACGACGGTTATGGCTCCGTTGACGGCGGTGATCTTCACTTCCGTCGCAGCAGAAGCTCCGAGCTACTCTATATTAGACGGATGGGTCAGGGAGGTTCATGTGGATGTGAAAGAGAGGTCTTGGTGGCTGTATGAAAGCCGTAGCTGCTGGTGCTTGCTTGGGTGTTCTAGAAGCTCTCTTTGGTCTTAGGTTTCTGAGATTAGAACATATCTTACTGTAATTTCTTTTTTTTTATGAAACTGATCTTACTGTAATTTCGGTGACATTGTTTTAAAGTTCGTACCTTTTTTTTTTGTTTTGCTTATGAAATATTCTGTTGTATGATCCTTAGTTTGATTAATGAGATATGAAAATGATTGATGATTGTGTTATTCTCATCTTTAAACGATGAAAGTAAAAAACGTTGAAACCTTTTACACTGATGTTGTTATCAAGGATGAAAGTAAAAATGTTTGAACAGTAAGCTTGCAGATGTATGTATATAGTTTTTACCATGTTCTTTGCATCTATATAACTTCTGTTGGGTACTTCAACTTTCATGTTTGTATCGTTGCTGCTCATGTGCTGCACAGTCAGCTGCACTAGTTGCGGTACCAATCACAAGCATAGATCACTGATTGTGTTCTTTGTTTCCCATGGCGGCATTCCACTGCTTAAGCCTAGTGTTGTCGAGATACGACGATGTCTCTACAATGTTAGTTGTTTATATATAATTATTGCTTCTATCTTTGAGTTTTTGCTTGCCTTTTATTGCAGCAAAATTGTTAGCTAGTATGGCTTTGTTATCATCTTTGTAAACAATTCCTCCTCTAATGTAGACTAGTTATCTATAAAATCTTGTTTGACCAAAAATAAAAAAAATAAAACTTCTTGGGTTGGGTTTGAAAAAGTAAAACTAGGAAATAAAAAGCTCTCGCATGTGGAATGTCCTCTAATGTAGACTGATTGATTAGATGTTATGCTTGCCAATATCTGTGGTTTGGTTCCTCTGCGTTTTTGGAATATATCATTATTACCTGTGAGTAGGTTTCTTTTTCTTTTGCTCTCTTTCTTAGCGTAGCCAGCACATTCTGCACTGTCTGACAAAGTCTTTTTGTTTATCCTCTGAAAAAATCACTCTCATCTCTCCCTCTTCAGGCTGCCTTTTGGTTTGATTGTTTTATCCTTTGTTTAAGGTTGGTGAAAGCTATGTTATGTAGTAGGCATGGGATCATAGGGTATCAGTTTCAACAGGTTAGAATGTTTTAAGGTTGCAGGAGATGCGTGTGAAAATGGGCCAACTTCTGAAATATGTCTTCTACACTCGTGGAGCAAACTGGGTGAGTGATAAATATTATTTTTTAAAAATACTATGATTGAAGCTTGAATCAAAAGGGTGCATGATTAGTTACTCCAAGTCTTTCTTTAAGATCAGAATTAATGTGATTGATTGATTGTGACATCTTAAACTTGCTGAATTACCGCTGACAGAATTTGTTATGTGCCAGCTTTTTCTACAGCATTTCCTGCAGGAAACTCTGTTGGATTAGACTTAGAAAACAGAGTCAAGCTTAGTGGCCAAGGATGTACTTAATCCCCATGACTATGTGTTAATCAGATAAACCGGATACCACAACCACATGACTATGTGTTTGGAGCATGAGAAGGTCATTTATGAGGGACTGTAGCCAATTATGGTACTGGTATGTGTTGTTTTCTTTGGTATTATGCATGCTGCAAAAGTAGAGGCACACAAAGTTGGATGGTACATCAAGAACAATACCCACCATTGGAATTTTTTTTTTTTATTATGAGTTCACATGGTTCTTTCCTGTAGATCAAACAAGGACATACCTTGTTTCAATCTTAGTGGCCATTTTTAGATCAGCCCCTCACGTTTTTGTGTCTATAAAACAAACCCTCTTTTAATATTCTAGTGTCTCAGCAGACCCTACCGCTCTTGCGAGCACCCCTTATAGCTTTTTGACAAAAATAAAATAATTGGAACAAATCCAGTTTAATGATTAGCTAGAAAAAGATTGATTAGGGAACAGTTAAATTACTCACACAATTGCTAAAAAAGAGTGATCATTTGAGTTGAGAGGCGGTGATGGAACATCATTGCAGCGGAATCTCCTTTACATCTTAGTGACAGAGTTGAATGGGTCTGGGCATCTCTTTGTTACCATTTTTGAGGTGCATTATTGTTGTACTATAGATTCTTCTTTTTGCCCTATTTTTTGCAAGTCAAGCACTCATGTGACTATGACCTAACTCAGGTAAAAAGAGGATCTCATGGTATATATATATATATATATATATATAGAGATGTTGTATACATCGGAGATGCTCTAATACCTAAAAAAGAAAATGATAGTGCAAAACAAACACACACCTTAACTATTAAATTCCCTATGGTTCTGGTGTTCTGTATGGGCTTTGTCTTATACTTTTTGGTGAACGTTGATTGTATTAACCAATTTTTGGAAAAATTATTAAAACAAAACAAAAATTCATCATGGTTGTCTTTTTGGTATAAAACCAACATTAAACTGTCATTTTAATATATAGAGAATTTTTTCATAATCTCAAAAGTACCCTTATTAATCAAATTAAATATATTACACAATTTAATAGTTAAATTAAAATTAAAATGTTTAGTAAAAAGGAACCTTGATTATTTTTTCTGAGTAATCAGGGAACAACTAATTATTTTTGGAACACAACATAGTAAAATTATCCAACCAGATCGCATGGTTATATTATACTAATCTGTGGCAGATTTAGAATGGCACGTTAGATTGTCGTTTGGTATAAAGATGAAGTGTGTCTCAGTATATAAGCCGTGTTATGCTCAGTGGCGGAATTAGCCTTATAGGAGGGTGGTCAACTGACCCACATGAATTTTTGTTTTTTAAAAAATTACTTGTATTTTCTTGAAGAAAATCTGATGAAATTAGTTATTGACTCCTTTAAAAATTGCATATTATGAAATTGACCCTAGTCAAACAAAATGCTGCCTCCGCCACTGGTTATGCTCTTCTCCTTCTCCACCGAACACATGCACATCAATATACGTAGAAAGTAAGAAAATAAGTAATCTTCAAACTGTGAGATATTTTTCTTTATTCTTTAACGTATTCAAAATTAATTGTTTTCTTTTGTAATCATAATTTTCAGTGTCTTTCTCTCATTTTTATGAAAAATTACTTGATTATTGTTATTTATTTTATAGGCGTTGAAGCAACTGGAAATATGGTGTGAACTTACAGACAAAGTGGTTCTAGTGACAGGGGCTTCATCTGGATTAGGAAGAGAGATCTTTCTTGATCTAGCCAAAGCTGGCTGCAAGATTATAGCTGCAGCTCGTAGTGTCAATCTATCCGAATCTCTCTGCTCTGAAATCATAGATTGATGAAAAAGAAAAGATAATTTTTTTTAAAATATTTTGACAAAGCAATTCGACCAAAACACGTTTTAGAAAGTTAGAATATTTTCTTAACTGAAATTTTCTTAATTTTTGTAAAGAAAAAAAATAGATTTTCTTATCCGTAGAAGACACATTCTACAATGTGTAGAACCATGTAGAAAATCTCGAATGCAAATTTTACCTCATGTAGATGTTCGAGTAGTGTCTAGATTTTGCATTCCGAAAAGTTTAGAATACTTCGTAAAAGTAGAAACTGAATTCGACAGTTAAATAGCCATCTTTACAATTAGTAGAATTCGCATTCCGCATATTCAGAATTTTAAAAATAAACTTGTTTAATCTTGAATTCATTTTCTACTAAATTATTTTTCATATAAGACGAAATCTACTTTTAATAGAACATAATTTAATTTTTTATTTATCAAGTCAGCCAAAATAATACAAGTTTGTGTATGTGGTGTTTTATTAATTGTTTATATTTTAATATTTTTTTGATTCATAAAACTATTTATTTAATTAAGTTTCAGAAATATAAAAAGTAAAAATGAAAATTTTTTGACAAAAATCGTTTTATACCAAAGAAATAAACATACTGAATTTTTGTTCTGTTTTAGTAATTTTCTCTTATTTTTTTTATTTCTCTCCTCGCAGACAAATATTACTTTTTTGATAAAGTCTACTCTTCATATACAAAGTTCGTAGGAAGTATCCTAACCTCTTGAGTTTAATCTAATTTTTAATGCTTTGATGGACATATTTACTTGGCAATTGGTCAGGAAGAGGTTAAAACAGCATATAGTTGTATTCTGTTTTCTTTTGATTATTTTGTTTTGGGTAAATGTGGGTTGTCCTCCACTTTCTAGTTTCTATGACTATTGCACTCGTTTTCTCATAAGTTGGTGTATAAATAGTATACAATATATAGGGAGAGAGGGAAAACTGTACACATATATTTGAAATTTTAATGTCGAGAGATAATTTTGTAAAGGACCACTGATAGATTGGATTTTACAATAGCAGAGAGAACCTGAAGCACAGAAAAGGTCAGAACTGAGAAGTGATGACTGACTTATTTTTGGGATTTACAGACATTTTCTTACTTTTTAGCCTTTAGTTTATTATCTCTAAGTTATAATAGAAAATTGAAGATTTTTTTCCTCCTACTCTCTTCACAAAATATACTAGATTAGACAAGAAATCTCTAGAATATGTGTTTATCAGTTTGGTTGTTGAAAGGCAAATTGAACCTCGCAAGTCACATCCTCCACCACATTACCGAGGTTCGGATCATTCAGGATTCTCAAAAGAAATTTTAGTTTCATTTATAACAACTTTTTCTCTGTGTTGATATTCTACATGACCGACATAAGACTCGACTTGTTAGATACTACAGAGGTTTAGTGAGCACCATGCTGATCCTAATACTGAGGAATCAAAAAAAAAAGTTATGGATACTTAGCAACCAAAGCTCATTTGCACCATATCACCATCAAGTGATTATTATTTTATTTTTACTGATTAATAATTAAATTATGGTACACAATAACAAGTCTTTTCTAAAAAATTGGGAATCGGAAACATAGGTACACATATACATATATATTATTTATATTAAAATATAAGATAATAACATTATAAAATCCAAAACAAAAAGTTTATAATCTAAATTAAAATAAAAATAAAAAGCATTATATCCATGTTAAAAGTTTATATCAAACAAATCAACTTCAAGTTCATATTGTGAAAAACTAACAAAATTAATTTCTTAAAATACTATTACCCAGTTAATCAATTAGTAATTTTGAATATCTCACAAATGATTAATATAGTCATCTAGATCTATATATGCAATTTTTTATAAAAATAATTTGTTTTACATAATAATAAACCATAATATTAGTTTTAATATTAATTTTGTTATTTTAGTAATATTAGTTTTAGATTTTTCTACATCATCAAAAATATTAAATCTAGTTATGTATTTCTTAGGTTTTTTATGACACTGGTTTTTATAATGGAAGCTCAAAATCCCCCAAATTTTTTTGTAAACCTCCAACCTATTTTAAAAAAATATTCCAGGGAGCATTTTGGAAACGAAATTCCTAAAAAACTTTTATAACTTTTCAATTTCCATTTTTATTCTGAAAGGAAAAGCTTACATCCAATAAAATTTCTATGCTTTCTAAGTTTAAATTCATCACCATCTATAATCATTTATTCTTTTAACAATCTTTGTTTCCATAATTTGTGAATGAATATGCATTACACAAATTTGAAGTTTTGAAGTTTCTTTTTGGAGAGCAAAAAATTCTATATTTGTAATTAATTATAAGGATCAAAACTTCAAATTATTTACAATTTAATCCTTATAATTAATTACATATCATATTTATGATTCTTAATTATTATTTTTGTCTATCATTTTAATCTTTCAAGTTTTTATATCTCATAATTATTTCAGATTTGTTTTTATAAATTCAAGTTTTACACATAAATTAAATAAAAAATTAAAATAAAATTATTATTTTAAAACTGTAATTAGACAACAAGAATATTACAAAAGAAACTTAATAAAAAAACTTTTTTAAAAGGGTACATAAAGAAATAATTATTATACATAATCAAATATTAAACTACAAATAAAATACCACATTGTATAATAATTATGTCTTCATGTACCCTTTTAAACAAAATCATTAAGTTTATTTTGTAATATTCTTGTTGTCTAATTATAGTTTTAAAATAAAATTATAAATAAAAATGCATGATTAAATATTAAACTACAAACAAATATCGTTTAGTGTAAAATTTTATTAATTAATATTTTAATATATGTGTTAGTTATTTATAAAAGTTTTATGGATTTACATTAATTATGATTAATACAAGGACCATAAAGTAAAATATGAATAGTTTTGAAGTTAAATTTGAAGTTTTTCTTTTGGAGAAAAACATTGAAACTTCAAATATAGAGTTTTTGCAAACTCTAAAATAGAGAGTCTTTTAAAGATACTCTAACTGATATTAAAAGTTTTTGCATTAAATAAATGACTCTGAAAGTGGTATACAAATAATTGATATTAATTTATCAATAACTGATGCAAATATACAAAATATTCATGTCATTTCTAGCAACTGATGTGTATATCATATACAGTATATGTGTCGGTTACAAAAAAATGATGTTAACTTTTACGTCAATTTATTTAAGTGATGTTAAAATTAGTATCAGTTACAATAATAGATATAAATTATTTATATTACTTATTAATAACTGATGTAAAACTAGTCGATAGATTCACATTTTTAAAACAAAAGTTCGTAGCTACAGTCGCAATCAATCACTCCAACAAAAAAGTAAACAAAGTTAAAAAGATTGACTAATTTATAGAAGGTTCTAGTAAGTTAGTTCATAAAAAGATGAGCGTCGCTGTTTGGAATGGAGTTGATGACTTGAAATTCCGATGAAGGTGCGGTTGCGGCCCTGGCGGTGAGCTCTAGCCGATCGAGACGACGAAGCTCCAGCGTCCGCCACGCGTCTCTCCGGGGATTGTCGATTCAACACATGGGGGATGAGTTGTGCGGTGAAACGGTGCAGTTGTTGGGTCTCGGGTTTTCCATTGGGCTTTGAACGGTTTGCATTTGTTTGTGGGCCTTTCGTTTTTTTCAGTTTGTCTTATGGATCATGTATGGGCCTTTTGTAAATATCACTTTATGATAATAATATTTCAGACGGCAAAAAAAAGTTAGTTCATAGAGTGAAACTGTCTATGTTCTAATACAATGTCGTAAAACATAACTCGGCTGTTTGGATGAGCTAATAAGAGCAGATTGAGTCAACTTATCATTTGTAAATTGAGAAGATATTTTCACAATTTTTTGAATGATTTAAGTAATAGTATTATACAAAAAGATCAACAGATTGTGGTAGTATCAAATTTCGTTTTCTCCCCAAATTCGCAAGTGCAGTCATACGTAACCGAGTTAAAAACGAAGGTGAATGAATCACTTTTAAATGACAAAAGGAGCATGGTCACGTGAAGCCTTCGCGAATTGCAAGGAAATAAAAAAATGATCTCTGCTGCTTTGTAACTTCTTAGTTCTTACCTCTACTAGTTTAAGATTATATTTCTCATGTCTATTATAGTTTATAAGATTACAGTATTGCATCTTGGAAGTTGTAACACAGACGAAAATACTATGGTAGATTACATCGGAGAAAACAACTCATAAAGTATTTAAAAATAATTTTAAGCTAAAAAGGTATTTTTAAAATCATGCACTTTTTTGTCAACAAAATCATGCATTTATTTACTAAAATAACTAAATAAATTATTGCAAAATTAAGCTGTTCACAACTTGGGACTTTGTTGATTATTCATGGAAATTGGAGTGGGGGTAGATGAGCGTGTAATGTTGGGCACTTCTGAAACATGGATTTGATATGCAAGCTTTGATCTGTTGTTCATATTCTTTTCTTGACTCACGTTTTTGCTTATTATTTATCTCAATAATCTCCTCCCCCCATTATATTCCTGTAAACTTTTTACACTTGTTTCAAACTTGTATTCAAAATGACATTCCATTGAATTCCTTATATTTTTAAATTCCAAACCTATGATACTTTAGTCATTCAGTGTCTTGTTTTGGACTTCATATACATCACACACCGTTCGTACGATTATTATTATAAAACTAGAACCCTTGTTTCAAACAAAATAATTTTTCCAAAAAAAAATAATATTATAGAAACAAATAACATTAACATTAATTTCTAACTAATATGTGTGACAACTCATCATATCCGTCGGACCCCTGGTTTACAGTCCTGTAGGGCACTGACTCTAACATCTCCATTATAAGTTCTCATTAACTCCATAATTAGATTGTTGGTGAGGTTCGAACTCATGACCTTATTTTTAACAATTCTCTCACAGGACAAACTGTCACCAATAAATTTGTAGGTCAATTGGTGACAGCTTGTCCTATGGAAGAGTTGTTAAAAGGTGAAGTCATGGGTTCGAATCTCACCAACAACCTAATTATGGAATTAGTGAGAATTCATACTGGAGGGGTAGGGGTCGGCGCCCTGCAGAGCTGTGAGGCAGAGGTCCGACAAGGACGGGTTGCCACAATAAAAGTCGATTTTTATGTGGCAACCCGTCCTGTCCGTCGGACCCTGGTTCACAGCCCTGCAGGGCACCGACCCCAACTCCTCCCTTATGAGTTTTCACTAACTAAGTTGTTGGTGAGTCTCGAACCCAAGACCGCACCCTTTAACAACTCTCCTATAGGACAAGATGTCACTAATTGAACTGTCAATTGGGTGACAACTTGTCCTGTGGGAGAGTTGTTAAAGGGTGAGGTCGGGGGTTCGAACCTCACCAACAACCTAATTATAGAGTTAGTGAGAACTCATAATGGAGAGGTTGGGATCAGTACACTGTAGGGCTGTGAGTCAGAGGTCCGATGGACATGACGAATTGTCACATAATGGTCAATTGGTGACAGCTTGTCCTGTGGGAGAGTTGTTAAAGGGTGAGGTTGGAGATTCAAAGCTCATCAACAATCTAATTATAGAGTTAGTGAAAACTCATAATGGAAAGATTGAGGTTGGTGCTCTGTAGGGCTGTGAGCTAGAGATCCGACGGATAGGACGGGTTGTCACAATATGTTTCCACCAATTCTACGGAATCAATCGTTAGACATTTAAATGAAAAATAAACAACCAAGTATGTGTTCTGGACCTTCTGGTAATCAATTATGTATTAGAGTTTTAAAATGCATAACAATTCAAAAGTCTGTAAAAATAATTACATTTTGAATCTCTTACAAATTCCATTTTCTGTTCTTTTCCAAATTTTAATATAGTATAATTATGTAACATTTTGGAAAACTTACATGTGAAAATATATGTTTTTTTATTTAACTTCACAAATGTATATTCGAATTGGTCACTTTATTCAGATTTTACTTTATAACTGAAAATATCAAATAAAAATATATATTTATCATAATTTATAATTTCTTGGATAAAATGTTATTGTGTTTGTTGATAGTTGCATTATATTTAAACGCTTTATGTCATTAGTTTTTCTCCAAATATATATATATATATATATTTGAAGTGATTTTTTGATATTTTATTTCAGTCATAAAGATGGATCCTAATTCTTTTGAGAATTTTACCCTCACAGACACATTTCAAGTTTTCAATTACACATACAGACACTTTGACTTCTGCACACACTTTTTCCCTGCAAAATGACTAATATAACCCTCATTTACACTCTCTCATTTGCCTAACTAAATCAACTCTAAGCTCTCCATATTACCGACCCATCCTAACTAGTTAATGTCTAGTTCGAAACCAAATAAACTGTTTGTATTTCCTATTTCAAAAATAATTAAACTTTCTTTCTTCTCTTCTTTTTGGCTCTTGTTTCTTTTCTCTGTAACACAGATCTGATTTCTCTCATCTATAACACAAAATAGATCTGATTCATTTTTCTCATTTGTAAAACGTTCTCTGTCATGGCGTCTTTGGTGAAGCTCTCCAGTTTGCTCGATCTGAAACTGCTCTGCCGGATTATCCTCTCCATCTCTTCATCCTCAACCATTGGTGAGTCACACCATGAATCTAGAAACTCCAATATATTCTCAATCGTGACTCTCTATTCCTAATTTAAAAGATATATCTAACTGATTCATATATGAACAATTAATTTCTTGCCTGATTTTTTTATTTTAGTTTCAAGATCTGATTTTAAATTGAAGATGTTGAAAGTTGTGGTGGAGAAACGGTGGATACCTCAATGGATGCAGTGGTGGAAGACGTGAGGGTGAAAACAGTGGTGGAGATAGTGATGGATGACGTGGTGGTGGATGCCATGATGGTGGATGCTATGTTGGTAGATGTGGATACAAATGTGGAAGACATGAGGAGGAAGAGGTGGTGGTGGATGCCGTGATAGTGGATGCTATGGTAGTGAATGTGGATACAGAGATGAAAGATGTGAGAAAGAGGAGGTGGTGGTAGATGCCTTGGTTGTGGATGCTGTGGCGGTGGATGTAAACATGGAGATGGAAGCCGTGAGGAAGAGAAAGTGGTCGTAGATGTCATGGTGGTGGATGCTGTGGTGGTGGATGGAGATACATAGGTAGAAGACGTAAGGAGGAGGAAGTGGTGGTGGATACCGTATTGATGGATGTTGTGGTGGTGGATGTAGATACAGAGGTAGAAGGCATGAGGAGGAGAAGGTGGTGATGGTGGAGTTTACAGACAATCTCAACATTCAAGGTTTATTTTTGATTTCAAAAGCATCTACACTCTTCTCATCTAACCAACTACGACTTCCATCACTCTCTCATCGATATTCCACTGATCTCCATCGTTAAATATGCCGTTATACAACATGTTTGTCTACAATCTTCTATCCACAAACATATATGTCCACAAACTTCTATCCATGACTCTCCTATCCACGACATATTTATGCACATCTGCTTTTACAGAGCTTCGTAAAAATAGAGCCTATAGAAAACAGAGATTTTTTTTATATCTTAATTCATCTTTTATTTGAGTAGGAGCCGACTCTCTTCCTCTCTCACTTTAGTCCTCAGATCTGAAAACCAAAACATGTTTTCACAAAAATTAAGAGAAATTAATGTCTTACCCTACTTTCAACAACATCGTATCCTTCAACAGTTAGTAGATCAAGTATATGAGAAGTTAGTAAATAATTTCATGTTATTGATCTTTCTCTTGTCCACCAATTGCTTTGTCCACATATATAGTGTCCACATATTTTCAGCCGTTTGATCTTATGCATGTACACAAATCCAACGTTTCAAAACAATTCACTTTTTTTATACACCTATTTTTTCGCTTTAACCTTTATCATTTATTGTAACTAAACACAAACTTAGTTTTAACTTATTCATGTTACGATTGTCTACTTAAAAGAGAGAGGAAAGAGACACACTTCTTCTTACACAAAAAGCAGGGTCATTTCTGTCCAGAAAAGGACAGCTGTCAAGAGAAAGTGTGCCAAAGAAACAATGTGTCTGTGAGAGTAAACAAAAGTTGAATTGTGTCTTTTTACGTAACTCTCTCAATTCTTTTAGATGACACTTTTTTTCTTATGAGAGATCCGTTTTCCAACACTATTGCTTGTACATTTAGTCAAAGACTTTCTGGATATAATTATTAAAATCAATATATGTTGGACATTTATCTTCTAATATAAAGTTGGATAGTACTTAACTAAAAATATCTTAAGTTTCACATCAAAAAGTTAAGAGAATAATATTATTTCCTTGGCTTTTAGAAATTGTTTACTGTCTTTAACAACCATTTCTGTTGTTTGCTTAAAATAAACTCTTTTTGTTTTATTTTAGTTTTCGTTTTAGATTTATATATAACGGTTAAAAATATTTAATTTTAACTATATTTCAATCAATATAAAAATAAACTAGATAATATTATTAACAATTGTTTATTGAAATTTTAAAACGATAATTATTTTGTGACTAAATTCTTTCTATACAATGATAACTAAATTGAAACGGAGGTACTATAGTTTTTTCTAAAACGAAATATGTTTTTCTTTATATCATTGTTTGGACCTTTAGAGATATTTGATCAAAAAGACATATTTCTCGTGTAATTAATATATAATTGAATCTTATTACAATATCTTGTATCTCGACAAAATAAATATCGTATTAACACCAAAATGAGTTAAAGAAAAATGTCATAATATTAAATTATATACATGACAAAGTAAAGTATAATGCAATCAAAGTATATCCTTTTGTCATTTTGTTTGCATTATGCACATGGCAACATGTACATGTGGATCCCCACATTAATCGAGTCCATCACTTTCCATGGAAAATGCACCTCTCTCAAAATAAAGCTTGATGTCAATTATTAAATTTGGACGTTGATTATTATCTAAATGTCTATTTATAAAAATGAAATATTAATATTTCTAACCAGTTTTGGGAATTTTATATTTTCAGTATGCCAAATATATTCTAGAGATTGATTATTTTTCTGCCGGGATTTATTTATGTTTAATTGTAAAATTCTATCATTTTCCGCATTTAAAATCTTTGACAAATCCAAATTAGTTGAGGATGAAGTGTTCGTGAAAAGCCCTTTGTCAAAACAAATAAATGAAGCGTTCGTGCAGCGATGTTAAATGTTTCGTGAGATACTGGAAATCATGACTTCAGTTCTTACGTGCCTTCAGAGTTCTTTTCTTTTTGTGGCAACCAACGTGCCTTAATAATTCACTAAATGTAATGTATTTCGTAACTGAAAAGTTAGGAAAGCTTTTTTTTTCTGTCCACTGAAAAGTTAGGAAACATTACGCAGATTTCATACGTCAAAATTTTACATTTGATCTAGTGGTAAAGGGGTTCCGGCTGGAACTTTCGCCCTTGGGTTCGATTCCACTTGGCCACCGAAACTAGCGTTAAATCCCAAAAATACATGGATTACCGTCGGTCTCAGGAGAATTAGTCTTGGACCTAGAAAACCTTTGGATCACCCCCTGGTTAATCAAAAAAAAATTTTACTATTTGGAAAGAAAAGTAATTAGGTTCTACTATTATTAAACTAGTTTAATTATATTTTAGTTAAAATTTAACTGACGAAATCCAATATACTTATCGAAGATAGCAAGCATCCATTTTTAAGTATCTCGGTTTCCCTCTCTCTCAAATTAGATATGATAAAAAATTTAAATATTTATAGTATACCTTTTTATCAATTATTTATAGTATACCAATGTCAAATCTATCTTATTAAAACAGAAACATTCTGTTGGATCTAACATTTATTTTGTAAGTTTTTAAATTAAATACACTTTTATACTTTATAGTTAAATCTACATTAAATTACTAATATTTCTTTCTTTATACTACTATCCATATTTCCAAACAATATACTTATTTCTTTATACTACTATCAATGTTTCCAAACAATATATTTTTATACTACTATCAATGTTTCCAAACAATATATTTTTATAAAATAACTAATATTTTTAGTAATTAATCTTTGTTATTTTATATCTATCATTTTCTCTTTAAAATTTTGTAGAAACGTCATAATTCATAAATTGCAAAATAATGAACTTGAAAATTTGGATTATAAGATTACAAATTATGAAACTATTACAATTTAAATCAAATCAGATTACATATCGGTCATCCATCAGTTCAATCGGTTAGTCTCAGATTTTTGTGATTTTTTTAATATGAATATTTTTAAAATCTAAATTGAATTGTCAGATCTTTGGATTAACCGATATAATCACAATCGGGTTGGATTTAAAAACACTGATTTAAATGAAAAAATATTTTAAATACACTCTTTAAAATTACCAAAATATTTGTTAAGTTATTAATGAAAATTTTCATCGTAAAATATTCCGTGCTTCGAAAGCACGGATCAAGATCTAGTGTTTATTAGTTGGTGTCCCTATATTTACCAAAAGTTACGGAAAAACAGGTCAATGCATCTATCTTATTAAAACAGAAACATTCTGTTGGATCTAACATTTATTTTGTAAGTTTTAAAATTAAATACACTTTTATACTTTATAGTTAAACCTACATTAAATCACTAATATTCCTTTCTTTATACTACTATCCATATTTCCAAACAATATACTTATTTCTTTATACTACTATCAATGTTTCCAAACAATATATTTTTATACTACTATCAATGTTTCCAAACAATATATTTTTATAAAATAACTAATATTTTTAGTAATTAATCTTTGTTATTTTATATCTATCATTTTCTCTTTAAAATTTTGTAGAAACGTCATAATTCATAAATTGCAAAATAATGAACTTTAAAATTTGGATTATAAGATTACAAATTATGAAACTATTACAATTTAAATCAAATCAGATTACATATCGGTCATCCATCAGTTCAATCGGTTAGTCTCAGATTTTTGTGATTTTTTTAATATGAATATTTTTAAAATCTAAATTGAATTGTCAGATCTTTGGATTAACCGGTATAATCACAATCGGTTTGGATTTAAAAACACTGATTTAAATGAAAAAATATTTTAAATACACTCTTTAAAATTACCAAAATATTTGTTAAGTTATTAATGAAATTTTTCATCGTAAAATATTCCGTGCTTCCAAAGCACGGATCAAGATCTAGTGTTTATTAGTTGGTGTCCCTATATTTAGCAAAAGTTACGGAAAAACAGGTCAATGCATTCCGTATACGACTTATACAGTTATACGGTTATACCCAAATGATATACTCTTTTAATTGGTCTTCTTTTAGATACACTGATATAGTCTATTTATGCAACCCAAACAAAAAAAAATCATCAGTTTTTTGTTAAAGGTTTACAAAAATTATCAGTGTTATAAAACAAAAACTATATTTATTAACACGTTATTTTAAAACAAATAAGATTTTATAAAATCAATTGAAAACTACACAAATTTTATTCAATTGTTTTTAGAAGCTATTCAAATTTATATAGATTTTTTTTGTCAACTGCCCAACTTCTTTAGATCAAGTGGTGGTTAGACGAGTCGGTTCTCCGAAGATCCCCTCCGTCTGACCGGATCTGATCTATGTGGGTAAAGATATATCTTTTACTTTTTGCTTTTTTAGCTAAAGCGTCTGCCCGTCCGTTTCAAATTTATATAGATTGATCACATAAAATTTTGTGGTTCAATATAGTTATTTATAAGAGCATTTCCAATAAAGGTTGCTTAGCCAAAATATGTTCACAAAATAGTAATTGAAAAATCAAAAAGTAGGAAAGAGGAACAAACATTTTAGAACTTGTATCTTAAATAACATGTTCTCAGAACTTCTTTAAATCTTTATAAGACATATGCTTTTAGTGATTAATTTTGTTGTAAAAATTAAAATTTAAATATAGTAATAGCTAATGTCTAAGATAATACTAATATTTTTGTTGTTAAGATACTCAAATGACCATCCCCACCATTAAAGTTGCACTAAAATTTTAACAACGAATCTATATAGCCTTTACTTATAAGTTATAACCGATATTATCCCCACCATTAAAGTTGCTCTAACATTTTAACAACGGATCTATATAGCCTTTATTTATAACCGATCGATATTAATAATTTAAATAGATTAGACATCTGATTTGGGAGTATCTTAATAATATATAGCGTGCACAGGCTATTTGGAAACATTACTACTTATCAGAGACATATAGCTTTCTGTGATGTTATCTGAAGATATTTTTGGTCTCACAAACACAAAGACACGACGTGTACCCATAATCATTGATCAGTTTCTGGGAGTTAGTGGGTTCGATGTGCTTCCATCTTGGTTTAGTATGACAATTTTGGTTCTTTGTTTGATATTTTATTTAATTATGTTAGTAATATGGTTTCAAATTTTAGTTACATTATGATAAGTAAAATCGTTATAGTTTTTGTTCTAAATGATATTTTAGTATCATCTACCAGTTATACAAATATGAACACTGGTGAGACTGTTCAATACATTCGCCCTATAAACATGTATCAAATGACCAATCATGTGTTTTCCCTACCGCAAGCGTCCAGTTCAGCTGTACACATGTTCCATGATCGATTGATCGATCGGCTCCAATAAGATATTTAGTTAATAGTTTTTCTTATTCAGTTAATAGTTTTGTTTCGAAAATTATAGAAAAACGAACATACGCACGAATGGAATTAGTTTTAACCCGTCCCGTACGACTTATAGTCACATGTTAGACGATATCATTGATTTGGTCTAATCAGCAAAATTACTCATTTGATATTTTTTTTCGTTTTCATTTATCATAACATCACAATCTTCAAAAAAAAAATCACAATCTTCAACTTAACAAAGTAATAAATTTACATTAGGTCGAACAAATATCATAATTATTTTAAGGATTATAGTCTTTGAGTTCTATCCACAATCAAAATTTTCAATTTTTAATATCAGCACACCATAGAAACCTATGATAACTAATTACAGGCCTAAAAATTTGTTTGTTTCTTAACAATTATGTGTTGATTCTGGTTCAACGAGATGATTGTATCTCAGCTGATTATATGATGAGTAGGTTCACTAATGACCTAATCAGGGTTAGAAGTTTGTTGTCAATGGATGCGATTATGTTTGTTATAAGGAAAAACACCTCACGAGTGATTTTCTTCATCAACCACCAACTTTTCTTGTTGTCGATGTAAGCTCAAGAAATTGGTGTTCTATAGGTTGCTTCAGTAGCGAAGCTCGTTGTATACATGTGTTACAAATAGAAGATGATACGTAACACACACTTTAGAATAATAAAAAGATGTCACAACGTGCTGATATGAAATATTTCCACGTGATAACTATTGAGGAATATTATTAAATCGCAAATTGAAAGATTTGATGAAACTAAAATCTAAGAAATAATATATATATATCTTGAGTCTTACATAGGTCTGAAATAAGATCAGAGTTTTTGATGTTGTAATTATTAAAAAAAAAACAAAACATTTTTGAGATTTCATAATTGACCGAATTGGTAGACTTGATGAACATAAGCAAACAACGTGGATATATTATAAATTGATTCTTGTCGAATATGTGAGACATCGTCGTATAATTAAGATTAAAAAAACAGTATAAAAGATTTTTAACAAGAAGAGATGCATATTTTAGAAATTATTTTGTTCTTTTGTTTTCGCTGAATTTTGATTCTATAGTTGAATTTTGTGATCTTTTTTGGCTTTGAGAGAAAGAGTTAATTAAGCATAATTTAGAGAAAATGAATATTGAAACTATATATTAATCACTGTCTTGTCCTTTTTTTTCTTTGTAATTGTTTTATCCTCAAAGTTAAAATATTTTTTAACAATTTTTTTTGAAACACCAACGTCAGAAAACTTCATCATCATAATCTTTTTACCCAAAATTCATTTTTATTTTTATCAAGAAAATACCTATATATCTTTGTGAAAAAGTAATATGATCTTCAAATATATATATATATAGTTTTAATACAGAATAAACCAGATAAAATTAAAGAATATGGAGGACAATAATTGGTGTTATCAAGGTATAGTCATTATCATGGAACATTTTGAATCTTTTAATCAAACGTTGTTTATCTAAGCTTTATGGTTATGCACTCAAGCATAACGTTTATCTTGGATGATGATTTCAAGCACTGAATGACAGGTAATATTGATATTTATCCGATAGATGATAGGGAGAAAGAAAGAGACTTCTAAGAAATTAAGAGAAATAGTACTAATATTTTTTAACCAGTACTACTATCTACATTGATTTTAATAATGTGTTATGCATGGTCGTGGTCAAGTTAATCAGGTTAATTTAAAAAGAAATTATTGCGGTGTCTACAACGCCGTACCTGAAATATTAGGGACCATAAACATTTTAGTAAAATTTTTTAAAGAAATACTTTTATAAATTTGAAAGTCTTTTTGTGTAAATATTTTAATTTTTTTTAGAGATTATAGTCCAATATTTCACTTGCTCAGGATTATCCCTGGATGTCTGATAAATACAGGTATAAACGAGTGATAGTATCTCCAATTCCACTCAGAAACTCATTTCAAATTCAATTTTATAGTAAAATCATCTTCAATACCACTCCAAAACCTATTCCAGAATTGAATAATAGACATGATTACTTCAAATATGGAGTAAACCAATTCAATACTCTAAAATTGAGTTGAAGTTTTTTATTTATGAAATATTCATTCACATTTAAATATTTTCATTTTTAATAAAATATTATTAAATAAGTATATTAATATAATTTTACTATATCAATTATAAAATTTACTGTTAATATTTTTAATTATATAAATAGCCATCTAATGAAATATTTTATGCAACAAAAAAAATAATATAAAACATAAAAGATCTGTAATAAATAGTTATAGTAATTCTAATGAATAATTTAAGTTGATGTATATAAACGAAAGGTGATATTACTAATTTTAAATAAATATAAAACATAATATATGCTGGGAAATTTTCAAAAGTATCACTTTGACGGTACCATTATTCATTTTTACCACTACTAAAGACACATTTTAAAAATACCTTATTTATATATTCTATACCCTAAATTCGATACTCTAAATCCTAAACCCTAAAACCTCAACTATAAACCCTACATCCTCAATTCTAAATCCTAAACTATATATCCTAAACTATAAAACATCAAATCTAAACCCTAAATCATAAACTTTCAAATCTAAACCATTCATTAAAAATGGTGGTAAAAGTGGTTAATGTAAACATGAAAAGTGGTACTATAAAAATGATATTTTTGGTAATTTTCCATATATTAGAAATATTCTATTTTAGAGTAAAAATAAAATAATACATTAGAATAAAATTCAACTTCATTTTGGAGTCATTTTATTTTAAAATAGAAATTTGAGTAATATATTGGAGATGATCCGAGTAAAACAAGAAGGCGTGGAGAGTAGACCCGAGTTTACGTCTAACTATATTTTCTTTGAACAATTAATTACATTCACATCCTAAAGGAATTTATAGTTCTTTTTCTCACAAAGATCACGTACAAATATTTATGCTGCGGTTGGCCCTCTCTTTTGGCTTGCCAAACTTTTGACTGAGAAAATTAGATTCTCTTTCTATGTCTATCTTTCGATTGTGAATATCTGATTTTTGGATTACTATTAACCAGTTCATGTGGAGTGTGTTGTAATGGGTGGTGATTTTTGTTGTAAATAATCTGGATTATGGGATTATGGGTTTTCCTGTTAATCATAAATACATCTCTGAGGAAAAAAAGAAGATCATGTACTCATAATTCAGTATTGTTCTGAAGCACAATTCTTAATTTGAAAAGTTTAAAATACACTTCTTAATTCAAATATGTCAGCAAGGTAAGTTCTCTCAGAATATACAAGACATGATACATATCTACAATTATGGAAAATCAACAAATTTCACTTAATTGTTGTTACTAAAGTTCAATTATTTTATAATAAAATAAATAATTTTTAAACATAACTTGTTTAATTTTTGTTATATATATTATTATTATTTTTATTGCATCATTTTTTAAAAAAGCTTTAAATTGATGCAATTGTAACGGAAAATAATAATATTGATAATAGTATTATACACAAAACGAATGTATAAAAACAAAAGCCATAAGTTATATAGATAAATATTTTGTTTTAGTATTGTTGTTGTCTTACAAATAAATTTGAATCTACATATGTAATACGTTTAAGAGAAAAGGTTAAATTGTAAAGTTTTTATGTACGGTTGTGTAAGATAACAATTATAGTGAAAATATTGATCCTGGTATAATTACGGACTAGATATTAACCCGCGCTATGCGCGGATATTATTTGAACAAATCTTCATAATTATAACTGAGTTGGTCTGGATATTTTATCCTTATCCAAATCCGTATCCGAACCTGACCCGAAAAACCCGAATCGAAATCCGAATAGAAATAGTAGAATACCGGAACATATATTAATTTAGGAAAGATTGGATATTCGAACCCGACCATGTAATATCTGAATCTGAATGAATATTCGAACCGAACATATGTATATTTAACTTTACATTTCTAGTTTACATCTTTTATTTTATTTAAAATATTTATATTGATGTTACATACTTTAAGATTATAATAAGCATATAATTATGGAGAAAATAATTTGCTACTGACTTAAAATGTATGTCAAGCTTTTTATTCCATGCATTAACAAAAGTTACATCTAAAATAAAAAAGAAATAACCAAATTAGTGTCTTTTTATATTTAAAATGTTCTCCAAATATATTAATCATTTAATCTATTTAAAAATAAAAATCAGTTAAATGAAATTATATACTTTAAATATAAAAATCTGAGAAATGAAAATTTGAATTTGTTTCTAAAATCTAGACATCTGAACATGATCCGAAATAAACGAATCTGAATCTAAAATATCCGATACGAAGTACAGAAATACCCGAACATATTTTATACCGACTTGAACGGATATCCGAACTCCCACGCCTATTACTTAGATTAGAATATATAATTTTATAAATATTCTTTTTTGGCACGATAGTTTTTTATAGTTTTATTTATAATATAACATGTATATATATTATACACTATTGTTTTTGTCATATATAATATATTTAAATGTTTGTTTGTTAAGACCAAAATTTAAAAGTTCGCATTTCAAAAATAATTTATAAACTCGTATGACCCAATAATTTGCAAACTAATAATAGTTCTCATCTATGAAATTGGTTCATTAACTACACTCATAACATTGGTTTTGTTCTATTATCTGATAATATGATTTAAATATATTGTCGGTTATTTCATTAAGTAGGGTCTTGTAATTCTCTAAAAATGGTCTAAACTTAAATCACAACTTAAAACAGTAGATAAAAAAATAATAATTTATTTCAATAGATTAGATATATATTGTATTTTGTTGTTAATTGTAATAAATAATGTTTGTATACAATAAATTTTGTGCCTACCACATATTGTGTCAAATGTTTATTCAGCTTCAAATGTTTGTATACCTGGTCACATGTCCATTTGTATGTATATAAAACATTATTCTACATAATGTTTATATTCTTCGTATAAGTAATATAATTTGTAAATGTCAGAGAAAATTTTGGTATATGAAAAATATACCTATCAGTAGTGAAATAATTTGATATAATATGAGAAATGCATTGTCAGAGTAATTATGTGCAGCCGAAATAACGTCGTTATAATACGGATTGTATGGTTTTATTGGACCATTCGGTTAGAATAAGTTAATATCAAATTTTATATACTCGAATAAAAATATATTCGAAAACCAATATTACCTAAAAATTAAATAAGATCTTCGGTAAGATTTTGTTTGCTACTAAATACTAATATTGTTAAAGACATTATATATTAATTAATTGGTCTAACAACTTTCTAACAACTAAATGTAAATCATATATAACAAATTTGATATGGTCCATAAATTATGTAACCCATTAGCAAACTTGAAACAGTCCAAAAACTTAAATGAAAACATCAGTGGTAGATAAATTTTAGGACTCTATTTTAATAGAGTAGATGTACACAAGCCCGATATTTGATCTCTAGGTATATTTGATAATGTACTTGTCTCATACAAATATTAAAAAATTAGACTTATACTTGATTTGTTAAAATCACGTACATGATATTACAATTGCTTATTCAATAATAGAATACTTTTTTTTGCTAAAATTTGATGCATCAAAAATAGAATACTTACATATTATTTGTTCCGTTTTATTATTTGTTATTTTCAAGTATTTGTGAATTACTTACAAATACATTCAAGTATTTAATAGTTACTTATTAAGTAATATTCTATTAGAAAACACATCAAATTTTATTTTGTTTATTCAAATAAGAAGAAAACACATGTATTATTTTAAACGAGATATATGTGTATATTACAAAAGAAGATTGAGAAAAAATATGAATCTTTCTATATTAAAATATTATTTACTTCTCACAATAACAACAAAAATTCATCTCTAAAAAGTTAGCAAGTAAACCGAGTAGCTAAATTTTGTTTTATAATTGTTACTTATCTTTTACATACAAATATCTAAACTATATTATTCTAGTACGATACTCGAGATGACAACAACGAGTATCCGGAAAATTAAGGTAGATATATAATGAATAACATATACTCCCTCTGTTTTCTTTTATAAATCGTTTAAGTGGATTGCACACAATTTAAGACAGTTAATATAATCTCTATTTTATCTTTCTTCATCGTTTTCTTAATGTGCAAATTGGAATTATTTACTTTTAACATGAGGATAGATAAGTCAAAAGTCATCATATATTGCATAAAAATTTGGAAAACGACAACTATTTTGACACAAAACTAAAATTCTAAAACGACTTTTATAAGAAAACCAAAAGAGTATAACATTTGCGTCCAGCCCTGGATATATACTATCTAATTGAACGCTTTAATTTTTGGTGATGTCTTCACTTTCAAACAGATTCCTTCAGTCCATTGATAGATGGTCGAGAAGGAGCAATCCGAAGGATGTAGGGGCATGATATAGGGAGTATTACAGTGTTAATATATATATATATATATAATGGAGTATATATGTTTGGTAGGGTAAATGGTTAATACGTTGATTATGTTTTTCTGTTTGGTTATAGGGTTCAGTTTCTCTAATAAATATAGTATTTACAATTGTATCTAACTTATATTAGCTGCCAAAAGAACGAGCAAATAAAAAAGAAAGCGAGAAAGTAAAATTGAACTCCGACGCGTGTGAGACAGTGGGACAACAAGCCAGTACCGGGTCCTCTACGCCACGCCGGTCCACTCCCTCAAACATCCCACGGTCGATGCTACTTCGTCATAATTGAGAATAATAAACACTATCCTATAAGCCTACTATATATACATCTGACATCAAAATTATAACTATTCTGTCTTCTTATATTTAAAATCAACAGCTTTTTTTCTTTAACTGTTAAGATCAACAACACTTTCGTTGATCTCTTGAATTCTATGGATATTCTTTTTTGTGAATGATAACAAAAATATTTACATCGACTAAAAATCTTACGTACATTTTAAACGATAGAGTTTGAAATCTGAAATGATATAAACTTAATAGCAAGGAATACTGTTTTGATGTTTGAAAATGGCATTTTATATTTGCTTTGGAGCCACAGATCAAATCTCATAATCCGGACTAACTGAGTTATAATTTCAAACCATTAAATTACATTTTCCCCGTTTTGATAGCCAAACCTTTTACGATATTAACCAATATAAAAAATCTAACATGTGGTACAAACATCTCATATGGAGGAAATTGCAAATCCACCAAAAATAAACATATTTCGATAAAATTTATTTGAAAAAACCAGATAATGCCGGAAAGTATAGCAAAACCCGATAACAAGCATAAAAGATCTCTTACAATTTCATGAACATTACATACAATCGTTTTGGGATAAGTGCATACGAAACCCACCTTAGTAAGATTTCATCTTAATAAAATTGAGAAGACATACAAAATTAGTCCTCCCCAACATATACAATATATGTTTAGTAAAAAAAACATATACAATATACATTAATAATCTATAATACTACTATTAATTTATTAATGTATTTGTTTTCATCTATCACTATAATAGTGGCATTTATTCAAAGGGTCTGAATGTGATGCACGAGAGACATGGGAGAGATGCATGAAAATTAATCATGCAGTCTGATCTGCATTTGTTCTCCATTCACAATTAAATTGCAGAACAACAAATTAATAATAAAATATTTGTGTTTTAAAAAAACTGTTTTTCAAATAAGAGAAAAAGGAGTCTAGCCAAATGCTGAGACCCAATGGGTGAATTTCATTTTTTTTCTTTACTGTTTTTACCTATAAATATTACACACAGATTTAGTTTTTTTTTTTCAAAAAGGAAAAAACAACACTAAATAATTTTTATGCAATATTTATATAAATAAAAAGCTTATATGTTATACTTGATTTTTTTATTGATGATGAGTAACATAAATAAACTAACTACAGTGGTGTACAAAATTTAAATATCGATGGACAACTTTATAAAAAAATTATTTTTATTTTTTTATATCACAAGAATAGTTCTTAATGAGAAAAATTACTATAAAATGTTTCATTAAAAAGATAAAATATTTTTATATCATTTGCTTTATAGATATGTAAATTAAAAATCTCGAATTATATATTTTTGAATTTTGAAGTATTTTACTTTCCAACTTTTTTTCAATTTTTCCTTTTAAAATTCGAAAATGCTTTTGAAACTATTTTTTTTTTTTAAAAAATCTTATTTAAAAAAAACATCACCAAAAGTATCTGAAACTATCAGAACGTACACATACAGTTTTTTCCAAGATATCGAAAGTAATCCGAAATATTTAAATTATTATCTAAATCATCCTAATTAATTGATATTTTACTCTAAATAACCAGTATTTTTACACGAATTATCTGAACTATCCAAACCTAGACTAAATGAGAACAAATTTGTTTCTCGATATTTCATGGTTCAGTTTACTATCCAAACCGAACCAAACATGTAACTATCCGAACCGAACTGATTATAGGTTAAACTGTAAATGGATCAGCTAATCCCCTATGCAAATTACCCGATATACAAAATATCCGAACCGAACCAAACTGATATCCCAGATGCTCAAGTCTAATAATTTTTGTAATTGTGATGAATTTTCAAGATAATATTTATTACTTATTTATAATAAGTTGTATTTTATTTGGATAAAATAATTTTTATTTTTAAATTTGAAATTTATTTAAATATAATACTTTATTAATTAACTTGATCTACATTTGTTCTGCTTGATTTGCGTTTTTGTTTGATCTGCATTTTTAAAACAAAAGTGGATTTTTCCTTTATGATGGTTGGTATTTTTTAACCTGGGTAATTTATTTCCCCCCACTGAATACTGATAAGTCATTTTCGTCAAACCAAAATACGAGAAAATTAATGATTCTAGTGCTCTCTTTTTTGTTTCATTGGAAGAACTGTTTCCATTTATCCTATGGACCTACCAATTTCCTTTTAAAGCTTTAAAGAATATCTTATATTACATGCCAATAGATAGTATACAATACAATAGTTAGAAGCCCAATAAAAATATTACACTATATAATAGCGATTGGTGAATATATCTACACTATTAAAGCAGAATCCCTCATAGGATTCTGCCCCTCATTTTCTAAATAATTACAACCCTCTGCCACTGCCTTTTCTTCTTTTTACTAAAATGAAAATCGTACATTAAATGTGACCAATCAAAATCCTTTTAAGCTAACATGAAACGATTATAGCCCATCACAGCAATTTAAGCCCGGTACGAAATAAGTCGTATCTTATTAGAATCCAAAAAGAAATGAACTTCAATCCATCAAATTCTTCTGCCCTAACCATTTTTACCCTATCGAATCTTTTTTTATTTTATCAAACCTTATATACCCTGAAATGAAAATACTAACCTAGTGAGATATAGGCTTTTTTTTGTCAACGAGATATAAGCTTATTTAGATGACCAATTTTGTTTATAAAAATCATCATTCATGACATTATTATCAAGTATTATGAATATAGATACAAAAATGAGAAGTTATAGTTTCAATAGTACATATGATACATACATATATCTTATATTATAATATAACAAATAAAAATATATATATATATATATATTTCACAAGAAGTTACTATGGTTTTTATATAAATTTAGATTGTATAGTTTCGATACCATATCTATTCTAACTATATTTTTCAAATCATCTCCTACTTTTTGGTAATCAGTTTAAAAAGATTAACGTACTCTTAAATATAGAAAACGAAGATAATGTATTTTAGCTACATTCACGGTTCAAAAAATAACAAGCTATAATTATATTGCGTGTATAATACTCACATTTTCAAATTGATAACTGAATTTGCTACTAATAATTACTAAAAAATCCTAGAAAATCTCGCCAAAATTTAGAGTATTCCACAAGTTTAGGAAAAACCTAAACAACTCACCCCATCCCTCTTCCTATTATAAATAATGTCTCTTCCTAAACAAACTTATACCGTCAAACAAACAAATGGCTTCTAAAATGCAAATCAAAACATCGACTGCTTCTGATGAAAAAGTCATTGCCATCAACGACTTGAAGCCATGGAACACCACTAAGATAGTTCAACTTCTGCAGAAGTTATATATTTCAAAACAAAATCAAATGTAATGTCTTTTATGAATATCTTTACTACATAGAATCGGTACTTATCTGTAAAATTTTAATGCCTTTTCTTATGTCACTGTCCCATGTTTTTCAAATGAATGATGGCTATAACATTGACACTGAAAGACCTGCACATGTATTGTATACATTTATAAGACTACTCAATACAATCTACAACTAACCGAGAGTCTTTTATGAATATCTTTACTAATCTCTACATTAAATCAATACGTATCTGGAAATTATTAATACCTTGCCTATGTCTCTGTCAATGTCTTTCAAGCGAATAATGGCTCTAACGATGCCACTGCAAGACCTGCAAAAACATTCTATACATTAGTAAGACAACTCAATATAATCTAAGATCTACCAGCCTGTTTCTGGCTAAAAAATAACTTAATAAACAAAGTGTAACACTCATATGTGTACTTTAAGGTTGAGGTTCGATTGCCTAATCTCCTTCCTCATCAAACTATTTACTTAGTTTACTACATTATATGACAAATAAAATAGTTAAAAACAGACCAGACAAAAGGATGAAAATAAATATAATATACCAGCTTTGGTCAAAGGGTCGTTTTAGTTGAGTTTCTTTCAGGCTTCGATCTATTGTGTTGTTCCTCTCAAAGCTCTAACGGTATCTGCGACAGTAATAACAGATCAGGTATATGAAGAAATTGATTTCCATCATAGTCCCTATATGACTTTTCTTTTCTATATTCATCAAGTCACCAAGTTTTGAAGAAATATAACAAAATCTGAAAATAAACGTTCACCTTATTATCCAGGTTATTCAGATGTTCGACAAGTCACACATGTCAAGAGTGATGTGTTCGTCGGTTCTTTTTAATGATATTTCAGATTTAAGATATCTTCATCTGCATGTTAGGATTTGTCAACAAATAATTTGATTTGGACCTTTGTATTACAGATAGTATAAAAACAATTTGCGGATGACATAACGAGAAAATACCTTAAGATTTCGAGATTCTGATATCTTCTTTGCTAAACCTGAGTCTTGCAGCTTTGATTCTAACCATCAAGAAATGATTTCTCTTCATCTCTTTTTTTTTTTATTAACCTTCATCTCTTTCTTTGTCGGTAAAGAGCTCTGCTTTTTTGTCTTGCCTTTTCTGTTTTTTTTTTTAAATAAGAACGGTCACAAAACGATGGATATGTTCAGCTTTGTTGGCTACAAAACTGGATGGATCATAATGAACCATTTGTTAGGGGCCCATTCGATTTACAAATTTGGGTGGGCCGGAGGGGGGCATTCGATAAATTGCTACCATACATCCCCAACCTTATAGTATATGGGCTTTCAGTTAAATATTTCATTATTATCATTATGAGTTCTTTAAAATATTAAAAAATGTTTTTGAAATTATATTAAAATTTCACAAAGAGAATTAACAAACGTAAATATATATTTACAATTTGTAATAGATTATATTGGTATCCATTCGTAATTAAATTACAATACATTTAAATTTTCAATAATTTTATAAGTCATGGTACAAATAATTATATTGCAAATAATTATAAAAATTAATTTTTTAGTGTAGTTTCCAACAAAGAAATTATTATTTTCACAATACTAAAATTTTGTATAGATAAAAATTAACATAAACATAAGAAACAACTGATAACTAAAGTCATTAAAATGCTTGATACACATTTTAGTATAAACATATTTGTTATAATAATAGATATTTCCAAATAAAAAAGCCCGCGCTTTCAAAGCGCGGGTCTAATCTAGTCAATACTATTATTTGCTAATTATTTTTTTTACAACGGAACTCTCACGTTAAATGTTAGACTGTTAATATCATTTATATTTTTAATGAATAAAATTTATAAATTATTTACATAACAAAAAAGAATTTAAATTGTTTTGGTTAGATAAATAATAATAATCAGAATTATCCAAAACCTAAATAATATATTAAAGAAAAAGATAATTCTGATATATACTGTTTTGTTATTTTTAAAATATATTTTTAATAAAAATGCTTAAAAACAAAACAAACATATAAGTAAATATTAATCAAGTATTTTTTTAGTTTTACATAATTCAAAAGAGAATATTGAGCGATCTTTTAGTTTCTAAATATATCGAGTGATTTTTAATATACATACAGAGAAATTTTTAAAAATTTATACATAAGAATTTTAAATAAAAAAAAAAAAATATATATATATATATATATATAATAATTTGTTAGAAAACATAAATAGTTTATCATTATAATAAAAATACATAACTAAAAATTAATTAAGTATATTTTTAGTTTTATATAATTGAATAGATAATAAGATTTATTATTGTTATCTTAACAATATATTTTTAATAAAATTGTTAAAAACAAAAATACATAAGTAAGTATTAATTAAATAATAGTTTAATATAATTGAAAAGAGAATATTGAGCGGTCTTTTAGTCTATACTATATTGAGTGACTTTTAATATATATACAAAGAAATTTTTTTAAAAATACATAGGAATTTTAAATGAAAATATATGTAGTAAGTTGTTAGAAAACATAAATAGTTTATCATTACAATAAAAAAATACATCACTAAATATTGATTAAGTAATTTTTTTAGTTTTATATAATTGAATATATAATAATATTTATTTTTAATAATGAATATCTATACAAAGAGATTATATTTAATATTATATGTAATGATGTTTAAATGAAAAATATATAATAGTAAGTTAGAAAACGTAAATAATTTATTATTATTATAATTTCCGAAATGACTATTCGCAATGGAGCTCTCACGTTAAAAGTTAGACTAATTAATATTATTTATATCCTTAACGAATAAAAGTTATAAATTATTTACATAACAAAAACAAACTTAAATGTTTTGATTAGATAAATAATTAAAATAATAATAATCAAAATTATCCAAAAACTAAAAAATAAATTAAAATAGAAATATAATTCTGATATATAATGTGTTGTTATCTTAAAAACATCTTCTTAACAAAAATGGTTAAAAAATACATAACTAAATATTAACTAAGTTTTTTTTTTTAGTTTCAGAAAATTAAAAAAAAAGAATATTGAGCGATCTTTTAGTTTCCAAATATATTGAGTGTCTTTTAATATATATACTAAGAAATTTTTAAAAAATTGTACATAAGAATTTTAAATGAAAAACTATGATAACTTGTTAGAAAACATAAATAATATATCATTATAATCAAAAAATACATAACTAAATATTAAATAAATAATTTTTTAGTTTTATATAATTGAGTAGATAATAAGATTTATTTTTTAATGATGAATATATATACAAAGAAGCTATTTTTAAATTATATGTAAGAATTTTTAGATGAAAAATATATAATAAGTAATTTGTTAGAAAACGTAAATAATTTATCACTATAATCCTTACGGCGGTTTTTCGTAAAAGATCTCGCACGTTAAAAATTAGACTGATTAATACCGTTTATACTCTTAATGAATAAAATTTATAAATTATTTACATAGCAAAAAAGAATTAAAATTATTTTGATTAGATAAATAATTAAAATAATAATAATAATCAGAATTATCCAAAAAACTAAAAAAAATATTAAAATAAAAAGACGATTCCGATATATACTGTATTGTTATCTTAAAAAAATATATTTTTAATAAAAATGGTTAAAAACAAAAAAAAATACATAACTAAATATTAAATAAGTAATTGTTTTAGTTTTATATAATTAAAAAAGAATATTGGGCGATTCCTTAGCTTCTAAATATATTGAGTGACTTTTAATATTTATAAAAATAAATTTAAAAATTTATACATAAGAATTTTAAATGAAAATATATATAATTTGTTAGAAAAGAGAAATAGTTTATCATTATAATAAAAAATACATAACTAAATATTAATTTAGTAATTTTTTTTAGTTTTATATAATTGAATAGATAATAATATTTTTTTTAATAATGAATATACATACAAAGAAATTATTTTAATATTATATGTAAGAATTGTTAAATGAAAATATATATAATAAATAATTTGTTAGAAAACGTAAATAATTTATTATTATAATATTTTAATTATTAATGATTATATTAATAAGTAATTAAATGTTCACCTAGTTCTATAAAATACATTAGAAGTTTAGTTCTATTATGCATTACATTTTTATATAGAACTTTAGAAGGATCTTATCATACTTTCTTTTACTAAAAATATACATTTTAAGTTAGCTTAAATCTATATATTTCCAAATCACATCATTTCCTTTTTTGCAAAGTTACACGGTGTAACAGGAAAACGTGAACCACTGCATATAACAAATCAGCTTTCTTTTGAAAAAATCAGTTAAATTGTAACAAAAAATAATCATGTATATTGAATGTCAAATGCATAGAAAAACAAGAAACTACAAAAACCTTCTTCTCTTGTTAAAAAAAAAAACTTATTTTCATATAAGGTGATCATAGCTTGATTTGGATTAGTACTAACAGTTTTAACTAGGGTTGTTATATAGGGTTGTAAGATTTAGGGCTGACCCAGCCCATTCAATAATTTAAGAACCCTAATCCAAATGTATTATTCATAAAATGTTTAGGGTCATTTTAGGGCTGGGCTAAAGAAATAAAGGGTTTTCACAGGGTTAACCCTATTAGATATTTTTTGTTATAGAACAATATTTTTGTGTAGGGTCAAACCATCAATTATTTTTTTTGATTTTTCGTTAAAATTGCTAAAAAAGTTTCTATAAAATTTCAGAAATGATTTTTTCCGTCAATAAGATATTCATGCTTGTCCTCGTTGATACTTACTTCTGTGTTGAAATTCTGAAAAAATCAGTTATGTGATCGAAGAACCAAATAACAGTGAATCTGATTAACCTAGGTTGGTAATATGCTGTTGACAAAAAAAGGTTGGTAATATGCTGATACGATAAAATGTGAATGCTTGAAATCAAGCTAATAAGTGATTAATGTTGTGGACCTTTTGTAAGAGGATCTAATTAAGGACTAAAATCTAATCAAAACACTATTTACTTTTATACCCTCCTGAACATTTCTAAATTACAATCTAAAGCCTTTGTCTTAAATTGTCCAACTTCGCTCCCAACCTCTTTCTCTGATTCATCATCATCATATATATACATACACATGTGATATATACACAGACCTATATATATACATGCTCTACATAAAAGCCTTTATAATTGCGTTGAAGCTTACCGAGTCTCACATTACAGCAACAACCTTTCTCTCTCTCTCTCTGACTCTCTTGTCTGAGAAATCTCAGTTTCAGAGCTTCAGGTTCTTTATTCTTCGTCGTCTTCTTCTTCAAATCTGCATGCTCGATCTAGATGATGAATGTGCGTCGGAGTTTGTGATCGGAGATTAAAATTTCAAACCTTTCGGAGCGATCACTGAGAATAACACAAGAATGCGGGTGAAGGAGCTGCATCCTCTCTGCTGCATCACTCTCGAGAGTCCACACGGTGTTAATGATTGTAACAAGCCACCGGTGGAGCCGGCGACGAATTTAACTAGGTCCAGGAGTCTACCGGCGACGTCGTTAACCGGTGGATCCGACCGGAGGAAGGTCACATCAGTGGCTGGGATCTTACACAAGTGGACCAACTTCGGGAAAGGATGGAGATCTAGGTGGTTCCTCCTCCGCAACGGAATCTTGTCTTACTCCAAGATCCGACGACCGGAGAATCTGAATCTTCTCTCTCCTTCGGAGGATGTGAGGCTCATCGGAGATATCTCCGCCGGTCGTCTCTCGAGGATGGATAGTTGCAATGGTCGCCGGAAACAACAGAAAACCGTCGGCATTGTTCATCTCAAGGTTCTTGATTTTGGTGATTTATTATTTAATTTAAGTTATTTATCTATTCGATTCAATAAAGTATTTGTTTTACATTAAATCAGATTGTTAATTTCTTGGGAAGGAGACTCCTCTTTATCACTCATAGTTAGAGGAAATAACCAGAGGTCCATAGAATTGTTCATTGTGTTCTTTGATGAAATGAGAAACCCTAATGTGGTTTTTTTTCTTCTTCTTACAATCGTCCTATGATGATCTTTTATCAGTACCTTCTTCTTCTTGACTGGTGTCTTTATATGTCTTTTTACCTTATTTAATACAATCTGATTTTGCTTCTCTATTAATGTTAATCTTTGGTCTTAATTTTTGGGATGCCAGCTTTTAACTTGCTGTTAATCTCTGGTGGGTCACATCAGCAGGTGCTTGTTTGGTTTTCAAAGATTTAAACACTTTTGTTGGTTGCTACACTCTGGTATTGTAGCTTTAGGGTTTTGTTCAAGTGGTCACATTGTTTTTTTTTTCTTTTTTTGAGAAAGCACATTGTTTTTTTTTCTTTCATTTTGTTCAAATTTGTTTTTATTAGTGTTTTTATGTGTTAGGTTCAGTTTGTAACTCTTTTCCCTGTTAGTTTCAAAATTAACCCATTTGCCATCCGTCAATGAAGTTTTGGATTCTCTTTATTTCTTTTGCCTTTTTTTTTTCTTTTGGAGGAAAGGCCAAAGATCACATATGTCAATTGTATTCACTAGAACTATCAACTTTTTCTCAGTTGCATAACTAAAACAAGTCTATGAATTTTGGACACTTTTCACAATTTGTTCTTTGGCTTCTTTGCCTTGCATGTGCTTTGATTTGATTTGTCTTGTTGACAACGATACTGCCATCTTTTACTTTAAAATTCTCCTCGACTAAGAAGGCTTTAACTATAGATCATTTCACGGTGATGGGCTTATGCGTATAGTATTATTCTGCTATTTGTTCAATAATATATATTTTTTTCCCTTGGATTTTAGACATGTTTGGTTAGTAAACTTAGTCGGTTGGAGATAATGGAGGGTGGGGTCCTGCGAAATTATAATAAAGACCTGTTTTGGACATGCTTGTTGCTTGACAATGTGAAAGATGGCCTGTTTTCAACATTTTCGACAAGCATTTTTTTTTTTGAATTTTTGCTTAATCAAAATATTCCAAAGCTAGGATTTTTATTTTCTTTTGTTTTTGTTTACAGATAACAAACTTTTGTCTTTCTCAACCTGTATAGATCTAAGGTGTCTAAAGTAATATCTTTATGGGCCCAGCCTGATTTGTTCTAGTTTCCAAATCTGCAACTTCAAACTTTTGAATCTGTAGGGCTCCTTACCTGCTTTAGATAGGAAGAAACTGATGTGTGTTTTAAATTTGTGGTCTCGACTTTTGTTTGATTAATTTTACTTATGTTGTAATTAGATGTTTATCTTTCTATGTTTATCTCCAGCAGGTTTCTTCTTTCAGAGAAAGCAAGTCTGATGATAGAAAGTTCTATATATTCACAGCTACCAAGACTCTTCATCTGAGGACTGACTCTATAAGTGATAGAGCAGCTTGGTTACAAGCTTTAGCATCTACAAAATGCATTTTTCCTCTCCAGTCACTTAATGGTGATTTCTCCTTCACCTCACCAAAGGATTTGTCCATCTCAACCGAGAGACTAAAGAAACGGTTGCACGAAGAGGGGATGAACGAGAATCTTGTAAAAGAGTGCGAACAGATCATGCTCTCAGAGTTTTCTGAAATGCATGAACAAATCAAACTTCTACATGAAGAGCGGACCAATTTGTTTGACGCATTGAGACAGCTAGAGGTAAACTTAGTTTTATGATCTTGTTCCTGCGTGTATGTTTGTTTGATCTCTAGTTTTATTCTGTACAGGCAGCTAATCTTGAAGCTGGAGCACCAGGAATCGATGACAATGTCTACCAATTATCAAAGCATGGATTCTCAAGCCTCGGACGTGGAAAATATAGTGGTACATAGTCTAACGCTTAATCTCTCTTTCTTCTCTTCTCCACTTGTGCTTTGCTTTGAGTTATGCAAGAATAAGAAGTAACTGTTTTCAAGTCATGTTGTTTAATGGCACATGCTTCATTTGTGTGTGGTTGCTTGACATTATTTGGTTTCTAGAATGCAGCACAACTGCATCGTCTGATGATAAACAAGAGTTTGAGGATGTGTCCGAGGAAGATGAGCCTTCCTTCCATGACACAGATGAGTACTTTAATGAACCTAGTGTTGGTTCTGGATCCAATGGATACACTGATATAAAGAGAAGAACAAAACTTCCTGACCCAGCTGAAAAAGAGAGAGGTGTCAGTCTTTGGTCTATGATCAAAGACAACGTTGGAAAAGATCTCACCCGAGTTTGCCTCCCAGTGTATTTCAATGAACCAATATCATCCCTCCAAAAATGCTTTGAAGACTTGGAGTACTCGTATCTTCTAGACCGAGCATATGAACATGGAAAATCTGTAAGTGAGAGCAAACCCTATTTATTTGAATTTTTGCTACACCACATTCTCTTATATCTTAAACTGACTTTGGCCTGTCGGATTATTAGGGGAACGGTCTCTTAAGAGCCTTAAACGTTGCTGCTTTTGCTGTTTCTGGATATGCTTCCACTGAAGGCCGTCACTGTAAGCCATTCAACCCTTTGCTTGGAGAAACCTATGAAGCTGACTTTCCTGAAAAGGGGATTCGTTTCTTCTCTGAAAAGGTATTTATTTCAACTCATTGTGATGAACATAAATGTCAGAATCTTTCTCAAGAACTATGGGGTATGATTCTTCTGTGATAGGTGAGCCACCATCCAACAGTTATAGCCTGCCATTGTGAAGGTAAAGGGTGGAAGTTCTGGGGTGATACTAACCTCAGGTCAAAGTTCTGGGGGAGATCTATTCAAGTTGAACCTGTAGGAGTTTTGACTCTTGAGTTTGATGATGGAGAAATATTTCAATGGAGCAAGGTATAATATAAAGTTTTATAAACCCTCAAGTCAAATTTTGTGGATTGTGGTTGCTATGAAGTTAACTTTATACTTATCTTTGTTCTTAGGTAACATCAACTATATACAATATCATACTAGGTAAACTCTACTGTGATCATCATGGTGTGATGCAAATCTGTGGGAACCGCCAATTTTCTTGTACTCTCAAGTTTAAGGAGCAATCCATTCTTGAGAGGAATCCTCATCAGGTGAGTTGCAGAGATATGTTCTGTATATGTAATACTTGAAATAACACATGATCAAATATACATTGTATAGGTAAATGGTTTTGTAGAAGACGTGTCTGGCAAGAAAGCTGCAATGGTGTTTGGTAAATGGGATGATAGCCTTTACTATGTTTCTGGTGATGGAGTTAGCAAGACTAAAGTCAGTGATCCCGCATCAAATGCCTCGTTACTGTGGAGAAGGACCAAACCACCGCCCAATGTAACTAGATACAACTTAACCTCATTTGCCATTACCATGAACGAGCTAACACCTGGTTTGGAGGTATGTTGTCAACATAATGTTGAAATGGACTAATCTTGTATATGGACTCATGTTTGATCTAGACAAGCTATGTCTAATCTTGATCATGGATTTAGGAGATGCTTCCTCCCACGGACTCTAGGCTCAGGCCAGATCAACGGCATCTGGAGAATGGTGAATATGAGAAGGCAAACTTAGAGAAACAACGGTTAGAAAGAAGGCAGAGAATGGTACGTCACCTTAACATTGCACTGGTCCATGAACTAGCAATTGTCATTTTGAAACCGCTGAATGTATTACTAACAGTGAAGTTATGTTTTTTTTAAAAAAAAAACAGTGAAGTTATGTTTTAAGATCTCTAGTTGCTTGGTTTCTTTGCAGTCACGGCAACTTCAAGATAGCGGGTGGAGACCGAGATGGTTCGAGAAACAAGGAGAAAGTGAAACCTTCAAGTACACGGGAGGTTACTGGGAAGCACGAGGACACAGGACTTGGGATGATTGCCCCAACATCTTTGGGGAGTTCACTGAAGAGCAGCTAGCTGAGGCTGCTTAAAAAAACCTTCTAAGTTTTATTTCCAGGTAATACTATATGTTTTCCTGTATTATGTTAAATTTTAAAAGTTAAATTACATTTTTAAATAAATTTTCTTAAACTTTACATTTTATTATTTGTTTACAATATTTAAATTTAAATTTAAATTTAAAATTTATTATATGTAAAAGTTAAGATAAAATAAACATTATATTTGATCAAAAAAACATTATTTTTTAAAAACATGTTTAATAATATATGTATATATTTAAATTATAAGATTGAAAAGATTTTTATCTATTTTTGGTTAAAATATATTAAATCAAATTTTAAAATTAATAGAAATTTTGTTAGGTATATAATTATCAAAAAAATAAAACTAAATAATATTTCTAAAAATTTTAGATTTAAAAAAAAAACAAATGGTACTTGGATTAAAAAAATTATAATTTTTGAAAAACTGCATAACATTTTGATGAATTTTTTTGTAATAAAAATTATATAACTATAAAAAATATAATTAAATAATATTTCTAAAAATGGTAAAATATTAGTGTATTTATATTTATACTATAATATTATTTATTGTATATTAATAAGGATCTATGAGTTATTACTATATTCTAAAACAAATTCCAAAAATATAGAGCAACATTAAATGTAAATGTTTATATCACAATTAGGTTCAAGTCATATTTTTTTGGTATAAATGTTAATTCAAGTCATATTATTATTGTTAGTATGTCATTTCATTATTATTTTTTTTCAAATCAATGTATTAATGACATATATCAAATTCATTTTCAAATAATATTTAGGAGATACTATCACCCTACAAGATCTCGTAACCAGCTAAACGTAATCTGTCTATGTAGTCTTTTAGTAGAGAATCCGAAACAGCTTCTTGATTAATTATTTCGTTTCTTGCATTGAAGTCTGCTTAAGAGAAGATTTACATCAGGACGACAATGGACTTGTTTTACATAGAAGAAACGTCGCTCGACATGGAAACATACCTTTGTTATATACTTTTGGTAGAGTGTCTCTGTAAAGTCTTTTCTCCTTCGCTTCTTATTTCTGTCTCTTTCATTCTGTACCTCTTTCGTTAAATAGTTAAAATTAATGTAGGTTGGTTATAACATTTGGCACAAGTCATTGTGATCCATTTGTACTTTAACTAAAAAACATGTGAGGAACAAAATTAATCCAGGCAAAATACTCTTTACCTCAAATCGTGTACTACTTAGAGCATGACTTATTTAAATATTGTGGAAAAAAAATGATTGTAGTTTAAAAATGTTTTAAAACCGACCGGACACTAAACCAGCTGATATTCCCGGTGATCAGCGGGTATCACCGGATCATCGGGTCAAGCGCAGGTGAACCGCAGATTAATAAATGAATTAATTTTATTATATAGCTATGAAAATGAATATATAAAAATTAAATTTAAATATTTTATAAATGTTTTATAAAACATAAAAAAATAGTTTGAATATTTAGAAAATACTTAGCTTTAGTTTTTATTTTATTTTCATTTGAAATACAAAATATCAAAAAAAAAATTAACTATCTAAACTTTTTTTTGTAACAAATAAAAATTATGACATCTAACAAAAAAATATCAAGACTTAAAATTTCATAAATATTTCAATGTCTAATATTAATAATAAAATTAAACTTAAAATTTTAAATAAACCAAAGTAAAATATTATTAATCAATTATCGATAATAAAAATAAAAATTAACACTAAATCAAATCAACTAGTTTTGGTTTTCTATACCATCGTTCACTTCATTTTTTCCAAAAATAACTATAAAATAATAAATAAAAATTATATATTAATTCAACTATTGGTTCAACTGATAATCGGATTTCAGGTTTACCGGATTTTTCGTGTTTTACTAGGATTTTTAATTGTTAAAAATGATTGTGAATCTGTAAAGTGTGAATTTGTGTATGAACATTTCTATTAACAAATGATTCTATTTTAATATATAAGAGATGCTTTATTACGTAGCAAAGGCAGACCTGGATTTGGATATACTAGTATATGTTTCCTTTTTTATATTAGACACCCACATATATATGATAGGATAAAAGTTTTAAGTACAAGAGCTGGTTGGATTAAAGGCTTGAAGGTGTATGGATTTCCTTAGAGCCTTTAAAACATTTTTTATTGTAACTTCGTAAGTTTAAACTTTGGTCCCGTGATCTTACTGATGAAACATATACCTATGATCTTAACATCTAAATGAACTTTTGTTCATTTGTTCATCTCTATTTTTACCTGGACGAATTTAGTAAACAAATGATTTATATGTTTTTGTTTTGATTTAATCATGTTTTAGTTTTATTTTTAACAATATTAATTTTTATTATTTATCTAAAATATAGTTATTTTAAAATAAATTTTTGGCAGAAAATATAATTTTTTTGTTTTCGCGAGAAAATAAAATTTTGTGATCTTGACAGAAATTGTGATTTTGTAATTTTAGTGAAAATGCAATTGTGCAGTTTTAGTGGGAAACAACGTTTTTGCGGTTTTGACGAGAAAATATGATTTTGCAATTCGGCAAAAATTTACATTTTGTGGCTCTGGAGAAAAATGTGATTTTGAGATTTTTGTGAAAAAAAATATATTTTGACATTTATGCGGAAAATGTGTTTTGGCAATTTTTTGGAGAAAAAAAAATTTATGGTTTTGGCTGAAAATGTAGTTTTTCTATTTTGATAGAAAATATAGTTTTGAGATCTTGAAAAATGCGTTTTTGCGATTTGATAAGAAAATATATTTTTGTGTTTTGGTGGAAAATATAATTTTATGATTTAAGGGAAATATTATTTTGCAGTTTTGGTGAAAATATATTTTCTACAATGTAAAATATGTTATATAGTTCGGCAAAAAGTATGATTTTACGGTTTGACAAAAAAAAATTTGCGATTTTAGTAGATATTTTGGTTATTTAGCCTTTTGAGAAAATATGGCTGTTCTTTTTTAGACGTGGTGGCAGCGTCTCAAAAAACACACTTATCATGGATAAATTCTTCTTCTCACTGATTCTAAAATAGATGCTAACAGCATGGCGAGTGAAAATTGACCGGATTTTGTGATGCCATAAAAACCAGCGACAGAAAAAGTGGAGAATGCGGCTGTTTTTACAGAACCCAGCGACATCAATTAAACGCGATGCCGTAAAAATAGTTATTTTCTTTATATTTTTTTATAATTTTCCAAATGCGGGCGCTGCCCGCGGCGGCTCCAAAAAGAACAGAGCTAATATATCATCATTGTTTAGATGTCTATACTTGGTTCTAACTATTTTATTTGGATAAAGATACATTTTGCTTTTGTTATTTTGAATATGTTTATCTCTATCCTAATACACTAGTTAAACTCATCTGAATGAATATTATTTTAGGCTAATTTTTTTTTGTAAAAGGTCCAAAATTGCCAAGGTCATTATGTTTTTAGGCTAAATTTTAAAACTAATTTAATAAATCATTTGAGTGATGACAAGTTTAACACAAAACAAACATCATATTTTATTTCTATAAAACCGGTCCATCTGAATGGACAAACAAATGTATCCTAACGTTTACCATCTTTGATTAACACAGGAATCTAATGAGTAAATCTCTCACCATTTTCTTCTAACTCTTTCTAATTATTTTTGTAATTAATCGTTTTCTATTTAGTGATTTAGAGCATCTCCAATGTAAAATTCCATATATTTTTTAAAAAAATTAGAGTAAAAGTGAATATGGAGTAAAAATGTTTCAATCTTACTTCATTTTTTACTCCATAATGAAGTAATGAACAAACAAAAAATAGATTACTCCATTTATGGAATAAATTTAATTATGGAATGGGATATGGAGTTGGGTTGGAGCATTTCTTACTCCATATTTATTTTTACTCCATTTTGAAGGAAAATATAGATTTGGGTTGAAGATTCTTTTATATACTTAAAATATGTGTGGGTGCAGATGGAGGATTTACGGAAGCGGTTGATTTAAGTTCAAACATTATTAAATGATTTATACAAGGAGCAGTAGTGATGTTGCATGTTTTGAAAATGCAAATTAAGCTTATTTGCTTTGCTTTTCTTTTTGGTTTGTGTGTATATGTTTTGAAAGAAGTGTTGAATAATTATTTTTGGGGGCAGGACCGTATCTGATATTTGTGGCCCGGAAGCAAAAAAAGTTGATCCCATAGAATAAAACTAATAAAATAGCACTCAGTCTTCGAATCGAGGTTGAAGGAAATAAACCATTCAAAAGTTGGTTGCACCATTTCAACTACCTAATTGTTTTGGAAAATTGACCCCAAAATATATTTTATACTTGTTTGCTTCAAGCACATGTTTAATCAGCTTGTATCCAGACTCGGTCCTGTTTGAAAGGTGAGAGTTTGCATTTATAGCTTTTGTAGGTTCTTGCTGAATGATGTGCTTTACTTAGGATTTGATTTAAGATTTGGTCCTACACGGAGCATGCTTGCATCTTTCCAAACATATAAACTGAAGAGATATTTAAACCTCATCCAGTCATCTATATAAGAGATTTGGCAAAGAACATTTGATGAAGGCTAAAGATTTTACAAATTCTGCCAAAGTTGTTGATCTAGCTGAAGAGTTAAAAAAAAAATTATTACAGTCAATTTCATATCGACAATAGATATTGTAATTTGTAAAATCTTTAGGCTTCATCAAATGTTCCTGTGATTATGATAAATACTCACCCATGATTATATATTGCGAATTTTACTTGAAAATGGTAGTAATGGAACAGAAAAACAGTGGAATACTATTCAAGTTTTATTTTATTTCAAACAGAAGATAAAAGACAATTACTTTTTTAGGTAAAAAAAAACATAGTTGCACCTTGGACCGATATTACGGTACGCGCATGCTTATTTTAGTGATTCGTAATTTATATAAGATTCTGCATCTTCCATACTTATATCAAGCTGCATCTGAAATCAGGTGTTGTCGGCACACGACAGAGCCTAAGGAGCTGAGTAACTCTCACATTCACAATGATGCCAAGAAGATTGATACTAGCAGCATCGCAGGCACATACAGACGCCCGAGGAGGATCGAGCTGATCTAGGACATCGCAACATGGCCCAACATTTCTGGAGGTGAGGAAAACACCAATGCGAAGAATTCTAATGCAACTCCGGATCTGAAGCAAAGTTAGAGGACACACCGGAGGTTGGCCCAATGGAGGTTGCGCAGAGGCAAAGCCGAATAAGACCAGGCTGAGGGTGAGGTAAAGAGTCATAATTCTCTTTGAAGTCATATTGTGAAAATGCTAATTAGGACTAAGGAGTGTGAGTTAAGTGTATCAATGGAGAGGGTATATTTATAGTGTTTAGGAGCTTTAGTTGCTACCATAGAATGGTACTAAGAAGTCCCTAACGAAAAGCTACGTGAGAAAACTGTGATTCTGGAGAAGGTTATTGGTAGAATAAGTATTATTAAAATCTTAGATTCTATTGTTCTTAGTGTAAGGAATTTTATATACATAGCTAAATCCAATGTTATTAGTTTATGAACTATAAATTTTATTCAAAATATTTTGTTATCTGAATCATTTATTTATTTAATAATTTAATTCTATTGAAATATAATATTATCAATATATAAATTATTTGTAATGTTTTTTTCATTAAAAACTCTTAAAATACCATAGATATCTTGTGAAAGTTTTTATAACTATACCCAAAATTCTATTAAAAAATAAATATCTCAACTATTAAAACAAACCAAAACCCAGTCCTCACTAAATCTCTTATAGAATAGCGGAATTGTGAAAAAATAAAAATTGATAAAATATAATAAATAAGAAAGACATGATTGAAGTAAATAACAATGAGATTTGGTTTTACATTTAATTTTTGTACTATATTTTATACACGCTTTCAAAGAGCAGATTTGATTTTTGGGATATTAATTGGTATTAAGTACTATTTTTGAATTTCGATCTATATATTTATGTTATAAAAATAATTATTTATGTATATTTAGTTTTATTCATTGATTTCATATCCGATCTAGAGCTACAGTTGATTGGTAAACCCGGTGAACTGAATATAATTCAGTTCGAATTTAATGAAAAAATTCGTTAATTAAAAATATGATATCTTGGTAAAATATATAAAAAACTGCCACTAACCGGTGATCCGACACCGGTTGACCCATCAAAATAGTCCAGAAAAATGTGATAATATTTTCATAAAACTTGAATGAAAATTCTCATATAATTTAATATTTCATAAAATTTCTAATATTACTTTTTGATGAAACTTTTCATATACTTTTAATTAACAATAACAATGAGTTATAGAAAATTATATATCTCTTATATGTCCATTGTTTAGGGTATAGGATATCATAAGTATTAACACAAAATTCTAAAATATCTATCTTATTAAAACAGAAACATTCTGGTGGACCTAACATTTATTTTGTAAGTTTTTAAATTAAATACACATTTATACTTTATAGTTAAACATACATTAAATCACTAATGTTCCTTTC
Source organism: Raphanus raphanistrum subsp. raphanistrum (assembly GCA_019706035.1). NCBI lineage: Eukaryota > Viridiplantae > Streptophyta > Magnoliopsida > Brassicales > Brassicaceae > Raphanus > Raphanus raphanistrum. The sequence continues at coordinate 27,570,219 of CM033987.1, read as the reverse complement.
TTTATACTACTATCCATGTTTCCAAACAATATACTTATTTCTTTATAATACTATCAATGTTTCCAAACAATATACTTATTTTTTATACTACTATCAATGTTTCCAAACAATATATTTTTATACTACTATCATTGTTTCCAAATAATACAATAATTAATCTTAGTTATTTTATATCTATCATTTTCTCTTTAAAATTTTGTAGAAACATCATAATTTCATAAATTGCAAAATAGTGAACTTTAAAATTTCGATTATAAGATTACAAATTATGAAACTATTACAATTTAAATCCAATTAGATTACATATCGGTCATCCATCAGTTCAATCGGTTAGTCTCGGGTTTTAGTGATTTTTTAATATAAATATTTTAAAAACATAAATTGAATTGTCAGATATCCGGATTAACCGGTATAATCACAATCGGGTTGAATTTAAAAATACTGATTTAAATACAAAAATATTTTAAATACACACTCTTTAAAAATTACCAAAATATTTGTTAAATTATTAGTAAAAATTTTTATCGTAAAATATTCCGCGCTTCAAAAGCTCGGGTCAAAATCTAGTTAATAGTAAACCTAACAAATGTAATATGTCCAAACAAATTCAAAGTTATAATATTTGTTAATATATCACAACTTTGATTAGGAACATGTATAAATGAACTTTGCAAAAAAAAAAACATGTATAAATGAATCAATATTGTATGAACTAATACATGTTCCAGACATTATGACGTAAATTTGTTGTTCATAAGGCGGAAATCATGGTATATGAATCACATAAAGGTGTGTGACCCACTGTTAAAAGCCCAAAATATTAATAAACGTGATCTCCTTTTTGACTTAAAAATAGTGTAGAAAATATTTAGCAAAAATTATAATGGGTCTAACCGAATAATATTCATCCATCTGTAGAAATGGGATATTTGTTTGTTTAACTTACCATAGCTAACCAATATTTAAGGGTGATTTATTATTAATATTAATGTGTTAGATAAAAATCATATAGATTATAGTTTTTTAAATAATCCACCTAAAACCAAGTTGGATCCAATTTTGTGTTTTTTATTTTAATAGTATTGACTAGAACCAAATTGAATCCACCATTGTGTTCCTATTTTAACAGTATTGATTAGTTTTACAATCCTAAAGAACCATGGAACTGATACATAAAATTACGATTCAACTACGGATAACAGCTGCAAACTTTTTTTAGTTGTAACTACGGATAAATGTGAAAGTTTTTCAAAATTAACTAAACTATTTACATATAATCACACTTGTACCTTTGATCCCTCTTTATGGAGCCTGCCAGTGTTCCAAGGAAAGTTTGGCAACAAAATTTAATGATACGAAGAACTTTTCGTCGAGGTTCAGTTAAACACTACAAGTAAGTTGACATCTCGTACTAGATTAGATACTATCACATTATTATTAATAATTATCACGTTGAAATTATATTTTGGCAACTAAATGGTCACATTTAATTTATTTTAGGTTTTTTAAATAGCTATTAACTTTTACTATTTTAGATTTGTTTGAAAAGAAAAACAGATACTATGAAATATATTATTTTTGATTTGGATATCCACTTCCAATTTTTTTAGTATCTGGATTTATTGAACCCAAAAATTTAATTTGCCTATCCTGGATATTCAAAAGTTGGAATATTGAAGAGTTTTTTTTTCAAATATGACCCAAAACAAAAAAAATTAAATACAAAACTAATTCCTGAATTTTAGAAATTTTTATTTACTCTATTCACTCTATCATTTCGAATTATTCACGAAAAATTTCATTATTATTTATTTTTTTCAAAAATCCTCAACTCTAAACCCTAAACTATATACTCTAAACCCTAAAACATCAAATCTAAACCCTAAACTCTAAACTTCAAATCTAAATCTTTTATTAAAAGTTGTGGTAAAAGTGGTTAGTGTAAATATAAAAAGTGGTACTATGAAAATGGTATTTTAGGCAATTTCCCCTATTTTATACATCTTGTTTTAATAAATATTTAATTTTCTTATTTATACTTTTTATATATTTTTTACAATCCAATAACCTAATAAAAATACCTAAGAAAATCCGAATTATTATGTTTAAATGATTTTAAATAATTTTAATTTTACGTAATCTAAAGTATAAACTTAGTTAGAGTTAAATAATTAACAAATATTTTAATTATTGTAAAAGTTTATAGTTTTGGTGAATTTTTAAATCTTTTTCTGTTATTTTTCTTTATGCAAATTACTACTGACCATCACTTTATTTTTTTATTTTTTAAAATCAAAATATATCAAATTATTAAAAATATTACAAAAAGATACTTACACGTAATATTAAAAACTAAATTACTGCAATAAATGAAACAAATTCAGTTTTATTTAACAAGAATCAAACACAACTATACTTGAATCTGATGGAACATATAATACTTTAATATACCCAAAAATGTGTAACTAGACTAATCCAATTACTCATATCCAAAATTAAGATCTAAGTAAATAAAATTTTAAAGTAATAGTTTATTTATTTGTATTCATATAAATTATGGGATACCTCAAAACATATCAATAAATAAAATAAATATTAACTAATTGTTACAGTTTAGTTCTTGTGTAACATATATATGCACAGATTTTTAAAATATTACATTTATACATTTATGTTCATATATATAATTTTGAATCGATTGAAATTTTAGTTTATTTTTTATATTTGGTTCTCAAAACAATATATATATAGCATGTTATACGTAATCTTACAATATTTAATTATCTAAGAGAACAACCAACCTAATGCAAAAACAATTAATCAATATTTAAATGTATTTAAAACAAAAAAATATTATAGTTAAATTAGAAGAATTAGATGCAATCTAATATACTCAAGTGATATTATTAATATTATTATATATCTAAAATCTCATGTTTAATTAAAACAACATAATATTATTAATAGAAAGTATAAAATTATTTATAACTTTTTTTTTAATTATTTATAACATTAAGTAAAAGAATAGTTAATTATTATAATATCTTTAATTTATAAATATTAATAGTATTTTTATTAGTTTTTCTTGAAATATTGGGACAAAATAATTGGATAGGCGTAAAAAAAAGAGAACTAGAGTGGTATACGTAACAAGTAATTCATATTAATCGGTACATTTTAAAATATCTCCAATATGAAGCCCAACTATAGAGACGTGGTGATTTCACCTTTGTCTAGTGGATTTACATAAAAAGAAAAAACTTTACAGACGTGTCTGACAAGGCGGTACTTTAGAGAGTTCCCAACTTCCCATCCCCTTAAAAGGTTTGGTAGATGGTATTCGTAGAAAGTGCCGGCCCATTTTAGCAAGCTACATAACCCACAAATTACTAAATGGATCACAATTTTGCAATCACAATATTTTCTATATCAAACAAACATTGAAAGCTTTAATACATTCACACTAATTTTGACACGTATCGTTCTCACAGTCAATTTACAAGTCGATTAAATACAATTTGATAATTTTCTTTTATCTCTTAAATAAAAGTTACGAAATTATCAAATATAACTAATATATATAACAATTAATGATTCTAATAAATAAAATTCGATAACAATTTATACATCTACCATCACTTTTGTATAATTTTATATTATTAAAATAAATTAAACAATCAAATTAGGTATAAAATTAAAATTTAGATTTTTCGTATATGTTATATATTGAATTTAAAAAACCGACGATAAATTACTAAAACTATTAAAATTATTATGTTAAAAATTAATGATCAATGGTTTAGCACCCTTATATATTAATTGAGAAACATTATAATATTATTTTGTAGTTACGTGTCACCATGAGAATGAAATTCAGATTTTTTTTTAAAAATAGGTTGATCCATCTTAATTTATATTATAATTTTTATTAAACTAACTATTAAATTGATAAATAGTATACAAAAGAATATTCTCGCACTTTCTTTAAATAAAATCTACAGAATTACCTAATAAGGTTAACATATATATATGACGATTAATGATTATGAATAATAAATATTTGATAACAGTTTTTGTATCTTAGTTATTTTTGTTTAATTTTATATTATTAAAAGATATTAAACAATCACATTAACCATATAATAAAAGATTAGATTTTTTTCTTATATGTTATACTTTGATTTCTTAAACAGACATAAATTACTAAAAATTTTAAAATTCCACTTTGAAAATTTTGTGATCAATGGCTTAATTTATTTTGTTATAATAAGATACAAATAATCATAAAATGTATTAATATTGATTTTTAAATAAATATTCAAATTAAAATATATATATATATATATATATTCAGCTAACGACTTAAAACAAGAAAATATGCTGCATCAATTTAGTCATCCAATTGAAACTCTTCAAAACTATGTGAAAGATTAAGGTCAAATTAATTCGATTTTAAAAACAATACTAAGCTGTTGTAACTAAAACCATTAAAATAGTTTTCAATGATGTTAAAGTAAAGTATTAAAAATCGTAAAACATGTTTTTGTAATAAAAATTTACTTGATGACCATATTACGATTTTTATAAGTATAAACAGGGTGATAAAATTTTTAATCTCAAATCGATCAGGCTCACCATAAATTCAAAATAGATTTCGGTCAATTATCACAATTACAAATGCTCATGCCAACATATAAATAATTATATAAAAAAACACAATTGTATGCATATTAAAAAAAAATCAAACGCATATACATATTTAATTTGTCAATACTATATAATTTTAATTTTTATTATATAAGTTCACTCTCCGCAAAACAGAAGTTTTATCCTAGGAAATTGTTATTCGTTAATAATATATCTTCAATATTTCGGAAGAAAATCATTAGAATGAATAAAGAAATTGCCACTTCATTACAAGGAGGGTCTACAGTTTATATTTAAAAATTTATTATTTTGCTTACATATTAATACCTTACATATCAATCAATGAAATTAGAACAAGGTTGTATTCTAAAATAAACCTCGAATCTGAGATCGTCGAACAGAATGTTAACCATATCACAAAGTGATAGTACATTGTCATGTAGAAAACGACTAGTGACTTGAAGTGAAGCCACCTATGAGACCTAACCACAAGAAGAGGGTTTGGCTGCAGAATAAGTGGCAAAATTAAAGCTCCAGAAAACTACTACAAATACCCACAGCCTCACTACACTTCAATCCACCAAATTACGTACAATTTCCTCTTTGTGAGGACAAATATCGTTTAAGAACAAAATGGCCCCAAAAGGTGTAACAAACATTATAGCTTTTGTCTTTGCACTGAGCAGTATCCTCTTCATCGGCCAAACCAATGCCCAAGGCCGGCCTAATCCCCGGTGGCCTCCACCTCCACCACTACAACAGCCTTTATCACCACCTCCGCCATCATTGGTGTGTGAATGTATTTGTCCACCTCCACCTCCACCTCCACCAAACACCCCACCGCCAACCCCTCAGACTTCACCAATAATACCAGTGGCTTCCCCACCGCAGATACCACCTAGCAACCTACCGCCAACGTTTCCACCAAACAATCCATCACCAACCACACCACCACAGACTCCACCACAGACTCCACCAATACTTCCAACCACACCACCGCAGACTCCATTAAGTCCTCCAATTACACCATCGCAAACTTCACCCCAAACATCTCCAACAATATCACCCCAGCTTCCTCCATCAAACATCACGCCAACGCCTACGGAGGTTCTACCAGTGCGTCCTTCCGTTCCACCATCACAAACTCCGCCAGTGCATTCTCCAATTATTTCACCTGAACCTCCATTAATCTTACCACCACAGCTTCCATCAGTGCCTCTTCCAATTACACCATCAGAAACTCCATCAACCATACCACCACAGAGTCCACCCCAAACTCCGCCAACCACACCACCACAAACTCCACCAGCACCTCCTCCAAACACACCACGACCTTCTCCTCCTGTAAATTTCCAACCACCACCGCCCCCACCGCAGACGCCTCCGTCTCCTCCCCCAAACTCCCAACCACCACCAGTGCCTTATCCAATTTTTTCACCTGAAACTCCACCAGTCTTACCACCACAGATTCCCTCAGTGCCTCTTCCAATTACACCATCACAAGCTCCACCAACCACACCACCACAGACGCCGCCACAAAGTCCACCTCAAACTCCGCCAACCACACCACCACAGACTCCACCAGTGAGCCCTCCAAATACACCACCACTTCCTTCTCCTCCTCTAAATTTCCAACCACCACCGCCCCCACCACAGACTCCTCCACCTCCTCCCCCAAACTCCCAGCCACCACCACCCCCAGCTTGTCCCAGAAATGCCACTCAATTAAGGGCATGTTCAAATACCATAAGACGTTTTGGTAACTTCCTAGACTTTGGAAGGGCACAACCATGCTGCTCTCTCATCCGAGATCTATCTGATGATCAAGTAGCTGCTTGCCTATGTGGTTTGGCGCAACCACAAAGTCAAATATATTACCCTCCATCTCGCAATATTTTTATCATTTGTAGGGCTTGTGGTCGCCCGATGCCTCGAGGTTTCATGTGCCCATAATCGTTACTATATGTACGTTTATAAAATTACCTATATACTTTAACGTACTCACTACTTAAACCACAACTAAAGATTTGCGGCCTTTTTTTTTATATCAATACTAATGTAATAAAACATCAATAAATTCTCTTTTACATATATTGTTTGTTGTTCTGTTTCTGATCACATTCTCTAAGCTATTGAAATTTATAAAAGCATGCAGTATATACATGTATGAATATGGTTAGTAATACAATCACTAATAAAAACTATTTTAAGACCTAGTCTTATAGATATTGATCTAGTCAAGAACTTATCCGAAATAATATAAGCATAAAATGAATAATCTTTACAGAATGCAAATACCTTATATGATTCTAAACAAACACAAATGTTCGTAAAAATATTAATATACACTTACGAAGAGGCTGGAAGAAAGCTCACTGAGAACGGACCCTCTAGCTAATGATCAAACAAAAATCTCCCAAGCTTTCCATCTGCTACAGATTAGCGCATGAATTTTTTAGCCAATGGTCTGATCAAGCAGACTTCCAAATCCAAGATGAATAGTAGTTGGTTCTGCATTCCAAAAGCTATCATTTCTAAGATTATGATTCCTCATCCAAGAAATCCACAGAGAATTACATTTAGAGAACAGTAGCCAAATTAACTTCAAGTTCACGGTTTTATTCTGAATACCAATGTTCCTGAGACCAAGACCTCCTCCTTCTTTTGGCAAATAAATTGTGTTCTAAGCAACCTTTACTTCATTTCTCTAATTGTCTTTGTCAAAATGTCTGACCATAGGAAGTGGTTACACATGCTTTCAACTATCTTAATGCAGCCTTTGTAAATAATAAAAGCTGAGATCCAAAAGTTCACAGTGATATATATAAATATATAATCGAAGAAATGAGTTGTAACCTACAGGCTAAGGTTAGTGTTTCTGTTGCCCAGTGGTTAAACCTAGCAGCAGTTGAGTCCAACAAAGGGAATACTCTGATTTTGAATCTTCTTGAGAGTTAGTGGGCTATCCCAAGTATCTGATAAGAATGATCCAATGGTGAAGCCAAAACACCAAAAGATCCTCTAATTCTGCTTCATTTAGCCAGGCAAGGTAATTCAAATCTTTCTCTTTTTTTTTTTGAACAATCATATGATCTTTCTCTATTCATCCCCACACCAGATATTATGTGGAAACTTTTGAGGTACTTGACAACCCTGTCAACGATTCCAAGAACCATCAGAGTAAACAGTCACATTATCAGCAAATGCAAGATGTGAGTTGCATCTATTTCATTACTGTCACAACACCATGAATCTTGAGTTTTCAAATCAGACACCAAGATCCATGAGATTCCATATATATATATATATATATATATATATATATATCTTAACATAAATATAGCCCACAAAATCAAAATTTTAGTGGTGATACTTTATAATAAAGATTATTAGATTTTATTTATTCTATAAATATTTAAAATCAATAAATACAAATAAAAATTACTATAACTATCATAATTTATAATTTATTTTTAAATTATCATTAGGCGTTATAAGTAAAAACATACGGGTAGAAATTCATAATCAAAATAAGTTTAAAATAATTATCATTAGGCCTTATAAATTATAGCACATAGGTAGAACTTAGTAGTTGTTAATAGGTCATGAATTTTGTTATTGTAATAACATCCATATATTATATTTTTAGTAATTGTTAATAGGTTTTGAATTTTGACTCGATATAAATTGAAAAACATCATGACATCTAAATATTATTTTCTTAAATCTATGTATCATTTGAGAAAAATATTTTATTATACATAAATGAAATTTAAACATAAATATAGTCCACCAAATCAAAATTTTAGTGGTCAGACTTTATTATAAATATTATTATATTTTATTTATGCTATAAAATATTTAAAATCAATAAATAAAAATAAAAATTACAATAACTATCATAATTTATTTTATTTTTGAATTATCATTAGGTGTTATAAGTTATAACATACGTGTAGAACTTCATAATTAAAAAAAGTTTAAAATAGTTATCATTAGGCCTTGTAAATTATAGCACATAGGTAGAACTTAGGCCATGCACATTAAAGTATCAAGGAAGAGTTCACACGTTTTTCGAAGCAAAAAGATAATATAATAATCAAAATATTTTGAACCTGGGCCGTAGAGTATCACCCCAGTGATACCGTCTCGTTACTGTTCCGTGGGCCCCACGACACGTGGCGGCCCGCTATAGGTTCGATTGTAATTATTATTTTTTTTAAAAGTCAAACGGAAAAAAATTAAAATAATTAAAAACGTACCTGGGGAATCGAGATGGAGGAGATCGCTGATGCTCATGCCCTTAGTAGTTGTTAATAGGTCATGAATTTTTTTATTGTAATAACATCCATATATTATATTTTTAGTAATTGTTAATAGGTTTTGAATTTTGACTCGATATAAATTAACAAACATAATGACATCTAAATATTGTTTTCTTAAATCTATGTATCATTTAAGAAAAATATTTTATTATACATAAATGAAATTTAAACATAAATATAGGCCACAAAATCAAAATTTTAGTGGTCACACTTTATTATAAATATTATTATATTTTATTTATGCTTAAAATATTTAAAATCAATAAATACAAATAAAAATTACAATAACTAACATAATTTATTTTATTTTTAAATTATCATTAAGCGTTATAAGTTATAACATACGGGTTGAACTTCATAATTAAAATACGTTTAAGATAATTATCATCAGGCCTTATAAATTATAGCACATATGTAGAACTTAGTAGTTGTTAATAGGTCATGAATTTTTTTATTTTAGTGACATCCATATATTATATTTTTAGTAATTGTTAATAGGTTTTGAATTTTGACTCGACATAAACTAACAAATATAATGACATCTAAATATTTTTTTCTTAAATCTATGTATCAACTCTCAAGATAAAGAAAATGTTAAACATAAATTATTAGTATTCAATTTAATACTAAAAAGTATTTGATTAATTTAATAAAAGTATTAAAAATATTATCAGATATTTTGGCTTTATATGGGATCAACAATGTCAGAAACTGGGTTAATAGCGATTTAAATTATTTGTTCAGGTTAATATTGGATCTACCGGTTCAACCATGGATTTGAGTCGGATATGAAAACACAATTTGAAACTCAATAATATAATAGATGAATTTTTAATTACTTTTTCTAATAAAAATTTATAAATTTATGCAAATTTTATAAAAGGGGGCAACAAAACAAATATCCGGATTTTGAAAATGCGGATCAAAAAGAGTAGTATCTTCTAAATCTAATAGGTATAAAAATAATGTAGATCGATGATTAAATCAATGATATCACTATATGAAAAGAGAAACTCATTTTTAAATTTAAAATTGACAATCATATTGCTACTACATTTTAATAACAAAAACACGTTGTTCTTCAATATAAATATATATACTATTAAATCACATATATCTTCTTTAAATATATTTTAGAACAAATAAAAACTTTGGAAAAAAACAAATAAAAAAAACTAAACTGAATTAATAAGGTTCAAAATGGAAAATAATGATAGTTTTTAAATCATTTTTGAATCAATAAATGAAAAAACCGTGTTTTCTAGAAACGGGTCATAATCTAATTCTTTGTTAGTTACATACCACAAAATGTGTTTATGAATTTCTTTTTCGTTGAAGATGTTTAATAGTTCTCTAACGTCTAATTAAATGTTGGATCTAGATCTCGGTGAATAAACTGAACCCGAAAACCCGAACCAAACCGATTCAATAAAAATTAATCCAAAAACGATCCGAACCCTACATAAAATACCGAATGAATCTTGTTTTATAGTATTTCGGGTTTTTGTTTTATCCGAACCAAATCAGAACCTAAATGGATATATGATAGAACTCAAAAAATTCAAAATCCCCAAGAATAACTTTTATTAAATATAATCTCAATTCTTAATATGTATCTAAAATAAACTATGATATTATTGACCATCGAAAATAATTATCTATTACAAGAATAATTAACTCAAATACTTAGTTTAATATATATTTTGGTATTTTTATAATATTAATATTTTTATATTTTGGCAATTGCATTTGAAAATCAACTTGAATAAGTTTGCTTCTCAAGTTTAAATAATGTTTTTGAGTTTCAATAGTGTTTCTTAAGTATATATAGTTGTTAGTTCTTAATTTTAATTTGTTTACTTTTTATTATGTATGATTCTCGTTCGTATAACTTTGATTTGTCATGCTATATCTGATGTTATATATAGTTCAAAGTAGAGTCTTATATGATAGACAAATCTTCCAAAGTTATTTTGAAGAAAAACAATATAGTTTGAGAAAGGCATGTAAACAAATTTATTGAAATTGTTAGAAATATATTGAGTTTAATCAAGTACAAATTAATATTTTTGGAATCAATAACCAGATTAATATTTGAAACCGAAATTATTTTGAGTTCAATCACATCTTGGACATGTAATTAAATCCGAACCAAACCCGATTAAATCCAAACCATATTCGATCTAAAATTTTATAATATCCGAATGGGGTTAAAATTCATGAACCCGAAAACCTGAAACTCAAATGAATCCAAACCAAAAACCGATTGGAACTCCGAGTGTGCAGTCCCAAGTTTGATTTAATAATGAATTAATTACCTAACTACTTGTTAACTTTATGGTCCCTCTACATGATATCTAAACCTCAGCTAGAGAAAAGTAGTTCAGGGAAGATATTTATTGGTAGTACGAAACATTTAGTTAGTCACCAAAACATTATAGTAAAGTTGACATTTCATAATAAGATGGAGAAGATGTGATATTAACTAACACACACTTCACTATTTAAGCGATGACCGCTTACTCTTGATAATATACTTTTTAGTTTGCGATTACAGTGGACTTCTAGAATCGTAGAATTAGCTAGAATAGGATAACTGAACTTATAACGCACTTCTAAATCTCATTACGGTTAGGATCGGATCTGGACACAACCAGTTGAAATATTGGTCTTGATTCCCAAAAAAATAAAGTTTTTAACATAACTATAAGTTCTTAAATTATTAGAAATACTAATATTCATTAAAAATATTTGAAGTCTCCAAAATTTCAGATCCAACCCTGGTCACAGCTGACTCTAGGGGCGGATGTAGCACTAAAAACGGTTTACTTCACTGGTTCAGTTATGAGTGCTTTAGTTTAATTTTTGTCTCGGCGGACTCTGCAAAATGGCCATGTTAAATAAAAGAATTTATCAAAAATAAAATGAGAACTTGGCAAATATGATTCAAAAATTGATTTTAAATACAAAAGTATACCCAAATTTCAATCAAATGCAAAATTAACTTAGAAACTCTGTGAAATTACAAGCAGTCCCTTATGATTAAACAAAAAAATCAGAATTCATTTTTACGAATATATATAACCCTGGAAAGTCTTTTGAGTTTCTGTAAATCTTATGAGGTTCCGTAAGTTTTCCAGAAGTCTTCCAGAAAGTTTTCTCATATAGTAGTGCTTCCAAATAATTTATAGATTTTATGAAAAATTATTTTGATGTGAAAAAATTGAAATCATGTAATTATAAACATTTGTAAATGATATAAATTAAGATATAGTAAAATTGAATTGTTTTCAACTCAGATGAGTGAATGTATTGAGTCATAGTATTCTTTGTTTTAGGTTCTCATAACATATATTGTAGTATTGTATGTTTTCTTAGGGTTAGATTTTGGAACTGTAACATTTAAAAAATAAGAAATTTTTGACTTATATGTGTTTAGTTCTATGTGTATTAAACACTTTTTAAGTATAACTAGATTTTGACCCGCGGTTTCAAACCACGGGATAATTTTCGAAACAATCTAAATTTATTTGATATAAATTTGTATTTTTTTATTGTATCTACATTTGGATGTTATAAATGAAACATTATATTGAGTATTTTAAAATCCGTCCCGACCCGCTGTTAAATCGACAAATTTTGTGGTCTCATATATAATCCAGTTTAGTTTTTAATAAAAAAATATTTAAAGTTCCTATAAAACCTATAATAACAGCTAATACCCAGGATCTGGCTATCGGTTGAACTAACAGATGACTCAATATGCAATCCGGTTTGACTTAAATTATTATAGTTAGAGTATTCTAATATATATTCATGAATGTTTAGATGAATGATGAATATATAATGAAAGTGATGTTCCAATTTTAATACTATTTTTAGTCAAACTAAATTTTCATCTTGTTGTAAGTGTAATGGATCAGTATTTGAGAGGATGCATATTAAAAATGAAATATATTTGAGTATCAACAATTTATATACGTCTATTACAATTTACTGATTTATGTTTGTAAATATAATTTTCATTTATTTAGTAAGTTTACTTTTGTTAGTCACATGTTATTAGATTTTTTTGATGTTTTGTTTATGAGTTATGTTAAATTTAAAAGTTGATTTCATTAATCGCATTAATTTTTATTTATATTTGTATTATATATTAATTTTTATTTATATTTTTCTTATATATATAATTATATTTTACAACTAATTAAACTATTGACACATAATCTCTTGCATCAATTTATGTTTTAGTGTAGTGTTTTATGATATAATTGTGTTAATATATTTGTTGAATTAGTTAATATTTGATAAATATATTGCATGTGTTTGAATAACCCGTAAAACTATGTTCGTAAAAATATCAATAATAACATGTTTCATCGTATACTAAATATTAATAGTATCAAACTATTACTATTTTTATCATATATGTATATATATATATATATATGTGTGTATATGTAATTTTAATACTCTAAATATATGAATTATATTTTTATATATTTAGTGAGGGTTTTGAAAAAATTGTTTTTTTTTTTGCATTTGGATTTATATATAGCTCTATATATACAAATTAATAGATATATATATCATTATTTATCACATTAATAATTAAAATATAATTAATTTGTTATTAAATTTCGTATTAATTAAATTATATTCATTAGTTTAAAAATAATAAATTAGTTAGTTAGCTCCTTAGTTTTAGGCATGATGTATATTTCATATTAATTAAGTTAAATATAACTAATTCAAAGTTACAAATAATTATTTTTCAAAAATAAAAGATCAAATGATCATGTGGATTATAGTATATTAACAAAATTAGTTGATGTGATTTAACATTATTTTATTTTGTTATAATTTATTACAATTTATATATTACTTTTGGTTTATTTTGAATAAATTTTATCTTTAGTATTCACATTATACATTTAAATACACATATATTTTAAATCTTGATATGTTTTTATTTTATATCATAACTCTTAACTTGTTTAAAATTGTTTAAAAATCTTGTTTTTAATATATTATGTATGTGGAATGATAATAAAAACAAAGTTAAGTATTTTTTTTCAAATGTTTTTAAAACATAAAACGTTTCTTATATAAATATATAATCAAACCGATTTTCTTTTGCGCGTATGTAGGAATCGGTTGGATATCGAATAATATCTCATTATTAATAGATATTTGCTAGATTAAAAAAACATTATGTGATAATAATTAATGTATTTATTTTAGTTGGACTGTTATAATTTTTTTTTGTAGTCCAAAACATAGTCGATAAATATTGCTCATGTTTTAATAGTATTGATTTAAGTTTAATGTAGTTTTTAGTTAATTAATTAAGTTTATGGTTTATATTTAGGATCTAGATGACTTCCAAAAAGTCTTCTGACGAATAGTATTTACGGGTTAGAAGATTTCTCTGAAAATCTTCGGAACTGGAAAATATTTGACCTAAATGAAATTTTTTGTCTCCATATATAAAGAAAAATTTACACATTCTACCTCTTCCTCTCAAATAGCTGCAACAAAGATATAATGTTTTTCACTCTAATACTCTATAACCTCTCTCTAATCTCTTTGAACTTGAAAACACTAAAGTTTATATCAATTTCTCATTTTGTATCATGTCTTTCTCACTAATTTATCTTGTTTTTTGTAGGTTTTTAGTCACATGGTTCTCATCTTGCACTCCTTTAAAGGTAGATCTAAATATTCTGGATATGTATTTTTGTGTGTGTTTTAAGGTAGATCTATCTCATATTCCACTTATTTTCTCTTTTTGAAGTCATTTGAACATTTTTGGATTTGCAAATTTTTCAAATCTGAGTTTGGATATGCAGGTTTTTCAGATCTAGATCAGACTTTGGAAGACTTCTGAGAAGTCTTCTAAAATATAATGCACTAGAATACTTCCTAGAAGTCTTCTGATGTAGTCTTCTCCCATATCTTCTCTTTCATAACAGATATGAGCGTTTTAGTAAGTTTTCATGTCTGATTTTTTTTTCATTTAATAACCTCTTGTTGCATAAAGCTCTCACTTTTTTTCCAAACTAAAATTCTCCAACCTCTCTCTAATCTTTTTAAACATAAAAACATAAAACTCATATTTTGTTTCATGTCTTTCTTACTAATTTATCTTGTTATTGCAGATTTTTATCAGGTTCTCATCTTCTACTCCCTTAAAGGTATAAAGGTATATCTAATTATTTGGATATGTATTTTTGTGTGTGTGTTTTAAGGTAAATCTATCTCATATTCCACTTATTTTCGCTTTTTGAAGCATTTAAACATTTTTGGATTTGCAGGTTTTTCAGATCTTGATTTTAATATGCAGATTTTTCAGATATGAATCACACTTTGAAAGACTTCTGGGAAGTCTTCTCGGAAGTCTTCTAAAATATAATGTGTTAGAAGAAGTCTTTTGACATAGTTTTCTCCCATGTCTCCTCTTTCATAATAGACCTGAGCGTTTTGGTAAGTTTTCATGTCTGATTTTTCTTCATTTAGTAACCTTTTGTTGTATAAAGCGCTGATCTTTTTCTCAAACAAAAATTCTCCAACTTCTCTTTAATCTCTTTAAACATGAAAAACACCAAAATTTATATCAATTCCCCATTTTTTCTCATGTCTTTCTTGCTAATTTATATTGTTTTTTTTCAGATTTTTATCACATGGTTCTCATCTTCCGCTCCTTTAAAGGTAGATCTAATTTTTTGAATATGTATTTTTGTGTGTTTTTTAAAGTAGATTTATCTCATATTCCACTTATTTTTTCTTTTTGAAGTAATTTGAATATTTTTGGATTTGCAGATTTTTTCAGATCTGAGTCTCAGATCTGAGTCAGATTTTGGAAGATTATGGGAAGTCTTCTAATATATAATGCGCCCAAAGACTTTCTGGAAGTCTTCTGGCGAGTCTTCTCCCATATCAAGTGGAGTCGAGCTTGTCTTGGTGGAAGATTGATCTATAATAGTTTTGTTTGTGGTTTGTTTTGTGATTTGTATATGTACTCTTTTTCAATTGTGAATTTTTGTAAATTTGAAGAGATATTAATGAAAATTTGGTAAATATGTTCACTGTCCATAATATTGTCTTGCCAAAAATACTTGACAATATTGAAGTTCTTGATACAACATCAATACAAAAACATAGTAAACAAAAAATTAGTCAAATTTACAAAATATGAAACATTATATAAATTCAAAAATATAATAGTTTCACTAGAAGACTTCTGGGAAGTCTTCCGGAAGACTTAAATATAGCGGAATAAAAGCGGAATATTAAAATTTAGGTGGGAAACTCAAGTTTTAAGTGAAAATTGAAATTTTAAATTTCATGAAAGTTAAAAATTATACCCTATGATCTAAGAAGACACATTAAACCATATGACTTGATATTCTTGAAGTTACTTAATACTTTTGAAAGTTAAAAAAAAACATATCTTAAAGTTACTTAACAAGTTTACAAAGACTAACCTATAAGACTTCTACGAAAGTCTTCTCGGATCAGCTAAAAAATTTAATAAACATGAATGTTGGTAACCTCATAACTATCACCAATTAAGTTATAAATTTTATTTAGTAGCCCCCAATATTGATTAATATACATGAATTAACAAGAAAATATTAAAAAGTCTAGGAAATCGTCCATTTAGGTCATTTTTGCAATTGTAAATTTACAAAGGAAGACTTCTAGAGAAGTCTACTCTAGAACAAACTTTTTTGGAAGTCTTCAGGTGTGTTTGTGGGAATGTGATTTGTAGTGATTATTAGAGTTTTCAAATCTAGTATTATTGGTATATAGATTCTCACATTCTCATTAAAATCTAGTGTTATTGGTTTGATGATTCTGTAATCCTTTACAAAATTATTTGTTATTCAAAAAGTTTATATTTTAATGATTCTACAAATCTATTAAACTAACTGTTATTGGGAGTTGTATTCTCAATCTTTTCACTCTCAAAACAAGATTTTGAGAATACTACATGTTTCTCTTGGATTCTTAAAATCATTACATTATTTCTTTCATATATTTTTACAACAATACAAAATTCTCTACAACTCTTTCCAAATTTAACAAATCTCATAACTTTTTAAATCAACAAACTCTATAAAAATTCAAGTCCCACTAACAACCCCTTCACTTGTAAATATTGTCTTACTTTTGTTAACAACTTTTTTCGAAAATATTAGAAAATACTTCCCGGTAAGTCGTTTAGGATAAACATGTTAGTTTTGCATTTGACCGAATTGTATCAGAAATTTGACTTTATCTAAACGACTTACAAAGAAGTCGTCCAGCAAAATAAAACTTCAATATTTAATTATAGTTAGACGACTTCCATGTAAATGGTTTCAGGTTATTTTTGTAATTAAAAAGAAAAAACATAAATATTTAGTTTTATCTGCACGACTTATATGAAAATCTCCGGTGGAGCACTTACACGGAAATCTTCTGTAATCATGAAAGTTTGACAAGAATCTCTGAATAAACTTGGATTTAAAACGAGAGAGTCTTGGTTTGTTTTATTTTTTTTCTTAAGTAAGGCTCGGGTAGCCTTGTCGTGGTGTGGAGGTGCATAGAAAGCGCGTGGTGAATCCTTTCAAGTTCCAATGGCGAGTTGAAGTTGGAGTTGGAGGAGGTCAATTGAGTACAGACGCATAAGAGGTGGAGGTGCAGTCTACAGCAACGGTTTTCTATTAGTTAACAGTCCGGTTTGTTTCTTCTATGAATGGGGTTGAGTCTGTCTAGGTGTTTGTAGTCATAGGCTTGTCTTGTGTCTTGTAGTTTATGTGTTAATTTTCATCTTTGGCTCTGCCTCCAGGTAGTATTGTTTACTATGCTGGCTTTTGGCTCCGGAAGAATCCGGTTTGTATGCGTCTTGATGTAACCTTTGTTGAATATTTCTTATTAATCCATCAGATGACAAAGAAAAAGAGTGGTGTAGACATAACACGTGATTCATATTAATTGGTACATTTTAAAATATCTCCAATATGAAGCCTAACTATAGAGACTTCGTGATTTCACCTTTAAAATAAAAAACTTTACAGACGTGTCTGACAAGGTGGCAACTTAGAAAGTTCCCATCCCCTTAGAGTAAGCTATATAAAAGGTTTGGTAGATGGTATTCGTAGAAGGTGCCAGCCCATTTAATCAAGCAACATAACCCACAAATTACTAAATGGATCACAATTTTGCAATAAATTGTTATTTGTTAATAAGATATCTTCAATAGTGATTAGTTCTATCTCCAATGAATCCAATTTCGGAAGAAAATTAGAATCAATAAAGAAAACACCTAAAACAAGTCAGTTGATTTTGGGAATTCTGGTTGCTCCACTCGAAATTGCCACTTCGTTTAATACCTTACATATCAATCAATGAAATTAGAACAAGGTTGTATTCTAAAATAAACCTCGAATCTGAGATCGTCGAACAGAATGTTAACCATATCACAAAGTGATAGTACATTGTCATGTAGAAAACGACTAGTGACTTGAAGTGAAGCCACCTATGAAACCTAACCACAAGAAGAGGGTTTGGCTGCAGAACAAGTGGCAAAATTAAAGCTCCAGAAAACTACTACAAATACCCACAGCCTCACTACACTTCAATCCACCAAATTACGTACAATTTCCTCTTTGTGAGGACAAATATCGTTTAAGAACAAAATGGCCCCAAAAGGTGTAACAAACATTATAGCTTTTGTCTTTGCACTGAGCAGTATCCTCTTCATCGGCCAAACCAATGCCCAAGGCCGGCCTAATCCCCGGTGGCCTCCACCTCCGCCATCATTGGTGTGTCCACCATGTATTTGTCCAATATTATCACCACCTCCACCTCCACCAAACACCCCACCGCCAACCCCTCAGACTTCACCAATAATACCAGTGGCTTCCCCACCGCAGATACCACCTAGCAACCTACCGCCAACGTTTCCACCGAACAATCCATCACCAACCACACCACCACAGACTCCACCAATACTTCCAACCACACCACCGCAGACTCCAGTAAGTCCTCCAATTACACCATCGCAAACTTCACCCCAAACATCTCCAACAATATCACCCCAGCTTCCTCCATCAAACATCACGCCAACGCCTAAGGAGGAGGTTCTACCAGTGCGTCCTTCCGTTCCACCATCACAAACTCCGCCAGTGCATTCTCCAATTATTTCACCTGAACCTCCATCAGTCTTACCACCACAGCTTCCATCAGTGCCTCTTCCAATTACACCATCACAAGCTCCACCAACCACACCACCACAGACGCCGCCACAGAGTCCACCCCAAACTCCGCCAACCACACCACCACAAACTCCACCAGCGCCTCCTCCAAACACACCACAACCTTCTCCTCCTGTAAATTTCCAGCCACCAACTCCCCCACCGCAGACGCCTCCGTCTTATCCAATTATTTCACCTGAAACTCCAACAGTCTTACCACCACAGATTCCCTCAGTGCCTCTTCCAATTACACCATCACAAGCTCCACCAACCACACCACCACAGACGCCGCCACAAAGTCCACCTCAAACTCCGCCGACCACACCACCACAGACTCCACCAGTGAGTCCTCCAAATACACCACCACTTCCTTCTCCTCCTCTAAATTTCCAACCACCACCGCCCCCACCACAGACTCCTCCACCTCCTCCCCCAAACTCCCAGCCACCACCACCCCCAGCTTGTCCCAGAAATGCCACTCAATTAAGGGCATGTTCAAATACCATAAGACGTTTTGGTAACTTCCTAGACTTTGGAAGGGCACAACCATGCTGCTCTCTCATCCGAGATCTATCTGATGATCAAGTAGCTGCGTGCCTATGTGGTTTGGCGCAACCACTAAATCAAAGATATTCTCCTCCTTCTCGCAATATCTTTATCATTTGTAGGGCTTGTGGTCGCCCGATGCCTCGAGGTTTCATGTGCCCATAATCGTTACTATACGTACGTTTATAAAATTACCTATATACTTTAACGTACTCACTACTTAAACCACAACTAAAGATTTGCGGCTTTTTTTTTACTTCCTATCAATACTAATGTAATAAAACATCAATAAATTCTCTGTTGACTTTTACATATATTGTTTGTTGTTATGTTTCTAATCACACTATCTAAGCTATTGTAATTTATAAAAACATGAATTATACATGTATGAATATGGTTAATAATACAATCACTAAATAAAACTATTATAACACCTTGTCTTATAGATATTGATCTAGTTAAGAACTTATCCGAGATAATCGAAGCACAAAAATGTATAATCTTTACTAATGCAAATAATTTTAAATTATATGATTCGAAACAAACACAAATGTTCCTACAAAAATAAGGGAAAATTTTGCGAAATGACCAAGTCTGAGAAGGAAATTAAGTGCAGAGTATTGAGCATGACATTATATATTATCTAACAATTTTGCTTTAACTTTACCAGTTTTATCCATGATTCATACAAGTTAATGGTTCTTCGTAGATAGAGATGACGTTGACGGTTTATAGTGTGAACAACATTATACAAAATTGTAGTTTGATAGGACATCTATGTAACTTTCCTTTTTATTGCATACGTGGATACAATACAACACTGTACAAAATTGGAGTTTGGTATAGGACATCTCCATACTATTCTATCTCAGTGACATAGTACATATATACAAATATGATCATTACAACGCCATCGCATCTTAATAATCACAAAATTGATAAAATGATTGTTATTACTATAAAAAAAATAGAGAAGTTCTTGGTGATTGTTTTACGGTGACTGACAAATGCCTACACTCATCAGCCACTACTCAATTTATACACTTTACAGTCTCAATGTTTTCTTATTTTGATTATGTTTGCATTACTACATTATTCTCATTTAATTTAACATTTTACTTTTAGTAAAAAAATGCAATTTTAAATAATCACCACTTCCGCTCCAATAGAATGTCGAAAAACTATGATTTCAAGATAAAAATATATACTTTTATAACATACATAAAACGTTATCCACAATCCAATCTTTCCGGACTCAAATATTACAAACCACAAATAACACACCAAATACAGAATCAAATTTTTGTAAAAAGAAACAACATGAAGACCATTTGAAACCTTCATAGCATATCAATGCCACAACTGTAATAAAGAAACAACTATTGTAAACAAACAAATATATTTTATCACATATAATCCCTCTTTATCTAAAATTTTTTAAAAGACAAAAATTATTATCATATACATCTCTTGCAAATGTAAACCAAAACAAAAACCACAAAGTCATACAAAAACTAATAATCTATATCACAAGTAAAGTATATCCCGTCCGTAGGATGTGTCGACCCTAGTAATTTATAATTTATTTTTAAATTGTCATTAGGCGTTATAAGTTACTCCATTTCATATTAAGTGTCATTCTAAACTTTTAAATTTGTTCCATTATAAGTATCGTTTTATGTTTTCAATGCATAAAATAAATAAAAATTCCAAGTTTTACCTTTAATTTCAATTAATTAATTAACAAAACAATGTATTAAATATGTGTAAAATAGAAAATTTAATAGTTTCTTAATTTGAATGCAAAAACCTAAAACAAAACTCATTACGAAACAGACGGAGTATAACATACGGGCTGAACTTTTTTTAATGTGTCTGATTAATTATGCTATTACAATGATGAAAAATATTACATATGCGACTCTACAGCCGACAATTCTACTATTATATGAAAATATACGTCTGAATCTGCGACTCCGAACCATCCTACGAAATCCATGCCCGATAATACGCCATGCACCAAGCTAAATATTTATTGTAATCATTTTTTTTTATAATCTGCATAATTTACATTTTTTGGAGTTTGAACTCTAGATGATCGGGGGCGGATCTTCTCTTTCATTACTTATTTCACAACGAGAGAACCGATGCAGGAGCGTTAATGAACTTTCATGAGTTCTTTTTCCGTTAAAGACGTTTAATAGTTCTCTAATTCAAACCAAATCTTTTACCAAAAAAAAAAAAACTTCTAACCAAATGTTTGATTAATAATGAATTACCTAACTACTTTTTAACTTTGTGGTCCCTCTGCATGATATCTAAACCTCTGCTAGAGGAAAGCAGTTCAGGGAGGATTTTTAACGGTAGTACGAACATTTAGTTAGTCCCCAAAACACTATAGTTTTTTTTTTTTTTTTTTGAAACACCCCAAAACACTATAGTAAAGTTGACATTTCATAATAAGATGGAGAAGATGTGATATTAACTAACCACACTTCAATATTTAAGCGACGACCGCTTACTCTTGATATAATAATTTTTAAATTGCGATTACAGTGAACTTCTAGAATCATAAAATTGGCTAGAATAAGATAACTGAACTTACAACGTACTTCTAGATCTCATCACACTACAAGAAACCAGATGCATACCGACGGACAAAACCGTCGGAATGTCGTCGGAATAGTCCTATTCCGACGACGCTATTCTGACGACATTCCGACGAAATTGGTCGTCGATTTCAGTTGGTCGGAAAAAAAAAATCGTCGGAAATCCATCAGAATGTCCGACAATTTTCTGACGGATAGCGATAAACTCGATTCTGACGGAGTTCCGACGCCATTCCGATCACGCATTACCTCGGAAATCCGTCGGCGTCTTCCGATCACCATATTCATCGGAAACTCATGATTCCGACGAAATCCCAAGCATCGGAATATTCCGACGAAAATGGTCGTCAGAAATTCCGACGAATCATGTTGTCGGAATGTTTCGTCGTTATATTCCGACGAAAAATGTCGTCGGTATATTCCGACGAAACAGTCCGTCGGATTATTCTGACGACAAGGTTCGTCGGAATATACCGACGGAATATTTCGTCGGAATATATCGACGGAAACATTTCGTCGGAATTTCTGATTTATATATTTTATTAATTAATTTAATTTTTTTTAATATTTTAAAATATTAAAATTAATTTAAATAAAAACTGAAATTAAGAAACTAATAATAATATTATAGAAAATAAGTTTTAATACAAACTGAAAAAAAAACATTTAGAAAGTTTTAAATTAAAAAACAAAAAAAAAACTACTGATCCGGGAGCAAACGATCCAACTTCTGCATTATCTCGAGGTTGGTCTTCTTCTGATCCGCCGACTCAGCAAGGATTGTAGCATTCTGCTCTTTCAATGCTCCAATCCGTTGATCCTTGTTCTGTAGCTGCTCTAGAATCAAAGGATCGGCGTACGGGACTTGAGATGAAGAAGTCGGACATGAAGAAGCACGACAGGCCAACCCTACCAAACGACCCTTTTTTTTAGGGACCGCCTAGAAAAAATTTAAGTTAGTAAAATATAGTAATAGAAAAAAATATAAAATTAATAAATAAAGTATTAAAAACAAATATAAGAATGAAAACAAAAATTACCTTTTCAACCAGCTCGTTGATTTGCAGTGGGGACATGTTGTTCGAAGCACCCGTAGAATCGTCGTCAGAAAGAGGCTGCTGAGAAGCTAGAAAAGCTTTTTTTGAGATTCCACCATCTCAATGACCTCTCTGATCACCGGGTCCTGAATTTCACCCGTCCTTTTGTTGGTGTACGCCTCCTTAATGACGACGAGATGATCGACGGGATTACCATCGTTTTCTTGAATCTAAAAAAAAATTGTGTTAGGCAATGCATATAAAAAATTATTTAAGTAACTAGAAAGACAAATAAAAAAAAACTTACAAGTTGATCCTCCTTAGAGGACATACTGCAAGCGCCGAGGTTGTGCACGTAAATACCTTTCCCGCCACGATCGCTCTTCCGGTTGGCGGAGTTCTGTAGAGACTTCTCTATAGTCTCTTCCTTCTCCCAGTGCTGGATCAATTGGGTCCACACCGTCCCGCTAAGTAACAGGGGCTTCCTCTCATCCATCCATACTTGCTTCCACTCATAGATCTGCTTCGTGTAGACGGTCTGGGCTTTGCGGCTGAATGCCTGACGGACTGTTTCCGTCAGGCCGGAGTCCCAAGTAAATTCTTGCTACAAAAAACACACAATTTGATTAGTACATATAAAATATAAAAATTAAAAAATGTAAAAAAAAAAACTTAATAGTTACCGCGAACTGACGAAACCACAACTCGCGTTCCACGGAAGGGATCGAAGTCCACTTGTCATATCTCGTCTGGAGCATCGAATACATCATCTGGGTGATGCTCCCGCTAATCCCACTGATCGACTTGTTGAACCATTAAAAAAAATGTTAGATTAAAAGGAAAAAAAATAATTGTACAAATGAAATAAAAATACTAACCAAGTCGAGTGTCCCATTCGTGGGTAGCGTTCGAGAACCGGGAGATGCTCTCGACCTGGTTGTTGAACCAATATTTCAACTGGCATGACCCCCGGGTCATGTGGAGCGGCTGCAAGAGCTGGAGCGGGAGCCGGAGCGGGAGCCGGAGCGACAGGAACCGAGTTTTGTTCGTGAGACGACGAACCCGATGCACGGGAACTGCTCATCGAACTAGCTCGGCCACGGGGTGCGGAACGACGAGGTGGGGCACGCCGACGAGCACTCGAATCATTAGACCTAGAAAATAAAATTAATATATTAGTCAAAACATATATATAAAAAATTAAAAATAGTTTTTATCTACATAAAATTAATTAAAAATCGTTTTTATCTATATAAAATATTAAAAATAGTTTTTATCTATATAAAAATAATTAAAAACTATATATCCATTCAATCTCGAACATGCAAATCAATCAAACCTCAAATCCTAAAATCTAACATCCTAAACTCTAAAGAAATGAAAAAGATAGAGATTGAGATGATACTTACATGGTGGGATGGATTCACGGAGGTGGGGACGCCGGTGGGATGGATTCACGGAGGTGGGGACGCCGGATTCGTGGTGAGAATCGCCGGAGAAGAAAGAGAAAACGGAGAGGATTAAGAGAGAGAGGCGAAAATGGTGAAGAAGGAAGAAGAATTGATTTTTATATAAAGGAACCGACGGACCCGTGTCCGTCGGTAAGTCGTCGGAATATGAATAAAATATTAAATGCGCGGTTTAATGAAATTTTCACGCGGTCCACTCGAAATTTTCACGCGGTTTGTATTTTCGGGAAACTAACAAACCGACGGAATTCCGACGAACATAGTTTTGTCGGAATGGGGCAGGTCGTCGGAATTCCATCGGTATATTCTGACCGAATTCCGACGACTTGGGGTTTAGTGTTTAAAAACAAGTTTCTTACTGATCAAATCCAAATCTTTGATAATAGATAGACTATTTAAAAAAGATTAACTATAATAAGGTTTTCAAATCCAATTTTTACACACAATTGTGTTTTGTAGTGTAAGTTTATATTAATAAGAATGAAAGTATATGAGTATTAAGATGAGATGTTATGAAAACAATGATATACATATATAAATATTTATATAACTTGTAAAACTCGAACGGTTGATATGTAATATTATATTAAACATCTAATATGTGTTATTAAAGTAGTTTCGGTTTTTTGGTCTTCGGTTTTTTGTATGCACTTCTATCATCATGCCGAGCAGGTCTTCGGTTTTTTGTATGCACTTCTGATGGAAAGTAGTTTTCAGCAAAGTTTGAAGTTTCTTCATTGATCACCTGTGCAATTATAGATCCTTCCACCTTGCTTAAATTTTTGATCTCCTTCTTCAGATGATGCATATAACGCTCAAAAAGATACATCCATCGGTACTGCACATGACCACCAAGCTCCAATTCTCTTGCGAGATGAATAACAAGATGTTCCATTACATCAAAGAATGATGGAGGAAATATCTTTTCGAGGTTGCAAAGACTAACGGGTACGTTTTCCTTCAAAGTACTAATACCCTCCTCAGTCACTACTCTGGTGTATAAATCACGGAAGAAAACACTTATCCCTGCAACTGCTTCATGAACATGACGTGGTAATAGTGCGGAAAAAGCAAACGGAAGGATCCGCTGCATAATCACATGACAATTGTGACTCTTCAAGCCAGTAAACTTTCATTCGCTTCTATCAACGCAATTACCCAAATTTGATGCATAACCGTCTGGAAATTTCACTGTATCTGTAATCCAATCAAAGAACGCTTCTTTGCCAGCACCATCCAGCCGATAAATGGGAAAAGGTGCCGTACCGTTCTCATCAACGTGAAGTTCAGAACGATCACAGATATCGACTAAATCCAACTTTGACTTCAGATTATCCTTCGTTTTACCTTGGATGTTGAGGATTGTGTTCATCAGATTGTCGAAAAAGTTCTTCTCAATATGCATGACATCTAAGTTGTGCCGCAATAGATAACTCTCCCAATATGGCAGATCCCAGAAAATACTCTTTTGTGCCAGTTATGTAACTCTCCAACAGCATCGACTGGAATGTTTTCATGTCCACCTACGTCTGGCGTCCTTTGTGCACCAAAATCCCTAAACTGTGTCGCCAAATCTTTTCCACTAACTTCCGTAGGTAGATCATCAAACACCTGCTTGTTCTTCGTAAACAAAGTCATACTCCTACGGTATGGATGATCAGGTGGTAGAAATCTTCTGTGACAATCAAACCAACATGTTTTCCTTCCGTGCTTTAGTTGGAAAGCATTTGTGCTATC
Source organism: Raphanus raphanistrum subsp. raphanistrum (assembly GCA_019706035.1). Lineage (NCBI taxonomy): Eukaryota > Viridiplantae > Streptophyta > Magnoliopsida > Brassicales > Brassicaceae > Raphanus > Raphanus raphanistrum. The sequence continues at coordinate 27,543,605 of CM033987.1, read as the reverse complement.
TTGACAATATGGACATGAAAGCCTGCCATGTGTTGTCCATCCGGATAACATACCATATGCTGGAAAGTCACTTATTGTCCACATAAGTACTGCCCGCATATGAAAGTTTTCTCTGCACGAAACATCGTATGTCTCAGCACCAACCGCCCATAGTTGTTGTAACTCATATATTAGTGGTTGAAGAAACACATCTAGTGATCTCTTAGGATGAGCTGGCCCGGGGACGAGAATGGAGAGGAACAAAAACTCTCGTCGCATGCACAAATTTGGCGGCAATTTGTATGGTGTCACAATCACCGGCCATAGAGAATATTGTCTTTCATGCTTTCCAAATGGGCTGAAACCATCAGTGCATAATCCCAGATAAACATTTCTTCTCTGTTCAGCAAATTCTGGATATGTTGATTGGAAATGTTTCCAAGCCTTCGCATCTGAAGGATGTCTAATCTCACCATTTGTAGAATGCTCTGCATACCATCTCATTGCCTTCGCCGTGCGCTCACACTGATACAACCTCTTCAATCTTTCCGTCAAAGGCAAATACCACATTCTTTTGAATGGTACCAGAACTCTTCCCCTCGTTTCCTGATAACGAGGTTTCCAACAAAATTTGCATTTATCCCGATCCTTATCCGCTCCCCAGTAGATCATGCAGTTGTCGATACATACATCAATCACTTCGTACGGTAATCGAAGACCCGCAACAAGTTTCCGAACCTCGTAGTATGAACCCGGTGCAAGATTATCCTCTGGCAGAACACCTTTAACATAATCAGCTATCGCATCTACGCATTCTTCAGCCAAATTATAATCTGTCTTAATACCCATCAATCTACTTGCAGATGATAAAGGTGAATGACCATCTCTACAACCTTTATACAAAGGTTGTTTTCCTGCATCCAACATGTCAAAATATATCCCCGATTCGAGATTTGGTTATTCCCCTCTATAATGATCATGTACCATCTGCTCAGTACCTACACCATAATCTACATCCATTCTCGGTTCTTCTAACCAACCATAAGACTGAGGTTGTTCGCTAACAGGCTGAGGTTCGCTACTACTACCATATTCAAAACCAGTTTCTCCATGAAGATACCAAACTTTATAATTCCGTGCAAACCCTTTTCTATACAAATGTTTCCAAACTTTCCATTCTTTTATAATTCTATTTTATTACAAGTAGAGCAGGGACATCTTACCATACCAGTATTTGCATCCGGGTGCTGTTGAACAAGCTTCATGAATTCTCCAATACCTCGAACGTATTCTTCTGTAAGCAAATTGGTGTTGGGATCCAAATGAGGTCTATCCATCCACGAACGAAAATAATCTCCAGAAGACATGATTTTTTCGAATTTCTTATGATAAGAGAGAATGAAGAGAGAATGAGGAGTGAATGAGATGAATGAGGAGAGGTTGCATTTATAGGAAAATGCTTACGGCAATCCGACGCCATTCCGATGTAATTCCGACAAATTATAAAAAATCCGTCGGAATTCCGTCGGTTTTTTTAAAATGTCTAACGGCTATAAACGAGCATATTCTTTCTCGCCAACGGTCGAGAGCTTCCGTCGGAACGGCGTCGGTATTTTCCGACAACCGTAACGGTTATAATTTTTGTCGGACTTTCGTCGGAATTGTCGTTGGAATATACCGACGACCGCCCTTCGTCTGAAGTTTGTCGGACTTTTCCGACGAAATACCGACGAACCCGTGTTTTTGGGTTTCGTCGGTATGTCGTCGAAATGTGGTCGGAATAGTCCGACGATTTTGCTTTCCGTCGGATTGGTCGTCAGGATTGGATGTCACATGAAAACCGGTTTATTTCACTGGTTCATGTATGGATTCTTTAGTTTAACTTTTGTCTGGGTTGACTCTGCAAACTGGCCATGTTAAATAACTTAATAAAAAGCCTGTATCAAAAAGAAAATGCAGTGTGTATTTAACTCTTTTATGCAGACAAAAATCAAAGAGTCAAAGATGACAAGAAGACAAAGAGGAAATGTACATGGAACAAAAGTCCAAGATGTTAGAAGTGGAAAAAGAATGGAACTCTTTAGTTATTGGTGGATGTTACGGATCTTGAGCCAGAACATCTGGACGTGATAAATACCCAAAAGATCGCAAGTTGGTCATTTGAATTGCTTTGGTCACACGAACAAACTCGGATATATAAGTTGAAAACCAAAAATAATATTTGACAAAAAATAAATGAAGTTGAAAACCAAAAGCCAGGATCTGTAGATTTCAGATTTTCCTACTTGTAGTTAAAATAGAAGTATTTTAATATTTTATTAGTAATCCTTTCAAATGCAAAACTAGACTTGACATTTAATTTCATCAATATCTAAGGTCAACGGCAAAACAAACCCTATGCAAACCAAACCTCTAAACTTCAATATAAACGCAAGGTTAGGCAAAATACAACTTAGTCAACACGTTATTGTACACACAAGATAACCCCAACGTCATCCCCATACCCACCGGTCATCGACTATAAGTAGTCAAATCTGACACCAACTAAAATGATATCAATAATGGCCTCAGCCTCATATTCAGTATCTTTCCATTACTCAGTTTTGTTGTAGCCATAAATGGTTCTATCCAGTGCCCTCCACCACCACCATGCATTTGTAATCCGCCACCGTCGTTTCTGCCACCACCAACACCACCACCCAATGCCCAACCATTGCCACCAACGACACCATCACCCAATGCTCAACCACTGCCTCCACCACCGACCACACTACAACCTCTACCAACAACCCAACCGCCTCCGCCACAGACTGCACCACCGCCGCTTCCACAAACCACACCACCGCCCCCTCCACAAACCACACCGCCGTACTCCCCTCCACAAACCACACCAGCACTATCACCTCCATCTGGTGGCATATGTTTTAGGAATGATACCGAGTCACAAATATGTGCTAATATCTTAAGAACTGCCGACAGTAATTTAAGCGTTGGAAGGGCAGAACCATGTTGTTCTATCATCCGTAGTCTCTCTGATGTTGCTGCACTTACATGTCTATGTAAATCTGTTGGAGCAAAACCTCTTTCTCTTTCTCCTAATATAATCATATTTTTTAGGACATGTACTGGTCGTAGGATTCCACAAGGTTTTAGTTGTCCAGGACTATCACCAAATAGTATCCCACCACCACCACCACCTAATTCTCAACGCTCTCCTCCACCACAAATCATACCATCCCCTCCGCCACAAACCACACCACCGCCGCCTCCACCAACCCCTCCACAAGCCACACCACCTCTATCACCTCCATCCATATGTTTTAGGAATGATACCGAGTCACAAATATGTGCTAATATCTTAAGAACTGCTGACAGTAATTTAAGTGCTGGAAGGGCAGAACCATGTTGTTCTATCGTCCGTAGTCTCTCTGATGTTGCTGCACTTAAATGTCTATGCAAATCTGTTGGAGCAAGACCTCTTTCTCTTTCTCCTAATATAAACATCTTTTTTAGGACGTGTACTGGTCATAGGATTCCACAAGGCTTCAGCTGCCCATGATGACCAGCTTTTTTTTTTTTTTTTGAGAAAATGATGACCAGCTTTTTGCACCACAAATATTCTCCTAGTTTCTTTTCTCCCATTATACAACTATAACCTTGTAAGTTTTGTGTACTCTTTTATATTTTTCCTCTTCTAATACTTCAATAAATCACCAATGAAATGTATAATGTGCCTTTTATTTTCTACCAGATATGGACCCGTGATTTGATGTTTAGTTTTCACAGACACATAAAAAGAATGAAAATATTTTTCACATTAGTTCTTGGATTTTTCAGCATATATTGGTCTTATTTTAGTAATGAAAATTTGTTTCTTACAATTTTGATTGATATTTCTATTTCAGTAATCATGGTGTTTTGGATAATATATTAATATTTTGTTTTAAATTATTTTTAAAACAATAATACTTGTAGTTAATTGAAACATATAAAACTGTGAACTCTCAATATTATTTATATTGTGTAAGAAAAAATTAAAAATAACACAATTTAAAATATTAAAATTACACAACACCAATCAATATGTATTATTGATAGTTACCCCATGTTCAGAAACTCGCTAGGCGTTATCCGTACGTTCGGGTTGGACCTAACGATTAATGAGAAAATCAGGAAAGATAAAGGGGTCGTGGGTTTGAGTGACGAGATCTTTTTTCCTGATTTTCTTATATTTATCATTAATGAGCGTAAAATTACCAAATTAGCCTCGTTTCTTCTTCAACTTCTGTGACTGAAAACCCTAATGGACATCTCTCTGGGGTTTTTTTCACGATTCCTAATATTTTTACTTGTTTCTTTTAATGATACCTGCTCAGTTACGTTAGATTTTCATTTTGGTACATGATTCTAAGCTTAAAATTTAGAAAAACTTGACTTTTCGTTATGGCTCCGAGTTTTTGAGCGTTTTGCTCCAAATCGCCACGGTAGGAGAGCGATCAGTGTTTAACCGCCGAGTAAACGGTCAAAGCGGCCGTGTTTTTGAACATGGTAGTAACCTAAATATCAATTATATTTCTAAATAAAACATCAAATATGTTTACTTTAACATCCGTCGTGTGACCTTAACTTATTTTTATGTATTATATATTATTGATTTTTTTTATTTATAAGATTTTGTCGTATACGTTTTAAATATCTGAAGCTATACAGTTGTAGTGAATATTGATAGTGCTATTTATAACTGTAAGCCTGGACTTGGCAAAAATTTTACAACTTTTTAAGGTTTAACCTTAACTCTTGTTGGTAGTCACTGCATAACAAGATCTTATAAGAAATTAACGTCATTTCAGTTTGAAAGGCCATGTTGCATATGTTGGTATTTGACTTATACAAAAATATGTACAAACGCTTAAATATAATTGTGGCAATAACTAACTTACGCAGCATAACAATTATATATATTTAAAAAAAAAATTAACATCAGTTTAATGTGAAAATCAGGATATCTAGTTATTTCCTCATTATGTGACACCCATAAAACAGAGTAGAACACACAAATATGTGTAAGAACATGCGGGAAAACTCATTTAATAATTTTCTTGTATCTCTTATTATATTTGGTACCAAAATATGAGAAATGTCAAAATATGAGAGAGCTTAATAACATACTAGACTTTTACCTGCCCAACCGGGCCGATATTTATTTTCTGTTTCTAGTTATTTTTTCATATCAAATGATGAATTTGTAATAGTTACATATAAATCCAGATTGAAAATTAATTTTTGTAGTTATAATAAAATTTAAAATTTAAAACTTAATAAATATTCTGATATAAAATTTAAAATTCTTAATTAAAATAATATAGAGGTGGGTCATATTTTTTTTCCAATTCCAAAATCTTAGCATCCCAAATAAAATAAATTTATAAATACATATAATATATAAACATATTTGGAACAATAATTTATATTAAAATAAATTTGTTATAAAATAATTTAGCGCTGTTGTTGTTTATTTCTAGAGCTTGATCCATGACCGTATAAATATTTTCTTTCATTTTAATTGTTTTCTTTGTACTAATGGTATAATAAACACACATATATATTTCTAAATTAAAATGTATTACATAATTATTAATATAACATTTTAAAACATAACCATTTTATTTATTACGTTGAATAATGGAAGGGCACCTCAAAAATGGCATTTTATTTTAATAGTATAGACTAGATTTTGATCCGCGATTCGAAAGCGTGAGATTATTTTTTGTTTACAAATTTACTAACCCGTCTGTTTGTTTATCAATATTTTATGTGTGTCCGGATTTCGATTCGATTCCAGATCATTTTTGTTTTGTTTTTGGTTTTGTTCTGGTTGGTTGTGGTTTTCGGTTTATAGTTCAAGAGATATATGACCCGTTTGGTTATTTATGAATTTTAATTTGGTTTTGGTTTGGTTTTTTTTTTCAATATTGTTTTGATAGCAATGTTAGGAACATGATAAAATTTAGAGTTCAGTTTGGTTTTGGTTAGGTTTCCATTTTTGGATAATTTAAAATAATTTGGGTAAAACTCAGATTTTGAATTTTTTGGATAAAAATATCAGATAGCTTGAATAGATTTATATATCTCAGATAAATTATTGCTGTTATTTGATTCAATAGATATAATTATGATAATTTTAACTACTAATAGGGTAATCTGGTTATTGACTAATTCGGTTTATAAGTAGTATTTTAGGATATTTGATAATATGAAATTGAATATAATTATTATTTTTAGGTATATAAATTCTAATTTAAATATTCGGTTCTTGGTTTGGTTCCAATTGTGGTGTCAGAGATATAGCACCCGTTCAGATATACGTAAACATTGATCCGAGTTTGTTTTATTTTTGTTCTGTTTCAGTTCGGTTCTCAACTAAGATGCCAAAGCCTAAATTTTTTTGTACAATTTTTCTTTTATTTAGTACTTTTTAATCTTTTTAAATGCTAGATTTTAAATAAAAGAAAGTATTATGACTGCGCATATTAAAATTTTTGCAAATATCCATTTAATAAATATATTCTAAGTATTTTGACATTTGTAACTATGATTTTTTTAATTATACTCACTGAATATATAAATCAAGACCATCAATATATTACTTACCATGTAAATATATTTTTATATACTGGAAATATTTAAAAATATATTTGATGTTTTAATATTAAATATTTCAATAGTCGTTTAATACTTAGACCCTAAAACAGAGCACCGTTGCAATGATTAATGGAAAAAAATCTTGGTGAATATTTGATGAGTGTCACAATTTAAAAGAAACAGAATACCAGCCTTGTTTTCCATATATGCACTTTGCGGTAAAGAATATACAATACTGTATCTTTGACCTGTAACCAAGTAATCTCGAAGAAACCACCAAACCTTAATACAAATGCTATCAAATTTATAAGCCAAAAAGATGACCAAGACACCAAAAATCCCATCTATGAGTTTCAGTAACGGGCTGTAACTCCAAGCCCATTACTCGTACCTGATATATCCTCCTTTTCAATCCAGAATTTCTCAAAGATGTATACCGTTGGATCCCAGAAGCAATCACATGATCTATATGTTTGTTCTTTTTCTTCTGTCATCCCCAGAAAATATCAACCATACAAAACCATATTGCATACCTTCTCTTTCCAACAAACTCCCTTCAATAAGCAGTCAGATAGCAGATCCTTGGAGCTCTGTTTTGTCCTAAATTAAACCAGACTGGTGAATCGAAGAAGATTGGTCCTAAATCACCCATTAGACCCATACACCCATCAACACCCGAAATAAAAACCTCATCGATGCCTACAGAAAGAACTGACATCGAAACCGTATAAAAGCATGATCCAAAGATCCCGAGAATTGGCCAGCAACCACCATATGAAACCTAATACATATTAGATTCACCATAAATTAAAACCAAAATCCATAGATCCCAAAGAAATCGCCATCGCCATCGAGGAATTTCAAAGTATCTGCAGTTAAATAAAAGCAACGATTCCTAAAAAATATTAAAAGCAGCTATTCCTTAAGAAAATAAAAGAATTAAATAAAAAGCATATGATGTGAATAATTGTAGCTCCTTTTGATTTATAATTTACAAAAATAATATTAGCTATTTTAATTGGAAAGTTGATTATTCATAAAAATATTTGAAATAATTATTCTGCAAATATTTTTGATTAAGATTTGAAGAAAGAAAAAGTACTATTAAATACTCTTTTACAATTTTCTTATGTTCAAATTTTAGTAAAGGATAATTACTATCAGATATTTTTCTAACAGTTATATTTTCTATAAATATTCAGAAAACGAAAATTGGTATCAACTTAACTATTTGACTAATATTTTTTTTGTTTAAATTTTTGAAATTAAAAAAGTAGAGAAAAATTCTACTAAATATTTTTTTTTAAATTGCCTTTATCATCTTATTATATATTTCACTAATAACGAGATATTTTAACACATATAAAGTTTTAAAAGTAAAATTACTATCAAATAATCTTTTCTTTAGGATTTTAGAAACGTTTATTTAGTATTAAATAAATTATTTTACAAATTTTTTTTCTCTAGGTTTTTTGTAAAGTAAGTTTTATAACAATCCCAGCTAAATCATTAAAAATCAATTTTTTATTTTTAAAATTGTTTTAAATAATTTTAAAATTATTTTTTCAGAATTATTTTTTCTATTTTCTTAGTATATATATTTTAATCATGAGATATTACAACACATGTCACAATATAAAAAATAAACTTACTATCAAATAATGTTTTGCAATTATATTTTGTTTAAAATGTAAAAATGGAAAATTACTATTAAATAATATTTATAATTAATTTTTAACAAAATACTTTTATTACAATTATATCACAATTATAAATATATAAATGTCATGTCTCAAAATCATGTTGATTAGAAACTTTGAAGAACCAAACTCAATATAATTTTTTACAAATTCTTTTCAATTTTTTTAGGATTTTTTTAAAAGCAAAATTTCTATAAAATACTATTAAATAATTAGAAATAATTTTTACTTTTAAATAAGTTTTATATTTTAATCATTATATATTTTAGCACATGCACAATATTAAGAAATAATCTTCTGTAATAATCTTTTGTTTAGGATTTTAAAAATAGAAAATTACTATTAGATATTAATTATAATTACGTTCTAAACAAAAATTGTTTTTGTTATTATGTTAGTATATATATTTTTAATTATGAGATAGATATATACAATATGTACAAAAGCTTAAGAATAATTGTGACAATAACTAACCTACAACAGCATAATAATTATATATTTTTAAAAATATCAACGTCTGTTTATTGAGGATATCTAGTTATTTTCTCTAACATGTGACACCAAAAAAAAAAGTAGACACGTGAAGTTACGAAAGAACATGCAGAAAAAATTCATTTAATAATTTTCTCGTATATCTAATTATATTTGGTACCAAAATATGAGAAGTGTCAAAACATGAGGAAGCTTAATCACATATATAAATGTGAATAATTGTAACTTCTTTTGGTTTATAAATTATAAAAATAATATTAACTATTTTAATTGGAAAGTTGATTATTCATAAAAATATTTGAAATAATTATTCTGCAAATCTTTTTTGATTAGGAATCAACCCGTACTCGACCCTAAGACATGAATGCGCATGTCTACTTTCTCAATATATTTTGTTTGATTTTTTTTTATTTGGTGAGACTTAAGATCTAACTGTTTTTGGCTAATTTAATAATATAAATTTATATGGTTTTAATAGTTTTTACATATTTCTTAAATATCAAATATTTTTATTATAAATAAATTATAAAAATATATTTAAAATATTTAAACATGAAATATATCACATGAATTATGGAGTAATATAATTCAACAAAATCTTATATAATTAAATTAATTAATGATATGAACAAAAATTAATTATGCATGTATCGAACAATATATATGTGATATGGCCTGGAAGTCTATACGTATAATGATATATATTGATCTGAATGATATATGTAATCAGTTTCTTTTTCGTATTAGTGAATGTTTCATATAAGGTAATAATGATATAATTAATTTGAATGATTACAAAAATTTGTTAGATACCTAAATTGTAGGGGTAAATATTAGGAAACATTATGCTTTATTAATATTAATTTTTATTAATGATTAAGGTAAATATTAAGTTTCTAGTGAAAGGGTCGAACAACCTTTCATAGGTAGATTTTTTAATAACTCTTTCTCTTTTAATAGTATAGATCACATCAATTATATATCTTTGGCATGTTCCTTTATCTCGTAAATTATAAACATGTGTGCATTTTCAGCCTAATTGATTTCAGAACTTTATTTTTTGTTAAAGGTTGATGCATTAATTTAAAGAACAAGCGGCGTTTTTCTACAAAATCTATCTGAATGCTAAGCCGAATAAGTAAACTCATATAGTCTTTTTTGTTCAAGTAAACTCATATATGAAATATATAGTTTTGATTCTATAACTAATATTTGGGTTATCATGCATTTAAACATGTACCTAGGTGAGGTACTTACTAATCGGTGTCTAGTGGATGTACTCCAAAGAACAAAGTATATGCAAATGGCGCCAGCTTTTAGATGGAAGATGGGTTTTGTTTTTGTGCAACAGAGAAGATGCTTTATTATAACTAGTTCCAAGACAAATGTTTATTGAAGAAATCTCACAAACTAAGAAAAAAATCCGGATCCTAAATTGCTAACTACTACAAGGTACTGATTGTCAAGTTTTATAATAATACTATTAAAGTTGAAGTATGCCACATTGAAAAAATCAACTGTCAATACCTTTTTCATCCGATTAGAATTTAGAAGAGTGGTTACGATATATCAAATTATAAAAGGTATTGACAGTCGATACATTTTATAATTTGAGATATTGTAATCTTCACATATTAGGCTTCAAAGGCCTATACAAAAACCTAAAAATCCGTAACCATTATTAACATGTCTATAGGACCAGGCCAAGATTATCTGGAAAAAATTGATATTTCGATTTAGAAAAACTCAAAAGCATCTATCTAATCTATTAACAGTGAAGTACACATAAAAAAAACACCTCTTATATATTAATTTTTAATACACGATAAAGTTTTTTTTAATAAAATATTTTTTGAGTATAATAAGTTTGAAAACATTCATATATATATATATACTAGATATGGACCTGTGCGTTGCACGGGTTTTATTTGATGTTTTAATTCACGAACACATAAAAAGATTGGAAATATTTTTCTCACGTTAGTTCTTGGATTTTCAGTATATATTGGTGACATTTTAATAACAATAATCTGTTTTCTTACATAATTTATTATTGATATTCTATTTTAAAAATAATGGTGTTTTAAATAGTACATTGATATTTATATTTTTAATAAATACTTCACTTTTTATAATTTTTCAAAATAATATTAGCTATAGTTAATTGAAATATATAGAACTGTGAACTCTCTATATTGTTTATATTGTGTAAGAAAACTAAAAACGACACAATTAAAAATATTAATATTACATAACACCAGTCAATATTTTTTATCGATAGTCAGCTAAATATCGAATATATTTCTAGATAAAACATCAAATTTATTTATTTTAACATTCAGGGTGTGACTTTAACATCTTTTTCTATATGCAATATTTTGTAAAACACCATTGTCGGTATGTTTTACAAATTTGAAGTTCTCCAGTTGTAGTGATTCTTGATAGTGCGACATATAATTGTAAGACTGAACTTGACAAATAGAACAACTTTTTAAGCTTTGACCTTAGTTCTGGTTGATAGTCATTTCATAGAATACTCTTATAGAAAATTGAAATCTTTTCATTTTGAAAGGTCATCTTGCATATGTAGGTATGGGACTTATTCTAAGAATACAAATCTGTTTTTCCACATAACTTCCGGTTAGGATTTCGGCATCAATATTCATATCGTATAGGCGAGTTATCCATAACACTATTCTATTGGAAAGTCTTCATTTTTTATTTAAATTCCTTAATAGCATGACCTACAACAATCCATTGGAAAATCGTTCTCTTTGATTTAAATTTCATAGTAGCATGATCTACAACAACATAACCAATTTTTATATGTTGATAAAAATAAACACACATAATCATAATCACATATAAGCATAATAGTCACATTAACTTAGTCACAATACCATAACAGTTGGACAAATATCCGTTAATTTTGATTTTATCTGTTTCGATTTGAACCGAAATTTCAAATATATGTAACTCTACAAAGCAAAAAAAATACTTATATGCAATATCTGTAAGAAACGAATCAAATAAAAAATACTAATATTATTAAGAATGAATATCTGATCTGATCCGTTATATGAATACATATACATGTATGTAAAGACGTATATGTATATAAATAATTTATATAGATATTATATTGTAAATAAGTTTTCTAGTACTTTTTAATAAATTTATTAAGTTATTTATTAGAATTTTAAAAGTAATAAATTTTTATTTTTGTAATAAAATGTTATTATTATTTTATCTTATATTTGGAATTTATGATTTATTTACTAATTTTAATTTATTTTTGCGGATCGAATCGGATATCCGGTCGAAAATCTAAAATTATCTGAATATCCGGAGCACCGAATATTCGTGTGGCTACATATCGAATTGGATCAAATAATTGATTATTATAACAAAATGGATCGGATTAGAATATCTCCAAAAATCCGGATATCCGATTCATGTTCACCACTACATCTATATGTTCAAACGGCTAAGTATAATTGTAACAATAACTAATGTATAACAGCATGACAATTATATTCTTTTTAGAAAAAAGTTCAGCGTCAGTTTAATGTGAAGATCGGGATATCTAATTATTTCCTCATGTGACACCAAGAAAAAAGATAACACGCGAAGATGTGAAAGAACATGCAAGAAAACTCACCAGATATTTTTCTTGCTCAATCTTGCAAAAAATTACTTTTTAAAACACAAATTGTTTTTATTATCTTCCTATATATTTTATTAATCATAAGATATTTTAAAAAATGTCAAAATTTTATAAGGAAATTAATATCAAATAATATTTTACAATTATCTTTTTTTTTGGATTTTGGAAAAAGGAAATTAGTATTAAATAAGTTATTTTACAAACTTCTCTTCTTTAAGATTTGTAAAAAGGAAATTTTCTAAATATTACTATTAAATAATTTTTAAAATTAAATTTTACAATTAAATATTTTTTAAAATTAAATTTTACTATTAAATTAACGAAAATTATTTCTTCAATTTCTTTTAATTTTATTAGTATATATATTTTTAATCATGAGATATTCTAACACAACTTCAAAATATTAAGAGAAAAATTACTATCAAATAATATTTCTAAAATAATATTATTAAGTAATTTTTAAATTTTTTTTACTCTTAAATAATTTCAAAATTCGTTTTTGTTTTTATTTTCTTAGTATATATTGTTTTATTCATGATATATTCTAAAACATGTCGCATTATTTAAAAAGAAAATTACTATTAAATAATATTTTGTTTAAGATTTTTAAAATTGAAATTTACTATATAATTAATTTCACCAAAATTGTTTTTATTATCTTATATATATTTTTAAAATTATGAAGTAGTTTAACACATATCACAATTTTAAATGTATAATTTTCATGTGTCACAATCATGTTAATTAACAACTTTGAAGAACCAATTTTCCTATTAAGTAATTTTAGAATATTATTAAGTATTTTTAAAAATTTCCTTTTTACTATTAAATCAATTTTAAAACTAATTTATTTCAAAATTCGTTTTTTGTTATCTCAGTATATATATTTTATATCATTATGAATTCTAACATCTTTAAAAATATTAAAAGGAAAATTACTATCAAATAATTATTGCAACTATGTTTTGTTTAGGATTTTAAAATGGAAAATTACTATTAGATATACTTACAATTACTTTTTTAACAAAATTTGTTTTTGTTATTATCTTAATATATATTTTTAATTATAATATAGATTAACACATGTCACAATCTTAAAGTTATAATTGCCACATGTCGCGATCATGTTAATTAGTAACTTTGAAGAACCAAGCTTTATATAATAAGATATATATATATAATTATATATAGAGATTTCTATTTTCTAAAAAAGATGTTATGATGCAAAATATTTGGATAACATAATATATAATCTTTTTAGATAATGATGATTATCAAATTAATAAAATTTATTTTTAATTTATGGATAATTATATATTAATAAATATAATCTAATTGCTTATTAAGGGTAATAAATATTTTGAATCCTTTGCCAATTTTTTCAGAAATTATTACAATGATTGATACACAATGAATGATTTTAATTGTCCTAAGATATTTATCGTGAAAGATACATGACTCATTTTATCTTATGTGATATATATTAAAATAGAATCGGTTTAATATTACTAAAAAAAATATAATATAAATTTATATGTAGTATTTTAATACTATTAAAATAAATATAATATACATTTATTATGATATATTGCTAGAACTTTTAATTATTCTCAAGATATATCTTGATAAATTATCAGCTAAATCACTGAAATTATTTACATAATAGTATTTTAAGGAAATTTAATTTTAATTTAAACAAAGTCATAATTATGTGAAACTATTGAATAAATTAAAAGTAAATAGAGTTAATCTTATTTTTTTTATAAATACTGTATAGAGTAATTGTTGTAAATAAAAATTAATATTTTAAAAATATTCTCTTTTGGAAGTAGATAATTTTAAAAGATAATTTCCATTCCTAATAAAAATATTTAGAAAAATAAAAAAATTCTTTTATTTTTTCTACTTAAATAACAAATAAATTTTATTCTTCCAACTGAATAATAAGAATAAAAAAGGAAAGACCACGGAAAATCACTTTAACAAACAAATATAACTTAAATCACATTTTTCAATTATTGTTTTAGATAATTTTAGTATTAATTTGTAGTCAGTTAAATAATGAATTATATTATCAGAAAATGTGATTTGAGTTATATTTGTTTGTTAATAGTTTTATTAGTTTGAAAGTTTATTATGAAAGTTTAAACCTTTAAAAGTTTATCAGAAAATTTAATCTTCGAAGATTTAAAGTAGAAGTCATTATTACTTTGTAGGTTTTTAATGAGATTTTCTTTAAATAAATTTGTAGAAGTCAATTAGTTAAGATTCATTGTTAATTACTCATTATGATTAAATAAGTAATATAATTTTTAGTATGGAACAAAGAAAACCAGCATAAAAAAGTTCAGTATAATAAAAGACTGTGTTTTTTCACAAACAAAATAATATCATCAATTATAAATTATTATGTAATCAAATTTCGTAATTTATAATAAAATTAGAATACAAAACTATTTCGAGAGATTAAATAATAAAATGTGTGAAACAATGTAATAAAACTTCCTAAAAGAATCAAAGAAACCAATATTATTCAAACATTCACTTAAAAACAGTTGTGTAATGAAAACCACTGTATTCCTTTTTTATAACATTATCTGAGAAAGGAAAAGAAAAAAATATCATCATCTTCTTGGTAGATGAAACATCCAAGCATCTTCTTCCAACAAAGTCACTATTAAGCACTCAAAACCACTTTCCCTTTAACCTCAAAAAAAAAGAAAAAGAAAAAAAAATGGCGGATATGCCGATGGACATCATCACCGATCTCTTCCTCCGTCTCCCGGCGTCGACGCTAGTCCGATGCCGAGTCCTCTCCAAGCCCTGCTTCTCTCTAATCGACAGTCCAGATTTCATCTCCTCCCACCTCCACCACACGCTCGAAACCGGAGACCACCTCATGATCCTCCTCCGAGGACCTCGCCTCCTCGTCACGGTGGACCTCGATTCGCCGGACAAAGTCTCCGACGTCGAGCACCCGCTGAAATCCGGCGGGTTAACCGAGGTTTTCGGTTCTTGCAACGGTTTAATCGGTTTATCTAACTCGCCGACGGATATGGCTCTGTTTAACCCTTCCACACGGCAGATCCACCGGTTACCGGCTGAACCGGTTGATTTCCCGGAAGGGTCGAGGACG
Organism: Raphanus raphanistrum subsp. raphanistrum; assembly: GCA_019706035.1. Taxonomy (NCBI): domain Eukaryota; kingdom Viridiplantae; phylum Streptophyta; class Magnoliopsida; order Brassicales; family Brassicaceae; genus Raphanus; species Raphanus raphanistrum. The sequence goes on along the minus strand of CM033987.1, from coordinate 27,527,989 downwards.
CGCGGGTACGTGTTCTACGGGTTCGGTTACGATTCGGTTAACGAAGATTACAAAGTCGTGAGGATGATTCAGTGCAAAGGAGGCGCAGCTGATGAGCTTGTGTTTGGTTTCCCGTACGAGGTTAAAGTCTTTAGTCTGAAGATGAACACGTGGAAGAGAGTCAAACGTGTTCTCCCCGCGATTCAGTTACTGTTTTACTTTTATTACCATCTCTTGTACCGTCGCGGGTACGGTGTGTTAGCTTGTAATAGTCTCCACTGGGTTTTACCTAGACGACCCGGACTTATCGCTTTCAATACGATCATAAGGTTTGATCTCGCCTCCGAGGAGTTTGAGATTCTTAGCTTCCCTGAGTCGCTTGCTCACGAGAACATCGATATAGGTGTGTTGGAAGGTTGTCTTTGTTTGATGTGTAACCGTGAGTTTACCTCGGTTGATGTTTGGGTCATGAAGGAGTATAAAGTCGATGAGTCTTGGAGTAAGGTGTTTAGTGTTCCGAAGCCGAAGAGTGTTGAGTCTTTTGACTTTATGAGACCTCTGCTTTACTCCAAGGACAGGAGGAAGGTTTTGATTGAGGTGAACAACGCGAAGCTTTTGTGGTTTGATTTGGGGAGTAAGAGGTTGAGGACGCTTAGGATAAAGGACTGTGATAGTTCGTATAGCGCGGAGTTGCTTGTGAGTAGCCTTGTGTTGGGGTGTAAAGGTGATCCTAGTGAAGCTAAGAGAAGGAGAGAACGCCTAGCTTTGGAAGATAAGATGATGCAGCAGAGGAATAAGAGGTCGCGTATTTGCTCATCTCTAGTTGGTTTTGATGTGTTAATGAGATGTACTCAAAACATGTTATGTTGTTACGTTTTCAGGGATGATTTTCTATCAAAGGGGTTCAAACTGGTGTTATGAGCAAAGCAAAGGGAACTTTTAAAATAAAACCAAACCCATGTAAGGTAACTGTAATTGAATCTTACTGGAAGTTTTACTTTTATATAGTATTTAACTATTTTCAAGTGTATAATATTTTTCTTCAGGTGGAAGTGAAGGTGGAAAACAAATGGTCTTACTACTAACTCTCTTAACCTATGTATGTTTAAAATATGTGTATGTAGAAGATATGTGCTCTTTATATATAGAGTTGTTCCACGACCAAAACATAAAGGTGTAACAGAGTGAGTATAATAATCGTATATGCAAACTCTTTTCGAGTCATGTATGTTTCTGTTTTTGGTTTTGCATCATTTGTTTCCTACGTCTTGTATGTCGATATATTGGATTTCTTTTTCTTTTTTTGAATATAGATATATTGGATTTCATTAAACCACAATATATTATTGAAACTTAATGTATTGAAATTGTAGGACTGGACTACTTGAGTCACAATGGTTGACTCAAGAAGTAGTAGAACCAGTCAAAAGTTTACCAAAGAAATCTGATTTCATGCAACTCAAACTTAAGTGAATGTAGCTTGGTCGTTGGGCATATTTTAGTTCTTATATATTTCTTATTTAACTTCTGATGAAAGAGCTGCTTTAGAAGCTTCAATAGTTTTCCTTGTACGTTCCAGGTTTTCCTTGTATGTTCCAGCTCGCTTTGTCTGCTTCAGATTATAGCTTATTTCAACAGCACACAAACTACTGAGCAAACGGTTTTGATTCTTTTGCAAATAATAAAGCTCAGTTATCTGACTTGCACAAACATACAGACTAAAATCATATTTTATTATCCAAAAGAAAAAAATATACACCAGAAATAAAATACTTGATTGATAATTTTTTAAATTTTTATCTTTACCCTCCATGATACCGAATACTATGTGGAAATTTCATCAAGAACAGCTTGTGAAATTAATAGAATCTCTACAATACATAACCGATTATAAACCCTGAAGAAGAAGAAAAAACGAAGCTTCACACCTAGTATGTCTTGGGCCTTGATAGAGCCCATTTAGTATATCTATACTATTAAAGTAGAATCCCTAATAGGATTCTGCCCTTAGTTTTCAAATTATTTACGATGGAGTGCCACTGCCATTTAAAAAAAATTGCCAGCATTAAATATAACCAATGGAATTCATCTTTAATATAAACCAATAACATTACAACGATATTTAATATACTTCCATTTTTGTCACGTTTTTTTAAGCCAATTACATTCAATAATTCTCTCTAATTACATTCAAGCATCATAATTGATAATTCACGTATGACTACTATGAACACAATTTACTTAATTATGCAATTTCGAATATTTTGAAGTTTATAGTTATGGTAGTTTCCAAGATTTCATGTTTATTGATATATATCTTTAAAATACTTTTTGTAGATATTGGAAAGTACCTATAAATAATAAAAGATTGATATTCCATAAAGTTGTTATGTATATGTTACGTGTATCATACATCTGTATGTAATCGATGTGTCAATTGTATATTATATATTAATGTTATAGAATTGAAGAAATCATTCCTAATTATTGGTGGATATCTTTGACGATTTTTTTTTTTTATATATGTTACTTTTTTTAACTAATGAGTTTTTTTTGTAACTGCTTCAACTAATGGGTTTAAGAATGGATATTCTCTCAAGTTGTTAATTCAGTGAATCAAGTTGTGGTTGATGTTCTTACAATTTCATATTTTATGGTTGTTCTATTAAATATGTAAAATATTTAATAAAATACAATGGGTTGAACAAAAATATTAACTCAGTTTTTATAAAATTATTATAAAAATAACAAATGCAAAACGGGTTAAAATATATTTTAATTTTCTTTAGTCTCATGTCATAAAAAAGTTGGAATCTAACAAATTATATATAGAGCTTCATAATATATATTTCAAATTATTTTTACAAACACAAAACGATATCACAAAATAAAATTTCATTTTCTATTAATAAATTTAAGCTAGCATAATAAACTATGCAGTCATAACAAAACTAAATTTATAAATTTTAATAAAATATTTCTCATAATAATTTCAATTTTATAATTATAATATTATAAGGATGGTCATAATTATTTTCATTCCTAGAAATTTAGCACAACTTTAAAACGAATAATTTTTTTTTTATAAATTCACAAAATATATAAAAACTGTTTGAAATTATAATTTCTATTTAAAAAATTTTGTTAAACAAAAATAATCCCGCGCTTTGAAAGCGCGGGTAAAAATCTAGTTTGCATATAAAGTCAAGTCAAAATACATGATTAAGAAAAGAAGGAAGCCGAAGCCTAGGGTTTCGCTCGTTTTAAGCTCTGAACCTATTCTAGGGTTTGTAAAATACATCCGCCATGGAACATCTGAAGCTATTTTCAACCACAACCAGACATGAAACACAATCATCAAACTCAGTAAGAGAATACTCATCAGACCAAATCCCTGTTGATCTACATATGGAGATATTCTCTCTTGTCCCGGCAAAGTCTATAGCTAGGTTTCTCTGCGTATCGAAATTATGGGCATCAATACTTCGTAGTCATGATTTCACTGAGTTATTTCTGACCAAGTCTTTGACCCGTCCACGGCTCTTTTTCACGGTAAGATCTAAGGGCAAGTTGTTGTTCTGCTCTTCACCGCAGCCTCATAATCCAGACTACAATTCTTCTCTTGTTGCCACTTCTTATCACCCTACGTTGGTTCCTGATTATCGTCCAACTTATATCAGTAAACCGGTATGTGGATTAGTCTTGCTTCAGGGATATGGAAGAGGAAAAGATCCGCTGATCTGTAACCCTGCCAAGGGAAAAATCCGAACCTTACCTAATATGCCTGGAATGGGAATAAACTCTCCCAAAGGAATATACTTAGGCTATGAACCGCTCGGGAAACAGTTCAAGGTATTGTGTTTGAGTATGAGCACCTTTAGACGTAATAATACTCATTGGACTCTGACATTGGAGTCTGGAAAACGTTTGTGGAGAGAGCTCGAACCCGAATTCAGTTTTAAGGCGAATGGTGATGTAAACAGTGATATATGCATAAATGGTGTTTTGTATTTCGAGGGTACGTTGAAAGGGTCTTTTGTGATACTTTGCTTTGATGTTAGGTCAGAGAAGTTCAGTTTTATTAACAAAGATGAAGACATGTTACCAAAGGCTAATGATCATCATACTAGTCGTCTTTCAACTTTGTTCAACTATAAAGATAAACTAGGTTTACATCGTCGGTTTAAACAAAACCTTGTGTTGTGGGTTGTAGAAGATGCTATAAACCATAAATGGTCAAAGCATAGCTATGTATTTTCTCTTTTGGGGTACAATATAGTTAGAGATAATATGTTTGTTGGAATGACTCGTACAGGTGAAGTTGTCTACTCGATGGACACTTGCGTTTTCTTCTACAATATAGAGAGGAAAACTTTTAAAAGAGTTGTTATTCAGGGTCTGGAAGGGCTTGAGCATCCTATAATTTGTCGCACCTTTGTGGACTATGTGGAGAATATGAAGTTCATGTAACTGTGTTCAAAAAGGCTTTCATGTATTTTACTTTATACTTTATATATGTCCGGATTTCAATTCTATGATATGATATTAAGGTTGTTTGCATTTAAACTTTGTGCTATAAATTGAGCACATTGCTCTGTTTTTTTTGTCTCTTCTTTGTAGTCATTTCCTCTCTCTCTCTTACACTTTAGGCTCGTTATTGTTTGGTCGGATTACAAATGGACGTCTAGTGGTTGTTGTCTGTTGTCGGGATTTTAATTTATATTGTTGATACGTGATCAAGTCCATATATGTTCAATCTAACTTGCAAAATCTTCTAATAATCCGTTTTATAAACATATCTTATTGGACAAACTAACTCTCAAAAAGTTTTATTGGATCATATGCATCAGATCATAAGGACCATACATAACCAGATTAGCTGAACCAAAGTAATGTTTTTAGTAATAATACTAAAGATTTAAAACAAATCATATAAAATCAAAACTATGATAGATGCTTAATATAATATTTATTTATTTAATTGTATATTTATTTATTGTTTATTTTTCTTATACAGTTAATTTACTTATTTAATTTTCTTGCTTTTATATCAAATGATAATACTATGATAGATGCTTAATATAATATTTCTATTTCTGATAATGTAAGCTTGTTTTTCTAATATTATATATTTACTTATAAAAATATTGGAAATAATAAAAATGTAAGACTATACATTTTCAGATAAATGTTTAATGTAGTTTTTCCATTCTTATTTTGTATATTTATTTATTATTATTTTTTATATTGTATATTTACATATTTTAATTGTTTTTCTTTTAGGTTTCTTGCATATAAAGAAAGTCATACATAAACACAGGGAAAAGCGGAACGGAAGTATATAGGGTTTGGTTCATCTTAAGCTCAGCGATTCCATCTAGGGTTTATAAAATCAGACATGGAAAATTTGGAGCAGCAGTACTTGGAGGGTCTAATCTCAACCCCATCCAGACATGAAACACAAGCATCAAACTCGGTAAGAGAATACTCATCAGACCCAATCCCTGTCGATCTACTTATCGAGATATTCTCTCGAGTCCCTTTAAAGTCTATAGCTAGGTTTCGCTGCGCATCAAAATTCTTGGCATTCATACTTCGTCGTCATGATTTCACTGAGTTGTTTCTGACAAAGTCTTTGACTCGTCCGCGGCTCCTTTTCATTGCAAAAACTAAGGGCAAGTTGTTGTTCTACTCTTCACCTCAGCCTCATAATCCAGACGACAATTCTTCTCTTGTTGCCACTTCTTATCACCCTACGTTTGTTCCCGATTATCAGCCAACTCATATATGTAAACCGGTATGTGGATTGGTCTTGCTTCAGGGAAGTGGAAGAAGAAAAGGGCCGCTGATTTGTAACCCTGCCAAGGGAAAAGTCCGAAACTTACCCAAAGTGCCTAGAAAAGGAATAAACACTCCCCAGGGAATATACTTAGGCTACGATCCGATCGCCAAACAGTTCAAAGTGTTGTGTTTGAGTATGAACAACTCACTCTATAGTAGTCCCAATATCCATTGGATTTTGACATTGGAGTCTGGTAAACATTTCTGGAGAAGGCTCCAACCCGAATTCAATTTTAAGGAGAATAGTGGTGGAGCAGATATTGGTGATATTAATATATGCATAAATGGTATTTTGTATTTCAAGGGTACGTTGGAAAGGTCTTTTGTGATACTTTGCTTTGATGTTAGGTCAGAGAAGTTCAGTTTTATTAACAAAGATGAAGGCATGGTACCAAAGCCTAATGATTATTATACTAGTCCTTCAACTTTGTTCAACTACAAAGATAAATTAGGTCTACATTGTCAGGTTGAATATGACCTTGTGTTGTGGGTACTAGAAGATGCTGGGAATCATAAATGGTCCAAGTATAGCTATGAATTGTCTCTTTTGCGGTACGGGATGGCTACGGAACTGATGTTTGTTGGAATGACTAGTACAGGTGAAATTGTCTACTCATGGAACTCTTCAGTTTGGTTCTACAACATAGAGAGGAACACTATTAAAAGAATCACTATCGAGGGACTGGAAGAGCTTGAGCATCCTACATTTATCAACACATTTGTAGACTATGTGGAGAATATGAAGTTTTTGTAACCGTGTTCAAAAGGCTTTCCATATATTATTTACTTTGTGACTATATTTTGGATTTCAACTCTTGTGATATTTTGTTCCTTTTATGCTTTGTTTGGAATAAAACTATACAATACTGTTCTGTTTTCGCTACAAATTGAGCATTGAACACATACTGTTCTGTTTTTCTGTCTAATCTTCTCCTCTTTATCTTCTCACACACGTTAGGCATTGTTGATGTCGAATACCGTTGATAGTAGATCAATTCCATATGTTCAAGCTAACTTACACAATCTTCTAGTGATTCATTTAAATGGGAGTACAGTAAATCTTGCTTGACAAACAAACTCTGAGAAGTTTTATAAGATAATAAGTATCAGATCACAAGCACCAGCATAACCAGATCAGCTAAAACAAAGTAAAGCTTGTAATAATGCTACAGACAGACAACGACTTCAACAAAATCATACAAAATAAAAAATCAGAGTACAAATGTCCTCTCTCTACTGCACGAGTTTTCTCAAAACGGACTCTGCGCGGTGCTCGAATCCGGGTAAAGCCCATTCATGTTGAATAATGTCGAGACCATCCTTCTCAGCGCCCAAGCTCTGTCAGCCAATTTTGCAAATACAAGACAGTACAGTAATCAGGACTTGGACCAATGCTAGAATGAAACAATGTTGGATGATGATGATGATTCAAGAAAGACAAGAAGGTGCTCGTGATAGAGATAATACCTTTGATGCATCAAAACCAAATCCACCACCCATTTGCATCATTCGTTGTGTATCATCAATAGCTGCATAAGAAAGAGATAACTTGCAGTGAGTAAAAGAGTTTTGTGAGGAGAAACGGAGTGAATTAGCAGCAGTGTACGTGAACACTAACCATTTTCATCTCCAAGAATGAGACTAAACAAGCCTCTTAATCCGAACAAGTTCAAGAAGTACCTAAGACATGGAAAAGAAGAAGAGGTCATGAAACAAGAGAATATTAAAAAAACCCGCATAAGAGTGTCATGTGTAACTAGATAGATAGATACCATGAGCGGCTGCTGACATAGCTAACATCAACAGTGCTCAAGTCAATCCCGTTCTGTAGCATAGACCTGAACCTCTGAGTCAGTGGAAATGGTATTTTGGCTGTTAAGATAAGATTAGGTAAGTTTCAGATACTGTCGAGTCTGTAAAAGCTAAAAGGAGGGAGGGAGAAATATGTAAAAAAAGGGGGAAACAAACCTGCCACAAACCCAGAGAAGAAGAAGTTGACCCATGCATAAGTGAGTGTCTGGCATATACAGTAGAGTTCATCAGTTTTCCTATAACACGAAGAATGATAAAATAAAAAAACTTGAAGATTTACCTGTGGAATAATCATAGAGAGATTTTTCTTCATCATATCCATGGCCATGTTGGGATCAGAAAACATCTGAGCTTGTGGGTTTTGAGCTTGGTCCTTGGGAACATGTAGCAATCCATTTTCCTGCACCAATGAAGCAAAATACTTCAAACTTGAGAGAGAGCACATAAGCTATACCGCTTAAAGCCTTTCTATAGTCAAAGCTGGTGCAAATCAAGTCTTAGTAAAGACTACTGCTATTTCAGGAAACTATACCCCCCAATCTCAGAAAGTTGCAAACTTTACAATCAATCATACATACATACCTCGTTGCTGAAGTAGAATCTCCGAGCTCGGAAGGACTTGGGCGGGATGAAATTGGCGCCGGCCTTCAGATTCCGAGCCCTGATTACAACTTGCCTGAAATACACCAAACCCCCAATCAGCTGATTCTGAGAAACAGATCTGTTTGTAGAAGAAGAAAGATGACTCACCCTTCTTTGACGATCTTCGCGTCGGGAGTGGGAGACGAACGCATGAGCTTGGAGACGAAGTAGCGTAGGACACCGATTAGAACCATCACTACGGAGAGAGGGATCAGAACCCAGTCTCTGATCGCCGTGTCTAGTACCAGATCTTCCGCCATTTGATTATTCTCTGAGTTTTCGATCGGAGAATCGAGATTCCAACGACAAGAAAAAAAAACTGATTTAACCAAATTGGATCTGATAACCGAATTAAACCGAACTGTGTCTTTAACCACCACTCCGTTTTTTTTTAATAAAGCTCACGAACCGTACCAGACCGCCACGAGTCGTCCATATCACCAGAACTAACCGGGATATTTCCCGGATGATTTAACCGTTGAAATAATTGTTGTGACGACGGTTTACTTGTAAGGCGTACAATGACTGAGAAGCCCCACACATCCAATTATTATCGTATATAAACATAAGTAATGCATGAGTTTAGAACCAGTCTTTCACATAGAGCCCGCCTCTAAGACTAGTGAGTGAGCCTGGCAAAATTCAATATTAATCTTTCATATCATGTCAGGTTCATAAGATAGTAGTCACGGTGGCATTCAATTTTTCAAACAAAAATCCGCCAATGCCACTAATCCTCTGTAAACCCCTTAATTTACCCACTAGCGTTTTTAACACTGATGGCGTTTATGTGGTTTATACATTTTTATATCCTCTTCTGTTAACTATGGCGTTTGCAATGAAATTGGCTGAGAAGATAACCACTTACTCTAGGCCAGCAGAAAACATAACAAGCAGAAGCAAATACTCTACTGCTTCCTAATGAACAAACAAATAAAATAACTTTTTCTATTAACTTTTTTTCTTCCTAAAACATTCATTGGTAAATAGCGTTGAATACAAACCATCTACACCATTTGCCACTTACATAGTTACACAACAAACCTAACCATATCGATACACAACAAACTAAATAACAGAGGAAGATGAAAATAGCATTAAAGTTAAAACTGAAAAAGGTACTTTCCTTCCCTATCAGAGTTCTACATCCAAGAGTCACGGGTAGGTCCACCTAGATACACCTGCAAGAGGATTGTGATACAGAGATCAATAGCAGACAATGCTGATATATAAATATCATAATCTGTGAGATCAAAGCTTCACTTACACTAGTAGTTCCTAGTCAATTAAGTCAGAACCAGAATATATCAAGACCGCTTGTACATTTGGCGCCTCAGCATCTCATTTATCCCTACAGCTGAAATGCTTTCACACCCAAGAAGCTCACGGAGCTTCTCATCACACTGAATAGCCATTGGATTTACCGGGTCCTGTAAACATACCGAAAAGCAGAACCAAATGTGCTTAGTTTTCTTGTACATGACCGTTCAAAAACGATTATCTTATCGAGCTTTTGTTTAGCAGTAAGGGAACTTTTGGTGAAGTAAAAAAGGAGGAACCAGAGACTTTCAACACTAACCTCTAGATTGTTGAGTTTAATGTATTCCCACACACGGCGAATAATCTCTTCCTCAGTCATCTCTGTCTCACCAGTGCCTAAGAACTTAGCAAGTGGCTCAGATAATGCAACAGTTGAGGAGGTTGAACCAACAGGCTCTGTGGTCTCAGTCTCAGCCTTAGTCTCCACCTCAGCTTTTGCCCGTTTCGCTTGACCAGAGTCCTCTGCCAAAAAAAAGTTTACAAACAGTCAGTAACATTGAATTAACCAAGGACATTCGGAAAAAAAAAAGGCACTTGTAATGAAACCATTACTTGATGGATCAAGAGGGAGAATATGCTTAGAAAGCAACTTATTCATCTTAAACATATCAGTACAATCAGTCTCGAAAACCACACGCAAGGCATCATCACAGATGATCTTCCGCTTGTTACTCGGGTCTTGGAGGCTGTTCTTCCTTATGTAAGCCCACAACTGCCTCACAATCTGAAAAACCAAAAGCCAAAAACATTAACAACAAACCCCAAATGGCTTTAAATACACCATTGTCATAATCGTGAATGAGCATATAACCTCAGTTCTGGGAAGGGCAGGTTCACCAACAACGACTTGAAGCTCCGGAGAGACTCTACAGACTTTGTTAAGTCCTCCAGGTCCACCCTTTCTTTTAGTTCCAGTTGGTGCACTGCAATAGAAACAAACCCAAGTCATAAAGCTAAGAACTTTACATCAAATAAACAAGCTTGACTTAAAGATTTAAACTTTCCTAAAAAGGAAACCTCCAGTTACCGCAATGGGAAAGCTAACGAACATTAAGCATCAAATTAACGAAACCGAACCCTAATAGTCCCAAAGATCGAACCTTTCTTTTGGGGATTGACTAACAGAGGTGGTTCCTTGTGGAAGTAGCAAAGAGGGTCCTTGTTGCTGACGCTGCCGCGGCGGCATGTAAGGAGGATACGGCTGCTGGAAATTGAGGTCATAAGAGTGGTAAGGAGAAGGGTGGAGAGAGAAATGGGGAGGAGGAGGGTGAAGTGCGAAATGCCCTTTCGCCGGAGCATTGACGCCGAAATGCAGCTGCTGAGGGGATAGCGACGGTGGAGGTTGTGGGGTTGATGAGGAGGGTGGTGGGAGGAGGAGATTGATTTGGTCTCTGATGAAATTGGTTTTGTGGGAGAGGTCTAACCCTAGCTTAGCCTCGAGGTGGTGAACGACAGTGGATAAGGATGTGAGAGAGGTGGGGTCGGATTGTCGGAGCAAAGTCTCGACTCCTTTCGCTAGATCTTGGTCAGACACCATTTGACGCAGGAGACAATTCACAGCCTTTTATCATTTACCCACACCAACAACAACAAAAAAAAATGTTTCTCTGTCTTATCCTCTCTCTCTCTCTCTCTCTCTATAGTTACCCTTGTCTCTTTCTCTCTCTTCTTCGTTGTCTCTGTTTTATCTCTCTCTTTATAACTCGATGAATGACGAATATGCCCTTCATGGTTGGTTTTCATTTATCTATCTACAGTTTAAACCTTTGTGAAATCTTGGTATTTAATGCTTGTTTGGTAAAGGGTATTCTCGTCGTTTCCTAACCTCATTGTCTTTTATACTTCTTGAAGAAATTTCTCTCAGGTCATGGGCAAAGAAAGAAATTTTGTCGACGTAGTCTGATTCATTTGCTGTATTGTTCACCCAAGATGGGCTGTTATAGCCGTATGTCACATAACAAGGTATGGTATGTGGCACCTAGTGACGACTGACAAGTTCAGTGCCCTGCTCTATGTCTTGCATTGTTCGCCTCTATAAATAGGACCTTATGGTGTAATGTAGTTTCTTTGCAAATGGTTTTGACTTTGAGAAGCACATGTAGACCAACACACAACCCAAAGGATGTTGTTAAATTGCCCAGGAAGATGAAAATTTATGGTACAAGTTAAGAAGAATGTCGTGAAAATGACTGACTGACACAAGAGCGTTTTAGCAAGTTAAAAATCATTTCTTCCTAAGATCATCACCGTCCCCAATAACTAAGACAAAATAAAAGAAAAATCTAGACTCTGTATCTAGATAGTTTTTCACTTACCAAAAAATTCATGAACAAAAAAAAACTATATATATGATATCCTTCTCCCTCTCTCATTGTGTTTTCGGCTTCTCAATCTTGACATAAGGAAGAACTCCAAGAAAGTACTTCACCTTCGGACTCCACCCACGTTGCTGAGCTCGACAGAACATCAAAAACGTGTTCGCGCAGTACGAGTTAAAACCCATAAAAACATGCCACAGAGCATGCCCCTGAGGATTCACAGGCCACCGAGACACCCTCTCGCAGAAAACACGGTCACAGAACCAGCAAACGCTTCCCACCAGTACCGTCGCAACGTACCATATCGCGATCCTCTTGGCAGCATTGTCCTCCGTGTAAATGTAGTACTTGTACATCCGAGGGATGCACAGGAGGCAAAGCACCACGTAGTGGACCTTGAAACCGATCCCGAACCTGAGGTAAGCGTGGACTAGGGCAAAAGCAGCACCGTAGAGGAAGAGAAAAGTGGGCATCGTGCTTCTGTAATGCCAGTCCGGTGAGTAGAGGATGTACATGTAGAGAAGTATCTCCCACACCATCGGCGTCTCATCACTCTGTTGTAGCCTGGTTTGGACACATAACTATAATCAGGATAAGGTAACGCACGTGTGAAAAAAGAGAAGGGTGATAATATATAAATAACTTACACGTGCTGTAAAGTGGCGTGGTAGAGCATGCTGCCGATGATAAGGATCAAGTTGGAGATGTGAAGGATGGTGAACCTCTTCTCGAAACGTTGTCTTAAGGCGTTGACGAGACCGATGAGAGCCAATAGGATGCCAGGGAAGTTGGAGATGGTGTTGTGGAACTCAGCGATGTAAGATGAGTAGGCGTAGTTCTTCTCACAACACTGTGTAGTAGAAGTGACGGGACCCCAAAAGCTCGATATCCCCTCTGCCATTTTTCTATCCTCCCTCCTCCTCTCAGTAATTAATGAATTTTAACTCCTTCAGACACTAACATGATTCATTACAAAATAAAAAAGAAGCTTTTGAATCATTCATAGATTAAAGGTAAGACCCTTTACTTGCAGAGAGGTGCAACATACCTTAAATAATAATTATTAGAACTAACTAATGATTAAAACATGAGACAAGAGGCTAATGGTGACAGATAGACTCATTTAGGTAAAATCTAGTAGAACGAATCAGTCGATTCCAGAATCTGACAGGAGACAAAAAAAAAAAAAAAAACAGATGCCTATGTGAAACGAAATACAAACCGTTTTTCTCGCGAACGCGGAAATAAATCTATCTATCTATCTCTCTTCTTCACCCGATCGGAGGAATCAGATTGAACAAATATTCGTATGACCCTTTTCGCTATCTCTTCTTCCCGATCCTTTCTTCTTCTCCTCTCTTCCTTTCGGCGATTAAGAGGTGTTACCGTCTTTTACTTCTGGGATTTTGGATTCAACTTTTTAAGAATATTTTGGCCCATGTCGACATGTGATGTGATGATGAAGGTGGTAAACTCACTAATCATTACTCATTTTTATTGTATTTATTTATTTATGGGTGGGTCTTTTTTCTTTCAATGTGTTTTAGGAAATTACTAATTATGGTCATTTAAAGATTCATACTTCCTACGGATTTAGGCATTCCACTTAACAGTGTTTTTTTTTTTACAAATGTAATTGTCTTGGACAACTACAAATGTAACGGTTCAACCTGCAATACTCTAGAACTTTCAATAAGTTTTACATTTTATATTCTGCAAAAAAAAAAAATTGTCTTGGAGTCAAACTTGAAATATGGATGCAAAAACTTTTAAACTTTAATTAGTATGTTACAGTACTTCCACAAATACTTTTTATTTACTTATTTACTAAATTTAGGCATTCCACTAACTTTTTAGTTGTTCTAACACTTGGAAAAGAAATAAAAGTTAAAAAAAAAACATTGAAAAGATTTATTAAGTAAGCGTTTCTTAACAAAATTGAATTGGTAGTAAAAATGAAATGGGATTGAAAATGATTGTTATCTTATTGTAAGTGTCTCTATCTCTGCATGGCAAGTTGAAAATCTTTGATTAAGGTCTTGTGTTTTTCATTGTCTTGATGTCACCTTGATTTGCTTGAGACAAGGCTTCAGTAAGTTATAGAGTTTTTCTTGTGTTGTTCGAACCAGGAATACCTACAATCCTAAGTGTTGCTAGATGCAGGGAAATTGATTGCTTTAACAACGACCGCCCCTCCCCCCCCCCCCCCCCTCCCAGGTCAAAATGTTTTCTGATCTTAGCATGGCCATGGATATAATTACGTACGTAGAGTACATGTCGGTTTTTTTTACCTCTCTTATTTTTATTTCATGATTTTCTTGTCTCCCGTATCTTTTGTTATAACTGTATGGTTTAACTCTGGAGAAGTCACAGTAGGGAAAACGGCCAATTTCATCATGAACTTGATCTCTCCATTGTTTTCATACACGAACTATTGGATCAAGCCGAAAATACCATGAACTAATTCTTTTTTTGAATTTTAACCATAAACTTTTGCAATCTGGTTAATTACTACATAACCGTACCTGATTTCGGTTTACTTAGTTTTGGGTGCTGACATGGCACACACGAACCTATAATAGATTTGGTCGGTTTAGTGACGAACCAAATTTTATAAAAAAAAAAATCTTTTTGACAAAACTACGTAGTTTTGTTGCCTTTACTTAACACATATTTGGGGGAAATAATTATTAGGGTTAACGTGATTTGCGGAAACAAAACGAAGAAGAAGAAGGAAGAAAAGAGAGGCAACATGGTAGATGAGCCAGAGAGGGATGAAACAGAGAGGTATGAGGCAGATTCAGAGGCAGAGAGATATGAGGCCGAGAGGAATGAGCATAGGTTCGTCATTAAACCGACCAAATCTGTTATAGGTTCGTGTGTGTCATGTCAGCACCCGTAGCTAGGTAAACCGAAACCAGGTACCTTTATGTAGTAATTAACTAAATTGAAAAAGTTTATGGTTGAAATTCAAAAAAAGAATTAGTTCATGGTGTTTTCGGCTTGATCCGATAATTCGTGTATGAAAACAACGGAGAAATCAAGTTCATGATGGAATTGGCCGTTTTCTTGAGAAGTACGATAACTGATTTCATATAACCTTGGTTTTACACTTTTACTTCCATAAACAAGAGACATACAGTAGTTTTTGTCAGATTCTAATGGCCCATTTACTATCGTTGCAAATGAAGTCACCGATTATGTTTTGGGCCTATAAAGCCCATTTAGGACACTCATATAAAGTTAATTAGTCGAAACTCGGGAAAGAAGAAAGCCGAAAGCCTGTCCTCTAGGGTTTCGTTCGTTTCAAGAAAATACGCAATGGAACATTCGGAGCAACAGTTCTCGGAGAATCTATCATCAACCACGTCCAGACATGAAACGAAGTCGTCGAACTCGGTAAGAGCATACTCAGACCCACTAATCCCTGATGACCTGCTTGTGGAGATATTCTCTCGAGTCCCAGCAAAGTCTATAGCTAGGTTTCGTTGTGTTTCGAAATTCTTGATATCCATACTTGATCAAGTCACAGAGTTGTTTTTGACCAAGTCTTTGACTCGGCCACGGCTCCTTTTCACCGTAAAAGCTACTAATGGCAAGCTGTTGCTTTTCTCTTCACCTCAATCTCATAATCCAGACGATAATTCTTCTCTTGTAGCCACCCCTTATCATACGTCTTTTCCAGAATATATTCCACGTGATTTATTTAGCACAGTATGTGGACTGGTATTGCTTCAGGGATGGAAAGGAAAGAGGCCGGTGATTTGTAACCCTGTCACAGGACAGTTCTTAACGTTACCCAAAGTTTTTCTAAAAGAAAAGAACTTACCCAAAGTGAAAGCTAAGAGTAACCGCACAAAGATTGCAGGAATGTATTTAGGGTATGATCCAATCGGGAAACAGTTCAAAGTGTTGTGTATGACCTCGTCACGTGATGAAAGACCAAACACTCATCAGGTTTTGACATTGAAGTCTGGAAAACGTGTATGGAGAACGATCGAACACGAGTTCCATTTTGAGGAGAACAATAGAATGAGTGGTGAAATATGCATAGACGGTGTTTTGTACGTCGGAGGTGGGTTCGGAGATGCGTTCGGAGACGGGCTATCTTCTAGGATGGTTTGCTTCGACGTTAGGTCTGAAAAGTTCAGCTTTATTAACGCAGATGAAGACATGAAACTAGTGGGTGCTTATGTTGTGGGTGGTTTGACTTTGTTCAACTACAAAGGTAAATTAGGTATACATGAGAATAGATATGACAATAGACTTGTGATGTGGATTCTAGAAGATGCTGGGTATCATAAATGGTCCAAGCATGTCTTCGTATTGTCTCATTCGCATTACGACATAGTCGGACGGAGCATGTTTGTTGGAGTAACTAGTGGTGAAACTGTTGTGTCGGCATCGCACCACAAACCTTTCTACGCTGTATTCTTCAATTTGGAGTCTAAAACTTTTAACAGAGTCTATATTCAGGGACTAGAAGAGTTTAATAAGTATCCGTATGCAACTCTTCACACCTTTGTCGACTATGTTGAGAATATTAAGTCTATGTAAGTTGTGTTCTTTTTTTTGGTGCAACGATAATTATATTACTAGTGACTTTTATTTGGATTCCAACTCTTGTGACATTGTTCCTTTTAATATTGTTTGGATTTCATCTTTATGCTAGTTTTTGATCTGAACTTCATCATCGCGAACATTGAACATATTATTTTGTCTATGTTGTCACTCAGTTGTGAAGAGTTTCGTTGTCTATAAGCACCCATTCTTATGTTTCTTTGTTGTTTATCACTCATTGTTCTCAAAATCGTTGGTTAATTACGATTATAATAACCGTTTTCACAGACACATTCATATGATTGTGAAACAAAAATGGTTTTGACAAGTCAAGTCAATGAGGAGTAGGACTTAAGAGAGAAGTCAGCTGAAATGAATCTAGCATCTTGTTTGTACTCAAGTTGCTTTATAAAGAAAAGAAAATAGTTTCATCTTTTTGTATCAACCACAGGTTTTGATTCTAATTTACAGGCATAGACTCATCATGAAAGCTTAAATTCGGTTCCATTACGGCTGCTTAGAAACTTCGTTGAAAGTCTTGGACTCTTATTTACTCTCCAGTTACTGTCAATGTGTTGAATCTATTTGTCGCCACGCTGCAAGTCTAGTATTACTAAAGTCTATTTGAAGAAGTGATCTCTGTTACAAATTTGATGGTAAAATAATATCTGAACCAAAGCACTATATTGTATATGGATTTAGGACTCAACTTAAATGCAAACTGTGCGTATTCTGGATACATTCCGAATAGTGACGATAAGCACACTAAATTCATAGAGAATTCTTGTTCGTGATGTCTGAATATTTTGATTCCTCTGTGACTTCCTTGATTATTTGAACAAATAATAAACCTTGTAACTTGATATCTTCAGACTGATTGTCTCCTCTAATGCCAACAATGTTTATGAACCCAAAAAAATCAGGCTTTTCGGGCTAAATCCATTTGGGCTTTAGATATATTGGCTTAAGTCCTTCTGGGCTATGGTCGACCCGGAAAACCCAAAACTTTTTATTTTATTTATCATTCTTACAATCAAAATCTTTATTAGTATTAACATATTATTTTAATATTTTAATCCAAATTCTAATAAAAATATAAAAGTTATTAATTCACTTTATTGTTTGATAATTATAAATGTCATATTTTAAATTTTGCAAATGTAACTTCGTATTTTATAACATAGTTTTTCCAATATACAAAATATGAAACGTTTGATCATATTTATCATAAATTTTATTCTCTTATATGTTTAGTTTAAATTTATATTTGATTATTTAAATCTTATTAAATTTGGTTAGTTTATAATATGTTTTTAAAGCATACGAAAAAAGTAAAATATTTTTGATAAAGAATAAAAGTTGAAAATCACTTTATATTTTTTGTAAAATTAAAACTGGTTTTTTTAAAATAAAACTCACATGTATTAAAACAGTATAAATGACAATGAGAAATAATTTTTCGAAAAACCCAAAAAAATCCGAAAAGCCTTATAACCCTATAAAAATCGGACCGAGCTTTGAATTTTAGACCCAAAATATTTCCGGACCAAATTCAAATATTTACGAGCTTATTGGGTTTGGGGCGGGCCGGACTGGGCCAGCCGGAATTGACTCCCCTACATGGTTACATGGCAGTGGTTAATTTTCACCATGGGGAATGAAGTACAATAATCGTTTTACGACAAGAACGATAAGAGTTATGCCTGCTTTTTCTTTTTCTTTTGAGCAACGAGTTATGACTGCTTATTTCCCCAATATTGACCAGATAAACTGTGGATTGAAATTTTTAAATTTTAATATATATTTTTATTATCCTCAAAGAAAAAAGAACAAAAAAAAAGTAATAGCGCAAAATAAAATCGATCTTTCTCGCTTCTTGGCGGAAAAAAAAAGAAAAAACGCAGAGAAGAAGAAAGAGAGAGAGAGAAGATGGAGAATGCGGCGAGCTTGGCTTCAGGTCCCGACGGAAGGAAACGGCGCGTGAGCTACATTTACGAGCCAGGCATCGGAGAAGGCAATCAACGGGTATCCCAACAGATCAGTACGACTCACAACCTCATCCGCAGCTATCAACTCCACAACGACATGGATATCATCCGCCCTACCCTTGCCAAAGATTCAGATCTCATTCAGTTCCACTCGCCGGAGTACATATCATTCCTCCGCTCAGTCACGCCGGAGTACATCGACGACATGCATGCTTACAAGTCAGAAAACGTAGACGATACTACTACCCTCCAGCTCTTCAACTTAGACGAGTCGGACACCCCTCTCTTCCCTGGCCTCATCGATTATTGCCGTCTCTACGCTGGTGGTTCTATCTCCGCCGCCTCCAAACTGAACGGACACGAAGCTGATATCGCCATCAACTGGTCCGGCGGGATGCACCGTGCCAAGAGAGATGAGGCTTGTGACTTTGGCTACGTCAACGACGTTGTGCTTGGGATCCTCGAGTTGCTCAATGTCTTCAAGGTAACTTCTTCTTTGATTAACCGTTCGGTTCTTGAAATCTTGATGTTTCTTGATTCGCAAGTAAAAGAGAAGTTTCTAACTTTGCCTCTGGTTCTAAATTTTGGTTTTTTTGACAGCGAGTTCTCTACATAGATATTGGGTACTTCCATGGAGATGCGGTACAAAAAGCATTCGAAAAAACTGATAGAGTTATGACTATTTCTTTCCACAAGCATGGTGCCCAAAGAAGTGGATACATAACAGACTACGGGGTAGGAAAGGGAGAATACTATTCTCTAAATGCACCACTGAAGTATGGTATGGACGATAAGACTTTGGTCAATTTATTGGTACCTGTTGTCCACAAGGCTATGGAGGTTTATCAGCCTGAAGCAATTGTTCTTCAGTGTGGCCCTGATTCGCTAGCTGATGATGTCTTGGGTGAATTCAACTTGACTGCCAAGGGTCCCGGTACTTGTCTCCGGTACATACGATCATTGAATGTTCCTCTCATGCTCTTGGGTGGTCCAGGTCACAATCTTGGAAATGTTGCCCGTTGCTGGTGCTATGAGGTGTGTATTCAGTAACTTCAACTATGTGTGTGTTTTCAATTATATTCGTACAAGTCTTGTGCTTAGTGCTTTTTCTGGTTCCCTTTGGTGCAGACTGCTGTTGCGGTTGGAAAAGAAATTGACGAAGATCTCGATAACACTGTGTCCGATGCGTGCTTTCACCCAGATTATCAGCTTCGTATCGAGCCGGGCTTCATGGAGAATTTAAACACACGCGAATATATTGCAAACATAAAGTAATCTTCTAATACCTTTTTACTTCATTGCCTAGTTAGTTCAAAAGATGTATCTAGTCATATAGAACTCTAGTTAAGACTTAAAATTGTTTGTGCCTTTGATTATAGGAGGACATTACTAAATCAACTTTCGCAAGTGATACACGCACCTAGTGTGCAGTTTCAAGACACTCCACCAATCAGTCAAGTTACAGAAGAAGTAAGAATAATTTATGCATTGTATTACAGATTTTATCAGTTCCGGGTTAGTTCTTTTTACCTACGAGGCCCTTAAGATTCTCATTTCATATCTCTGCAGGCTGAAGAGGACATGGAGACGAGATAAATCCAACGTATATTGGCGGGTAGTGCTAGTTATGAATCAGACTCTGACGAGGACAAGTTTTTTCTCGGTGTTGGTGTCATAGTACAAGGACTATTCACTTAAATTCCACCTCATTGAGTATTACCAACATGTACATATAGAGCAATAGGTGTCTAAACATAGCACCATTACTATAGATCAACATTGGATTTTTCTTCTGTAACCTTACCATCATTATCCTTGGATACTGCTAAGGCTTTATTTGACGAAAACGTAGAAAGATGTTAGCTTCGTACTTTTCAAAGATCACTTTTTTGAGCGTGTAGCTGACTCATGCTGAAAATTACAATGTACAATACACATTAATCAGAGAAAGCTAACAACACCTTGCAATTCTATGGGAGATAGTTTTGGCATACTCATCCCTCTTGGACTTGGGTAACTGCAGAGTCCTAATTAATTTACCTATTTAATATTATTTTGCCATATTTAATTCATATAGCACCTCTATTTTATATAATACATAATATAATTATAGAATTTATAAAAATAGTAATTTTTTTATTTTTCGTGTTTTATAATAAAATTTTAGTTAACATTGATTTATTAAAATAATATATTAGTAATTACAGAATTAATTAATATATTATTTTATAAAAAAATAAATTCTTAAGATTTTGTTAGATTTTCTCAACAAATTTTGTTGTAATTTAAAAAATTCAAATTTATAGTTGGTTTATTATTAATTAAATAATCAAATATGTCTCATTAACTAATTCTGTAAATGGTCCTACTAGGACTTCTTAATAGTATATAAAAATAAGACTCTAAATTAGATTAGGTGAAAATTTAAATCCTCTGTAAAAGAAATATAATATGAAATTAATGGTAAAATAGTAGAAGTCAGTCAAACAGTAGAATATAAGTTATACGATACATATATAAGTTTAGAATTTCAATGGGTAGAATCCCATTGGAGATGCTCTGAGGAGTCAAACAAAAAAGACGTATAAAAGCATTGATTCTAACACTCACTAACTTACCCAAAATATTAATTTTTATTGTTAGTCACTGTGTAATAAATTTTAATACTAAAACACCCCTACTAGTGTGATATAATATGCTCTCGCTTCTCATGATCTGATTATCATAGGTGCATATGTATACTCCATTAATGTGAGTAAGGTACAAATTTTCCAGTTTTGAGGTAAAATTTAATTTCCATCAATGTAACCTTGCAGGCCTTATCTTATGGATCTTGGCAGCACCAACAGGACTTACATCAATGTTAGAGCTGAATTACATCCTTTCTTGATTGTTTCCTTGTCATGGTTTAAATCAAATGTTTGTTTGAAACTTGTTTTTCTTTTCTTTTGCTTTTTTCAGAAAGATCCTATTGAACTACAATGTTTTTCTTTTTTGACCAAAATTTGAACCACAGTGTTACAATGAGCTTCACGACAAAGATATTATCAAGTTTGCTAACAGCAGGTATGCTACTGAAGAACATTGCAATTTTTCCGCTTATTAATTATGAATAATGATCGTGTCTGTTCTCTTTTTAATCAATCTTTGCTTGTTTGTGTGTATATTGTTTCGGTTAACTTAGTGCTCCTAGGCATCTAGAATCAATTGTTCCAGCGGCCATATCTAGAATCACTTGTTCGAAGCTGCTTATCATTTTGATATTATAAACAAATCGTTTATCTGCAGGCTTATCCAGATCTTGGGCACTCAATCACTAATAAAGAGCTTGAGTTTCTGGAGCCATGGATCAAACTACGAATGAAGAGTTCTTCTTCTTTGTCGTCTTCTTGAAAGATTTGAGACGGTAGTGTTTGCCCAACTACTTCAGTTATCTATTTACTTCTACTATAAATGCATCTTTAGAAGATTGTGTAAGTTTGATTGAGCATATGGAATTTGGTATCAATTATCAACATACTCTATTTCTCAAAAATTAATCAACATACTCTAAATGAAACTTTTGACGATAACCACCACCATACGTCCTTGTGTTTGATGCCAATGCTAAAACGTGTAATCCAATCAAACAATAATGAGCTTAGAGTGAGAGAAGATAAAAGTCTCGAGGAAGCAAGTGGAGAAAGAGCCTCACTGATAAAGTAAACAAAATTTATAGAGCAAAGAATAAAACATGCATGAAAAAATTGAAATCCAAACAACTTGAAAAGGAGAAATATAAAGTATCAGATAACAATATGTGAAAGCCTTTTCAGCAAACTTATTACATAAACTCCAAGTTCTCCACATAGCCTATCAATGTGTTTATAAAATGATCCTTCTTACCCTCTTCAACTTCAAGTCCCTCAACTTTGACTCTTGTAAATGTCATACTCTCCACATTGTTGAAGAGAAGGAAGTACCAGTTTACAGGGCGGAACGGGTATGACGAGTATACAATTTCACCTCTACCAGTCACTCCAACAAACTTGGTATGCTTGACCATCTCTTCAGACAATGCGTAATCCAGCTTGCACCAGTTATGATTTCTAGCATCTTCTAGAACCCACAGCACAAGTCTTGTCCCATATATATCATCCTTCTTATGATGTATACCTAATTTACCTCTGTAATTAAAAAGTTCCAAAGAATCCAACTCACATGCACGCTTTTGTTCCATGTCTTCATCTGTGTTAATAAAGCCGAACTTCTCAGACCTAACGTCGAAGCAAACTATAACAGTAGATTTCTCCAACTTAGCTTCAAAATACAAAACACCATTTATACACATATCAGTAGTTCTACCAAGCGTCGTCTCAAAATGGAACTTGCATTCGACCATTCTCCATAAAAGCTTTCCAGATTCCAACGTCAAGACCTGATAAGTATTGCGTCTTTCATCACGTGACGAGGTTATACACAACGCTTTAAACCGTTTTCCGATCGGATCATACCCAAAATACAATCTTTCAAACACTACAGGGTTACCATTGGGTAAGATGTTTTCTTTAAGAACATCTCCAGTGGCAGGGTTACAAATCACCCGCATCTGCCGAAGTAATACCAACCTACAGAGTGTGCTAGGGTTATCAAATGAAATCTTTTCTGGAAAGATCATAGGCGTTTGATAAGGGGTGGCTACAAGAGAAGAGTTATCGTTTGGATTATGAGGCTGAGGTGAAGAGCAGAAGAACAACTTTTCATCAACTTCTAAGGCGAAAAGGAACCGTCCACGAGTCAAAGACTTAGTAAGAAACAAGTAATTGAAATCAGGACGGCGAAGGATGGACCCCAAGATTTTCGATACGCAACGAAATCTAGCTATAGACTTTGCCGGGACTCGAGAGAATATCTCCATAAGCATATCATCAGGGATTGGTGGGACTGAGTATTCTCTTACCGAGTTTGCTGATTGTGTTTCATGTCCGGATGTGGTTAATACTAGACCCTCCGAGGACTGCTGCTCCATATTTTTCATCGCTGGTGGATTTTACAAACCCTAGAATAGCTTCAGTGCTTAAGACGAACGAAACCGTAGACTTGACTAAATTTATATGCAACATTCCTTTTTTCTTTATATGCAACATTCCTTTTTTTAATATATATGCAACATTCCTAAATGGGCTGTATTAGGGCCGAAACATAGTCGGTGAATTTAGAGCTTTTAAGAATCTTTTCACTAAACAAGTTGTGTAATGTACGTATTATATCAATCTTTGTGGTTTAATCAGCGTTATACGCTTAACTTTCACAGGCTATTCATTGTCACGCATAGGAGAAGATGGGCTTGGTCATGAAAGAAAATAAAACAATATTGGTAGCAAGTGGTATATGTTGGACTTTAATATAAAATAAGAAGCACCGCTTCGGACAGAGACGGTTATTGTACGTGTCGATTAAAGGCATCTCTTAACTCAACATATGCATTGATTAAAAGCACTGCTTGATTCAATATATAAAGCCATCAAGTGTACGATGAAAAGAGAAAAAAATGATTCTGATTCATTCTTCTTCTTCCCCACAATAACTTTCTGAAGAAAAACAGAGTATAGTTTGCTAGGGTCTCCGTACGGTGTGTTGTACGGAGATCGATAGTTGTATCCTCTAGATAGACGTCCACGAACTACATACACCATTGTAGGGGCGAAATTCTGTCTTAGGAGATTGCTCAAGCAAGCCTCTATCCAACTACGATTGATTAAGTTGTGAAAGAAAGGTAGTTATCTGATTTATAAGGGTTTATAAATCTAGTAATAGTTATAAGAGTTTATAAAACCTCTGTAATCTTTATAAAGGGTTATAAATTCAAACGTATTGAGTACGTGAGATTGATTTGCATCTGTACTTTGTAATAACAATCTAAGACAAAATTTCCTTTTTCTTCTCTGTTCTTTTCAAAGGAAGCAAGATGGATCAATCAACTGCGGTTGTGAAAAGTCACATAGAGAAGCCTTTTGTCTTCCGAGGAGTGGATTTCAAAAGATGGCAACAAAAGATGTTGTTTTATCTCACGACACTGAATCTGGCACAGTGCTTGACTTCTGAAGGACCAGAGTTACCTATAGAAGGTGATATTCCTGATGAAGTTATTAAAGCTTCAGAGGCATGGACACAAAATGAGTTTTTGTGCAAGAATTATATTCTTAACGCCTTGGATGATTCTCTCTACGATGTTTATCATATTTTCCAAACTCCAAAACAGTTGTGGGAATCATTAGAGAAGAAGTACAAGTCTGAAGTTGCAAGCGCTAAGAAGTTTATCGTGGGAAAGTTCTTAAACTTTAAGATGAGTGACACTGTTTCTGTGGTGAAACAAGTGGAAGAGATTCAAGTTATTGCTCATGAACTGAGAGATGAAAGTCTGGGGCTTAATGAAGCGTTTCTGGTTGCTTCTATTATTGAGAAATTGCCTTCAACCTGGAGGGATTTCAAGATATATCTGAAGCACATACATGAAGACATGAGTCTTGAACAACTAATTCTCAAGCTCCGCGTAGAAGAAGAAAACCGTAAGAATGAGAATTCTGAATATTCTTCTATGGAAGCAAAAGCCAATGTTGTTGAGGGAAACAACTCCAAGTTCAAGGGCTTTAAGAACAACAAGAAGGTGAAGAAGCCATTCACCTTTCCAAAGGGCGCTAACTTCAAGAAGAAGTCACAAAGTGCTTGTTGGGTATGTGGAAAGTCTGGACATAGAGCCAAAGACTGCTGACACAGAAAGGACGGACCAAACGTTGGAGACGTCAATAACGCAAATCTTGCCGAGAATCATTTTTTTGCTGTTGTTTCAGAAACAAACATGATGACAAACTCCAATGATTGGTGGATAGACACTGGTGCTACAAAGCACGTGTGTTCTGATGTGAGTATGTTCGTTACGTATGAACAAGGCTCAAGTGGTGAAAAGCTCTATATGGGAAATGCAAGCACTGCTACCATTGAAGGGAAAGGCAAAGTGATCCTGAAACTTACATCTGGAAAGGAGCTAGCACTAACAAATGTGCTTCATGTCCCTGAGATTAGGAAAAATCTAATTTCAGGTTCTTTTCTTAGCAACAAAGGGTTTAAAATTGTATTTGAATCTGATAAGGTTGTACTCACTAAAGGTGGGATGTATGTAGAGAAAGGTTATCTTAGTGATGGTCTTTTCAAACTGAATGTTGTAACTGTCGTTAATAAAAACGCAGGCAAAAGCTCTGCTTCTGTTTATTTTCTTGACTCAAATGATTTATGGCATGCAAGAATGGGCCATGTTAATTATCGTTCTCTATATAGAATGATGAGTTTAGGATTGTTGCCAAAGCAAAATATTAATAATAATAAAAGAAGCAAATGTGAAGTATGTGTGGAATCAAAATACTCACGGCACTCTTACAAATCTGTAGAAAAGTCAAACGTATTACTTGGTTTGATACATAGTGACTTGTGTGATTTTCAATCAATTCCAAGTCGTGGAAGAAAGAATTATTATATTTCTTTTATTGATGATTACAGTAAGTTTTGCCAAATCTATTTGATTGAGACTAAAGACGAGGCTTTGAATATGTTTAAGAAATTCAAAGCAGAAGTTGAAAATCAATTAGATAAGAAAATAAAGATTCTACGATCAGATCGTGGTGGAGAATACAAATCAAAAGAGTTCTCAGATTTTTGTTCTACTCATGGAATTATTCATCAAACAACGGCACCTTATACTCCAATGCAAAACGGAGTTGCCGAAAGAAAAAATAGAACTCTTAAGGAGATGATGAATTCCATGTTAAACAATTCGGGTGCACCACCGAGCTTATGGGCTGAAGCTATTCTTACAGCAAATTCAGTATTAAATAAAATCCCTCCTAAAAAGAGTGATAAAACCCCATATGAAATGTGGAAAAATAAGATTCCCTCATATAAAAATGTGAAAGTGTGGGGTTGTCTCGCTAAGGTTCAAGTACCTTTACCAAAGAGAACTACTATAGGACCAAAAACGGTTGACTGCGTTTATATTGGTCCTGCAGAAAACAGTGCTGCATACAGATTTTTGGTTCATAAATCTGAAAATGCTGAAGTCAAGGAAAAGACAATTATTGAATCAAATGAGGCTGAGTTCTTTGAAGATGTTTTTCCATACAAAGAGCCAAAAACTATAAGTGTTAAAAGGGTTCGAGAGGATAACACAAGTACCTCAGAGGTTCAAGAAGAAGAAAGTGAACCGAGAAGAAGTAAAAGAGCAAGAACTTCTAAAGATTTTGGTAGTGATTTTATTACATACCTAAGTGAATATGAACCACAAACATATAAGGCTGCAATGGAATCTCCAGAAGCTCCTTATTGGAAAGAAGCAATTCAAAGTGAAGTGGAATCCATTTTGAGTAACCATACATGGGAATTGGTTGATTTACCTCCTGGTAATAAACTAATTGGACATAAATGGATATTTACAAAGAAGCTAAGACCAGATGGAACCATTGAGAAATATAAAGCGAGATTAGTGGCAAAAGGATTTCGCCAAAAAGAAGGTCTCGACTTCTTTGATACATATTCTCCAGTCACAAGAATTACTTCGATAAGATTGCTAATAGCAATATCAGCCATATACAATCTAGAAATTCATCAAATGGATGTTAAAACGGCATTCCTAAATGGTGAATTAGATGAAGAGATATATATGGAACAACCTGAAGGCTTTATAGTCAAAGGGAAAGAAAAGAAAGTATGTAAGCTTAAGAAATCCTTATATGGACTTAAGCAAGCGCCAAAACAGTGGCATGAGAAGTTTGATAATACAATGAAATCGTATGG
This sequence comes from Raphanus raphanistrum subsp. raphanistrum, assembly GCA_019706035.1. Lineage (NCBI taxonomy): Eukaryota > Viridiplantae > Streptophyta > Magnoliopsida > Brassicales > Brassicaceae > Raphanus > Raphanus raphanistrum. The sequence goes on along the minus strand of CM033987.1, from coordinate 27,500,706 downwards.
ATTTTCTATAAATGAATGTGACAAGTGTGTTTACATTAAGAAAACTAAAAATGATACGATCATTGTATGTTTATATGTGGATAATATGTTGATAATGGGTACAAGTACATATATTATCAATGCCACAAAGAAGATGTTGAGTAACAAATTCGAAATGAAAGATATGGGATTGGCTGACCTAATTCTTGGAATTAGAGTTAAACGTGAGACAGATGGTTATTCACTTACTCAATCTCATTATGTGGAGAAAGTTCTAAAGAGATTTGGTCATTTTGATGATAAGCCAGTTGTTACTCCCTTTGATCCAACATGCAAACTTTCAAAAAATGAAGGTGAAAGTGTCTCTCAATTAGAGTACACACAAATAGTCGGGAGTCTCATGTACATTATGAATTGTACGAGACCAGATTTGGCTTACTCATTGAGTCGATTAAGTCGATATTCGAGTAATCCAAATAGAGAACATTGGAATGCTTTAGTTAGAGTATTAAAATATTTAAAGCATACAATCAATTATGGTTTGTACTTCACGAAATTTCCTCCTGTTTTAGAAGGATATAGTGATGCAAATTGGATTTCAGGCAGCACAGACAGTAAATCTACAAGTGGTTATGTGTTTACAATTGGTGGTGGTGCTGTGTCTTGGAAATCATCTAAACAAACGTGTATTGCACGTTCTACAATGGAATCCAAATTTATCGCACTAGATAAAGCTGCGGAAGAAGATGAATGGCTTAGAAATTTTATTGAAGATATTCCTCTATGGCCAAAACCCGTAACTGCACTATGCATTCATTGTGACAGTATGGCTGCTTTAAATAGAGGGAAAAATAAAATTTACAATGGCAAGTCAAGACATATAAGACGTAGACATGCATCAATACGACAGTTGCTTTCCAATGGGGTGATAGCATTGGATTATATTAGATCAAAGGAAAATTTGGCTGATCCTTTGACTAAAGGCCTACCTAAAGAGCAAGTCGTATTCACTTCGAGGGGAATGGGTCTCAAGCCAACACAATGAGTCATCACTTGATGGAAACCTAACCTAGCAACATTGGAGATCCCATGGTCTAGGTTCAATAGGAAAACTAGTTGAGGAAGACTCAAGACTGTATTTTACACATTTCTCATTCCTATGAAATAACATTGTGTATCCATTGATGATTAAGGGTTGAATAAATTTATTCTTAATAATGTTAATATCTTTTATAAAAGAGAGATAGAATGGAGTATCTTCAATTAATGTTACCTATATGAGAGTGGTATCGGGTCGCACCTATGAGAATTGATATGGCTAAATTCACTAGAGCTCTCACGAAGCTAGGATATGTTCAGGACCAAAATGAACACAACCGTATAAACTAGAAATGAGCTGAAAAAAATATGTGTTTCTCTTATTGTTTTGCTTTACTATAAAATGTGGTTAATTCAAGACTATAGTTCATTACCTACAAGTAAATCCGATAAGTTGATACTAGGAAAGGTTCAAGTCCAAAAGACACCTTTTCCGATGCATATCGATTCTACTTTCTCAGAATTATTTGAACTTATTTTCTATTCAAATGTGGGGTATTGTTGAGTTTGAATAGAAAATGTGGGGTATTGTTGGACTTTAATATAAAATAAGAAGCACCGCTTCGGACAGAGACGGTTATTGTACGTGTCGATTAAAGGCATCTCTTAACTCAACATATGCGTTGATTAAAAGCACCGCTTGATTCAATATATAAAGCCATCAAGTGTACGATGAAAAGAGAAAAAAATGATTCTGATTCATTCTTCTTCTTCCCCACAATAACTTTCTGAAGAAAAACAGAGTATAGTTTGCTAGGGTCTCCGTACGGTGTGTTGTACGGAGATCGATAGTTGTATCCTCTAGATAGACGTCCACGAACTACATACACCATTGTAGGGGCGAAATTCTGTCTTAGGAGATTGCTCAAGCAAGCCTCTATCCAACTACGATTGATTAAGTTGTGAAAGAAAGGTAGTTATCTGATTTATAAGGGTTTATAAATCTAGTAATAGTTATAAGAGTTTATAAAACCTCTGTAATCTTTATAAAGGGTTATAAATTCAAACGTATTGAGTACGTGAGATTGATTTGCATCTGTACTTTGTAATAACAGTATACTGATTCTTGAATGTGTTGTTTTTATCAAAGAATTTGTTTTCTTGTATCCATTAGATTGTCATGAAAGTAATCTTTGGTTGATAAAAGGTATGTTCCATCTACTACTATTCAAAATGAGAAATTAAACCATTCCACACGATCACACAACAGTAACAAATGTGTGGTTTTCTTGTCCTTCAACAAGTTTTGTTGAGATATAAATTATTAATAGTGGGGGAGTTTGATTCAGAGCCTAGACGGCATTCCCCAGACCACTAAACTTTCTCCGGTGATATAAAGAAGCATCGTCAGAAGCCAAGAAATCTGTTGTGGCGGCCATGTCATCAGTTGTCCCCAGCCTGTTGAGCAGAGTTTTCTCCTCATTGTCTCTCCTCTGTGAAATGAAAAACACACATCAAAATCATGATGAGAAGAAAAACTTAACATTATTTGATAACAACACAAGACAGTTTCTTTAAAAAACAAATCACGTCAGAGTTTCGGGTGATAAAAGAGGCAAAGTGTGTTGGCACAACCACAGGAGCTACTGCGTTCACTCTTGTCTTCAAGCCATTTTTTCTTTTCTTTTCTTAGTTTCAAAGTTATTGACAGTGATATATACATATATAGATTCATGGATTAGGTTAGAGATGCTAAGTTGGTCCTCTTTGCACAAAAGGTAGACATTGTACCCATACATGTAATCTCTGAAGACAAGAAGAACATTGATTACTTAAAAGTTAATCCTTTTGTTCTAGTCTTATTTGGTGTCTAGACTCTGCTTCGACTTCTTTTTGGTTACCGAATCATTTATCTTGTTGATGAATCCATTCTATGTGATTGTACTGATTTGAAATTTTTGGTCTAGCGTGACATAACTAAGAACAAGTAATAATAAAAGAAAAAACTTTTAGAACAAAACTAGATTATATTATAAAGAATCAAAACAGTAAAAAATGAATATTATTAGAAGCTGAAACCCAAAAATCTTATATAATAAAGTTGGCTTTTTTTTCTCCTTTGGGGGAATTTCGCCACGTGGCACTTCAAGTTTTAAGTTTTAACCACACATATTTACTTATGGATCTGGGTTTATTACAATTTCCATGGCCCAAACTGAAGCTTATTACAGTTTTCATGGACCAGTGTCTTCTTCGTCTCTAGCTAACTCTTCCTTTACCCACCACATAGAAGCTTTCCCTGTAACGCCTAAGACCAAGATTTATGGCTTTGTTACTTTCGTCTCCACTTTCATATCATTCTCAGTTTAAGTCTTTGTTCCAATTTTCTTTTGAAAATGGTTTTAAATCGTAATCAGATTACGGAGAGGTTTCACGATGCTCATGGATTCCGCCGAGGAGAACTCTCAAGCGCTGCTCCTCGCCACCAATCCCGTACCACCAATCCCGTAAATGATTTCTTAAACCTGTAATTTTACTTTCCTTTGGCCTCCATATCTTTCTTTTCTTTGAGATGGAAAAATTGTGTTTATAGGTTAACTGATTTTAAAGGCGGAGAGGAATGACGGGGAAGATGAGCCTCCTGCTAAATGGAGACTTTACTCCGTCGTTGTTAAGGTACCCTAAAACTAACATGGTTCCTCTTCAGAAAGTAATACATCCTCAGTAATAGATCATGCGAAGTGTTTTCTTTTTCTTTAATTATTATTAGGAGACTCAGGTTGAAAGTGGAGATCAAAGCGCCAATAAGCTAGATGGTCAGCATAGTTGACGTTGGTACGAAAGGCATGCCGTACAAAAAGGAACCAAGAAGGTAATCAATATCTACTTTTTTTACAAAGAACTCTTTACTTAGTGGAGATTTCGTTTACCTCAATACTATGTCGCTATGCTCTTACACGCTATGGGATTGCCTGCACCAATATATTTCTTAAGAATGACGATCCTAAGATGGTTAATACGACAGATTTTGATGTCACAAAAGATTAAGAATATAGAGTTCTCATATGTAACACGCCATTGGAGACTTTAACGTGAGTTTGTTCCTTTTTTCTGTTATTTCCACGTATGTCTAAATGTTATATGTTTTCTTCTGTTTTTACTAATGCCATTATTTGATAGGAATCATACCATAGGCCTAATAGGGGAGACTAAATGTTCTAAGTTTTTCTTTTTTCTTATCAGAAAATATATTTTTTATATTTGTTTGAGTTAATTAAAAAATCGGGGTTTTGTTTGTTTAGATCCTTAGGAAGCTAGGGAGATTGAGAAGCAACTCAAACAGATCACTAAGGAGAAGAAGGAAGCTGTGTGAGACCAAGATTTTGAGAAGGTATTGTCTTCGAGTTTGTCTTACTGTCTATAAACCCAAGGTTAATGTTTACATTTTTCCTGAGTTCTTCTCCAACAGGATGGTTCTCACTATGACCAGAAAATAGAACTTAGGGACGATACAACTGCTATTTTAGCCAAAGGCAAAGAAGTGAGCAAAGCTGAAACTGAAGCTGGCTATGAAGGAGCTAGGACCTACTGTCTCTGAATCCGACATCCAACACATTGTCTCCTAGGCAGGAATCCCGGTAGATTATACATTTATATTTTGTGTAGTAGTATTTCTTTCATGCTGCTTGATCCTACATCTAAAGATCACACTTGGTTGTGCTTAGCTGAGAACAGATTTGCTAATTATGCATTTTCAACAACTCAAAAGGATTTTTTATATAAAAAAGGTTAATGCATATATACAAGCTTTCTTAAAACAAATTACTAACTTACTTCCTTCGTATACACGCCACGCCTTGAATTGTCCTACTTTACATGTATTCTTTCGTCACCACAAAAAACCAGAAATAAGTAAACTATTTCCTGCTACTACATAATATAGAACTAAAAATGTTCATTACAATAAAATAAAGGAGAACATTAAGATACACACGATAAAATGTAATATTTTATTAATTTATAAAACTAATAGTCCGTAAAAAACTATTTCAAATAGCATGAAACAAAGTTTCCAACAAATAATTTTGTTATAAGACAAAGTTCAGCAAATGCTAAAATAATTTACAGAATATAATTAATAAAATCTTAAAAAATAAATAACATTTCATTATAAATCGAAAATCTAATATAAAATGAAACAACCATATATTATGAAACATTATTTATTTTTAAATAAAATATATTAATTATTATATGACACAATTAATTAATATCATGAGAAATTAATTAGTGTAAAATATTAAAATTAGAAACACTTATAAAAAATGTATCAGTTGTTTTTCTTTTAGCTTTTTTCAACTACATCAAAGTGAAATAAAAATCAAAAGAATAAATATAAACCATTATATTTCACTTAATTTGTTTTATTTAATTATTTAATGTTCACTAAAAATCTGTTAATAGTTCTTTCGACTCAAACCAAAAATTGTTATTAAATTTACAATATAATCCTAAATTTAAATGTATGTTTATTATTTTAAATACTTTATAAAATTAAAAAATTAAAATATTAAATAACTTTGTTGTTCACTCACCCGCCCGAAGGGCGGGCCAACCCCTAGTTTAATATATAGGAAAGCCTTGAACGCACTTACATAAACTTCATATTCTCAACATAGTCTAGAAAGGTGCCAGGAGTTGTAAACTGATCCTTAAACTCTTCTAGTCCCTGAATATAGACCCTTTTAAAACTTTTCGACTCCAAACTGTAGAAGGAAACGTAGAAAAGTTTTGATCGTTGGTCGTTTACTGTCCACACAACTTCACCTGTACTAGTCATTCCAACAAACCTGTTATATTCGACTAGCTTGGAACACGAAGGAGACAATGCATAGCTATGCTTGGACCATTTATGATTTCCTGCATCTTCCAGAACCCACAGCACAAGTTCTTCACAAACCAAATTATTTGAATCCCTGTAATGTATACCTAATTTACCTTTGTAGTTGAACAAAGTCAAAGAATAGTACCCTAGTTCCATGTCTTTATCTGTGTTAATAAAGCTGAACTTTTCAGACCTAACGTCAAAGCAAACTATTCCGAACGAAGCTGATCCGAAGTACAAAACACCGTTTATGCAGATTTCACCTCTCACTCTATAGTTCTCCCCAAAATGGAACTCGTGTTCGATCGTTCTCCATACACGTTTTCCAGACTTCAATGTCAAAACCTGATGGGTGTTTGGTCTTTCATCACGTGACGAGGTCATACACAACACTTTGAACTGTTTCCCGATTGGATCATACCCTAAATATATTCCTTCAATCTCTGCTCGGTTACTCTTGGCTTCCACTTTGGGCAAGTTCTTTTCTTTTAGAAGAACTTTGGGTAAGGTTAACAACTCTCCTGTGGCAGGGTTACAAATCACCCGCACCTTTCTGCGACTGCCATATGCCCGAAGCAATACCAGTCCACAGACAGTGCTACACATATCACATGGAAAATATTCTGGAAAAGACGTATGATACGGAGTAGCTACAAGACAAGAGTTATCGTCTGGATTATGAGGCTGAGGTGTATAGTAGAGCAACAACTTTCCCTTAGCTTTCACGGTGAAAAGGAGACGTGGACGAGACAAAGACTTGGTCAAAAACAACTCGGTGAAATCATGACGACGAAGGATCGATGCCAAGTATTTAGATACGCATCGAAACCTAGCTATAGACTTTCCCGGGACTCGAGAGAATACCTCGACAATCAGATCGTAAGGGATTGGTGGTTCTGAGACCGAGTTCGACGACTGCTTTTCACTTCTGGACGTTGTTGATGATAGATTCTCCGAGATCTGCTGTTCCATCGCTGATGGATTTTACAAAACCTAGATTAGCTTCAGAGCTTACCACTAACGAAACCCTAGACTTCGGGTTAGCTTCCACTTTTTTTTGTCAACATATACAAGATTCCTAAATGGGCTTGGGCCATAGTATTATTTAGTGTCATAAATAGGGGGAAGATGGGGCATCAAAAGAAAAGAAAACAACATAGGTAATCTAGTAGTGCGTTGATTCTCGAATGTGGTTTGTCTTTTATCAAAGAAATTGTCTTCTTGTAGCTTGTCATTGAACATAATCTTTGGTAGATTAGATATGTTCCATTTACTACTATTCAAAATGAGAAATTAAAGTATCCCACATCACATGATCATACAACAGTAACAAATGTATGGTTTTTTTCTTGTACATCATCAAAAAGTTTTATTGATATATGAATAATTATTACTAGTTGGGGATTTTGATTCAGAGCCTGGAGGGCATTCCTCCGGCGACCACTAAAGTTTCACCGGTGATGTAAGAAGCATCATCAGAAGCCAAGAAAGCGGTTGCAGCGGCCATGTCATCAGTTGTTCCCAGCCTGTTGAGCAGAGTTTTCTCCTCATTGGCTCTTCTCTGTGAAATGAAAAACACACATCAAAATCATGGATGAGAAGAAAAACTTAAACATTATTTGATTACAAACAAACAAACAAACAAACAAACAAACCACTTCAGAGTTCCGGGTGATGAAAGAAGCAAAATGTGTTGGCACAACACCAGGTGCTACTGCGTTCACTCTTGTGTCCGGTCCCATCTCAGCAGCAAGTGCCTTAAGAAATAAACAGGTGACCAGTGAGTAAGAAATGTTGAACCACCACCATCACCATAAGTGAAAGAAAAGAAGAATATATTTAAGGGTTTATAAAATCATGACACCTTGGTTAGGCCGAGAAGAGCTGTTTTAGTAACTCCATACATTGCCGTTGGTACTTGCGGTTGAAACGCAGCAATGGAGGTTATGAAGATTACAGAAGAACCCTTCTCTAAGTGAGGAGCCATATCCTGGTTTTGATCAGAAATAACCATTGCTGTTAGATTCGGGTTAATTATGGGCTTCCAACTTAAAACCAATTGGCAATTAGTGGATTGGCCCTAACCCTTTATATAGTAGTAGATTATTTCTTATATTTCCGATGTGGGATGTTTCTCATCAATACCCTCCCTCACGCTCAGACATCTAGGTCTGAAGCGTGGACAATTGTGGGAATAACATCCACAGAGGGCCCAACACCGGTGTAGTAGTAGTTGTAGTAAGTTAGGTCAAAGGATCTTATCGCTCTGATACCATGTTAGATTCGGGTTAATTATGGGCTTCCAACTTAAAACCAATTGGCAATTAGTGGATTGGCCCTAACCCTTTATATAGTAGTAGATTATTTCTTATATTTCCGATGTGGGATGTTTCTCATCAATAATTGCAAATGTCAAGTTACTTTAAGCACAGGAGTCAGAAGATGCCAGATTTTTATTCTCTAGAAAAAAAAAACTATTTAAGCAGAATGATTAGTGGTTACCTGGAGGAGAAGGATAGATGATTTGACATTGACTTCCCAAAGCTTGTCAAGGGCAGGTTCTTTGGTGGATAAGATTGGGTCAGTAGATGGATTCACAGCTGCATTGCACACAACAATATCTATCTTCCCATATCTCTGAAACACAAGCCCAAAGGAAAGCTGATTTATGAATAAAACACCAATGAAAAATTAAAAAAAAAAGGTATGTTTTGAACATCTTACTTGAATTGTCTTTTGGACAAGAATCTGGCGATGTTGAGCATTAGAGACGTGACAAACGATTCCAAATGCATCAATCCCCTGAGCTTTAAGCTTCTCTACTGCCTCATCCACATTTCTCTGCACAATTTAATTGAAGAACTCAAATTAATTATTGAAATAAGAGCTTCTAACTTGGATTCACTCATGCAAAGCAAACAAAAAAACATTCATCCAGAAAGTCAAATCCTAGAAAAAAAAAGGCGGAAACTTTCGATGATTCATTGGTAGAAAAACAGAGAATTGGAGGAAGACCTGCTTGCGAGAAGAGACGACGACAGAAGCGCCTTCAAGTCCGAGCCGTTCAACGATACCGAAGCCTATCCCTTGCGTCGATGCCGTCACGATCGCTACTTTACCTTGGAGTCTTTTTGGCACCTTCTTCTTCTCCATTTTTTTTCTTCCGATTTGATTCCTTTATACACACGCCTCGATCTCTTCACCCGCTCGTTACAGTTCTCTCTTTTCTCTTACACAGGAACATGCATGTACTACTCTTCAGTGTGAATGCAGATATGGTCGGAGTTTTAAGCTTATCGTTACGACTCTTAAGCTTATCATTAACAATTTTCTAATATGATTAGTTGAGATATATATCAATATAAAAATGATTTTTTTCTCGAAATATTATTATATCTTATCTTTTATGATTGACAATTCTTCTGGATAAACATTTTAATGTTTTTATCACAAATAACATACAAGTAAAAAAATGATCGAAATATTTCATTTAAAGGACCAAAAACTTTTATACCCTATATATATAAATGCAAAAATACAAAAATAAATAAACTAAAAACTAAAAAAAAATTAAAAAGGTTAAAAATTTGTTTATAATTTTGAATTATATGTTTTTAAATTCGATTTTTTTTTATAAATTTGTTTTTTGAAATTCGTAAAATGCTTTTTGAATCTATTTCTAACTTTTTTATTTTCAAAATTTTAGTATTTATACTTTTTATTTATAAAACTTTAAAACCTGAACAAAAATTATACCCCTTAATTCTAAACCCTAAAGTTCAGATTACTTTAAATTGACATCTTTAATAAAATATTTTTGTTATTTTCTTCCTTATGTGTTATATCTGTTACAAAAACTCTTTTAATGCTATTCTAAAGAATTTCTCTGATTTGTTTTTTTTCTTTAATCCTGATTATTTTTTTGAAATTGAGCTTCAAAACATTATTAGATTTTGATCCGCATTTCGAAAGCGCAAAATAATTTTTGATTTATTTTTCTCAATTTTATAACTATTAGGATTTTTTTTTTGAATTTTACTGTCATTCTTTTGCTAAAATAATAATTTATTTTGAATTTTCATATTAATTTCTTATCATGTGCTTTAAGCCGGCGATTTCGGATAGTTCGATGTTCGGGTAATTCGGTTAGAGGTAAAATTTAGCCGAATTGAACTGTAATAAAATCAATTTTATTTATTTATCTACGCTTTAAAAATGCAAGATATTTTATATAAATTGAATTAAAAATATTTTGTAAGAGATATTAAAATAGGTAAAGCAGTTCATTTAACCCGTTTCATTTGGATTCACCTCTATTTAAATCTCGAACATGTATAAATCTATTAAATTTTATGATCTAATATGATTATTTGTTTATATGATAAATATATTGGTTAATTTAGAAATCTCGAACCGTTTGGAATATTTTGAAAAACTCTTCTGTTTTATTTTTTATTTTTTCTTTTTAAAAATTTTCATCTATCTTATTAAAGTAGAAGTACTTTAAACTTTTGTTTGGAAACATATATAGTAGTAAAAAATATAATGTTGTTTGGATAAATGGATAGTAGTATATTAAAAAAAATAATAATGGGCTTAATTTGTATCATAGATTATTAAGGCCCAAAGTACAATTAACATTATTTTGGGTTTTGTATGATTGTTATTAATTTGTTAAAGAAAATTAATAACAAAATTATTTATAGTTTCTTTTGAAGGAATTTTTGAATAAATAAAGAACAAAATGTAATTTATTTATATAAATATATATTTTGTATGATATTTTCTGTTTTCGTATATTTTAAACACTTTTGACAAAATTTCTTGATATATAATTTTAAAAATACAGTATAACTATATAAGTGATTAACCTCATGAATTATTATGTGTATTTAAGAGTGAAACACTATTATTAAGTAAAAGAATTATTAAATTACAAAAGTATAAATATTTATAAAATTCTTACTACCGTGTTTACGGGTCACAAATGCCTTTATAACACGATACAGAGCCGAAATACATAGTTTAAACAATAAACAAAAGTAGTAAAACTGAAATCGTTAAATGTTAGTTTTCTAAGTTTGTAAATACTGTAAATTCATCATAATTATTTATCAAAAAGGTATATACATATTTATTCCTAAAATTTTGGAAGATTTTACGTGGGGATCTTCTCATTTAAACCAAAGTCCAACACTTCTCCACGAAAATAGAATAGAGATTAATAGCAACTCGGTTACCATTAATTATTCCTAAATATTTTCACATAAATTTAAATCTAGCAATTTTTAACTAATTTATATATTTGTTCATAAATTTTAGAAAGATTTGACGTGGGTATCTCCTCATTTAAATCAAGATCTCAAACTTGATCGCCACGAGTTAGAATAAAGGTTAATAACTACTAAATTGCCATATCTTTATTGTTCATAATTATTCTTAAATATTTTCACATATACTCCCTCCGTTTCAAATTATATGTCGTTCTAGAGCAAAAATTTTGTTTCAAAATAAGTGTCGTTTTCGGTTTTCAATGCAAAATTTATTGAAAATATTCTCTATTCTATTTTTGTATTGGTTGATGTGTATTGGTAATAGTATTTTTATTTTGGAAATATGTAAAATTAAATGTTTTCTTAATCTGTGTGCAAAGACTTAGAACGACAAATAATATGAAACGGAGGGAGTATTATTGTTTTTTTTTGTCGGCCATATATTATTGTTTAAATCGTACGAAATCTTAGCATTTAATCTTAATAAAATTATTTTCGTTGAACACTTCAAAGTTGTTGCTTATGGTGGTACAATTACGAAATACAAAGTTTAAATAATAAACAATAAGCAATAAAACTTCGTTCAACCAATTTAAAGTTCTGAAATATTTATATATATCATAAAAACAAAAACCAGCCCAATATCCATGTGGATGCGCGAATCAACCTCTAATATTATTTACCACAATAAAAAGTAGTAAAGATTGTACCCATTAACATTTTGTTTTTCAAGATTTTATATATATCATAAAAATAAAGACCCGCCCAGTTGGGCGGGTTAAAATCTAGTTTTTCTTTATTTGTCAAGTAAATATATATAATATATTTAATAACCCGTTTCATTTGTAGTATAATACAAATGAAACGGGTTATTAAATATCTCAATCCTTAAGCTTAGGTGTATTTATAGAGGAAGATAGATATTGGATAACGATGGTTAAAGTTATCTAATAACTTAAAAAATATAGCACTATTGTTTCTACTGTGTAAATTACAAAATGCGGATTTACATTGTGTAAATTATATTGAAGCAGCGAGCGAAGTCATTGAAATGGAAGAGTCTGAAGATGACATGTCATTTGGTATAAGGATGCAGACCGTTACTGTAAAGCCAAGAAGAGAGCTGGAGAGTGCAAGCGATGACGTCGCTTTGAACGGGATTGATGAGGTAAGGAATCTGGTTTGAGACAGAGATGTTTACCACCAGGTTTCTGTAGATATCTTCGTGTGTTAGTGAACCAGTGATGGCCGATGGGAGGACCAAGATCATGAGGCGTTTATTGGATAAAATTAAGAAAGGTAATTACCAAATAGGATAACAGAAGTACAACGTCCGACCTTAGCTCAGTTGGTAGAGCGGAAGACTGTAGTCTGTGACAGCAAATCTTTAGGTCGCTGGTTCGATTCCGGCAGGTCGGATTTGTTTTTTCTATTTTCTTTTTCAAGCTAAGCTAAAATCTTTTTAAAGAAAACAAAATATCAGAGAACCATCCACGTGTCCCAACATATATCTAAACCGAACCGCCTTCTTTGTAGCCCATAATAAAGCAAAAGGGCCCCTCCTAAACTTCCAATCTCATCTTTCCAACATCCGCGGAAACAAACCCTAATCGACGACGATGATGCTCAGGCAAGCCGCGAAGAACGCTCTAGGCCTTACGTCGCGCCAATCGACCCCGTGGTCCGTCGGTATCTTCCGATCGTACCACGAGAACGTCATCGACCACTACGATAACCCCCGCAACGTCGGGTCTTTCGACAAGAACGATCCCAGCATCGGCACGGGTCTCGTCGGAGCTCCCGCTTGCGGTGATGTGATGAAGCTTCAGATCAAGGTCGATGAGAAGACCGGTCAGATCGTCGATGCTCGTTTCAAGACCTTTGGTTGTGGCTCCGCTATCGCCTCTTCGTCTGTCGGTATGTTTTTTCAATTAGGGGTTTTGATTTGTTGTTCTGAAATTGGTGAATTAGGTTTCGAATTGATTAGTTTTTTGATTGAATTAGGTTTCATTTTGATTGGTTATTGTTGAATTAGGTTTCAAATTGATTGGTTCTTGTGGAGGCGGTGTTCGAATTAGGGCATGAGTAGGAACTGACACATTGGTCGGGTTTTATGTAATGAGATGTATTCTTGTGAAGTGTTTTTATTTGTCGATGATTTATTTCTTATGGTTCTTTTGTGCGTGGTAGCAACTTGTTCTATTATTTCTTTGTCATGTCTGATTCTGTTTTGAGGGTTACATTTTTTTTCTAATGTTTGATTGGTTTTAATGTTTTCAGCCACTGAATGGGTGAAAGGCAAAGCTATGGAGGAAGTTCTGACCATCAAGAACACGTAAGTTACCCTTTGTTTGTCTCTTACAAGTTACAAATGTTGTTATGATCTGTTGTCATAGGCACTACCTAAGACAAAGGTGATTTTGTCTTCATGTTCGTGTCTTGAAGGCGTTAACATAGCATGTTTTGAGTTTTTGCATTACTTGAACTTGGGATGTCTTTACTCGTTGACTGTTAATATGCGGCCAGTTAGCTTGACTATTATTTTCTATCTCAATATCTGAAACCCTGAGTTGAATGTGTGGTTTCCTTTTTTTTGTGATATAAGCGAAATCGCCAAGCATCTTTCTCTCCCACCAGTGAAGCTCCATTGCAGTATGCTAGCCGAGGACGCCATCAAGGCAGCTGTGAAAGACTACAAGGAGAAGCGAGTGAAAACAAACGGTGCTGCAGCAGTAGCAGCAGCTGGAGAAACCGCGCAGGCTTGATTTTCCTCTGCTGATGTTTTTATACCATGACGTGTATATGATGGTACAAACAGGAGATGTGTAAGAGAAGACTACGTGCAACCTATGGTATAATCTCTGAAGGGTTAAGTCTAGGAAGTATTATGAATAAACTCTGTTTGACAAATACATCTGAGATGTAAGCTGTTTGATGTTTTGTTATGGTTTTCCTTCCTTTGTGAGATTTATTATCTATTAAAGACAAGTCAGCAATTATTTTTTTCTGTCTATCTACGGATCTAATGGCTTTCCATGAATTAAATATACAAAGAGCGAGGTGCAAAAATGAAGATACTGAGAAATCAAAATCACAGAAAATTGCATTTTTGTTCCATCTCTGTAGCATTTCCCCTTTTAACCATGACCACTTTTTCTATATAAACTACTCACACTGTTACATATCCAATTGCATTTTTGTGACGGGCCTTTACGTTGATTAGCTAAAGGAAGTGTCCATAATTGTATCGAACAGAAAATACTCATATTATTCGTATCAAATAACTACCGGCTGTTCCTTTTATTACTCAACACAAGTGCTCAAACAAACTTTTGTTCTGAACTATTTGCTAACATACTAAAAACACTTTCTAAATTGTGATCTGAGTCTTGTTCAATGAGACAAACTCTGGTTTGCTTGAACGGTGGCAGGTTTCATGGATGATCTTTAAAGCGAAGCAACTTGGACATATTTAGCAAAATGGTGAAGAATCAAAGTTAGCAGTGTGATTCTTCCTTTATGGGATCTTAATACATTTCTCCTTTTTTCTAATTAAAAGAAAAAGAGAAATGACGTACAGACATGTCTATTACAATTGTCTTTCACTTCCTATTTGTCTTCTTTTATTTTAAGCTAACCACTAGATTGAGACCCGCCCTTAAAATTTAAGGGCGGGTATATTTTTTTGTTTTACATTTTTTAAAATTTATTTTTTGTATTTGTGTTTTTAATAATAGTTGTCTTTTTATTTATATAATAGTTTTGTTAAATGATTAATATTTTTTTAATCAATACTATTAAGATAGTTGGACCACATTTATATCAATAGGTCATGTTCATGTTTTAATAGTATTAATTGATATTAAATTCTAACCCGTCTTTTCAGAGGCGGGTATATTTTTTATTTTACTTTTTTCGGAGAAAATTACTTTTTATATTTGTGATTTTTTCGTATTCATATTTTTGTTTAATATTAATTTAATAGAATGGATAATTTTTGGTAACTGTATTAAATATGTCAAGTTGCACAACTATACAGTTGTACCATATACATATCATAAAATATTTTCACACTTTATTCATAAAGTTTATAACATATTATATTTTTTTATTAGTTAGCTAACATAATTAGTGAAGAATAGTTCAAACCCGACGCGAAATCGACTCAGAAATCAAAATCTCATATTCTATTAGACCTGGCGTATATAGTCGGACGGTTTTTAAAGTTTACATCCCACAATCAATATCAAATTCAACCAGCACCGAAAACCGAAGACATGTTTTGAAAAAAATGTTTAATACTGATATAGGTATGATCCAACTACATTATTAATACGTCGTTAATACAATTATTAAGATCTCTTATTATTTATTTAAGAAAAATATTATACATTTTTTTTATAAATAATACCGCTGGTCTCTTTATAAGTATATAATTTTATAAATAATACTTCCATAATAATATCAACTTAGATGGTTTTATTTGTAAAAATATACTTTGTTGTTTGTTATAGTATTCATAGATTATGCTTGCTTTTCAAATTTCTTATTTTAACATATATATTTTTGGGCTTGCATGCATATAATATACGCACTACATAGTAGAGCCTTTCAAGGATATAATCATTGTTAGTAGTCTGTTATTATATTGGCGATATAAAGTAGATACCAAATATGAGTTCTATATTTGTTGTTTGTATAGCATAGCCCATAAAATAGGAGTTCAATTAATTATGAAATGTGGTTACGTTTTTGTTTAAAAGGGGTGGTTACGTTTTTTTTTTAAAATGGGTGGTTACGTTTTTTAAGTGCAGTTACATATTATGTTATACAGTTACGTTATGTTGTTAATGCAATTATATTTTGAAGTTGTTGGACACTACTTTTATCAACTGGTCATGCTGGAGAATTAATAGAATAGATGTGATTACCTTCAAAAGCCAAATTAAGAAAAATACATGATCAATCTAGTATTGAATACCATAGCGAAGATGACATACACTAAGAAAATATATCGTCTTGTTCGCCTAAACAAAACTGGTCCCCTGTTTCTCTCAATCGGAATCTAGTTCCTGTTATCTCGTAATATATACCCGCTAGTCAATGTTTATAAGTATACATACATAACATTCTCTTCAAATATGTGGAAATGAAGCATTAGAACTATTAGAACTATACATAACATTCTCTTCCGAATATGGGTTCAGTGGAGACATAGTGACGTCTCAAACCAATTGAACTACTGAATCTTTAGCATTAAATTGTAGTTTTAACCGGGGACAGCTGCCCCCCAACCTACACAGCGTAGATCCGCCCCCGTCAGTTGTGTTGTTCATGATATTTTAGTGGTACCCTTGATTAGTTTTTACTCTATAAAAGATCTTATTGTTTTAAAAGTGGAAGACAAATCAAGTTTTCACTGACACTTGTGCACCCTAACAATGTTTTCCATACCAATCGGATCTTGACGTACCAGTGCATGTGCACCTAAGAAAGCGGTAGATGCTAAATCAACGGAGACCAAATCGTATATTATTGTAGTGAGGACGGCATGCAGCAGCAACCATTGAATTATATATTTAAAATGTTTAAATAACGATTGTTTATAAAAAAGTTATTAGAATATTTTAATATTTGCCTTAATAAAAAATGAGTGTGATCGGATGGTATGATTAGAGTATAACAAAAGTTTACACTTACACATATTTTATCTCTACTCCATATTACTCTATCATACCTTTTCTGTGTCAAATATTTACTCTTGTTTCACTTCAATACATCCAAGATTATATAAGTGAAACTATTTTTCGCCCATCTACTCTAGAAAAGGAATATTTTGTTTTCACCTTTTTTACCCTAGAAAAGCAAGAGTAAACCGGAGAAAAACAAAAAACTACATGTCGTTTACACTTCTTTTCGATGCTTCCTTGCATTCTTTGTGATTAGCGAGCAAAAAAAAACATCCATAAAATACGTTTTTGATATATAACTTTTCCAACGAGCCAAGTTTCAAAGGTGAGGTTACATTATAATTACGATCAACGTCAACGAGGAAAGCTGATCACAGCAAAACAAATGAGAAGCAACAAAAAACTGTTATTAGAAACAATCCAGCTTTATTATATGAAGATCTCCACCAAACAATCATAAGACATTTATCAGGGTACAACAAAAGTAGACGATTATGAAAGCAAGTTACAAAAAAAAAAACAAAAGTAGACGATAAAAACACTCGAAACATAAATTTCAAATTGCAACACCTCCACACACATACACAAAGTGACGTCGTTTTCTGTATTTGGAAGCTCAGGCATAGTTTTTTTTTAAACAACACGTAGACAGCAGAAACAAAGACCCGGACTACCGATGCATTTACCGTCATTAAAATTGATGCTGTCTCGTGTTAAACATCTCTCCTTGCATGTTTCACGGGGGGGATCCGTAGATGAACAGATCCCGTTTGGAGTGATACACAAATTAATAGGAGGAGGACAGAGACCCTGGCACTGGCCGGATGCAACTGCCCCCCAACAAAAAAATGAATTAATGTAATTTATAAAGATACAAAGGATTAATTTCAACCATAAAAAGCCTTTTAATCTTTATATACGTGTCTAGCTTGACTTGTGTTATACTCTTTCTTTTTCCTAAAAATCGCGTCAGTTTAATTTATGAATATTTTCCTTATTATCCATTAGATAAAAGATCTTTCTGACAATAAGATAATTAACAACCTACTCCATATGAAGAATGAAGTATCAATTAATAATTTTTGATTTTTGATATTAGGATTATATCATAATTACAGTAAAACTAATCGTAAAATGTTTAGAGCTTTTGAAATATCTTTAAGACACAATCTTTTGTTTTCTTCTTAATTAATTAGTTCTCTAAACAAACGAACCTGTAGCTGATTGGAGGATGAAGAGACAAACAAAACCTGCAGCAACAACAGCTGTGCTCAATCTTAAGCTCCCCATTGCTCTTCCTTCTTCTTATTTTCTTTCTTCTTTGTGATTTATTTAGCCAAAAGAAAGGGTTAAATTTATAGCAATACGGTGATGAAGAGAGGGAAAAAGGTCAACCATCACAAAATTGAGCACATGCTTTCTTTTTACATGCCCATAGGCCCTATTCTGCGTGATTAGTGATGCTTTAATTTTTTGAAGACTCGAAAATTTTATTTACAAATAATAGTATAGATAACATTTTTCTGTATTCTGGTCTCACTCGCATGATATCACGAATAATTCCGATAGATAATTCAACCGGGAGTCTAGGCTTACCAAAACTGTCTGTCAGGCATTCCACGCAAAAACCATGGATTGGGAAGCAGATCTATGAGTGGAAGTAGTTATGGCTTATGGACAAGAAACCGAGATTTATTAACACTACTGTTTGGGAGGAGCTGCAGGTGCATTGGGCGAAGCAGGAGACTATAGAAAAGTCTCTTAAGAACTCAGCCAACCGAATGAATGATCGTGGCGGGAAAGGTGTTTATGTCCACAATCTTGGGACTTGTACCATGTCTTCTAAAAATATCAACTTGTAAGTTCTAATTTTTTTAAAAATACTTTTTTAAAATATATTTGATATTTTAAATATATTAATTGATTACTTTTTAGGTTCAAGCAAATGACGATAATCCCGTCGATTATCTCGATGTCATTAAGGAGGCATACACCAACAAGAAGACCAGCGAAATTCAGAATCTTGTTATTAAAGATGTCATCGACTTGATGGAACCCCAAAAGGAAGCATATCTAGCTACTTAGGAGTATTTCGATGACGACGCTTCTTCGGCGACTTCAACCAACGTGGCTTGAATGCGAGTAAACCAAATGGTGGAACAGGTAATTTTTAAAAAAATAATTCCATTAATATTTAATTTTGTTAATACTTAATATTTTACTTAACTTAATTCCATCACTATTTTTTTTAGGCTGTTCCAAAGAGGAAAGGTCGTTTAGTCGGGTTGGTTCGTCGTGCCTCGTCTTGTCCTTCTTCATCCCAAGCCCCGTTTTCTGATTCCATGATCATAGAGCAGCTGCAGAACAAGGATAACCGGACTGTGGCGTTGGAGACGCAGAACGCCACAATTCTAGCTGAATTGACGGAGCAAAAGAGGACTAACCTGAAAGTAATGGAGAAGATGAAACGTTTGTTTCCTTCAGAATTTTAGCTTTTTTTTTCAATTTTAAAACTTTAAATGTCGTTTTCAGATTTTACTTTTAAATTATGTAAAATATAATTTCTATAATATTTGTTTCCCATTTCATTTTTTCTATTTATTAAAATTAAATATATATAATACATAAAATATATTTAAAAACAAAAATTATAGATTCCGGTGAAACTAAATCGATCGGAACATTCTGACCAACATATCTGTCGGAAATTTCCGATACCAACATTCGTCGGAAACGTCCGATGCTGCCTTTCGTCGGAAATTTCTGATGCCTATTTTCGTCGGAATATTCCGATGCCTATTTTCGTCGAAATATTCCGATGCCATGTTCGTCGGAACATTTTGACGAAGTATTCGTCGGAAACTTCTGATGCACACATTGTTGGATGTTCAATTTTTCCGATGGTAATTTTGGTAGGTATTTCTCCGATAATATACCAATGTTTTTACTGACGACGAGACATCCTCGGAAAAACGTCGGAAAATACAGCGTCGTATTTCCTCGGAAATTCGGACGGATTTCCGATGGAAATATTCATTGCGATGAAACCATACCGCCTGTTTTTTTGTAGTGACGTGATGAAGATAGAAAAATGAACATCATAGATTAAAATAGTTAGTGCACTGGTCGTGACTATATACGTTATTTTAAGCATAGCATAGTCTAACAATCCTACATTGTTTTTAGACCATATATATGCAATACAATAGATGTCGAATACTTGTATTTATCTAGGGAAAATTATTTTTATACTATACTATGCCTAAACGCTTTATAATTCTGCTACATCATTATTAAGAAGGTTTAAACGATTGCCACATAAGCATGATTTCTTTTTAATTAGTAAGAACTTAAGATTATCACTTTTTAAAAGATTCTCGATTAATATATAGTGGATTTTAGACCATATATATGCGGTCCTATAGATGTTGAAGAATTGTACTTATCTAGGGAAAATTATTTTATACTATGCTATGCATAAACACTTTATAATTCTGCAATATTAGTATTAAGAAGGTTTAAACGATTGCCACACAAGCATGATCTTTTATTAATTAGTACAAACTTAAAGTTATCATTCTTTAAAATATCATCAATTAATATATAGTGGATGTTGATGTAGAATATATTAAACTTTTTTTACAAAAAAAAAATATTACCCTTTAAAAAAAAATATTAAACTTCCTGTGCAAATATGATCATCTTGTTCAACACCGTAAGCAATCGATCATCTTGTTATATACCGTAAACAATCATCATTTCAAGGACTTGATTACTTGAGATTTCGGTTAAGAGATCATAGAAATCTCTACGTGTATAAGTGACAATGCTTAAGCAAGAACAGGTGGCCTATCAGTTTCACCACAAAAAATTATAATATATATGTATAAGTGGCAATGATTTCAATAATTTTATGATTTAAGTAGACAAATCTTTTTTTTTTTTACTTTTCTCACGAACTACAGTATCTATTATAGTTTAATTAGACTGTAGGATACTACAAGTCAGAATTTATCTGTGTTTGAGATATGATTAGTATATGACATAGTCCGAAATTGTTAAAAGGTCTTTGAGATCTTTCAAAAAAAACCGTGAGCTTTGTGACATTTGTTGAACTTGGCAGTTGTCGTAAAAGCAAATCAACTTGGACGGCAAAATGGTGAAGGAGCAGTGTGATTCTTCCTTATGGGATCTTAAAGACATTTCTCCTTTAACTGAAGTACAAACAAATCTGTTATATTTGTCTTTCATTTTGTCCTGTATTTTTCTGAAGCTAACCATGTGATTGCCTCAAAAGCCAAATTAAGAAGAATATATGATCAATCTTGGATGAATACTCTAGCGAAGAGGACTACACACAAGGAAATATATCGCCTTTTTGCCTAAACAAAACTGGTCCCCCGTATTTCTCAATCAGAATCTAATTCCTATCATCTCATAATATATACCTGCTAGTCAATGTTTATAAGCAGTATACACAACATTCTCTTCAAGTATGTGAAAATGAAGCATTGTAATGTTCTCTTAATCTCCCTTTGATCAGTTGAGAGTTGAGACTCTCTTAATATAGAGTTGTAAGTTGCTAATGATATATACATCGGGACCCTCAAGGCTTGTTAGAGCCACGTTTTGATTCATTCTCATACTCAACCATTAGTACATTGCATATATCTTTTGTGGGACCATCTTTCACACTTGATACCTTATTTTCCAAGTCATAAACCAATAAACTTTCTTCCCTTATTTTATTGTGACTGATCCTCCAAATATAAGAACTGTGTTCCCCACGAAAGCTTCCTCAATCTCACTTAGAAAATGACCACCACCACCACGTACGTTTTGCACCATACACACCTCAAATTCCCTCTCTTCATTGTTATAATTAGTATAGGCCCTGTTCGTTTCGTGATCTGGACGCAGCATCCAGACGCAGACACGGACCTATGTTCGTTTGATGCAAAATAAGAGGTTAAGTTGGACGCAACATCCAGATATTTTTCATAAATCATCCAGATTTTTCAGGATTTCTGGATGAGATTTTTAAGTGTTTCTAGAAACAGTAAACTCATCCAAAACTATTAAAAGTCGATAATACCCTTAATTTATCTTAAGAATTACATAGTTTTACATGAAATCAAAATTTTCCCCCAAAACCGGAAACCAAATTCTCCCAAAACCGGAAAATCGAATTTTCCCCCCAAAACCGGAAACCAAATTTTTCCCCCAAAACCGGAAAACCGAGTTTTTCCACAAAAACCCGAAAACCGAGTTTTTCTGCCAAAACACAAAAAATGAGTTTTCCGGCCAAAATCCGAAAACCGAGTTTTCCGGTCAAAATCCGAAAACCGAGTTTTCCTACCAAAACCCGAAAACCAAATTTTCCCGCCAAAACAAAAAACGAGTTTTCCCGCCAAAACCAGAAACTCGAGTGTTCCCACCAAAACCAAAAAATCGGGTTTTCCAACCTGAAAACCGAGTTCTCCCGCCAAAACCCAAAGACCGAGTTTTTCCGCCAAAACTGGAAAACCGAGTTTTCCGGTCAAAACTAGAAAACCGAATTTTCCGGCCAAAACTCGAAAATCGAGTTTTTCCAGCCAAAACCCGAAAATCAAAATTTTCTAGTCAAAATCGGAAACCTAGTTTTCCGCCAAAATTAAAAACAATTTTTTCCGACCATAAATAGGTTTTTCTGCTAAAACAAGTAATGATATTAATATTAATATTCTACATGATCTTTTAGAACAAATAAAATAGTAATTTAGGTACCCATGGGTAAACCTATATCCATATTTATTTAATTTCATGAAAACATATTTATCTCTATGAAAAGTTAAAACATGAAAATTTAATTTCATTTTTTTATAAAAAATGAAAAAATTGAATTTAATGTTCATTTTTATTTATCTCTATTTTATTTGTAGTTAAACATATTTTTTTACAAGTTAGTTTCACTTTTAGATATAGTTATATATATATATATGTTTAGACCAAAAGAAAAAATAAGGAGTTTTTGGTCATTTGACATAAAACTCATCCATATACAAAATTACAGAATACAAAACGAACATAACTGCATCTAGATACAGTTACCAGACGCATGATCCAAAATTTTGAGAATCACGAACGAACGACATCTGATTGTTACATCCAATTACTGCGTGCAGATGCCGCGTCTGGAATTCTCATCCTGTTTACGAAACGAACAGGGCCTAACATCCACCAAAACTTCTCTCTTTCATGTTCTTAGTTGAAAAAAGCAATTTTGATTTCTTCGGGGAGTATATATATAATGGATCTCAAGTATTCTCCATCTCACTATAACTTATCTTCAGTCATGAAGAAGCATCAGCGTCTTCATCATCATCGAGGAAAAGGGAGAGATGAAGAGTATGATGCTTCTTCTCTCAGCTTGAACAATATGTCAAAGCTTATTCTTCCTCCATTAGGTGTTGCAAGCTACGACCAGAGTCACGTCATTTCTAGTGGATGGATCATCTCACCCATGGATTCAAGACACAGGTACCATAATGCTCTGGTCCTGATGTAAATGATCTTGTAATAAGGAAATTCTTACAAACACAAGACAATGCTTGAATATGTTATCTTGTTCATTTTCAAAGATAGCATAGAGAAGTAAACCAGTGATTATATTTGATTGATTCAGGTGGTGGGAATCATTTATGGTGCTTTTGGTTGCATACTCTTCTTTGGTTTATCCCTTTGAAGTCGCATTTCTAAGGTCCTCGCCAAAGAGAACTCTTTGTATCGCAGACAACATCGTAGACTCGTTCTTTGCTGTTGACATTGTCTTGACGTTTTTTGTTGCTTACATAGACAGAAGATCACAGCTTCTTGTCCGTGAGCCCAAACAGATTGCAGTGAGGTTGGTATATGTTGTTGATGATACATTTTTAGAAAATTGATCCATATTTTAGGTAAAAAATTGTTTATTGAATTTTGATTGGTTAAAATTTGTGGGAAAAAATTAATCACAAAATAATGCATTCATAGTTAAAACTTAATTTTTTTTTCAATGTGTAAAAACTCTAAAAATACATCATTTTCAACATAATTAGTATTATAGTCACGTATAGTTTTTTACTCAAATAGAGTACTAGCAAATGATATTTTAATATATCATTTAAGGTACATTTCAACGTGGTTCTTGATGGATGTTGCGTCAACTATACCATTTAATGCAATCGGATTCTTGATCACTGGCACATGCAAGTTGAATCTCACTTGTAGTCTCTTGGGACTGCTCAGGTTTTGGAGACTCAGACGTGTCAAACAACTCTTCACAAGGTACTTTTCTCTCTAGTCTCTATCTACTATGACTCCATGTCATGTCTCTGATCAAACCGTTTTTTTAGAAAGTGAACAAGAGTTTCTCACTTTCGTGTCATTACAGACTCGAGAAGGACATAAGGTTCTGCTACTTCTGGATTCGCTGCATTCGACTTCTATGCGTGACACTGTTTCTAGTGCATTGTGCTGGATGCATTTACTACCTACTAGCAGACATGTGTCCACATGGAAAGACATGGATCGACGCTGTCCCAAGTATCAGACATAAAAGTCTTTACATCAAGTACATTGCATCCATTTATTGGTCTATCACAACAATGACAACTGTGGGATATGGAGACCTCCATGCTAGCAACACTATTGAGATGGGATTCATTACATTCTACATGTTATTTAATCTTGGCCTCACTTCTTACCTTATAGGTAACATGACTAATCTGGTCTTGGAAGGAACTCGTCGTACCATGGAGTTTGTGAGTCTCAACCTCTCTACTGGAGTCGTAACAATTCAATCCTTTTTTTGCCTTTTCTACTGTAGTAATTATCTGTCATGTTTTGTTGTTGTGTGGGCAGAGGAATAGCATTCAAGCAGCGTCAAACTTTGTTAACAGAAACCATTTGCCTCCTAGATTGAGAGACCAGATATTGGCTTACATGTGTTTGAGGTTCAAAGCAGAGAGCTCCAATCAGCAGCATGTTATTGACCAGCTCCCAAAATCTATCCACAAAAGCATTTGTCAACATCTTTTTCTTCCATCTGTTGAAAAAGTTTACCTCTTCAAAAGCGTCTCAAGAGAGATACTTCTTCTCCTGGTGAGTTAACCAAACAAACTTAACTAGGTTTTGTGGGTCATTGATGAGTTCTCTAACCATATATATTTTTATTTTTTTTGTGTTGAAATGTTTATTGGTGATTAGGTTTCTAAAATGAAGGCTGAGTATATTCCACCTAGAGAGGATGTCATTATGCAGAACGAAGAGCCTGAAGATGTTTACATTATTGTATCAGGAGAAGTTGAGATCATTGATTCAGAGATTGAGAGAGGTAGAGTGTTAGGCACTCTAAGATGTGGAGACATATTTGGAGAAGTTGGTGCACTTTGTTGCAGACCTCAGAGCTACACTTTTCGAACAAAGTCTCTGTCACAGCTTCTCCGGCTCAAAACTTCTTTCCTTATTGAGACAATGCAGATTAAACAACAAGACAATGTCACAATGTTCAAGAACTTCATGCAGCATCACAAAAAGCTGAGTGATCATCTAAGGACACAAAAAGATGGACAAAACGATGACGTTCCACCGAGCATTGCCTCAAATCTTATCAATGTTGTATCCACAGGCAATGCAGCTCTTCTTGATGAGCTTCTCAAGGCCAAGTTAAGCCCTGACATTACAGATTCCAAAGGAAAAACTCCACTGGTAACGTTTTGCTTCACCACAAATTGTTTCAGCATCATAATCTTAGTCATTATTAATTCGTCTTATATTTAATGTTTCAGCATCTGGCAGCTTCCAGAGGATATGAAGATTGTGTTTTAGTACTCCTAAAGCACGGATGCAACATACACATAAGAGGTATGGTAAACACATCATACTTATATATTCTGTTTAAAAAATATATTTTCTAAATTTTTTTTAAAATGTTGCAGATGTGAGTGGTAACACGGCTCTATGGGAAGCAATCTCATCGAAGCATTATGCCATATTCAGAATCCTTTACCATTTCGCAGCTATAACTGATCCACACACAGCTGGAGATCTCCTATGTGATGCAGTGAGACAGAACAATGTAGAAGTAATGAAGGATCTTCTGAAAGTGGGGATCAATGTTGACACAGAGGACCATCATGGCTTCACAGCTTTGCAGGTCGCTGTGGCGGAGAATCAAATGGATATGGTGAATCTCTTAACTATGAACGGTTCAGATGTGGTTGGTGTCAACACATATGAGTTCACACCGTTGGAGAAGTTAAGAGTTGTGAGAGAAGAAGAAAGAGTGAGTATTTTCAGAGGGCATCCATTGGAGAGGAAAGCAAGAAGTTGCAATGAAGCTGGGAAGCTTATACTGCTTCCTCATTCTCTTGATGAGCTCAAGAAAATTGCAGGTAAGCATACATTCTACATATTGTTTTTGGTTTAGCTTTGGTCGGTTTGGCCGGTTCTAGTCTGGTGGTGGTGGTACATGAAAGAATCATGGACCAGAGATAGTGACCCTATTTGGTTTATTTTCTTTCAGCTTACAACGTTGTTTTATTTGTGTGTGTATAAAACTTATCCAACATAAAACAGGTGAGAAGTTTGGGTTTGATGGAAGTAAGACGATGGTGACCAATGAAGATGGAGATGAGATTGACAGTATTGAAGTGATTAGAGATAGTGACAAGCTTTACTTCATGGAACAAAATAGTTTAGAAAACAAAAACTGAAAACAAAAGAAATTATGAGATACGATCTAGCGTGATTTTTTTTTTTTTTTTGAAAAATGCATGTTGTAATTTCTAGGTGGAAACGATATATGTTTGTCCATTTTCTTTGTCATCTTGAGACAAAGTTTAATCTACATGAAAGTTGTTTTGAAAACCAACTCTATCTAACTCGATTTGATTTACATGAAAAGAGAAAAATGACGCATAGGTTGCTACTATCCTTCGCAAGAGAATCATCACAAACATTTTCTTGACTTTCCTCTTGCATAAAAGAGGAGAATACCTCCACACTCACCGGCAAATAACTATTACACCAAAAAAAAAGAAAGAACTATTCCGTCCGGTTCAGACCAAACCAACTTTGGTTATTTTGTAAAGGTCTCTCCTCAGGGACCCGACGATAAACACATACCAAGGTGAAATGCAGGTGATCAGGGAACCCCCATGAATTTGATCTTTTCAATGAAAAGATTAAAATGTAATTTGTTATCAAGAAAATATAAAGTCGGTCAAAATAACTGTACTTAATTTTGCTATTAGTGGTAATCTATAAACCTTTAATTACTAGATTATTCAAAAAACAAAATCCAGATTCACCCAATAATAAAAATAACATTAGTTAAAAAATTAAAATAAATATTTAATTATTTTCCGATTAATTGATTCGGAGTCAATCATATGTGTTATGCTTATCGTAATCCCGAACAAAAGAAAAAAAAACACAATTCCAAAATTAGTAATAAAAATAATGAAAATAAAAGAAAATAGCTAAAAAATAATAATAAATTGCCTTGACAGCAGTTAAACCTCTCAAATTGCAAATGACTCATCTTCTTCTTCTTCATCTAGAGAGAATCTAGGGTTCCAGATTCACTCTTCATCTTCATCTCCTTCTCCTTCTTCCTCTTTCATTCTATCTCCACATCCCTAGATCTTCATAACCCATCAATCTCCTGTTACATTTGCAAGTTACAGAGACAAACAAAAAAAAACCCACCTTTATTCTCCAGCTTAGCACTAACCCCTAGCTTCCATGGCGAAAACTCGACCTGGTGTGCCCTCAAAGATCAAAACAGGGAGGAAGGAGCTCGACATGTATACCATCAAAGGCACCAACAAAGTTGTGAGAGGTACTCTCTCTTCTATCCTCACTTGTAAAGTTGTACACTTTGAGTATATGTTTACATAGGAAGGGATTGTTTGATAGCTTTGGCATCTTAGTAGAAAGTGTTTGTGTTATGCAATTGTTGCAAAATGTGATCTTTGGTTGCTCTCTTTTTTCAAAATGGAGATTTTTTTACATCAGTGAATTGGTTCGGTTTGGGCTTCTTTTATGTAAATTTAGTAACTTTTTAATGTAAAAATCGAGTTAGTTGTGAAATATGGACTATATTTTTGTTTGTAATGATATATTGATGCAAAGTGTGTGTTTTAATTTGGGAAAGATCTTGCATTTACTTAGAACTCTGCCCTTTGCTTGTTACTAAGTGAAGAAGAGTGAGTGCATTTACTTGAAAATTTTTGTTCATTGCAACCTTCTTATGGTGTTTGTTGTACTCTGTGTAGATTATATCTATTTAGTAATTTTTGAGTTTGTTTTATGCAGCTGGAGACTATGTGCTGATGCGTCCATCAGATGCTGGTAAGCCACCATACGTGGCCCGTGTTGAGAAGATTGAAGCGGATGCCAGGAACAATGTGAAAGTCCACTGTCGGTGGTATTACCGTCCCGAGGAGTCCCTTGGTGGTAGGAGACAGTTCCATGGAGCTAAAGAGCTTTTCCTGTCTGACCATTTCGACGTTCAAAGCGCACACACCATTGAGGGAAAATGCATTGTTCACACCTTCAAGAGCTACACTAGGCTTGAGAACGTTGGGGCTGAGGATTATTATTGTAGGTTCGAGTACAAGGCTGCTACTGGCGCGTTTACCCCTGACCGTGTTGCTGTGTAAGTGGATGAGTACTCAGTTCAGGAACATGTCTACAACATAACCTTAACGTAACATGTTTTTTTTATTATTTTGTGTGTAATGTTTGGTGCTGAAGGTACTGTAAATGTGAGATGCCTTATAATCCAGACGATCTCATGGTGCAATGTGAAGGCTGCAAAGACTGGTAAAATGTTGATGTTTGTGTCTCTTTTATTAGCTTACTTCTGTTTCAGTGGAGAAGATCTGTTGTTGAACTTGCTGGTGGTATCCTTTGTTAACTGATGGTAAGAGTTGGAATGTGATGGGTGTAGGTATCATCCTGCATGTGTTGGCATGACGATTGAAGAAGCAAAGCTGCTTGATCACTTCGCATGTGCTGAATGCAGTTCTGATGACGATGTCAAGAAATCACAGAATGGGTTTACTGCATCTCCAGCTGATGATGTTAAGGTTCGTTTGTCTCTTGCATGTATAAATTATTGGTTCTGTCTGGATTTTGATCTTTGCTTAACGCTGCTCCAGTTCTAACTGCAAAGCAATCTGTCTGTTTAGGTTATTAATAATCCATTTTGTTTCTGCTTTTACATACAAAAACTTGAGAGCATCTTACGGAAATAGAAACCTCCTTTGATTGTTACAGTTATTAGCTTCTGAAATGTTTGGCATTTTTGAGGAAAACTACTCTTCTTTCTTGTTTCTGTTTTGTGCTCAAAATCTTGTGGCTGATGTTAACAATGACATTTGTTGTCTTCAGGTGGAACCAAAGCGCAGGAAAAGATAATCGCGAGGTCCTCATGGTGAAAGCCACAAGGGATGGCAAGTTACAAACTTGGAAGCTCTCTTTGGTGCATATTTTTAGTTAAGTTAGAATTTTCTTGTCTATGTCGTCGTGGTTGTGACGATGTCTGTATGGTACGTTCCAAAACTAAGAAAAATGGGAAAAAGGAGAGAAATGATGAAGACAGGTTACGGTGGCAGATTCAGTTGTATAGACTTTTTCCGTGGCTTTTAATTTAAGTTAACTTTAGGTCTGTTTATTGAGGTCTGTTGTTTTGTGTCTGATGAGAACAGACGAACATGAAGAGCGCTTCTGTCTTTTAGTCTTCCCAACATTAACAAACATCATGTCTATCTTCCACCTCCCATTTTCTTAATCATGTTTAGCATATACTGAAACAATTTCTTCTAAATTATTCAACATACCAAAGAAAAAGAGAGAGAACACTGCAAAAGAAAGTCTCAGATTGATTGATTGCTTTTTCGACAATAAGAAAGAATAAAACAGATGAACAAACATGATACAGAGACAACTTATGTACTCTAATTTTGTCCTCACTCACAAACAAAGATTCATACATTTTGGTCTGAAGTTCTGAACCAGGATGCATTCTTAACCTCTCTGTCACATCCTTTGATTCAGAGTCCTTCATGTATTGCGCAAAACCGTCCCTCTTGAGGTTTTGGAGCTTCTTTTTAGCTTCCAATGAACAGAAAAAACAAAAAGTTTTGGATGATTATTACTCAGAATGAGAAATCCATGTTCTCATGTTCAGGTGTCCTGTAAGAAAATCCAGCGTCATCACTAGATCTTCGTTTGACTACACTTGCTCGTTGAACCAACCTCACCAGCTGTTGCACCACTTCTGACATTGGAGGCCTGAACTCTGGTTCCGGCTAAAATTAACAACAAAAAAAGAGAAGATGGTTACTTTACAAAAAAACAATTTCATTTTCTTTTAAAATGGTATAAGTTACCTGAATACAAAGAGCAATGATATCCGCAAAACGTGACAGTGACTTAGCTGGATACATGCCATTAAGAGAAGGATCAACCATTTTAGACAAAGCATCTATATCATGAAGCTGCGGTGTAGCCCATCTCACTAGTGATTGCTCTGCTCTCGTTCTCGAGCTATATCAAACACACACACACAGCAAAGGAAAAACTGAATCAATGGCTTCTTTTTGTGGATAAAAAAAAAGGAAAAAATATAGAAACCTGTCAAGAGGTTTCCGACCAGTTAAGAGCTCAAGCATGACTACTCCAAAAGTGTATACATCACTTTTAACAGTATAGATCCCAGACAATGCAAACTCTGGAGCGCTGTATCCAAACGAACCCACCATTTGAGTTGAAACTCGTCTCTCAGTGTTGGGATTCAAAGCAGCTAAACCACAGTCTGATAAGTGAGGGTTAAGCTCTTCATCTAGCAGTATATTCGCCGACTTGAAGTTCCTATGTACAATTGAAGGCAAGCAAACTTCATGCAAGTACCTGTTTAAAAACCAAGCTCCAGGGTTTAACATGAAAGTTTTGTTCACCACATTTTAACCATAAACAAAACGTGACATACTCTAGAGCTTTGGCAGTTCCAAGCGCCACTTTAACACGCGCATTCCAAGTCAAGTTCATGCTTCTGTCATCATTCAAGTGAAGCATATCATCTAGATTCCCATGTCCAACGTACTCATAGACCAGAAGACGCTGACCATGCTCGGTGCAGTATCCAGCCAATGGAACAATGTTTTGATGCCTCAATCTCGCCATGTTGGAAACAGCTTCTAAGAAATTATCTTCTTCTTGTAACGAAAGCGCTGCGTTATCAATCTTCTTGATCGCCATTACCTTTCCGTTGGGGAACTCTGCTCTGTAGACACGGCCTAGAGATCCTTCGCCGATGATGTTCTCTTGGCTAAAACTGTTCGTTGCTACTTGGAGAGAGGAAACAGTGTACTGCGAGGCAGTGTTTGGAGATCTCATTCT
Source organism: Raphanus raphanistrum subsp. raphanistrum (assembly GCA_019706035.1). Lineage (NCBI taxonomy): Eukaryota > Viridiplantae > Streptophyta > Magnoliopsida > Brassicales > Brassicaceae > Raphanus > Raphanus raphanistrum. The sequence continues at coordinate 27,469,411 of CM033987.1, read as the reverse complement.
ACTTATAGACCCGTTTTTCATTACCCGATCAACCGTTACTTTCTCTGCAGGTGAAGAAGACTTCAAGTCTGCAACGGATGCTCCGTTTTTAACCCTCTGCTCTTGCACTTCGGTTGTTCCACTAAGTGGATGACTTCTTTGAGAAGCTCTTTTTGTGCTTCCTCCAAGTTTCTTTCTCTTCTTATGGAGGCACAAGTAAAGAACAAGTGCTAGAATACCAGCAGCAAACACAGAACCGAAGACTATACCAGTGACTACCCCACCAGACAATCCCTTGTCAGAAGATGTCCCTTTGGCTTCAGGACGGTTTTTGGGTTTCTTAGAACCAGAAGGTTTCCCTTTTTTGCCAGGTCTTTCTGGTTGAGGAGATGGAGGAGCATTATCAAAGGAGTTACCATCATATCTGAATGCCAAAGACATAATAAACTAGCTTTCGTTTAAACTGAAACTTCAAGAAAAACTCCTAAAAGTATGGAAACTTACATTAAGTTCTTAATAGAGATAAGCTCCTTAGGTATGGATCCATTGAAATGATTGTTTGCAACATTTCTGCCAAACAAGACATATACGGTAAGCAAGCGAGATGGAGAAATAACACATTCATTGCTTTTGTCTATCTAAAATGAAACTTACAGAGTTGTCAAAGGCAAACCGGAGAGTACATCAATGGAACCTGTCAACTGATTGTTCTGAACGTAGCTGTCAAAAGTGAAGAATATCTTTCATAATTATGAATCTCTTTATTGCACTTTTAATTCTCATTGCAGCAAATGAAGTTTAAAAGCACTCACAGAGCGGAAAGTTCTGACACTGTACTCAAAGAACTCGGAAGATCGCCACTGAAGTTGTTGTGAGAAAGATCCCTGAACAAAGCAAAACAATAAGATCAACGGAAAAACTGGAACATATAATTACGATAAAGGGGGGAAGAAAGAGATCTTACAAGGTTGAAAGTGAGTTATGATCAGCAAATATATCTCCTATCGACATTGCAAGTGAATTACCACTTACATTCCTAGAAAACAACATTTCAAAACTTTAATACACAAGAACAAGAACTATGCTAAATCTCAGAGTTTAAAATGTCAAACTCACATGTAAGAGAGAGAAACCATAGCAGATATGGAGTATGGAAGGTTGCCACTTAAGTTGTTTCTCGCCAAGTTTCTGCATTGCATTTTCTTTTCAGCTGTTAGTCTGAAAATTAACACTGAGACTAAATACTATAAAAAAACATAGCTAAACAAACACAACATTACAGGCTTGTGAGATTCGGTGGCAATTGATATGGAAGTGTATCATGGATGCTGTTTCCGCTAACATCCCTGTATCAAAGAGAAAGAGTTACTGAATCAAATCCTCAAAAAGCACAAAGTTTACAGACAAAAACAAAAGGACAGTACAGTACAGTTTTCTGAGTGACATTAAGTCTGAGAGCAAGTATCCAAGAGTGCCAGAGACTCCTGAATCCGATATATCTCTATAAGAATCACAACAAAGAAAAAAAAAACAAAAACACTATAAGACACTCAATAATCATCACCAATCAATGTCAAAAGTGGAAAGAAACAAAAAAAAAAACAAAAGTGTGATTTCTTTTACATAGAGACAACTGCTGAGCCCTCACAAGTAATCCCTTTCCATGACTCTCCACATGGATCACCACCATCACCATTCTTCCAATTGGTTAGCTGTGAAGGACTATTCAGTGAAGAATACAAAACTTGAAGGGCTTGAACTGCAATAATACACCAATCAAGGATCTTTCATAAAGCTTACAACTTTATCTAAAGTCATTCACTTTCAGGAAGAAACACAGAAACCCAGAATATCTCAGGTCTCAAATCATTAAAGATCTCTAAAAGCAAGAAAATGTAAAGGGACACAAGTCATAAAGATCAGTACTTTACCATCAGAAGGATCAGTAACAGAGTGAACAACGGAGAGTTTAGAGATTGAAGCGAAGATAAGAAGCAAAACAAGGAACATAGCTCTATCTCCGGAAGCCATTGCGTGTCGGTGGTGATCACATTCCATTGCAGAGAAACATTGCCATGAAGGCTTCTAAAAAGGGGAAAGCAAAAGTAAAGAGTGTGACAGAGAAGAAGAGGAAGAATAGTTACAGTGGGTGTTGGGGGTAGTAGCAGCAGTTAAAAGCGTCGCCATTAAAGAAAGGTATTGGTAGTGACTAGAGAGAGAGAGAGAGAGAGAGACCGAGCTGAGTTGAGTTTAATGAAGAGAGAGAAGTTATTATTATTTTAAATTAGGTTAGATTCATTCGCATTAATTTGATAAAACTTAGTTTAAGACTTCATTAGGCAAGATTTAATGATTATTATACCCCCTCTATTTCAAAATGATACATATTTTAGAAAAAAAATTGTTTCTAAAAGATCTATATTTTACATTTTAATGTATATAATAATAAAAAATTGTAAACTTCAAAAACATTAATTTTATTTACTAAATTTTGATTGGTTAAAATCATAGAAAATATCTAAACATAAGAAATAATGTATTTATTGTCAAAATTTTACGTATTTTTTTAATAAGTGTGAAATTTTTTAAATATACATTGTTTTGAAATGGATGGAGTATTATATATAAGTGTTTTCTTGTTTTTGACACAATCACAGTCAGTATAAAAAAATCAGTGAATGATCATTGCTGAAATTCTTGACTGATTGATAGTAGTATCTGATTATTGACTGGTGTTTCGAAAAAAAAAAGAAAAAAAAAAAGATTATTGACTGGTGTTCTGTCGGTGTGAGTTTGGAATTTTCTTTTCATTTTATTTGTCCACATACTTTGAATTTTTTGAAGAATTAAATTTTAAGTCTATTAAGCGTTTTAAAAATGAAAAAAAAGTTGAATTTGGGGGAACAGAAAAGCTAGCATATAGTATTTGACTCGCGTTCTTAATGGGAATCTATTTGCCTTTCACTCTCAGGTTTTAGTTCGCTTTCTCCAAAGCTCTTTCTTAATTTCTCAACTTGTTGTGCCCACGCCTTTCTTATACTACACTTTTATGTTTCTGTTCGACCACGTTAACTACTTAATTCCACACGTTTGGTCACCAATTGTTTGGTACATCTCTCTGTCTCTCATTATACAGTATTTTCTAAGTTTGAATACCATTTATGTTTTCATTACCAATCGTATTCGGTTACCAACTAATCAAGACATTATACGACCCGGAGAAAGAAATCAATCTTTTGACAGTGTGCATAAATCATATCTAAATGGTAGTTGGTAATTGATATTTAGGTGATTTAAAATCCATGATAAAAAAATTAAGCATTGTTAGTTTAACTGAAAAACTGTTTAGCATAAAGGTTAAAGATCACAGGATCAAACTATACTTGGATCATAATTAACTTTTTTAGAGGATAAAGAGTGATAGAATTGCAACAGAAATGAAAACGACATATATATTTGACAAAAGAAACGTGGGATAGTTTCCTGAAAAAGACTAATAATAGAATGAAGACAGTGAAAAGTATTGTCCACTCATGGAAACACGAAGACTATGTTACCTTTTAGTCTGTTCTCCTGTTATTATTTTGTACTCTTATGAAAATATTATGAGATATATTTTGTTCTCAAAATATATTTTAATTCACTATGAGTAAAAATAGAGATAAAACGATTTATATTTAAAGGTGAAAGTGAAATCATATATGTGGAATTGTGGATACAATCTGGCTACTAGCTAGCTTAGAGCATCATTATTGGTTGTATGTTAATCATGTGTTCTTAAGTTATTTTATTGTTATTTTGTCCTAAAAGACTTTACTAAGAACATTACTTACAAAATAGATTATTGGTGAGACCCTTTTTGTTTCTTTAAGTTAAATAAATATTAGAAGAAGAAGATGCCATTTACTCTTGCTTAAAATGTGAAGAGTGAACAACAACATATCAAATTTGATAATTAATCAAGAAACCTAATGTATACACAACGTAAATGTAGCAAATGGAATCCTTTACAATGTTGTCGAGCTTCTTCCAATGATCTCCACAGCCACATAACCACTGCCTCTTCCAATGATCTCCACAGCCACACAGCCACTGCCTCTTCCAATGATTTTCTCAACCTCCACACGAGAATCTTTAAGATTGATCCCCATGGATTTAAGAATTTTTGCAGCGATTACTGTCTCTTTCCAATCAGTCCCAAAAGTATCTGTTCAGTGCTAACAAAGTAATGGTAATAAGTAATTTGTTCTAACATGGCAAAGATCATAACTCATAAAAACCAACTAAGCTACAAGGCAATCGATAGGCCAATACACAAGCATCTTTTTCCAAAATCAAGCATCTTATTCCAAAATCAATACAAGTAAATAAAGAGTATCCAGATTCCTAAAACTCATAATGAAACCACCAAAAGTTCACACAGAAGAAAGACGAGAGCTTTCTTCAATGAAACGCAAAACAGAAACAGAAAAAAAAATCAAAACTTTATTAATTTTGAGTGATCACGTTTCATATAAGAGAAACCCACAAAGAAAGAAGGAAACTTTCGAGGTTGGCAGACTAGGTTGTGACAGCATTATAAACTTGTGTTTAGTGTTTGAGATACACACACACATCAAGTCGAAGAGCACACACACACACTAATCAAGACATCTTTTATAATATATGTATATCAAAAGGGAAGCTATTTTCGTGGAGCTTAATCAAACAAAGTTGCAAAAAAAAATCCAATTTTAAGAAAAGTGATCGTCTTTACTTACATGGGCAAATGTTTGTCCTCGGTGAGGATGGCATTGTTCAACTTGATGTCTTATCTGTCACGATTACAAATGATAACTAACATTAGAAATCCAAAAAAAAAGGAACAAGCTTTACGCAAACGATGCAGATCCGAACCAAGAAAGAAGAGATATGATGTGAGGAGGTTTCACTTACTTGTTGAGAAAGTCTTGGTCGATGACGGCGGAGACGTCGAGAAGTGGATTTTCCATTCCCAAGAGAATCCCACTGAATTCAGAAGAGGAAGCCATAGATGATGATGATGCTGCTGTGAGGAGAAAGAGATTGAGATCTGGTAATAGAGAGGAGGGAGACGAGACGATTAGAGGAGGGAGATGGAAACGAAAGAGGAGATGGAAGCGAAGGAGGAAGCGAAGGAGGAGATGGCACGTGGCTGCTAAGAGACGTCTGTTGTGTCCCTTAATTAACAAACTTTTGCTTCGTATTTTAGCCTTTTTGATTTATTTTAAATGCTTTAATTACTAACATATCTAACTACCATACCCCAATAATGATGCTCTTATAAACCTGTCCAGCTGTTCTTGTCAGCGAATAGGAACGAACATGAATGATTAGTTAATGGAAACAACTTTTCCATTTTTGTTGATAATTTCATTATATTTTTTTTCTTCTAAAAGGGCATTTTAGTTTCATTATATGTTTGTTAAATATTGTATCGAAGTTTGAATTTGAAGGGTGGAGTCGTATAATATGTAACATACGATCTTACCAATAGATTATTTTCGTTGGACTCAGTAACACATAAGTATATGAATTTTTTTTTAAAAAAAACATATATGAATTTCATATTTTAGTGTAGTTATTACAAAAAAAGAAGTTCTAGTGTAGTTTTATTATATTGTCACATTTATAGATTTTGTTTTTAGTTTCCTAACGATTAATTACACACTATAGCTAAAAGAATCAGTTCTTGTTTATCTTTTGTATATTTTTTTTTATCTTGTGTTTTGTCTTTGGAAGAATCAAGATTGCTCGTTTAATGTCTCGAAGGATAGACTTTATTCTATGGAATGAAAATCCCGTGATCTTGTCTCGATTCTTTCATCGTGAATGTATTAAAATAACGTTATTTCTGTCATAATCGAGCAATTAAAATAATACTAAGTGTTGCTTTGTTTTGACACTAAGACTTCAGATGACTATATAATCACATTCGGACTTCATCTATCTTATTGAAACAGAAACATTCTCTTAGACCTAACATTTATTTTGTAAGTTTTTAAATTAAATACACCTTTATACTTTATAGTTAAACATACATTAAGTCACTAATGTTCATTTCTTTATACTACTATCCATGTTTCCAAACAATATACTTATTTCTTTATACTACTATCAATGTTTCCAAACAATATATTTTTATACTACTATCAATGTTTCCAAATAATACAATAATTAATCTTAGTTATTTTATATCTATCATTTTCTCTTTAAAATTTTGTAGAAACATCATAATTTCATAAATTGCAAAATAGTGAACTTTAAAATTTCGATTATAAGATTATAAATTATGAAACTATTAAAATTTAAATCCAATTAGATTACATATCGGTCATCCATCAATTCAATCGGTTAGTCTCGGGTTTTAGTGATTTTTTAATATGAATATTTTAAAAACATAAATTGAATTGTCAGATCTCCGGATTAACCGGTATAATCACAATCGGGTTGAATTTAAAAATACTGATTTAAATGCAAAAATATTTTAAATACACACTCTTTAAAAATAACCAAAATATTTGTTAAATTATTAGTGAAATTTTTCATCGTAAAATATCCCGCGCTTCAAAAGCGCGGATCAAAATCTAGTATGATATTACATTTGGAACAAAACTTCAAATTATAACAACTATTGTATATTCACATGCAGGCCCGCCCCTGGACTAAAGCCCGTAAAGCAAAGACTTTGGACGCCACAAGTTATACAAAGTTTAGGGGCACCATATTAACATAAAGTTACTTGTAGTACAGCGGTTTTACTCCTCCCCGTCGATCAAATAGTAATGGGTTCGAATATCACCACTTGCGTTTTTGTTTGTGATATAATCACAACATTTTTTTCTTTTTCTTTTCTGCTGATAAAAACGAAATATTTATTCATTCAAATGTACAGAAGATTTTGTTACCTATTCCGACAACCTAGTTTCTTTAACAAATATATTATATTAAATGATATGTTTCATAGATAAATAATTTAATTAAACAAAATCTAATTATTTCTCCTCAGCTTATTCCTTGTTTTGGTAAAGAAAAGCTTTTGTCTTTTTATTTCTTTCAGCTCTGGTATTTGCTAAAGTAGATGTATGAATAAGAGATGTTATAACAATTATCTTGAATGATCAATTGCCACTGTTTATTGTGATTGAACTTTGTCAAAATATATAGCTTCTTGTCTTTTTTTTTTCTTTAAGCTTTAAAATGTACTAGGTTAAGTATTTTCTGAAACTCTATGAACACAATTAAAATTGTGAAGTTGATGTTAGCGTGATTTTATCATATGTTTTCGTCTATCTATAAACTATATGCATTTTGTTGTTTTTTGTCTTTTGGATTTTTTTTAAATACTATAAAATTAAAGTGGAACCAAAAATATAAAGAAAAAAGTTCATAAAAAATCTGCAACTAATATTTATGTATTTTATTTCTTTGGAAATAACTCCAAATAACAGTATTTAGTACTATTTTGATTATGTTTTCAAATAATAATAAAAATTAGTTATAGTTTTTTTTTTTTGTTCAAATAAAAAAAAAAAAAAAATTAGTTATAGTTAAGGGCGGTAATTTTTTGATCCGCTTTAGGCGCGGGACAACTCCGGACCGGCACTGTTCACATGTATAAATTAGTTAGATGATGAGTAGTTGAGCCTATCATATCAAACGATTGTATATGTGTAGCAAGCTAAATTAAATTCACATTACACGTTTAAACCTTCTAACAAACTATGTTTGGAACTTACATGTAGTGTTAATATATCCAGGTGAATTCAACTTGGAATCACATTTTTTATGTTTGTATTTTCTTTGTTTTCTCACAAAGAGGTTATTAACTTAAAACCAACTATGCACAACTTCAAATTTATAAACAAGAAAGGAAAATTCTGTGAAATACATTGTTTTCCGGTATTGTAGAAACGAATTATGTTTGTTTGGAAAGAAGTCATATTTGGCCACTACTCATGTAAGAAAGTAAAGTCCTAATAGGTATCACAAACACAAGTGTTCATCGAAAACTCAAATAAAAATCTTGTGCGACCATATACTCCGAGTTCGAAGGATATGAAAAACTTGTCAATCACGGGCTATCTGGAAGGGGCCTTATTGGACTTCGGCCCAAAGGTTTTGTGTTTGGTGACTTTGGTCGCAAAACCGTTTTTAGAATATTTTTTTTCGTTTTTAGAACTTTCTTTTCTCAATTTCGCAACATGTATCATGTCCGGAAAACTTCAAACCAATTTCGGACTAAACCAATAAATTAGATGATTTTCATCATAGTCTGTGAAGTCTGGAAAATAGTTTAACAAATATTAGAACATTAAAGCTAGTAGTGTTAGTTTAGTTGTAATGCTAATCAAATCTTTTGATATCACTTTCTAAAATGTTACCGAATCATTGGTCTTTGGTTATTATAAGCATATAGTGGGCTCCGTATTATGTGGTCGTGGCCACTACTAGGCCATGGATTTTATGTACAAAATGAATGAATAAGGTTGTTAAAGTCTAATTCCAAATAATATTCAACATTCAACCGATTCTGTTTAGTGGACTATGAAAGAAGACAACCATCTTCTTGAATGATCTTCAGCATAAAGTTTCCACTAATAGTGTTTCAGTTACCACTCGCACGCTCAGCGCGTTACAAACATGTGTGTTCCCACGTTAAACGCATGTCTTACCAAATCTTCAATACTACTGTACAGTCTCTTAACATTTCCTATCCGTTACAGTCTTTGTCCGACTAACCGTTAGGCCTATATCTACCATTCAATAAATTCTCATTAAAAATACAGAAAATTCCAACATCAACGGCCGGAATTCGCCAGAACAATTGTGTGTTCTCATATCAATAAAATAATTATTCACACAAATAAACTTACACTCACTCATTTTTATTACTTGATGTTTTATAATTATAAATTATAAATATTTGTATCTAATTATTATAACCACAATTGAATGGTAAAACAATCTGTATCATGCAAAGGATAATAAAATTTAATAATTTTTATATTGAAAATCGAAATCACCATCTAATTTAGAACATGAAATATTTTTTTCAAACGTATCATATATAAGAAGTTGGAAATAGTAATGATTAATGAACAAAGTATACACACTAACTGTAAAGTAGCATTATTGAAAGAGTGAGCTACAAGTTGTATGCCACAGGAGTACAGGACTATAGGAAGAAGTAAACTAAAGAATGAATATCAAATGGATTCTTTAGAAATATAGACAAAGAAAACCACTTTCCACAATTAGCAGCCCGGCTGATAAAATAAAGAAAAACAGAGAAAAAGTTGTCAGTTTTTTTTTTTTTTTAACTCAACTTCATCATATCATTTAACCAAATCATTGTTCTACAAAATGCTTATCAGCCTCCAAACTAGAATATAACCAACTAGGCGCTATAGAATACAACTTAGGGACAAAGGACGTAAACGTAGTAGTCTCCTTCGCTATTCTATCCGCAACTTTGTTACCACTTCGAGGATAAAACCCCACTGCCCACCCTTCACAACTCAGTAATGAGTGCCTGATCTCTTGGACTATCGGTTTCAGTTTTGGCCAGAAAAAGTTGTCAGTTTATGCGTCAACATCACAATTTTTTTTTTTTTTTTTTTTGAAGCTTAATCACAAAGGAAGATTCAGAATTACTAAACTGATTATTTTTCAAATTGTTTATTACTAGTAAATTAGTAATTAGGTGAACGAACGTAGTAGCCTTTCACAACGGCACTAAGAATTAAAAATAAATAAACAAAAAGAAAAAACGATAAATAAATAATAAATAATAAATAATAAATAATAAATATAAATTGATAAACCTTTTGGCAAAGCCAATGAGAGTCATCAACAAAACTCTGGCCGTATTCTCTCCGTCTTCGTCGTCTTCTTCTTCCTCGCGACTGTATGATCTCTTTCATCACCCACTCCCTTAATAACTGCTTCTCTTATCAGTTCCCACACCCAACATTATCTCAAAGCATCATCACAAAAATTTAATAACAACATCCTCAAAAATCGAACTTTTTATGTTTTGCTTAGGTTACTGAGTCTTTGGTTGTGTGTTTGCGTGTTACTAGTTCACTGAAGAGGTTAAAAGAGCAAGAAAGTTCTTAGCTTTGGATGAATCTCGAACTGATCTAAACCCTCTTCTTCTTAAGGGTTTCTCTCTGTTTCCTTCTTCCTTGTGAAAGTTCTAAACTTTTTCTCCTTTATTGTGAAATTAAAGTCTCTGGGTCTCATCAAAAAGCAAACTTTTTACATGCTCTGAGTTGTCTCTTGTTCCCAAGGCTTGGCCTTTTCTGGGTTTTTGATTTTGGTCAAAGCTTTGACAATCTTCTTGTAGCTTGTTTCAATAATCATCAAAGCTTAAACCTTTTTAACAGAGTCTCTCTGCTTCTTTGTATCTCTACAGGTTAAAGGAGCAAGCAAGCACATATAAATAGATGGCTACACTTCAGGACATTGGTGTATCAGCTGGGATAAACATCCTAAGTGCATTCATTTTCTTCATAATCTTTGCAATCTTGAGGCTCCAGCCCTTCAACGACAGAGTTTACTTCTCCAAATGGTACCTCAAGGGGCTGAGAAGCAGCCCTACTCGTGGCGGCGCCTTTGTCCAGCGCTTTGTCAACCTTGACTTCAGGGCATACTTGAAGTTCCTGAACTGGATGCCTGAGGCTCTCAAGATGCCTGAGCCTGAGCTTATCGACCATGCCGGTTTGGATTCAGTTGTGTATCTCAGGATTTACTGGCTGGGGTAAAGATTCCAACTTTGTCAAACCCAGTTGACCTAGAGAAGCAGCATAGTTAGTTAGTTAGCTACTGTGTTATATGATTCTTTAAACATTATCTATTTTGGTTTTTTTGATCAAGTGCAGGCTTAAGATCTTTGCTCCAATAGCAGTGCTCGCTTGGGCAGTTCTTGTGCCAGTGAACTGGACAAACGACACATTGGAGTTGGCTAAGCAGCTAAGGAATGTAACTTCTAGCGATATTGACAAACTATCTGTTTCCAATATACCAGAGTATTCAATGAGGTGCGTTACAACCATCTTGAAGTCTTTTTATATTCATATATGTCAGACATGTAAAGTTTTGTGCATTTTTTTTTTTCCAGGTTTTGGACACATATAGTGATGGCATATGCATTTACAATCTGGACTTGTTATGTGTTGATGAAAGAATATGAGACGATTGCTAACATGAGGCTCCAGTTTGTTGCATCAGAAGCTCGTCGACCTGACCAGTTCACTGTAAATTTTCTCTTTTTCTTTTCCCTTGGTAGTGTTGACACGGATCTAATATATGTTTGGGATTTGTGAAATAGGTTCTTGTCAGAAATGTACCTCCGGATGCAGATGAAACTGTTAGTGAACTGGTGGAGCATTTCTTCCTGGTCAATCACCCTGATCATTACTTGACACATCAGGTAAAGCTTGAAACTCTGTATGAGACTATTAGATGCGTCCTCGGTTCTTACTTTGTTATATGAAAACAATATGTAGGTTGTATGCAATGCAAACAAGCTTGCTGATTTGGTAGAAAAGAAGAAAAAGCTGCAGAACTGGCTTGATTATTATCAGCTCAAATACTCTAGAAACAACAACAACACTCAGAGAATCATGGTGAAGGTACTTTGATATGAAATCTCAAAATCTTCATATTTATTTATTTTGTTCTGTTATCTTTAAATCATCTTCATCAACCAGCTTGGCTTCCTTGGCCTTTGGGGACAAAGAGTGGATGCAATAGAACACTACACAGCCGAAATAGACAAAACAAGAAAAGAGATTGCTAAAGAAAGACAGGAAGTAGTGAATGATCCCAAGTCCATAATGCCAGCAGCTTTCGTCTCCTTCAAAACTCGTTGGGCCGCTGCCGTCTGCGCTCAAACCCAACAGACCCGGAACCCGACCCAATGGCTAACCGAATGGGCTCCAGAGCCACGCGATGTCTACTGGCCGAACCTCGCTATACCATACGTCTCTCTTACCGTGAGAAGGCTGCTGATGCACGTTGCCTTCTTCTTCCTAACCTTCTTCTTCATCATACCGATAGCTTTCGTTCAGTCCCTCGCTACCATCAAAGGGATCGCCAAAGCTGCACCGTTCTTGAAAGCTATCGTCGAGGAGTAAGTTTCTTACACATTCTCTGTTCTTGAGATATTACTTGTAACTGACTTGTTTTGATTCTTGTAGTGACTTCATGAAGTCGGTGATACAAGGCTTCTTACCTGGTATAGCATTGAAGCTCTTCCTCATCTTCTTACCGTCCATCCTCATGATCATGGCCAAGTTCGAAGGCTTCACATCCATCTCATCCTTGGAGAGACGCTCTGCGTTTCGTTACTACATCTTCAACTTCGTGAACGTCTTTCTCGCCAGCGTTATCACGGGAGCCGCCTTTGAACAGCTCAGCGCTTTCCTCAACCAGTCCCCTAACCAAATCCCCAAGACCATAGGCGTGGCTATACCGATGAAGGCCACGTTCTTCATCACTTACGTAATGGTAGACGGTTGGGCGGGAGTAGCTGGTGAGATCTTGATGCTGAAGCCTCTGGTCATGTTCCATCTCAAGAACACGTTCTTGGTCAAGACTGAGAAAGACAGAGAGGAGGCTATGGATCCGGGGAGCATCGGTTTCAACACCGGAGAGCCGAGGATACAGCTTTACTTCCTCCTCGGTCTTGTCTACGCTCCTGTCACCCCCATGCTACTTCCTTTCATCTTGGTCTTCTTCGCACTCGCCTACATTGTGTACCGTCATCAGATCATCAACGCGTACAATCAAGAATACGAGAGCGCTGCAGCCTTTTGGCCGGATGTTCACGGACGTGTTGTAGCTGCGTTGATCATATCTCAGGTGCTTCTGATGGGTCTGTTGGGGACGAAACACGCTGCGTTAGCTGCACCGTTTCTCATCGCTTTGCCTGTGCTTACCATTGGTTTCCACCGCTTCTGCAAGGGCCGTTACGAGCCGGCTTTCGTCAGGTATCCTTTGCAGGAAGCTAAGATGAAAGATACGTTGGAGAGGGCGAGAGAGCCGAACTTGAACCTGAAAGGGTACTTGCAGAGTGCTTACGTTCATCCGGTTTTCAAAGGAGGTGAAGATGATTATGATGATGATGATGAGGGCTATGGTGGTGATGATAAGCTCGGGAAGTTTGAGGAGGATGAGGCTGTTATTGTTCCCACTAAGCGTCAGTCGAGGAGGAATACTCCGGCTCCTAGTAGAGTCAGTGGAGAGTCTTCACCACCGTCTTTGCCCTTTAGTGGTAAACAAGTCTAGAGAAAAAAAAGAGATGATTCTACAAGTATGTACATATGGTGCTTTCTATATGTACATAGAGAGAGATAAGAGGATACGTGAGCTCAGTGTTTCTTAAGATTTGTGCTGTGAAGAGACCTTAAGGGTTCTTTTGTGTTTGCGTAGTACCTTCAAATCTTTCTAGTCTTTGGACAAACCCATTTTTTTTACCATCAGATGAATTGTCTCAGAGTGTCTGTGAAAGCAGTTTATAATCGTTAACAAAGAAATCGGCAGCGCTGTTAGGCTATTTTCTTGAGAAATGAGTGATAAAATAAGACAAAAAAATATGTACCATATTAACAACTAAACTATTGATAGCTGAGTGGCAACAAAGATTTCAAATAAAACAACTATCATAAAAGTTGAAATCCAAAACAACCTTAAAAAGGGAATGTCACAAGAGTTGCAATTTTTTTTTAAAAAAATACTATACCGAAAGCATTAATTTTGAACCTACTAATAATAGTTAGACAAACTTCAAATTCTCCAAATAGTCTACAAAGGTGCAATAAATGATACGAGGATTAAGCCCTTCCAGTCCCTTGATATTGACTCTTGAAAAAGTGTTCTTCTCAATATTGTAGAAGAAAATGCAATAGCTCGACGAGTAGACAATTTCACCTGTACTAGTCATTCCAGCAAACATAGTTACTCTGACTATATCGGACCCGAAAGGAGACAATACATAGCTATGCTTGGCCCATTTATGGTTTATAGCATCTTCTACAACCCACAACACAAGTTTTTGTTCAACCCAACGATGTATGCCTAGTTTACCTTTGTAGTTGAACAAAGTTGAAGGACTAGTACAGTGATCATTATGCTTTGGTATCATCTCTTCATCTTTGTTACTAATAAAACTGAACTTCTCTGACCTAACATCAAAGCAAGCTATCACAAAAGACCCTTCCACCACACCCTCGAAATACAAAACACCATTTATGCATATATCACTGCCTAGTCTACTATCCTCCCTTAAGTTGAAGAAGTTGGGTTCGAGACTTCTCCACAGACATTCTCCAGACTCCAATGTCAAAATCCAATGAGTATTGGGTATAAATGTTCCTGTATTCATACTCATACACAACACTTTGAACTGTTTAGCCATAGGATCATAGCCTAGGTATATTCCTCTGGGAGTGTCTTTTTCATACCTAGGCACTTTGGGTAAGGTTTGGAATTTTCTCTTGGCAGGGTTACAAATCACCGGCTTTTGTTTTCTTCCCCATCCCAGAATCAAGACCAATCCACATACTGGTTTATAGATATACCTTGAATGGTGAAGGAACTTAGGATAGGGGACGACTACAAGAGAATATTCATTGTCTGGATTATGAGGCTGAGGTGAAGTGTAGAACAACAACTTGTCCTTAGATTTTACCGTGAAAAGGAGCCGCGGACGAGTCAAAGACTTGGTCAAAAACAACTCGGTGAAATCATGACGACCAAGTATGGATGCCAAGAATTTCGATACGCTACAAAACCTAGCTATAGACTTTAAGGGGACTCGAGAGAATATTTCCACAAGTAGATCATCAGGGATTGGTGAGTCTGAGTATTTTCTTACCGAGTTTGATGATTGTGTTTCATGTCTCCATGTGCTTACTATTAGACCCTCCGACACGTGCTGCTTCAATTGTTCCATGGCAGATTTATATAAACCCTAGATAAGAGGAACGAAACCCTAGATTTCTGTCTGACCCTCTCTATATGCAAGACACACGAAAACAAGCTCTATTAGTCCCAAGACATACTACTAAGTAATCCTAAATGGGCTTTACACTACAAGAAAACATGGCAACATTCTGACGGAAATTCCGACGGACAATAATGTGGTCGGAAATTTCTAAGAAATTTATGAGAAAATATTGAAGAAATCAAATATTTAAGAGTAATCGGAATTTCGTCAGAAATTTCCGACAAAATACCGACTAAATATGATTTATCGAAAATTTCTGATGAAATACTGACGAAAATACCTTTGTATTGGGGTTTCGGTTTGGGATTTTAGATCCTCAGAATTTTGTCAGAATACTTTAACGAAATTCCGATGAAATTCAGACGAAATTGCTTTTATATTAGAGTTTTAGGAGGGCTTATTGTATTAGGAGTTTGAGAAAATTCTGAGGATTTCATATTTGATGGATTTTAGGCGAGACTTATGGGATTTAAGGAGTTTGATGGATGTTTTAGTGTGGATTTGGTAGAATTTAGAATTAAAAATAATAATAGATTTGGTAAGATTTTTACCGAAAAAAATTCCAGAACAGGCTTCGAGCTTCATAGAAACACATCGGGTTCAACTGGTGACCACTTAAATAGTGATAGGAATGATAGGGAAAAAAATTCAAGGGAATGATATGGAATAAATTAGAAGGAAAAATTGTAGGGAAGGAATACAACAAACTATTATAGTAAATGGTAACTACAACCAGGAACAAAACTTCAAACAGTAAATAATTTAATAATTAACTCTAGAAAATAATATAGTAGATGTAAATCAGTTCTTTTGGTTTACGCTTCGTGTTTCCATGGCCATTTGCATCACCTATAATGCATGTACAGTACTGTGCATGTATCTCATATCTCATAAATATTTCTAATTGTTAAAAAGTATATATCACATTATAAAGCTGATTATTGTAGAAACAATTTGTATAACATTATATGGCCTTCACGACTGGTTTCACCATCAATTGTGGTGTTAGGGTTATATGAAAGAAGTTTGGTGAACAAATATTATATAGAAGGAAACAAACTTACATATATTGAGAAGTTAGATAAAAATGTCATTTTTCTATAAATTTATTTGTTACATTAACATATTAATATATTTTTACCAATTTTTATAGTTTTCCTTTTTATTCCTTATCTAATTTGATAGGGAATATATTTACACTATAGTTCCTCTTGAGAAAAGGAACGTGGAGGAATAATTAAGTCCTGCAGGTAATGCAATTTCCTTGTAACTGGTAAAAAAAATCAGGAACGTGGAGGAACATAGTATTCCTTGCTATTCCTTTCCTCAAATCAAGTCACCAGTTGGACCCATCATGTGATCATCACAGGAAGTGTTTGAATGGCTAGATCATTTAACAATTCCTACAAGAAAAGTAATGTCTTGGGTTTTGTGAAGACAAGATAAAGCAGTGATAATATCTTTAAAAGAAAATACTTGCGACTGAGTTCGGTGAGTACAGTAACAAGGGACATTCTATGTACTCTTTTTGGCATATTCATATAAAATATAATGCAAATATGATTTACTTCACATGAAAAAACGAAAGCTGAAAGTTTATTAGCATAACTTTTATTAACATCTCAAACAGCTAACCCTGCAATGATGATTTGGGAAGGACAAACAACAAAATGAAGATATCAGACGTTGAAGATCAGAGATGCTTTGCGTGTGAGAGAAGAAGAAGAGCTGAAAGTCTTGAGAAAAGATTGAAGGATGGGAAGGATGGAGAATTCAGGGAAAGCATCACGTAAGCATGTTCAACGGGATAGTCTCCCTGTATAGCATCTGTGCACTGAGTGAAGCCAACGGATGCTCCGATTCTCTGATTCGTCTGTATCTTCACCGTTCTCTGATTCCAACGGATGCTCCGACCTTGCCAATCAAAAATCTTTCACCGGACCAAAGCATGCAACCTTCTATAAATTCAAAATTCAAGTAGTCAACAATAACATAAATCATTAGAAGAACCTGTTGATTCATTGAAATTACAGGATTCATCAAAGAGGATGACGACGTAGATGAACTACCATCATATCAGAGCGACTAACCCATTACTGACCACATTTTTTGGCTGGAGATATTAAGGTTTTTTTTAGATTCTGGTTTCAGAATTGGAATTTGGCTGGAAGAGAATGAACAATTGTTAGTTTAGGGTCTTAATTCCTCGGAAAATTTTGACGGAATTCCGACGAAATTAATTCCTTCGTCAGAATTCCGTCGGAATTTTCTGACGATATTTCGACGGATATTTGGTTTCCGTACGAAATAATTAATATAAATGTAAAATTGGATGTGAGTTGCACAAACATATATTAAGTTTTTAATAGGATGTGAGTTAACAATTTTTCAATTTTTTCAACTTATAAAATCCGCTACGAATATATCAATGAAAAATAATATCTCACATAAAGAACTATGAAATTAAACAACTTTATATCGGAAACCTAACTTACAATATCAATTATGTGTAATATAATCTCATATAAACACTTTTAAACTAAAACACGTAGATAACTCTGTCTAAATTATCTAAAATATGTTAAATATTATTGTATGTCAAATTTTTCATGTTTTGCAACCTAAATCTAGTTTCGTCGGAAATTTCTGACGGATTTTTGACGAATATAAAACAAATAGTATGTTATTTTCGTAGAAAATTTCGAAAAAGCCTAATTAACAAATATTCTGACGAAATTCCGACAAATTTTATTTACTCGTCGGAATTTCGTCGGAATTTTACAGTTCCCGATAAATGAACCACCAAAATTTTCGTGAACCGCCAAAATTTTCGTAGACCGCCAAAACCTAAAATATTCCAACGTAATTCTGATGAATATATTCCATTAGAATTTTTTAATTTAAATATTTCAGTCTCTTCTTCCTTCTCATTTCTCCTCTCTCTCTCTCTAAAATCTCAGAAATTCTCGCCAATCCTCTCTCTCTAATCTGAGGACCCAACACATAAAACCCCTCAAATTCTCCCACAAACCATGTAGGTCATCTCTTTTCTTTTCTTAATTAAGTTATATTAGTTTTATGATATTAGATTTTTTGGGTTTTATGTTTTGAATGTTAGATTTTTGTTAGGATGATGAGTTTTATGAATTAGATCTACTAATTTGTTGTTAGGTTGTGGTTTAGATAGGTTTTGATTGTGATTTTGTAGGTTGTTTGTTTAATTTATTGTTTTGTGAAATTTATAAAGTTTTATGATTTTATAAATGATTATTCAATTTTAAAACGTTTTTAGAGTACTTATAATTTTTAAAACGTTTTTAGAGTATTTATAATTATTAAAACGATATAATATATATATATATATATAAAACAAAAAAAACTTTCAGGTTTTTCTATTATTTGTTTTTTGTTTTGAAACATTTTTATGGTTTTATAAAAAATTTTAAAGCTTTTATAAACATATTTTAGGTTCTATAAAATTTTTTTAAGTTTGTTATAATTCTATAACATTTTACTGTTTTTAAAAATTTATCAAGACATTTTTTAAATAATTATATTATATAAACGTTTTTTTAAAAAACTTCAGGTTTTTCTTTTCTTTTTTAGTTTTAAAATGTTTTTATGATTTATAAAATGTTTTAAAGGTTTTACAATACATTTTTAGGTTTTATAAAAAGTTTTTAAGTTTGTTATGATTCACATAATTTCTTATGTTTTTTTTAATTTATCAAAACGTTTTTAAAATAATGATATTATAAAAATGTTTTTCAAATTTTAATCTTTATTGTATATATATATAAAGAAGGTGAAGATGATTATGATGATGATGATGGGGACTATGGTGGTGATGACAAGCTCGGGAAGTTTGAGGATGAGGCTGTTATTGTTCCCACTAAGCGTCAGTCGAGGAGGAATACTCCGGCTCCTAGTAGAGTCAGTGGAGAGTCTTCACCACCGTCTTTGCCCTTTAGTGGTAAACAAG
Organism: Raphanus raphanistrum subsp. raphanistrum; assembly: GCA_019706035.1. Lineage (NCBI taxonomy): Eukaryota > Viridiplantae > Streptophyta > Magnoliopsida > Brassicales > Brassicaceae > Raphanus > Raphanus raphanistrum. The sequence continues at coordinate 27,450,416 of CM033987.1, read as the reverse complement.
TCTAGAGGAAAAAGGAGATGATTCTACAAGTATATATACATATGGTGCTTTCTATATGTACATAGAGAGAAAGAGAGAGAGATAAGAGGATACGTGAGCTCAGTGTTTCCTAAGATTTGTGCTGTGAAGTGACCTTAAGGGTTCTTTTGTGTTTGCGTAGTTACCTTCAAATCTTTCTAGTCTTTGGACAAACCCATTTTTTACCATCAGATGAATTGTTGCAGAGTGTCTGTTAATGCAGATTATAATCGTTACCAATAGAAACCGGCAGCGCTGTTAGGCTATTTTCTTGAGAAATGAGTGATAAAATAAGACAAAAAAAAATATGTGTACCATATTGACAACTAAACTATTGACAACAAAGATTTCAAATAAAACAACTATCATAAAAGTTGAAATCCAAAACAACCTTATGCTTGGATCATTTTATGATTTCTAGCATCTTCTAGAACCCACAACACAAGGTTTTGTCCATTCTGAAAATGTATGCCTAGTTTATCTTTGTAGCTGAACAAAGGACCAGAAAAACCAAAAGGCTCTGGTAACATGTTATCTTTGTTAATAAAACCGAACTTCTCTGTTCTAAGAGGCTTATCTAGTCTTATTCTGGGAGATGAAAATGGTTAGTGTTCACCTACACTACTAAGTCACACCATTTGTCCTCACAAAACTCTTTTACATATTGCAAGTTATATCTTTCTTATGCAGCTATTGATGATACACAACGAATGATGCAAATGGGTGTGGATTTGGTTTTGATACATCAAAGGTATTATCTCTATCACAAGCACTCTTGACTCATCACCAGCATCATCCAATATTTTTTCATTCTAGCATTGGTCCAAGTCCTGATTATTGTACTGTTGTATTTGCAACAGTATTCAACATGAATGGGCTTTACCCGGTTTCGAGCACCGCGCAGAGTCCGTTTTGAGAAAACTCGTGCAGTAGAGACGACATTTGTACCCCTCATTTTGATTTTGTATGATTTGGTTTAAGTCTGTCTGTAACATTATTGCAAGCATTACTTTGTTTCAGCTGCTGATCAGGTTATCTCTGGTGCTTGTGGTCTGATGCATATTATCGAATAAAACTTCTGAGAATTTGTTTGTCCAATAAGATTTTCTCTGCTCCAATTTTAAATGGATCACGTATGGAATTGATCAAGTATCAACAGTATTCGACAACGACAAATATACTCGTCCCATGTTTTGATGCCACTGCTAAAACGTGTACTCCGACCAAACAATAATGAACTAACGTGTGGAAGAGGTGGAGAAGATTAAAAAAACGAACAATATGTGTTCAGTGCTCAATTTCTAGCAAAAATTATAAAGTTGAAATCATTGACATCCAAAATACTGTATAGTCACAAAGTAAATAATATGGAGAGCCTTTTGAACACAGACACAGTTACAAAAACTTCATATTCTCCACATAGTCTACAAATGTGTTGATAATTCTAGGATGCTCAATCCCTTCCAGTCCCTCGATATTGACTTTTTTAACAATGTTCCTCTCCAAATTGTAGAACCAAACGCAAGAGTCCTCCGAGTAGATCATTTCATCTGTACTAGTCATTCCAACATACATACATTCCATAGCTATCGCGTACCACAAATGATACGGCAATACATAGCTATGCTTGGACCATTTATGATTTCCAGCATCTTCTAGAACCCACAACACAAGGTTTTGTCCATTCTTAAAATGTATACCTAATTTACCTTTGTACTTGATCAAAGGACCAGAAAAACCAAAAGGCTCTGGTAACATGTTATCTTTGTTAATAAAACCGAACTTCTCAGACCTTACATCGAAGCAAACTATCACAAAAGATTCTTCGAGCCAAACCTCGAAATACAAAACACCATTTATGCATATATCACTCTGTATTTCACCATTCTCCTTAAAATTGAATTCGGGTGCGACACTTCTCCACAAACATTTTCCAGATTCCAATGTCAAAATCCAATGAGTATTGGGTACAGAGGTGTTCATACTCAAACACAACACTTTGAACTGTTTGCAAATAGGATCATAGCCTAAGAATATTTCCTTAGGAGTTTTACTATCTTTTCTAAGCACTTTGGGTAATGTTTGGACTTTTCCCTTGGCAGGATTACAAATCAGCGGACATTGTCTTCTTTTCGCTCCCTGAAGCAAGACCAATCCGCATACATGTTTACAGGTATAAGTTGGTTTACAGGTATAAGTTCGTTTACAGATATAAGTTGGTTCGAGAGGTAACGTAGGATGATAAGGGGTGACTACAAGAGAAAAGTTATCGTCTGGATTATGAGGCTGAGGTGAAGAGCAGAAGAAGAACTTGCCATTAGCTTCTATGGTTAATAGGAGGCGTGGACGATTCAAAGAGTTGGTCAAAAACAACTCTGTGAAATCATGACGACAAGTATGGATACCAAGAATTTCGATACGCAACGAAATCTAGCTATAGACTTTGCTGGGACTCGAGAGAATATTTCGACAAGTAGATCATCAGGGATTGATGGGCCTGAGTATTCTCTTACCGATTTAGAAGATTGTGTTTCATGTCTGGATGTGGTTAATGTTAGACCCATCGAGAACTACTGCTCCAAAATTTTCACGCCAGATTTTGTAAACCCTAGATGGGATCGCTTCAAAGCTTTTAAACTTCGGCTTCTTTTTATCTGACTTTATTTATATAATACAAGAATCCTAATAAAACAAGATTTATTTGGCCCAAGACATACTAGGTAACAGTGATCTTAAATGGGCTATAAAAGGCCGTTACATACTAGGTGACAACGATCGTAGTGACCTTTATCAGAGTCTCAGGTAATAATTATGAAAGCCTATCGAACACAGTTACATAAAATGATAAAATTTATATTCTTCCCATAGCCTACAAAGGTGTGAAGAGTTGTATAATGATGATTAACCTCTTCTAGTCCTTGAATATATACTCTATTAAAAGGTTTCGACTCCAAATTGTACAAGGCAACGTAGAAGGGGTTAGGGGTTCGTAGTACGACGACCACAGGATTTCACCTGTACACGTCAATCTAAGAATTTAAGCAAAGAGAAAAAAGTAAATCTAAGAAGCCTGTTATGTCTGACAACAAAACTCTTGACAACTGAGTGACAACACGGCCAAGCAAAACAATATGTTCAATGCTCATGTGATTAGATCGAGAACTATTATAAAATCGAAATCCAAACAACATTAAAAGGAATGTCATAAGAGTATTTTCTTGACCCAATGTCATAAGAGTTGAAATCCAAAATATGAAAGCCTTTGAACACGTTTACATAAACTTCATATTCTCCACCGAAAGGTGTCAAGAATTATATCATGATGCTTAAACTCTTCAAATCCCTGAATATTGACTCTTCTAAAAATATCTCTCTCCAGTCTGTAGAAGAATACGTAGAAAAGCTTTGATGGATCGTTGAACAGTTACCACACAATTTCACTTGTACTATTTGTCAGAAAAAAAAACCACTTGTACTAGCTATTCCAACAAAGGAGGTTATACTTAAATATGCTTGGGAATCTAAAATTCAAATCTAACAAAGTTTTTAATTCTTAGAATTTATAAATATAATTAAATTTTATTAAAAACTAATAATAATAAGTTTGGATACTTTGGCAATGTGAATGCTAACATACTTCCAAATAATGCTTCCAGAGAAAACGCGCGATAGCTGTTTTTATTGACAAATCCATCAAAAATGGTAAGAATATTTTACAATTAAATGTGGTAGTATATTAAGTACACATAAAAGTTATATATGTTTTATATATTTTTATCTTTCAGTATGCATAATTTAATTTCTGCAAACGCATAAATAGAAAATATATATTTATGTAATTATATTTTAGTTGTGTTGATTATTTATTTTTATTTTTATCAATGTTTTGAAAATCGGACCGGACCCTGACTCTGTGTAGCTGCTGGTTAACTGGTTGGCCCGGTTAAATCGGTTGAACCGGATTATCTATCTATGAAAAATTAAATATATGTAATTATATATTTATACTATATAAACTTTATTTCTATATACAATACATTTTCTAACTTTTTTATTAACTAAAAAAAAAACAAACATAAATTGAACTGTATATATAGTAAAAACTGAATAGTGAATACTATGTAAACTGAAATTTGTAAAAAGCAAATGATTTATGGTTAAAAAATTATCATATTTATTTACTTTTACAACTATTATCTCAAATTTTATGAATATAGTAGAAATAAAGATAGTATATGAGAGTCAAAAATATATTTTTCACATTGTTTTTTAAGAAAAAGAATTAATTAAATAGAGATAGCTGAACACTAATTATAAAATATTAAATTTTAGCGAGTAATAATTGAAAACACTTAATTATATGCTAATTTTCAAGAACCGGATTTTAAAATTAATCTGGGTCACCGGTTTTCAGCTGGTTTTACTGATTTTTTCTCAAATCCGGGTTTTAAACCAAACCGGACTCGGCTTCTTCAGTGAATCATGGTCGGACTAATTCGACCGGCCAGTCCGGTCCGGTTTTCAAAACACTTTTTATATAATTTAATATTTTAACCATATCCGTTTTGGACATATGGTTACACCGATGAACCCGACGACTTGTACCTAAAGCCGGTTTAGATATAATGGAAAACTTTTAGTTAATTTCTGTCAATATCTTGAAACATGTATCAGCATATGGTTGTGACTAATACATGTTGAATTGATTAAAAACTTAGAAATCCGAGATGTATATTTTAGAAATATTGAATTTAAATTATGATTTGTTTATTTTATTGTACGTACATAAAAATGAATAAACTATTTTATTTGTAATTTTTTATTTTTGAAAAATTTACTCTAACCAAAAGAGAATTGTGATATAGAGAAATTACTCTACTTAATTTCAAATTAACTTTAAACGTTCGACTGAAATCGATCCAATAACTTGCAGATCCAAGAGATAATCCGGTCTTGTGTTTGGATTGAATTTAAAAACATTAGAAAACAACCCCGCACGTAAACGTGCGTGAAGAATAATTTTTTTAATTTTTTATTTTTTGTATTTTAATTTTAAATCTGTCTTAAATATATTTTAAATAAATAACCTTTTATGGAATGAATAATTGGATTAATATATGAAGACAACAAATGTGTGTAAAGATATAATATGCAAGTAAACAACAAATATTAGTAATTTAGAAGTTTAATTGTTTTTTGATATCATAACAATATTAAATTACATAATCGTCTTCTATTATTTTTTCATTTTTCTTTTTAGCCGTTTTACTTCTTCTGTTCTTCCTCTCAATGAATTTATTATGAGAAAATGCATTTAAAACTAAATGATTAAACACAATTCTTAAAATTTTAAATACAAATTTTAAGATATTTTATCTACTTTTTGAACTATTTATAAAGACACAATCTTTCATAATTTCAAATATTTAGATAAAGTATTAATAAAATGATATGGACGAAGTAAAAACAAAAATACACAATTTTTCATTCTAAAAACTAATAAATATAATCTTTGTAAATGAAACCAAAGTTTCTAAAATAAAACAAAGAATAAAGATAAATTTCTTAGAAAGAAAAAATAATTACATATCACAATCTATGTAATTGTGATCATTAAAAACTCTAAGGAACAAAAAGTTCACATTTTATTCATAGAAAAATAAAAACTGAGCTTATTATTTTTCATCACAATAACAAGGGTTTAAATAAAAAACGAAACAGTACAAATGAACAACTGCATCTTTTCATTGCATCCCTTCCATGCATCTCTTCAAAGAAGAGTTAGTGTATTTTCTCTTGAGAACTCTTAAACAAAACTATTTAACTAAAAGACACAGCCCTTAACACATGTACCATTTCATTAAACTCAATTACAACTAACAACAACTAACAATTTTTCATGTTAAAAATATTTAAGAGATACAAATTTTCAACTAAGTATTAAGGGAGGCCATAGTTAACAACAAAATTTATAATGGTCTATCACTAAAATTAAATAATATATTTTAAATTATAAAAAACAATTTTTATAAAGAAAAAAATATAATTCTTAAAACAAAAATATTTTTGTTTTTTTTTATCAAAAAAACATAACCTTTCAACATTTAATATGATTGCTGTTATTAGTAAATAAACTTTTAGGACCATTAGGTGAAAAAAAAAACAATTCTAACCTGAGATTCTAACTCTTCAAAATTATTTTTTAACAAAATACACAAATTATGAAAAGGTATGTCTCTTACTATTCAAGAGATGTGTCATTTCAAATAAATAACTGCTCAAAACATAAAGTTTTTAACAAAATACAAAATTATGTAATTTTACAAAAAAATATGAAGCATGATCAAAGATCACAGTCTGAAGCATGATCAAAGATCACAGTCTTACAAAAAAACAGAAAACAATTTCTGTGAAAGAACAATATTTACCTTATTTACTCCAAAATTTTAAAAACAGAATTTTTCATGTTCACTACCAACATAGATGGAATCAAAAATATTACTAAATCACCCTACTCCATCATGTATTACAAACTGGTGGATTTAGTATTTTTGAAGACCAGACATATGCTTAAAATCATAAGATTCCCGTTACGACTACTGTGCTACACCAGTCTAGCCGGTAACAGACACATAGCTGATATTGAAAGTTCCTTGAAGAACAATGAGTGTGGTGAGAGGTTGCAATATTGTTTGCAAACCTGTTGCTCATTAGTTTGTTTTGTTCCTTCCAATCTTAATCTGGCTACGTAGTAGGTTTACATTATTACAACACACATGCAATGTCAAAAGATTAATCCCTAATTGATTGCCTGATTAGTTACCTGAAACTGCAGACCAAAGAGGACACCAAGTGAATGAATAGTTTATACGCTGCGGTGTGCTTGTTTATTGAGCAGAGTAAAACAAGTTACTATAAAACTTTGTTCGCAATGAGACGTGTGCTGAAATACATTGATGACACTAGATCTTATAAAATAAAAGAAATCTTGTTAATTAGATGACAAACTCAACAAGTATTAAACTTAAATCATTCAAAACTCAGAAGCATGTATTATACGTTATGCATATGCACATTACGAAGAAATATTGTTTGAAACTGTCATCCACTGATTTCGTACTTTAAACTATTGAAATGTCATAGGTACCTACCAGCGGTGTCTCTCAAAGTTTTATATGAAATATCAGTGTGGTCTCGGTTCGGAATATATCGGGTTCGTATTCGATTTGGTTTTTTCACTTTTTTGTCATACAATCCGCAAAGATCCGAAGATAAAACGGGTCCGGTTCGGGACCGGGTTTTATAACCAAACAAACCCGATTGTAACTAAACTAAACCTAAAATAACTTAACAACCCGATTCAACCCGGAAGCAAACATTCAGAACAATTTTTTTTTGTAAGCATCTATTCATAACAAAACTTTTTTGTTAAACCAGTTGAAAAAAAACAAAGCTTTTGTCTTTCGTAATCCATCTGTAAACATAAAAACACAAATGTAAGTGAAGGATAAGAACAAGAAATTGCAGAGAACAATGAACGAATGAAACAGAGGACATGCAAATAGAATATGAGTTCGTAAAAAAACGAATCAGAAAATAAGCAAACTGCAGGAGACGCTTATGTTGATTTCAAATCGATTACCAACTTTTTTTAAGAAAAAAAACGAAAAGAAAAAGTGCAAAAGAAAGAAACATGTGACTGATTCTTCCAATTCTGGGAACTGATATGGAGCAGGAGACAGAGAGAAAGAAATTTATTGTTTTCAGTTGATGATTAAAAGACTGAATAAAAAAAAAGATTTTCTGGGATTAGGGTTTGGTCGCACAACGCACAAGAGAATCAGAACAGATGAGGAGGTGAATACATGTACATAAATTGTATACGACGGATGAATGACTTGTACAAAACATAAAACATAGATATAATTTACAAGGGACGTCATTTAAGGGCTGTGTCTTGGGGAAGATCACAACGACAGTTTTTGATGAGGTCAGCATACTCAAAGATGAGAACTTTTTATCCCTTAGATCATCAAACTAAAACAATCTCAGCCGTTTAATTAGAACATTTTTTCCTATAAAAAAAGATGACATCAGCATATTCTTTAATCACAACAACCAACACAATGCTTCACTACCTATACCGACACAAAGCTTCGATAGATTAAATTCTACTTAAAAAAAAGATGACATCACCTGGAAGAAATAGAAACTCTTGGATTAAATACCAAATCAATCTGAACCGTTAGATTTTCATTTTATTTTTCTATAAAAAAAAGATGATGTCATAGAAAACAAAAAGCGGGTTTGCTATTATATATAGATTGGATAAATTAGTTTATTTCAGTTTTACGATGTTTAAAATACAAAACTTTAGTTTTAATTTGAAATTCATTTTCTTTAAAATTTTATTTTAATCTAGTAACATATTTAATTTAGCGTGAATATATATCTCGGAATGCAAGTTCATAATTTTTTGAAAAAAATTATAATGAAGAATACTATAATGAATTAGAGTGTGTTGGAAATCTCACATTAATAAATTTTTAATCATGTACTTCACATAAACTAAATACTTCATCAGTTTTTGAATAAATATCATTTTGACATTTTTTACACAAATTAAAATGACAATTATTTTACACAAACTGGATCTTGGATGTGGGGAAAGATACTGAAATATAGAGAAAAGGCAAAAGATCTATACAAGGTGAAAGTTAATAGTGGGAAGCAAACATCTTTTTGGTATGAATCTTGGTCTGAACTGGGCTGTCTAATGGATATCATTGGTCCGAGGGGGTTTATTGATATGGGATTGAGAAGTGAAGGGACAGTAGAAGATGCGATGATAAAGCATAGAAGAAGAAGGCACAGAGAGCAGATTTTCAACTTAATAGAAGATGAAATTATAAAACACAAAGAGAAGGCGTCCACAGATGATGATGTTGGTCTTTGGAAGCAGAAGAGCAATAGTTTCAAAAGCAAATTCTCATCTAAATTGACGTGGGAACTGCTTAGAAGCCGAGGAGATAAGGTGGAGTGGAGCAAGGGTATTTGGTTCTCTTATGCTACTCCAAAGTATGCTTTTCTTACTTGGATTGCTGTTCTAAACAGACTTGCTACAGGGGAAAGAATGATGAGATGGGGTGGTAATGCAAATGTAGCTTGTTCTCTGTGTGATGATCCCTTAGAAACAAGAAGTCATTTGTACTTCGAATGTGTATACTCTGCAGAAGTTTGGGAAAAGTTGGTGAGAGGAATCATGGGAATGAGTATACAAATAAATGGCAAGACATAGTGACTGTAATCTCAACAGATAGAAGGGATATAAAGATGTTCACTTTAAGGTATGTCTTTCAGGCAACGATCCATAGATTGTGGATGGAGAGAAACAACAGGAGACATGGGGAAGTCGCGTTGCCATCCACAAAGATGATCAGATTGATAGACAGGGGAGTGAGAAACAGATTCACATCGATTCAAAGGACGGGTGATAGGAGAATGGAAGAGGGTTTACAATACTGGTTTTCCACAAAACTAGTAACATGAGTATAGAAGTTTGTATAGAAAAGTTCATTTGAAGTTATTTTTTTCTTTTGAAAGGAAGCATTGTAAAATGTAAGAAGGGTTTTTTTGAATAAGAATTTAACATTCATTCAAAAAAAAAAAAATGACAATTATTATGTAACATAAGGAGTATAACCCATTCATGGGTAATTTTAGATAGTATTATAAATATATTTATATATAATTAATGTTGTTTTTAGTCAACAATTAATGTTGTTAGTCATAAATACTATATGAATGACAGACTCGCAAATATCAAATCAAATCAAATGTATCTCAAATTTTTTTTTGTTTTAATACTGATTTGTGTGAATATTTCCATTGTAATTTCTTAACTACTTTACGCAAGTGACATACCCAAGACACCAAGTAGTGCTTAATACTCTTAAAGTTTTATTTTCTCGAGATACTCATTAATTATCTCTCTTAACAAATCCATCACAAAAAGGTAAGAATGTTATAAAAATCCTTATTTTAGGGAACATATTGTTTACCATTCAATTGGGTCTCTGTGTGAAATTTACTTCCCGACTATATATATATATTTGTTTTTTTTTTCGACTATATATATTTCCTACCAAATAAATCTGTTGAATATCATAAATGTTTTATTTTCTCGAGATACTCATTAATTATCTCTCTTAACAAATCCATCACAAAAAGGCAAGAATGTTATAAAAATCCTTTTTTTAACAACGTTATAAAAATCCTTATTTTTGGGGAACATAATATTTTACCATTCAATTGGGTCTCTGTGTGAAATTTACTTCCCGACTATATATATTTCCTACCAATTAAATCTGTTGAATATATCATATAAACACACATCTTATCAATAACCCCAGACTAAGAACAAAAGTAAAGTTTTAAAGAACCATGAAATCTACTTTGTTTTTGGTTTCTTGTGTTTTCATGTTCCTCTTTCTAAGTCCTAGTCACATCCAAGGTAATAAGCCAGCTTTTTGCTTTCATCAAATTATTTGTCTAACCGGAAAGGTTTCTTTGTTGCCAATTAATTAGTTTTAAATAATAGTTTTACAAATTACAATACATGTTTTTCACGTAATTTTAACAGAAGTGGAGGGGGTAAGGCCGATGGCCCAGTGCCCACGGAAACAGATATTCGGCGGTGGAGGTTGCGGGAGGGATGGAAACAAAACGTGCATACAAAGTTTTCTTAAACAAGGAGGTGATAAGCCGATAAGTTGCGAGTGTGACGACATTGTCGACGAACATTTATGTAGATGTATTTTTAATTGCTAATGTTTTTCTATACATCACTATAATTAATTAATATTTGCAATAATTAATGTTGTAAACCGTTCTGAGGTGGATCGAATGAGAAAGACGATAAGACTAACGTCATAAATCTTGAATTATTCTATAGTAAACTGTACTATGTCCTTTAACAAAAAAAAATTGTACTATGTGAGTTTTATAGATCCTCATCGCATCATTCAAAACTGTATGCTTATGGAATTTTTACAAGGGCCAAACCACCTTTCTTGGTTCCCAGGGAATCAAGCAATTGCAAAAACAAGTTCTCTTCTGTAATGAATAAAAAGGGAATCTCATCTTCTACCGAAAACCATCTACTGAATTTAGACTACACGGTGTTTTTTGGGTTACTCAAAATAGTAACACTTGTCATGTGTTTCTCTCTTCTTAGTCCACGCTGACTACTGTAACTGTTACAGACAACAAGTGTTTTATTTCTTGTCACACAAAAACAGAGTCATTAAGCGAACAGAGAGAGATAGAGAGAGAGGTAATGAAATGGGGGTTTTGTCACTGATTAGCATTTTTTTTGGTTCTCGTTTTGCCTAGGAGATGCAGTGATGTATACAGCAGGAATGATTTCCCAAGGGTTTCTCTTTCGGATCCGCCACTTCTGCTTATCAGGTTCCGGTTTCAATCCTCAGATTCTTTCATTTCTGCTCCAATTAATATTTTAAATGAAATGTTTGTTGGTTTCTGAAAGTGGGAAGGAGCTGCTAGTGAAGATGGCAAAAAGCCTAGCGTCTGGGATACTTTCCTTCACTCTCGTGAGCGTTGTCACTTTCATTTTTCTTTTGATGTTTGTAACGTCAAGAAAATTTAATTATTTTTTTATGAACTTGGCAGATAACTTAGATAATGGAGACATATATAGCTTGTGACGGGTATCACAAGTACAAGGTTCTTTTATTTTGTAGATATCATTCGTACCGAAACAAACTCGTAGATAACCACAACCTTATGCTAATCCTAGATTGGCTTTTTTTAACATCTCATAAGATTTTACTTTTGCCTATAAAGGAAGATGTGCAGCTGATGGTGGAAACTGGCTTAGACGCTTTCAGATTCTCAATCTCTTGGTCTAGGCTTATACCGAGTAAGTCTTCCTAACCATGCATTGTGTTTATGCCCTTTTTTCACTTGAATGAAATTGATGAGCCCTTACCTCATTTAGATGGAAGAGGTCCTGTTAACCAAAAGGGTCTTCAGTTCTACAAGAACTTCATCCAAGAACTTGTAACATATGGTGAGAGAGAGAGAGAGAGAGAGAGAGAGAGAGAGAGAGAGAGAGAGAGAGAGAGAGAGAGAGAGAGAGAGAGAGAGAGAGAGAGATCTGTCTTAAGTTGAGTTTATTTTAGCTCCTACTAACTAAACTTACTACAGGAATTGAACCACATGTTACATTGTTCCACTACGATCATCCTCAGTCTCTTGAGGATGAATATGGAGGATGGGTCAACAGCAGAATCATGTACGTAGGTTAACAAAAAACTGGCATTTGCTTAGTTTCTTTACATATTTTTAGCTAGTGGATAACAAGAAGTTGATGTTGTCTCGTCATTGCAGCGAAGACTTTACTGCTTATGCAGATGTTTGCTTCAGAGAGTTTGGGAATCACGTCAAATTCTGGACCACGATCAACGAGGCTAATATATTCACTACTGGAGGTTATAACGATGGTGTTACACCGCCTGGTCGTTGCTCCTCATCACCGGGAAGAAACTGCTCATTAGGGAACTCTTCCACTGAACCATATATCGTAGGCCATAACTTGCTTCTTGCACACGCCTCTGCTTCAAGGCTATATATGCAAAAGTATAAGGTATATATCATCTATTTATGCTTTAAATAACCCTCTCTTGAATATATAAGTTGATAACAAAGGAGAAATTTTTTTATGTATAACGTGTAGGATATGCAAGGAGGTTGCGTAGGCTTTAGCATATTTACCATAGGTTTTACTCCTTCTACAAGCTCCAAGGATGATGAGATTACAGTTCAAAGAGCCAAAGATTTCATCTTCGGCTGGTGAGTCCATTACAAATGGTTCCAAAAGATTTTTCAAATTGTATCCAAGGTTTTGAGAAAGAAAATATTTAATCCAGGATGCTTGGGCCTCTTATATTTGGAGAATATCCTGATGAAATGAAAAGAACCGTTGGATCAAGACTACCAGTTTTCTCTTTGGAAGAATCAGAACAAGTTAAAGGCTCATCTGACTTCATAGGAATAATTCACTACCTTGCGGCTTCTGTCACAAGCATTAAGTTCAAATCTTCTCTTTCAGGACATCCGGATTTCTACTCAGACATGGGCGCATCTATGACTTGTTGGAATCAAAAACTATTATCTTTTAAATCACAAACAAACACTTTGTTCTTAAATCTCAAATATTTATGTTTTTTTTTGTGTGTGTGTGTGTGCGCGCGCGCTAATCATCTCTACTTGGTTGTACTGCTTGGGAGAAACAGACCTTGGGAATTTTTCGGCTTTCGAGGTAAGAGTTTAGAGGCTACAACATTAAGTTGCAAAAATGCCTAATTATACATTCCTTATTCGATTAAGTCTCCAAAGACATGAGTACTCCCTATGCATATTTAGTTGTTTTGTTTTGTTTGGACAAGTATGTTGTTGCTCCATGGGCTATGGAAGGTGTCTTGGAGTATATAAAGCAGAGCTATGGCAATCCTCCTGTTTACATTCTTGAGAATGGTCTCTCTATATCTCTCTTAATACTCTGATCTCTGTCTGTCTCTTTCACCCTTAACTTTTTCTCTTAGTCTGCTTGATTCTCTTCCCAACTCAAATAGGTAGACCGCTGAAGCAAGATTTGCAGCTGCAACAGAAGGATACACCAAGGATTGACTACTTACATGCTTACATTGGTGCTGTGCTTAAGTCCATTAGGTAAGTACAGTTTCTTATTGCATTATCTTCTATGGTCGGTGCAATGATGAAAATGACATTATTACAAGTGTAGGAATGGATCAGACACGAGAGGCTACTTCGTATGGTCATTTATGGACTTATACGAGTTACTGAGAGGATACGAGTTTAGTTTTGGACTATACTCTGTCAATTTTAGCGACCCTTATCGCAAGAGATCTCCTAAACTCTCTGCTTATTGGTACACGTCTTTTCTTAAGGGAAACACCACTTTTCTTGGTTCCCAGGCTACCATGCAATTGCAGAGTAACTCTTTTTTTTCAGTTTCGTCGTAGTAGTAAATTTGTATTTACATCTTTTGATGAATCTTGTTCGGTTACGAGAGTTGTGCCGAATACATTTTTCCTCTTTAAGCTTTTCTATTTTTACATATATAGTACTTCCTCTCCGGGACGCTTTAAACTCGTGCGCACATACAAATTTTTTTTTTTACATTTTTTAAACAAAAGCATCTTTAACTATTTTTAAATAATATTTTAACCACTAGAAAAACAATTTGTAGAATATAAAGAGTTGCAGAACATGTAAAGTTAATAAATTTTGTATTGAAATTTAAAAACGTCATCTAATTTAGAACAAAATTTTCTCTAAAACACCATTTATTAAAAACTTAGAGAGTAACAATCATGAATAGTACTATAAATTCAAGATTCAAAATTAGTATTAACTACTTTTCCATTTTATTTTAGTTGTCATAAAATAATTGTTTTTTTCAAAATAAATATCGTTTTAAAGTTCAATGCAAAATTTATTAAATTTATATATTATATATTTCTGTACATTCTCCGGTCTATTTTATTTTGGTTGAAATGTAATTAAGGTGTACAGATAATAATATTTTTATTTAGAAAATATACAAAATTAATTATATTTTTAATATGTGTGTACAAATGAGTTAAAAGTGGAACGAATGAGTATTAAGATAGCACAAACTTTGTGTAGTTTTAATCTATACCACTAAAAACATATTTGGAAAGAGCTGCAGTAATTAATTAAGTGAAAACTATATTATTTTAATTAAAGTAAATATATGTTATATTTATAATTGATATATTGATTTATTATTGATTGGTACACGTACATGGAAAACACCTGACCAAATAAACATTATACTAATCAACGTAACATAGTAAATCGAGCAAATATAATTATAAATTAGATTTTTCCATCCAAGCAAGTCGGCTAGAGAAATGTTCGTGGGAAAGCACGCAGGTATGATCTTGTGCAACAATACAAGTCTTACCAATACAACTTTGATCTTTAGGCCAATTTAGGACAAGATCGTGTTTCCCACAACTTCTAATCTTTCCGACAGAATATCACATCTAACACTCTCTTAAGTACTTGTCAATCTTTTCTGATCCTTTCTTAATCTCCCTTCTCAATCCCTAAACCACGTACCATACCATGACTCTTCTCTCCAATATCCGTGTCTTCGTGGCACTATTCTTATGTCAGTCCTTGGTTCATGCCGTTAATAACGGCTATTACGGGTATAACCCATCCGTCGCCAGCTACCTGCCGGAGAAACCTCAGAACATCCTGAATCCAGTGGACTCGTGTTGGCGGCATAAATCTGACTGGTCCGCTAACCGGAAAGATTTAGCCGATTGCGCTGTTGGGTTCGGTTCATCTGCCTTGGGTGGCAAGAAAGGTAATTTATATGTTGTCACAAACCCTAACGACAATGCAATGAATCCTAAACCGGGTTCTCTTCGATACGGTGTGATCCAAGACAAGCCGCTGTGGATCACTTTCGCTAAGGATATGGTCATAACCTTAGAGAACGAGCTCATGGTCAATAGTTATAAGACTATAGATGGCAGAGGCGCAAAAGTGGAAATTGCTTACGGACCATGCATTACGATACAACAAGTGACGAACGTAATCGTGCATGGGATCAGCATCCACGACTGCAAACCGGCGAAGTATGGAATGGTGAGGAGTAGCACAACGCATGTCGGTCATCGAAAGGGATCGGACGGTGATGCGATCGCTATTTCCGGTTCGTCTCATATTTGGATCGACCATTGTTATCTAGCGAGTTGTACGGACGGCCTGATCGATGTGATACATGCTTCCACGGGAATCACCATTTCCAATAACTATTTTACTCAGCATGTTAAAGTTAGTTCATTTAAAATTTCTATTCATTAAGAACTTATATAGATAATTGAATATCTCCAGCAACTAATCACTTTTTGATGATACTGGTCGTTATTCATTTATAGGTGATGTTGCTCGGACACAACGATAACTTCGTGCAAGATGTGAACATGAAAGTGACCGTGGCATTCAATCATTTTGGACCAGGACTTGTGGAGAGAATGCCAAGGCAAGTAGTTTTTTTTAATTACTTCATATATATATATAATTAATTTTAATGCAGAGCTAGACATATAACCATGTACGAAAAACTCTGGTGTGTAGGGTAAGACGAGGTTACGCTCATGTGGCAAACAATAGATACGATAAATGGATAATGTATGCAATTGGTGGTAGCGCCGATCCAACCATTTTCAGTGAGGGAAACTATTTCATTGCTTCTGATAAATCTAACAGTAAAGAGGTACTTTATTGTATCCTCCTAGCTTGATATACACATGCAAATATAAATTAGGAGCCAAATCTGATCTCATTACTATTTGACCAGGAAAATAACTTACCCCTATTTTTATATGAAAGTGCGAATGTAGGCTAGGTAGCTTATGACTGAAAATTTTAGAAGATATAGACAATTTAGTAAAATATTAATGTTTTTTTTATTAAAATTTAAGATTAATGTTTATGTGAATTAACTTTTAAATATTGAAAGCCATAGACCAATGTTCCAATTGCCTATGTCTAGGACCAGTTCTGATCGGACATGTACACGACTGACTAAACATACATATGATTAATTAGTGCATGAAAATAAAAGGGTAAGCATTTATACATTTAATAAACAGGTGACAAAGAGAGAAGTGAAAGGAGGGTGGAACAATTGGAGATGGAGAACTTCAAAGGACGTTTTCAAGAACGGAGCTTACTTCGTACCTTCCGGCTACGGCAGCGTTGAGTTGCCATACAGTTCCGCTCAGCGATTCACAGTGGCTCCAGGGAACATGGTTCCTTCTCTAACCGCAGACGCTGGCCCTCTAAACTGCAACCGCAATCTCCCTTGTTATTAGTATCGAAGAGGTGAATGTGAAAGCCAAAAGAGAGCGTTACATGTGTATGTAGGAACCTTATTTCACTACGATAGGGACAACTGATATTTATAAAAATAATAAGAACAAAAAACAAAAAATACAATACCGAAACAAATGAATGAAGAAAAAATTGCAGAGTCGAGATGGTTATTCTCTTTCCTTAAATCTTTAAACGCCCCGTAGTGTGACGGTTGCATAGCGCTCAGATTCCCAGGATACAACTGCAGCATTGTTTCTGTTTACCATCACCGAAAAACAGAATCTATCGACCCTAGTTTTGTGTTGCACTCTCAGACTCAAGAAATAAAAATACTAACATGACTATTCAATATAGGAGAATGTGGTTTTTCTTTTGGTGTTGGATGTGTGTCCTTTTCTACATTGCCATGAGGCTTTATATAGAAAATGATGAGAAGCACAAGTTTCATTTTTCAACATAACATGAAACCTCCCATGGTGCACTAATGGAGTCTTTATTTTTTGTCATTATTATGTGAATTCATTTCACATTTTGACCAAGAAATTAAAGAGTATAATTATTACTATTTGACTCATTCAAACAAAATAATATACTTTAAAAGGATTTCTTTTTTATATTTTATCAATATAAAAGATCACATATATTTGGTTTATAAGATTAAGTTAATGAACATGAAGTCCAACTAACAAATCAAAACCCAAATCCAAATATCTAATGTGTATATTTGTAACTTTATACAAGTTTCTCAAATCACACACATTAGACCTCCATTTCTCATTCACACTAAATCTATTTTTAGCATATGAATACATTGCTAAAAAAAATAGTTCCAACAGTGTATACATACACTTTTCACGAGATGTATCTAATTTCTGGTAGATCACGTTACTTTTCTTTATTTACTTAGTTTTAATCGAATAACTATATGTTTTGGTAGTCCTTCATTAGATGTGTACGTTGTTAATGATTATGAATGATGAAATACGTCAAGATCTGTTTCTTTTTAATCCACCGATATGTAAAATTCTTTGAAACTTTAAAAACAGCAATATGTAAAATACTTCGAAACTTTAAATTACTGTAAAATGGGTCAAAGCGGTATACAAATTAAAAACGAATTTAAATCATTGTTTAACAGATTAAAACGATTAGTTAGCATATTTCGTAATAAAATATAATTTAAATCAATGTAAATAGATTATCTTATTTTAGATTCTTATAAATGTATGATTACATGTATATCAATAAATATTTTTAAAAATAAATTTTAGACCAACAAAAATAAATAAATAAATAAAATATTTTTAAATTTGATTATGAAAATATTAAAATAAAATGGTCACCTTTTTGTAACACAAAAATAGATCACTTAATATATAGTGCGGTGTGAGTTCTTTTTGGGATGTAAAAAAATAATAAGAAAGTTTCTTGAATTTAAAGAAAGATGTTTAAGCTCTGTGATGTTGCATATAGAATTCTTTGGATTGAGGTCAAACACATCTACCTACTTCTGGTTTGATGACTCGCTAAAACATGGTTGCCTTATTGATATCACTAGGCATGGGCATATTTTCGGGATTTGAAAATGTGAATTGGTATTGATCCAAAAAATCGGGTTTTGGATCAGATTCGAATATAGAGAAATACCTGACTGGATATGTTTTCGTTTAACCTTCGGGTACCGGATCGGATCGAGTGTTACCCGGTATTCGAACAAGTATCCGACTATACCCAATATACTTATGTAATTATGTAAACCTAGCCTCAACTGTTTTCTCCTTTTCTTTTTGATACACGATGTTTTTGATGTTTCCTAATCATCTTTTACAACTCTTGTTTTCTGCAATTTTTTTTAGTTTCATTACAAACTTTCACCTCTACTTTACGTTTTTTTACTTCTTTTGAATGGTGGATTTTTAGAATGCTGGAGTTCTTGTTTGTCTGGAGTTCGTTTGAACTTTGTTTTATTTGGTTTTAATTTTTTTGTATTTGTCTTACTTTCGTATAAGTGATTCGGGTTTACAGTGATTTCAGATAAGATGTTGATATTTTCGGGTATGATCGGATAGAATATGTCAATCCGAACCAAATCCGGATTTTTTCGGTTCATTCGGATATATCCAAAAATATCCAGATCCGACAAGTATCAAAACGAATCCGATCCAAAATTCTTAATTACCGATCGGTTCCCATTTCTCCATACCCAAAAGATCCTAAATCCATAATACTTGATCTGATCGAACCTGATCCGGTATCCAAGTGCCACGCCTAGATATCACCAGAGCCACCGGTATAACATATCTTGGAGTAACTCGCTAATCAAAAGTATGTGATGCTGTGAATCAAGCTGGATGATGTATCGGATTTTGGAGAAGTCGTAAAGTTTCACTTCAGTCTCTTTATGCTCATATTCTCGAAGAACTAGCCACTGCGTTTGATCTAAGAAATGATATCAATATATCATGCTCTGGAAACAGTGCCATGCGAATTCTTTTAAAGGCCTAATGCAAAAAAAAAAAATTTAAATAATAATTTTGATATTTTAGTTTATATATATATATATATATTAAAAAGTATAAACAAGATTTAAAGGTGAAATGTTTTGCATAAGTTCTATTTATATAAACTTTCATAAAATTTTAAAAACAAAACAATTAAAAAAGAAAATGTCGGTATAAAAGCAAATATTAAAAGTATCTTTTAAAACTAATTAATAAAAACACTAACCAAAACATAATAAAATTAGTTAAAAATGTATTATAACTAAAATGAGGACTGAACTGTATCTTGGAACTCTATTATGAGAGAGTTTAAGTAGTTAATGATTAAAATTTATTATAATAAGGAACCTCTGAAATTTTAAATTATGCAGGGACTTAAGAACACCTCCAACCACTAATACTCAAAGAGTTTCTTAGCAATAAAATTAAAGAAAAATTAAGAAAATTAGGAGAAAAAGTGAAAGTATCTTAAAAAATGATAGTATTAAATACCCTTAAAAACTTAGAACACCATTTGTCTATTTCTAATTGGTTCACTTTATCAAAAATAATTAATTTAATTAGATAATTAAATTAATAATTAAATAATAATCCTTTTTAGTTAAGAACTTCTACATAAGAAACTTACCTTTGAGGTTTGCTCTAAGAGCATGCATATTCGTAAGAAACTCATGAGTATCTACGAACATCATTAACCCTAACACTCCATAATGGGGTGCTTAAACTTTTTTTCTGATTAAAAAGAAATTAAGAAACAAACCAATTGTTGGCTGTCATATGTCAGTGAAACCCGTAAACATGGCAAGTCGACGCTTAAATAGGCTGTAGAGGCAATGGTGCTTAAATTTTTTATGGAACCCAGCCGCTATTATATTCGTTTTTTGTTAAGTGCCCTTCCCTAACCACTTGGGTTAATGATACTCTAATATAAAACAAGAACTACTATTTTAAGATAGTGTAATTTTATAATTTGTTTAAACACATTTAAGAAGATTCAATCTAAAATGACATTTGTGTCACTTGACGTTCTTAAGGATAATCTAAGGTGATCTCAAAATGAGAACTTTCTACCATTTTTTCTATTGCCATTTTATTGTTTTTGTAGTATATTTTTATTGTGGGATAGATACAAGAAATTCAATCTAAAATATCCTCGTGTAAAGTATGTTGGGTTGGATTTTTCGTAATTCTAAGATATTCATAACCAGATACTAATATTTATATATACAATATGGATATATATTTTGAGAACTCCATGGAACAAACCTGGATTGGCACAAGACATTTGCTCTGTTACAAGGAACGAAGCACTTGCGAGTTTCATGATGTGATCTAAATTTCATATTATTCCAAATTCAAACACAAAGATCATACGATATATTTTCACACTTGCAAAATAAAAGAGACACAAGTCATTTAAAGCACTGAAAAGATACAACAGAGTTCAGATAAATCAATTTGGTACAAACCATCGAGCATCAGATGATTGAATGTTAGAAAAAAAACTTGGAGGGGGTCTTTCAGTCTTGTGTGTGTCGAGACTATAGTTCAAGATATCTTTTTCACTCCAAACACGGTGATATACATGGTCATGATGAATACCACTGAAATATATAGAATTTCTTTTAATTCCTTCGACGGCGTTTGCAAGCACGGTGGTCTGTTGATCCAGAAGTATTGCCTCGTCCCCCAAAGATGTAATCTTCTCCCACTCGCTTTGCGATGAGTCCATCTTGTAGATGCGGAAGGACCAGACATCACCATCACTCTTTACTATGCTCTTTACTCTCAGGAATTCTCCTTTTACTGTGACTACAAGACGTGTATCCTTGATATCCCACACATCACCTGGGTAAACACGACGTGGTATTCCCTTTGTGCAAAGCAGATCATAATTAACTTGCGTTTCAAAGACTTTTCGTGGACTATCTCCAGAAAAATCATAGACTGTGACATCACGGTTATAATCATACAAGTAAAGCTTATAATCTTTGTATACCATGTCACCCATGATCTTAAGGTCCGCTTGTTTCCAAAAGTTATCTCCATTCTCAGCATAAACCGTAATTCGGCCTTCAAGATAACAAGTAACAAAATAATCTTTGGTTTTCTTGTCAATCCAGAAGAAAGGAAAGTCAATGCGCAAGTCTTCTTGAATATATCCGTAACCAATACCTTCCTTAGGTGTTACTAGGAACATATCATCCGTGGTTCGTTCGATCTTTATCATGCCAACTTGTGACTCCACAGTAGGCAGATCGATCCTCTCACGGGTGAATATATCCCCTAGACTATATTTGAGAAGTGATTTTGCCACATGTCATCTCTACAATCAGTTTCACAAAAAAAATATGACATGGCTACTACAATTGATGACATGGCTTCCGAAAAATATGACATGGATTATTTCATTTAATGTTGATTTATATTTTTGGTAAACTTTTTAAAATATGGTAATAACTCATACCTTACATTTAATATTGATATTTATTTTTGGTAAACTTCTTTAAATAAGGTAATATCACATACATCATCTCTAAAATAAATATATTCATATATAACATTAAAATTTCGAAATTATATTTTATTTTATTTTCTATAATTATACAATTTGTATTGCCACATGTCCTTTCTACAATCAGTTTCATAAAAAAAATATGACATGGCTAATAAAATTGATGTCATGGCTTCCGAAAAATATGACATGGATTAATGTTGATTTATATTTTTGGTAAACTTTTTAGAATATGGTAATAACTCATACCTTACATTTAATATTGATATTTATTTTTGGTAAACTTCTTTAAATATGGTAATATCGCATACATCATCTCTAAAATAAATATATTCATATATAATATTAAAATTTCGAAATTATGGTTTATTTTATTTTCTATAATTATACAATTTGTATTGCCACATGTCCTCTCTACAATCAGTTTCACAAAAAAAATATGACATGGCTACTAAAATTGATGACATGGCTTCCGAAAAATATGACATGGATTATTTCATTTAATGTTGATTTATATTTTTGATTAACTTTTTAGAATATGGTAATAACTCATACCTTACATTTAATATTGATATTTATTTTTGGTAAACTTCTTTAAATATGGTAATATCGCATAAATCATCTCTAAAATAAATATATTCATATATAACATTAAAATTTCGAAATTATATTTTATTTTATTTTCTATAATTATACAATTTGTATCACTAAATCTTTAAAAAATTGCTACAATTTTTTAAAAAAATTGATTTCTAATCGTAAAATCATTAGATTCTTATATATCTACAGATTCTATAAATATTGTTAGTTCAAATTTTTGATAATTATACAATATATTTTTAAATAAAAAATCATTTTATTTTAATTTAATATTTAAATAAATAAAATCTATATTTAAATATCGGTAAAAATAATAAAATCTATAATATTTAATAAACTTTATTTTAAATATAAATTAATTGAAAACAATTTTACTGCACATGGTGCAGGAAAACACCTAGTTCATAATATAAAGATTATATCTAGGATCCCGCATAAAGAGCCAACTTCCACAAATAGCCAAACAATGGCTATTTGCAAAGTTGACGCCAAGATCTTGAATTCGATATTTTTTATTGTTTTCCTCTGGATTAAACAAGAGACAATAATCTTTACCTTTTTCTGGAAATAGAATCATCCAGGGGATCTGATTGTTTGGCGATGATTCTGTGGATGCAGATTGCCAAGATGGACACACACATTTAGCTCGTTGAAAATCTGCAAAGCTAAGACGTTCAAACACCACGTGTAGGAGATCTGAAGGAAGCTTGGACCACCTTGGAACATCGGAGGGTGGTGAAAGAGAATCCATCTAACAGAGAGTTGTCGGCAGCGAGCGTACACTTAGTCAGAAAAATTGATCAAAGAAAGTTGATCAAAAGGAAACCGTCCCTCATTCTCATCATATTATTACCGAAGACATTAGAAACAAGAGAACACAAAATGGATGTATGTCCATAACATGAGAACACTCATTTAAATAACCCAAAGCGTATAAGCATAGTCCAATAGAAAAGACATATATCTGACAGTAGTCAACTCTTTCTTTATCTAATTAATAGCATTTATGAAAAACATAAATTGGATATATATTATGTTAAAAAAAAGAAGTAAAAAGGGATATTCTTTTTCGTGACAAAAAGAGATATTCTTTTACGTTGTATATGTATTAATAAAATAAACAAATTTTCATAAACACCCAAATCATAATTTTTGTTAAAAAAAAAACCAAAATCATAACTTGATAGTTGGAAGAAAAACTAAAGACTAAAGCACATAAGATATATACATATAGTAATTATATATAACTTTCTAAGAAAAATAAACACATCATATTTCATTATAACTGATTTGACCAAAAAAAATCATTATAACTGAAATTTTGTTTATTTTAACTATAAATAGATAATATCTAAACAAATTTAATGATAGATATGGTCCATGTTGACTTTTCAAATATACAAGACATGTACATTTCGTCTTTTTGAGGTTAACCATATTTATTTTTTAGAATCTACTACATTACTAATACTCTCCCTGTTTTACAAGTATTGTTATTCAACATTTTCAATGTAAAATTAAATATTAAATCAGTTTTTTAAGTTTTGAATGACTGGTACATTTTTAGATTATTTTTACTTAATTAGTTGTACAATCTATAAACATATTAATATATTTTACAATTTTTAGTCTCCATAATATAGTTGCGTAAAGAAGAGTCTATAAAATATATCAAAACAATATTTTTATGAAATGGAAGAAGTATTATAATCTAATCAATGGTTAAATTGTAAAATTATCTAATAATACTGCAGTTGAAATTTTAGTATGTAAATTACATGAATTTTTGAATAATCAGTATTATTATATTTATTACTTCGTAAGGATATTTAATAACTTCTAGAGAGATTTATTTTATTTCATAACATCTTCTAGATTGTTGACAAAAAAAAAACATCTTCTAGATATATTTTAATTTAATAGATACTTATCTGAAGATCATGGACTATAGATTGTGTCTAAACATAGACCATATAATCCAACTCACGATTCCAATTGACAGGTGTTAGATTCATCTCCGTTTTAGACTACTGGTTTATGCACTGCACTTTAAAAAAAATCATTATAACTGAAATTTCGTTTATTTTAACTATAAATAGATAATATCTAAACAAATTTAATGATAGATATGGTCCATGTTGACTTTTCAAATATACAAAACAAGTGTACATTTTGTCTTTTTGAGGTTAACCATATTTACTTTTTAGAATCTACTACATTACTATTACTCTCCCTGTTTTATAAATATTGTTATTCAACATTTTCAATGTAAAATTAAATATTAAATCAGTTTTTAATTTTTGAATGACTTGTACATTTTTAGATTATTTTTTATTTAATTAGTTGTACAATCTATAACATATTAATATATTTTACAATTTTTAGTTTCCATAAAATAGTTGCGCAAAAAAGTCTCCATAAAATATATCAAAACAATATTTTTTTTTATGAAATGGAAGAAGTATTATAATCTAATCAATTGTTAAATTGTAAAATTATCTAATAATACTGCAGTTGAAATTTTAGTATGTAAATTACATGAATTTTTGAATAATCAGTATTATTAGATTTATTACTTCGTAAGGATATTTAATAAATTCTAGAGAGATTTATTTTATTTCATAACATCTTCTAGATATATTTTAATTTAATAGATACTTATCTGAACATCATGGACTATAGATTGTGTCTAAACATAGACCATATAGTCCAACTCACGATTCCAATTGACAGGTGTTAGATTCATCTCTGTTTTAGACTACTGGTTTATTATGTTGTTATAAAATAAATTAAGATATGCATCATGTGAGAATAAGTAAAATATTTAAATAAATAAGACTGATGGTCGCAAAATAGGTTATTTTACTTAATATTCACAAGAACTCCTTTTATTAAGAATATAGTAAAAAAAAAGAAAAAAAAAGAATATAGTGATGCATGAATATTTGTATCAATTTGTTATACAATTAGACAATGTTCTCATCTCCACGCATGAGAGTCAATTAATACAACGGCTGATATTTTACTATACTATTTTGTTAAATATATAGTATAGAACAATTAATTTATAACTACAATACATTGTAAAAAGGATATTGTGTGCATTTTTGAAATAAAATCTGATTATCTTATATATATGTGTAAAATAGTATATATTTAAAATCATGATTATGGAATATTATATAAAATTTATAAAATATATGTTTGTTTTGAAAGTTCTAAAACATCTTATGTGTAGAATTTTGTTTCTGTTTTTATTATGTAAACTACAAAATTAAATAATTGTTTTTACAGAAATTGAAAGCAGTTAAAAATTGAAGGAGAAAACATACTATGTAAGAAAAGAAAAAAAGAAAAGAAAAATCATTCAAGGACAATATGACAATTATTAAACAAATATCATAACCATTGATTTGATACGTACAAATCCTTCATTAAAATTTTTTTTTTTTGAAACTGGCTTTCATATATTAAAACAAAAGAAATAAAAAGGTTTACAGGCCCATCAGCCAATTTAATACATAACCCATAGTTTAAAACTCATATTATAGAAACTTCTAGTTTTGCAGCCCATGAAGAGTCCAGCATCAGGAAGCCCAGTTGAGGATTGGTAAGAGCAATGGTCTCTTGAGGAAAAAGACGCAAAGCAGAGGCGAAGGCGAAATAGAACCGAAAGAAAGTGATCATGCATGTCGAAACTAGGATTGCATCATAGCAGACGAGAGTTTAGGATTTGATGATCTGAAGCCCTGAATCCGACTCCGTATCTGCCGATCAATGATTGTGAAGAGGCCATCAGTTGATCGGAAGGAGTTTGTATGTAACCTTGCATTTCTCTCATTCCAAATCCAGTAGAGGTTGGCTTACCAGGCTAGTAGCGTGAGTAATCGGAGTGGTCTCTGAGATTTCTGAGTCGGTAAAGCTTGCATCTGCAGTAGTGTTTGACTCCAATCATTAAGCGGCCTAAATGAGCATCTCCTCGAGGTCAGTTCCCACAAAGCAAAAGTGAAGGAGCAGTTGAAGTAGATGTGATCCCTAGATTCATGGTCTGAGTAATAGAGAAGACAGAGGGGGGAGACCTGAAGGCCCCACGACAGAAGCATATCCCTTGTTGGACACCTATCAAATACCATCAGCCAAGTATGGAACTGCTGTCTAGGGATACCGTAGGAGAACCAAACCGATGAAGCCCAAGCTACTTCCTCCCTGTTGCCTCTCAGGTATGAGTATGTCTGACCTGTAGAGTATTTCAAGCTCACTGAACCTGCAATCTCTCACTCATAATAGTCAAGATTTGATGTGAGAGTAACTGTTGTTAAGTAAGCATGAAGTAGTAATTGTGGCTCTGATCTTGCAGGTGGGATGCGCCATACTCCTCGTATGAATAGAGACGCAACCGTAGCTTTGTCCGGGATGCCTAGTCTTGACACTGTGTTGTTGAGCTCCATTGCCAAGCTTCCAAAGGGAGACCAGTTATCATACCAGAAACGAGCTGTCATACCATCTTCCAAGCGTAGCTTAATCAAGGGAAAAACGACCTGCTTTAGCTTCAGGAGCTTATTTGCTAACTAGGAGTTGGAAGGGTTTGGTTTCGTGGTCCAGTAGTTGTGAATGGATCCCTTGAGGACTTTCTCTGTAAACCAGGCAACCCACACAGAGCCAGCTTTAAAGAAAAGCAACCATATGAGCCTGATGCAGCAAGCCAGATTCCAAGTTTGGAGATCCTTGATTCCCAAGCCTCCCTGCTTTTTAGTAAGTACACATTTCTCCCACGCCACTCTTGCTGTATTGGTGCTTTCAATATCTCCCTTCCAAAGAAAAACACTACAAAGCGAGTTTATTCTTTTAATGCAGGCTTTTGGCAAAATGAATGCAGAGCACCAGAATGTTGTTATCCCTGAGATGACTATCTTGATGAGAAGCAAACGACCAGCAAAGGAGAGAGACTTTAGCGACCAAGAGGAGAGCCTTTTCTTGATCTGATGTAGGAGGGGTTTGCAGCTTACCAGATTGAGCTTCCTAGAATTAAGAGGAACTCCAAGATACCGAACAAGTAGAACTCCACAAACCATTCCAGTTGAGGCTTGAATCGTTTCTTTCTCTGCTTCCGATAGACCTGAGGCGTTAAACTTGTCTTTTGCATACTAACTTTGAGTCCTGGCCGCAGCTCAAATTCATGGAGGAAAGAGAGGACATGCTGTACCGATTTGAGTGATCCATCAATGAAGATGAGAAGATCATCCACAAAATATAGGTGGGTAAATTTTATCTTTTTGCAGTTAGGATGATAGCTTAGACCTTCTTGAGTTGCAGCACGTTTGAGCATGTAGGATAGACAGTTCATGGCAATAACAAACAGATTGGGGGATAGTGGATCACCCTGCCTTAACCCCCTACTTCCTTTAAAGTAGCCATTAACAGTCCCATTGTAGCCGACCATAAAACTCGTTGTACATATGCAGGCCCTCAAGAGAGAGATAAAGTGGGAAAGAATCTACATACTCTCTAAGCAGGAAAAAAAAATTTCTCAAGAAAGTGTGTCAAAAGCTTTCGCGATGTCCACTTTTATGGTAATTCTTTTTGGCCCTTTGTTCTTATGATATCCATGAACCAGTTCGCTTGCTAACACCGTGTTCTCCACAAACAGGCGATCTTTGACAAAAGCTGTTTGGCAAGGGAGGATGACATCTTGAAGAATGGGCTTTAGTCGCGCAACCAGCAGCCTGGAAATCACTTTATAAGTTTTGTTTAGGCAGG
Organism: Raphanus raphanistrum subsp. raphanistrum; assembly: GCA_019706035.1. NCBI lineage: Eukaryota > Viridiplantae > Streptophyta > Magnoliopsida > Brassicales > Brassicaceae > Raphanus > Raphanus raphanistrum. Next base: position 27,422,063 of record CM033987.1, on the reverse strand, counting down.
AGATTGGCCGGAAGTCAGTTATCAATGTTGCTCCAGGGTACTTTGGGACCAGTGATAGTATAGTTGAGTTTGCTGCAGCTGGTAAGAAAGCAGTTGAAAAGAACTGTGTGATTGATGCTGACACTTCTTCTCCTAGAATTTCCCAAGCTCCTTTGAAGAATCCAGAAGTTAGTCCATCAGGTCCCGGGGCCTTATTCGGATTTAATCTGAAAAATAGCTTTTTTATCTCCTCCGGTGATGGGACTGACATCATTTTTTGCCTCTGTTGCAGGGTACATTCGAAGCCTACTAATTCAGCAAACCAGTTGGGTGGCTAGTACAACAACGGGGCAGAGTAGTTTCGAGGTCCAAGAATTAATCTGAAGTGTCCCATTGCCAGCTCGCTTATTTCTATCGGGTTTGTAACCATTATACCAGCAGTAGACATCAGTGATCGGATTGCATTGTAGCTTGCCCTGACTTGACACATCCGGTGAAAGAAGGTTGTGTTGAAGTTTCCTTCAGCTAGCCAATTCACCCTTGATTTTTGTCTAAAGTAGCTCTCCTCTATGTGTCGTAGGAAAGTCCACCGCTCATGGAGGTCTCTCTCCTCTTGGAACATTTGCGGAGTTGGATCATCCAAAGCCTTAACCTGCGCAAGTTGCAACATACGGTAAGTATCACTCACTCTCTCTTGTATATTTGAAAAATTCTCTCTGTTTAATTTTTTTTGTTCTCCCTTTATGAGTTCGAGTTTCCAACAGAGCTGTGAAAGTGTTATGCAAGCGCTTCCGGCCTGAACCCATGCATCATGAACAATCCTCAGAAAGTTAGGGTGTTTGGTTAGGTAATTTTGGAATTTTATAGGGTTTGGTTCCAACAGTGGGTAGGGTAAAGGCTAGGTCTACTAGGCAAGGACAGTGATCAGAAAAGCTGTTAGGTAGGAAGAGGGAGTAGGCATGAGGATAAGCTGAGATGATGTTGTAGTTTACTAAGAGACGATCTAATTTCTTTCCAATCGGATCTGACGGCTGCTTATTTGTCCAGGAATGAGAAGGACCATTGTAACGCAAATCAAACAAGACAGCTTGCAGCAAGCAGTCCTGGAAGTTGTACATTTGGTTATCAGGTACTACTACTGCCGCCGAAGAGTGTTCCGTTGGGTACATTATTTGATTAAAATCGCCCCCAATCATCCAGTTGGTGTTTTCCAAATTCAGAGCACCGTGAAGATGTAGCAGCTCTGCCCTGAGGTCATTCCTTTCAGCACTGAGATTAGAGGCATACACTGTAGTGTAGTATATTGGCTGTTGAGCCGGAAGGGAAATGACAGTGGTTTTAGTTTGACGGGTTTGTCTGATAACTTGGACACTAAGAGGGATTTTCCAGAACAAGATGATCCTGCCATCTTCATGAGCAGCATGATTCTAGTTATAGTTCCAGCCATTGCAAAGTTTGGACATGAGGGAGGGCAAAGAAGTTTCCTTTATATGAGTTTCAAGTAGAGCTCCAAAAAGTGGCTTATGGGTTAGAAGCCAAGCAGCAAAAGACCGATGCTTATCCGGGTCATTTAGGCCACGGACGTTCCAAAAAAAGAGTTTTACACTCATTGAGACAAAAGGGGAGGGTCACCACTAGAAGAAGCGGATTCCCGAGAGAAAAAAAAAGTAATATTTAGCTGTTTGGTTGGGGATTTTTGTGGTTCAATGGCTAGGGCTAGGATGGAGAAGGGGTTTTTTGTGGTGAAGGGATTTTTTGAGGAGGGTGGAGGAAGAGAAGGTAGAGGAGGGAGAGGCAACAAAAGGTCTGAGGTGGGGATTGGGTGGAGAGGAGGGAGCAAAAAAGGATTGGGATTGGAAGAAATTAGTGGAGAGAGAGAGTTGGAGAAGAACGGGATCGCTTTAGCGAAAGTCTAGGGGTGGGCTGAGGTGTGAGATAGGGATCATCAACTTATGGCTTAGATGAAGCTGATGGGATTGAGGAAAAGTTGAGGTTATCGATTAACATTCCATCAGGTACAGATAGTGAGCCATGTCAGAAAATGAGAATACCAGGAGTCGCCACGTGTCTAAACACACAGTCAAGCCGCATTTCATTTAAAGGTGGGTTCGTGGGTTTTAATCAATGTGTTTTGTTGCCAAGTTCCAAAACTAAAAAGGTTTGTTGTTTTCTGTTTGTATTTATAATGGGCTTTCAAGCGTGTTGAATTTGTGGGTTTGGAACTATATTATTTGGGCCGGAACAATAACAGAAGCTTAGCCGAAATTTGTGATTTCTATGGTTCTTCGTATTCTCGAGCTTGGAATAGACCAAATTACAATGGAGGTTCTGGAATCTAATAAGTGTCGTCTTCGTTTCTGTCGTTTTGTCTGCCGTTCATCTCCCCCGATTCGTTACGGGATAAAGTGCTCCACGGCCATTAATCTATACTAATAAAGTTGAGTTTTTTATCTCCTTGGGGAAAAATGCCATGTGGCATTTTCTTTTTAATAATTAAAATATTTTCTTAACTTTATTTAATGTGTTTTAGTGTTAATTATGATTAGGTGTTACTCTATTTTTATTATTGACAATTTATTACAATGATGTTTTACTTTTGGATTGGAAGTTTAATTTATTATGAATTCTATGTCTTGATTTATTTTAGATTTCGTAACTCTTATGTTACATATTTTTTTAAAATACTTTAAACTATTTCTTAATATTTTGAATGTCAAATAAAAATACAAAAATGGAAACTAAAGTTAAGTATTTTCAAAAAAAAATTAAACATAAAATAGATACATATCCAAACTATTACTTTATGTTTGAAAATATTTAAAATATTAACTTTAGTTTTTATATATTTATTTTCATAGCTAATATATTATTATATAATAAAACTAATCCATTTACTAAACCGCGGTTCATCCACGGTTGACCCAATGATCGAAAAACCCGGTAAATCGTCCGGTTCAAAGTCTGGGTATAAAAAACTCAACTTTATTAGTATAGATGGCGATTCAAGTCCAAAAGACTAACATTTGGTCTATTGGTATTAACACATAAACTCTATGGTATCTTCCCATGTTACATTGTGCAAAGAAACCAATAACTTCCCTGATGTAGGCCTGGGCATAAAATCCGTAACCCGAAATCCGAACCGAACCCGAACCGAAAAACCCGACCCGTTATCCGACCCGAAATGTAAAAATACACGAACGGGTTTTGTAGGGTGGTATAAAAAATATCTGAACCCGAAGTGTTATTAACCGAACCCGAACGGGTAACCCGGCCTGATGTATGCTATCCGTGTTTACATTTTAAAAACCGTGAACATAATTAATATACTCTTAAAACTTAACTAAAAGAAAAGAATCATTACTTCCAATCTGAGAGAAATTTAAAAACGTTGCCTGGTTGCTAAAGTTATTTAAAATTGATGCAAATCACACACCACCCTCACCATTAATCATTTGCACCACATTAACCATTTATTGTTAAAACCATTACTATGCAAGAAGTCAGCAAGCCCGAATGTCACAGATAGTTAGAAATTGTCTTTCTCATGATCGTTATAGATGCTAATATCTCATTTACTAATAAACAAATAGACTTTTTACTAGGAAAATTTGGTGAAGTTGTTCCATTCTGGTTAAAATAGAAGTTGTCTATTAAATAGAGGAGTTTAGGAACCTTTTTAGATAAAAAACATACTTAGATTCATATTAAGATTCGTTGATATTCTAAATAAGGATGGACAAACAAGAATTTCGTTATGAACACACACAAAATCTTTCATTATAACAAAACTAATATTGAAAATAATTTTATATATTTAAGATATATCTTTTTGAGAGACCTTGAAACCAAAGTAACACATACAACTCACACCTCTATATTTTGAAAGTCAATATGGTAATTTTAAAAATATATATTAGATACTCACTAATTATTTTACCAAAAATTGACACTTCACCCTTATTTTTTTATAAAATTTATAAAATTTGAAACGTATTCCATCTTTCTATTATTTGAACTAAATATATTAGTAAAAGTTTTATAGCTCATATATAGTTATTTTAATAATTAATAATATAAGTATGTTCTCTATATAAAACATCAACTTTGTTTTATGTTTAAATTCCAACTAAATTAATTTTGTTATGACTACCGGCTTTTTATTCTATTTTTATTAAATCGATTAGTAACAACCACTTATGCTATTACACTTTGAACTAAACAACTTCAGACAAAGTAATGCACTACGGTCATTAACCACTATAAAAAATGATCAGAAAATATCATTTTTAATATATTTTTATTTTTATATTTGACATATTTTATTTGTTAAGATCATATAATAATTTATAAATTTATACAAAATTATAACATACGAACGCGCCGGAAAATCACTAGTATCCTTCTATCACTCAGTGAACCCACACAACCACGATTCGTCATTCAACGCTCTTATCTACCTTTCAGGTGGTGGAACTCAACCTATAAAAAGGTCAGCCTCCATCTCACTAATCTTCCAAGATAAATTTCTTTTCATTATTATGGCTAACTCATCTCTCATAAATTTCTCATGTTTTGGGAGCTAGAAACATGAAACGCGGTGGCTATCTAATGGCAATCGAGTTAGATTTAGATTTAGATTGTTATTTGTTTTAAATAATCAAAATATTAATTCTAAAGCTTTTTGTTTGTCGGAGAAGGTTTATTTCAGAAGCTTTCGTGTATGGGTGATGATTTGATTTTGATTTTGTGTCAATTTGTTGATGTATTGATTATCAAATTTTTTTTTCGAAATCTTTGGTAGATGATTTGATTTAATTTGCAGGGTTAACAATTTTATTTTTATGGTATTGTTCTCAGATTGACAAAGCCTACTCGCTTGATTTCAGTCGAAAAGGGAGGATGGGACTTTACTCAATTCTGCCATTACTTCCAAGTAAGTAAGATCACCTCACACATGTATTCTTCCTTGCTTCTGTAGTTTACGTCTGTAAACGAAAACACCAGTTTACGCTTCTTCTCATGAGTGAAACAGACTGTTTTATGGATTTGGGAGGCGGTGTGTGTTGAGTATAAATAGATGTAAGTTTCCTCTCCAACCTGAAGTCTGGAGCAAGTGTACCGCCGTCATCGAGGCTCGGTTTCGTCATGAATCCAGTTTATTATTGTTTTCTGCTACAGATTTTTCACCGGGTCATTATCCAGCTTTTGCTGATTGTTGTGTATGTTTTTGATGTTCATAAAAATTCACCGTCAGAGATCAGAAACAGCTCTTCACATTTTGTGCTATGTTCATGTTCAGTTTATGACTCAGGAGGATGATAAAACTTAGGCTCCTTGGATGATGAGATGGTTGTGAAAGAGCTGAGGTAGAGAAGAAACAGAACTGGAATCAGAGTATGAGAAACAGGAGAAGAGGGAGAGGAAGCAGAGAGCTTTGAAGGAGAAAGAGCTGGATAATACTGCGTACAAGGACTTCAAAGCTTCTATTAAGCATTACTCCAATAGGGCATTAGATATCAATGTGAGGGAGAAACAGAAACATGAAGAGGTGAAGCGTTTTAAGGGGACTGCTGAGACAAAGAGGGATCACACTGAAGAATAAGAAGAAGAGACCCGAGTGAGATCAGAGCGTCAAGATGCAGTGTGAGAGAGAGAGAGAAGCTGCTAGACTGTGAACTACAAGAACAGGCACCTCATCTTGATGTATCTGATAAAGAACATGATGCTACACATGTAAGTTTTCTTCTCAATGTCTGGATTGGGATAGTGTATCCGTAAAGGAGATTTGATGATGGTGACTGGTGAGTAGCCGTGTCTGTTTTAGTTTGGTTTAATGTTTTCTTTTGATTTTGATTATCAGGAAAGACTTTGGAGTGAAGATTTGACAAGGGAACTGAGAGGAAATACAAGATACATGTCAGTGAAGATGTTAACTAAACTGAATGTGATTTTTATATTTATACTTCCTTTAATTTAGTTTACGTTGGTTTAATGTTTTCTTCTGATTTTAATATTTATACTTTCTTTAATTTAGTTTACTTTGGTTTAAGGATTCTTGAGAATAAAGAAAAGTAGAGATGTGAGAGAGATGTGACCAACAGTTTCTCCAACGAAAGCCAAAGAGATCATATAATTAAGCAGATAGGGTTACATGCGTCTTCTACTCTTATATGACTTGGGCCTGAGCATGGCTTTTCATATTTTCCATTTGTGCAAATTTCATAGTTAGTAACTATTTATCATGCAAATCGCTCATTAAAAAACTATATTAATATAATTTATATACATATATTATATTTGAAATTTTGTATGATGACAGTTAGCAATTCATATTATTTGAGAGAAGAGTGAAAAAATGTGATACAAAAAAATGTTACGGTCTACGAAATTTCGTTTACTTTAATTGGATCAAACTTTTAGTTCATGTGTTTAGAAAATAAAAATAAAATTTGGAAACTTTTATCTTACAGATTTCTTGAAAGCCATAGTGTTTTGATTTGTTTCAGAGTTCATTACTCCGCTGTTAACTATACATGCATCATAAAACATTTTAGTTCATGTGTTTAGGAAATAAAAATAAAATTTGGAAACTTTTATCTTACAGATTTCTTGAAAGCCATAGTGTTTTGATTTGTTTCAGAGTTCATTACTCCGCTGTTAACTATACATGCATCATAAGCTCTTTAACTAAGTCAAGAGAGCAGTGGTTTGTAGTGTATGTTTTGTTTTTAGTTTTCTATGAGAAAGATGACAATTTTAGTGTTACGTATTGCCAGAGGACTATCCTATACTCCATAATTATATAGTGAATGGGAAATTCTGAGCTCTACTTTTTATTTTTGTTGTATTCAAGCTTTACGAACTTTTCCTTATTTGCTTTTATAATAAATATGCCACATAAAATAATCTATGATATTATCGAGAAGGCAACGCAGTCGGTGTATATAACCTTTTTTTTTTTTCAGCCTATTAAAATTTATTATGAAGGTCCAAGAATGGACCCAGCCCAAACTAAAAAACAGACAAAAGGCCAAGACGGCTCGATTAAAGCCCGACATAAAGGGCAAGAGAAACATGGGCCAAGCCCAAACTAAAACCCAAACGGTGCGACCTATAGCCACGCGTCTGAAGCCTGCGCGTGACCACCCACGTGTCCCACTCCGATTTTCGCGCTGGACACGCGTCTTCTTTGCATTAAAAATGTGTCTCTCTCTAGTTTTCTCTCTAACCTCTCTCAAGAAAAGAATGCACTCGCCGTGGTTATCGAATCCGGCCGACGGATGGGCTTCCACAGGCACCGTCGGTCCGGCTCCAGTTTTTCCTTTTCCGTCTGTTTACTATCGTATCGGTTCGGGTTTATCCCGTTTTGACTCCGGTGGTGTTCTATCCGTTTGAAGCTGTCCGGCTTTGACTCTGGCGCCGTCGACTCTATTCTGGTGATGGCGGCCGGTTTAAGGTTTTGTTTTTACAGTGGTGGTGACGGAGACGGATGCGTTGCAGACGCATGCCGTGGTAGCAGTCCGGTGAAGCGCTGTATCGTTTGCGGCGGTTTTTTCCGGAAGTTCAGTCACCGATAAAGCTCCATACCTTCAATACAGTCGTTGGAGGTGGGTTTCATCGACAAAGATGGCGGAGACGGAGTTTCTCCGATTTGGTTTGGTGCGAAGACGAAGGTGCGGCGACCAGAAGCTTTCTCCGGCGTTTGGACCCCGGTTTAATGCAAAGAAGACGCGTGTCCAGCGCGAAGATCGGAGTGGGACACGTGGGTGGTCACGCGCAGGCTTCAGACGCGTGGCTATAGGTCGTACCGTTTGGGTTTTAGTTTGGGTTTGGCCCATGTTTCTCTTGTCCTTTATGTCGGGCTTTGATCAGTTTGTAATCGGACCGTCTTGGCCTTTTGTCTGTTTTTTAGTTTGGGCTGAGTCCATTCTTAGGCCTTGACCTTAATAAATTTTAATAGACGGAAAAAAAAAAAATATGAGCTCGGTTTTATATCTATATTAAATTCAAGCTGTTATAAGAAATTCATTTTTATTTTACAAGAAATATACATGCCCCATAAAACAGATATTATGTAATTATATTTTTTTTGTATGTCACTGATGTAATTATATTATTAAAATATCAAATATTCCCACAACCAACTGGACCAGGTTCGTTTTGGCTAATCTATATATAGTTTCTTCTTAAATAGATTTAGAAGAAAAAAAAATATTAAATACAGACACAACACACATATAATATTAAATGTATATAATATAATACATATATACCCCTAGTAAAATATTTTGTATTATTGTTTTACATCATCTATCATTCTTTGAGGATTTATTCACATTTGTTTGAGAGAATAAACGATACAAAAAAGGATCCACACTTTGGTTCGTGTTAACATTAAATAAATAGAACTTTGTTAGTACAGTTGACATGTCAATAAATATATGGCACAATGGCATATATAAGCGTGTAAATAAGGAAATTCTTACAGCTATACTGTTTATTAATGTTGCTTCAAACTGTTTCAATTATTTTTCCTATTTGTCTTTAAATAAACATGCCACCTATAATGATTCTCAATATTAAGAAAACTCAACAATAGGTTGGTAATTTTCATTCAATTCACTTCTTCTATTTTTCTTTTGTTTCTCACTTCTTCTTTTTGATTTAATATATTTGTATCTTCGACTCACTAAACAGAGTATTTAACCCCCCACCCCCCACCAGGTTCGTTTTGGCTAATCTATATATAGTTTCTTCTTAAACAGATTTAGAAGAAATAAAATATTAAATACAGACACAACACACATATAATATTATATGTATATAATATAATACATATACTAGATTTTGACCCGCGCTTTCAAAGCGCGGATTTATTTTCTTTTATTTTTTTAAATTGACAAATATTTAGTAAATGTCATTTTTTCATATATTTGTTTTTTATAAAAGATTTAAACTTTTTATCTTTCTTTATCGTATTTCATTTTAGGTCTGAGCACAATATCCGGACCCGAAGAACCAACCCCAAACCGATCCGAAAATCAAGGTCCCGAACCCGATCAGACCTGGGGTAAATATCCGAATGAGTTCTAAATTGCTATATCTGGAGAACAGGTCCCGAATCCGACCCGAACCGAGAACTGAATGAGTACCTGAAGATATCCGAAATGTGAATATATATAGAAAAATATATGTTATAATTATATTTACAATTATTTAAATATTTTAATTTTATATTTTAAGTTAACTATAGTAGTTATTTTCGGTACTTTTGAGTATTTTTGGATAAAATATGATAGTTTGGATAAAAGTTTACCAAAAAAACTGTATAGAATGGTTATTTTTGGTTACTTTTGAGTAATTTGGATACAAAAATTTTAACCGAATCAGATACTTTAGTTATTTGGAGTACAAATAACCAAACCCGTTTTAGATATTTTGGTTATTTGGTTATTTTTCAGGTTCTTATGCATGAGAACCGAACCCACCCGGACCCGGAAAGATCCGACTCGAACCCGACCCAAAATTTTATAATACCCGAATGGGGTTTAATTTCAAAACCCGAAAAACCTGATACCCGAAAGAACCGATCCGTACCCGAATGTGTACCCGAACGTCCAGGTCTAATGATTATTATGTTTAGAAAATTAAACTTTATTTTTAATGAATTAAGTTGGTATAACTCTGATAAATTAATTTTATTATGTGGTTAATTTTTTTAATAAAAAATTATATATTTTTAATAAAGATTTATATTTTTCAATGAAAAAATTCAAATTTTTTTATGAATGCTTAAATTATATTAGAAAAAAGAAAAAACATAATAATTAAGTGATTAATTTTTTTTACTACACAAAATATTAAGAATGGTTAAAAATAAATTATTTGAACTTGGAGAAAAAAATAAGAATTGGATATGATTTATTAATCCCAAATGGCCCAAGAGAGATAATGTGGGCAGTAGGTTGAATCCAAAAAAATGACCCAATATATATGTGTTATTAATATTATTTGATTGTCCTTAATGAAATATATAATGTTAGTAAAGAAAATGATATTTTTAGTAAGAAAAACCAATATAATCCTGCTTTAATAGTATAGATTGAAAAAATGGGGAATATACTGTAGTACATTTGGTTAAAATTTGATTCAAATATTTTGGCTTGATTAAACTGTCAATACTATGTCAATATTGTCTGTCCATAAGTATATATTGCATTTTGATAAGCAAATATTTGAAATAACATATAGGTTGTTGGAAAATAAGCCTTTGAACATGTCAATAAGTGTTTTAATAGTTTTTAATTATTGTGTTATGGAATAAGGTGTGTTTAGAGTTTTATTATGAAGATGATTCTGATGGGCTGAACATTTTTTCTGATTGCTTTAAAAACGCACGGGCTTTACTCTGAATCGGGCCTAAATTATTGGCTGCGAATTGATGTATACGGACATTAAATAGGCTTTAAAAACTGAGGAGTTCTGATTGGTAGATAATAACTGTCGACATTTATTTTTTTAAAAAAAGGAAAAAGGCAATGGCAATGGCATGTAATTAACTTCAAAATCCAAGGGCAAAAACCTATTAGGTATTTTGCTTTAATAGTATAGATACCCCTAGTAAAATATTTTGTATTATTGTTTTACATCATCTATCATTCTTTGAGGATTTAATCACATTTGTTTGAGAGAATAAACGATACAAAAAGGATCGAAACTTATGTTCGTGTTAACATTAAATAAATAGAACTTTGTTAGTACAGTTGGCATGTCAATAAATATATGGCACAATGGCATATATAAGAGCATCCACATCGCAAATGCCTTAAAAAGGATTCTTAAATATATTTTTTTCGTTTTTTATCAGATTTAAAAATTAAAAAAAGAAAAAAAAAAAAAACCTTAGCCAATCGCAGTGAAGAGAAGAGACGTGGGGTCCGCCAATATGATAAGAGTTGCCTCTTAGGTAAGAGGAGAGAGGTGAAGTTTTAAAAAAAAAATGTGGGATCCACCTGGGCCCCACCGCCTAAGAGTTGTGCTAAAACTCTGCGATGTGTATGCTCTAAGCATGTAAATAAGGAAATTCTTACAGCTATACTGTTTATTAATGTTGCTTCAAACTGTTTCAATTCTTTTTCCTATTTGTCTTTAAATAAACATGCCACCTATAATGATTCTCAATATTAAGAAAACTCAACAATAGGTTGGTAATTTTCATTCAATTCACTTCTTCTATTTTTCTTTTGTTTCTCACTTTTTCTTTTTGATTTAATATATTTGTATCTTCGACTCACTAAACAGAGTACTAACTTTGTTAGTACAGTTGGCATGTCAATAAATATATGGCACAATGGCATATATAAGAGCATCCACATCGCAAATGCCTTAAAAAGGATTCTTAAATATATTTTTTTCGTTTTTTATCAGATTTAAAAATTAAAAAAAGAAAAAAAAAAACCTTAGCCAATCGCAGTGAAGAGAAGAGAGGTGGGGTCCGCCAATATGATAAGAGTTGCCTCTTAGGTAAGAGGAGAGAGGTGAAGTTTTTTAAAAAAATGTGGGATCCACCTGGGCCCCACCGCCTAAAAGTTGTGCTAAAACCCTGCGATGTGTATGCTCTAAGCATGTAAATAAGGAAATTCTTACAGCTATACTGTTTATTAATGTTGCTTCAAACTGTTTCAATTCTTTTTCCTATTTGTCTTTAAATAAACATGCCACCTATAATGATTCTCAATATTAAGAAAACTCAACAATAGGTTGGTAATTTTCATTCAATTCACTTCTTCTATTTTTCTTTTGTTTCTCACTTTTTCTTTTTGATTTAATATATTTGTATCTTCGACTCACTAAACAGAGTATTTAACCCCCCCCCCCCCCCCCCCCCCCCCCACCCCTTACCGAAATAAAACAGAAGAAGAAGAAAACTATGATTCAGCGATAAAATATACACATATTAATCAATCACGTGCACACATAAAAAACTACCATATTATATATTTATATACAAGTTCATATTTTATGAAAATATATATAGTTAGTGCAATCATAAATATAGAATGGTTGACGGTGTATATTTGAAGGAAAAAAATATGGAAGAAAGAGGAAGCAATATTAAATGTTAGTCCGAGGCCGAGCCCTCTCTCATCTCCCATGTCCCATCTATCCTCCCTCATCTCCCACCAGCTCTATTACTATAAATACAAGGGATAGCCAGAGTCTTAAGTTTCACAGACAGAGAGTGATAATCAAATTAGAATTTAAGAAAAAAAAATGAGAGAAGGGATGGGTAGCTTGAAGTTTCTTTTCCTTTCCCTTGTGTTCCATGCGCTAGCAGGTATTTAAATTTGAAACTAATTATATATCTATATGCTTAACAATATATTAATTTCTTTCTTTTCTTTTAGTTCAAGCAATTGTGAGGATCAATTTAACGATGGATACTACATCAACCAGTAGTGTGATGTTACATAACTCGTACGATAATGCATACTACGGAGAGATTCAAATCGGTAGTCCTGGGCAAAAGTTCAAGGTCTTTTTTGATACTGGAAGTGCTGACCTCTGGATTCCGTCAAATAATTGGCCTGCGGGTCGATTCCCTCACCCTAAATACAACTCAAGTGCGTCGAGTACGTATAAAAGAGGCAACGGTATGTAATTGGTATTTTTTTTTTTTGCAAAATGTATGTCAATTATCTTAATAATTATTATAGAAAACATTGGTGTGAATTTTTTTGTTGTGCCTGGATCTCAAAATCTGAAAATATTTCATACGTGTGCAACAGGAAAAATGGTAGATATCGGTTACTTCACAGGATCTCTCAAGGGTTTTGTAAGCAGTGACACAGTGGAGATTGGTGGGATTGCTCTCACCGGACAATCCTTCGTAGAGGCTACTAAAGCTCCGAGTGATGATCAGATTTTGAAGGCCCGGTTCGATGGTATATTGGGACTCCGCCTAATCTCTCCGACAGAAGGGATCAGTAGTCCCGTTTGGAACACGATGATAAAGCAAGGGAAGGTTAAAACCAAAGTATTTTCAATTTGGCTTGGAAGGTACTCCGACTCTGCAAAGAAAGGTGGCGATGGCGGTGGGGAGATAACGTTTGGAGGTATCAACACAAGGCGCTTCACCGGGACACATACTTATGTTCCTGTTGAAGGGAACAAAAACCTATTAAGTATGTACAACATTTTGGTGGGTAAAAAAGACACCAAAATCTGCTCAACCGGGTGCAAAGCTATTGTTGACTCGGGAACGTCAAATATCCTTGGTCCAACGGTAATAATGTCTTTAATTAATTACCATTTTTTTAGATTATCTATCATTTTCTAATTAAGTTTATTTTAATGTTAAGGAGCTGATCGCAAAAATCAATGAGGGGATCCTTGCACCTAGAGGCTGTATGGGCATGTCCAAGCTTCCAGTGGTTACCTTTACAATCGCAGGAAAACTTTTCCCTCTCAAACCCAGTGACGTAAGTCGAGCGAACAATTTCCACTCTTCCATTAATTAAGTTCTTTTTTTGTAACTTATTTTCTCTTTTGTTATTTAGTACATTCGTCAAGAAAAAATTGGAAGAGAAGACGTGTGCACGACAACTTTCGTTGATGGTGGAAACAGTTACTGGTAAGTTGCGTTTTCCTAAAGAATCATTTTTTACCCTTTTTATTTCAAATAATACAAATCCTTCCCGCTGCTTGTGATTTGACTGTAGGATATTGGGTCAGCCATTCATGCGTGCCTTTCACACTGTTTTTGACTACCAGAATCCGTCAAGTGTGAAAGTCGGGTTTGCCAAGTCCGTTTTCAAAAAACAAATGTATTAATAATGACTGGAATCTCTCCATAGTTTTTTTGTTCATGAATCAATAGATGAGTGAATTGTATAAGCTATCAGAGAGTAAATATATTTTTGATTAAAAGACCCGACCTGGGCAAGTGATTACTTTTTTTTTTCTTTTCTTGCATGCTTATTGTTATTATGCTACGTGGCAGTTACGATCAAAGTTCAATCCGGCTAAAATTAAACTGAAATTTCTGTAAACCTTGAATATCGTATTTATTTTTGGGAAAATTGCTAATAGAGAACAAAAAAACAAGGGTGTTGTCCCTTTGGTATAAATCATTTTTTGTCCAATTTTTCTCTTTTTTACCCTTTGTATTTTTGAAAACTAATGAAATAAATACTTCTGTGAATCAGAAAAAATATTAAAAATACAAACAATTAATAAAACACCAATATACACATGCTGATATTTTTTTTGTTTTCAAAAAGTTGATAAATAAGAATTTGAAAATACGTTCTACTAAAGGTAGAATGTGCCTTCTACGGAAAATGGTATAGTAGAAAGTGTTTTCTAAAATAAACATGTTCATCTACTATTTTTAGAACGTACATTCTACTATTTACTAATTTTCTAAAAAAGTGGAATGCGCATTCTACTAATCTTAAAGCTATCTACTTTTCGTCCGGAAGCATCTTCTACTTTTATTAAGTATTCTAAATTTCGCGGAATGTGTTTTCTAAAATGTACTCTTCCGTCTACTAAAAGTAGAATGCGTGTTCTGGATTTTTGTCAATGTTCTAAACTTTTAGAATGCGCCTTCTACGGATAAGATTACCTGATTTTTGCGAAAATTAATGAAAATTTCAGTTATGAAAATATTCTAAAAATCTTCTAAAAATATTCTAACTTCCTAAAACGTGTTATTTTCGATTTTGCTTGTCAAATTTTTTTAAAAAATGATTTTCCCTTGTCTTATTCATTAATCTATGGTTTTTCCATAGTTTTTCTTTTGTTTTTTTTCACAAACTCTTGTTCACTATGATACATATCTATACAACATGTGGTGTTTTGAAATTAGGTGCATTTTTTGTAAAATTTTATTTTTACTTTATAAAGTTTACAAATTTTATTTTTATTGAAAACATTTTTAAAATTTATATTTTTATTAAAAAGTTTGATAAAATTAAAATGGTTACAAACGTTTTAAACTTTTTATAAAAAATAAAACTTTATAAAATGTTTCTTTTTATAAAGTTAGTTTAAAGTTTTTATTAATTTTTTTGTAAAGTTTTATTTTTATTTTATAAATTTTAAAATTTTTATTTAATTACAATTTTATTTAAAAAGTTTTAAACTTTTTATAAAAATAAAACTTTGTAAAATGTTTTTAATAAGTTTATTTAACGTTTTTATTAAAAACATTTGTAAATTATTTTTATTTTTACAAAGTTTATTTTTATTAAATAAAATTTTAAAAGTTTTATTTTATTTTCCCTTTTTAAAACGTTTTTAATTATTTTTTTTAGTTATTTTAGTTTAATGTGTTTAATAAAAACTTTAAACAAACTATATAAAATTTGTAAATTTTATAAAAATAAAATAAAACTTTACAAAAAGTTTTTAATAAAAAGTTTAAACAAACTTTATAAAAATACATTTAATTTTTTTCATTAAAAATTTTGATAAAATTAAAAAGTTTACAAACATTTTAAACTTTTTATAAAAAAATAAAAATTTGTTAACTGTTTTTTATTAGGTTGATTTAACGTTTTTTATTTAAAAAAATTTGTAAATTTTTTTTTATTTTTATTAAATTTTACAAAATTTATTTTTATTAAAGAAAATAAAAGTTTTTATTTTTATTTTCCCTTTTTAAACGTTTTAATTATTATTTTTTAAAATTCTATTAATTTAATGTGTTTAATTAGATTAATCAAGGGTTAGTTTTGGGATTATGAAATAAATTATACTAAAAGGACAACTAAATGATAGTTTTATACTATAGGGACAACCATGCTGAATTTTTGTTCCGTTTTGGCAATTTTCCCTATTTTTTGAATATATATCCTGATCTCCATCACACAAGTAATTAGTGAAAAAGGAAAAAAGTAGTTAGTGAAATTTTAGACAAAAACTTACTCAGAATAAATACACATTAACCCAATACAAAGTAAATTCATCTATCTTATTAAAACAGAAACATTTTGTTGGACCTAACATTTATTTTTTAAGTTTTTAAATTAAATACACATTTATACTTTATAGTTAAACTTACATTAAATCACTAATGTTCCTTTCTTTATACTACTATCTATGTTTCCAAACAATATACTTATTTCTTTATACTACTATCAATGTTTCCAAACAATATATTTTATATACTACTATCAATGTTTCCAAACAATACAATAGTTAATCTTAGTTATTTTATATCCATCATTTTCTTTTTAAAATTTTGTAGAAACGTCATAATTTCATAAATTACAAAATAATAAACTTTAAAGTTGGATTATAAGATTACAAATTATGAAACTATTACAATTTCAATCAAATTAGATTACATATCGGTCATCCATCAGTTCAATCGGTTAGTCTCGGGTTTTAGTAACTTTTTAATATGAATATTTTAAAAAACTAAATTGAATTGTTAGATCTCCGGATTAACCGGTATAATCACAATCGGATTGAATTTAAAAACACTGATTTAAATGCAAAAATATTTTAAATACACACTCTTTAAAAGTTAACAAAATATTTGTTAAGTTATTAGTGAATTTTTTCATCGTAAAATATTCCGCGCTTCCAAAGCGCGGGTCAAGATCTAGTATTTGAGTAAAGCTAAACATTTGACATTTCTGAACAACGTAAGACCCTCATGTTATGATTATTACCTTTAGTTGTTATTTTCATATTTGTAGTTATCTATATATATATATAAAGTAGTTTTTATATATATTCTGTGTAGTTTTGTATACTGTCAACGAATTTGTATTCTTAAAATGGGATTTACAATAGTTATCCACACCTTAGTGGGTTCATCATGTGTGAAAAGCTAGTTTCATCCAAACATAGGTCTATTTTACACTGGGTTATCATAAATATGTTTTACATTTATCATGGGTTAACTTGCGTAGTTGCGTGTACTTTTTTTATCATATTACAAATAATATAAATGAATTGTGGTAAGAGAAAAATAAGGGAAGTACTATTAATTTGCACTTTTGTAATTCAATCGATATAATTTGTAATGTGTACAAGTCAAACAATCTCGAGAGATTGTATCTCTTAGAATGCTCAAACCTTGTGGAGCTCCCCTCTTCAAGTGTAATGTGTAAGCCTTGTGGAGCTCACTTCTTAGAGATTTGTAATGTGTAAGCCTTGTGGAGCTCACCTCTTCTATTGGAAATATGACCAATCTCGAGAGATTGTATCTCTTAGAATGCTCAAACCTTGTGGAGCTCCCCTCTTCTATTGGGAATCTGCATAATTTTCATGAGTTGAATATGCAAGGTTGCTCAAAGCTAAAGGCTCTTCCGATCAACATCAACATAGCTAGATCTCACAGGTTGCTCTAAGCTAATGGCACTTCCAGTGAACATCAACATGAAATCTCTTGAGACGCTTCATCTCAATGGTTGTTCCTCATTGAAAAGCTTTCCTGAGATTTCCACAAACATTAGCTTTCTAAACCTCAAAGGAACTGCAGTTGAAGAAATTCCTCCATCAATCAGGTCATGGTCTCGTCTCGATAGTTTATCTATGTCATACAGTGAAAACCTCGGGAAATCCCAACATGCTTTTGACCGCATCACGTCGCTTCACTTGAGCAACACAGGAATACAAGAAATTGCGCCATGGGTCAAAGGAATGTCTCGTCTACAGAGACTTAGAATCAAAGGATGCACGAAGCTGGTTTCGCTCCCACAGCTTCCAGATTCATTAGAAATAATAGATGCAGAAAACTGTGAGTCACTCGAGAGATTAGATTGCTCTTTTTACAAGAAAACGTCTACTGAGCTCATCTTTGTTAACTGCTTCAAACTGAATCAAGAAGCAAGAGACCTTATCCTCAAGCCATCGACAAAAGGATGGGCAGTCTTTCCCGGAGAAACAGTGCCTGCATGTTTCAGTTACAGAGCCACCGGGAGTTCCATGTCAATGAAATTGAATGGATTATTAGATACACGTTTTCCCACATCTTTGAAATTTAAAGCTTGCCTCTTGCTGGTTACTAAGTCTTCCGACGTTGAGGCTTCTGCTTGGTGCAGCTCGAATATATCTTATTGCATCAATAACAAACTGAGTGGTGTCAAGGTTAACTCGGGATGTTTTTATTTTTGGGGGAGACTGTCTCCACAATCAGAGCATCTGGTCGTATTCGAAATTGAAGTAACTGCGACTTCCCCTGAATTAGTCTTTGAGTTCGGATTCATCGACAAAGACGGGGAGATTAAGGAATGCGGGATACGTCCTCCAGAAAGCTTGCCTCTCTCATGTTAATTGAAGATGAAGAAACATTTCGCATTGGGTTTGAGTAAAATGTATCGGCTTTGAATAAGTGCTCATCTCCATCAGGTCAGTATCTAAACGAACAGCTGGAACTAGCTTCGTAAGCTTCTTTCTACATTGCTCAGAATTTGTTTAATTTCCTCTTCTTAAATTTTGATTGTTTTAAGACCTTTAATTTCCTCTTCTTAACACAGCATTATCATTATAGGGTTGTCCCGCTCTTCTTCGCCTCTGATCCAAGGATGTTCAAAGAAGAGTCACTATGATCAGTACAAGACTGTTAAAAGGTTTGCAAGTAACTAGTAAATTTATTACAATGTTTTTGGGGTTTGTAAAGCTTTAACAAGAGATTCTTTTCTTGGGATCCTTACTGAGCATTTTTCATCTCATAACAAGGTCTTTTTGCGTTCTCAGATATAGAGGACCATGGTTGGCAGGTCCAGCTATATCCCTGTAAGCTTCACATCAAGCATATGAACACACGATTGATTATCAACTAATTAAAGCTACCATAATTGAGAATATGTTTTTCTTTTTTTTTTCAGTGGAGCAGGATATGTTTCTGAGTTATATTGAGTACACGTTTCCTGATGCTGTTGAGAATTCAAGCTTTGGTTAGGAACAAGGGTTTGTTCTCTTTCTATCAAGATGGTCACCAAGAGTGTTTCTGTATTAGAAAAGTGAGACCTCTGAGGCTTGCGTTAAAGGGTTTGCAGGGTTGGACCACAGGACAAAGAAAAGATCAATCACCTGCTGGGACAAGATCCGTGATCCCTGTTGTTCAAGTTGATCCAGTGTTTGAAGGGTTAGATGGTGGAGCTGGTAGTTTAGTGAAGTGGGATTATGGGATGTTCCTGTGAAGTCGCTTCACGCTGTGGGGTATGTTTCTATATGATGCGAGCCGTTGCACGAGAGCGGTTAACCAGGGCAGCATGAGAGAGAAGGGAGTTGTTCGGAATTGCTTACCCGCTGTTCGTCAAAATATTCATGATAACTATATTACAAAGAGAGACAAAAGTGAGTGAATTTTATTTATTTCTTCTTGTCAATGCCAGGAAGATCACTCTGGCCAGCCTTTTCCATAATCACTAGGGGTGGGCAAAAAAACTAAACCGAACCGATCGAACCGAACCAACCGAACCGAAACCGATTCGAACCGAACCAAAGTCTATTATCAAACAGTTAGGTTTAAGATTTTCCCAACCCGAACCAACCGAACCCGATCTGAACCGAACCACGTTGAACCGAACCAAACTAAACCGAACCCATAACCAATGTGCATATTAGCAATATACAATATACTAAAATGCTAAGACTAAAGTTATTGTTAATTTTATTAAAGATTTTTTTTTAGTTTTCTATTTACTTTAGTTAATTTTTGTTTGATGTTTATAATTTGTTAAAGTTTTTGTTTCAGTTTTACATCATATTTAGTTTACATAGTTTATTTTGTAGAGGTATTATTAATGATGTTTTTTTAATTTTCTATTTATTATAGTTAACTTTGATTTGATTGTGTTCTTATAAATGTTTTGTGTTTCTAAAAATTTTTTTCGGTTTTATATTGAATTTAGTCAACATAATTTAGTTTTTTATAATCGTCGACACGATGATTTTATGACCATGCGTTTGTGTTTTAAAACCAAACCAAATTCAAACCGAACTGAGTTCAAACCGAACCGAAACCGATCCAAACCGAACTAACTATGGTTTTCTCCGATATAGTCAATACTGCATTTCTTTTATATACAAACAGCCTCCATTGTACGGTCGTATAACCTAATACCTTTCACCATGACTGATCCCAATTGCAGTTGTAAATATTTGACCACTTCAGCTTCTTCTGTCTACTACTTAGTTGCTTTACACTGAATCACAGACTGTCAGATACGTGGTGAGAATCAGAAAAGAGCATGAAAACATGCAAATTTTGAGACAATGCCCCCACTCCTTTCGAATTCAGTTCTGCCTATGAACACAAAAGTTTTAACAGATTTCTTTTTAGAGAAGAAGCTATACCAGTAAATTCGAAATGACTGAAACGACAACAAAAAACATAACCACCATATACCAACAGAATTTGTATATGGAGAGGGAAACATAACTTGTAATTATCTCTATCTACTTCCATTATAGATTCTTTGATGATAGCTTCATCTCCTCATCCATACTCTTTCATGGCTTATTCCAACTCATACACTGTTTATAAACCGATCTAAGCCAAGTCCATATCAGTGTCTCAGAATATACTGTTCTTAACTTCTCAGTCTATAGTTTCTCTGCTCCACCAAAGCGAACTTACCAGCTCTTGTCTTTGAACAAGTTCTCATCTCAATCTAGTCTGTATCTATAGTAATAACTTCCATGAGTTGGTTAACTTCAGCTTCAGAGAGTCTAGAGCCGTGTTTAGCCACCCTGGTTTTCAGTTCTTTGCAAATATGGGAGGAACACCCCAAAGCAAAATGTATAGAATAATCTCTGCACTCCAGATATCTCTGTAAACTTCCCCTGCATTTTTTTTTCATTTTATTCAAGAACACATAAAGCTTATGAACACACAGTTATCAACTAACTAAACTGATAGTAAGATTAGGAAAAAAAACATTACAAGGTGTACACAATTACTCACATTCCCAACTTGCAAAGCCTCTGTTTTGAAGATTACCACTATCTATCAGTGAATGAAATAACACTCTCAAGTTATATATGGATCACACCTGAAAATAAACATTGGTTATAATGTTAAGAAATCTAAAACATAGCATTTACATATATCTTATAACCAGAAGAGTTGTATATTGTATACCATTCTCATCTCATCTTTACTAGAGAGCAAGAAGTTCTCAGGCTTGATCTACAATCCTATCGTTAAGGGGTGTGGTTTTAAGAATTTGTTCAATTTTTTTATTAAAATAAAAAAATAAATTATAAAAATTTTAAAACAAAAAAAAATTATTTTGGTCATTTTAATCTTTGAAAACTATTTTTGGAACAAAAACTTAAAATGGGTTTTTTGAAAGAATTGCTCTAATTATTATTTTAAACTAATTTTTAGTTAATTTCATATGTTTTGCCAAGGAACTCCATCCTCATAACCTTCAAGTAGGTAATCTCTTCTCCACTTTTTAACAAGTATCTTTACAGCGAGCTTGTCTTTGAGGTCCAAGTCTACGATCACAAAGGGAAGTTAGGAGAATGCGGGATGATGGGTGTTAGAACTAAAGTGCCATAACTTGTTTAGATGATGATGATGGCCAAATGTTCATTTTATTTATGTACTAGGCAAGGTCCTAAGATTTCGGAGGTTATAAACGGTTTAAGAAGGATTTTATAAATTTAGGACTGATTTTTTTTAATATAAATTTGGGGCTTATTTATATATAATTTTTTCAAAAATTTTGGAAACTTGAATCAAATGTTTCATCCTAAATTTATTAAAAAAATATTTATTAAAAAATATGTTTTCATATCGTAGTCAAAATATATTTGGTATTTATGTTTTTTCCAATATAAAATAATTAACTAACTAGAAATATTTGGTACGCATATAAAAGCATAGAAGCCCAAATCAAACAATTAAAATATGATATCATTGATATTCTTATAATCATAAATAATTAGCAGGTTTTCAGATTGTTTGGAAAGTTAAAATAATTAGCATTAATTATCTAGAAACCATATTTTAGCGTGATACATTAAATCAATATTTATGTAAATTTTCAATAACTACCACAAACATATTTGGCAAGTTGTTTTCAATGGTTGAAATTATAGATTTTGTGAGAAAGTATATTAGTATCTTAAATTAAACTTACCACTAGATTTTAAGCCGGGATTTTTGCCTTTTTACGTATTTATTGTTAAAACATATGTGTTTCTACATGAAGTTTATATCATGTGTTTTTAATTTTTTATGATTTTTAGTAGTTTTTAATAAGTATGGATGATCAATATCTATACAAAATGTTACTCTGAAAATTTTAAAAAATATTTTGTTGTTGCAAACTTCAGCAAGCATTAGATCTTATGATATGTGTAGGTACCCTTAAAAATATTTTAAAAGGACAGTATTGTCTATATTTAAATATTTTATTTTATAAGTTAAAATGTTTACTTCATTTTTATAATGTGTTTTTAACATTATTTAATAGGTAGTTGAAAAATATTATTTAATAAATTATTTTTATATTTTGGATTACCAATATCTATCTTAAACATGTTTATTTTGAGACGTGAGCATGAAATGATCCATGACATTAATGTATTCCTAGAAACAGGAAAACTTCACCTACTTGCCTTAGTTTACTATAATCTCCTAATTTATTAAACATTTTTGTTTGACAAATAAAGAAGAAATTTGTTTTCATATTTCGCATCGTATCCTTTTTTTTTGTTTCTTTGAGCAACAAACACATCGTCTCCTTAGCCGCCCTTATTTCTGCACTTCCGTGTCGAATTTTTTTAGGAGTCACGCGATCTGAAGCCGATTGTTGCTGTATAATCAGTTTTGTGCTACGCAGATTCTCGAGCTCTCTTTCACTTTGAGGTAGTGTTTCGCTCTCTAACCATATTAAATTGGTCTTAATTTATATTTTTAAGCTGATATTCGATGGTTATTGATCCAGATCTTTCCCATCGAAGGGAAAATTACCAAGGGAGAGGTTTCTCACACAAATGGAGTTTTCTCTTTTTCTTACCGTTCTTGCTGCTGCAATAGGTTTCTTAGTGATTTTTCGAAAATTCAGATTCAATCAAGAAAACAAAGAAATTGATTCTTCTTTGCAGCCTCCTTCTTCACCTCCATCTTCTTCATCAGTTCATCCAGCTTCTTCATCTCATAACTGGACGCACGATGTCTTTCCGAGCTTTCGCGGAGAAGATATCCGCAGAGACTTTCTCAGTCACATTCAAAAGGAGTTTAGAAGAAAGGGAATCACACCATTCATCGACAATGAGATCAACAGAGGAAAATCCATCGGCCCCGAGCTTATACGGGCCATTAGAGAATCTAAGATCGCGATCATCTTGCTCTCGAAGAATTACGCTTCTTCAAA
Organism: Raphanus raphanistrum subsp. raphanistrum; assembly: GCA_019706035.1. Classification (NCBI taxonomy): domain Eukaryota; kingdom Viridiplantae; phylum Streptophyta; class Magnoliopsida; order Brassicales; family Brassicaceae; genus Raphanus; species Raphanus raphanistrum. The sequence goes on along the minus strand of CM033987.1, from coordinate 27,398,724 downwards.
GTGGTGTCTTGACGAGTTGGTGGAGATTATGAAGTGCAAAGAAACCGTGATCCCCGTTTTCTATAAAGTAGATCCTTCTCATGTAAAGAAGCTGACCGGATATTTTGGAAAAGTTTTCAAAGAAAATTGTGTGGGTAAAAGTAAAGAGGATATTGGGAGATGGAAAGAAGCTTTGGACGAAGTGTCCACAATCGCTGGTTACCATTCAAGCAACTGGTTTGTCCTTTTCTTGCTTCTACTGTTCCAAATATATACAATTAACATAGAAAAATACTAAAAAATTCTGAAATGATCAAAATCTGTGGTATTTTTTTACTTGATGGTGTTTTTGAAAAAATATGTCGAGTGTGGCATTTTTAGAAAATCATATAACTTGAATGCACATACAGTATATGGATTTTTCATGACTATCTGACAACGGCATCTATTCATATTTCATTTTTTTAGGGATAATGAAGCGGTCATGATTGAAGAAATAGTCACAAGTGTTTCAAAAGCGCTTATAAATTCTGTGCCATCAAGTGATTTCGACAATTTAGTTGGGATGAGAGCTCATATGGAAAAGATGGAACCATTCCTCGGTCTAAACTCTAATGAAGTGAAGATGATAGGGATTTGGGGTCCATCCGGAATTGGTAAAAGCACCATCGCCAGAGTTCTGTTTAGCCAGAACTCTCATGAGTTCCAGCTTAGTGTCTTCATGGAGAATATCAAAAGTCGCTATCCAAGACCTTTTTTCGATGTATATAGCACGAAAATGCAATTACAAAAAGAGTTTCTGTCTCAAATAATCAACCAGGAGGATGTCACTATTCGTCATTTGGGAGTTGCAAAAGAGAGGTTAAAAAATAAGAAAGTGTTTATTGTTCTTGACGATGTTGACCACTTAGCGCAACTAGATGCAATGGTGGAAGAAACTCGGTGGTTTGGCCCTGGAAGTCGAATTATTGTCACAACACAAAATAAAGAACTTTTAGATGCACATGCGATTAAGCATATTTACAAGGTGGATTTTCCACCATACAACGAGGCTCTTCAAATCTTTTGCATGTATACTTTTGGTCAAAAGTATCCATATGATGGTTTTGAGAACCTTTCTATGGAAGTTACGAACCTTGCTGGTAAACTCCCTTTGGGACTAAGGATTATGGGATCTTACTTTAAAGGAATGCCCAAGAAGGAGTGGGAAGAGGAACTACCAAGGTTAAGAATTAGACTTGATGGAGATATAGAAAGTATTTTAAGGCTCAGTTATGATGCCTTAGGTGATGAAGATCAAGCTTTATTTCTTCATATAGCCTGCTTTTTCAACAATGAATGGATTGTGAAAGTGGAAGAGTATCTTGCAGAGACTTTTGTTGGTGTGAAAGCTCGCCTTCGTATTTTAGCTGAGAAATCTCTCATTTCGATGGAATCGGGATACATAAAGATGCATAGTTTACTAGCACGTTTGGGTAGAGAAATTGTCCGTAAGCAATCCCCTAACAACCCTGGGCAGCGTCAGTTTTTGGTTGAAGCTAGAGATATATACCGGGTACTACGTAGTGATACACTAGTATGTTTTCACATTAGTCCTTCACCTCCTTTCCCTACAAAATTGAATTTGTGACAAATAATCTTTGCTTATGTTTCTTTGTTCCTTTATAGGGTAGTCAAAGCGTTATAGGCATAGATTTGACGGATTACGAGTTCGGGATGGAGTGGAAGATAAGTGACGAAACCTTTGAAAGAATGTTCAATGTCCAATTCTTAAGAGTCCATTGTTACCCCAGTTCGTATAAACTGGAAAGTCTGAACCGTCTACCTCAAGACATTAGATTACTATATTGGATATACTTTCCCTTGACATGTCTACCTTCTGATTTTAATCCGGAGTTCTTGGTGGAAATAAACATGAGTGATAGCAACCTTGAAAAATTATGGGAAGGAAATAAAGTAAGTGAAAATATTTCTATATCTAAGACTTTTGTATACTTCAGTTTTAAACGCAGTGAATTAATTGCATGATATATATCAACCTCTTTTATGATGTACTGGTTTTTCTGTACAGGCGATTAGAAATCTCAAGTGGATGGATTTGTGTAATTCTAAAAATCTAAAGGAGCTTCCTGATTTTTCAACTGCCACTAATCTTCAAAAATTGGATCTTAGTTATTGCTCAAGTCTTGTGGAGCTCCCCTCTTCTATTGGGAGCATGACCAGTCTAGAGAATTTGGATCTCTCCGGATTGTCAAACCTTGTGGAGCTCCCTTATTCTATAGGGAACATGACCAATCTCAAGAAGTTACATCTCAAAGAATGTTCAAGCCTTGTGGAGCTCCCCTCTTCTATTGGGAATATGACTAATCTCAAGGAATTACATCTCAAAAGATGCTCAAGTCTTGTGAAGCTCCCTTATTCTATTGGGAATATGACTAATCTAAAGAAGTTGCATCTCAAAGAATGCTCAAGCCTTTTGAAACTCCCTTCCTCTATTGGAAATATGACTAATTTTGAGAAGTTGAATCTCAAGGGATGTTCAAGCCTACAAAAGCCGTCCTTTTCTTTTGGGAATATGACTCATCTCAAGAAGTTGGATCTCACGCAGCTGTACTTAAGTGACACAGGGATACAAGAAATTGCTTCATGGGTCAAGAAAATGTCTCGTCTGAAGACACTTGTAATCAATGGATGCACGAAGCTGGTTTCGCTCCCACAGCTTCCAGATTCATTAGAAATCATACATGCAGAAAATTGCGAATCCCTGGAGAGACTAGATTGCTCTTTTTACAAGACAAAGTTTACTGAGCTCAGCTTTGTTAACTGCTTCAAACTGAATCAAGAAGCAAGAAACCTTATCCTCAAGGCATCGACAAAAAGATGGGCAGTCTTTCCGGGAGAAACGGTGCCTGCATATTTCAGTTACAGAGCCACCGGGAGTTCAGTGTCAATGAAATTGAATGGATTATTAGATACACGTTTCCCCACATCCTTGAGATTTAAAGCTTGCCTCTTGCTGGTTACTAAGCCTTCCGATGTTGACGCTGCTGCTTGGAGGGATCCGTATATATCTTATTGCATCAAGGACAAACTGAGTGGTGTCGAGGTTAAGCTTTATGCTGTTAGATTCTGCCAAATTTGGGGGAAGCTGTCTCCACAATCAGAGCATCTGGTCGTAATCGAATTTGAAGAAACTGTGAGTTCTCCCGAATTAGTCTTTGAGTTCAGTTTCAGATATAAAAACTGGGAGATTAAGGAATGCGGGCTACGTCCTCCTGAAAGCTTGGCTCTTTCAATGTTGATGGAAGATGAAGAAACAATTCGCATTGGGTTTGAGTAAATTGTATCAGCTTCTTTGAATAAGTGCTCATCTCGATCCGGTCAGTATCTAAACTAACAGCTTCAGAGAGTTTTAAAGCAAGCCCGGTTTTGAGTTCCAAGTAAGAGATTGTTTAAATTTCCTCTTCTGTTAGACTTGTAAAACTGTTAAATTGCTCAGAATTTGTTTAAGTTCCTCTTCTTAACACAGCATTATCAATAAAGGGTTGTTCCCCGCCTCTGATCCAAGGATGTTCAAAGAAGAGCCACAATGATAAGTACAAGACTGTTAAAGGGTTTGCAAGTAACTTGTAAATGAATTACAATGTTTTGGGGATTGTAAAGCTTTACCAAAGAAATTGTGCTGCAGAGATTATATTCTTGGGATCCTTACTGAGTATTTTTCGTGACAAGGTCTTTAGCATTCTCAGATATAGAGGCCTATGATTGATTATCAACTAACACTACCATAATTGAGAATCTGTTTCTTTTTTTTTTCAGTGGAGCAGGATAGGTTTCTCTTATTGAGTATGCTCATTTAACTGGAAGATCTTTCTGAATGCTGTTGAGAGATCCAAGCTTTGGTTAAGGAATAAGGGCTTGTTCTCTTTCTATCAAGATAGTCACCAAGAGTGTTGCCTATCCGGAAAGTGAGTCCTCTGAGGCCTGCGTTAAAGGGTTTATTTACGCGCTTGGATCACTATATTGGTGTCCCTTTTTGCAAGCAATGGAAGCTTCGTGATGAATTGGCGTCGTTTCAGAATGCTAGAAACAGATGAAGATCATGAGATTCTCTGCTGAAGCTTTTTTAGCTTTTGTATAGTTGTGGTGAAAATAGTGTGTGCCTTTGTGCTGTTAGTTTCTGCCAAACTTCTCACTACAATAAGAACATCCAAAAATGTACACTCAAAAGGCAAAGATTCAAAACATCAAAGCAGAGTTAAAATCAAGAGACAACAAGTGTTCTCTTTATCTTATGTACTTAAGTCATCGAAAGAACCAAAAGTGTTCTCTCCGCTGTATCTTTGTGTTCTTCATAGATTCCAGACATCAATGCAGCTGTTAATAAAGAAAAAAGAGACCACTGAGACCAAGTTTAGTTAAAACTGAATCTTATATGGTGTTGAGAGTTTACCAGTTGGAGGCAATGTATTCTTGACAAAGACTGCTTTTTCTCACTTCCAAGCTTGATTTTTTTTTTTGCGGACAACGTACACAAACTGGCCAACGGTTAGGTCTGCAGGGACAAGATTAGATAGTGTACCTCAAAAAGTGGAATAAGTATAATGCGTACATATGTTATATTGCATTCTCACAGTCTTTGATGAACACAGACAGTCTATAGTCAGTAGCTTTGAGTACTAGTGAGCAAGAAATCTTCATGGCTTGAGACCATGATGCATCACACCCATGAAATGCCAAATCTGCAAACATTCAGAACCGATCTAATAACACCAGCAGCTGATCTCTTCTGAGTAATGCCCCCTAAGCTATAATCCTATAAGACAATTCACTCCCACCACACAATTCCATCGCAAGATCATTTATAATTAAAGATCTCGACCACGTTTTGTTGTCCAGACAAATGCTACATTTTATGAATCTCTTTCTTCACGTCGTCTCTGTCTTGTTCTCTCGTTAGCATCCTGTTGAGAGTCGATTTGCAGGTGTATACGTGTTTCCCCTTGCAAGTGTAGGTTATACCAAATTGACCTAGACCTATTCGTGACCTAAGATTTCTCTTTCCTCAGTTTTGAGTTTTTTCTCATTAACCTTTCTAATTCTGTCAAACCGAATCAAGAATCAAGAGACCTTATTAGCAAAGAGGCTGAGAGTTCCTCAGTTTTGAATGTTCTAAATTCTATTAATTTTTGTTTAGTTCTTCTGCATTTTAATTTAATCTTGTTTATTATTAAATTTTAGTTATTTTTTAATTTTATTATTTTAAATATTTATTTAATTTTCTGAAATTTTGTATTTAATTTTATTATATTTTTTGTTTTTATTAATTTTAATAAATTTTTGATTTTTTATTTATTTTTTGAATTTCGTTTTTGTTTATTTTACTAATTAAATAATTTTTTTTGAAGGAAAAAAAACTGACACGTCATTTTTTTACATATTAAACAGGTCAATTTTTTATTTTAGAAGTTTTTGATGATATATATCAGTTTGAAAGTTAAAAGTGTTAGTTAAACATTTTCAAAGTTTAAAGTGTTAATAATCGACACTTCTAAACTTTTTTATGCGATTCTCCCTGTACATAAAGCTTCCATAGAAGATTGAATGATCTCTTTGCTGTCAAATTTCAAGTGTGAACTCATCAGTTCTGATGTACGGTAAAGACATTGGATTTTGAACACTGCTTCCTTGAAATTGCTGCTGCTCTTCCTTGCATTTTCCTTCTTAGAATAGTATAGGCCATGACGAAATGGTGGGGGCTTTTTACATTAAACTTTTTATGCACATTATTTTTCGTCGGCGACATATTTTTCCACAAAAGTCTTTGTCAGTCGGCCGAGTCAACGTTTCATGACATTTACGCGATTACACATGCAAAATTTTCACAAGTCTTCTCTTTGGTTCATTATTGCTTTACATATTTTATGTAGAAATATTTTTGGTCCCTCTCTCCACCACACAGATTGCTTCTTCCTTTTTTATCATTTCCTTTACCCTTCTTCGTGTTTTCTAAAAAAGTTCAGATTCCATCAAGAAAACCAAGATCTGACTTTCCTTTTTATCAACTTCAGTAAAAAGAAAAAAAGAAAAAGCTTTTTGAAAATGAGATTTCAATCGTTTTTGAAAGAAATGAAGAAACAGAGAAGGAAGACAGAAAAGAGAAAGAAGAGGAAAGGAGATGAGCTCTCGAATCCAGCGAGAAAGAAGATTCGACTGCCATCATCACCTCAATCTTCGTTGTCTCCTTCATCACCTCAATCTTCGGTGTCTCCTTCATCACTTCCATCTTCGTTGTCTCCTTTATCACATCCGTCCTCTTTGTCTCTTCCATCAGTTCCATCTTCTTCGTCTCATAACTGCGCACACGATGTTTTTCCAAGCTTTCGCGGGGAAGATGTCCGCGTAGGCTTTCTAAGTCATATTCAAAAAGAGTTCAAAAGAAAAGGAATCAAACCATTCATCGACAATAACATCAACAGAGGAGAATCTATCGGTCCCGAACTCAAAAGGGCCATTAGAGGATCTAAGATCGCCATCATCTTGCTCTCGAAGAACTACGCTTTTTCAAAGTGGTGCCTTGACGAGTTGGTGGAGATTATGAAGTGCAAAGAAGAGTTAGGCCAAACCGTGATCCCTGTTTTCTATAAAGTAGATCCTTCTGATGTAAAGAAGCTGAGGGGATATTTTGGCAAGGTTTTCGAAAAAACTTGCGAGGGTAAAAGTAAGCAGGATACTGACAAATGGAGACATGCTTTGGTGAAGGTGGCCACAGTTGCTGGTTACGATTCAAGCACCTGGTTCGTCCGCCTAATTTTTACTTGCTCTTTTTATCTTTCCAAGATATCAAAATATAATAGGGAGAATTACAAATAAGAGACACATTCATCTACGGTTTGTGTTTCTAGGATTTTTTGAACCTTTTTTGGGGAAATAGGATTTTGTTTTTCTTTAAATACTAAAATACCCTTAATTTACTAATTAATTTAAATTAAGATTATAATTGTAGATTTTCGTTATTGATTTATAATTTTATAAATATTAAAAATAAAAAGAATTGGTTTAACTTAATTGAAAATATTAAAAAAAAAAATAATAATAAAAAAAGACAAAAGGGGGAAAAAGGATGTCCATACCCTAATTTCAACATCTTCCTCTCTTCTCCGCCATGGTGCCTCCATTGGCGATTTTGACAGTGAACTGAGCAGAGCTTCGATCTCTTCTGTTCTTCCTCTTCGTTGGTGGTCTTCAAGGAGAATCCGAACTCTTCTGTTCTTATTCCTCTTCAATCTCTTCTGTTCTTCCTCTTTGTTGGTGGTCTTCAAGGATAATCCTTTTTCTTATGTAGAAAATCATCAAATTTTTCGTCTCTAAATTTGTTTTCTTCCTCCTCCTCCTCCTCGTTCTCAGACATGGATCAGGTAATCGGAGATTTGTTCTTCGTCAGTTGGTCTTCTTCTTCCTTCGCATGTTTTTTTCTCTGTTATGTCTATCTTCAGTGAGTTAGTTTCTAACAGTTTTGTTTTCATCTTTCGAAAAGGTATCATTCAAAAGTGTGAATGTATCTTTGTTTCCTTAAGTTCTTTGTGATTAAGAAGATTAATTTTCTGACGATTGTTTCCAGAAAGGACCATTATTCTCTGACACTGGCATTGGCCAGGGCCACACAAGGGCGTGGAAGATGTGTGGCCTTGATAACAGTATTTTTATATGTGTGGTTTTTGAAATTGCTAAAAGGGAGATAGCTGATGTCGCTTTGCAGTGGCAGATCAATCAGTTCTACTGCCAGTTTTTAACATATTAAAATTGCAAGTTATGGACAGAGAGGTGGAGACACTTTGTACTTATGAAATTTATGTTTCTGTAGTTATCAACATTCAAATGGTCAAACAAGGATTGGGGAACTGAAAACTTACAGGAAATTTTTTGAGTAGTTTGTTTATGATATACAAGAACCCTCTTGACTGGATTTGACCTTTTTGTTTAGTCTTTAATCATTACTTAGTCTTGTTGTGGAACAACAGGAAGTTGAAGTTGTCATTCTCGTCTGAGTTTCAATGTTTCTTTGCATAACTTGCAAGTGTTTTTCTACTTTTTATTATCTTAGCTGAACTGTTTCTATCATGTTGCAAAAATTCTAAAATGTTGGTGTTAATATAATCAAAGACACAGCTTCTAAACCTTTTAAAAGTTCTCATTCTTAATTCATTTTCATTTACTATCTATAAGGCTTAATCAATATTTGCTAAAAAGAAACCTCCGACTATCTTTGCAAAACGAATACAGTCTCCTATCTTCATTCGTCACACTTTGTTCAATATCTCATGCAATAGTGTTAGATTGCATGACAAATCCATAATTAGGAACATGTTAAGAAGACCATGGTGAGTCGCATTCTTAAGTCAAGAATCCTTGTTATTCATCTTAACCAGTTGATAATAAAAAAAATAAATTAAATTAAAAACTATTCAATGATTCATAGCATATCTATATATGTAAGAGGAATTGGAAATGACAGTACTAATCTTCATTTAAACAAAAAATGTTGCAGCATACGAGAATCGAACCCAACACCTATTACAACAACACATGCAGCAAGCGCCACTGGACTACTGCATCTTTTTTTTTACAAATCACATGTGCTAATATATATACGTATAACTATAATTAAAAATTACAAAACGTTGTATACCCGCTTAGTCCCCGGGTTTAGGGGATAGAGAAGGGGATCGTAGGAGGAGAAGAAAATCGTGGGATTTCAAGCAAATATTCTCTGAGATTTTTTAGGTTAGATTTAGGAAACTTCTATAACCGAAAACGGAAGTTTCCATATTTTTCGGATATAAGTAGAATACGTGCTCTACTTAATACAGAACACAGTACAACACATGGAAAGCATATTCTTCTTTAGGCGTCATATTCGGTAATAGGCAGAGGACACTATTACATAAACTCTACCTAAAGTACATCATAGAGTTAAAGGTATATATCGTCATATAGCTGCAGGTACACTGAAGACATCTTGCTAGATTGAGATGTAACTAAATCTAGGTCAGGTATAAGGTATAAGAAAGTTTAGTTTACGGTATATACCCTAGATATATCAATGTATAAAACTTAGATTTCGATGTCTGCCTAAAGTAGTCTGTCGGAATGTGTATTCTAACATAGGTTAGAAGAAAATAATATATGAATCCCAATTTTTTAAAAAATAAATTTAAACATATAAGATGTCATATATATGTTATCAATAGTTTTCATATTTTTTTATATTTTTAAAATTATGTTTACTATTTTTTCCATTAACTAGGGGTAAAACATGTCCAAAATTGCCAAAAGTATGAAAAATCTTAGTTGGACAAACAAAAGTTCAAAATGTCTCTTTTATCCAATTCTCCCATATAATATCTATAAATATAAAATACCTCAACCATAACATATAAAAGTATGGATGTCCTAAAAGTATTAGTTCCAAAAATTCCACAATTTATGGAAATTTATACCACTCTAAATTTTAGATCTGTTAGGGTACTTGTGGAAACCTATTGGAGTGCGCGTTCAAACAGAGTTGCTTACATTTGAGCGTAGGTGTATAAAACATCAAATGTGACATTCTTGAGATTTTTTTCAATGCATCTTTAAAAATTTGGAACATGCAGTGTGTATTAAAAAGAGAGTTAAACAAAGTATATATATCCAGCCAAAAACAATTAACGTATGTGAATGTTTCATGTATTGAGCGACTGTCTTTATATTTCCTCTGTTTAGGAATAATGAAGCGGCCATGATTGAGGAAATAGCCACTGATGTTTCAAACAAGCTGATTAGTTCTGTTCCATCAAGTGATTTCGACAGCTTAGTTGGGATGCGAGCTCACATGGAAAGTATGGAACTGCTCTTACGCTTGGACTCCGATGAAGTGAGGATGATAGGGATTTGGGGTCCATCTGGAATTGGTAAGAGCACCATCGCAAGATTTCTATTTAGCCAACACTCTGGTGACTTCCAACTTAGCGTCTATATGGAGAATATCAAAAGAGAGTATCCAAGACCTTGTTTCGATAGATACAGCGCACAACTGCAATTACAGAATAAGTTCTTGTCTCTAATACTCAATCAGAAGGATATCACTATCCATCATTTAGGAGTTGCACAAGACCGGCTAAAAGATAAGAAAGTGTTAGTTGTTCTCGATGACGTTGACCACTCTGCGCAACTAGATGCCTTGGCGAAAGAACTTACGTGGTTTGGCAGTGGAAGTCGGATTATTGTTACAACGCAAGATAAAAGAATTCTGAATGCACATCGGATCGACCACATTTACGAGGTGGGTTTTCCACATGATGATGAAGCTCTTGAAATTTTCTGCCTAAATGCTTTTGGTCAAAAATCCCCATATGATGGTTTTGAGGGCCTTGCTCGGGAAGTTACATATCTTGCTGGTAAACTCCCTTTGGGACTAAGTGTTATGGGATCTTATTTCAAAGGATTGTCCAAGGAGGAGTGGGATAATGATTTACCAAGGTTAAGAACTAGACTTAATGGAGACATAGAAAATACTTTAAAATTCAGTTATGATGTCTTATGCGATGAAGAACAAGCTTTATTTCTTCATATAGCCTGCTTTTTCAACGGTGAACTGATGGAGAAAGTAGAAGAGCATCTTGCAGAGAAGTTTTTTGCAGTTAAAAGTCATCTTCGGGTTTTAGCTGAGAAATCTCTCTTATCTGTCAACTCAAAAGGATATATATGGATGCATAATTTGCTAGCACGTTTGGGTATGGAAATTGTTCGTAAACAATCCCCGAACGAACCTGGGCAGCGTCAATTTTTGGTTGATGATGGAGATGTACGCCAAGTACTACGTGATGATACACTAGTAAGTTTTCACATTTGTTGTTCTCAGCATATCTCCCTAAAATTTTTGATAAACAAATCATGTTTGCTTATGTATCTGTGGGTTCTTTTTCAGGGTATTCGAAGTGTTATAGGCATAAATTCTCTAAATTATAAGCCGGGGGACGAGTTGAAGATAAATGAAGGAGCCTTTGAAAGAATGTCCAATGTCCAGTTCTTAAGACTTCGTAGTTATATTCCCGACAGTCTATACTTACGAGCAAGTAGTTCATACATACTAGAAAGTCTGAATTGCCTACCTCGAGAAGTTAGAGTACTGCACTGGCAATATTTTCCGATGACATGTCTGCCTTCTAATTTTAATCCGGAGTTCCTGGTGGAAATAAAAATGAGTCATAGCAACCTTCAGAAACTGTGGGAAGGAAATAAAGTAAGTACAAATATATTTCTAAATAATATGCTTTAGGCTTAGCTAAGCATCATTTTCTTTAATGATGAATTTTGTTTATATATGTACAGACGATTAGAAATCTCAAGTGGGTGGATTTGTCTTATTCCAAAAATCTAGAAGAGCTTCCTAATCTTTCAACTGCCACAAATCTCCGAGAATTAGATCTTAGTTATTGTTCAAGTCTTGTGGAGCTTCCTTTTTCTATTGGGAATTTGAGTAATCTCATGAATCTGGACCTCAATGGATGCTTAAGCCTTGTGGAGCTCCCCTCTTCTATTGGTAACATGGCTAATCTTAACAAATTGTGTCTTGGAAGTTCAAGCCTTGTGGAACTCCCTTCTTCTATTGGGAAAATGACTAATCTGGAGAAGTTGGATCTCAATGGATGCTTAAGCCTTGTGGAGCTCCCCTCTTCTATTGGGAATCTTCATAATTTGCAAAAGTTGTCTTTGCTTCGTTGTTCAAAGCTAAAGGCCCTTCCGATCAACATTAACATGAAATCTCTTGATGAGTTAGATCTCACTTACTGCTCGTCGTTGAAAAGCTCTCCCGAAATTTCCACAAATATTAGAGTTGTAAAGATTATCGGAACTGCTATACAAGAACTTCCTCCATCAATCAAGTCATGGTCTCGTCTTGAGAGATTATGTATGCCATACTGTGAAAACCTCGGGAGATCCCGACATGTTTTTGACCGCATCAGGGAGCTTCACTTGACCGACACTGGAAAACAAGAAATTGATCAATGTGTCAAGGAAATGTCTTGTCTAGAGAAACTTGAAATCAAGGGTTTCTCAAATCTTGTAGAGCTTCCCTCTTATATTGGGAATTTGACTAATCTTAAGATATTGTTTCTCGTCGAATGTTCAAGCCTCGTGGAGATCCCCTCTTCTATTGGGAATATGACTAATCTTGGGTGGTTGTCTCTCAATTGTTCAAGCCTCGTGGAGATCCCCTCTTCTATTGAGAATATGACTAATCTTAAGAGGTTGTGTCTTAGTAAGTGCTCAAGCCTCGTGGAGATCCCCTCTTCTATTGGGAATATGACTAATCTTGAGTGGTTGTTTCTCCTCAATTGTTCAAGCCTCGTGGAGATCCCCTCTTCTATTGAGAATATGACTAATCTTAAGTCCTTGTCTCTCGGTAAGTGCTCAAGCCTCGTGGAGATCCCCTCTTCTATTGGGAATATGACTAATCTTAAGTCCTTGTCTCTCGTCGAATGTTCAAGCCTCGTGGAGCTTCCCGCTTTTATTGGGAAAATGACTAATCTGGACGAGTTGGATCTCAGTGGATGCTTAAGCCTTGTGGAGCTCCCCTCTTCTATTTGGAATTTGACAAATCTGGAAAATTTGTATCTCAGAGGTTGCTCAAAGCTAACGACCCTTCTTCCAATGAACATCAACATGAAATCTCTTTATAGTCTTAATCTCACTGATTGCTCGTGGTTGAAGAGATTTCCTGAGATTTCCACAAACATTCGAGTTCTAGACCTCCAAGGAACTGCTGTTGAAGAAATTCCTCCATCAATCAGGTCATGGTCTCGTCTTAATCGTTTATCTATGTTATACAGTGAAAACCTTAGGAAATCCCAGCATGCTTTTGACCTCATCACGGAGCTTCACTTGAGCAACACAGGAATACAAGAAATTGCGCCATGGGTCAAGGAAATGTCTCGTCTACGTACACTTGTAATCAACGGATGCACAAAGCTGGTTTCGCTCCCACAGCTTCCAGATTCGTTAGCATGCATAGATGCAAAAAACTGTGAGTCACTCGAGAGACTAGATTGCTCTTTTTACAAGACAGAGTTTTCTGTGCTCAGCTTTGTTAACTGCTTCAAACTGAATGAAGAAGCAAGAGACCTTATCCTCATGACATCGACAGAACTTTGGGCAGTCTTTCCCGGAGAAAAAGTGCCTACATATTTCAGTTACAGAGCCACCGGGAGTTCAGTGTCGATGAAATTGAATGAATTGGATACACGTTTTCCTACATTTTTGAGATTTAAAGCTTGCCTCTTGCTGGTTACTAGGCCATCCGCCGTTGAGTCTGATATTTGGTGGAGCTCGGAGATATCTTATTGCATCAATGACAAAGTGAGGCATGTCAGTGATTACTCTGAATCTGATTATAGATGGTACCCACTCTGTCCACCACGTTCAGAGCATCTGGTCGTAATCGAATTTGAAGAAGCTGTGAGTTCCCCCGAATTATTCTTTGAGTTCAGATTCAAAAATAAAAACCGGGAAATTAAAGAATGCGGGCTACGTCCTTTGGAAACCTCAGCTCGCTGGTGCTAATGGAAGTTGAAGAAACATTTCGCATTTTGCAGTCCACGTGTAAGATAGATTATCATTGTGTTATGTTGGGTTCGAGTCCAAGTGTATCGCAACTTTATTTTTGGAATACGCATTTGCATAACATATAGTAATGCATTCCATTCTTTTCTCTTAAAATATCAAGGAAACATTTTTTTTTTCTAATCACAGCAAAAAAAATTCTGGCTTTCTTCAACTTGAATGAAATCGATCCCAAGTCAATTGATTGAAGATGCCACTTAAAGTATTCTTTCATGGCTGACTCCAACTCTTCTCATAATATTGTTCTAACTTCTAAGTCTATATTTTCTCTGCAAAGACTCTTTTCTTGGGATCCTTACTGAGCATTTTCCTGACATTCTCAGATACAGAGGGCCATGGTTGGCACGCCCAGCAATATCCCCTGCAATCTTTGTTTACAGTTTATAGAAAACAACACATCAAGTTTATGAACACACGATTATCAACTAACTTAAAGTTGGCATTATTAAAGTTGATAATCCGATAAGGAAGACAACACACAAGTACTCACATTCCCCAAAGTTCACAGCTGCATTGAAGAGGCTACTATTCTTGAGTTTTACTCACCTAAAATGCAGACTCTGCAATTCACTAAAGTACTACACGTAGAGAATGTCCAGAGGTAAAAACAAGTTCTTTCTCTTTCTCGCTGCATTAGCACAAATACAGAGCTGGTTGATTGGTAGACTCAAGCATCTCATCTCTTTTTGTTTGAATGAACTACAGCTTTTTCGCTATGACATCTAGCATGTTCATTGCTTTTCTTTGTTGGACATAAATGGATAAGCACCGGCTAAAACAGGAGTTTCAAAGTAGCTAGCTGTGCTTATGTCATCGCATGAATTCCCATCTTCTCAAAAATGAAGCGACCATAGTTGATTTCACAGTTGTTGTAAACAAGCAATCAATAAAAGTTTGTGGATTATTTGCTTATGGCGCAACAAAAATCATTACTTTACTAATGATGTGGAAGATTACACCAATGATACAATATATGATAATTTAATCTAAGTGATTTATCTTTTCTTAGACTCCTTATTTGTTAAGAACAAGAGTTTTGTTGCAAAAATCACACGGTGGATTTCATAGCTAATAACAATCTATACTATTATTTATGAAGTAAATTTGCTTAGTTGTCATATTCTCCATGATTTTAGGTAATTTTGCTTATTTGTCATATTCTTATTAAGTTTAAGCTAAATTATCATTGATTATTATTTGTTTTGAGCTGTGTCACTAAATAATTAATTTAAATAATAGCCTTGATGAATATTCTATATAAATAAAAACGAATTTTATTTTATTAATATTAAATTTATATGTTATATTAGCTTTTCTTATTTGTCATATTTTTATTAGGTTTTAGAGTTTTACATAGGTTATTAATTTATTATTAGTTTCTAACTATTCACTAATTTATTTTAATGATATAAAGTTTATATGCTATATGCTATATTAAATAATTGATTACAAAATAATATTTTAGAACTATAAAAAAAGATAATTCTTCTATATATATTCTTTTTTGTGCCTATCTGAAAACAATATTTTAATTATAAAAGTTAAAAGAAAAATTAAGATATAAAACAATTTATTATTAAATATTAGTCAACATAAAAATATAAATATATTTTCTAAACTATCTCTAAGATATGAGTGTTTTAAAAAAACTTAACACAATAATAAGTATATATTTTGATTAAAAGTATTTGACATATATAAATATTTTGATGTTTGATTTAACTATTTAAAACATAAATAATAATTTATTATGCTGATTTTATATTAATAAGACATAAACTAATAAGTATTTATAAGAAATTTATGCCCGCATGTGCGGGCAAAACACCTAGTTAATAATTAAATTTACATTTATTCAAAGCTAGATTGTTAAAACGTGAAAAAAAACATTAACTTAGAAAAAACTAAGATTATGAGGCTAGATAAGAGACATGGGACAAAAACCCACAACATTAGTGTATACTTTTTTGATGAAAAAAAGAACACGAAAGTTGTTTTGTTTACCTTAGAGGCCGCCTATTTGAACACGAAAGGTTAACTTGTCCGTAACTTCTTCTTTGATTGCTAATTTAAATTCTTCTTGAGTTGTTAGTCTTTACACGTGATGGAGAAAAATGTGCACTTGGACTTAGTTTGATAGTAAGGACCACAAATCTTGTCGAATTGATACTGCGTCTCTTTTCTTGGATTTCTTGTAGTGTAGATTGCTCTTACAAACATATGGCTTTAAGAATGTTCACGGCTTCTAGCTCTCTGCCATATCATCATAGCTCCTTCAAAGTCGGTCAGAACTTTAACATCTTAGTTTAGTATTGTTTTCTGGTTACGTTAAATTTGATTGTATCAAACCTCATCACTAACTAAGAAAAATAAAATTAAAAAGCTAAAAAATCGGGCTTTTGACATATATATATATATATATATATATTTTTTTTTTTTGTTTAATACTAGTATGCTAAATCAGACTTTGTAACTTGGAAGCCCCATAAACTATATATCTTTTTTTTTGGGGGGGGGGGGGGGGGTTGATATATTTTGTAATATGTCAAACACGATCCGAGTTATTGTAAACATGATCCGAGTTATATGGTCCGGTCTGTCTGATACTCTCTCCACAATACAATCGTTTAATATTTAACTCCAGTTTAGTTCTACGATTGTACAAAATTTTGGTCATTTTATGTGGACTTCAGAAAATTTATGGGTCAGCCATTAATTAGTAAACAAACTTAGAGAAAACATTATTAAAGTTATATTAAATATTAAAGCGGTGCTTCCGCTTATAAGAAACCCTCTTAACGCTGGAGTCAAAGTCTTAGAGAACAATAGAAAAACTAAGTAAATAAGAAGAAAAACGCATAAAGTGTGTGTTCATTGGTGTATTGTTTATATTTTTGCCAATCATGTTCCCATTGAATCATCAGTGGAGATTAGGTCGACATTTTATATAATCTTATTTAGACACAGTTCCAATTTTGCTGTACTTAAGAAACTTTAAGGAAATTTTTATTTTCGTCCAAATTTTAGCTTTACTTAATTTATTCCAGCCATCAATAAAAACAAGACTTTGAGCTACCATGTGACAGTGTTATGCTTTTAGCGAACCATCATATACACCGGTTGAAACTTACATTTTGCCATGTTTTTTTGTTGATATAGTCAAAAATGTATTTATTTGTTTCAGTTATTGATTTCTTTCGATGGAATATAGAATATATCAATCATGAGCATAGATCTTAAAAGTATATATATGAAATCTAGTCACTTGATTACTTTCTAATACATATAATATGAATTGGTTGTTATTGGGTAACCACTACCTCTTCATCATTAGGTGTGAAATCTTTTGCTTTTAGTTCTGTGTAAATCAGTATTTCTTTTAAACAAATGTAGGATCATTCTTATGCACGAAGACAGATCTAGAGGATCCGATATATCTCATTATTTCCAAATGTGATCTGTACTATTCCCCCTGGCAGTTTTCGTGGTCAGGATACAAGGGGGTACCACTTACCACGATTGTCACTTTCTATCTTATTTATATGATAGTATTATATCAGATGTGTAAACAGTCACGTGCCAATATTCTAAGTTAGTTAACTCTCTAACTAAAACATACCAAACTACACGTCGACAAAAATGAAAAAGAAAAAAAAACAATTCCAAGCATAACAACCCACTTTCTCGTCTCCACACGTCTGGCAATTATTATTAGTGACTAAATCAGCCACATAATCATTTATCATTTTGTGTTAAAGAAATGTCATTTATCATTTGGATATATTTGATAACTTTTGCTCGTTGGTGGGCACTTTGTTGACAAAAAATGGGCACTTTTTTATGTATAGAAGCGAGTCATTTGGTTATTTGATGATTTTTAAGGTATCAATCGGTGTTTGAATATATTTACTCGAACGGGTAGGTTATTTCTAACATTAGATTCAAATGTTTTGCACATCCATATTTTGAGTATCCGCAATAAATCTCAGGCACCGCTGCACCAGTGGTCCATAAGTTGACATTTCGAAGCTTATTATAAGATTAATACAGTTAGAGTAAGTATATAATAATGATTTAAAAGATTAGAAATATACTTCAGGTCTAACAGGAACAAAACACCTATTCGAATTAAGACTGTCGTACTATTGTTCGTGCCCATTTGTATTTTTATATACAAGGGTAACTGCTCGTACTCTAAATTCTAAAAAATTCAAGTGGTACATTCCGGCTTCCGGGTACTAAGCTCATACCCAAGACCAAATTTTAATTCTAGGAATATAAATCAGAAATATTTTAGATCGTTTAGGTTTTATTTTGGTAATCAGATCGTTTATGTTTTTAATACTATATTATGATAACCAAAAGCATCTAGACCATTTTTGTAATATATACTGATGCGTTGCATCACATTTTTTCAACGCCCAACAACTTTATTGATATCAAAGTCCGCTTGGTAGCCTGATGGGGAATTGGGGATGACGGCTTTGCGTAAGAACTTATCAAGGATCCACATATTGACGAAAAAAAAAATCAAGGATCCACATATTGCGGTAAGAGTAATTTAATAACTAAATATTACAATTCAACAGTTTATGCCCAGTTGTGTAGATTTTTGTTTTGTAAACTGCATTCCCCAGTTGTATAGATTTGTAGAATTTTAATTAAAAAGAATAAAATAGTTATGGTATTTTCTTATTTGCTGATTATTAATAGAATCAATTGAGGTATACACGTTTTTTCTATGCAATTATTCAACTTTCCTTTTGACTTTCTATTGCTCAATCTTTCTTTGCAATTTTGTAACGATTTTCTGCATTCTATTCCATATAAATAATCTCCACTTTTCTTTTTAGTTTTCTTCCTTGGATCCCACCTCGGTGTTTCATCGTGCTTCTCTTGAAGTCTCACAGTCCATTTTAAAAAGAACACATACACCTATTTTAACACACTTTTTGTTAAAAAAAAAAGTTTTTCCCCGGTACACTAGGTGTCCACTCGCTATATATACACACAAAAGGTGTTTATTTTTCTTATCTTCATTTCAGAACAGATCCTCACACCACCACAAAGTTTTCTCCTAAGTTTTATATAACCAAACTATTCATTATTTTCTTTTGTTGTTGGAAACCTAATGGATGCGTCAAATGAGACGACGGAGAGAACCGATCTCCAGCGACCGTTGGTGGACCAAAAGCCTCCATCGGACGTTGGACTTGAGAGCGTTTTAACGGAGAGTAGCCTTCCGTACCGGAGGCGGGTGTACTTAGGCGCGTGTATCGAAATGAAACTACTTTTCCGGCTAGCACTTCCAGCTATACTTGTCTATATAGTCAACAGCGGAATGAGTATATCTGCACGTATCTTCGCCGGACATCTCGGTGGTAAAGAACTCGCCGCCGCTTCCATCGGTAACAGCTGCTTCAGTCTCGTCTATGGCCTCATGGTACGTTGACTTTTTGTGTAGACAGTACAGTGGCGGAGACATGTTGATATTATATTATAAAGCTGATTTTTCTTTACTCGCTATTTAATGTTAAAGTTTGCACATTCTCGCATTTTTAGGAGGTGGTAAACTAGTGAAACATTAAAGACCGTTAAATTACCCTCGTTAGCGTGTTAATATAGATCAAAATCATTTATTTAAGATATTTTATCATTAATTTTCCAATGTATATATTTTTAATAATATCAACGTAATATGTGTTTATATATTTTTGGAAAAATATTTCTTGTAAATAATAACTTTGTTTATAAACGGAGAAACAATAAACTTTTTCTAGCATATAATGATTTTGTTAAAATTTGGTCCTTTATTAAATGTATTTCATTTTCCAAAAGATCTACTGAACTGAATATACTTACATTTATTAGCTTTGTCACCATTCAATGATTCTGTACCACTTGCTTAAGGATTACAGACTGCGACAATGCTTTAAATTTATCATTTTTTATAGGTTTTCTTTTACCGGTTAACGGTTTGTAAAATTACAAATTTACAATATATTTTCTTCTCCCAATAAATCTAGAAATGATATTGTCTTGTAGAAACATACTCCCTCTATTTTATAAAGTTACATATTCTATAGAAAATTTTTATTTTTAAAAAAATATATTTTTTACATTTTCAATGTATGTTCTATTTATTAATTGCAAACTTCAAAAAATTCAATTGTATTTATTTAATTTTTATTGGTTTAAAATTATAATAAAAAGATAATCACAAAAAATTATGCATATATAAATAAGGTTTAATATGTTTTATTAATACGTGCAAAAATTTTAAAATATTACAATATCTCTTATTAAGGAAAACCGTGCACGTCATTTCTGTTGTTGATGGTTACATTTTGTCATCATGCTGAACGCTCCTTCGTTTGATGAAACTTAGTAACCAAATGTTAAGGTTTAGAAAACCCACTAATTAGTACTCCCTCCGTTTCATATTATATTTCGTCCTAACTTTATGCACACAGATTAAGAATACATTTAATTTTACATATTTCCAAAATAAAAACATTATTACCAATACACCTAACCATGTATCAACCAATAAAAAAATAAAAAAGAGAATATTGTCAATAAATTTTGCATTGAAAACTGAAAACGACACTTATTTTGAAACAAAAAATTTCCTATAGAACGACATATAATTTGAAACGGAGGGAATACTATTGTTTATATTATTTAGACTGATACTAACAAAAAAAGAAAGACTTATACTAACGATAGAACTGAACTTAACAACTAAACATTAATAGGAATTGAAACTTCCCGCTATGCAGCTGCTTCAGTTGTAACACAATCCCCAAGTCTCACTAAATAAAAACTACTGTGTAAACATATTTTTGTTACAACAAATTATTTTGGAGTACGAAGAGATTATGTTTTTCTTTGTTTTGCTAAAAGGAGAAGAATTTTCGCTTTTCTGTAATCAAACAATGACTTTTTAGTTGTTGACTATAACCTTTAACGAGCTAAATTATGTTTTTGCTCGATCATATGTGGGTGTAGCACTACATCCCGTAGTTAGGAATAGTAGTCAAACACGTATATTTTTCTTTTTGTATTTTAGTGTATAACTGAGCTTTTTTATTTGCTCGTGGCCTCAGACCCTTTCTTATTTTTTATTAAAGGCCGTGAATTATAGTACTATATAAAGAAATTGTAACAATGATTAATGTTACTAGTTTACCTTTTTACTTCTTTTACACAGTTAGGTATGGGAAGTGCAGTAGAGACTCTATGTGGACAAGCATGTGGAGCTCACCGTTATGATATGCTTGGGATCTATCTCCAAAGAGCAACAATAGTCCTCGCTCTAGTTGGTTTGCCCATGACACTATTATACACCTTCTCGTACCCGATTCTAGTCCTATTAGGCGAGCCCAAAACGGTATCGTACATGGGTTCCTTGTACATCGCTGGACTTATTCCTCAGATCTTCGCTTACGCCATTAACTTCACGGCCCAAAAGTTCCTCCAAGCTCAGAGCGTGGTGACTCCCAGCGCGTATATCTCAGCTGCCGCGCTTCTCCTCCAGATCTCACTAACGTATATCACCGTTTACGTGATGGGTTTAGGCCTTATGGGTATCGCTTATGTCTTGACTATCTCTTGGTGGGTTATAGTTGGGGCCCAGACTTTGTATATCACGAAGAGTCAAAGGTTTAGACACACATGGACTGGTCTTAGCTGGAGATCGTTCCAAGGTCTTTGGAGTTTTTTTAAACTCTCTGCTGGTTCCGCTGTTATGATCTGTCTGGAAATGTGGTATTCCCAGATTCTTGTTCTTCTCGCTGGTCTACTTAAAGATCCTGCTCTGTCTCTAGACTCCCTCTCCATCTGGTATGTCCATTATTTCTTGGTTTTGTCATATTTGTTTTCATTCTTTGGATCGTTTTTGGTTCATTGAGTCTTGAGACTCTTGACCATATTAATCCCCAAAAACAATTTAAAAACAAAGGAGAAAGATACTATCTGTTTTAGTTGTGTATTGTATACTACCTAATAATGTTACAGAAATTTTATTTATTTAGAAATGATGTAGATGTAGATATTTAAGCCAAAAATTATAAATATTGCTGAAACTTAAATCTAAATTAAAAGAAAAAAAAAACTTAAATCTAAACATAATTTGTAAATAAGTAATTTTTTAAACTTTTTTTTGTTCTTTTTACAGTATGTCAATTTCAGCTTTATCATTCATGGTCTCCGTAGGCTTCAACGCGGCTGCAAGGTTAGTATTTATGTTTTATATTCATAGTTCAAATTTTAAGCGTCATTGCTGAAAGCCTGAAACGAAATCAATAAGTTGAAAATAACCTATATATGATAGTGTACGGACAAGTAATGAGCTTGGAGCAGCAAATCCGAAATCGGCATTGTTCTCTACATGGACGGCTACCTTAGTCTCCTTCATAATCTCCGTCGTGGAAGCCCTGGCGGTCATGGCGGCACGTGACTACATCAGCTACGTTTTCACGTCGGACGCTGAGGTGGCCAAAGCCGTTTCTGACCTCTGCCCTTTCCTCGCCGTCACCATCATCCTCAACGGAGTCCAGCCAGTCTTGTCCGGTACACAAATGCAACTAAGTTGAAAATAAAACTGGAGAAAACCAGTTACGTTAACCCAACCGGTCTAAATAATTTTCGGTTTGGTATTTGTTTGCAGGAGTGGCTGTGGGATGTGGATGGCAGGCATTCGTGGCATATGTGAATGTTGGTTGTTACTATATAGTTGGTATTCCTGTTGGCTGCATTCTCGGCTTCACTTTCGACTTTCAAGCTAAGGTTTGTATTTTAAAAATATTTTTTTCTGTATAATGTATGCCTTATTATTTCTGTTTATAAATAAAAAGTGAAAATGATGATAGGGAATATGGACGGGGATGATAGGAGGTACCCTCATGCAAACTCTCATCTTGCTTTACGTGACGTATCGAACTGATTGGGATAAAGAGGTAAGTGTTACATGACATCAAGTCACATCATATTGATTTTGAATCAATTTTTTTAGTTAGTTTTGAATTGGGAGTATTAACACCATCAACATTATTGTTATACAAATAATGTAGGTGGAGAAAGCGAGAAAGCGATTGGAGATGTGGGACGATAAGAAGGAACCTCTTCAAAATTAAACGAGTAATGGATTAGATGAAAAGGTAATTTATATTTCAGAGTAGCTAGCAATAGAATTTAATAATACGATATAATACTTTTTTTGATATAATACTTACATATTAGTATTACGAAATGCAGGTATAACAACCGTGGAGCGAAAAAAGAAAAAAAAATAAGTGTTCTCTTCGGAGGTGGTTTTTTTTGAAAAGAAGATGGCTTCTTTTTATCATTAGAACTTAGGCTATTCCACCAGATTTCTTCTTTTTTTTTTTGTTTCCTTGGAAAATTTTCGTGGCGACATCTGATGGATGGATGGATTACTCATTCTAATTAAGCAGTATTTTAAACTGTATTACTTTTGATGACAATATTTAATTATTTATCCTGGATTATTGATGTAATTGGACAATTCAAAGCAATGATAGATTATTGCTCAGAAAAATTAAAATTACTTAAGAAATCACGAAATTAAATGTAAAGTCAAAATTCTTGAAATATGTACTATTCATTGATATTGCTAACAATAATTTGCATTTTTACATTTGGTATCTGTTGGGCATTTAACCAAACACCTTTTCTGCATCAGTAAAACCTTAAAATCGACAAAAGTGTAATTTTCCAAATGCATTCTCATCAACCCAATTACAGTTTAGACTATTTTTGTTTTTGTATTTGATATAACATCTAGATGCATCATCTAAATACAACATTTGGATGTTGTACCCAAATGTTGTTTGATTTTATAATCAGTAATGCAATATAACATATTGTTTTCTAAAAATCAATATGTTTTTTCTTCGGAATGGATTCAAGAAAAGTGAAAGTGAGATATCCTTAAAAATATTTTAGAAAAAAAATTTAGAGGTTAAATAAAGCATGGAACAATTTCAAAAAGAAAAATTGCTTCCATGCTTATCATACTATATTTATTCCAACTGAGTTCACAGGTTAAAAATATTTTAGAAAAAAAGTTCACAGGTTAAATAAAGCATGGAAGCAATTTCAAAAAAAAATTGAAGATGACAGATTGATGTGAAAGGTGATTTTTATCTTTAAAAGTACTCAGCTTGAGATTGTTGGTTTGGGTTCGGTTTTTAAAGAGAGAACTCCTAAAATATTTGCATTCTGTTTGAAGTATATGTATTGTGTTCTTATCATGAACAGGTATTGAAAAAAGTAAGTTTCTGGTTATGATTTGGTTCAGGTTCGGTATACATTTCTGAAAGGAATTCTAAAGCTTGAAATGCCACCTGCTTTCTCGGTTGTGATCCAGGTTTATTCACGATCTCACGTCAAGTCTTTGTTTTTCTTTTGTATATGAAATGTTTTTTTGTTGTTGTTGAGAGCTTGTTTTATTCAGGAATCGGAGATTGGTCATGGCACGCTCCTATCACGTGCCAAAACCGCTAGGAGACTGCAAGAAATTATAGATATGCATAATGCATACGAGACGGTTTATAGATTCTTCATTTCACTAGTGTGGGGTTTTGCTCTATTTGTTGTATAGGTGGGCACGGTGTTCATCTTACTAAAATTTTTAGTATTTATTTGGTTCGTATTTAAAAATATTTAATTTTCTGATTTATTTTGTTTCAAAAATATGGATGTCTAATTTTCTGATATCAAAAAAATTATAGATATTTACAAATATTATACGAAAATCTCATCCACTATTATTCAATATAATTAAATCTAGAAAAAAAATTATACTTATCTTCAGAAAACATCTTTTACAAAATATAAATAAAGAGAAAATTTTGTAATACACTAACTAAGTTAAGTATCACAATTTAAAAGTACTCTCAATCAAAAATACCACAATATTTGGGTTCAGGGTTTAGTGATTATTGTTTAATATTTAGTATCTAGAGAGTGGGATTGGATCTATAAACTTGTATAAATAGTTTTTACATTTATAAATAATTTAGGAGAGTTAATTTATCTTTTTCATAATAATTTGAAGGTATTTATGGAAATGATTATCATTTAGAAGTAAATTTGAAAATGATATCAAATCGAGGTAAAATTAGAATTCTCATTAAAATAAAAAGTAAAAATTAGTGAAATTATATGTTCTATAAAATTTTTAAAATAATTATTTTTATGAGACATACAAATTTAGAAAATTGTAGTTTTTATAAAAGATTTTATATAATTGTATTTTTGTGTTTCAAAAAAAAAAATATAAAAGATTTTATATTCCTTTTATAATTTAATAGATTTATAAGTTTTCTATAAATAAAAATTAATAAAAATTATACGTGAAACTAATAACTATATAAACATAGATTTATAAAAGATTCGGAGCGGACCGGATATCGAACTCAATATTTTTTTAATATTTATGATTCAAAACATAGTAGTTTTAAATATATTTTTTTGCTACAAAAGGTTAATATATATTTGAATATTTTGAATTAAATCAAAACGTATAATAAATCGAATTAAAATGAATAGATAAAATGCTAAGCCCTATTTGTTGTATGAGTCTTTTTCGGCTAAATTACTTTATTAATTATTATCAATTGTTACAATATTCTGGAGGACACAATTCATATGCACCCCAATCTTGTGGGCTAGTAATTGCAAATTTAGCTAATGTATCTTCACATGAGTTTGAGTCACGTTTGCAATGTAGAAATTTAATCCTCTCGAAATGCTTCCCCCATTCCATAATAGTTGTTAGCTGCGTACAAAGTCTCAGGTTTCCTTCCTTCTTTATCTATAATTGATGTCAGTAGTGCATTATCACCCTCAAATATAAGATTCCTATATCCCAGAGCCCATGAGGCCATGACATTTGCATTGCCCATAACAATGCATTCGCTTAAGCCTCCAAAATCGTCTGTCGTCCTTCAAATTTTCCATAACCGCTGTGTAGAAAAATTCCATTGCTACTCCTGATTATCCATCCCATACCTGAGTTTAGTAAAACTGCGTGAGACGTCATAGTTGCATTTGATCCAGCCAAGAGGTGGGATCTCCTCTATTTAGTACTCCTTCGATTTGTAATAGATAATCCTGATAAGGAATCATTCTCTCCATAGCTTATTTCAGTACACTGAACCCATTCAGTTACATCTAAGGAAACCTGGTTAAATAGAGTATCAATTATGCGTCAGTATATTATTTGACTAGTCTTTGACGATTATGTCAAGAGCCATTTTCCACCGTTCGATGTTCAAACTCAAATCAGGTTTTGATACGTTGATCAAAGACACTATATGCCCTTTGGTTAAGCGTCGTCAAAAATCCTCATTTGTCTTTATTCTTAAAAGTAGTTTTTTTTTTGTGTTGCGTTCGAATCGTTACAACCCGTAACTGATGTCAGTTTCTAACGTACGCTCTTTTTGTAAAAGAAAATGTAAAATTTTGATATGATCGTTTTCGATTTTTATTTTAATAGAGTTTTGAAAACTTAATAAGAAAAACTTTGTTTATGTAATAGTAGTTAACACCATCACTTATATCAATTTCTAGATATAAAATTAGTGAATAAGTAAATTACATAGAAAAATGAAAAACAAAATAAATTTAGTTAAATTATGTGTATTTTCAATTTTAAATTTGTGAAAAAATTTGAACAACATTTATAATGAGATGGTTGAAGTACTAAATTAAAGCTACTAATATTCTAAAACTAAAATGCTGCTTAGATTTGAATGATATCTAGTCAATTTTTTGAGTAAACTATAATTAGTTATTTTTTTAAAAATATATGTTTTTCTAAAATATTTTTTTTTTGATTAAACGACAATTAGATACATCCAGAATAAATAAAATACGTTTTATAATAAGCTAAATGATTTATAGTGCTATATTAATCAGAAATTTTAATTTTATATCTAGTCAATATGTGCCTAAAATCTAAACTTGTAATATTTATTTTTGTCAACAATTACAGACTCCAAGGGGGTTATTGGTAAGTGAATTCTCATGAACTTTGAATATTTTGAAATTCCATTGTTATTGGTTGGATTTCAAAATTTTTAATAGAATCAATTGTTAACTTATAATATATTTTATAAAATAGTGAAAATTATGTTTTTGTGGTAAAATATAAAATCAAAACTAAGAAAAACATAAATGGTGCTTTATGATGAGAATGAAAAAGAATTAATTATTTTGTTGTCAGTTATCCAACTAAATGATAAAGGAGTAATATTTTGAAAGTAATAAAATAGCATTTTCTTTAGTACAATCTTAAAAGTAGTTGAATTGATATTTCTAGTCGCTCCATATTTTTGGCATTATATTGTTTCTGCATATATATTTTTCAATCTGTTAATAGTTAGCCTTTGACGTCAAAAAAAATTCCGTTAATAGTTAAGATGAATTTTTTTTGCATCTATGAAAAAGATTTGCGGAACCAATGAAATTAAAGTGGGATTTTTTTCTGTTTGAAAATAAATAAATAAACAAAATATAAAAGTACAAAAAGGCCCAATAAAAGCCCACATTAAGTTGCTTATAAATCGGAAGGAGAAGGTACGAAACCAAACGCCACAGAAACCGCAAGAGAAGAAAAACTTTAAAGAGAAGAGGAAGAAGCAAAGGGAGGAGGTAGCCAAAGAAGAATATCAAAATACACTCAAATGCTTTCATTTGTTATCTTATTTTGAGAAAACATATAATTCTCCAACCTTTCGAACCACTACTACGTTTGGTTCACGTCGCTTGGTCCAGAGGTAATCATAAAACACTTATCGTTTCTCTACTCAAATTCCAAAATAACTAATTTCGTGTAGCATTTTGATTTATACTTTATTCATAATCTGAATCAACTTTCTGAATTTTAGATTCAGATTTATCATTGAATAAATTTATTTTGATTTGTTTTCATTATTTACTTGGAAATAATATTCTGATATACTTATCTGTTCTAACAAATAATATAATATTCAGTTCATACAGAGGTTGATATTCTGAGTCGAAAGAGTTCATTGTTCTTCTCTTGATCCTTAGGATTTCTACTATGTTCTCGTTTGGTAGTGAACGTGTTTCATAGTTCCGTTGAAATTACTTGTAAAACTAGATTGAATCTGTATAAAACCCTAGAATGTTAGTAGATTCATTTATTTTTGTTCAAAGTTTTGTAGATTTTTTTTTTTTTGATGAAATATGTAACGTACATCTTTTTTATTTTTATGTAATGTAGATTTGATATTTATTAATCTCATGTTCTTGTATTTGTTTTCCTCTTTAGAATGAATCCGTTCATCGTATCCTCCACAAGCTCACCTCCTCCTGTTGCTAATCATCTCGCGGCGAAGCGAAAGAGAGGCCGTCCACGTAAGGATGCATCCATGACCCAGCCAGAAAGTTCTCGAGGGACGACTCCAAAGGAGGTCGTTAATCTGGTTGGTAAGACTGTGTCTGGTGTGGTCGAAGGATCTTTCGAAGCCGGGTTCATGATTAATGTGAAGGTGAAAGACAGTGACAAGAGACTGAGAGGTCTTGTGTTCGCACGTGGGAAAGTCGTTCCTGTGACTCCAGAAAACGACGTGGCTCCTCATGTCAAAATGATCGTAAGAGAAGAGATCAAGAATCAGACAGATGATCGTGATCAATCTCCTAATGATCAGACAGTGAAAGATGCTGTCGCTGACTCGGAGATGTCTGAATGTGCACGAGCATTGTTTTTACTGCCACATGGAATAAATGGAGAAGACCCCAAGGAAGTTACGGAAGAAAGAGAAGCTGCTACTTGTTTGGTGGAGTTTTTTCAAACTCCAGAGACGACCACAGTGACTGCTCAACATAGTCTTGTCATGGCACGGAAAGAGACCAACGAGCAACATAGATCTCCTGGTGAGGCTCGTGGGTTTGATCTTACGGCGGAGGAACCGTTTCATCCGGTAGAGGAAGTACCGCCAGAGCTTCAGCTTGGACTTGGGAACAAGACAATATTGAGGGGAGACGACAACAAAAACAGCACCGCAATGGAGATAGATCCTAAAAGCTCTGTGTCCAGGAATGGCTTCATAGCGAACTTGTTTAAAGGAAAAGAAAAGGTCGACTATTAGTTTAAAACTCTCTCTTTTATATTTCAGACTCTTCAATACATTCCTTCTCTCTTTTGTTTCAGTACTTTGTATTATCAGACTTCAGTGTTTGTTGTAAAACTTTTTTCTTCTTGTTATAAAAACATCTGTTTCTGTTTACTTTGCCTTCTTCTAGAAATTTAATTTTATCTGAATAGAGCTACAAGAAAAAACATTGGATGAAGCATAAGAAAATTAATATTGATGGAAGTACATGTAAATTAAACAAGACGATTTTGAAGAAACGAAGGTATGATGTTCTAGACCTAAAACGATATCCTTTTAAAACAAAGTTTACATGACAAATGTTTCTATGCTAACGACAAATTTGTTTAACGACAAATTTGATTAGAGGCTAAAATCATGTATCACAAGTTTAGACCTCTTTTCCAAACGACGCATATGTCTACTGTTCTATAACTTCTTAGTCATTTTTAAAAAGATTTGATAAACCAGTTAACCCCACAGAAGTTTCGTGCAACACTTCGATGGGTCCTGCAGTATCTTTCTTCTGTTTGAAAAATTTGAATTTGGTAAAGATATACCCAATATCTAGTCTAGCTGCAACTTGCGAGGTTGAACCAAATGAGTGGCTAGAAATATATGAATGCGAAATAATTATTTTATTATTATTGACAAGTAATACTAACCACTAAACTAATACTAAAAGAAAAAAAAATATTTTCAAGAAACCATGGTATTATTATTATTAGTTAGTGGTCAGTGACTCTAATACTTTTATTATCCAATCAAATGCACCCCATCAAAACTTCATAGTACAAGCATTTTTAGCAATTATTTCTTTTTGAAGAATATATTAAAAAAACTAACACTTCAGTTCAGTCGACAAACTATTGCTTTTTCTCTTTCTAATAATATAATTTTTTCATTGCTTTTTATTTAATTTTGTTTTATTTTTCATCGACTTTTCAAGGTAGACAACAAGTTGCTCAACTAGTTCAAGTGGTGTCGATTTAGTATAAATAGGAACTATACTTCAAACTAACCAATCCAAGAAAAGTAAATGGATTTTCAGACAATTCAGCCGACACAATGGGAGTGTGTTCAGTCTTCTCAATCTCTAAGTGGCAACCAAACTCCTCAAGAGAATCGTATCCGCTGGTCTCAGTCTCCAGATTCTCACACTTTCTCGGTTGATCTTCCTGGTAATAACCACCTATAGTATATTCATTACAAACTTTGCATATTTATCATTTTTGCACATGTGTTGTGTTTTTCTTTTTCTTAATCAGGTTTGAGGAAGGAACATATAAAAGTTGAGATCGAGGATTCAATATACTTAGTCATACGAACGGAAACAACAGAGATCAGATCGTCGGTTAGGAGTTTTAAGAGGAAATTCCGGTTACCGGATTCGATAGATATGATCGGAATATCAGCTACTTATGAAAACGGTGTGTTGACTCTGATTGTACCAAAGAGGGTTTTGCGAAGGAGAAGTTTCTTCATTGATCCTTCTGATGTTCCCGAAAGTCTTCACGTTCTTGCAAGAGCTGCTTAAAACAAGCTTTCTTTTTCCTTTTGATCTTTGCTTTTCAAAGTCTGTTTTTCAAGTAGTTTAATCTTCTTATTGCTACTTAACCGTTATGTGCATTTTTATATATCAATACAAATCCTAAGTTTGTCTCATATGGTTACATGTTATAGAAAATACATATTGGTTTAATGTTATTAGACTCGGTCTATCTTTCCCTTCGATTTACTATTTCAGTACTTGTATCCACACTCTCATTTACATTTAGTGAAACTTTTCTGATTAGATCTAAACGAGTTTGCTAGATCTGAAAACATGATAGTGGTTTGATCCCCTCAATATCGGGTTTATTGGTTCCCCTCAATATCGGGTTTATTGGTTATGTAAACACAAACACAGAATTGCTTTTGAAACGTTTGAGGCATAATATCATATTGGTGATCACTCAAACAGCATAACAATGGCAAAGCTTGTTTTATGGAGTTAGTTAGGGAAAAGAATAGGACCAAATCCAACCTCCATTTCATTCATCCTTTTACCTGTGAGGCTTACTTAACAGTGAATATAAAGTGACTGACAGACTTGCTTGCTTCACGCATATTGTGACCAACATCAAAAGCATTGCCGCAAACAGTTATTGAGACAGCTGAATGAAATACTAGTCTTAAACATCCATTTTTCAAGAGATATTACCAATTGTGACTCAAAACTTGGAGTCAAACCCAAAAGAGTACCCCAACTTGGGTCAAAGGCAAAAGTAACTTAAAAGGCTATTGAAATTACAACTATCTCCTTGTGAACAAACAAAAAAACGGATTTTTTTTTACGTTTCTACCCCTCGCAAGTCGTCTGTAAACAGACGACTTGAAAATAAGTCGTCCAGACGACTTTAAGTTAAGTCGTCTGGACAGTTATTCTTAAACATAATTTAAAAATTTTGTAAAAAATATTTTGATAAGTGAAAAATTGGAATTATGTAATTAACATATGTCTTAAGAGATATAAATTAATATATAACAAATTTCAATTGTTTTCAGCCCAGATGAGTGAAAGTAGTGAGTCATGATATTCTTTAGTTTATGTTTCATCAACATATGTTGTAGTATTGTATGTGTTCTTAGGGTTAGATTTTGGAAAGCATTAAAACCGTTTTTGAAAATTTTTAAAATTACCTAGGCGTGTTCGTTTCTGTGTATAGTAAACACTATTGAAGTATAATTTGATTTTATAACGTGGTTAGTAAGTTAATTTAGTCATTTTAGTTTAGGGGTTCATTTTAGGGTATTGGACGACTTAATATTTAGTCTTCTGTTCCCAGACGACTAAATATTAGGTCGTCTGATGTACATTATCAGCCAGAATAAGTCGTCTAAACCGGACCAAACCTTAAAGTTTACCAATGTACTTTTAAAGCTAACCGGATTATTTACCCAATATATAAGGTGATTTTTTTTTTTTTTTTTTTCATTTTCCGCGAACAGAAACCCTAACAGTTCTCTCTCACCGGCGATATCAAAGGCGATTCGAATTCCCACTATTTCCGAACAACCATCGTTCTCAACGTCGGCTATCTATCTCACTTCATTCTCACCGTTGTCGCCGCAGCTTCTTCTAACCCTAGCGCCGCCGATTCCTCTAAACCCTAGCGCCCCCGCTTCCACTATTTCCGAACAAACCGTCGCCCTCGCCACCGTGCTCACCAACGTTCTCACCGCCGCTTACTCTAAACACTAGCTAGCACCGCCGTTTCTTCTAAACCCTAGCGCCGCCGCTTCTTCTAAACCCTAGCGCCGCCGCTTCTTCTCTGTAAACCGTAGCGCCGTTTCTCTGTAAACCCTAACGCCGGTAAGTCATCAAACTCGTGGAAAAGATGAACATAAAACGTTGTCTCTTTCAATTTACTCATTCTCACCGTTTCACGTTTATTTTTTCAGATCTATAACCACAATGACGAGTACTCGAACTCCTTCTGCGACTAATCAGGTCCGCTTGAAATTTTTCTACTGGAAGACTTGTAAGTAAGTCGTCTGGAAAGTCTTCAACCTGGACGACTTAGTACGTCCATTTGGAAGACTTTCCAGACGACTTAAATATAAGTCGTCAACTAAGTCGTCCAGTTGGACGACTTTCTAGACGACTTATATTTAAGTCGTCTACTAAGTCGTCTGGAGTAACAATTAAGGCGTGATTGATTTAGCTTGTGTTCTGACTTCTATTGTTGTCTTTGATTATTTTGCAGACAAAAAGGATGGATATTCCAGAACTCCCCCGTAGGTTATACACATTAGGGGAAGAGCCAGAACCCCACAATAGCATTTCGTATCATACGGATAACACGAAGTTGCATACTGCTCTTAGGGAAGCTCTCACTGATGCTGAATTTGAAGAGCTCAAGGAGTCGAGATTGGGAGTTTTCATCAAGTTCAAGGAGCAGGGATTTGGTTGGGCTTCAAGGCTGGTTCACCACTTACAAATAAGTCGTCTGGAAGGTTTTCCAGCTGGACGACTTACAAATAAGTCGTCTGGAAGGTTTTCCAGCTGGACGACTTACAAATAAGATCGTCTAAAAAAAATAAGGTAGTCTAAAAATAAAATACACTGGACGACTTACAAATAAGGTCGTCTAAAAAAAATAAGGTAGTCTAAAAATAAAATACACTGGACGACTTCGTAAAAGGTCGTCTAAAAAAAAATACACTTGAAGGGATAGTAGAAGGTAGTCTAAACACTGGACGACTTAAATACACTGGACGACTTAAATACACTGGACGACTTCGTAAAAGGTCGTCTAAAAAAATACACTTGAAGGGATAGTAGAAGGTAGTCTAATACACTGGACGACTTCGTAGAAGGTAGACGAAACACTGGACGACTTAGAAATTAGTCGTCTGGACGGGTAATCAAGACTGGACGACTTATATTTAGGTCGTCTGGACAACTAGTCAACTGGTTGTGTACATTGTGGTTTCGTATGGCCAGTTTCCTTGCAGTTTGAGCATCTCCGTGCCCTGTGTTTCTTCCTGGGTTTGTGTCCCCTCATCCTAGATAGCTCCAACCAAGATTGCCATCTTGATTTCTTCTGTCTCCCCGGACCACGCTTTACGTTTGGAGGAAAGCATTCTCGTTCCTCAATATGTTGTGACACGATAGGATATATATTCTCTGAGTATCCTGCATACAGATGATTCTTTGAGTAAAGTGGACATACAAGTGTGTCGATATGCACACCAGCATGTGTTCCAGCTGCTATAGCATGAGAGCAAGGTATTTTCTCCACTCCATAGACACCACAACCACACTTTACATGTTCCAAATCAACCGCACAGTCCATTTTGCCACCTTTGACAAAGAAACGCCATCCATCAATTGGTTCGACCGTCATCGTATCCGCTATCTCTGATCGAACAGCAAGCAAGTATTCAACACCCCGGCTATGTACAGTTGGGAGACTCAAAGCATCTTGTCTCCTTTTCCAATACCATTTTCCTAACTTCTGCCTTATGAACTCCAGCAGGAACGGAATCGGAAATCCTCTTGCTCGCTTCAGTGCGGAATTAATAGATTCAGCGATGTTGCTTGTTTTTATGTTGAACCTGTTCCCCTTACAATAAACCCTTGACCATAGCTTGGCGTCGGCCTTCTCCAAATACGTTGCAAGTTCCGGGTTTGCACTCCGTATCTCAGCCATGTACCGGTTAAAATCGTGAACCGTGTGCGCATAAGCAGCCCCTTTCACCAAGTACATGAGATGTTTCCCTTTAAACTTTTTGACAATGTTATCTTGAAGGTGATAATAACATATTCCTCGGGTTGCCCAAGGAAACACCTTCTCACACGCACTTTTAATGGCCGCGTGCCGGTCAGAGACTATCACCAGAGGCTTGTCATGAGATATACAACTAGCCAATTTTGTGAAAAACCATTCCCAAGAAGGTTCATCTTCAGCATCCACGATCCCAAAAGCCAATGGGAATATCTGAAAATTGCCATCTTGTGCGGCTGCAACTAACATAACACCTCCATACTTTCCACTTAGGTGAGTTCCATCCACCACAATGACCCTTCTCTGATACTTAAAACCTTTGATAGAAGCTCCAAAAGAGAGAAATAGATACTTAAATCTTTTCTCAGAATCAAGTTCTATAGCCGTGATAGAATCAGGATTTGCAATGGAGATTTGCTCGAGATATGAAGGCAGACGCGAATACCCTTCTTCTGCTGATCCTCTCACCAATTTCTGTGCATATAACAGTGCTCTGTATGAAGTGGTGTAATCAAGCGTCATGCCAAACATGTTCTTCATTGCATCAGTGATATGCTGTGGAGTTATCCCATCAATGATCCCAACACGATCAATGAAAAGACTACCAACATACTTTGGAGTACAGTGTCTCCGCTGAGCGATTCGGTCTCCAATTGAGCATAAATGTTTTTCCACATACTTTGTTACCCAAAACGTGTTTGACCCATGTTTCACACTCGCTCTGATCTTCCATCCACAACCGCTAACCCGACATATTGCCACAAGGAGAGTTTTTGTTGATTTGTATATTCTGAAAGAAAACCTACCCCTCACTGCTGTCAACCGCAGCTCTGAAAGCAGTGCATCCTTGCTAACAAAACTCTGGTTGACATAGATGCTGGTACAATCCGATTTTCCTCCTTCAATAGCATTTGTCTTAGCATATGTCTTTTCAATTTCTTCAAAACAAATATTATCATCATCTTCCTCGTCCTCATCTAGAACCTTTCCATAAAGACTGTAATCCCCACCATTCTGATCCGTTTCACCAACAATAGTGTTATCAGCATCCTCCTCCCCATTTTCCTCCTCCCCATTTTCCTCCTCCCCATCTTGATTTTCATCTTCAACAGACTCATTATCACCAACATCTTCAAAACATTCATCAGCCTCATCATTATCACCAACATCTTCTTCCCATTCACCAGCTTCATCATTATCACCAACATCTTCTTCCCATTCACCAGCTTCATCATTATCACCAGCTTCTTCTCTTTTCTCTGAAACCGTTTCCACCTTGCTGCGGCTTGATACACAAAGACATACTCTATGCGTTTTGAGTATCTCGAGCAAGTTTCGAACTTGTCTATCACTTGTAACATGAATGGGAGGACTGCTTGGAGTCATCATCATTTCTGCTGGTAATGAGTAGCTAATCTCCACAGTCACTGATCTCATGTCCAGGTTATAATCTTCTTGAGCCA
Source organism: Raphanus raphanistrum subsp. raphanistrum (assembly GCA_019706035.1). Classification (NCBI taxonomy): domain Eukaryota; kingdom Viridiplantae; phylum Streptophyta; class Magnoliopsida; order Brassicales; family Brassicaceae; genus Raphanus; species Raphanus raphanistrum. The sequence continues at coordinate 27,363,195 of CM033987.1, read as the reverse complement.
TTGCAACAAGTTCAGCATGTGTTGAATCTTCATTCAATAAAAACAATCTTGCTCCTTTGAGATCATCAACCACAAAATCCCAACGGAAATCTCTCAACAACCATTCTCCATACACTGCATGTAACTTAAAAATCATCTGCAAATATTCAAAATAAAACACATTAGTAAACATAGAGAAAATGAAGAAGTTCAACAAACATTATCGCAGACGACTTAGATTTAAGTCGTCCAGAAGACTTAAAGGTAAGTCGTCTAAAGAGGTCACTTTTGCAATTGAAAATTAAAAGGGACGACTTAATTCTAAGTCGTCCGGCTTTGTTTGTTAAAAAAAAAAATTCAGACGACTTATATATAAGTCGTCTACGAAAAACGGGCTAGTTTTGCATTTGACCGAATCGTGTCAGATCTTTGACTATTTCTGGACGACTTATAAATCAGTCGTCTCTGGAAAGTAAAAATTTCAATATTTTATTCAAACTAGACGACTTACACGTAAGTCGTCCCAGGTTAGTTTTGTAATTGAAAAATAAAACTTGAAATTTAACTTTCTCCAGACGACTTAACTAAAAGTCGTCCAGCTAGACGACTTAATTTAAGGTCGTCCGGGATAAGCAAGGTTTGGACGACTTAATTGGGAAAAATTCTGGACGACTTTGCTTTCCCCGGACGACTTTAAATTAAGTCTTCTGACGGGACGACTTTATATTATGTCGTCTGGTAAAAATTAAATTATGAAGTTTTATTTTTCAACTACAAAACTAACCTAAGACGACTTACACGTAAGTCGTCTAGTTTAATAAAATATTGAAATTTTAACTTTCCGAGAGACGACTGAATTATAAGTCGTCCAGAAATAGTCAAAGATCTGACACGATTCGGTCAAATGCAAAACTAGCCTGTTTCTCGTAGACGACTTATATATAAGTCGTCTGGACTGTTTTTTTTCACCAAACAAAGCTGGACGACTTAGTTTAAGTCGTCCGTTTGACCAGAAGACTCATCAGTAAGTCTTCTACATACAGATGACTTACTTGTAAGTCTTCTACGCGAACAGATTTTGAAAAAAATTCAAATTCGTACCTTCAACTAGGTGAGATGACTTTGTTTGCACACAGGGTCTTCTCCAACCACCCAGAACCTCAAACGAAAGCAACCGTAAGTCAAAACGAAAGAAATATGGCTCCAAACAATTTTGAATCAAAAGCTTCAGTTTTTTGGATGAATATGGAGAGAAAGTGAAAGAAATGTTGTTTTTAGTTCATAACAATTGAAACAGAGAGAGTGTAAAGAGATTTACGTGCATTAAAGGGCATTAAAAGCTCCAAACAGTTCGTACAAGGTTGTTCCCACTATTCATGGCAGTGGCAATATTGTAAATACTTGAAGAAAATGAGGTTGAGACAGTAAAGAAGCCATTTTCGAAAAAAAAAAAAAAAAAAGGGTTAATGGCATTTTCGTAGATAAAATGCAGATGTGGGGTTAAAAACTCAAAAAAAAAATGAGTCAAAAGAAAAGGTTAGTTTTCTGTTTGAATTCAAGTTTTGAGTCACTTTTGCAATAAGCCCTTAATTATAAGCCCCAAAATTTTAGGGTTGACCATGGACAATGCCCATCTACAACACAAAGAATAATCATTGATCAGCTTGGAGACTAGAGAGTACCTGAATAAACAAAAGAGAGTGTAAATACCGCATTTGAGTCACAGCAATAGGTAAAGTTTCTCATAGGATGTGTGATATCTAGTTCTTGGTGCAACTTGTTGAACTTCAAATTAAACTAGTGGCACCAAGTTTTTGGAAATGGAAACTGATACCAGTACTTATACTTGTTCAGGAACCAATACTATAATTGAAAATCATATAGCAAACCAAATGCACAGTCTAGAAACAGAGAAGGTTAACAAGAGGATGATCGATAAACCCTCGGAGAATTCGCGTTGGAGAATGACGAGTAGTGTAAGATAGAATTGAACACTGAATTTGGAGGCAAATAACGAAAAAAATAAAAATTTATATTGAACAATCAGCCAATGTCTTTTGTCATACATTGCAGAATAAAATTTCAAAAATGTGAAATGAAAATGTCATGAAATGATGAAGATCAAAACTAGCGTGCAAAGTGGTATACTATTCATTTTCCAAATATGTAGTTTCATTTCATGAGGCCATTATTTATGAAACCATGAAAGAAATTATTATTATTATTATTATTATTTTATTTTTTTGATCAAACCATGAAAGAAATTATAAGATCATCAATAAACAAGTTAATCATTTGTGATCCTTCAAACGGGTTCCCGATTTGGTAGCGACTGTGCGATTAGAAACCGTCACATTGATATCAATATTCTTACGCTGTGAAACTCTGTTTGAGACATGACTGTTACTCTTTAAACCCTTCTTAGCTTTACTCTCTTCGCTTTTGTTTATGCTTCCAATCAATGCATCATTATCTAAGAAGAAAATTCCAAAGCAAAAGTCAATGTTTTCCCTATACTGAGTCCATGTGTATAGTAAAACTATATCAATGTAGACATACTCAAAGAATTATTAGGAGATCCCTTGAGTTTCTTTTTCTTTTTCGGACACAAGAGATCCCTCGAGTATATTTTTTTTGCAATTATCTATGAAAGTTAGCAATTTTCCATATGGTAAAACTCTTACAATATATATGCAAATAACTTGTTAATCAAGTTTAATCTATCTTATTAAAACAGAAACATTATGACTTTTTCTATGTGGATTTTTAAATTGGACCTACTATTAGATATGATATATTTTCTGATCCTATTAACTAACAATTAATGTTAGTAAATTATTTACTTATTCTATGCTAACTTAATACCTTATGTACATTCATTTTATCAGTTGGCCCATTTTCTTTCTATTCAAAAAATATTTTCTTTCCCAATTGATTTCATAACCAACATGCAGTAATGTTAAATTTGAGATTTCATAATCACCATCCAATAAGTCCATGCGATGATCACCATGCAATACATTACTCCTTAACCAATTAATTTTATATAATAGTCGTATTATATGATATATTCAAAGTGGATTCAAATCAAACTTATTAACCCATTACTTTTTAACCAATTCAAACATGATTATATATCGGATTACCGGATTTACTGGCTCGACGATCTAAATTAGATTTAAAAATGTTGATTCAAACGCAGTTTTTTAAATAAACAAAATTCTTACATATTAAATAAACAAAATTCTTACAAAATTCTTAAATATTTGTAACAAAATTTTGAATCATAAAATATTCCGCGCTTCCGAAGCGCGGGTCATGATCTAGTTAATTCTTATTTATGTAAATAAGCCTATTGCCTAATGAATAAATTGAGAAAGACTATTATACTATTTAGATTTATTTTCCAAATGTATCATGATATCTAGATCTCCTAATGAAAATCTCTACATTACATACCAGGACTTGATACAACAGCGCGTGGGCGTAAAACAGAACTAATTTTGGGTTTTTGAATCGGTTCGATTTCAGCTCCCCTGATCTGCTTTTTCATGTCCTTGGATTCTTTTTCCGACATGAGGACACTTGGTATGTATATCTTAGGAATCTTTGCCACAATTATATGCAAATCTTCTTCTTTCTTATTCTCTATGAAGATGAAAAGTAATAGATTGGATTAGCAATTTCTAGTAATGAAACAACAGAATCAATGAAATATAATTTACCTAAGTCAATGTTCCTAAACATTAAAGTAGATAACCTAGTCAACCCTAATCATCTAGCTCTAAAACTTATAGAAAGTTAAACTTAGAGGAGAAGAAAAGGCAGACAGAAATTACCAGAGGCACGAGATTGGAGATAGACCGAGTTCAGAGAAGAACCACTTTCCTTGCAGTTAACAGTTTTTTCTTTTGCTTTAACTCTCGGATACACTACGAAATTCCAAGAAAAACGGGGAAAGTTAGGTAGAATAATCTGATTTTAATTCATCAAAAAAAAATATTTAAAAAAAAACTGAATCGAAATCGATGGGCGGAAAGAAACGATGAAGCATAGAAAAAGTTTCGACCAAACCCACTTGCTAGTTTTGGTTCTAATTGATCGTTCTTCGCAGTGGCGTAAGGTTGGACAAAGAGGAATACCAATTTAATTGATACGCTAACTCTATTGTCAATTTTTTTTTTTTGGTTATGAAGGCCAAACTCTTCATGCTCATGTTTTAAATACGACTCGTTTTCGTCAACTTTTGAAATACGACTCTTTTCTCACCAGCCGTTGCTTTTTTCTTCCATGTTCTTTTTCCTTTGTCAGGTTCCATGTGAATTTAAGTTAGAATCTTTAATACTACACAATGTTTTTTTTTTTTTTTCTCATCATCAATTTTCATTTACCAATGAGTGAATACATGATTACAACCACAACATAATTGAACCCAACATACAAACAACGAAATCTGGTATCACCTAGGATCACTAAGTTGGACCCTATGCTATTTGATGGGGACTGTCATTGTATTTTTCACCACAATAAGGCAAGATCATCTCAAGACTCGAGAATGAACCGCTTATTAAACCACTAAACAAGCTTACAAAGCGAAGTCTAAACCATTACACAATTCTAACCGAGAGTTAACATAAAAGACCAAACCAATCGTACCAAAAGATTTGAAAGTAGTACATGACCAATCGGCAACAACACCAAAATGGTGCATACTCACAAATTGAAGATTGAACTGGCCATGATATGATGCAATAGAAACTTGTTGAGGATGCCGACACAAAGTTCAGCCGGAGTTCTTGGAAGAAACAACCATCGCTAGTCTGATCGTGCAAGTTTGGAGAACTCTCTTTCCATCAGGTAGATTGAGTTCCATAAACGTTATTAGCTTTAACCTTAGATATGTTACTTTTCTGTTGGGGACAAATCTCCTGCTTCCATCCACAAGGTTTCCATATGATGGGCTCACATCTCTTTTAACTGCATCCATATCAAGAAACACAAAGTAGCTATCAAATAAGAATGTAAACTAAACAGATCTCCTTTATAAATAGCTGGAGATGCAAACAAGGACCAAGAAACAAAATACTAATTTACAAAAAAAAAAACACTGCAACAAAACTAAAAAGAAATAGTAGTGTCTCCACGTCGATTGAATAGTTTATAAAAACAGATTGTAAACATGTATTTGAGTTATGATTGAAGTTTAAAACTTGGTCGAGCAAACCATATGTTTATTTTTTTAGACGACCTTCTTTCTTTCAGATAAAAGAAGATCATTAATAGTTTAAGAAAAAATCTCATATACAAAGATGAAGAAACGTGGAGAAATGTTTTCATATCTGAAGAAAGAAGAAGCTGCGTCATATATTAAGAAAGAAAAAACAAGGAAATAGGTTCGAAACAATCCTCACCAATTCATCGAGGATGAGAATCGTTATCCCGTAAACTTTCCATTGTTGATGTTCCGGGAATTCCCAAAAGCGGGGACCAACAACGGACTGAGCAGCTCTTCGGAGGCAAAGAGAGTCAAAAGTGGAGTAAGCGGCGGCGACCTTAGCGACTGGAGCACCTGAGGAAGTCATTTCGTAACGTGGATTGCAGAGATAACTCACCATAGACGACCTCTATATATAGGAGGCTCGAGAAGGCGTTACAGCGTTTCTTCGGCTGAGAATGTGTGTTCGAAGAGATCGAGTTAGCAATGGTTACGCCAGAAGATGAAGCATCCTGCGACGAATGATCTGGAAGAAGACATAACCCTAACAATTACCAAGCCTATACGAAACCCACGGAGGAAAAAAAAGAAACCAATTATATGTTGCTTACCATGCCGAGTTACACGAAACCCACTAAAACTTTACATAGTTCACAAATTTAAACTTACTCGTTTAAAAATAAATAAATAAATTTAGAGGTGGAACCCACATACCTGCTGACGTGGCTTCATGAGAAATGAGTAAACTGTGGCATTTGTTCATGTTTTTAAAGTGTATTAATTTTTATTTATTGTTAAATATGTTTAAAGACTAAACAAAAACACGTTATCATTTTAATTCTTGTATGCATTTGATCATATTTGTTTATACGGTAGCTGAAATGAGGACATAACATTTTTAGATTGTTTAAGTCTTTTTGATCAAAACATGAAATCATCACTAAAGCAAGTATCAAATTAGACTTGTTTTTAAAATAGGTTTGATGATTGAAATATAATATTTTTAAATAGTTGAATTTAAAAACTAAGATGAAGTTAAATGTTTGCAAATTATTAGTTTGTTTTTGAAAATATTATACACAGTCTGCATATATGTTTTATTCTTCTTTTTTTTTGAAAAAGGTATATGTTTTATACAACTTGCATCCAACAATCCATAAACATTCTCTTTATTACCAAAAATATGATAAATTTGAAGAAAATAATCTAACAGTTTATTTTGCTTCAACAATAAGTGACTGCCATGAGTGTGAAAACATAAGCATATATAGAGGGTCAAACATTTTGTTTTCTAAAATCTAAATAATTTACTGATTTGGATTCAATCAAATCTTTTTACTGGTTTGTCTTTCAAAGAAATTTTCCAACGACTCTCATCATTACATTTAGCGACAATGAGTATATGAGAATTTAAACCTTTACTGCAAGTAAAAAGATTTGATGAGAGTCGTTGGAAAATTTCTTATCTCAACGTGGTCAACACAACTTTTAAATCCAAAGTTGAGACTTCTCGGTTTCAAAAACAAAATGGAGACTTATCTCAATGTGGTCAACACAACTTTTAAACAAAGAGTGCGAGGTTATTCTCTCCTTTTTGCCCACTGGATCACCTGCAAAACAGAGTAAATAAAGAATCGTTAATGCATCCAAATAGAAAGAGAGATAGGGATAAAACATAGAAATGTTATTATAATATAACACCTTCTTAACATGGCTCAAGCTTCATCTGTAATGCTAGATCAGAACTTGAAAACATAAAAAAATATTATTACTATGAAGATTGGTTCTTACGTTTCTTATTGGAGAATTTGGCTGTAAATCTTCTCTTACAACTGTTGTTGTTGCTCTGTTGCTGGACATCTCCAAAAGCCATCTTAACAATGCTTTGCAAATTTTTTTGTTTTCAGGATCTGTGTGTCTGAAAATCAAAACAGAAAACACAAGAAAACTTGAGCACGTGAGATTTCAATACATTTCCAGAATCTATGACATTATCTACTAATTACCTTGGCTTGAACAAATCCATCACTCGAGGGGAATTGTGCGTCTGAGAATCTAGGCATGTTCTTGGTAAGAAAATAGTATCATGACGGAAGTCTTTGCTCTGAGCAAGCTATTGCGTAAAGAACTGCGTTAATGACTCTCCCGGTTGAATCACATATACATACATACATACATACATACATACATACATACATACATACATACATACATACATACATACATACATACATACATACATACATACATACATACATACATACATACATACATACATACATACATACATACATACATACATACATACATACATACATACATACATACATACATATATACACAGAAATGCAACACACTATTGATACAGAACATTAATAGCAAGATTGTATTATCGCAGCTCCAAAGATCATATTTTCTTTTACCTATGTGGATAAAGCAGCATCATGGTTTTACTCCACCCTGGGATTTATAGTAGCCAGCTTCATAGAAAAGAACTGAAAAAAACAAACCATATGTTTCAGATCTTAAGAAGAGTTTAAATCCAATTTTCAATCCTATCTTAAGAAGAGTTTATACCTCGACTTGTCTCTGAAACATATTCGATGATTTTATCAAGCATTACCGCTTTCCCTGTTATCCGGTTGCAACCAGGAACCATATCCTGAAGTAAAGTCATCCTCTTGCTGATATATTTTCCTTTTGCCTGATAACCAAATACAAACATCAACACTGTAAAGTTGAACAGAAAAAATGGACAAAAAAATAAACATGTTTCTCGAAGGTATGAGTTTTCTTTCAGTGAGCCTGTGTCAACTTGTTTCATGACCCCTTCTAGCTCTAACATAAATGAAATCTTGTGGGGGCCTCAGGAGGGTTTACATCGTCCTTATTGTCACATTTTCCATCACACTTCTCTATTAAGTTTTTTACTGCTGCAAGCTTAATCATGTTTGCTTCTATTGGATCCAACAATCTCTCCTAAAACCTGATCAAAAACCCCAAATCAACATCTCAAGAGAATATACTGCAGTAAACTAAAACTCATACTCTTATACATAGGGTTAACGAATCCATAAAGAAGAACAAATTCTTATAGTCAGAGGAAAGATAGAGAGAGAGATTTTGACATAAAAAACTTTTGAAGTGGAAGCTGTATGAAACAACGAATCTGGAGACTCCTTGTTATTATCAGCTGGGATCAACTTTAACTCACTACAAGAATTTACTTAAATAGCTACCGGTTATTTTGTAGCTATCACATACAATCTGTAGCTAAAATCAGCTTAGCCACATATAACAACAAATTAACTATTTGGCCTCAGAGCCGGCGTTAAACTCGATTCGCAGCCATTTTGTAGCTATTTAGCAATAACTATTTCCGTAGCCAATAGCAACAATATAGCTACAATTTATTCTATTGCTTGTTAGTGACAAATATAGCTAAAGACCATTTGTAGCCACATTATGAGTTAAATAATGAATTTAAAATATAATTAATTCTCAAAATGAAAATTTTAATTAAATTTTAAATTTAATTTCAGACATAATTGAACAAACATTAACTTGTTTAATACTAAATGTTAACATTGTAAAAACTAAATACAAAAAGATCTACAAATACTGTAATTTTTGTTGAAAACCCAGCTTCACCAAAGCTTTAAATTGGTCATCTTGTCCGTGATGGTGATCCGTTTAGAAATCATAGAGCTGCAGTTTAGAACTTCATTAGTTTGGAAGAACAAAAATTTACTGAGCGGTAAAATCTTTAGACGAATTAAATTCAATGAGGATTTACCAATGAACAAATCAATGCAAAATATGAGTACAAGGCCAGGATAGCCTCTGTTTCTTTTGATACTGCAAGAGCAACAAAAATGATTAAATATTTGAAGCCTCTGTTTCTTTCACAAAAACAAATCATGAACAAAACACTAGCTGTGCAGATAAAATCTTAAACATAAGCTCTACGACTTATGTGCAGCACGAGAGTAACAACAGAGAGTAGAGTTTTACCAAAGATCTCAACATCTTTCATAATCTCCCTAAAGCTCGGGTCAGGATCAACATCACAGCAAATCTGGTGTTCCAATAACTCTGAGTTCCTTCTAAACCAGACAGACATTAGAAATCAAGAACGAAACTGGTACCTGAAACTAAGCTGAGGAACTTCTCTAACTGAGTGAGAGTAGTTAACCCGAAATCCGGAAACGCACACAAAGCTTCCATCTTCAACCAAAGTATGAAACGCATATAGAGCTTCTATCCAGAAATCTCTCAGCTTCTTGACAACGAAATCCTTAAAATTGAAGAGATGCTCCAAGCCCTCTCCCCCTCCTCCCACCTCATAACACATAAACCATAACACAAAGAACCATTACACAGAGAACAAAATTGTAACACAAAGAGTATTAACAAGAACCCCAATATAAACTAGCTACTATAACAAGGCTATAACACAGAGCAAGATAATTAAGACCAGAGACAAGTTAAATCAGAACAAGATAAACAAGATATTGAAGACCAGAGACACGATTAACCAGATACATAAAACAAGATAAATCAAATACCAAAGAGGATATTATAAGTCAGATATTCAACACCCTAAGAGAGAAACCCTAGCTGAGAATATCAGCATAGATAATCGATTGTGTGTAACAGAAAAAGAGACTCAAGACAGGAACTCTAGACACAGAAACAGATACTCAAGACAAATCAAAATCCTAAAAAAGAACTAAGACAAGAGATTTAACTCGGCTGTCCATGTACGACGATGATTGAAGGTTTGTCCGGTGGAAGCCATGAAGAAACTGACCCTCAAACACAACGGAGGAGAGATCGAGAAGAAGAGACTAAAGATTTGATTGGTAATGATAAGGCAACAAGATCAATCATATCTATATTTGTAAACTTGTATATTCTCCATTAACTTCTTGCTTCTCTTCCAAGCTTGTATCTCCTATATATTGTACAGACCTTATTGTCAATAATCATCACGTTCAATATCTTTATGGTATCAGAGCATTAACGATACCTAGAAACCTAAAAACCCTATTTTTCTTTCTCAAAACTTGCCTGCCGCCATGGCTACAGAAACAAACCAAAACACCCATCCCGTCCTTATCCCCATCCAAAATACCAACCAAAACGTCCTCAACATCAACATGGCAAATGTGTCTAAACTCACAGCTACCAATTACCTCATGTGGAGCCTTCAAGTCAGGTCCTTGCTTGATGGGTATGGCCTAGTCGGTCATCTTGATGGATCGACTCCCGTTCCAGATCAAACCCTCACCATCAATGAAGAAGAATCCCTCAATCCGGCATACACCGTCTGGAGACGTCAAGATCAACTGATCTACAGTGCCCTCATTAGAGCCCTCTCGGTTAACATCCAACCGATTGTGTCTCGATCCACCACTGCCTTTGAAGTCTGGACGACTCTATCTGCCACCTACACTAAGCCTAGTAGAGGTCACATCAAGCAGCTCAAAACTCAAATCAAGAACTGGAAGAAGGAAAACAAGACGATTGATGTTTACCTTCAAGGTCATGTTGCTCGTATGGATCAACTGGCGATCCTAGGCAAAGCTGTTGATCATGAAGATCAGATTGAATACATTCTTGAGGGGCTCCCGGAGGACTATAAAACCATTGTGGACCAGATCGAAGGTCGTGACACACCACCAACGATCACTGAGCTCCATGAAAAGCTGCTCAATCATGAGGCCAAGCTCCTTGTTGCCACGGAGGTCGTTCCAGCCTCCACTCCGATCACTGCAAATGTTGCTCAGCAGCGAGGCAACAACAACTATCAGCCTCGTCAGCACAACAACTACCAGCGCAACAACAACTCCCCCCGCCCCAACAACAACAACTACCAACCAAGAACTGACAACCGAGCTCCAAAACCTTACCTTGGAAGATGCCAGATCTGTGGAGTTCAAGGTCACTCCGCCAAACGCTGTACTCAGCTTCTCTCGTACCAGTCCCAGCATCAGCTTCAAGCTACTCCATTCAAGCAGTACCAGCCTCGTGCTAACTATGCGTCTGGATCATCATACTCCCCCGAGTCGTGGCTGTTGGATAGTGGTGCCACGCACCATCTCACCTCTGATCTGCAGAACCTATCATTGCATCAACCATATCAGGGAAATGATGATGTAATGATAGCGGATGGTACAGGTCTTAAGATTTCACATATTGGTTCTACTCTATTTCCCTCTAACACTAGAGCTTTAGCTTTACATAAAGTTCTCTGTGTTCCTAACATTCATAAGAATCTCATTTCTGTCTACCGATTATGCAACTCTAATCAAGTTTCTGTGGAATTTTTCCCTGCCTCTTTTCAGGTGAAGGATCTCAGCACGGGGGTCCCATTACTCCAAGGCAGAACTAAAAATGAACTCTATGAATGGCCTATCTCGTCTTCTAAACCAACGGCCATGTTTACCTACCCAAGTCCTAAAGCTACTCTATCCTCTTGGCACTCTAGACTAGGACACCCCTCTCTATCTATTTTAAATGCTGCTGTTTCTCAATACAATTTGCCTATTTCTTCCAATAATAAAAATCTTCTACCTTGTTCTCATTGCCTTACAAACAAAAGCCACAAACTACCATTCTCAAAATCAAGCTTTACCTTAAATCGACCATTACAACTCTTATTTAGTGATGTCTGGGCAAGTCCCATCCTTTCAAAAGATAACTTCAAGTACTACCTTGTCATCGTAGACCACTTCTCACGATATACCTGGATGTATCCCATCAAACAAAAATCTCAAGTTAAAGAAGTCTTTATTGCCTTCAAAAGACTGGTTGAAAACCGTTTTCGCCAACGCATCACTACTCTATTCACAGACAATGGAGGAGAGTTTATGGCTTTGAAATCTTACCTTTCAGAACATGGTATCGCTCATCTGACATCTCCGCCGCATACTCCGGAACACAACGGGATGGCAGAGAGGAAGCACAGGCATATTGTAGAGACAGGGCTCACGATGCTTTCTAAAGCCTCCATACCGAAGCCATATTGGCCATACGCTTTTGCTGCAGCTGTATACACGATCAATCGACTTCCGACGCCGGTTCTCGATCTCAAATCCCCATATGAGAAGTTGTTTGAAGAAAGGCCCAATCTTGATCGTCTCCGGATCTTCGGCTCCGCTTGCTACCCGTGGTTGCGCCCATACAATCGTCACAAACTCGATGATCGGTCGCAACGTTGTGTCTTTTTGGGTTACTCTCTTACACAGAGTGCCTATTACTGCCTCCACAAACCAACTGGAAGAATCTACACCTCGAGGCATGTCCAATTTGATGAAGCCTCCTTCCCCTATACCGAACCCGACCCATCTCCCCCACCAACTCCTGAACCTGAACCACCCGTAACCCATGCCGTTCCGATCTCACATTCAGTACCGGTACCCCCCTCGTGCTTGGATCCTCACCTGAATCAACCACTCCCGACGCCGTCTTCTCCGAACAACACTCAGGTATTACCTTCTAACTCTGCATCGACTTCTTCTTCCTCCTCTAATTCTGAGCCCACTGCTCCACCTCAAAATGGGCCGCAACCCACGGCCCAGACAAACCCACTACAAAGTCAGCCTACCCAAAATATCCCAGCCCACAGCCCAAACAAGCCCACTCCAACACCAGTCCAACCAACCTATTCCAGCCCAAGAAACAATTCCTCACCCAAACCCACCATCGACTTCTCAAATCGGCAACACAAATCCCCCGCCTCCGACAACTACAGCCACCGCTACCACCGCACCAAATAACAATCATCGGATGCAAACCCGTTCCAAAAACAATATCCTTAAACCAATCAAGAAACTTACCCTTGCCGCAACCCTACTCAAATCCCCTTCCTCTGAACCTCAAACCATTCAACAAGCACTCAAGGATGAACGTTGGAGTCGAGCTGCGTCAACAGAGTTTGATGCAATGATTGCAAACAGAACATGGGACTTAGTTCCTCCGAAACCAAACCAGAATCTGGTCACTTGTCGCTGGCTATTCACAACAAAGTACCTCCCAAATGGCAAAGAAGAACGACGTAAAGGAAGACTTGTGGCTCGAGGTTTCAGTCAGAGACATGGAGTTGACTACGCTGAGACCTTCAGCCCTGTCATCAAATCCACCACCATCAGAACCGTTCTTGATATTGCAGTAAAGAAGAATTGGAGCATCAAACAGTTAGACGTAAACAATGCTTTTCTTCAAGGCCACTTGGACGAGGAAGTCTACATGACGCAGCCACCGGGATTCATTGACGCAGATAGGCCTCACCATGTATGCAAGCTCAACAAACCCATCTATGGGCTCAAACAAGCGCCTCGAGCTTGGTACCAATCCTTGAAACAACATCTTCAAGATGGAGGCTTCACAAACTCCGCTGCGGATACTTCTCTCTTCATCAGACGATCAGGTGCCTCTATGACATATGTACTTGTTTATGTCGATGATATTCTAGTCACAGGCAATGACAATTACATTATCTCGGAGGTCTTGCGATCAATGGCTGAACGATTCTCTATCAAAGATCCGACCGATCTCTCTTACTTCCTTGGTATTGAAGCTAAAAGAACACAACAAGGACTTCACTTGATGCAACGTCGCTACATCCTCGATCTACTAGCAAAACACAACATGCTAGATGCAAAACCAGTATCCACTCCGCTTCCTTCCTCGCCAAAGCTGACACTAAGCACCGGCTCTCCACTCAAAGATGCAAGTGAATACCGCTCCGTCGTTGGGAGTCTACAATACCTAGCCTTTACCAGGCCCGATATCACCTACGCTGTGAACAGATTGTCACAGTTTATGCACAAACCGACGGATGAGCACTGGCAAGGTGCTAAGCGAGTTCTACGTTATCTTGCGGGGACTCCTACACTTGGTCTCTTCCTCAAAGCCAATTCACCACTTACTCTTCATGGATTCTCGGATGCAGATTGGGCTGGAGACACGCACGACTATGTCTCAACAAATGCCTATGTCGTGTACCTTGGCAGTAACCCAATCTCTTGGTCATCAAGAAAGCAAAAAGGTGTCGCGAGATCTTCAACGGAGGCCGAATACCGTGCTGTTGCAAACATCACCTCCGAGCTCAACTGGATTACATCATTACTCACTGAGCTAGGCTTCAGACCACCTTTGGTTCCAGTGGTGTACTGTGATAACATCGGTGCGACTTACCTTTGTGCAAATCCGGTCTTCCATTCTAGAATGAAGCATATAGCACTGGACTACCACTTCGTACGGAATCAGATTCAAGCTGGCATTCTAAGAGTTTCTCATGTATCTACTCGAGACCAACTTGCTGATGCCCTTACTAAACCCCTTTCAAGGCAACATTTTCAACAAACTAGGATCAAGCTTGGAGTCACTTCAGTCCCTCCAGCTTGAGGGGGCGTGATAAGGCAACAAGATCAATCATATCTATATTTGTAAACTTGTATATTCTCCATTAACTTCTTGCTTCTCTTCCAAGCTTGTATCTCCTATATATTGTACAGACCTTATTGTCAATAATCATCACGTTCAATATCTTTAGGTAACACTTGTGTAATCGCATAATGGAGGAAACGTGATACCGCAAAAAAATACCAATAAAAAAAAACATGAAATGCAAAGTAAAACGCCATTCCGCAGATGTTGAGTTTTTACTTAAATTTTTTAGAGTAAATTTGCAAGGGAAAAACGCCATTTAAATCCCAAACTTATAAAAATAAGCCAAAAACCTCAATTTTCACGTAAGCCAAAAAAATCTCAAACTTTTAAAAAGTTTTCACAATAATCTCAAACTTACGTTGACTCACCAAGATTTACTTGGACTTGGCATCCAAGCTAAACACTTATATTGTATCACTATACAATAAGTTCATTATTCATGGAATAAGACACCTCGATTCCTCTCTTCTTTTCTCTTCTATTATTTAGTCAAAATATGTTATCAGCACAAAACTCTAGCAAGCCAATAGATATAGATTTTTTTTACAGTTTTAGTTTATTTATATTTCTTCTTCAAATTATGTTTATTATCAATTCATGGTTTGTAAAAATAGATTCATATACAATATGAACTTAAGAGTTTTAGTCGATAATATTGATCTACCCTTGTTTCAAAAAAAGAAAATCGTTTGATTTAAAGAGATCTTGTCGATATTTATAAGCTAATGCTTAATATGTTTATACTTTACACTCGCATGTATTTTCTTTACACCTTTACGCAATTTTTCTTGTTTCAATAATTATTTCAGTTTTTTTTTTGCACAAATTGAAAATATATAAAAAGTGGCCCAAAGGCCTACCGAACAGGGACGAGGCCCATTACAAACAAGCCGACATGGGCCGGGATCACAGCGGATCCAAAAAAACCGCTACACACTATACTGGCCCAACGGCCCAGATAAACGAGGCCCACCCGATTCGACCAACCGTTCCCCACGTGTTTGCATCCTCCTCACCCAGGAGCCACACGTCGCACCCTCCCCGACTCGACCGTCACCACGCTGCCTAACGGCGGCAGCCGTGATCGGAAACTCGATTCGTCGGGGGCGCCTGAATTGAGATCCATAGAGCGCCGGAATCTGTGGCCACACCTTCGCGGTCTAATCTTGGCTTGGTTCACGGAGAGCTTGTTCGGGTCTCACCCGAGATCTCCTCCACCGCCATCGAAACCACCGACTTCGTCTTCTTCTCCCTCTACCTTCGAGAGATACCTTCACTCGGTTGTGAGCTCATCTAGAAACGAAGCCCCCCAGCCGGAACAACACGACCACAAACAAAAGAAAATAACTAACTACTAACTAGACCTAACAGAGCCGCCGCCGCCGCCTATGAACAGGCTAGATGACGCGGAAACTTAACCCGACCGTTCACCCCTGAAGGAGAGGCGCCACGACGGAGGCCAAAGCCGAACGCCCACTGCGTGGAGGATGCGACGCCGGACGCAAGAAGAAACCACTTTTACACAAGCACGGAAGCCAAGGGAGACAGGCACAAGGCTGAACTAGTCGAACGCCGGACCGACGGTGGTTGTGGAAACCCACGCCGTCGGCCGGAGACAAGAGTAATAGCGGATCTACTTTCTCTCTCTTTCTCTCTCTACTTTCTCTAATTTGATGCAATAATTATTTCAGTTATACGGCTTAATATAAATCATTTGATTTATGTTCGTTCTTGTTTCAATAATTATTATCTTTACACTCGATGCAGTGGCGGACCCACGTTGGTAGATAGGGTGTCACATGACACATGTTAAAATTTATATTTTAGCCTGTTGGTGCATTAAAGTAAAGTTTCGGTAGGTTATTTGGTCAGTTAGCACTTCTATTGACACACCATAACGTGAGTTCAATTCCCTTCCATGTTAATTTTTATAGAAAAAAATAAAAAAATACTCCATTTATTATTATAGTGGGCCAAAGCTTAGTTTTTGACACCCCTTAAAAACGAGTCTAGGTCCGCCACGATGTCACATCTTTTATACACATGTATACGGCTTCATAATTACTCCCTCCGTTTTTTAAAGAGTGTCGTTGTTACATTTTTCACACAGATTAAGAAAGTTGTTGAAATATATGTAAGTTGTAATTAATTATACCTCTTTGACCAATAGTATTTTAGATAAATAAAGTTATTTATAAAATCAATGCAGTTTGCAATTAATTTTCAGCTGAAAGTTAGTATAATTTACATTGGAATTGTAAAGTGACATTCTTTGTGTAACAAGAAAATGAGCTCAGAGTGATACTTATTATGAAACAGAGGGAGTATTTCAGTTAGAGTTGCATATAGGATCATGACTTTCATAAATTAATTAAGTTTTGAGACTGTCTTGTCCTTAATTCTATTGGTAGCATTAATATTAAAACGGCTGCGTCCGTTCTTGCGTATAAAAGTCATCCGTATCTTAACTAATAAAGTTGACTTTTTTTTCTCCTTTGGGGGAATTATGCCACGTGTCCCATTATTATTATTTTTTTTTATTTTTTTTTTTTGGCATCGAAAGCTATTCTATTATTCAAAGAACATGAGGTGGTCTGGGTAACCAGACCGGAATAGAACAACCCATAAAATAAAGAGCTCTATGAAAAGATCTTGCAGTTCTAGCTAAAAAATCTGCAATGTGATTTCTTGCTCGCGGAATATAAGAAATCTTGAAATCCGGGAAGCATACTACGAGAGTTGCTATTCGCTCCAGTTCTGTTGCAAAGCTCGGCCACACTTGAGGGTTCTTGAACGCTACGTTTTGTTAACAGTCTGATTCCACTTTGTTTTAAGATTCTAATAATCGTATGGACTTCTGATTACACAAACCAGGCCCAGACGAAAGCCTAGGTTTCTCCGTCGCTTCCCCTTCGCAGCTCCCCGTTTCCAGATCGAATGAAGTTTAAGTTTTTCTGATCTTCTATGACATTTCCCTTCACCTCTCTAAAACGGCTCATTGATCCCACAAAGTAACCGTCTGAAACTCTAGCTATAAATAACCACTCTTTCAATCATGGACACCAAAACTTCGACGAAATTAAAACAAAAACTCTGTTCTGCTTACCGATTACTACGATGGCGAACTCCATCCTCCTTGCCGATTTGAAAGCCGAGCCCTGCTCCAAAACCGCCGAAGTTCGTTTGCTGAGGTTTTGGGAGGTGAGGAATGTGAGCAACTTTCTCACCGATTTATGGTGATTTGTGCTGTTTGCGATTACTTATATCTGTTAAGTTGCGGTTTTCATGTGTTTTTTTCTAATTGATTTGAATGTTGCAACAGTTGACGCTATACAAGGATCCATTAGTTCCATCCGTCAACTCAGATTCAGAAAACGTCTCAGTGAAGGATATGTCTATAAGTTAAGTGGTTTTGATGTAACACGGAGCAACCCCAATTACTGCTTGTCCGATGCTCCCCTCTCCATAAGGTTCAATGATAGAACCTCTTTTGATAAGCTACCCGAGTCGGTTAGGCCCATACCTACTGAGCTATTCCGGTTCCGTCCATAGAATCAGTTGCTTGAACTGGCCAATACAGGCAAACAGCTCCCTGGTATGAATCTTAAATCTTTACAGTTAGATTTTTTTTTTGGTTCAGCATGTTTCAACGTGACCCTATAAATTTTTTTCTCAGACATAATTGGGGGATTTAACTGCAATCAGGATTCAGGAGTACAATCACTGATCACATACATGGGGCTCAGCGTGTAATACTCACTCTGTGTTACGAAGGTACTCTTGCTTCTTAATCTTCATTTGTTATAAATATACTCTGTATATATTATTGCATAAATGATGCGATGATGTGTGTACGTCCCTCTGTTCTTCATGTTCTCTTTCAGATTCCCAAAGGATAAGGATAATTCATGAAGATATACGTTTCTGATTTCATGTTTCCACCAAACATCAAAGTATATTTTTTGTTGCTTTCTGTTAGCTCATTTGACTCTCTACTTTCTACATGGAGTCATTATGTTCTGTATGTGGGGAAGCAGATACTCTACCGACTCTTTTTTTTTATCATTTTACATTTAAAATTGTTCTGTTTGGATTGTTACAGTTTGCAACTCTGCAATCAATTTGTTTTTCTTCTTAAACATGATTAAATTAGTTGACCACAAGCAACGCTAAAGTGGTATTTGTCTGTCTTTCTCCAATGATTGTAAAGTCATAAATATGCTAGCTAGGAAAAGCCTTCGACCCCTCCTAATCCTACCGAGAGTCGATCAACTTCGTTGATCTATTATTTACGTGTTACCTCTCTCTGGTAACCATACCACTAAACAACAACAACAAAGCCTCAGAACGTGTCTCCAATTCTCACTACCGGCCTCCTGTCTAGAGATATAGGATGTTGCCATACTGCTCTCAAGTCTCTTAGTTTGTATTTACAGTTTTTTTTCATGATTTTGATCTTTGATTCCAAACTCTAGCTCGAGTGTTTTAGAGAGTGTTACCAAAAAGAACATATGCAATTTCTTTGTGTTTACGTTTGTTTGTTGTTTAGTCTTCAAGAAAGATACTTGACGCCTTTTTCTTTGGTAAACTTTGAGGAAACTATGAAACAAATATTTGGCTGTGCTTAAATTATATTATGGTGTTGTTTTTATTTAATTTTGTTGAGAAAGATATTTACTTACACAATTGGTGCTTGATTTATCATTTTTATTTTTCTATGGGGTAGCAAATAGGGCAAGATATCTCAATCTCTAAGACAGAGACCATAGCTGAAATTAGGTATATGACGTTTGTTACAAATTTTTCGACAATCATGGCACTAATACAAACCCAGGTGATCAAAATCAATTGGAAAACCAAAAGATGAATATTTATTTATATTTCTTTATTTTAAAGCAAATTTGGAAAAAAAACTTTACGATGGGGTTGTATATTGAAAACTGTAATATATTTTAGCTTTTTTTGGAAAATATACTTATCTATAAGTGAGATGGCTAAACTATATAATTAATTATCATAACCATTAAATTAACTATTTTAATGAAGATAATAAATAAATTTTGAACTGCATTAAAAATTTGTTTTTCAAACAAATTTAACAACAATAACTAAAGGGAAATTTGGCTCTATGACAAAAAAAAAGATTTCATCAACAATCATATAAAACTATATTCTAGATACACTCTCTGTCATTTGTATTCATTTTGGGGTTCTCTATTTCCACTAAAATCACAGTTTTTCCATTCATTTTTTTGTGTTTTCTATATTCCCTCTATTTCCACTGAAATCACAGTTTCTCCAATTTTGCATTGTTACATATCGATATATTTTGTTTAATTTCAACTTATTAATATCTCCTTCTCCCTTTATTTTATAGTTTTGTCTTTGAACTATATATATTCCATATTTATTGAAATGCTCAAAAAAAACATATTTAAAAGAAAAGAATCAAATGTTTGCTTTAAATTTACAGAAATCCTAAAGCTTGGATTATCTGAGCAACAACAATCACTGTAGAAGATGGAAGAATAACAGATTAAAACCAATATGATATTAGACTGAACTTATAACAAAATTAATAAATAAATATTGACTTAGTAGAAAACGTTAAAAATATTGTATGGATAAGGAATATATTTTTAAACGAATATCAATTTGATTACAATGCTGTTGTGTAAATTATTTTGTATTGTGTTTTTGAACTGAAAAAGTAAGAGAAATCCTAATGATACTTCACAAAAAAATTATCCAGTTGTTTTTAAAATACTAAAATGTATTATCTCAAACATATATCAATTTCTAACATTAAAATTCAAATTTAAAGTTTAGTTCTTAATAGTTTCTTTTTTGGCAACTCTTAATAGTTTCTAAATGTAATGAAAATTAGGACTAAAATGTGTTACCAGTTATCACATATTAAAAAGGGTAGTTTTCAGAAAGAAAAAGAAAGTTGTAATTTCAAAAGTTAGATAATAAATAGGGTATGTATCAGTTTTTATGTTTTATTTTGGTCTTGAATTGGATTCCACACATATCTCCATATGATCTATACATATTTTGTTTTCAAAAACACAATTGAAAAATATTCTTAGCTTATAAAATCATAGGTAAACCATATCAATATTAGCAAAACCGGCGCGTAGCGCCGGCAAACCCCTAGTAAATTAATATTTCATAGTTTCATCTTTACAGCTGTGACTTAGATTAAATCATGTTTAAATCATGTTTATTCTCTTATCTTATTTCATCTTTACGGCTGCATACCATATTTTGCACATTAACACATAGATTGTTAATTAATTATTAGGAAGACGTGTAGGTTGTTATTTTATTAAACACGTTTTTGTGGAGCTACAATTATTATTATTTTTATTTCTCTTAGTTAAACTAGAATGAGTCCCTCTATATATTAAAAGAGAAGTCACTTTACCAGATGACACTCATACATATTTTTTTTAGAAAAATTCTCTTAATCTTATTGGTTGATTTTTTAGAATTTTTTTAATCATCGACAACACTAAAAAGGAAAGTAACACTAAATACTAACCTTATTATATATTACTTGCGCAAAAATATTAATTAATACATGTATTAATAAGTTTCCTTATTACAAATACGATAAATCATCCACTCTTGATATCATATTGATTACATTTTTATTGCGATTTAACGATTTGTATCTAATTAGGTTGTTTGTTTTTATTAACTTATTTTACTAATATTGATTACTTGCGCAATTTAAAATCATATCATATGCATATCATTTTATGACAATACAATTTAATATTTTTCCTTAAATGATTTCATTATTTATTGTATCAATATCTTGGCGTCATTAATACGAGAACATTCACTTTATATATATAGAGGTGAATCTCTAGGTCTTAAAACACAAACATTCTTCTTTTTTAATCGTACAATGGCGGTGGTGCGAGCCTCCAAAAACATTGTTTGACTTGGAACTTCTGCAGACGGATCATGAAGCTCAGAGACGTCAAATCCTTTGCGATTTTGTTCTCTTGAAGAGGTAAGCTTCACAGTTCTACTAATTCCTATTAGCTTTTCTCTTGTATAATGTGAAACGAAGGATGAATGTTTATTTTGAGCTTTTGAAGGATTTTAGCTTGTGTTCCCACGTTATATCTCTAGCACTCATTGAAGCTGACTGATGTTAGGAGTTTTGAGGCTCCTAAGTCAAATGATAGTATAGTGGAAGTAAGTTTGTCGAACCAGTTCTGAGGGATTCAAATGCAGAGAGAATGCAAGTATTTGCCTAATCTAAGTGCAATCAGTGATTTGAAGATTTCTAAACTAATGATTAAAGCTAAAGCAAAGCAATAAAAATGATACTTTTAAGCTATTGGAAATGAGAACTCATGGGTATAGGGATTTAGATCTTGGGTGATCAGGTTTCGAACTAAGGATGACAAATGAATCAATCAAACTACTAACCTTAAGCCTAGACACAATTCTAAACAAGCTCTATGTCTAGATGAATGCTCATTTGCTAACATGTCTCAAACATCAAATGTCTTTGGTTGAATAACATGCAAGCAATCATTACTAACAAGTCTATTAGCTATCTTAGCATCTTTAACAACAAATCTCTTTGGCAAAGTACACTAAGAGCCTAGGAGAGTTGACTCAGGCATTTCATCAAACACCTTTTGGGTGGGAAATGCCTAGAGATCACCCTTTGAGTGGCCTACTCAAATGATGCATTATGAATACTTTACTAGCAAGGAACAAGAATGATCTACACTAAAACATCCTAGAACTAGCCTAATCACCCTTAATCTCCCTAACCCATGAATTCAAAAGGTGATTACTCACTAATCTCCATGATTCCTCTTAAACCCATGGTGGATTTCAGATGAATCATATAGAGATGTAGAAAGAAAATCACAAGAACACAAGAACAATCAAAGCCAAAAGAGAACTTTTCTTAAGAGAGTTTTGTGTTCTTCAATAGATAAAAGATTATCTGCCAAAAGGTGGCTACAACATACTTAAACATTAGGTTTTTCAGAGTAAAAACGTGCATAAGAAATTGCAAAAAGGTCCTTGAAAAATCATAAAATCGTGTAGCAAAAGGGGCTGGAGCGACCTTGGTGGGTCGCTCTGAGAGGTCGCTCCAGCCTCTATTTTTGTGTCTCCGGGCGATGAAAACGCGAGCTACTTAGGTGGGTCGCTCTGGTTGGTCGCTCTGGTTGGGAGCGACCTTGGGGGGTCGCTCCGGAAGGTCACTCTGCGGTTCTCGACCAGGATGGATATGCCTCTAGTAAATTGATCGTAACTTCTCCATTACATCTCCAAATGACTTGAAACCACTTCCATTAGAAAGCTAACTCAATTTCCTGTGTCTCCACAAAATCTTAGCAACAGAAGATTTCTATAAGGCCTCCGTCCATGCTCATCTTTCACCCCCTTTTTGATCATATTGCTTCCAAATGTCTCCAAGAACTCCATGTGGTGTTCCAATACCTGATAGAGACATATGTATGCCAAATGCAACCTAAACATGTCTAAATCCTAATCTATATGATGCAAATGCTTATGAATGAATAGCTAAAACAATGCAAATATGCAAGATATCAACTCCCCCACACTAGTCCTTTACTTGTCCACAAGTGAACTTTCAAGAACCAAGGAGAAAAGGTTTGAAGATGGGGACTCATAACCAAAAGTCAACCTAACAACCTTGCATAATCATACCAAATAGCAAGAGCAAAGATTTTATCCATCTCTAACTTCTCTAAGCCTATCTCAGCTCATTTGATCTCTACACTCATTAATCATGCATCCACAAACCACAAATCCACATCTCTCTAACATTTATGAAGCAAACTCAATAGACATCTCACAAATGGTCAACTGGTCCAAGTCATTTGGTTTGGTAAGACAAAGGCTTTAATGCAAGTGAAATCAGAGGTTCAAAATGATCTTTTATGTGGGTTTACTCTCAAAACAAAGTAGCTTTGACATTACACATAATATATCTAAGAAAAGGATCAACTCATGCATACAATGCTCAATCTCCATTGTTCTACCCTTTCCCAAACACACAAGATATTCAATTATTCCTCAATGTCAAACCCAACTCACATCTCTCACCAAAAGATCCCAAGAACATTTTTCACATCAGACTCTTTCTTTTTGAAATCAATAAGGGATTTTCACAATTTAAAACAAATCTGAGCTCCTAACAACTTTGCTAGCCCCCTTTTTATTCTCTTTTTCGATTTTTTTTTTCTTTTTTTTTTTTTTTTTTATTTTATTTTTTTATTTGGGGGCCAAGACTTTCATAACAAGAGCTAGATATTTCTACACTTATCCCATAAAGACTAATCATTTAAGCACAAGAGTCAAACCTTTCATATTCCCAAATCACAATCACAACACTCACCCCCTTCCTATAGCTAGACAATAGAGTGACTAATCTAGCAAGAATGGAGACTAAGCATTGTCGTTCCCAATACTCTCAACATTATGCACATGTAAAGCTTTCCAAAGAGGCCTCACTCAACAAATAATGATGGTTTAAAAAAAAAGAGGTATGGGTTTTGGGAGTGGAGTACCACTTGAGTTTGTCAAAAATATTGGTAAAACAGATGGGACAACTCAAGTGTGTATATCCATGACTTAGTACACAAGGGACCATATGCAAGAGACATTAAAACAGGAGCTTGCTTCAAAGAGAGAGTATCAACAATCAAATGAGTTTCAAGAGGAGCATTCAAGGCGCGAAGTTTACAAGCTTTCTAAAGGGTGCTCAAGCTACTTGTCATGATTACAAAGGTCAACAAATTCAGTACTTAGCATGAGCTCTTTACAAGGTTGAAATCCCCCTAATGCATGAATGCAACCTATATGCTTCTAGACTCAATCCTAAAGATGCAAATGATGCAATTAAATGATTCTTTTTGTGCTTTTCAAATTTTTTTATTTTTTTTTGGATTTTTCTATGCAAATAAGGATGTAATATGCAATGCATGAGACTCAAAATCATGAAAACAAACATGATCAAATACTTGGTACCTCCCCCACACTTAAATCACACAGTCTCTGTGTGAGTGAGGTACCCTATGGAAATGTGAAATACAAAGAAAAGATGGGAGAAGGGAAGTTTCCAGTTACCTGAGACGGGAGCGAGGTGGATGGGTCGCTGCGGCAGGTCGCTCCCAGCTGGAGCGACCTCGTGACGTCGCTGCGGAGACCTCGCTCCATGGTCAGTTTCTGCGTTTCCACTCGCGTGTGACGCGAGCGACCTCGGTATCTCGCTCTAGACATGTCGCTCCCAGGTGGAGCGACCTAGAGGTGTCGCTGCGATGAGATCGCTCTGGTGTCCGACTTTCTGCTCAATACCTGCACACAACTTCACTCTCCCATTGTTTTATGCAATAAAATGATAATGCAAATACTAATGCAATATATACAAGGATACTCATGGGACTTCCTCCCAAGTGAGCTTGTTTTAAGTCTCTAGCTTGACTTTGCCTCCTTTGGATCAGGCGGGACTAGGTGCAGAGAGTCGAGTTGACACCCCATCTTCCTCAGGTGGTAGCTCATCAAAGTGATCATCAGCAGGAGGAGGATTCATCTCTTCAATGGTGAAGGCTTGTCCACATACAGTGGGGTGCCTCATCTTCTCCTTGATGTCAAAGTGGAGGATGTTCTCCTTGCCCAAATGGAGGTCAATCGTCCCTTCTTTCACATTCACAATAGCTCCTGCTGTAGCTAAGAATGGCCTTCCAAGAATCAATGGGTCTTGAGCCTCCTCACCCATTTCAAGCACCACAAAATCTGTAGGTATCTCATACCTTCCAATCTTCACAGGGAGGTTCTCTAGAATGCCCACAGGGTACTTCACTGATCGATCAGCCAACACCAGAGAGAGCCTACACTTCTTGTATTGAGTGAAGCCAAGCTTCTTTGCCACAGACAAAGGCATCAAGCTGACACTAGCTCCCAAATCGCAGAGACATTTCTCAAATACCATAGGTCCAAGAGCACAAGGGAGTGTGAAGCATCCTGGATCCTCTAGCTTCTCTGGAGCATCTAGCCTCTGAATGATGGCATTGCACTCATGACTCAGAACCATCATGCCCTCCATCTCCTTCTTCTTAGCAGCTACAACATCTTTCAGGAGTTTGCTGTATTGAGGAATCAGCATGAAAGCATCAATGATGGGCATTGTAACCTGAGCTTCACTCATCTGCTTCTCAAACAAAGCCTTGTACTTCTGTAGCAGCTGCTTCTTGAATCTACCAGGGAATGGAAGCTTTGGTTCATAGGGAGGGGGGACAGGAGAGCTCTCACTTGCTGGAGCAGCAGATTCACCATCTTTTGTTGTTTTCTTCTCTTCTCCAACCTTTCCTTTACCCTTGGCTTTCACAATCTTCTCCAAGATCTCAGCATCTGTCTTCTCATCAACAATGACCACTTCATCATCTAGGTTGATGGCCACCTCCTCACCTTGTTTCTCAGCATCCTTGGTGAGGGTTACAGGAGTCAACTGCTTACCACTCCTAAGTGTGACAGCTTTTGCTTCCTTGGGGTTTTGGTCTGACTTTCCAGGTAGAGATCCTTGCTGGCGGTTCTGGTGGGAGCTCATGGAAGCAAACTGATTCTCCAAATTCTTGACAGAAGAAGCAAGGTGAGAGAATTTGTTGTTGAGCTCATTGTAGCTCCCATCAATCTTGGAGTGAAGGTTCTTCAGCTCATAGCCCACATGCTTCTCACTTCTAGTCTGAGACTCCAAGATCTGTTTCAGTAAGGCATCAGTGCTGCTCTGTTGAGGGGCAGAGGAGCTAGGAGAAGAGTTTTGCTGAGGCTGATAGTTGCTCTGCTGGTTGTTTTGAGACTGATAACCACTCTGCTGGTTGTTTGAATATGGCTTCTGCTGGTAGTTGTTGTACTGAAAGTTGGGTTCCTTCTTGTACCAGCTACCATTACTGTTGATGAAACACAATTCTTCTTGCCCTTCCAAACCCTCAACCTCATTGACAGTAGGAGGTATCTCCTGGCTTGGGTTGCCAACAAAGTTCACCTGCGCTTTTGTGGCCTTATCAGCAATGAGTTTGTCAATCTTCTCCTGAAGAGCCTTTATCTCATTCCTTGTTTGATTGTCCTCACCTCTGCTGCTTCTGTCATGGTCTCCACTGTAGACTGCATCACTCTTGACCATGTTGTCAACCAGAGCCTCTGCCTCTTCCTCAGTTCTCCCCAAAAAGAACCCATTGCTAGCTGTGTCCAGTCTGGCTCTGTACTTAGGAAGAGCACCTCTGTAGAATGTGCTCAGCAAGCTCTCCTTAGAGAATCCATGGTGTGGGCACTGAGCTTGGTAACCATTGAATCTCTCCCAAGCTTCACTGAATCCTTCCAAGTTCTTCTGTTGGAAGCTGGAGATCTCATTCCTCAACTTAGCAGTTCTTGAGGTAGAGAAGAACTTCTCCAAGAATGCCCTTTTGCAGTCTTCCCAAGTGGTGATGGAGTCACTTGGTAGAGACTTCTCCCACTGACGTGCCTTATCCCCCAAAGAGAAAGGGAATAGCTTGAGCTTTAAGGCATCCTCTGACACACCATTAGTCTTTGACATACCACAGTAGCTGTCAAACTTATCCAAGTGATCAAATGGGTCCTCCACAGCCAGACCATGATACTTGTTGTTCTCTATGCAGTTTAGCAGTCCTGACTTGATCTCAAAGTTGTTAGCAGCCACAGCTGGTGCTCGAATTCCAAGTCTAGGACCATGGATGTTGGGGCGGTCATAAGTGCCAATGGGGCGAGCTGGTCGCTGTTGAGGTCCATTGGGGTTCTGAGGATTTTGTTGTTCTTCCATTGCAGCTTCCAGTGGCTGCAGCTGAGCCTGTTGCTCTTCTTGTCTTCTCTTTCTAGTACACTCTCTCTCTAAAGCTCTGAT
Organism: Raphanus raphanistrum subsp. raphanistrum; assembly: GCA_019706035.1. Taxonomy (NCBI): domain Eukaryota; kingdom Viridiplantae; phylum Streptophyta; class Magnoliopsida; order Brassicales; family Brassicaceae; genus Raphanus; species Raphanus raphanistrum. The sequence continues at coordinate 27,335,620 of CM033987.1, read as the reverse complement.
GTCTGTGGCTCTTGGAACAAGGTTTGATGTACCCTTGCTCCTCAAGTTCATACACCTGAAAATCACAAAGAGTGAAGAAGAGAATCAGTAACTTACAAAAATAAAAATGACTTAGTCTCAAGCAAATGACTAAATCTCAATGTTCAAATCAAACTCAGAATTTGGCAACGGCGCCAATTTGATGTTAGGAGTTTTGAGGCTCCTAAGTCAAATGATAGTATAGTGGAAGTAAGTTTGTCGAACCAGTTCTGAGGGATTCAAATGCAGAGAGAATGCAAGTATTTGCCTAATCTAAGTGCAATCAGTGATTTGAAGATTTCTAAACTAATGATTAAAGCTAAAGCAAAGCAATAAAAATGATACTTTTAAGCTATTGGAAATGAGAACTCATGGGTATAGGGATTTAGATCTTGGGTGATCAGGTTTCGAACTAAGGATGACAAATGAATCAATCAAACTACTAACCTTAAGCCTAGACACAATTCTAAGCAAGCTCTATGTCTAGATGAATGCTCATTTGCTAACATGTCTCAAACATCAAATGTCTTTGGTTGAATAACATGCAAGCAATCATTACTAACAAGTCTATTAGCTATCTTAGCATCTTTAACAACAAATCTCTTTGGCAAAGTACACTAAGAGCCTAGGAGAGTTGACTCAGGCATTTCATCAAACACCTTTTGGGTGGGAAATGCCTAGAGATCACCCTTTGAGTGGCCTACTCAAATGATGCATTATGAATACTTTACTAGCAAGGAACAAGAATGATCTACACTAAAACATCCTAGAACTAGCCTAATCACCCTTAATCTCCCTAACCCATGAATTCAAAAGGTGATTACTCACTAATCTCCATGATTCCTCTTAAACCCATGGTGGATTTCAGATGAATCATATAGAGAATGTAGAAAGAAAATCACAAGAACACAAGAACAATCAAAGCCAAAAGAGAACTTTTCTTAAGAGAGTTTTGTGTTCTTCAATAGATAAAAGATTATCTGCCAAAAGGTGGCTACAACATACTTAAACATTAGGTTTTTCAGAGTAAAAACGTGCATAAGAAATTGCAAAAAGGTCCTTGAAAAATCATAAAATCGTGTAGCAAAAGGGGCTGGAGCGACCTTGGTGGGTCGCTCTGAGAGGTCGCTCCAGCCTCTATTTTTGTGTCTCCGGGCGATGAAAACGCGAGCTACTTAGGTGGGTCGCTCTGGTTGGTCGCTCTGGTTGGGAGCGACCTTGGGGGGTCGCTCCGGAAGGTCACTCTGCGGTTCTCGACCAGGATGGATATGCCTCTAGTAAATTGATCGTAACTTCTCCATTACATCTCCAAATGACTTGAAACCACTTCCATTAGAAAGCTAACTCAATTTCCTGTGTCTCCACAAAATCTTAGCAACAGAAGATTTCTATAAGGCCTCCGTCCATGCTCATCTTTCACCCCCTTTTTGATCATATTGCTTCCAAATGTCTCCAAGAACTCCATGTGGTGTTCCAATACCTGATAGAGACATATGTATGCCAAATGCAACCTAAACATGTCTAAATCCTAATCTATATGATGCAAATGCTTATGAATGAATAGCTAAAACAATGCAAATATGCAAGATATCACTGACCTTGAGCTAATATTTCGTTTGTAAGTTTTTTCATTTTAGCTTCAAGTATCAAACAAAGTGCAAATACGTTAGTTTGACGTAATGTTCTCTTTAGACTCTGTTTTTAACGAACTCATTGTTTCTCATATAACACAATTCTCGGCAACAGTGGACAGATGAGGTGACTGCAAACTCGCGGGATACAAGTTGCTCACTCGTCCTGGAAATCAAGTACTGCTCACTTATTCTGAACTCATTGATGCTGCAGTAATCCCGTAAGTCTTTTGTACATACTATGAAGTGATAAAGGAGATTTTGGTTATCGACTATCACATGTTCAAAGTGCCACTCTTTAGATGCAACTGGGCAAACACAACGAATGGTGTGAAGGAAGAAGATGGCTTCACTCTTGTTAACCTTCATATGAACCAAGCAGCCTATTTGAAAGATCCATTCATTCTACCTTCTCAAGCAAAACAGGTTTTCTACTCTTGGGAGGATGATGCTTCAAATTGGTATGTTATTATGAGAGCACCACCTAGAGGTTATCATGAGTTGAAAACAGAAGAGGATTTAGGTGGTGCTCCTTTACCTGTCCAAGAAATTGATGATATGGGTGATGAAGCTTCAGATGATGATAGTGTTTATATTAGGGATCATTGTGAAAGTTTATTAGTGGTAGATTGATAGGTTGTATGCACTTGTGTGATGGTTTGTATGAATGTGATAATGTTGTGTTATGGGATTTAAATAATTACATTGTTTTTTGGATTTTAAATAATTTACATTGTTTTTATTTCATATTCCCGAATTAATTATTAAAAAAATCAATTCACTAATTATTATTAATTAATTTTCGGATAATTAAAAAACTAATTAATAACACGAAACATTTGCTATCTTTACTACTGAGAAAATCGAATTATTTGGTTCTAATAACATTTGTTAAACGTTATTATAAATATTAACAACTGCGAACACAAAAGCGCTATTGTTATAAATTTAATAATAGCACAACCGAAAACCGTTATTAAAAAGGGTCGGACCTACTATAACGGACGATGTCAGAGCGTCCAAAGAAACGCTATAAAAAATGAATCATAGCGCTTTTCATCCGCTATTACTACCCACATTTCTTGTAGTGATACATAAACAATTCATAAAACAAGTTTTTGGTTTTCTCTAAACGATAACTCTCGCCATTCATGAAATTGTGTTTCTCCTAACAAACAGATTGAGCTGTTGTTTCTAATAGCCCAAATAAAGAAGATCAAGGTCCATTAAATTAAATGTAATGTCCAGATGCAATCGAACAAAGCAAACAATTTTTTAAGGGGATAGATGTCGCACTGTCAGCATCCGATTAAGTGAAATAGCAGTCTAAGAAGAGAGCTACTTTTTTATATAATAAGATTTTTCATTTAAATCATAATTTGATAATTAACTACGTAACAAAATATTAATGGGACGAACTAAAATTAAATGCATATTATTTTACCAATTCTTTCTAAAATAAATAAAGACATCAAACTCATCCACAATGTGTCGTTATTCTAAGAGAATTATGTTAATTTCTTTTGGCATATTTCTGCCACTACACATTTAACTATTTTATAAAATTATTAGCCTAGTTGAGTTATAATTATCTGATATACCGAATATATTCACATGTCATTTGTCTTTTTAGTTTTAAGTTCTTAACTAAAAGATGCAGTGAGTTTTTTAATTCTGACTTCAAAGTTACTAAAATTATAAATTTCAGGACTTCTACAATTATCAACATAAAAGTTTGTGTCTTCAAACCATAAACCTAGTTTCGGAACCAAACGTTGATGATAGATGTAAACATGTTAACCATCTCTCCCGAGGAAGAGCAAATTTGATTTTCCTCAATCAAATTAATTATTCACATCGGAGATTTCACATCACAAACTGCTAACATACTTCCACTATTTTTGTTTTTTTTTTCTAAGAATGTAAATATCATTTTAAGAAAATCAAACAAACCCTTCAAACAAAGATAAACAAAGAAAGCATAGTAATACTTCAGATTCGTTGGTAAGCGGTTAATGGCGATCAGAGCCGTGCTTCATGTGGAATGAGAAAGGCTTTCGCCACAGGCCCCCAACATATATATTATTTTGAGGGCCCCTATTTTCGGAGAAATTTGTGTATCATAATGGTTATACATGCATATATTTATTGTTTTCAATATTGGTTCAACATTTCTAGCCCATTTCAGTTTTATTTATCCCCTTTAATTATTTATCAAATAAGAAGGTAAATTTTTTTTTGTTGTTAAGTTTCCAGATAAAAAAATATGTATCCCTATAAATCTAAACCCTTCAAAATGAAAAAAAAACTCAGTTAATTTTACATATATATTATATATGTAGTATTCTTCTAGAAAGGAGGAAAAAGTTTGATCTATTAATTCTTGTTAGCTTGGCACCTTATATATAATTTGTTTGTGATTATACTGATTTGATATATAATTTCTTTTATAATGATTTGATAGCATACTTATGGAAAGAAAAAAAAGACAAAAATAAAAATTGATTATCATAGTAAGAGAAATAGTGGGAAGCAATTTTGAAAAAATATTTTTTTGAAAGAAAAAAATTCTGTTTTAGTTTTTATTACATTGAAAATTATGTATATTAAAAGGCCCCATTTTTAATTTGCCTTAGGTCTCCTTGAGCCCAAGCACGGCACTGATGGCGATAGAGAGTGCGGTTCTTTTTTCTCATCCCCTCAAACAGTTATTATGATCAGAGGTGATCATTCTTTCATTCTTTCGATGATTCTCATCTTGTTCTTTCTCTCTCCAGCGAAGGAGGGATCTATTTACAGAAGATTGGAGATTTAATTTGTTTTCTTTCCAATCTGATGTTGTAATCTCCGGCATGGTCTCACGGCTCATGATCGATGACAAAATAGAGTTGTTTTCAGAGTTAAGTGATTTGTTATGGAAACAACGTCCACCGAAAAAGCCGCCATGGATTCCAGGTATGGAAGAAGATTCAGAAATCAAAAGAAAGATTTTGATGTTGCCCAGTGATAGATATTTCAGAATTTATATTTTGATACAATATATTTGGTGTCAAAATATATCACTGAAATTATGGTTTGCTTTATGGAGAAAGTGGCAACACAAAATAATAGATTTAGTCTCTTTGTTGTATGGCGATATCTGTACAATCGTTGAAAATTGGTCTTTTCAGTATTTATTTCTTATGGTTAAATCAATACATTGGATTCTAAACCGAAGAATATATATAGATCTATACTGGAATAGGACCAATATAATACAACGAAGAGAATCTGTGTTTATGATGCGACGAAGCTTTGAAGATCGCAAGAAAAATAATAGAGTTTTTACTCTATTAATCAAGACCTCTCAGAGAGAATCATCTTCTCGAGTGTGTTCTACAGTTTTATGTATTATTTTATTTATACTATTTGTTGTATTTTCATTATTGTACGTGTATTTTATGTAATTTGATTACAATCTGATTAATAAAGTTTTATGTTGTTAAAAAAAAAAAAAAAAAACAAAGAAAGCAAACCCTCCACCAATACAAAGAAAGAAGTATTAATTATATTTTGGTAAGATTTTTTTATTTTATTTTAGTAGAATAGTTCGGTTCCACTTTGCAACTTGCTATCACTACCACTATGGATCTCATAATTTTTTATTTATTATGATTATTATGTTAGGTACGATCTATTACATGATAAAATCGTGTATGCGGAATATATAGTGAGAAGTAACTAATACATGAACCTAATAATAAATTCAGTTAACATTAATGGTAAACTCACATCAGTTGAAATGACGAAAGTTCGAGTGTTTTTCCTTTTTTTCCTTATATTCATCAATGAAAATAATGGTTATGAATGTTAACTGCGGTCTACGCGGGACGAAGAACGGAACGCACTTTTGTCACCATTCAAAGTAATTTTTAACATTCAGTTTATAATTAAAATAAAAAATAAAAATACAAACGCATATAGCGTATTGATGGAACGCACATAAAAATAGGACGCTGAAGAATTGATGTGGTTAGCTTTACTGTTTAGCTGTTCAATGATTTCTTTTTGTTTTCATGTAAAAATATACGTAGTTCCAAATAAAAAACAAGTATAACTTTAGAGAATATAAAGTTATTTAAAATATATAGTTCCAAACAAAAAAAATCGTAACAAAATATATAGTTCTTATTATTTATATATTTATAAATTTAACTATATTAAATTTTAAAATAATCAAATAATCAAAAAATATTATTATTCATATTTCAGCTATATATTTTTTTGAAATAGTATATATAATTAAAATTGTATCACTATCATTGATATTTTAGTTTATATAATATAAAATACATTATATGTATCCCGCAGTTACACTATTTATTATAAATGTTACCATTCATATTTTATTATTAACCGCACCGCTTATACGAACCGCAGTTGTTCTGCAGTGTGCGTTTTTCATGTATAAATTGTAGTAAAATCGCACCGCACTAACTAATCCACTTGTTCCGCACCCTCCAACCCGCTGTTACCATTCGGAGCCAATATTATAAATTGTTTGAAGTCCCAAAAAAAGGTAAAGAAACCTAAAAACTAATTCATGTAAACGGTTATATCCTAAAACTTTCTGATTAACTATGGCAAAAACAGATAGAAAAATAATCCGAGAAAGCAAATGTAGGTGGTCCAACGGTGGACGGTCGGGACGTTACATCATAGTCTCCTGATAACGATGTTCTATGGAAATTCTTAGGAAACCAACAAGGCATCATGAAACGAACACAATGAATTCCTAAAGAAATGAAGACCTTGATCTGGACTGTGCGAGAGCAGGCTGAAGAATCAGCTGCAACACGTCACAATGCAGCTCTGCCAAGGTCCATTAAAACGCAGCCACTAGAGCCAGATGAGTCAAGTGACACAATCACTGATTAAATTCTACTAATGTTTTGCATGAATAAAAGTAAATGAATTAACTAAACTACGAGAATCCAAACACAATAAACTACTCAAAGAAATGAATTAACTATCTAGTACAATAAGTATTCAACAAAATTAATTACTATGAATATGAATAAATTTGTAATAGTATATCATTAAACTAATATTAATTTTCTTACTTTTCATTTATTAGATGTGGTTTGTTCAACAGAAAATCAAAAAAGTGGTAAGAGTTCAATCAAGCATTTTATGTGTTAAGCTTAAAATTACTGCTTGCGTAGCACCTAGCACCTTGAACATTAGTATATATTTGATTTTAACTAGTCTACTTAAAATTTCTAGTTCCTGTCTGTCGATTAGATCTAGCTCTACACCCAAAAAAAAAAGATCTAGCTCTATGGCTAAGTTGTGACCTAGTTATTTTATATTATCTTTTCTTAGTCGTTTATTTCTTAGGAATATTTTAGTTCATGTCTGTTCATTTTATTTGGTTGTCTATACCAACAAAATTAACTTATTTTTCATGTCACATATCCGTTTAACATTCCAGAATTAAGCGTGTTTGAGTTGGAATAGTGGAAAGATGTGTGACATATCGGAAAGTGATTTGTGATACCGTGCGAATAAAACCAAAGCACGAGAAAATGTCAGGTGGTGATTGCATGGTCAGTAAACAATGATTTCGAGTCTTGGAAAATTACGGATTGGAACGGGATGAGGCTCATGGGCCGGGAGAGCGAACGTTGGTGGCCCATTAGCCGTGGACGTTCGAGGCGTTATAAGCGTCAGAGCTGGTTAGCCATCTCAGTTCTAATCCGAGAGGCATTTTAAGACCTGTCGTGGGACGCAACGAGAATTGTGTTCTTTGAGAAGAGCGAATTGTAACATCCCGAGTTGTGATATATAGAAATGTTTAAGAAGATTAATTTGGCTACTTATGTTACCAAAGTTGACTTACATTTTCCGTCACACATCCGTTTAGAACTTTAAACTTAAGCGTGTTTGAGCTGGAGTAATGGAAAGATGGTGGTTTATCGAGAAGTGATTTGCGATACCGTGCAAGTGAGGTCAAAATACGGGAAAAAGTTAGGTGGTGATTGCAAGGCCTATTAACAATGATTTCGAACTTTGAAAAATTTACGGACCGATCGCTGGAACGGGATGAGACCCATAGACCAAAAAAGCAGACGTGAAGCCCAACCATAGACGGTCGGAACGTTACACCATGGTCTCCTGATGGCGACGTTCTAGGGAGACTCTTAGGAAACCAACAAGGTATCATGAAACGAACCCAATGAATTCCTAAAGAAATGAAGACCTTGATCCGGACTATGCTAGAGCAGGCTGAAGAATCAGCTGCAACACGTCACAATTAAGCTCTGTCAAGCCAAGGTCGATTAAAACGCAGCCACTAGACCCAGAGGAGCCAAGTGACACAGTCTACTGATTAAAGTCTACTAATTTTTTGCATGAATAAAAGAAAATGAATTAACTAAACTTTGAGAATCCGAACACAATAAACTACTCATAGAAAAGAATTAACTATCTAGTACAATAAGTATTCAACAAAATTAATTACTATGAATATGAATAAATCTGTAATAGTATATCATGCAACTAATATTAATTTTCTTACTTTTCATTTATTAGATTAGATGTGGTGCGTTCAACAGAAAATCAAAAAAGTGGTAAGAGTTCAATCAAGAATTTTATGCGTTAAGCTGAAAATCACTGCTTGCGTACCACCTAGCACTTTGGTCTTTGAACATTAGTATATATTTGATTTTAACTAGTCTAATTAAAATTTATCGTTCCTGTCTGTCGATTAGATCCAGCTCTTTACCCAAAAAAAAAAAGAAAGATCTAGCTATTTATTTTATATTATCTTTTCTTAGTTGTTTATTTCTTAGGAATAGTTTAGTCTCTTCTAGACCCAAAATAAGAAGACGTTTTCTGTATATATACCCCAACCCCCTTTGTAGTTCTACTTACTCAAATATCAATTTTCTCTTTTCTCGGAAGACATCAGAACACACGACCATCTCTCTGTTGCCTTAAAAGCCTCTTCTTACCATGGCAACGACAGCAACATTGGCAGCTCCATCAACTGGATCTGTACAAAAACCTGATGATGAGTGGCGTGCCGTTCTGTCTCCTGAACAATTTAGAGTTCTCAGGGAAAAGGGCACAGAGTAAGCAAGCTCTACAAACTTTTTAAAATTTTCACTGCGTGTTTCTGAAAATTACTATGGTTACCCTAATGTTCTAGTGGTATCTCGATACTAGTCTGAGTTTTGGTCCAAGACTTATCAGACGAACAAATAGTCACTGTAACATGTTATTATGTGTCCGGCTCAATGAATACTCCAGAAAATACCATTAAATAAATGGTACTCCTAATTAATTTAATGATTTTTTTTTGTTTAGAGCCCGATTCAAAGGAGAATATAATAAACTGTACGACGAAGGAACATATGCCTGTGCTGGCTGTGCAATTCCTCTTTATAAGTCCACCACCAAGTTCGACTCTGGCTGTGGCTGGCCTGCCTTTTTCGACGCTATTCCCGGTGCCATTAAACAAACTGTACGTAACTTATTAATACGGTCTTTATGATTTTGCATCTACGTTACATATATGTATTAAGAAGCTAGATTTGTTGTAACAAAAAAATTATTTGCTTATATATCTATCAGCTGGAGCCAGATGGGAGAAGAGTTGAGATCACATGCGCAAAATGTGATGGACATTTAGGTCATGTTTTCAAAGGAGAAGGTTTCCCCACGGCTAAAGATGAGCGTCACTGCGTTAACAGTGTTTCTCTTAAGTTTAGTCCTTCCGAAACTTCCTCCTGATAAATCGATGTATATCGATCCATTTATTGTTTGGACCAATTCACCTCTTTGGAGAGAATTCAAAAATCGAGTCTGTTGTTTCAAGAATAATTGTTTTTTCCTGCTAAAATTTGGTGTGTGTTTTTTTTGAAAGCTGGTTTTCTAAAATTTGGTGTGTTTCATGAATAAATTGTACCTTTGCCGCTGATGAAGCTTTTTGGTTAATAATACGGATTATATATGCTTAAACCCACATAATAATACAGTATTAACATAAAGCACTAAGATAAATGTCATGTTCACTAAAGCAAAAAGGTTACTAGAATTTATGCTTCCAAATATCATATATTTTTTTCTTACTAAAACGGGCTGCTTTGGAATAATAACCTCAAACCCAAGAGTTCTTTTGCTACGTATTCTTTTTTTTTTGTCATCCAAGATTTTATTTAAAAACCTTAAATTGTTTCGTACATGCTAGCCGTTTGGGCTAAATTTTCTGGTGCCTTAATTTCTACTAAAGAGTAGCCTACGATACCCTTAATTTCTACTAAAGAGTAGCCTACGATACGCGATCGGACTTCCTTAGCTAAACTGTCTGCATGGCTATTTAGAGACCGTAAGATAAATTGCAGATGATAATTATCAAAAGAAGACTTTAGAACACCAATATCATCAAGTTCTGCATCAAGCACCGGCCATGATTTGCCTGTTTGGATGATGTTTACCAGCTGTTGACAGTCAGACTCGAAGGTTACTTGCCTTATCCCTCTTTTGATCATTTTCTTCATCGCCCAGTAGAGGCTTTCAGTCTCAGCATGAAGCGGAGAGAGAGTGCCTGGACCCTTACACTGCCCACATAGGACTTCCGTCTCAAGATTAAACAGCACGAACCCCAGTCCTACTCCCTCGTTAGAGTCTGTCCAAGATGCGTCTACTTTGCACCTCCACAGATTCTTCGGAACTATGGGAGACTGGGGATGGCCTTCTGCACCTGCAAGTTCTTCTTTCGAAAACACAAACTCCACTATTTGCGCCACCTTCCAAGCTTTCGCTTCATTATGTGCCAGCTGGAGCGTATCCAAAGGGGGAGTGTCCTTGTTATTAAAACATTTATCGTTTCTCGCCTTCCACAAATACCATAGGAGCCAAGGAAACATAGCCGAGCATTCCCCAATGTAGTTTTTATCTTTTGCATAACCCATGAGTGTTTCAATGTTAACATAGATCGAAGTACTCGGGAAAGACCCCGGAGAAGCTGGTAAATTCGCCAAAGCCCAGCACTGGACTGCCGGCGGGCACTCGAAGAGAATGTGATTCACCGTTTCTTGCTCTGCTCCGCATCATTGGCAAATGCTGTCCGTTCCGCAGTGACGCTCCTTTAGTTTACTTGCTGATGCTACATAACCTGAGAGGGCTTGCGACACGAAGTGTTTGATCTTCCTAGGCGCTTGCAGTTTCCATACATTACTCTTTAATGCATTTACGCTTGGTTCCTGGATGACTAGAGGTTGATTCCTGTTTCTTCTCTACTCTACTGCAACTCTATACCCCGTTCTAACAGAATCGCTACCCGACTTGGAATATTTCCAGATATAGCTATCCTTACGTCCCGTCTTGCTAATACGCATTGATAAGATGCAGCTTACGTCTTCTTCTGCAACAAACTCCCTCACCAGATTCTCATTCCATATTTTGTGGTCATAGTCGATTAGATGATGCACCTTTAAGTCAGGGTCATATGGTTGAAATCTTGGCTTCGCTGGTCTTGCTGGTTCTCCCGGGATCCATACATCCTCCCAGACCTTTGTATCTGCTCCCGATCCGATCGTCTTCCTTACCCCTTTGTCGAGGATCTGTTTTGCCGCCATTAAGCTGCTCCATCCATATGATGGATTACTTGCTTTCCCTGTAAGCAAGGGATTGGAGTGACGGTAATAGCGTTCTTTTAAGACACGGGCCAGAAGAGAGTGTGGATAAATCAGCAACCGCCAGACTTGTTTCGCTAGAAGCGCCAGGTTAAAATCATTAAAATCTCGGAAGCCTAGACCACCTTCTTCTAATGGTGCACATATTTTGTCCCAAGCCACCCAGTGTAATCCCTTATTGTTGTTGCTTGTACTCCACCAGAATCTCGCCACTGCGGCGGAAAGCTTTTTACAAGTATCTTGTGGCAATCTGTAACACGACATGACATAAGGAGGGACAGCTTGTGCCACTGACTTAATATGAACCTCCTTACCACCTTTGGATAATAATTTAGATGACCAAGTATTGATTTTTCCATTCATACGTTCATGTACGAAGGAAAATACTTGCTTCTTTGATCCACATATCTTTTCCGGTATGCCTAAATACATCCCCATGCCACCTTCTTTTGCAATGCCAAGTGATCTTTTCAGATCGGTTTTTATGGACGTTATGACTTTAGAACCGAACAGAATTGAAGATTTTGATTTATTCAGTTGTTGTCCTGAGGCGTTCCCATAGACGTCGATGATTCGAACCAGTTCCTCGCATTGAGATTGCTCAGCTTTGCAGAAGAACAGGCTGTCATTAGCAAAAAGAAGGCGAGATATTGATGGGCACTCTCTTGCAATTTTAATCCCCGTAATTGTCTTCGCTCGCTCCGCTTGTTTTATATGAGATATCAGCACCACTGTGCATAAGATAAACAGGAAAGGGGATAATGGATCTCTTTGTCGCAGTCCTCTTGTTGGTATAATGTGCCCCTTGGCCTCTCCATTTATCAGTACTTGGTAGGATACCGATGAGATACACTTCATAATCAATGAAACCCATCTTTCATCGAAGCCAAACTTCAGCATCAGGGCTTCCATGAAGTTCCATTCCACCCGATCATAAGCTTTACTCATGTCAGTTTTAATTGCCACGAACTTTCCTTTACAGCTATTGTTGGTTCTTAGGGCGTGGAACATCTCCTGGGCGATAAGAATATTATATGTAATTAGTCTCTCCGATACGAAAGCTGACTGCGTCTCCGAGGTAATCTTTGGTAGGATTCGCTTCAGCCTGGTCGACAGAATCTTAGAGATAATTTTGTACCCAACATTACATAGGCTAATCGGTCGAAACTCCGTCATAGAAGTCGGGCGCTCGTTCTTCGGTATCAAGCATATGTTCGTCTGGTTCAGATGATGATCAAAGTCTCCCGTTTCAAAAAAGCCTCTCACCATGGTGCACACATCTTTACCAATGGTATTCCAGAAACGCTTGTAGAAGAGGCTTGTCATACCGTCGGGACCAGGGGCCTTCTCCGGGTTAATAGCAAAAGTAGCTTCTCGTATCTCCTCATCAAGAGGGACATGTAGTAATCTCTGGTTCATTTCTTCGCTGACTGACGCGGTAATATACCGGATCGTATCCGCGATCGTATCTGGGTTCGTTGATGTAAACAATTCCTGGAAATATCCAGTCACCACTGCCTCGATCTCTTCATCCTTCTCGACCCATACGTTCATCGAGTTCTTTAGTCTGGTTATTCTGTTTCGAGCTCGTCGTTGCTTAGTCTTGGCATGGAAGAATTTGGTATTGCGATCTCCTCCGCGAAGCCATAACACTCTACTCTTTTGTTTCCAATATAACTCCTCTTGTCGGTATGCTTCGCACAGCTTCCACTTAATCTCGAGCTCTTCTTCACTCTTTATATTGAACTCGTCCTGCTCTTGTTCTTCCTGCCCAAGACAAGGAGTTCCCTATGAAGGGAAATTCAATCATTCCACATCCTGAGAGCATGTTCTTAAAGAGTAAGAATGTAGAATCCGCCCTCTTTTTTCCCCCCTTCTTCTCCAAATTACTTGTAATCTCATTAAAGTCTCCCATGAGCAGCCAGGCACCAGTACGGTTCGCACTCATGCGAAGCAAACGTTCCCATACATTCTCTCGGTATTCAATCACCGGATCTCCATACACAAAGGTAATATACACTTTGTGTCCCTCCATCTGTGCCTCAATATCAATCATACGATTATTAGAGAAATTAACAATCACATCAGAGGCATCCATATAGAACAAAGCTAATCCACCACTTCGACCAATCGGGTCGACGGTGAATAAGTGATCATAACCAAACTCAAACATAAAGTCTTGCAGAAAATTAAAATTATTTTTTGTCTCAGAAAGAAAAAGAAAAGACGGATGAAAGCAGCGGTGCAACTCCCGCAGGTGTTGCTTTGTCAAGTAGGCTCCAATCCCTTGACAGTTCCAAGCGATAGCACTCATATACGCTTACTGGGTGGTTTCTGGGACACCGCCGAACCGGATAGAGACACTGGTTTCCTGCCCTTTAGAGCAGTAGGGAACACCTCAGACCGAGGGACCTGCTTAGTTGAGAGGCTTCCTGTTGCATGATGCTTTACGTTCTTCATCCCCTTGGGTTTTGGGGACATACGTCCTCTTGCAGCCATCTTCTTAGACGCCGCTAGACCTTTCGAATCCGGGCTACTAGAAACCTTCTTTGCTCCAGCTAGCGAGTTCGTTTTGAGATAGCCTCTCTGGGTATTCACCCTATTATCTCCTTTTTCAACACCGGGCTTCTGGTTCTGAACAACTTTACTAAGCCTTTCTTCAGCAGCAGTAGCCTTTGGTGGGACCTTTTCTCCTAGCTGAGCTATTGCTTCTATCTTTTCTCTTCCTGCCTCTACTCCCATCGCTTGCGTCTCAGGTACCACGATATCGTCCAAAAGATCATCCTCCTCCATCATTTCCTCTGTCATACCCAGTTCATTGTAATAGTCCACCATCTTGTTGAATTCGCCATCCTCCACAGAGGTATCTTCATCATCCTGTTCTATATCCTTTTCACAGCCGTTATCTTGTGAGCCAAAGGTTGTCGCCTCAATCTGAGGGAGTTTATCCACTTCTGTACCGTTGTTTAGCTGAGCTACTTGATTAATCTCCTGCTGAATGGGAATTCTACCTTCTGTTGTTTGTTCTGTTATCCTTAGTGGAGCATTCAAAGAACGATCGAGTATTGGTCGGGGTGGTACTTCAGCATCTATGACGTGAGCTTTCCCTTTGATTCTTCTCCTTCTTTCCTCCTCTGTTTCCGCTAAAGCTTCACGATTAGGAGAACGCTCTTTGCTTGTTTCAGTTCTCTGCATCGGTCTCCATTCCATATCCCCTAGGTAGTGCTTTTGATGAGGCCTTTGATACCTTCTTTCATGTTCCCTTCCCCTATTTTGATCGCCATTTCTCGTAGTACTGAAATTATCCGACACCGTTCTCTGGGAATCATGAGGAGAGACGTTCCTTTTACTTGCAGTTCCTGACTCCGCCCTCCTAGAAGATTGTTCTCGTGATTGTCCATTTGGACTTCTAATACGCCATTCTTGTGGAGATTGTAGCCTTCAAACCTCACGTCTTTGCTGGTATGGATGATATCTCTCCCGATCTCGGGGATAGTGTTCTCTCTTACCCATCTCAATTCTATCCCATACCTTCTTAGACTGGATAGTTCGCTTCTCGGAGATTGATTATCTAAGGTCCATGAACTCCCTTGATGTTTCTCTCCTTGGGGGGCTGTTGTGATACCTTCTTCCATTATCTTGATGATACGTGATTCTGTTTCTCTCCATTTTTGGAGAAGTAGAGCGCCCACCTTTACGTATCATAGGGATAGAAAAAGCTTCTTTATTTGCTATTTCTTCTTTCTCTTTAACTTCCAGCCTGGAAATCCTATTATGTTCACGTTGATCCTCGTTGAGTTCCGGGCATGTCCCTTCTTCATGAGATATTCTTCTGCATGTGTAACAATAACGATGGAGGTCCTCATACTTCAGAGTCACTGAGACCACATCCCTGTTGTTGAAACCAATTTTACGCTCCAAGTGAATAGGCTCGTCTCCATTGATAGAGACCCTCAGGCGGCTTCCATGGATGTCAACCTTATCAGCTGTGCCAAGTGCTTTCCCAATGCTCCAAAAAGTTTCTTCTTTCTTGTAATGACTGGGTATCCCTTCCACCTCCACCCAGAAAGTCATGTTGTTGGGAAAATCCTCTCTTATAGTTGGAATCCACCTTTCTAAAGAGAAGCTCTATTTATTGAAATGGCATGGTCTCTTAGATAGCACTTTTTGGAGATCTTCTTCTTTGTCGAAATCCAACTGAAATTTATTATTCCCGAGATTAGTACCCCGTACTCTTCCTTCCACATCCCAAATACGGCGTTTAGGCATATGCTTTAGGAGAGCATCAACGCTTCTACCATCTCTATGAAACATTCTTCCAACAAGAGTAAGTTTGAACTTTTCAATGAGATCAGAATAATCAAAGGCTGGGACCTTAATGATCTCCGCCTCCTCTTGTGGACGCCTTCTCCCCGATCGGGAGTTCTCACCTCTGTAGCTAGATCTATTATACTGGGACATGTTTTCACCAGCACCGAGAAAACTACACCCTATTTAGGGGAAAGGAAAAATCAGAACAGTCAACCAAGGTTACGTTCAGAGGTGCTCTTTCCACGAAACATAGGTTACTGCAAGTTTTGAAACTCTGTAAAAACACAGGACACCGGTGTAGAGAGGAGTGTTCGGTAGTCTCCCTCTCTCCTCCGACCAGCCGAGATCCCTACGTCAAGCCAGACGGATGGGTCGGTCAGATCTGCAAATCGTCTCTAGAGTCGCCCTAAACCCTAGCGGCGCTTTTGACTCAATCTTAACTTTCTCAATGATTTGCTATGTATTCATAATAACAAGTTCTACAACTTTAGACGTTTTTTGCAGTTTAAATTGATTTTAGACGATCAATTGAAATTATGTGCAACATATATTTCATTTTAACATTTACTTTAATCATTTACTAGATTTTGACCCGCCCTTAGAAAGGGCGGATATATTTTTTGTTTTTGTTTTCAAGAAATTTTGTTTTTATATTTACAAATCAGATCAGAAAAAGTAGCACAAAATCCGAACTGAAACTGGTTTAATATTCGAGAAAATGTTCAAAATTTTAGTATTTGGAGAACCAAAACCAAACATGTTCTGAACCGAAATATTTCAGGTATCTGAATATCTGAATATAACTGAATCCGCAATGATCTGAACGGAATCCGAACCGTAATTTATAAATTCGAAATAATGTTGAAATTTTTTAATCTTAAAACTCGAAACACGAATAGATCCGAACTGAATCTGAATAGGTATATGAACTCCTACACCTATTTAAATGTAATATAATTTCTTCTAACTATATTGAATATATGCAAATAACTAATATTTTACACAATTAAAATGTTGATTAATTTAGGCTTGGTATTATATATAAATTGTGAATTCATTTTTGTATAATTACAATATGAAGAAAAACATATACAATTTTCAAGTAACCAATAATTTTTGTATTGTAATAAATATTTATGAAAATAAAGTATCAATATAAATGTCCAGAAATCCTAAACATTTTAATTTTAGTTTTTTTGTTTGATTTCATACAATATTCATAGTGGACTTGAAATTTTTGGGTTCGTTTAAAAATCAGGTTTTCAAATAGATTTGTGTAAAACCTGTGAAAAAGCAAACGGGCCAGCTAAAATAGATAGAATTGATTAATAATTAATAGTGGCCCAGTATGCAGCAGTTATTAATGTTAGTTACATAAAAAAGAGATTATTACATTTGTAACAGTTATATTAAAGTGTTTTTTTAGTTGGACATTACCCTTATCAATTAGTCATACTTCAACTTTAATAGTATTGATTTTGAATTTACATTGTTTGGTCTATAGAAATCAATCTGGTTCATGGACATTTCAAACAAACTTGTCGTGTTTGTTAAATTGTATAAGTTCGATTCGTGTTGGCCACCTGCCTTATGGAGTTACCGTCCGCAAGTACCCGGATTGCAGGCTTCTAGGGGATTAGTCGGTTGACAGTCGGAAAAGCATGTGCGGATTACGGGCCTTCAGACAAACGGAAACCACGTGTCGAATTATGGGTCGCCGGATATTCTTGGTTTAAAAAAAAAAAAAAAGAAACCAGTTGTAAATATATATAAAATATATACATGAAAAAATGACATGTACTTTAATCCAGTCCAATCATCGCTATATGGAGATGATAATATAGGCCAGATCCATAACTAACAAATGATATATTAATTTAGGTCAGACGAGGCCTATAATCAACAAACTATACATTAGGCCCGTACTTTGGAAATAATAACTCATACCAGGCCCATTTGCTAACATATTCTGATGCAGTTATAAAAGAATTTGATGCACGTATATTTGATTAAATAAGATATTTAGATGCAGTTAGAATTAATGGATCCCGGATATTTAGATGTAGTTAGTTATAGTTTCATTTTCTAAGTATATGACGTGAAAAGTTAATTGGTGGACTAAACATACGTCAATTGATCATACTGCAGAATTAATAAAATAGATATATCCATCAGCTGGAGCCAGATGGGAGAAGAGTTGAGATCACATGCGCAAAATGTGATGGACATTTAGGTCATGTTTTCAAAGGAGAAGGTTTCCCCACGGCTACCGATGAGCGTCACTGCGTCAACAGTGTTTCGCTTAAGTTTGTTTCTTCCGAAACTTCTTCCTGATAAATCGATGTATATTCATTTATTGTTTGGACCAATTCTCCTCCTTCAACAGAATTCAAAAATCGAGTCTGTCATTTCAAGAATAAATTGTACTGAACTTTCCTTTGCCGATACTAATGATGAAGCTTTTTGGTTAATAAAACAGACTTATATATATGCTTAAAACCACATGGTAATACAGTATTAATAAAAAGCACTAAGATGAATGTCATTGTCACAAAAGCAAACTAACCATTTTTTTCTAACCAAATTTATCATTATTCTCTAATCGAATATTTTCTAATCAATCTAAAATTAAACAAACAGATTTATTTAAAATGTGACATACAAAATTTAAATATTTGTCATGTATATTATTATTTCATTTCACATAAAAATAAAAACTATATTTTTTTATCAAAACATTAAATTTATTTTTCAAATATATGCTAAACATTTGATGATTAATATTATTCAACCATATATATTTGAAGGAATAGAATAATTAAATTCTAAAATTAATATTTTCTTCAAAATAAACATCGAAAAGATTGATTTGGCTTATAAAAAACTTAGAGACATATATATTTATTTTATTAGAACAGAAGGGGATTTTATTTTACATAAAATATTCTATTTTGGAAAGACTATTAATATAATTAAACATACGAAATGATGTTATAATTTATAAATATATACATAAAATTGATTTACGTAATTAAAAATTACTAATTGAGGAATATGTTATATTAAATATCATTTTGATTGGTAACAACCGACAAATTATAGAAAACAAAAAAAAAACGTCGTTTTATCATAAATTTTATATGCTACAAATAAAACAACACTCATATGTATGTATATCAGTGCAACCATTAAATTTTGTGTTCCGAAGAATTTCATATATCTGTATCTAAAATACTTGAATTAACAATAACCAATCCTAACAAACTCATTATGAATAATCACGGAATATTCTATACCATAAATCGTCGAACCATTACTTTCCTATATATACAGCATTTTAGTCTCATATCAACGCAACCATTTCAAAACATATTTCACAATGTCGTATAAGAAAAAGATTGTGTACCTTGATGATATCAGGCCTTGGAAAACCACATGGATGATTGAAGCCAAAATCATACACACCTGGAAACCATCAAAATCCGGTTTTGGTGAGACTTTATCAATCGTTCTCGCAGATAAAAAGGTAAATTTCATAACTTGCGTTCATTTCATAATTATACTTATTTATTAATTTTATATCTTCTTCTAATCATAATTTGCGTGCATTTCATTACAGGGGATCAAAGTTCTTGCTACATGTAAGAAGGATTATTTGAGAACTTTGGATGCTCAATGCATTGTTGGTGAATGGAAAATTATTGACAATTTCCAAGTTAGTGAACCGGGGAAACATTACCGAGCAACAAACAATAAGTTTAAGATCAGTTTCATCAATCAGACGGTTATTAAACCCTCTGATTTCCAGAACGATGATGACATGTTTCTTTCCTTAGCAGAATTTGATTCTGTTTTGAGTGGTCAATTAGATGCAGATATTTTAATTGGTAGATTTTTACTCAATTCTTATTTCCATTATTATAAATACTTCATTTATATTATCACAGATTGTAATATTGATGCTTACGGCTGTCTAATTAAATTTATAAATGCAGACATACTTGGACAAGCCATAGATGTTGGGCACCTTCAAGTTCTCCAATCTAATGGAAAGGAGTTGAAAAAAATTGAGTTCACCTTAAGAAACATCAGGTTATATCTGTGCAATATCTTTTTTTTTTGTTCCTTATCGATAATAAATTTTAATGATTTTATTACATGATATTTATAGTGATGAGCGCATACAGTGTTGTTTGTGGGGGAAGTTTGCTGAGGAAATGGAAACTCATAGAAATGAAGCACAATTTGGAGTTGTTGTGTGTTTGATCCGATTTGCTAAAATCGGTTCATTTAGAGGTACCATATCTATACACTTTTTCTATAAAAAAAAATTACATAACATACTAAATGTTAATATTGTTATAGGTAATCTCCAAATATCAAATGCTTATGATTCCTCAAGATTGGTTTTCAATCCTATCATACAAGAGGCAGAGGAACTCAAAGAAGTGTAATTTTTTTTAAAAAAATTCTTATAATATATATATAATGCCTATATTTACATCGATCTTCTAATTAACTATTACTTCTTAACTCCTTTGTATGTCAGTTACAAACTTAACCATGACTCTATGAGCATTGTTGAAACAAATGAAGAAAGGAACATGATCGTTCCAGAATCAAACTTGGAAATTCAGAAGAAAGTTGACCCTTGGATAGATTATGACGATAAAACCATTTCTGAGTTACTGTCATCCACAGAGGTTATCATTTTACATTATATTCCTAAGATAATTATAAATACAATTGTTAAATATACTGACATTTGTATACAGGTTGAAAAATGCAAAGTTGTTGCCACAATTTTTGCTATAGATACTGCATATTCGTGGTATTACTTTGGATGTGAGTTGTGTCAACATAGGACTTTTAAAGTCCTGGATGAAGATTCACTCATTACCAAACCTTTGTTCTGGTGTGAAGATTGCAAATAAAAATGTGAACGAATGTCAAACCAAAGTAATATTTATATACGTATTATTTATTCTACTAATCTTCCAATACGTTTCCTTAAGCTTATAATAATAATTTTGGTTGCTTAATAACTTAGGTTTAAGCTTCATATTAAAGCTAAGGACAACACAGCTGAAACCAGATTTTTACTTTTTGACTGGATTGCAACTCCGGTCATAGGAGTTAGTGCTGAAAAACTTCTTAATGGCTCTTTGGATGAGGTATTTTTCTTTATTAAAAACTTCTTAATGGCTAATTATACTGCAATTTATTTTTATATTCGACCTAAATGCTCTTACAGATAGAAGATCCAGAGTTGCTCCCTGAGTGTATTAAAGAGATAGTTGGAAAAACTTTTAAGTTTGGTGTTAAAGTTGAAAAAGGACTTGAATTATTTAAGGTGTTAAAAGTGTGGTCTGTTTACAACAATCTCATGGTTGATTCCCAGTCTGAAACCATGTCTGGAAAGGGAACAACAGCAATCACAGAATCTGAGGTATTTCAATAGTAATGATATTGTTTTATCCTATATTTCATGCAAATTTGTTTATCTGTAATATTCCGATTTATAAACTAAACAACAATATATATTTCTCTATTATTGTAGGGGTCTCTATTGACTTACAGTGAAGAAAGCTCAAGCAAGATAAATACTCCTTCCAAGCGCTCACAGGATGAGATTGTGGATATTCCGGATACCACATCAACTTCAAAAATTCGTCCTTTAAAAAGTATAAAGGTTGAAAAGATGAGCCATGAGGAATTGAAGTCAAAGAAGAAAAACTAAATCCAGAAACTATCTTTAAGTTGCCTATCTTTAAGTTGCAAGATTTGTTTTTTATTATTTGTCATTTATGTTTTATTTAATAAGTGTTTACAAACACATCGTTTTAGTTTCCTGTTGGTTCATGTTATTGTTTTAAAGATTTCTTTGAATTGATGTTAGAATAAAAATCATTTTCCCATATGAACTGCTTCTTTATATTAAACACCTATTATGACATGAAAAGGCCCGCGTAGAATATGAGTATTATCTATGATTATAATATAAACACCTTCCATGTTTTATCACAAACTAATTACACATAAATATTTTCAAAAACTAAGAGAATTTCATAATTTTGTTTACTTTCAATTGTATTCTAAAATAAATCCAAAGATATCTAGAATTTACATAGTGAAATATCAAACTATATATTTGAAATCTATAATTGTTTTTAAATAACTTAATAATAACAACGAATCATAACAAAGAATATTTTATCCGCCTTATATGTGTTTTGTATTCACTAATTTAGTTTTTTTTATAAAGGAAAATGTGACGTATATATATATGTTTTTCAGTTATTAACAGTTTCATAATAGATATCATTATATTCGGGCCATTAATATCTTTAATAATAATCAAATTAAATCATTTAATATAAACAAACTCAGAGTTGTGTGGGATTTATTTTGTTCATCTCAATATTTGATTTTCTAATGGGAAAATAAACAAACTCAGAGTTGTGCGGGATTTATTTTGTTCATCTCAATATTTGATGTTCTAATAGGAAAACAAGAATGAAAACTCCTAAGAAAGGCGAGAAAGGCGTTACAGGGATGGACTGCGTGGTCAATCTATTCAGAAAAGGAAACGAAAACAAGCTAACAATGAGAACAATCCCTCATTAGCCACCGGTCAAAATCAAAAATCCAGATTAGGATTAGTGTTGGAAGATGTCACAAACAGACCTAACATTGAGGGTTTTTCTTTTATCCATCTCTTACTGTCTATATACAATCACCTTTTCTATATAAATATAACATACAGCAGTTTCCTAACCAGTTTTATATTTTGCAGACAATGAAATTATAGATCAAGTTACTCCTACGAAGAAAAACAGACTAACTGTCGATGTTGGTTGTAAGTTATCAACCGTGCATTGTCATATATGTTAAACCATTGCAAACAAGTCCATAACATTTTTTTAACTTGCAGGTATAGGTCTGAGGATGCTTAAAAATAGACTAAGACAGACGGGAAGTAACAGTACATTAAGCAGTAGTCAAGGTGTATTTGATTCACAGATCAGAACATCAAATCAGACTACAATACAAACAAACTTTTCGGGTCTTACTGATGTTCCCCCTTTTCATGGAAATACCAACTATCCAAAAAGGACAGCAGGTAGAGTTTCATGTGTTATTTTAATTGTATGCGCAATTATTTTCTATGTATATTTTTTTAATATATCCAGTTCAAACCTATTAACTCTTATGAAACCGCTTATAGGCATACAGAAACAAGTTTCAGCCGCCAGCATAAGAAGGAATATACCTCAAATACACTTAAATGATATGTCTCCTAACTCATTTAATCAGACACTGCCAACAAGCAATCGGTCTATACCATTGAAATCTATATTTGGCAGGGTATTGAAGGATATCACAAACATACCTCAAAGTGGTGTATTTGGCACAGAGACGATTCCATTGTCTTCATCACAGTCTACAAGATTTGCCCCACTATCTCAAACTCCGTATGTTCCTTCAACAAGTATGGGATACTGCAAAGGTAATTTAAAAGACAGCCATATTAACATATGATAAACCTTTTATCATAATTTTTAATCTGATAACTGGTTGAATGACAGGGAAGAAAAAAAAAGGTAGCCATTGTCCAAAAAAGAATCAAAGCACCTCTCTCATTTGTAAGTTTCCATTAATTTTCATAAGATAAATTTTTAAATACAATTTTATTTAACAAACAACTTATTTTTCTATTGATTTAAGCCAAACCAATTCGGAAGCTTATAACACCATTAACTATATCCTCATCTCGCAACCAACGATTCAGCACTAATGAAATTGTGTCATCTTCAAAATCAACATTTGATCATACTGTTATTGAGCCAAGAAGGTTGTTTGGAACTGATGATTTTAATTCAAGTGAAGGTATATTTTTACTTTACTGTTTTATACAAAATATTTTTAACAGATTCCATAAATTTGATCGAGTTGAGTTTATTTTGCAGATGTCATTGAAGGTCAATACAATCAGGAATATGATATAAGCAGTGATGAAAGTGATGAATATTCTGGGCTATCAACTTATGCTGATCATATTTTTAATGATGGGAAATCAAACCGCTTTGACTTTCAGGCTGTTGTTACGAGAATAAATGCACAGAAAGCCAAAAAAGCAGAAATGAAACTATCATCATGCTCGAAATCAAAACTGAAAGTTATTGGTGAGTTCATGTTATATGTGTTTAATAGTATTGATTATTTTTAAGATACTAATCTTATTTTCTCTTTATTTGACAGCATATATTGATGAGGGCGATCCTGCTTTCACATGTCAGTATTGTAAGGCCAAATTGTGGTATGGTGAACGTCTAGACAAAAAGACAAGAACAAAGAACCCAGTTTTTTCTATATGTTGTGGACAAGGTCAAGTTAAACTTCCAATCCTGAAGGAGAGTCCATTAGTTATTAAACAGCTGCTCTATGGGAAAGATGAGAAAAGTCGATACTACCAAAAAAATTTAAGAGCATTGAATATGCTTTTTTCTTTTACTTCGCTTGGTGGTAAAGTTGATCGCTCTATTCCTAATGGTGTTGGTCCAACAACTTTTACAATTCAAGGGGAAAACTACCATTTGATGGGAAGTATGAAACCAGATGCTGGTGATTCGGCCAAGTTTTCTCAGCTTTATATCGTTGACATTGAAACCGAGGTTAATGATAGAGATTCAGTTATGAGGTAATGGAGACCCGATTTGATTTTTATGCCTATATTCATCAATTAAATGCTATAAATTAATTTACCATTACGTTTTGAATAACATTATTATGTTTCGTTTTGTTTTAGCAAGTACAAGACAGAACCTGATAAAGCCAAGAAGCATGCATTGAGAAAGAAGATTATAGAGGATATTATCAAAGTTCTTGACAACGTTAATCCATATGTCAAGAAGTTTCGGCAAGCACGAGAAAGACTGAGCATGGAATCTAACGAGAAGTTTCACATGAGGATTGTGAGTAGTCGTGAGAAAGATGGTAGGACTTATGATACTCCAACAGCGTCTGAAGTGGCTGCTTTGATTCCTGGAGACTTCAATTTAGAGATGGACAGGCGTGACATTGTTTTGCAAGAGAAACAGACAGGCTGGTTAAAAAGGATTAGTGAGATACATCCTTCTTATCTTGCACTTCAATATCCTCTTATTTTTTCCTATGGAGAAGATGGTTTCAGACTTGGAATAAAAAAGAAAGAGATTCTCCTGCGACTGATAAACTAAAGAGAAAGGATATAAGTATGAGGCAATGGTTTGCTTACCGTCTTTTTGAAAGAGATGGAGAGTGTCAAACGCTTCTGCATTCAAGAAGATTATTTCAGCAGTTTCTGGTGGATGCGTTCACAACCATAGAGACAAACCGAATCTGTTTTTTAAGGCAAAATCAGAAATGTTTGAGGTCTGACAGCTATGACTCAATTAAACAGGCTCAGAACGAAGGAAAAGTAGATATGAATGACCAAGGTGCTCGGTTTATTTTGCCCTCTTCCTTCACCGGTTCACCAAGATACATGAAGAACAACTATCTAGATGCAATGGCCATTTGCAAACATTTTGGTTTCCCTGATTTGTTCATCACCTTTACTTGCAATCCTAAATGGCCAGAAATCACGAGATATCTTACACGGAAGGAATTGAATGCAGAGGATAGGCCAGACATAGTTTCTCGAGTTTTCAAGATGAAGTTGGATTCACTTATGATAGATTTAACTGATAATGAGATTTTGGGAAAGACAGTGGCATGTAAGTGTTTTTATACTCAATTGTTTACTTTGGCTAATTATTTTCGTAAATTATATATTTGTTTTTGATTTGTTGACTTAGTTTTGTTTCTAAAATGCAGCGATGTATACTGTTGAATTCCAGAAGCGTGGCTTGCCGCATGCTCACATATTGTTATTCATGCACCCCAGTTCTAAGTTGTCTACGACTGATCTTATTGACGAGACCATTTCAGCAGAAATTCCAGACAAGAAAGAGGATCCAGAACTATATGAAGTGGTTAAAGACATGATGATTCATGGACCTTGTGGAGTGGTTAATATGAAATCACCATGTATGGAAAATGGCAAATGTTCTAAACTATTTCCAAAGGCATTTGCGACCCGAACTACTGTTAATAAAGAAGGCTTTCCAGTTTACAGGAGACGGGATAATAATCATTTTGTTGAGAAGAAAGGTTTCAGATGCGACAACAGATATGTTATACCATATAATAGAACTCTGTCTCTTATGTACAGAGCTCATATTAATGTGGAGTGGTGTAATCAATCTGGGTCTATCAAATACTTATTCAAGTACATCAACAAGGGTCAGGATCGGATTATTGTAGCTGTTGAAGGGCCTAAAGAAGGAGTATCTTTGGAAGACAGTGATGTGAATAAAACGGTTCCCC
This sequence comes from Raphanus raphanistrum subsp. raphanistrum, assembly GCA_019706035.1. NCBI lineage: Eukaryota > Viridiplantae > Streptophyta > Magnoliopsida > Brassicales > Brassicaceae > Raphanus > Raphanus raphanistrum. The sequence goes on along the minus strand of CM033987.1, from coordinate 27,309,570 downwards.
AAGACAAGAAAAACGAAATAAAAAAATTCTTCGATGGCAGGTACTAAATTTTAAATAATTTAATTATAGAATGTTTGTATTAAACGATTTATGTGGTGTTTTCTTTGTATTGTACTGAAGATATTTGTTATGTCCTAATATATATATCCTTCTTTCAGATACGTCTCTCCATGTGAATCTTCATGGAGAACACTTAAGTTTCCTATTCATTATCGATCAGTGCCGGTTGAGAAAATCCAGTTCCATTTACCAGGCAAGCAGATTATTATCTTTAAGGATGACGACACATATGAGGAAGTAACAAGTCGAGTGATGATTCAGAATACCTATTTAATGGCCTGGTTTGAGTTGAACAAGGTTAGCTCCGTTGCTAGAACTTTAACTTTAGCTGAAATTCCAACAAGGTTCATTTGGAACAAAAAAGAAAGAAAACTTCAAAAAAGAAAAAGAGGTTTCAGCATTGGGAGAATAAATTATGCACCAAAGAAGATTGAGGAAGCTTATTACCTACGTGTGTTGCTGAATATTGTCCGTGGCCCGACGTGCTTTGAAGACATAAGGACGTATAATAATGTGCTTTACTCTTCTTTTAAAGAATGTTGTTTTGCTCGTGGTCTACTTGAAGATGATCAAGAATACATCAATGACATTATCAGGTCAAGCTACTCGAGCACAGCATCCTGCCTTCGACATTCATTTGCTGTCATGCTCATGTCTATGACTTTATCGATGCCAGAAAAGGTTTGGGCAAGTACGTGGGAGTTTCTTTCGGAAGATATAGAGTATAGGCAGAGGAAACAATTAAACAGACCAGGTTTTGCTTTAACCTCAATTTTAGATAAAACCATCGGATTTACATGCTTTCATATATACCGTATATCTTAATTTAACTCATTGCCGTTATTTTAACAGGATTATGTCTTACTGATGCTGAAAAAAAAGAAGGAGCCCTATTGGAGATTGAAATTTTTTTGAAAAGCAACGGATCTTCACTATCTAATTGGGACAAAATGCCAAAGCCCTTCCAGAATGTGGATGATTGTCAAAATGTACTTATTCTTGATGAGTTAAGTTACAACCGTGAAGAGTTGAGGGTTCAACATGATAAGGACTTTTTAAAGATGACAGATGAACAGAGAAAGATTTACCAGGAGATTATGGATGCAGTTACAGCAAAAACAGGCGGTATTTTTTTTGTTTATGGATTTGGTGGGACTGGAAAGACATTTTTGTGGAGATTATTATCTGCTGGTATTAGATCCAGGGGTGAGATTGTGTTGAATGTTGCTTCATCTGGTATTGCTTCGCTTCTGTTAGAAGGAGGAAGGACTGCACATTCTAGATTTGGAATACCAATCAATCCTGATGAATATTCTCTGTGTAATTTACCACCAGGGACGGATTCTGCTAATTTGGTTAAAGAAGCCTCACTTATAATTTGGGACGAAGCACCGATGATGAGCAAACATTGTTTTGAATCGTTGGACAGGAGCTTAGTAGACATCATGAGGACTAAAGAAAAGAAACCATTTGGTGGGAAAATTGTTGTATTAGGAGGCGATTTCAGGCAGGTACTTCCTGTTATTAATGGTGGTTCCAGGGCTGAGATTGTGATGAATTCTCTAAATTATTCTCATCTATGGAAACACTGCAAAGTGCTCAAATTAACAAAAAATATGAGGTTGTTGTCGACTGATATGACTGCTGAAGAGTTGAAGGAACTAGAAGCATTTTCGCAATGGATATTAGATGTTGGAGATGGAGTAGCTGGCGAGCCTAATTATGGTGATGCACTAATTACTATTCCAGATGAGTTTCTGATTATGGATGCAGACGATCCTATAGAATCAATCAGCAAAGAAATTTATGGAGATGCTACAGCTCTACAGCATCAGAAAGATCCTATTTTTTTTCCAAGAGAGAGCTATTCTCTGCCCTACAAATGAGGACGTAAACAATATAAATCAGCATATGTTGGATAAACTTGGTGGTAAGTATTTTTTGATCTCTACTTTCTGATTTTATATTTGCTACATGCGATAATTTTTTTTTCTGGTTTCAGGTGAGGAAAGAATATATTTAAGTTCAGACAGCATAGACCCATCTGATACAAGATCAGTTAATGATCAAGCTCTGACACCAGATTTTTTGAACAGTATCAAGGCATCAGGTTTACCAAACCATACTCTTAGGCTAAAAGTAGGATGCCCTGTCATGTTGCTGAGGAATATTGATCATGTTGATGGATTGATGAATGGAACTAGGTTGCAGATTATAGATATGTCTGATTTTTGTGTGAAGGCTCGAATTATTACAGGAAAGAAAGTTGGGGAAGTCGTTTTGATTCCAAGACTGTCAATTACTCCTTCAGACAAGAAGTTACCATTCAAGATGAGGAGAAGGCAGCTTCCTATTTCTGTGGCTTTTGCTATCACTATTAATAAAAGCCAAGGGCAATCACTCTCGCATGTTGGAATATTTCTACCGCGCCCGGTGTTTTCTCACGGACAACTCTATGTTGCTATCTCTAGGGTCACATCCAAGAAAGGTTTGAAGATTTTAATTGTTGATGAAAATGGAAAGCCTCAGAAACAAACGCAAAATGTTGTTTTCAAAGAGATTTTTGAAAATCTCTGAATTGTTTTGGTTTGATGATTCCATTTGTTTTATTTAACAGACTATTCTTTTCTTTCACACCTTTTGCGTGTGTGTTTACGCTCAAACAATGAGAACTTTAGGAAAAGTTCATTATGGAATAAACAGAAACAGATTACATTATGTTGTTGTAGTTCTAATCAATAATCAATCATCAATCATCATCCATAAACAGTTACATTCCTATATAGCAGCTTTAATAGATCAGTTGTATTTCTAACTCAATACTAATACATTTGAGTATTACTTATATTACCTGATCGTTGTTAAAGCTACTGTCCCATGTCATCACTGGATTGTACTGAACTCCAAAGTTTAAATCCTTGCTTTTTAGTCTGTAAAACGTTAGATATGTTATTGATGGAGAATCTATGCTTTTAAAACATTCTTTGATGTATTCATTAGATTACTTATCTTTGTCAATATCATCAGTGATAGAAATTTTTGGAGCATGTAAATGTCTGTGAACTCCCCTTGCACACCTCGGAATAAAAACCAAAAGACATTAATAGAAAATAAAATAACTAAAATAAAATACATTTATTTTTAATAATATAGATTTCGAAGTCTTAAGGTCTTTATTTATCGTTGTTAAAATTTGTTGTTAACATAAAGATCTTCATTTAATAGTATTTACCTATATGTTACAATATATATGTTAACATAAAGATTAACTGCAACAGTATTTAATTGAATACCTTTTGAGTTTTGGTTTCGGACTATCTATTTAGATTTCCATCTCATCTGAATTAGAGAAAGAATCATCAGATAACATGAATAAGATATTATGATTAAAAAAATATATTTGAGAATAACATATTATAAAAAAAACATTCAACATCTGAATATACTGTATTGAAAAATACTCGATAAAAAATACATATGAATCAAAGCATTTACCTGGGATTATGTTTGGTACCGTACATATGTCTTTGAACTCCCTTGCAAACCTCACAATACAAAGAATCATAAATCATAAATATATGTTAAACCTTAATTCTAATTCAAAAAGGTTTAATAGTATAGATTTTGAAATCTTCAAGCGCATTTATTTTATTAACATACAATATTAATTTACGAAATACAAAGTTTTTCAAAACAAAAATATTTAACGAAATACATAAAATTGCAACATTATTTTAAAATAATACCTTTCGAGTTGTGGTTTCAGACAATCTCTTTTATTTCCATCTCTACTGATTATGAAAATCAAATCTTCAAATCCAACATGCATAACATATTTGGTTAAAAAAATTAGATCCGATATCAACGGTTTAAAAAAAAAACATGTTTCATCGGTAAATACAGTATTGAAAAAAGAAAAGTATGATGAAGATTCAAAATCTTGGTATTTACCTGGGATTATTATCGGTAGCCAAGGACTCAAACTCGAAATTGTATAAGTTGCTGAGGATGTTTTTGAACTTCGTTTGCAAATCTCACAATAAAAACAAACGACCGCATAAATATTGACCCTAACAAACTTCGTTTGGATGATTTGTTTTTCCTGGGAATACCCATCTTTGTTTCGCAGTTGAATCGACAGAGTAGGATCCAATTTTTTTTTTCTTTACGGCTATGCTGTCTGAAAAACGCAAACTAGATCTGGTTTCTATTATCATTGAAAATCGAGATTGTAATGGGCCTGGGCCTTTATATTTAATTTTCTGAAAACCAACCAAAACTTATAATTAATTTAGTCATATTGTAACCCATTTGTATGATAACATTTACAGGCCCGTTTAAAATAAATATTTATATAGCAAACAAAAATTTTATTTAAAATGAACATCTAAATAATAACTCATCAAATTACAATATTATAAGTGATTTATTATAACACATTTTAAAAACAAATTGTATTTATTTAAAAAAAATTATCTATTAAGTCATATTTAATAGTATTGATAGCAAAAAAATTATGTGGTTTTCAATTTATGGTGTTTATTAAATTTTGAATTAATTTATAGTTCTATTTGTTTCTACTAAAACTAGAAACAATTTGCTAATATTCACTCAATATACTTTTGTCATATAATAATTTATCCAATTTCCATGTAAATATATGCATTGTTAAAAATGTTAAAAATCGTAAATCGTAATTTATGTATGATATGAATATTCTAAATATTATATATCCATACTATCAGTATATATTGATATATTATGACTGTGTTAGAAACTTAGCCAATTTTTTCAGTAGTAGTGTTTTATAATTCAATATACAATCTCTTATATATACAACCAAAACATACATATGTTCATATAACATTATATTCAAAGAATACAATACCCGCGCTTCCGAAAGCGCGGGTCAACCTCTAGTTTATTCTATTAAAATAAACAATTTGTTCTGGTGGACAGGTAGTTTATTTTATATTTGTGTCCAACATAAACTCCAGAAATAATTATTATTGGTGTGGTACATAAAAGTTGATGGAATTTGAAGTGATAGCTTAAGATAAAAAAAAAATAATTGACCACTTATACAGTAGATGAACTTAGTCATTTGTTAATATTCAAAAAATACTCCATTTATTATTATAGTGGGCCAAAGCTTAGTTTTTGACACCCCTTAAAAACGAGTCTAGGTCCGTCCGTTCTTGCGTATAAAAGTCATCCGTATAAATTAATATTTCATAGTTTCATCTTTACAGCTGTGACTTAGATTAAATCATGTTTAAATCATGTTTATTATCTTATCTTATTTCATATTTACGGTATGCAGCCCATATTTTGCACATTAACACATATAGATTGTTAACTAATTATTAGGAAGACGTGTAGGTTGTTATTTTATTAAACACGTTTTTGTGGAGCTACGATTGTTATTATTTTTATTTCTCTTAGTTAAACTAGAATGAATCCCTCTATATATTAAAAAAAAGCCACTTTATCAGATGTCACTCATACATAATTTTTCAGAAGAATTTTCTTAATCTTATTTCTTGATTTTTTAGAATTTTTTTTTAATCGTCGACAACACTAAAAACGGAAAATAACACTAAATACTAACCTTATTATATATTATTTGCACAAAAATATTAATTAACTAGATATGGATCCGTGCGTTGCACGAGTTTTATTTGATGTTTTAATTCACGAACACATAAAAAGATTGGAAATATTTTTCTCACGTTAGTTCTTGGATTTTCAGTATATATTGGTGACATTTTAATAACAATAATCTGTTTTCTTACATAATTTTTTATTGATATTCTATTTTAATAATAATGGTGTTTTAAATAGTACATTGATATTTATATTTTTAGTAAATACTTCACTTTTTATAATTTTTCAAAATAATATTAGCTATAGTTAATTGAAATATATAGAACTGTGAACTCTCTATATTGTTTATATTGTGTAAGAAAACTAAAAACGACACAATTAAAATATTAATATTACATAACACCAGTCAATATTTTTTATCGATAGTCAGCTAAATATCGAATATATTTCTAGATAAAACATCAAATTTATTTACTTTAACATTAATGGTGTGACTTTAACATCATTTTCTATATACAATATTTTGTAAAACACCATTGTCGGTATGTTTTACAAATTTGAAGTTCTCCAGTTGTAGTGACTCTTGATAGTGCGACATATAATTGTAAGACTGAACTTGACAAATAGACCAACTTTTTAAGCTTTGACCTTAGTTCTGGTTGATAGTCATTTCATAGAACACTCTTATAGAAAATTGAAGTCTTTTCATTTTGAAAGGTCATCTTGCATATGTAGGATTTTCACATAACTTCCGGTTAGGATTTCGGCATCAATATTCATATTGTATAGGCGAGTTATCCATAACACTATTCTATTGGAAAATCTTCAGTTTTTATTTAAATTCCTTAATAGCATGACCTACAACAATTCATTGGAAAATCGTTTTCTTTGATTTAAATTTTATAGTAGCATGATCTACAACAACATAACCAATTTTTATATGTTGATAAAAATAAACACACATAATCATAATCACATATAAGCATAATAGTCACATTAACTTAGTCACAATACCATAACAGTTGGACAAAATATCCATAAATTTTGATTTTATCTGTTTCGATTTGAACCGAAATTCCAAATATATGTAACTCTACGAAGCAAAGAAAATATTTATATGCAATATCTGTAAGAAACGAAGCAAATCACAAAATACTAATATTATTAAGAATGAATATCTGATCTGATCTGTTATATGAATACATATACATGTATGTAAAGACGTATATGTATATAAATAATTTATATAAATATTATATTGTATATAAGTTTTCTAGTACTTTTAATAAATTTATTAAGTTATTTATTAGAATTTTAAAAGTAATAAATTTTTATTTTTGTAATAAAATGTTATTATTATTTTATCTTATATATGGAATTTATGATTTATTTACTAATTTTTATTTATTTTTGCGGATCGAATCGGATATCCGGTCGAAAATCTAAAATTATCTAAATATCCGGAACACCGAATATCCGTGTGGCTACATATCAAATTGGATCAAATAATTGATTATTATAACAAAATAGATCGGATCAGAATATCTCCAAAAATCTGGATATTCGATTCATGTTCACCACTACATCTATATGTACAAACGGCTAAGTATAATTGTAACAATAACTAATGTATAACAGCATGACAATTATATTCTTTTTATAAAAAGTTCAACATCAGTTTAATGTGAAGATCATGATATCTAGTTATTTTCCCATGTGACACCAAAAAAAAAAGATAACACGCGAAGATGTGAAAGAACATGCAAGAAAACTCATCAGATATTTTTATTGCTCAATCCTGCAAAAAATTACTTTTTAAAACACAAATTGTTTTTATTATCTTCCTATATATTTTATTAATCATAAGATATTTTAACAAATGTCAAAATTTTATAAGGAAAATCACTACAAGAAAAACCAAAAATAGCTACATTTTTTTTGTGGCTATTAACTGATTTTTGTGGCTATTTGGTCGATAGCTACAAGAGCCACAAAAATAATTCGTTGAGTATAGGCTTGTGGCTATCAGAAAAGTGTTGCTATTTGTTGCCGTCATTCCACGGCATAGCCACAAACGATATTTGTAGAGAATAACTACAAATAGCTTCAAATATATTAGTAGCTATTTTGGCCACAAAATTAACATTCTAAACTGTGGCTAGTATATAATTGTTCAAAAATATGAAAAATATAAATCACAAAACAAAATATAAATATAAATATATAATATATAGATATAGATATATTATAAAATGGGTTTACAAATTAAATTTATTTGCCAATGAAAATGTTGTTTGTAAATTGAATTTGGTTTGTGTGTTACAAAAAAAGAATCTGGTTTTATAAACTAAAATTGGTTTACAAAATTACATCTGGTTTACTAAAAAATCTAAACCAAATAATAAAACCTAAACCTAATACAAAATTGTCTATCTTCTCCGCATCTTCACCGCCGCCTCTTCGCTTCCACCACCGCTGCTACGACTGCGAGCACCACCGCTGCACTGCAACTGCAGAGAGGAGACTGACTATCACACTTCCACAACGGATTCTCTTAAGCATGTATCATCGTCTCGGGTTGAATCGATTTCTTAAGCCAGATTCAGAGCAGATTGTGAAGGTCAACAAGCCCCAAAACGCGAGATGGCTTTAAGACGGTGAGACCGAGAGAGAGTAAATGATTCGCGCTCTGACATAGGGTTCATCGACGAATAATCTTATTTATCGACGGCTCTGGCTGAGAAGCACCAACGATGATGGTTTCTTAATTTTGTTGTCGTTATTTTCTGTGAGTGAGGAGAAACATAGTTGTTTATGGAGATAAAAAGAGACGAAGGATAAACAGATATCTTGAAAGGAGAGAAGAAAGAAGCGAAAAGCACAATCATCTGTGTCCATTAGATCATAACAAATTCAATGGTTGATATTCATTTCAGATTGATCCGTGCCTTTTCTTTATCAGCCAATAAGAATTCAGTTGCTTTTTTCATCTGGAAAATAATTCAATTGCTTTTAATGTTACTAGAGTGTTTTTCCGCGCTACGCGCGGATAATTTGCTTGAATTTTTGTTGGTCAGTGAATATTTTGAATCTGTAAATTGAAATTAAAAATAATACACAATACTAATTTTTCTGGATACTTAAAATATGGTACTCTTCCACAAATCACTTTCAACAGTAATATGTAATATTTTGGGATTCTTTATCAACTACTTAAGAATCTGAATGTAAACAATTATAAAGAAATACCAAAACCTAAGTATTTATAGAATTATTTGCTAAAAGTGTATAAGAGTCTATATATATTTTATAAAGGTTTATAAAATCATTTCTTAGAGTTTTAAAATTTTTATAAAACAAATTTAAAACGTATGACGAACATTTTTGATAATTTATAAATCATATAAAACACACAGATAAATAATGGTCTTTTATATTGGCGTTATGATGGCTCATTTTGACCAGAGTGAGGTGGTTGGGTTCATGGATGATGATGATACTGAAGATGAATTAGGAAGTGGGAAGAGGAAGAGTTCAGGGATGAGGATGTTTGGTGACTTGTGGAAGAAGAAAGGACACAAGTGAGATTGCAAGACTATGTCTTTGCTTACCATTTGTATTTGTATTAATCTCTGAGACTTTTATAAGTTGGTTGGCTTCATCCCAAGCTAACTTATCAATTCAAATCATGTTTAGCACCTTACATAACTATTAGAAATCAGGTCCTACACTGGTCACTCTTTGTAATGGTTCTATGATCTATAAACTGGTCGCATTTGTAATGGTTCTATTATGATCTATAAACTGGTCACTGTTTGTAAACGGGATCCTTTAAGGAACTCAGGTTGAGATTAATCCAAAAACAATGCTTATACGAACAACATTACAAAAACAAAAGTTGACTTAAAAAGAGAGAAAAGAGTCTTCATCATCTCTAAACATTCTTGAGCTTTTTCGTCTGAGAAGGTGGCCATTAAACCTTCTTCCTTAATGAGCATTGATGGAAAGGTAAGTTGCGGTGTGTTTTGCTTTCTAACAGATAAAACTCGGTTCAAACGACAGACTTAAGCTTTCGTAGTAGGCAAATGTTGGTTTTGTTTTTTTTTTATAAAAACAAATATTGAGAATATAATTTCTCTTTAAGCACATTTGTACTAAAGCATGTTTGATATATATTGATTGTCAGCAGGAAAAAGCCTTTTATGTCGTTGTCGTATTTTAGCTGTATTGAACTCAAGAATAAACATATCAATAGAATTTATCTATGTTTATGTGTTAAATCAAATTGATTTAAATTTTCTAAAATTACACTCTCCTTGCTTTCAAAATTAAACTATAACAGAATCATGAATGATTTTTTTTTTCAAAAAAAACAAATCATGAATAAAATAAAATAATTACATTTTCTTGAATTATTTTGATAGTCAAACAAAGATGTCATTGATAAAGGCAATAATTAAAACAGTAAAAGTTGTTATAGAAAATAGTGAAAATAACTATTACATATAAAATAAATTAATTACTTACAACATTTTCATTAAATTGGTTTTATTATAAAATAACTATGTTGTACGTATTGTGAACACGAAATGTAGGGTTGTTGTATTCACATAAATGTGAAAAATAAATATTATATAATAAAATAATATAGTTCAACCATAATTTTAAATTGCTATGAAAAAATATTTTTTTAAAAAATATCCAACAAAGATTTAGTATAAAATAGCCTGACAGAAAAAAAGAAAGCAGAAGTAAAATTACAAACATGTTATATATCTAAACCGGTATAATAGAAATACAATCCAGTTTCTTCAGTAATCACACAAATTTATTAGAAAAGTTATTCAATAGTAATGGAATTTACAGCAAAATTCAACAGGGAAGCTGATTTTTTTTAAAGAAAAATTCAAAGATAATGATCCACTCAAAATATGAAACGAAATCTTTTACAAAAAGTGTTAAAAATATAATTAAATAAAATCATGCGCGAAGCGCGGACTTACCCTAGTACAGAGTAGTTGAGTTGCGTTTATTCATTATGATCAATTAGACAGTTAATCTAACCCCTTTTATGTACATATCTATCTTATTAAAACAGAAACATTACAACTTCTTCTAGGTGGATTTTAAAGTTGGACCTTATGTAATTAATGCTATATTAATCTACTTATATTAGACCTGCATTTTTATAAATAATTAATATCGACCATTAGCATAGTTTTTCACTTCTTACCTTATTATTATATCCACTACGCATGTTTCTTTATATTGCCTATATATTACTATAAGCTAGATACATCCACTAGCATATTATACTATAAGATAGATTATTAATAATACATCTACTAACATATAATACTATACGACAGATTACTAATAATACAATATATTATATGTATTCATTAATTTGCATCTATCAATATTAGCAATACTATGAAGACGACTAACTCTATACTTTGAACCTATAAACCATGATATACTAATTTATAACAAAAATGATATTACTGTTACAGATTAGTTTTTATAAAAATTATTTATAGCAGTAATTTGTTATATAAGATAAATTTAAACAAGACCCAAATCTTTTTTTTCCTGTTCAGAAAAAAGAAACCTATACCATTAAGTTAACCAAAAATCTTCCGAATAAATAGTAAATCTCACCAACCCAAAAGAATGAATTAAAAATATAACAAAAGATATTATATTTGAAATTTAGCTCACTGGATCGGATATAAATCTGTTCATTTCAGGTATGAATTCTTCGAGTTCTCAACATTTGGATCTAAGTAAATATTTGATTTTTTTTGTCCGGGTCAAATTTTTTTGGTTCCGGATCATTCTAACTTTTTTATATTATAAATCTTAAATAATATACAACATGTATATAAAATATGTGAATCAAAAGATAAATCCGCGCAGGCGCGCGGGTCATGATCTAGTATTGATTAAAGCTCATAAAATAAAGACGTTGCTCACACCTAAATCATAGTATAAGCAGTGTCGTTCACTAACCCCAATACTCAATTATCATTGCAAAAAGCTTTTAGTTTTTTTTTTTCATAATATTTTTCTTTCTTTTGGTCCCATATTTGTAATCAGAGTGATACATTGCACAAAATAATTATGGTTTGTTTATGATAGAAGCAAACAACACTCATATATGATCAAACGAATTAAAACCAAATTATAAATACAAAAAAGAACTGAAATGAGCAAAACATGTTTTCATCAAAGGCTGAGATTTTGCTTTACTATGTCTGTTCAGGAACCGTGTGTGAATGAATCTAAACATTCTCCTCAACTGTTTCTCGTCAATGTTAAGGGCTTGTTTCCGGTTTAGGCCACTTCCCACTGAAACATTACGGTTTAGCATTGGCTTAGGGAGATCGTCAAGCGGCTTGTGCTGGTTCACCTTTCATCGACCGCTTTGCTCTAATAACTTTCTGATCTTTCCATGACTCAATTTTCCACTGGCGAAATGCATTTTCTGCTTCAAGATGCTTCAAATTAGAAATTTCTACCCGGTTTAACGCAGCTTCTAAGGCTCCTCAAACTGTTAAGCTCCTCAGCTAGAGACGCCGCTCCAAGAAATTTTTTATGTTCCACAGTCTTCATATTCAAAGATTCAACGTAGGATCAGATCATAGAAAGATCGTCCATTGTTTTACCAAGATTCATACTGGTTTGCTTTAGTTCCGTGACGACCATATCTGGAGACCTCATGGGACTACGATGGCTACGCTCATCACGGTTCATCTCTTTGATTTGTGAACGAAACTGCACAACAGAGACGTGATGACTTACCCTTCTTTTCCTCTTCGAATTTGGTTCTGAAAAGATATCAAACAAACAATAAGAAAACAGTACTCAGCTAAAATTTATGAAAGCTATGAAGATGTAGAATAATAATTAACTGTGAACTCAAGCACAAACAATATAGATAGCTCAATTCTATAGGGGTTAACGGAGATACAAACAGGTTGCTCTGTTCCAGATTTCATCATAAAAGGGTTTGTTTATCTTTCTTCACTTCTGCCTTTTGGAGTGAACACTCCTATTAGTTCATGGACTGTAACTTTTTTTTTCTCCTTTCTTCTTCACATGCTCCCTGCAGTAAAAAAAACGACAGCCTTCAAATTCAACCATACCCATTTTCTAGAGCAAAGATAGATTACTTGTTCAGTCATAAGAAAACGAAAGCGGATTCCTCTTGGCGTTCAAACTCAACATGAAATGGGACAAAAGAAGACTGGAAGGGCTCCAATAAATCATTATGCTCTTCCGAAGCAATGAGTGGGAAGGTTTGACCCAGTTCTCAAATAGTCTGGGTACTGGGATGCTTTTATATTAAAGAAAGAAACATTAGATGCTTGGAATTTGACTAACTACTCTCCATCAGACTACCCATGGCTAGCTAATAAAAAAAATAAAAATAAAAGAAATAGCAGACAAAGATTCTTTGACGTTTCAAGAGCTTAAGGGACATTATATAAATATATCGTTACTTCCTCATCAGACAACCACAATCCAGGAAAAATGTTCTGCCCAAATAGTAAAGATTACCAAGAATCGATGTGATTATTCTCATAACGAAAACGAACCATAAAGAGTACAAACTTACATTCAGTTCTACCGAACAGTCCTTGGTCTCTTCTTAGGTCTCCTTGGAAATCTTCTCCCAACCATGGTTGAGAAATCCTCTTCAAATTCTGAATTCTACAATGAAACCGAGAAGTTTATCGTCGACAATCTTTGCCGGAGATTCGCCTCCGACTCATCACAGGCAGCGCGTCTCATCCCCAGATTCTAAGGCCTAGCTGCTGTTGCCACGGATCAAGAAATGGAGACTGGTCTGTTGGTTGCGTGATCTGGAAACGAATAAATCAAAATTAGTGGGGGCAGATAAGAAAAATAAGAAATCAGAAAGAAGAATAACAAATTAGTTCAACCGTGAATAAGGCAGTAGTGAAAGGAGTGGAGAAGTTATATATGGTCAGGCTGGGAAATTGAAGAGTTGATTGATATTCGGTGTTACACTATTATTGAGAACTTTATTAATGAATGTAATTGACGTTAGTAGAGCTTCTCGATGGTTAAAATTTATTATGTTCTTGTTGAGATGAGGAAGAGGAATAGCTAGGTGGCTAAAGCGGTAGCAGGGAACGCGAATAGATTTCTTGGGCTGGGCTTTGACAGAAACAAATTTAAACGAAAACTATATTTGGCCTGTTTCAAATGAACGATTGTAATTATAAGTGGTGACATGTACGATATCTTGTTTCTCATTGGTCTGAATTTCCATGCCTACGTGGACACTCTCATTGCTCTAGTTTAAGAGCTTTTAGTATAGTTTTGATATTAATACGTCTCTTTGGGGTAAAGTTATATCTTACGTCTAATGTTTGAGAATTATTAAGGTTAATAAATAGACACAGATGATTGTATTATGTTTGAAGTTTTAGTATTATGTTTGAATCAACTTTAAAATCTCGTCTGGAGTTTTAGTATTATGTTTGGAGATAGGGTTTGAGGGTCAGGTTCAAGGTTTGTAATTAAGATTTGGGAAAATTATAAGTGTTTGGATTTTCTTGACTAGACTTGATTTGTTTTTTTAGTTCTTATAAATGTTGTGTCTGGCATATTATTTATATTTAGATTTTACAAGTAAGAATTTAGATTTTAGAAAAAAAAAAAAAATATATATATATATATATATATATATATATATATTTATACGTTTTTCGTGGGTTAGAGTCTAAGATGTAAATATGAAAATGTTGAAAACGGAGGATCCATTAAACTTATTGTTTGATGTATATATTTAAGAGTTCATGATCTAAGATAAATGGTTAGGTTTTGGAGTATGTCTAGGGTTTAGGGTAAACTAAGGATTTATATTTTCTCCAAATAACCACAAATTACATTGTATCTAAAAAAATCAACAAATTATTTTGTGGTTAATAGTGGATTTTTAATTTCTACAAATTATTTTTGTGGTTAATAGTGAATTTTTATTTCTACAAACTATTTTGTGACTAATTGTGCCTAAATATCTTCAAAAATCCACAAGTGTAGTTTGTAGCTAAATTAGCCACAAAAATCTACACAATAGCTACTGATTTTGAGTTTTAAATATTGTGGCTATTTTTGTGGCTATTTGTAGCTGTAAAACTCTAGTCACAAAAATTTTGTGGCAAAGTTGTGGTTATTTACAGTTTTTTTGTAGTGAATTAATATCAAATAATCTTTTACAATTATCTTTTTTGGATTTTGGAAAAGGAAAATTAGTATTAAATAAGTTATTTTACAAACTTCTCTTCTTTAAGATTTGTAAAAAGGAAATTTTCTAAATATTGCTATTAAATAATTTTTAAAATTAAATTTTACAATTAAATATTTTTTTAAAATTAAATTTTACTATTAAATTTACGAAAAAAATATTTCTTCAATTTCTTTTAATTTTATTAGTATATATATTTTCAATCATGAGATATTCTAACACAACTTCGAAATATTAAAAGAAAAATTACTATCAAATAATATTTCTAAAAGAATATTATTAAATAATTTTTAAATTTCCTTTTTTACTATTAAATAATTTCAAAATTCGTTTTTGTTTTTATTTTCTTAGTATATATTGTATTAATCATGATATATTCTAAAACATGTCGCATTATTAAAAAGGGAAATTACTATTAAATAATATTTTGTTTAAGATTTTTAAAATGGAAATTTAGTATATAATTAATTTCACCAAAAATTGTTTTTATTATCTTATATATTTATTTTAAATTATGAAATAATTTAGCACATATCACAATTTTAAATATATAATTGCCATGTGTCATAATCATGTTAATTAACAACTTTGAATAACCAAGTTTCCTATTAAGTAATTTTAAAATATTATTAAGTATTTTTAAAGTTTTCCTTTTTAATATTAAATCAATTTTAAAATTAATTTATTTCAAAATTCGTTTTTTTGTTATCATTATAAATTTTAACCTCTTTAAAAATATTAAAAGGAAAATTACTATCAAATAATTATTTGCAAATATGTTTTGTTTAGGATTCTAAAATGGAAACTTTCTATTATATATACTTACAATTACTTTTTTAACAATTTTTCTAGATATGGACCGTGCGTTGCACGGGTTTTATTTGATGTTTTAATTCACGAACACATAAAAAGATTGGAAATATTTTTCTCACGTTAGTTCTTGGATTTTCAGTATATATTGGTGACATTGTAATAACAATAATCTGTTTTCTTACATAATTTTTGATTAATATTCTATTTCAATAATAATGGTGTTTTAAATAGTACATTGATATTTTTATTTTTTAATAAATACTTCACTTTTATTATTTTTAAAATAATATTAGCTATAGTTAATTGAAATATATAGAAATGTGAACTCTCTATATTGTTTATATTGTGTAAGACAAACTAAAAACGACACAATTAAAAATATTAATATTACATAACACCAGTCAATATGTTTTATTGATAGTCAGCTAAATATCGAATATATTTCTAGATAAAACATCAAATTTATTTACTTTAACATTCATGTGTGACTTTAACATCTCTTTCTATATACAATATTTTGTAAAACACTATTGTCGCTATGTTTTAAAAATTTGAAGTTATCGAGTTGTAGTGACTATTGATAGTGCGACATATAATTGTAAGACTGGACTTGACAAATAGACCAACTTTTTAAGCTTTTACCTTAACTCTGGTTGATAGTCATTTCATAAAACACTCTTATAGAAAATTGAAGTCTTTTCATTTTGAAATGTCATCTTGCATATGTCAGTATGAGACTATTCTAGGAATACAAATCTGTTTTTCCACATAACTTCCGGTTAGGATTTCGGGCTGATTATAGTTTGATTTTTAAAATGGAAATTTACTATATATTTAATTTCACCAAAAATTGTTTTTATTATCTTATATATTTATTTTAAATTATGAAGTAGTTTAACACATATCACAACTTTAAATGTATAACTGTCATGTGTCACAATCATGTTAATTAACAACTTTGAATAACCAAGTTTCCTATTAAGTAATTTTAGAATATTATTAAGTATTTTTAAAAATTTCCTTTTTACTATTAAATCAATTTTAAAATTAATTTATTTCAAAATTCGTTTTTTGTTATCTTATTATATATATTTTATATCATTATAAATTTTAACCTTTTTAAAAATATTAAAAGGAAAATTACTATCAAATAATTATTTGCAACTATGTTTTGCTTAGGATTTTAAAATGGAAAATTGCTATTAGATATACTTACAATTACTTTTTTAACAAAACTTGTTTTTGTTATTATCTTAATATATATTTTTAATTATAATATAGATTAACACATGTCGCAATCTTAAAAATTTTAATGACACGTGTCGCGATCATGTTAATTAGTAACTTTTAAGAACCAAGCTTTATATAATAAGATACATGTATTAATAAATTTCCTTATTACAAATACGGTAAACATAAGTACTTTCCCTTTCCTTTTACGACGAAATGAGTTCCTCGTACTTTTACGGCGAAAAGGCGATTAAATATCCGTTACGACCAAATTTTAACGACGATATGCGTTTTCTCGCTAAATCGTCGTAAAGACGTATTTATGACGATTTAGCGAGGAAAATGGTCGTCGTTAAAATCGTGTTTTCTTGTAGTGAATGATTTCTTTGAGTAGTTTATATATCGTGTTTAGATACCTAATTTAATTTATTCATGCAAACCATTAATAGACTTTAACCAGTAAAATATACAGTTGATCGTAGTCCTTGTTGCATGAATCACGTGAACGCATGAGGATCCAATCATTATAACATTATTGTTCCTTTAACAGCTAGATAGATGATTAGTTTTGTTTTTATGACAACGCCAGATACACCATTATTTCTTCGGAACATTATCTTCTGCCTCCACTTCTCAAGAAACAATCGCCAGTGCAAAAAAAATAAATAATAATAATCGTCTATGCCTTTCCCCTTTATTTTTTACGGCAAACACCATACTTTATTAATTCATAAAAAAAGATTAGTTTTGTGAGCTAGCCACTCCGAAATTACAAAGTTTACATGAAAAAAATAGAGTTTTGTAGACGAGCTCTTTTGCAAGAAGATCCGTTCTTACATTACGCTCTCGAGCGATAAAACCAATAGAAAAATCAGTAAAAAAAAATAAAATATGAATGAATTCATTGCATTCCGAAGCCATAAAGGCCAATCTTCTTCATCGTTAATCAGTTTGACAAGCTGAAGGCAGTCCGATTCAAAGGGCATCGATGTACATCCTAGCTGTAGGGCATTTTTCATTGCATATAGAAAGATAACCTATGCCCTTTCCTAACCTAATCGCTTATACTCATTAATTAAATTTGAATATCCGACCCTTTTGTGTTTTCGAAATTTCGAAATTTTATTTTATTTTGACATTACATCTTCAAATTTTAGTTATCGACATACAACTGGTCAAACTATGTTATACTGAAATAATTTTACTTAGTTATTTTAGGCTATAGAGAGTATTACTTAGTTATATACTAGTATTACTGAATATAAGTATACTGAATTATGCTGAGTTATATTAGTATTACTAAGTTATACTGTTATGCTGAATTATATTGGTATTAAGGAGTTATAATAGTATTACTGAGTTATACTGATTTAATTAGATCTATTACTGAATATTAATTTTAACTTATTACAAATAAATTAAAGTTTTCATAAATTATTTAAAAACAAATAATAATGAACATTGATTTTTATTTTTTATTTGAATGTACTTTGATTTTTAATTGTTTTTATTATTAGACAAAGATAATGTGTATAAAATCATTCTACAGAACTTATTTAATTTTTTAACAGGCTTGAGAAAAATATCTGTAAATTTTGATTTGATTTGTTATTCATTTCGATTCAAACCGAAAAATCAGGATATCCATAAGAAAGGAAGCAAAATATAAATATTAATATTTTTAAGAGTGAATATCCGACCGATCCGTTATATGCATATATATACATATATTTGAAGAACTATATGTTATATCAATATTATATTTTATATAAGTTTTACAGCATTTTTACTAAATTATTAATTATTTATTGGAATTTTAAACAGTAAATAATTTTTATTTTATAATTAAAAATATTATTATTCTATAATAATTTTTATATTTTATTTATTTTCTAAATTTTATTTATTTCTACAGATCGAATCGGATATCCTATCAAAATCTAAAATTTTCCTGATATCCGGGAACGTAGAATATTAGGATGGTTACAAATTGAATCGAAACAGATAATTGATTATTCGAAAGAAACCGATTTGTGCCACCCCTATTTTTAATATGTAAATTATATATATATATATATATAAATATATATATATATATATATATATATATATATATATATATGTATATAATATCATTTTAAATATTTGCATACCTTTAAATCCTTATAGAAAACGAAAAAACTTACGTTTAAAGAGGAATTTTAATCTGTGAAAGAAAGAAACAATGTAATATAAAATATTGATAAGTAAAGGAGAAAAGGTAGTTGCTAAAAAAATATCAAAGACAACTCTTTATTGGACTCTTGTTTTCGACCAGTCCACTTTTTTCCATCACGTGCAGATCAGTTTTTTTATCACATAATTTTTTTCTGCGTGCAGTTTTCTTAATTTTTAACATTTTAATTTTTTTCTGCAGTTTCATTATTGATTGGAGATAAAGTGCAGATCAATCTGTAAACTATATTTTCTTGCTTTTGTACTGTATTTTTTATGCACTACATTCAAACCCATTATATAAAATATACAGCATACTCTAGCATGTTTGTTATTATGAGTATAAACTTAATTTTTTGTTTGTTATGGATATTTGCCCCAATTTATTTTTCATTAATAGGGGAAATTTAGATGCATACCATTATATCACCAAAATAAAAAAACTACAAATAACAACATGCATGCTACGATATTTTATATGTTATGTTGAATTGTAACAAAATTACCTCACATGCGCGTAAAAGGTATTCTTTTGTCATTGTAATTGAAAACGAAAAGTCATTTTTACGGTTCCCCATTTGCAGGCGAAGGAAAAGAGGGATCTGAAGAGAGAAAATTTGAAGTATGAGTTTTCGCATTGATACAATTATCCCGTTGAATCCCTTTTTATTAGAGACATCAGTTGTCCTTGTCTAGTTAGGGTTCCGGCTGTCCTTTTAATTTAACGACAACACGATGGCAGAGTGAAAGGAAATGAATCAAGGTAAGTCATGTTTGATTGAGTATCATATGGGGCCATATCGTTACTGTCGCCGAAAGTTATTCCATCTACCGTCGGAAATTAAATCGGAAACACTATGGTTTAAAATGTTAGAATCAATATACATAAGTACATATTAATTATTAAAATATTTAATATGAAAAAAACTAGAAATTAATTACCATTTCCAAGCGGACACGGGCATGGGGTTTTTGACCCGTACAGTGAAGTATCGGGCTGTTGCCGTGCTCGTCTTTGGTGTTACGAGAGGCGGAGCAGGCGTTGGAGTTCGCAATGGATGATGGCAGCTCCCAGTAACGGATGAGACCATCGTAGACATCCTTGGTCAGCTCAGCGGGTTGCCCGTCCTTGTAACCCATGTAGATCCAGTCCTCCTTCCAGTTGCCTACGGTGTCCAACAACCGCTTCTTCGCCTTTGCGGTGAACTCCCGTTTCACGTCCTCGTGAACCCCGATGGACCAATGGTATCTTTGCTGCATTTTTAAACCCAAAAAAGATTAATAATTAGTTAAAAATATTAATGAAATAAAAGTTAATAATAAAAATTAAACATAAAATAATTATTTTAAAAAACTTACAGCAAACATCTTGAACCACGTGTTTCTAACGTGGTGCGGCGTCTTTTTCCAGTTTGGGTGAGCTTCGGAGAAGTATCCTTTGATGATATCGGATACGCTCGTAGCGACAGAATTGTCGACCCCAAACCTGAAAAAAAACAAAGTTAAAGTATTAAAAAAAAAAATTATTAATAATTTGAAAAATATTTAAATAAAAAAAATTACGTACCACAGAGTCTCCTCTGGTCGGTCGGGGTCTAAAACCGGTAAACCGGCTCGGCCTGGTTGAGCGAGAAGATCCTCAACCGTGTACCGAGCAAAAGGAGCGGTCGGCGGCACCCGCAACTCCAGATGAATGTATCCGGGTGCAACCGGATCTGGAACCGCCTGAGGTGCAGCAGGTGGGGGTGGTGCACCAGATGGTGGAACCGGTGGTGGCTGTGACTGAGACTCCGGGACAATCCCCGGGATGGAGGAACCGGGAGCTGAAGATGATGATCCAGCAGCAGGATCACCACAGAACATCTGACTGTAGTGGGGGGTTTTCTTCTGCTTGTTCTTTCTAACCATCTGAAAAAAATTCAGATTGTTAGAAAAAACAAGTAGAAGAAATCAAACTAATCAAAATTCTCTACAGTAACCACCTAATCAACTATAAACCTATCTAAATTCACTAAACTAAACCACCTAATTCTAGAGAGAGATTAGAGAGAACCTTGAGAGGTGTAGGAGAGGAAATTGGGACGAAATGAAGTGGCTGGTTTTCGCGTGTATATATAAGATTACATAGAGTCGTAAATTCCTCGTAAATTTACGACGAAACAGCAAGGCCCGTGTCATAATTTACGACAATTTTGCAAGGCCCGTCTTTTTAACTTTACGACGAAATTGCAAGGCCCGTGTTTTTTTGTTCACGTGGATATTACGACGAAACCGTGGATTTAACATTTGTTTTTTACATTCCCTAAACTCTAAACCCCAAATTCCTAATTTTAATTATTTGTTTAATCATGAAATTTTAATTATATAGGTTTAATTTATTTTTTAAGTTAATCGAAACCGTATATATATATAGATTTAGGTTTGGGGTTTAGGGTATAGGGATTTCATAAAAACATGTTAATTCCTCGTATACTAGCGTGGTTATTACGACGAAAAAGTAACAATCCTTGATAATTCCACGTAAGCAAGTTTCGTCGTAAAGACCTCGCAAGCTTACGTGGAATTAGCAAGGATTGTTTCTTTTTTCGTCGTAAATGACACGTTAATTACGAGTTTTTAACGAGGTTGTTTTGTAAATCCCTAAACCCCTAACCCTTTACCCTAAATCCCTAAACCCCTAACCCATTACTAGTAACATCTATATGTGTTTAGTTAATTTAATCAAGAAATTTTAAATATGCATGTTTATTAAGTCTTCTTAAGTGAATTGAGTTTAGCAATGTAAACCTTATATATGATTCACTTATAAGTTAAGGAAGTTTCTGTTAATTTTGGGTTTGATGTTTTAAATTCTTAATTTTTTTAATCATACAATGTTAATTATACAGGTTTATTGTGTCTGCTAAGTGAAAACATATATAGATTGAGGTTTGGGGTTTAGGGTTTAGAGTTTTAGGGATTTAAACACGACACTCGTTAAATCAACGTAAATTAACGAGGTCTTTACGACGAAACAGCTAAAAGGCTTGTTAGTTCCACGTAAGCTGATTTCGTCGTAAAGACCTCGCACGCTTACGTGGAATTTGCAAGGCCCGTGTTTATTTTTAACGTGTTCTTTACGACGAAATCAGCTTACGTGGATTTTGCAAGGCCCGTGTTTTTCTTTACGAGGAATTAACGTTGATAACCTTAAAATCCCTAAAAATGTAAACTACAAACACCAAACCTCAAACATCCTTTAACTTATAACTCAATCTCAAACACCAAACCCCATACCCTAAACCCCAAATGCATTAATCAAGTCTGAAAATAAATAATATTTTTAAAAAATTACATCATCATTCAGATACATCATCATTCTCTTCAACACTAGAAACATCATCACTTTCATTAAACTCTTCCCCACTAGCCCCGTCAGTGGTATCGTCGGGAAGATCTTCATACTCATGATTATGCGGATCAATGAGTAGGATGTCTTTCATTTGTTGTTCAGGTTCTTCGACTTCATTGATGTGTTCTTCTTGCAAAGGTGGTTCTTCTCCACCGATTATTCGTCCACGGGGTGTAACTTTGACAACGGCTAACTAACTTATTCCAGATTCTCGCAACCTCGGGTATGGTAGGAAGCTAACTTGGTCTGCTTGCGAAGCTAATATGAAAGGCTCGAATTTGTTGTACCTCCGTCCACCATTGACAGCAACTACACCGAATTTGTTAAATCGAACACCTCTGTTGACCACGGGGTCGAACCAGTCACATTTGAATATGACGCATTTCAACTTCAATAACCCAGGGAATTCCACTTCAATAATCTCCTGCAAGATCCCGTAGAAATCGGTTTCGCCTTTCACACAAATTCCATAATTGCTGGTCGCCCGGTGTTTACCATACTCGTACGTATGAAAAGTAAAGCCTCGTGAGAAATACATTGGTGATGTGGTGACCTTTGCAAGTGGACCCTGAACTAATTCGTGAAACCATATGGGATAATCTGGATCCTCATATTCAACCTGCAAAATTAAATTAAAGAGAACATTGAAACAAACGTCTTTCGTTACACCTGGACGAAACAAATATCGGATTGGAGTAAATTCCTGACTCTTCAACCATTTAATAAAGTGTCGATCTTTCCTTTTATCTACCTCACTTGTGGATATACTTGGGATAGCTTCTTGGACTTGACTAACAAATAGGCTGTAAAATGCACATATTTTATTAGTTATATCATCATTTGAAAAATATATTTTAATTACAATTAGTTTAGAACTTTCCATATATGTTACCTTTCAAAATAGCGCATAAATGGATCCTCACAATTAAGTAGAATGTAAGTGTGTGCACTATGGGCGTCTTCATCACTCGACCACCAAACCTCTTTCGTTTTCCCACCCATTCGTCCAATCTGGCTAAAGATATCCGGAACACCAGCAACTGCATATGTTGGGGCAACACCACCATCATCATATCTTCTTGGAGCTCTTTGTCGGGTCCGTACATTAGGTGCAAAGTAGTACGATGTGAAGTGAGATGTTCCTTCCGTCAAACTTCCAGAAATTATAGAACCTTCAACCTTTGCGAGGTTTTTTGCCTTTCCCTTCAAATATTTCATGGCCCGCTCATACCGATACATCCATCCATAATGTACTGGTCCTCGAAGCAATGCCTCATACGGGAGGTGGACAGCTAAATGCTCCATGACATCAAAAAATGAGGGAGAAAATATCATCTCCAAGTTGCACAATAAGATCGGAATGTTCTCGTGAAGTTGTTCTACGACATCCTCTTTAAGAGTGCGAGTGCTCAAATCCCTGAAAAATGCTCTAATGGCTTTGTATATTCCAAAAACAAATTATTAGTGCATATTTTTGAAAAATAAATTAAGAAATTAATTAGTGTGAGTAATAATATATTACCTACAAGTGCTTCATGTACTTTTGTTGGAAGTAGCTCCGCAAATGCAAAGGGAAGTAGTCTTTGCATAAAGACATGACAATCATGACTCTTCATCCCGGAGAACTTTTGGCCCTTTTCAACACATCTAGAGAGGTTTGAAACATACCCATCAGGAAACTTCACTGCTGATGCAACCCAGTTGAACAAGACCGACTTTTGTTCTGAAGATAATCTGAATACCGGTACAGGAACTTGTCCATTGCTTTTTATATGTAACTCGGGTCTTGAGCAAATATCAGGCAAGTCCAACCTCGATTTTTGATTGTCTTTTGTCTTCCCTGGAACATTCAATATTGTATTCATGATGTTCTCAAAAAAATTCTTCTCAATATGCATCACATCTAGGTTGTGGCGCAAAAGAAGATCCTTCCAATACGGCAACTCCCAAAATATACTCTTCTTGTGCCAGTTGTGCGGAACTCCATAATAATCAGGCATATTACCGGGAACATGCCAATTACCACCACAACGAACTGTTTCTTGAGCTCTGTAGTAAACGATTTGCTGTTCAATTTGTTCTCCAGTTAAATACGGAGGAGGAGTGTCTCTCACAACCCTTTTCTGTCTAAACAATTTCCTGTTTCTTCGATAAGGATGATTAATGGGAAGAAATCGCCGGTGACAATCGAACCAACTTGTCTTCCTACCGTTCTTCAGCTGAAATGCATCTGCCATTCCATTACAATATGGACAAGATAATCTCCCATGTGTAGTCCACCCAGACAACATCCCATAAGCAGGAAAGTCACTTATGGTCCACAAAAGCATCGCTCGCATCGTAAAATTCGTCTTCGTTGAGCAGTCGTACGTCCTCACCCCTGTTGACCACAAATCTTTCAACTCTTTTATCAGTGGCTGTAGAAAGACATCCAGAGACCTTTTTGGATGGTTCGGACCAGGTATTAATATGGTCAAGAACAGAAACTCCCGTTGCATGCACATATCTGGAGGCAGGTTGTATGGCGTCATAAAGACTGGCCACAATGAATATTGTCTCCCTGACATACCGAAGGGACTAAATCCGTCCGTGCATAATCCCATATACACATTTCGGCTATTGCTAGCGAATTGTGGATATATTTTGTTAAAATGTTTCCAAGCTCTTGCATCTGATGGATGAGTCATCTCACCATCCGTCTGAGTATGCTCGGCATGCCATCTCATTTTTCCAGCAGTCTCCTCAGATTGGTACAATCTTTTCAATCTGTCGGTAATTGGTAGGTACCACATCCTTTGGTACGGTACCCTATTATGTCCTCGTCCTTGCGGTTTGAATCGTGGCTTCTTGCAGAATCGACACTCTTCTAACTTCTCATCATCTCCCCAGTAGAGCATGCAGTTGTCGATGCAAACGTCTATCATCTCAGAAGGCAACCCAAGACTATAAACTAGTTTCTGAATCTCATAATAAGAATCAGCAGAGACATTGTCTTCCGGCAAATACTCTTTAAACAAGTCTGTCCATGCATTCATGCAACTTTCAGGTAGATTATGATCAGTTTTAATACTCATCATTCTAGCAGCCAACGACAATTTAGAGAGACCTTCTCTACAACCACTGTAAAGTGGCTGATTCGCAGCATCTAACATTTCATAAAACTTTTTTGCATCTATGTTAGGTTCTTCAACTTCATCATCATCATGAGCAACAAATCCATCAGCTACCATATCATGAACCCTATCATAATTATCTACCATCTGCTCCTCCTGATGGTATCTATGTTGATTATGCAAATGATCAATCGGTTCATTCTGAAAATTGCTATTACTACTACTAGCTTCATTTTCATAATTATAACATTCTCCATGTTGAAACCAGATATAGTAATTTGGCATGAAACCTCTATTTATTAAATGCTTCCAAACATTTTCACGAGTTGCCAGTTTTGAATTGTTGTATTTCCGACAAGGACAAAACATCTTACCGCTTTCCTGGGCGAGCGGTGTAGAATCTGCTTGATGCATAAATGTCTCTAGTCCTTCCAGATACTCTTTCGTCACTCTCCAGTTAGCATCTCTATGCGTGTAGATCCATCTCCGCAACTCTAAATAATTTCCATCACCAGACATTTTTTTTCACGTTTTTAGATTTTTTTTCTTTTGCATGTGGTGTGTTTCAAATGTTCCTCAAATGACATATTTATAGGAAAATTCGAAATTGGTAGGTGAGATTTTACTACGAATTAACGACGAAATATGGGTAGTTAGACAAGATAAAAATCGTGTGTCACCTAAAATTAGGTTGAACTCGCAAAAACCACGTAAATATTTTCCTCGTTAATTACACGTTAAGTATTACGTGTTTATTACGACGAAATGCAGTTTCCTAGTAAAAACGACGTTCCTTTACGTTTGGTTTACGACGAAACCCTTTCGTCGTTAATTAACAACGAAATAACGTGTTTATTGTCTTTTCACGTAACTTCCTCGTAAAGGCCTCGTAATTTTACGAGGAAATTATTTTGTCGCTAAGTTTCGTCGCTAAGCCCGTGTTTTCTTGTAGTGATTTAACTATCTAGTACACTAAGTAGGACTTATTGGATTAGGTATTTGAAAGAATTTTAGTTTCTTACCAAAACTTCCCTTATTGCATTTAAATGATTATTTCCAGATTTTCATTCTATTCTTAATTAATTTTAAATATTTCCTTTATTATCTTTACTAAAAGTTAAATTGATAAATAAATAAAAATTTAAATTGATATTATCTATTATAAAAGTTCAAAACGAAACTTATTTGTTTTCAATTGTTGTATTATATCCTTTACATTCATTTTCTTATTCTTTTAACTAATTTATTAATTATATTTACTATAATATTTTGACAGCATTTGTTTTATATATTAACCATAATAATTCGACATATTAAAAACAAATTACTCTATTTGTGATTAAAAAAATGGTTAAGATTATTTTTTTTGTTTATATAATTAGTTAGGCATATAGACATTTGGATATCTGTTCAATTACAAATTATTTCTTTTGGATATCAGATTTTTTAAGTTGTGAAACTAGGATTTATTGTGTATTAAAAAATTTGATATGAGTTTTAAGTCGGGTCTTACCAAGTCCAGATGGATTCAATTTTGATATATAGAAATCTATAATTATCCAAAAACTGATGTATCTGAAACCAGTTCGAATATTTGTACCAAATGCAACCATATTAACTGATTCAATTCAAGTATTTTGAATTGAAACTAAAAATAATCTAAAAAATAACTAAAAATAATCATATTACCTTATTTTATTCGGATTCGATTCTGATATATAGAAATCTAAAAAATTCAAATACTTATACAGTTGTGGAACATATAAAATATATAATACTAATCATGAAAATAAAATATCAATTTATAAAAAAAAGTAAAAGTTAACATCCACACGGGTCAATTTTGTAATTTATTATAATTGGATCCTTATGCGTTCACGTGATTCATGCGACAAGCAGTACTGTATTATAATTGGATGATTGGATCCTTATGCGTTCACGTGATTCATGCAACAAGGACTGCGATGATCTGTATATCTAATCTATTAAAACTGAAGTACATTGAGGATTTAGCCCTAAGTTTTCCTCAATATTTACAAAGGATTGCCACTGACATTAAAACAAATCTTAAGGCCTAATAATAATCAAATCGGTTAAACATTTTCCATTAAATATAACATGCCTTATATGTAGATACCTCATTAAAAGTTTTAATACGACATTACCATATGTATCAAGCAAATTGGTTTTATCTTCTACTTATATATATTGTCATCATCTTCTACTTATATAGTATTACATTTATAAAGGTTCTCGGCCTTTCTTAAATTGTGTTACTGTGTTTCATTGAACTGGTGATTTTATAAATTGTGTTAATGTTTCATTGAAAAATTGGTGGTTGGTTTATGTTTTAGTTTTTCAGATACATCTGTTAACATGTCAAGAAAGTTGGTTTAGAGGTATACTGACTTCGTGTTTAAACCATAGATATTATATATCATATGTTTTAAGCTTGGAAGTAAATATATTTTAAGCTATCACTTTGTTTAGTATGACCAATAGTTTCTAAAATAACGTACGTTTTTAAAAAACTTACTCAGAAACTTCATAAAATCCCACAAAATATATAGGAGATATTATAAAACAACAAACTAACGATTAGATTGTCAGTATATTCTTTAACTTCAAATATTCTTAATAGTTATGATATGATTAGTGTATAACTCAAAATTTCCTAAAATTTAGCTCTACCATAACCTTAAAAGGCTTCAAATCTTTTAGTTCTCACAAGAAAATCTAATAAATAAAACAAAAAATCACAACTTTTTTTTGTCATCAACTTATACAGACTGATACTGATTTCGTGAACCAAACCGGAAAAAAAAAACACAGTTTTATGATCGTAATTGTCACAATATTTTTTACTTCCTAAAAATATTCCTATTATTTATGACATGGTGAAAGTTAGATAAATAAATAAAGTTACTCATATAAATAAAAACTTTGCTATAAATGTTATAGTAAACAAATATTTAATACCGATAAATGTAAAAAAAAATATACACTACCGAAAACTATAGAAAATATTGATATATAACTCTAAGAATATATACCCGCACGGGCGTGCGGGTTAAACTCTAGTTACTCATTAAAGTCTATTAATGTTTTTTTCTTTTTTCTTAAGAAATCTATTAATGTTAGCATGAATAAAGTAAATTAGTACAATAATTAACCTTTTTTTTTCAAACTACGAGAATTAGTATAATAATTAGCTAAACAACGATAATTTCTCCGAACACAATATCTAAAACTACTCAAAGAAATGAATTAACTATCCAGTACACAAAGTATTCAGCGAAATTAATTACCGTGAATATGAATAAATTTGTAACAGTATATCATGCAACTAGTTGTCACGCCTCCAATTCTGAATAGGATTGTTGGGATGGATCATGGTTCGAGAAAACGCACCGCTGATCAATCTGAGCAAAGGCAAGCGTTCCATGGTCCAAATAGAAAGTTAAGTATGGCAAAACTTAACTAAACAAGAATGGAAAAGAAAGAAGTCAGCTAGGACGAGCTGGACGATAGCTGGGCGAAGTAGACGAGTAACTCGACTAGCTAAACGAAGCTAGTAAAGTTCACTCCAGTCCGATCAGTACTATATCACTTCCACTAGCTGAACTACTAGCTCACTCAGCTGGGTCTATTGGGAAAAGCTCGTCTCAGCAAGACGGATTGTTCGGGTTTTAGCCCGATGGTCTGGGCCGGATCAGTGGCGGGATGGATGGTCCGACCATGATGGCTAAGGTCCGTTGGGTTCTTGGGCAAGTCCATGGGCTAAGTCTAAGCGGCTGGGGT
This sequence comes from Raphanus raphanistrum subsp. raphanistrum, assembly GCA_019706035.1. NCBI lineage: Eukaryota > Viridiplantae > Streptophyta > Magnoliopsida > Brassicales > Brassicaceae > Raphanus > Raphanus raphanistrum. The sequence goes on along the minus strand of CM033987.1, from coordinate 27,280,061 downwards.
AAAGGTTTGGGCTTATGTCTGACCCAAACAAGAGCGGTTATGGGCGCTGGGGTGCTAGTGGCCGAGAGGTGCAACCTTCGGTCCAAGTCGTGTCCATTCGTTCCAAGTTGTGCATGTCCGTGAGGCAAGACTTACCCCCTCGATTTCTATCGATTTCATTCATCCAATACCGGAGTAAAATACAAGAGAAATCGTAGAGAGAGAGAGAGAGAGAGAGAGAGAGAGAGAGAGATTTCGGCCAAATAGAAGGCCGGTTGTGATGACTCTGATCGTTTGTGAAGGCAATCTTCGATCAAGAATGGGAGATCATGACAAGGAGAAACATGTGGAGAATCCTGGTGTGGTTTCCAAGGTAAGATAAGGACCATAGTTCCATCAGTACGGATGGACGGCCCTTTGTGGTAGAACCGCGGATCTGATCGGTTCCTTAGTATCATACGTTTCTCTTAATCTATTTCCATTTGTCCTTCTTCTCTTCTCTCTGGTTATACACGAAGGATTTTGATGGTTGGGTCCAAGGGTTGCATCCTTAGACTTTGGTCGGTTACACTCTAACCGCAAACTAGACCATGGGTTGGTTATGCGGGACAGCCCGAATCGTTCCAATGAATGGGCGGTTGGGCTGAACGGTTGAAATATCCCAAAGGGTACAATTTGCCAAGATACACGAGCGGCCAAGAGTCATGAGTTACCAAAGAGTATGAGTAACCAGAAAGTACGAGATACCAAGAGTTAAAAAGTACCAGAAGGTGCCATAGACCAGAAGGTGCGACTGACTAAAGGGCACAAGTTACCAAAGGTTGCAAGTTCCAATCGGTAGTAATGGATGCAGGTTTTGTCCGGTCCATATAGTTCAGTCCATAGCTTGTATAGTGGGGACACATGCACGGTTCGTCTAACCGGAGTAATTAGTAGCAAGGTCCGCTGGTTGACAATCAATCCAGATTGGGCTTGGCCCTTACTCAGTTGTACGGATCCAGGCCCAGTATTGGACCAGGTAAGGAAGATCAGGGCAATCAAGGATTGGCCCCGACCATGCAGTACCACATAAGTAAGAAGCTTCCTCGGGTTAGCATGTTACTAGTCACTAACGCCTTGAGCTGGAGGCAAGGAGATGTATTGGCCGGAAAGGAGGCGGACGACTTGGAAGGTACGGTCCGTGCTTTAGAGTTGAATGCACTGACCAAGGAGGGCGAACCACTAGGGTTGGAGGCGGTTAACCAAGCCGACATGCTTACTCGAATTTGGTTAGCTCAAGGTCAGGATGAGAACCTGAATAAGGTTGCTCGGAATGATAGAACGGAGTACCAAACCGCGAAGGATGGCACCATTCTAGTCAATGGTCGAATCAGTGGTCCCAATGATAGAGGTCTCAAGGAGGAACTTAAGAGGGAGCTCATAAGTCTAGATTCTCGATCCACCTTGGCGCGACAAAGATGTATCAGAACCCAAGAAGTACTATCATTGGATTCGGATGAAGGTTGATATCGTTGAATGGGTGACCAAGTGTCCTACTTGCCAACTCATCAAAGAAGAACATCAGGTTCTTATGGGTTATTGCACTACTTGCCTATTCCACAATGGAAGTGGGATCACATCACAATGTACTTTATGACTGGGTATCCCACGACCAGGAATAAGAAAGACACAGTCTAAGTTGTGGTGGATTGCCTAACCAAGTCAGTGCACTTTCTAGCCATCAAGAAGTCAGATGGGGTCGATTAAATTGTATGTATACACATTGATGAGATCATCCGACTGCATGGTGTTCCGTCAAGCATAGTGTCAGATAAGGATCCAAGATTTAAATCTCATTTCTGGAGGGCTTTCCAAAAATCTCTAGGAACAAGAGTGAACATGAGTACCGCCTATCACCCGCAGACGGATGGTCAATCCGAACGAACAATCTAGACATTGGAAGATATGTTGCGAGCATGTGTCTTAGACTGGGGTGATTTTTGGGAGAGACATTTACCCTTAGTGGAGTTTGCTTACAACAATATCTTCCAGAGTTGTATAATTTGTCCAAAGATTGTCTAATAGAAAACCGAAAAGATCAAGTTCATGAAGGATAAGATGAAAGAAGCACAAGACCGCCAAAAGAACTATGCAGATCGACGCAGGAAAGATCTCAAGTTCAAAGTAGGTGACTTGATGTATCTTAAAATGATAACCTTCAAGGGACGGGTCAGAATTTCCGAAAGAAGGAAATTTGATCTAAGGTAATTGGGACCGTTCAGAATCATAAAAAGGGTTGGCTTGGTGGCATACAAGTTGGGTTTTCCAGCCAAGATAAATGCATTTCATAATGTGTCCCATGTCTCCCAACTCCGGAAATGCCTGACGGACCAAGACGTGATTCTTCCTGATATTCCTGATGATCTAGGTACGAACCTAACCTTAGAAACAAGGCCGGTTCAAATTGTAGAGAGGATGGAAAAAGAACCAAGAAAAAAGACAGTTTAAATGATCAAAGTCATTTAGGACTGCAGTGGGAAAGAGATAATCACTTGGGAAACCGAATCTAGAATGAAAGCTGAGTACCCATAGTGGTTTGATCAGTTTGTTTCTGAGGAAACATATGATTCGGATTCGAGGACGAATCCACCCCAAGGGGGGAGACTTGTCACGCCCCAATCCTGAATAAGATTATTGGGACGGATACCATGGTTCAAGAAAACGCACTGCCAATCAATCTGATCAAAGGCAAGCGTTCTATGGTCCAGATAGAATGTTAAGTATGGAAAAAGTTAACCAAACAAGAGTGGGAAAGAAGTCAGCTAGGATGAGCTGGGCGAGTAGACGAGTAGCTCGACTAGCTAAACAAAGCTAGGTCAAGTTCACTCCAGCTCGATCAGTACTATGTTAGCTACACTAACTGGACTACTAGCTGGGTTAGCTGGGGGCCAGCTCATCTCAGCTAGACAGACTGTTCGGGTTTCGGGCCGATGGTCAGGGTCCGGGTCAGTGGCAGGCCGAATGGTCCGGCCATGATGGCTAAGGTCTGTTGGGTTCTTGGGAAAGGCCATAGGCTAAGTCTAAGGGGCTGGGATAATGGTTTGGAATTAATTCCGACCCAAACAAGGGCGGTTATGGGCGCTGGGGTGCAAGTGGCGGAGAGGTGCAACCTTTGGTCCAAGTCGTGCCTATTTGCTCCAAGTTGTGTGTGTCCATGAGGCAAGACTTACCTCCTCAGTTTCTATAAATAGAGGCCCTCCTCATCGATTTCATTCATCCAGTTCCAGATTAAAATATTCAGAGAAATCATAGAGAGAGAAAGAGAGAGAGAGATTCTGCCCAAGTATAAGTACGGTTGTGGTGGTTTAGCTTTCCAGCGACTCAGATCGTTTGTGAAGGCAATCTCTGGTCAAGAATGGGATATCAAGACAAGGAGAAGCACGTGGAAAACCCTGATGTGGTTTCCAAGGTAAGAGATGAACCGTGGTTCCATCAGTGCGTACGGACGGCCCTTTGTGGTCGAACCGCATATCTGATCGGTTCCTTAGTCTCATATGTTTCTCTTAATATATTTCCATTCTTCCTTCTTCTTTTCTCTCTGGTTATACATGAAGGGTTGTTATGGTTGGGTACAAAGGTTACGTCCTTATACTTAGGCTGGTTACACTCTAACCGCAAACAAGACCATGGGTCGGTTATGCGGGACAGTCCGGATATTCCAATGAATGGGTGGTTGGGCTGAACAGTTGAAATATCCCAAAGGGTATGAGTTTCCAAGAGTCACGAGCGGCCAAGAGTCATGAGTTACCAAAGAATATGAGTAACCAGAAGGTCCAAGATACCAAGAGTTACGACGTACCAGAAGGTGCCATAGACCAGAAGGTGCGACTGACCAAAGGGTGCAAGTTCAAGTCGGTACTAATAAATGCAGGTTCTGCTCGGTCCATATGGTTCAGTCCACAGCTTGTATAGTCGGGACACATGCACGGTTCGTCTAACCGGAGAAATGAGTCGCAAGGTCCAGCTGGTTGATAATCAATCCGGATTGGGCTTGGGCCTTACTCGGTTGTATGGATCCAGGACCAGTGCTGGATCAGGTAAGGAAGTCCACTGGGCCTTAGAGCCGGACTTCAGGAATGGTCAGTCGAACCTAGACTATGTCTGGATGGTCGGACTGGTCTCTGGACGATACGGTTCTGGTCATGTTACTATTTCTTTTATTTGGACTGTCTATCCATTCTAACTCACGTGGGACGGTTGTTGATTGACTTAGGGTGTGGTAGGCAGGTCCGACTATTTTTATAATTGTCTTGATTAAGGTTTATTATAGTTTTAGGAACCAAGCCACGCATTGTAGAATCTATCCGTTCTGACTTCAGTGTGATTAATGCTTATCTGGTTATGGTTTCAGGAATTAAGACTTGTCGTGGTCAAGCAACAAAACCGTGAAGACTCAGTAAGTGAGAGGCCTGTGCAGTGTGTGGCTAGATAATGTTAGGAAGGAACTAGTTATTGTTTATGAGACTGTTAACAAGTTATGTATTGGATATGATCACATGTTCCTAAGTAATACTACATGAACTTATTATTTATTCGGTTGTGCTATCTGGTCAGTTGTTTATGAACTTCATATCTGAATATGACTTAGTAAACAAAAGACTTAAAAATGAATCAAACAAGCAAAGAAAACATAAAGTAAGTCCGCGGATCCAGTTGCATCGAGAGGCCAGGATCGGGTCTTACATATTTACTACTCATCTTCTTACCATCTATTTTATTAAAATAGAGTCATATTTTTATATACTGTGAAAAAATGTTGTTAAACAAATTTACTAAAAACTTCATATATTACTTAATATTTAAATAAAAATGGAAAAGATATAATTCTCCTATACTGTAGATTTGTAAATATTATATATTGAAATACTAAATACATTTATTTGAAAAAATATATTTGGTTTACATAATCTTAGGTATATATATATTATTTATTGTAAACATATCTACATAAATTTTTGCATCTAAATATATCTACTCTATTAAAATAGAATCCTATTTTTATCTACGGTAAAAAATTGTTAGATCAATTCACTTGGAAACTTAATATATTACTTCATATTTAAATAAATATGGGAAAGATATAATTATCCTACATTGTAGATTTTGTGACGTGATCTTAACTATAGTTTGGTAAATATTATATATTTAAATAGTAAATAAATTTATTTCAAATATATATATATATATATATTTTTTTTTTTGCTTTACATAATCTAGGTATATATATATTATTTATTTTAAGCACATCTACATAATTTTTTTGCATCTAAATATATACATAATATTTTGAGATCATGTAATTTATTTAAAATAGAAAATGTTGTTATAAATATAAGAATAGTAGAACATGTGAAATATTTTAAAATAGACTATGAAAACAATATACTGATTAATGTTTAATTTATTGTAACAAAAAGTATTTTTACCTATATTTTAGTAATATTATAGGTAATATTAATTTTTAATAACAACATCAGTTACATTATTTTAATATAAATTTTGTAACAAAAATGACAACAATATCTGTGCATCTGCGTGGATTAGAATCTAGTTAGTTTGTTAAATGTAGGTTGTTCAACAGAAAATCTGAAGTGCTAAGACTTCGATCAAGCATTATATGCGTTAAGCTGAAAATCACTGTTTTCATAGCACCTAGCATTTTGAAAATTAATATATATTCTATTAATTTAGAATTCTATTTTTATCTACTATTAGAAGTTATCGGTTAAGTTTTGGACTGTTTCATAAATGTTACAATAATCTAACATGTTATCTATAAAATGAAACCTATTTACTTAAACTGAATCAACATAGGCTAATAAAATTAAACCAGCGTCATATTAACCATACTTTTGGTTATCTAACAACAAACTCATATCTTTCGTTCAATAATGATTACGAGAGTAAATGCCATTTATATATATTTCAATTCGGTTTGTTTTTTATTTTGATGACAATTTTTGTAATCGGTTTACATGGTTATATTTGTATGCACAAGAATACAAAAAAAAAATTAATGGTGTTAACATATAAACTGAGGCAAAGACTATATATTACATGTACATTACAAAAAGTTATAACTAATCACATAATTATATGTACCGATGAGATATAATGACATAATATTTTTTTATGAAATATCAGTGTACTAAGTATAGCAATATATTGATAATCATCTAGATGTATACATCCATCAGTATTTTTGATTTAATGTAGTAAATATTTCAATTATTAGACATTCTTAACAAACAAAAAAGATATCACAAGATATCTTATTAACTATAAAGTTGTAAAATTGTATATATTAAAGTTGTATATATTTAATTTGTAATCTTTAAATATAAATCTACAAAATCATCAAATGACATTATTTTTAATTTTAAATAAATAAAATATATATTAAAGTATTAAACAAGCATCACATAAATTTTAATAGACTTTAAATACTATATATAATTTTAAATTACTGATTTCGATTTTAGAACATATATTAGAAGTTAGAGAATAATATGAGCTATAATAATAATAAAAATTAAATTTTGTACTAATTTACTCTTCATATTAAAATAAGTTGCAGATGATCTTCTCTTAATAATATAGTAATAAGATTAAAATAACACCTTTTCTATATTATATATCACAAAAATGTGAATATTTTTAAAATAAAATTACACACAATTATTATCAAATATAAGTTTATACAAAAAGGACAAAAAACCTTTTGACAATTGAAACTATTAAAATATATCTCGGTTTCAGCGCGCATTAGACACTAGTCTACTTAAATTTTCTATAGTTCCTCTATGTCAATTAGATCTAGATCTAACGTATGAGTTGTAACCAAGTTGTCTAATGTTATTATTCTGGGTCTAACAGAGAATAGAATAATCCTAAAAAAAAACAGATAAGAAAAATAATATAAAACAATTTTTTTTCTAGACCTAACCCAGCATTCGAGAGATAACAGTCTATACACTGATAAAAAATGTATAGATTCTCGAAAAGGGAAGAGCTATGATGGTCCCCCGAACCGCCCATATCCCACATTAGATATTGCATCCACATGCTTTATTTACACTGAATAGAAAATGAAGAATTCAAATAAAATTGTATTTTGCAATTTTTCATTGAATGACTAGATTAGAAGAAAACTAAAACGAGTGGAGGGAAATCAGTTAGATTGTTGGATAGACAGAGAATAATTAAATTAATAGTTTTTGGTAAGGATCTAGAAAAAAATTGTTTTATATTATTACCTTTTCTTTCTGTTTTCTCAAGAATATTCTAGTCTCTTTTAGACCCACAAAAAGAAGATTTTCTGTATATATATCCCGAACCCCTTTGTAGTTCTACTCACTCAAAAATCAATTCTTCATTTTCTTAGAAATCAGACCATCTCTCTCTCGCCTTAAAAGCATCTTCTTACCATGGCAACGACAGCAACATTGGCAGCTCCATTAACTGGATCTGTCCAGAAACCTGATGATGAGTGGCGTGCGGTTCTGTCTCCTGAACAATTTAGAGTTCTCAGGGAAAAGGGCACAGAGTAAGCAAGCTCTACGTACTTTTGGCTTAAGTTATATTTTGATTCTTTTCCAAAAAAAAAAAAAGTTATATTTTGATTGCATGTTTCTCAAAACTACTAAATTTACCCTAATGTTTTAGTGGTCTCGATATTAGTCTGAGTTTCCGTCCAAGACTTATGAAACAAACAAATAGTCACTATAGCATTTTATTATCTGTCCGGCTCAGTAAATACTAGAAAAAAAAATTCCTGAGACGGTCCTCCTAATTAATTTAATGGTTTTGGTTTAGAGCCCGATTCAAAGGAGAATATAATAAACTGTTCGAGGAAGGAACGTATGCGTGTGCTGGCTGTGCAACTCCTCTTTATAAGTCCACCACCAAGTTCGACTCTGGCTGTGGCTGGCCTGCCTTTTTCGACGCTATTCCCGGTGCCATTAAACAAAGTGTACGTAACTTATTATTAAGTGCTTTATGATTTTTCACCTATGATTTTTCACCTATGTTACGTATATGTATAATATGTTGTAACAAAAGAAATATTTGCTTATATATCTATCAGCTGGAGCCAGATGGGAGAAGAGTTGAGATCACATGCGCAAAATGTGATGGACATTTAGGTCATGTTTTCAAAGGAGAAGGTTTTCCCACGGCTAAAGATGAGCGTCACTGCGTCAACAGTGTTTCTCTTAAGTTTAATCCTTCCGAAATTTCCTCTTGATAAATCGATGTATATCGATCCATTTATTGTTTGGACCAATTCACCTCTTTAGAGAGAATTCAAAAATCGAGTCTGTTGTTTCAAGAATAATTTTTTTTTCTGCTAAAATTTGGTGTGTTTCTTTTTTTGAAAGCTGGTTTTCTAAAATTTGGTGTGTTTCATGAATAAATTGTACCTTTTCCCGAGTACTGATGAAGCTTTTTGGTTAATAATACGGACTTATATATGCTTAAACCCACATAATAATACAGTATTAATATAAAGCACTAAGATAAATGTCATGGTCACTAAAGCAAAAAAGTTACTAGAATTTATGCTTCCAAAGATCATATATTTTTTTCTTACGAAAATGGGCTGCTTTGGAATAATAACCTCAAACCCAAGAATTATTTTTCTATGTATTCATAATATAACAAGTTCTACAACTTTAGACGATTTTGCGGTTTAAATCGATTTTAGACGATCAATTGAATTTCTGTGCAACATATATTTCATCTTAACATTTACTTTAGTCATTTCACGCTTCAAGTTTTCTGTCGTTACTCCATTCAAGTTTTCCAGCTTTCTCTTAGCTAAAGGGGCCTAAACATGAATTATTTGACTCCAATCCCTTAAATCCCCTAAATATTAAAGTAGAAGCATTTTTTGAAGAATAACCTTAGATTTGTAAGAATATTAACAAGAATGCTGATGTGTCAGTTCAATAGGCACTCTCAAATGCCTAAATTAAATAGCCTTCTATAACTAGAGTAATTACAAAATAATGCTATTGAACTTACCTATTGTACATACTACTTTAACTATATAATGTGATGATTAATTCATTACTACAAAGTAACACCTAATATAACAGTTTCTTTACGTGTTAAAATAAAAGATGTACGAAATTTTACATTTTCTTAATGTCTTTTTAATATTAAAAAAAATTCTAGCCAGGAGCGTATCTAAAAAATAATTTAATATAAAGCACAATATATAAATTTATATTGTATTAAATATAATTTAATAAATTAAATTATATTATATTTTTAAAATACATTAGTCATTAATTTTTCTTAAAATGAATGAAATATAAGAAAAGATAACTTTACAATTTTAAATATTCATTTTCAATAATATCATAAAATTATATATGCATATAGTAATTTCATTTGATTTATGTCATTACTTTTGTGCAAAGCATGAATCACTACCTACTTTATATTAAAACTAGATCATGACCTGCTCGACCGAGCGGGAGTCAATTTTTTTTTTCTTTGTATGTACTAAATGTTATATATGATTGCAATGTATATTAATATAAAATTTTGATGAATAACAATGTGTACTAATGTGTTTAAATAAGCAATGTGTTTAATTACTAAATTTAATTTTTAAATTTTATGATAACATAAAGTAGACTTTTTATATATTATTTAAAATATATAGTGCTATATATTTTGTATTTTCAACATTTATCATACAAAATTTACATTGGGGTATTATTTTAATGAAAATATGTATAACATACTATATTTATATATTATATAAACATATCTACGATTTTCGCAAAGGCCATGCGCACCCGCACGGTTTTTATTTTTAAAATGTATTCTATATTATTTAGTTTTATGTAGTATCGAGTTTGTATAATTCAATTTTGTGTGTAAAGAACAATATCAAAAATGTCATTCGTATGTAAAAATAACACTTTGCAAGGGCGAGTTGTGTCTTTTTATTGTAACATAAAATTTGATATAAAACTTATGTTTTTTTGTACATTACGAAGTTTAATTTCTTACAATAATTATTACATAATTTCAAAGTGAATTTTATCTCTGAGATCTAATATATTTTGTGTGTAATGGTTCAAAGCATTTTCGATATATTATATTTCAGTTTGGTTTGTTTTTAGTATTATTGTATAAGTACAGTATTATATATTCTATACAATATATAAAACTATGTGTTATTTGTTTTAGAAAGTAGATTAACGTAGTTAAAGAATAGTCATATCTTTATGTATGTGTCTATGACTTATCTACTTAATGTTATTCGTACTAATAAAATCAATATGGCCAATGAAAGTATACTGATCAATTTAAAATGAATTGTATAGAGTAATTCTAGTACGTTTAATATTTTTAGTATTTTTAGTATCTATCCATTTAAATCGATATGTAATAAATGTGAAAACCATATATGAAATATGGACAAACAGAGGAATTGTATTTAAGGAAATACATCAATGCAAAATTAGACTATGGTACGTATTATATATAAGGAATGAGACATTTAATTTAAATATATGAGGTCCACCTTTAAATTCTACCTAGAAGAAGTTGTAATGTTTCTGATTTAATAAGATATATATCTTTGCAAATTCTCTCTCCCTTTTCTCTCCAATACCTCTGAGGTTTATAACAACTAGAAATGATTTTCACAAGCTCAAATTTCAGCAATGAAAATTCCAAAGATAAAAAGAAATAAATCATAAAGCCTAGTTTCAAGAAAAAAATGAATAAATCATAAATGGTAAGAACATCTCAAGTCTCATTATATTTTGTTCTAAAATAAAGTTTTCAGTAAAAATACTCTAAATCTTATTTTATTTTTCACTTAATAATAAAGTAAAAAAAAAATATTCTATAAATGGTATAACTCATTTATTTTTTGTTCATTACTATATATTTTAATGTAAAAACAGAGTCTAGTGTTTTGAAACCCGACCAGGACCCGCGGTTGAATCAGTAAACCAAGTGACTCGAGATAAATCCGGTTTTGGTTTTGTGAAAAACCTAAAATTTAAAAACCCGTAAAAATCCGCAAAAACCCACCATATCATTTAAATATCTGTTTTATGTTTTAAATTTTCAATTAAAAAGTTAGGTTTCTTTCTGTTTTTTGCGGTCTTTTTCTTCCTTTGTTGACCTCTAATAATTTTGTATCTTCTTTTTCCTTTCTATAGAGGTTTATTATTATTATTATAAACCTGTAATACTAGGTTTTACGTGGTCTAAGTCGTGTATATTGTTTTGTTGATAAGTTTTAAAATTTAGATTAAACTTTCTGTTTTAAATCACATATAATACCAATTACACTATTTTATTTGTGATTTTTAGATTTTTGATGAAGATTTCACTATGTCACCGGAAGAAAATGAAATGAACAATGGTAGAGAAAACCAAAATTAGTTGATGTGATTTAGTGTTAGCTTATTTTGTTATTGGCAATTTATTACAATGACATTTACTTTTGGTTTATTTTGGATTTTAAGTTTAATTATTATTTACATTAGACGTAAATATTTATCAAATTTGTTCCTGATTTTTTAGATGTCATAACTCTTAACTAGTCACATTTTTTTTTAAATAATCTAAACTATTTTTTGATATTTTGTATATCAAATGAAAACAAAATATAAAAGGTAAAATTAAGCATTTTCTAAATGTTTTAAAACATAAAATATATACATATTCAAACTATTATTTTTTTAAATAGAAAATATTAACTTTAGTTTCTATTTTTTTTATTTTCATAGCTAATATATTATTATATAATAAAATTAATTCATTTATTAATCTGCGGTTTACCCGCGGTTGATCCAATGACCCAGTGACCCAGTAAGTCATCTTGTTCAGTTTCCGGTAGAGCTGTCAAATGGCCACTCCGCCCATGGGCTTGACCAGTCCAAACAGTTATGGGCGGTTCACGGTTACAACCAAATCACAAATGGGCCAATTGGGCATAAAATCCATTTCACCCGTGGATAATTTGGTCCTGCCCAAATGGGTTTCGGCCTGCCCAAATGGTTTTTTATTTATTTTGGACATAGAAACAGATAGTCTCTCGATTCTCGATTCTTCTTCTCGCCTTCTCCGTTCTAGATGGAGATTCTCGATTCTTCTCCTCCATAGCTTGATCTGTGTTTGTGGGTTCATCAATCATCAACCATCCAGAGTATTGTGTGATTCTAGTCTCGATTCTTCTCCTCCATAGCTTGATTTGTGTCCATCAACAACGACGGTTCATCGAGGCCTCGAGGGTGATTGACGGTGAACCGACGACGACAAGTGACAACGACGGTTCATCACTCTCTCTCGCGATCTCTCTGTCTCTTAGGCTCTCTCTCTCTCCGACGATCTCTCTCAAGTAAGAGTCTCTCACGCTTAGTGTATTAAACGCTTATGTGTTTTGATCTCTGGAATCTTATGAAATGCTACCTCTCTCTCTCTCTCTCTCTCTCTCTCTCTCTCTCTCTCTCTCTCTCTCTCTCTCTCTCTCTCTCTCTCTCTCTCTCTCTCTCTCTCTCTCTCTCTCTCTCTCTCTCTCTCTCTCTCTCTCTCTCTCTCTCTCTCTCTCTCTCTCTCTCTCTCTCTCTCTCTCTCTCTCTCTCTCTCTCTCTCTCTCTCTCTCTCTCTCTCTCTCTCTCTCTCTCTCTCTCTCTCTCTCTCTCTCTCTCTCTCTCTCTCTCTCTCTCTCTCTCTCTCTCTCTCTCTCTCTCTCTCAATCTCAAGTAAGAGTCTTTGTGTCTCTGTTTTGGGACTTGCTTAGTGTATTGATGTATTGAGGATTTCATTTCTGTTTTGGGATGCCACCGTTAGGCTAAGTGTATTAGTGTATTGATGTATTTACACTTGCGTTATGATACATCGTTTTGCTTAGTGTATTAATGTTGAGACTTGAGAGATACATTTGTTGCGTTATGATACATCGTTGACTTAGTGTATTGATGTTGAGACTTGAGAGATACATTTTTTGCGTTATGATACATCTTTCTGCTTAGTGTATTGATGTTGAGAGAGATGTTTACACTTGCGTTATGATACATCGTTTTGCTTAGTGTATTGATGCTGAGACTTGAGAGCTACATTTGTTGCGTTATGATACATCGTTTTGCTTAGTGTATTGATGCTGAGACTTGAGAGATACATTTGTTGCGTTATGTTAAAGGGTTAAGAGTTGTGGGTTGTTTTGAGAATCTGAGAGACTGAGTGGTTTTGAACTTGCTTGAGCTTCTGTTGTGTGAATTGGATTTACACTTGCGTTATGTTGAGAGAGATGTTGAGAGAGATGATATAGGACAATGAGCTTTTGTCTATTTGAACTTGCTTGAGTTTCTGGACTGATTAAGCGTTTGTCTATTTGTTACAGGACAATGAGCTTTGATACTCCAAACCTGAACCTGATTGAAGATACTCCAAACTTTTATGATGAAAATGAAGACATGGAACATGAAGATACTGATGAGGATCAGGAGGTCCATGAGGATGATCCAATGCCTCTAGAAAGCGGTTATTCGGAAAAAGGTACCAGTAGTAGTAGTTCAAGTAGACGTAGGGCAAAGTGCTGGAAGAACTTTACATCAGGACAGAAACATTCTGATGGTAAAACTGATGTCACATGTAATTATTGTCAAAAGTATTAATGCTTGAATCTGAGTAGGAATGGAACTAATACAATGAATCGTCATATGAGAACTTGCTCAAAAACTCCGGGTAGTACTCCTAGAAGTAGTTATAAAAAGCTGGATATGGAAGTGTTCCGTGAGATGGTTGTTGTGGCTATAATTCAGCACAATCTTCCTTATTATTTTGCCGAGTATGAGAATATAAGAGAAGCCTTCACCTATGCTAATCCTACTATAGAGTTTTGGTGTCGTAATACAGCAGCGTCGGATGTGTACAAGATTTATGAGAAGGAGAAGATGAAGATGAAGCTTAAGGCAGTTTTGGCTAAAATCGTTAGTAGAGTTTTCTTAACCACATATTTGTTGAGAGCCATAACAGTAGAAGGATACATGTGCTTGAGAGTCCACTACGTAGATGTAGATGGGGTTTTGAAGACGAAGATCTTATCCTTTTTTGTTTTTTCGCCTCCCCACTCTTGTGTTGCTATAGCCGTTAAGCTGATTGAGCTTCTAAAAGAATGGGGGTTGGAGAAAAAGGTATTTTCTCTAACATTGGATAAGCATCTGCGAATGATAATATGCAAGGCATTTTGAAGAGAAAGCTACAAAAAGATTTGGTGTGCAGTGGGGAATTTTTTCATGTGAGGTGCTCAGCTCATATTCTTAACTTGATCGTGCAAAATGGTTTAGCTGTTATCAGTGGAGCTTTAGATAAGATTAGGGAGAGCGTTAAGTATGTGAAAGGATCTGAGTCTAGAGAAATTATGTTTCAGAACTGTATTGAAACTGTTGGAGTCCCAACTGAAGTGGCCCAAGCGGGTCTGGTTTTAGATGTGACTACACGCTGGAACTCCACACACTTGATGCTATTGAGGGCTATTGCTTTTAAGGACGCCTTGAGAAACCTTAGAGAAGTTGATAGAAGCTACAATAGCTTTCCATCTGAGCTAGAGTGGGAGAGATCAGAACTGATCTGCAAGCTACTGGAACCATTTGCTGAAGTCACAAAGCTCATTTCTGGTTCATCTTACCCGACAGCAAACTTATACTTCATGCAAGTGTGGTACATTAAGTGTTGGTTGAGACGTCATGAAGATTCAGAGGATCGAGTAATCTCTGAAATGGTGGAAGCTATGAAAGAGAAATTTAAGAAATACTGGAAAGAGTTCAGTGACATATTAGCAATTGCGGCAGTTCTTGATCCTCGGCTGAAGTTTGCTTTTCTAGAGTATTGTTACAATATTCTAGATCCAGACACTTGCAAATTGAACTTGGTGTATATACGTGGCAAGCTGGTCAAGCTTTTTGGAGAATATAAGAAAGACACAAGCGCCACTAGATCATCTACTTCACAAGCGCCTCGACGCAGCATCTTTCAGGATAAGATGTAAGTTTCTTGACCTCTTAAGTATATTACTTCCAACGTATGACATGCTTGCAACTTAGGACTTGTAGACTCGTTGGTTTGTTGATGTTTATTAACGTAGGAAAATGTATACTCTTGATAGAATCTGATCGTTGGTTTGTTGTTGCTTACAGGGTTTTTATACTTACTTCTCTCAAAAGACTGGTGGTAGTGGGAAATCACCATTAGACACATACTTGGATGAGCCAGTGGTTGATATGGAAAGCTTTCTAAGTTTGGATGCTATATCATACTGGAAAGATAATGCAAGCCGCTTCAAAAAGCTGCCTTCAATGGCCTGTGATGTGTTGAGCATCCCTCTCACAATAGTGGCGTCGGAATCATCCTTTAGCATCGGCAGCCGAGTCCTCAACAAGTACCGAAGTTGTCTCCTACCCACAAACGTTCAAGCTCTTATCTGCGCAAGGAACTGGTTCCGTGGATTTCAAGAGATAGGTGATGAGATTGAGCTCAGCTCTTAGTAAGAGAAAGAGGTATGTATCATAAACCGTTTATAGATCTTCAAATTGTATATAAGTGTACAAGTGTTTATCTTGAGTTTTGAATCTTTGTGGTAGCTTTGTTGATGAGTGTACAAGTGTTTATCTTGACTTGATACATACTGAATCCTTGTTATGAGTGTACAAGTGTTTATCTTGAGTTTTGAATCTTTGTGATACATACTGAATCGTTCATGCGCTGTATAGGATGATATGTTTGGATCTTTGTGGTAGCTTTGTTAATGCACTGTATAGGATGCTATGTTTAAATATTTGTGATACATACTGAATCGTTTATGACTTGATACCTACTGAATCCTTGTTATGTACTGAATCTTTTATGATTTGATGTCTTGTTTGTAATGCAGGATGATCAAGTTTTTATGAAGTTGTTTGGCATGACTTTCGCAAAGAAGATGTCTTGTGTTGTGCTATCTGTTTGTTTCCTGTGTACCCACAACGTTATGGGTGCTATCTGTTTGTTTCCTATTTGACACATTGTTTTAAACTAATTGATTTTAACTCTCTTGAACATTATGCATTTATGTGTATTGATCACAACATGAACAATTAAATCTTGTTATATAAATAAATTTGTTTCAGATTTTATAAATTTAAATAAGTACAAATAAATAATTACAGATTTATGAGATTTTATAAAAATTGAATACAAAAAATGTATTGGGTATCCATAGATTTAACCATTTGGACATTGTTCTTATTGGTTTTGGGAAATTTTCTGGACCATTGTTCATATTGGACCACCCAATACTATTTATATCTCAAATGGTCTATTTGGTCAAGCTCAAATGAGCTCTGGACAGTCCATTTGACAGTCTTAGTTTTCGGGTCGGTTTTTAAAATATTGACAATTAGTGTAGAATTCAATTTTTTTATTGAGTTATTCTATTTTAAAAAATAAATAAAGTAAAACATTAGAGATGATAGGGAATTTTTTTTTGTTGCAGCTGTTCCAAAAAGTTGGTAATCTCGCTGTTTATGATATTCAGCGCCAATATCATGCCGTTTTACGAAGATAAAAAAAACACCGAGACGTTTTACTACTTTTTCCTGCCTCGTAGAACGTAGCGTCAGCAAGCTATTCATGATTGGTCCGTGCAGGCCACGCGCTCTCTTATTCGCGCAACTATTGTCACCTCACACGGATAAATACCAAGTTTGTTTTTTCTCCACATTCATACGTGCGGGAAAGGAAAAAGCAAAAAAGAAAACAATTTCAATCGCTTTCGTTTCTGTAGAGCTGATTCTGAATCCAATCGGGCGATTAGGTGGAATATCTGTTGTCAAATTTATGGCTCAAGCGGTGGAAGAATGGTACAAGCAGATGCCGATTATAACAAGGTCGTATCTCACGGCGGCTGTTGTCACCACCGTCGGATGTTCCCTCGAGGTATCAATTACCTTTTCTCTAATTTGATCTGATTAGGTTTTTTTTTCACTCTATTGAATCGATTTTGATCCCACCTTTCTTGATGTAAAATGTAATTGATTGCAGATAATATCACCGTATAATCTGTACCTGAATCCGACCCTTGTGGTGAAGCAGTACCAGTTATGGCGCCTCGTCACCAATTTTCTTTATTTCCGCAATATGGGTAACTATCTATCTATCTATTTGTATACTTTAGACTGTTTCATATGAAATAAAACTCTTTTACATTTGTGACCATAGGTTAATAATGTATATGATCACACTTGTACTAATAATGTGATTAAGTTTTAACCCAAGTACTAATAATGTGATTAAGTTAATGCCAGTTGCATTAGAGACAAAATCAGAATTGTTATGGTCAAAATAGGCAATTTCCCCGCTTGTTTCTAAGCTATGTCTTGTTGGATTCCTTTCCTCTGTAATAATTAATCATATAAGCTTTTTTGACTTGGTTCTGAATTGATCAAATCTTCTTTGGCAGATTTGGACTTCTTGTTCCATATGTTTTTTCTAGCTAGATACTGCAAACTCCTTGAAGAGAACTCCTTCAGGGGAAAGACTGCTGATTTCCTTTACATGCTCTTGTTCGGGGCAACTGTTCTTACCGGCATTGTCCTAATTGGCGGAACCATACCTTATTTGTCAGTCTCAATCTCCCAGATCATTTTCCTCAGCAACTCTTTGACTTTCATGATGGTAACTTCCTCCAAACCTATTCTCTAATGGAAATTTAAAATCCATCTCAAAATCATTTCTTTTAATGTACTTCTTCAGGTGTATGTATGGAGCAAACAGAATCCTTACGTCCACATGAGTTTCCTTGGCCTTTTCACTTTTACTGCAGCGTATTTACCATGGGTGAGTTGGACTTTTCTCATTTTCTTACGATAGTTTGAATCATATCTTACGCCAGGTTCTGAAAATTGGCAGGTGCTTCTTGGATTCTCTGTCCTTGTTGGTGCAAGTCCCTGGGGGGATTTACTGGTACACACTTTCTTAAATTTGAATTACATCAGTTTCTTCTTCCCTCTTTACCCTCATCCTTACCCTTAAACTCTGTCCTATATGCAGGGAATGATAGCAGGTCACGCCTATTACTTTTTGGCATTTGTCTATCCACGAATGACCGATAGGCGACCCTTGAAGACTCCATCTTTCCTCAAAGCCCTTTTCGCTGATGAGCCTGTGGTGATTGCACGGCCTGAAGATGTTAGGTTTGCTCCTGCCCCTTTTGATGAAATCCACCAAGACTGAGCCTTCATCCTCCACACAGCACAGTTTAAGTTAAGGGCACATGGTGTACACATTCATTGACTCTTGATTGTGGATAATGTGGAAGTTTTTGTTAGTTTTTTTTTTCCCTTGTCCGACTTACATTTATGTGTTTATCTCTTTGTGCATATATGAACGCAAATTGTGTACAAAATCTCTAAAAATTCAAATTTATAGTAGTCATTAGACAATCTCATCTATGGCATCATTACTGTCTTCTTCAGTCTGAAAGTCCTCATCATCATCTTCCTCTAGCATCATCTTCTCTGCTGCATCTTCCTGACAACTCTCCATGTCCTTTCTTAGTTTCTCCATTTCCTTTTCCCTTCGCTCTCCTTCCAACTGCTCCTTCTCCGCCTTTCTCTTGTCAAGATCAGCTCTGAAGAACATAAACACAAATCATAAGCATGGAACTTGCTGATAGATTCTGCAAAGAGGTTAAGTCAAAGAGAAACTTGTAAGAAAGGAAAAATTATTCTTTATAAATAGTAGATTTTTAAGGAACTTTAAGTAATGTAGTGTTTCCTTTCGTTCTTTTGGTCACGAGTTAGACCCTTAGTTTAAGAAAGTTATACCTTTATAATTGAACACTGCCTATTTTTAAAATAAATGTAAAAATCATTATCTTTGAGAAATAAAGAATAAAAAAAGAAGTAATAAACAATTTTTTTTAGTGATAAACACAGTTTCGTCGCCAATATTTTTAGTACCAAAGTAGCTTAATAACAATAACAAAGAGTAGCAGGATACACTTAGACGCAGAACGCGAAGATATCCTCTAGTGGAAGATAAAATAATAACAGAGAAAACGCAAAACCGCCTGAATTCACAACAAACCATTTTTTTGTTCCCAGCAGAAGTCAATACCCGAACCTCTTTACCCTTTCTCAAGCCTCTTTTTGCACCAACCCGCATACAAACGCGCAATGGGATTAAACGCAAGAAGGTGCGTTCTTGACTTCCTTTGGAGAATCTCACAAGACTATTCAAACAAGAAACAAATATTACCACGGAAAAACTCCTACACCTTCCTTTGCTATCTCCTCTTTCACTTCTGCATAAACACAAACCACATTAGTTAAAGATCTCGCTTTTATAGATCAAGAAGATGTGACTATCCGAACAACAACCATGTAGATAGAGAACATTGCTTACCAGAAAAAACTTCAAGCTCCATCACATGCCAAAGCATCCTTGATCCTCTGTACCGTGCATTTGATGAGACTGTTGACCGTAGCCACTGAGCCTAGAGAGAGTTTAGCCGTTGGAACAGAGTCAACAAGTATCTGAAACGCTACCGTGAGTAGTGAACCGCAATTACTTGCTGTGGAAGTAACCACTTCTCCTGCAGCTCCAGCACCAGCACTTCCTCCTCTTGTAGAGCCATCAGGCAGTATAGCGAATCCGGATGGTAACAAAGCGACGTAATCTGGATCGCCGCCGCTCAGGACAAGGTTCATAGCCATCATGTCAACTGGTGCGTATATCACGTAGGATCCTGATGCGTCCGTACAGCTTTCTTGTAAGATCAACATGTTGCTCTGTCCTGAGTTCGAGCTCTGAACAAAACAAAAGAAAAAAAATTGTTTAAAACAAACAAAGGTAAAACATTAAAGCCTCTTGTAAGGAAGATTCTTACATTGACTCGCAGTAAGGAGACAGAGTTCCCAGGATCACGACCATTTGCGATATGAGCCATTTCTTCAACCAAGCCTCCGTTCGAAAGTATGTCCCACTGCAAAATCAAACCAAAATTAAGTTACTAATCGGTTTGGTTCTTGATTTTTAAAACCGAAAAACTTCCAAAAGTATTTCTCATATGGCTCGGTTCGGGTATTTTATATCCAAAAACCAGAAATATTATCCAACACCACGTAAACATTAAAATATATCCAAAATGCTATAAAGATATTTAAAAATCCATGAAAAAACAAAATGATACACAAAATACTAATAATATAACCAAAACACTAATAATATACATTGTCTAAAAAATGGTCTATTTACATTGCCCAAAACACTAATAATATACATTTCCCAATATACATTGTCAAAAACATAAAAATAGTCTATTTAGGAGAATTGTCCAATATACATTGTACAAAAAAAATTAAAACATGTATACTCGAAATGTTTAAAATATATTTATAATATCCAAATATTCAAGTCATTCCCGCGGTTAGTATTGTTTTGGAAACCATGGGATATTTATGGTTATACTGAAACCGAATCAAACTGGGTTCTTTTGGGTTGGTTCTGGTTAAATTTTCGGTTTCGGTTAAATTTGCCCTAATTCAAGAACTCTACATAAAGGAAGTGAAGAAAAATTCTTTTTTACCTCGCTTCTACAGTTTTCATCTCTGAGAAAATCGAACACTCGTTTAGGTGCCACTGGGATCCAAAACGAAGTAGCGGCGCTCAAAACGATACCCGGAGGCCTTCCCGGATCATCCATGCTTTTCCGAGTCATGACCCGAACGTCGTCGGATCCTGTGGCGGCCAGTGTCGTCCAGGCGTGTGCAGTCGACGCGCCGACTCCGCTACAGAAGCTCATCACCATCCTCTCCGCCAGTTTCAGCATGCTCTTCCTCCCCTCAGGACTCGTTATCACTATTCATAATTATTACAAAATTAAGGGACCTAATAAGTAAATAAAATTTCTCGATTTAATCCATGAATTTATGGATTAAGTAACAAATGACCCTCGTAATAATACGTACCGGAAAGATCGCCGGTTGGAATGTTGCTGGCCATCGAACTCGCGAGCCGCTCACATTGGCGGTCAAGTGTCGCCACCCAACGTTTCGCACCAAAAGCTAAACCGG
This sequence comes from Raphanus raphanistrum subsp. raphanistrum, assembly GCA_019706035.1. Taxonomy (NCBI): domain Eukaryota; kingdom Viridiplantae; phylum Streptophyta; class Magnoliopsida; order Brassicales; family Brassicaceae; genus Raphanus; species Raphanus raphanistrum. Next base: position 27,258,954 of record CM033987.1, on the reverse strand, counting down.
TATTAACCAACGGTTTATACATGGTATGGACCGATATATCATCGAACTCTGTATGTTCTACCCAAGTCACCTTCAATAATTGCCAACAAAATTAAAAACCCATCAATTCTCTCATTTTCAAATTCTCCACCATATTTTGATAAATACAAATGTTTAACTCTTTAAATTTACCTTGGAATAGCCATTCTGCAATTCTTGAATCAGACAACCAGAGGGTCTTCTTCTGCTTCTAGTGATCTGACTCGGTCGTAGGCTGTCTAAAGAGACATCAACAACCGCCCAAGTACTGTCGCTATGCTGCTTACAGTACCTAACAAAGTAGTTCTCACGTGTCGGAACAAGCGGTGATGGGACTTGGAACTCTGCTGTCATCTTTGTGTACCCGACAACAAAGACCAAACCACACAAGTAATAATATCTGATTAATACATAATTTAGAATTATAAATTGCAAAGCAAGTAAGACCAAACCGATAAGTAATATTGATTAATTAATTAATACATGATTTAGAACAATAACTTGTGAAGCAAGTAATTTAAAAAAAGTCTCATACCACTTGTAGTGCCCCATTATAGTTTCCAGCAACGCCAGTAGAGAGAACTTCTAACGTCAATGCTCTCGATACAATCCCGCAGAACACACTAGACCATTGATTCTATAACCCAAAAAGAACATCGCAAGACTCTCAGCTAAACGTTAATTAGAATCTTTGATAAGGTTTGAGAAGATAAGGAAAGAGATTGATACCACATCCATTAGAGTCTCAACGAGGTTGATATGATTCATGATGACAACCGTTGACTCTCTAGAAGCTTCTGATCTCATACCGATTGGTTTAGGCCCTATTCCTCTAGGGAACGTTCGAAAATACTCCTCTTCATTGAGAATCTCACCCGAACTATCACTTGAAGCCCACAAGGGATCACCAGTTTGAGCCATTCTCACTAGTTCTTCCATGGCTGCAACCGCTAACTCAACAATCATTGGTTTATCAGCCTCACAAGGGATCGAAATCGACCTCATAAAGTCGCTTGTTCTATACATCTCCCCGACAAAACCCGTCTGGCTGTTGTTGTTCCCAAAGCTCCCAGCTTCAAGATCAAGCGAGCGTGAGGGAATGTGGTGTGAAGATGTGAGCTGAGAGAAAGGCGAGGAATGAGCCAACATTGGCTTCCCTACGTATTTAGCAGCTATGGCAGAGATTCTATCTATTTCTTCGCGTAGACGTGCGTTTTCAATCTTTAAATGCTGTTCGTCGAATGACATTTCTCCTATAGCAGCAGGACCGCCACAGTTTGGACATGTTGCGTTGCTTAGAGCATCCTTGTACCTATTGTTCTCTGCTCTGAGCTTGTCGTTGTCTGACTTCAGAATTGAGTTATCGTGCCTCTCATGTTGTGCCTATGAAGATCACAACTTTCTTTTCTTTAGGTTTTGGTCTCATAAAGAGTATAGAGCAAGTAAAATATATATAATTATACATAATAACCAAATAAATTCCTTAATAGTGGACCTACAGTACTAGGCAATTAGCTGACTATATTATATGTGTTTAATGAAGGCTTCATAGTTATCCACATCGAATCAAATGCTATTCGAATGAAAACATCAAGTTTATTGATTAACATTAGTGTTAGATTGGAGACAAGTTCAAATTAAATGTAACATATAATGAGTCAATATTTTAGCCTAAGTATGTACCTTCATTTGAGTGCGTTTGTTTTGGAACCAAAATTTGATTTGAAGAGGTTCTAAATTTAGCTCTCGGCTCAACTCTTTTCTTTGCTTATCATCAGGATGAGGACATTCTTTAAAGAACCTAAAAGATTGAAACCAAACAAACAAATACTGACCTTAAATCCCAAAACAGTAAAAATCTTTACACGTTTGAGAGGTGTTACTTACGACTCAAGCTCTTGAATCTGGCGTTGCGTGTGACGGTGGTATCGTTTCTTTTTATTGGGACGCTGATTAGGATCTTGAAGCTCTTCTTCTAAAGGATTCTCCATGGTGACTTCTGCGCCAGACTTAGTCTTGAAGTCGTCTTCTCGGCTCCCCGTAAGACCCAAATCATTGTCAGAGCTCTTTATCATATCGAACATATGATTATGAGACTCGAACATGTTTGGATGATACATGGTGATGATGATTGATCCCTATATCGGTTCTGTAGTTCTTTTTAGCTTTTGATTTCCCTTCAAATCTACAAGACGATTATACAAATCATTTTCGTTGTTATATAAATCGATTTTCTACTCTTAAAGTATCTCCTACTGTCAAAAATCATACGAGTCAAAGTAGAAACGGAAGATGAATCTTGGTATTATGTAAAGTAATCTTCTAGATACATGAAAGGAAATTTCATAAAAATACTGTAATTAAATTTTGTTTAGCTTTTTAATACCCAATTTTTTCGCTATCAAGTTTAATACCCTAACTAAATGTTTTGCTCATTTTTAATACACAAACTTTTAAAACTGAATCTATTTTAGTACTCAAACTGTATTTGTTTTGATAAAAAATACTAATAAATTTCAAAAATATCAAAAAATCTCTAAATTTACAAAAAAAAGTGTCAGGAAATTCTAATTTTTAATTTTTTTTATATGAGGAATAAAGGTAACTAAATTTTGTACGGATCTTAAATTTTGTAATAAAAGTTTGAATTTTTAAATAATGGATTTAGATTATTTAAAAATAAAAGAAACAATTTTATTTTTTCGTTCAAAATTATTATTTTTAATAATTAAAAAATTTCTGTAGTATTTACCTTCTTTCCTGAGTCTTAAAAAAATTAGAATTTTTCATTTTTTTCTTGGATTTTAGAGATTTTTCTAAATTTTGTTTGAAATTTATTAGTATATATATTCAATTAAAAAACAAAATTTGAATGTTAAAATGGGCATAATTTTAAACTTTATGTATAAATGTTAAAAATAATTAGCTGTGGTATTAAACTGGGAAGGAGAAATTTGGGTGCTAAAAGGATTAATGAAATTTAGTTGGGATTTTTTTTTTAAAATTCCTACATGAAACTATACATATATACTTATATAGTGCTTTTCACATTCCACAAGTAACTTAAAAGTAAACTATTAGTATTTATCTATTTTCATGGTTATTTATATATCTATAAGCATGGATGAGCATCTCTATTCATCTTATCAAAAAGGGTCCGAAAAAAAAACATTGGATCTACAAGAAACAAACAAAAGCGACAAAACAAAACTTGTGTGGTCTTACTTACTTTTTTTGGACCCTAACTTTCAAATAGCTTACACAAACAAACAAAAAAACAAAACTTGTGTGGTCTTACTTACTTTTTTTGAGTGAATTCAAAAGCGATATGGTTGAGCCAAACTCGAATTGATGTAAAACAAAAAGAAACGCTACATGATACAGATCTACTTTTTTGAAAGTGTTGTGTTGGTCTGGAACGAAGTTAATGATCTTTTTGTCTCACTCTCTTTCTCTAGTAAAAGCTAGCGATATAGAGAAATTCAAAGGCTACCGAGGGCATTTCCAATCCAACTCTATATTTTCCTCCAAAATGGAGTAAAAGTGAATATGGAGTAAAAAATTCTCCAACCAACTTCATATCCTACTCTATAACGAAATTATAAATGGAGTAATCTATTTTTTGTTTATTCATTACTCCATTATTGAGTGAAAAATGAAATAGAATTGAAGCATTTTTACTTTATACTCACTTTTACTCCATTTTGGAGGAAAATATAGAGTTTTACATAGGACATCCTCTGAAACAAGAAAAAGACGTATTTTTGTAAAAAAAAAAAGACATGTTTTCGTTTCATTGACCTTGTCTCTAGGTAACACAAGTAAAAAGAACCATTTACTATAAAAAAAAAAACTATAGAAGGTAATCAGTTGAGAAAACAATAAATTAAAAGAAAAATGTGTATATATGTATATGAGTTGACATTAAGTCAATGGCCTTTTTAACACAACTAGAGTATAGTACTCAGTAAAATTCGTCCAACTCAAACCCCTTTACATGTTTATAACTACGCACAAAGAGACAGAAGGAAATAAATCTACAAAGAGGTTAATACATATCTCGAAAAGACTAAAAACAAAAGGGATCTGGTTAGCATGAACAAACATGCAATACAGATCTCATTCTCCAGAGAAACAAAGAACATTCGCATATATATTTTTTTTTTGACAAAGATATATATAGATATAGAGAGAGAGATAGATCTAACCTTTGGACACAATGAAACCCTAGCTCGGGGTCTTTTCTAATCTTTTGGTTCTCTTCTTTGTGGCGAAAAAGAGATATACGTGGAGGTCTGAGAAAATCAAAAGGGCACCGATTTTTATAGCGACATATATGTTGTTAGAGGATCTGCTCTTATAAAATCAGCAAGATGTACCTACATCGCTATTCAGCGAAAGGAGAATTTTTTTGTTAAAGGAAAAATTGGAGAATAAGGAACTAATTGGAGAATAAGGAGAGAGGAGGAAGAAGAGAAAGATGTAAGGAGAAGATGTGGCAGAAGGAAAAAGAGTTATTGCGGAATGCATAGAGGGTGCACTACATTTATGATTATCGAAAGGTCTATTAATGCTTTTAGTAAGAGAAAATCCATGCCACTGCTTATATGATTTTTCTAGAGAGAGAGAGAGAGAGAGAGTTTCAGTTCATCAGTTTTTAAGTAAGTTTTAAAAAAAAATCGCTCTTTCTCTTTGACCTCACGAATTCTTGTAAGGTATGAAAAACAATAGAGGAAAAGGAAAATTTTAAAATGATTGCCATTTTATTATTATATATATATATATACATATATATATATATATATATATATATATATATGTATATATATATATATTCCATGATTACAGTTTAATTTTCTATATGTGTACTATATATCAGATTAATAAATATTTGTATTTATGTGTTATGCATTCGTTTGATGATTGTACTATGCATACTGCACATTAATAACCTAGATTTCCAAAAACTAGATATACAAAATGGCTTTATATGGGTTACGTACACACTCAGTATAATTTAGGTCAGCCAATAATGCATTTTGAGATTCTGATTCCTTGAATATACCATTCTCTATAAACTAGCATAGTTTTGAGTTAATTAAATTTATGCGGAAACCTTTAGGTGTAGTAACGAGAGATTATGTAGTATAGCAAGAATATTGTACGACTACATTCGTAGGTCTCTTACACTGTCACTATAAAAGTAACTAACATTTTATCTCAAATTAAGATTCTACAGTCTATACAATTCAAATGGCTGCTGAACGTTTAACATAGAGGACGAAAATAGAAGTAAAACCGTAATTCGATCGGCACCCTCACTATACCTCAAATTGATCAATCTAAAATCATGTTTAGTCGGTCTATATAGCACGTCCTCTATGTTAATGTAAGATGTGTTCGACTGAAAGAATATTATTTGTTCTAATACGCATAAATAATAATTAATCAATTAAATATTATTAATGAAATGGGACAATGAATAAGTTATTTCACTCGAATATATATAAAACTGCACTTTTCTTTTGTAACACTTATAAAACAGTTTTTCAGAAAAACACTTATAAAACTTCACTTATTCATAAAAACAAAAATACTGGTTAAGGTATAGAGTAAATATTACAAGAGTAAATATTACAAGGAAATGACTATATACATAATATTTTTACTATAGTTCCGTCCTTTGGCAGTTTGGCTGCTGTAAAATTGAATGTCTCATGTTAACTGATTAATTGTTGTAATGAAAAATTAATACTCCCTCTGTTTCATTATAAGTATTTTTAAAAAAATTTACATACAAATTAAAAAAATGATTAAAATTTATATTTTTAACAACAAAATTTATATTTTACTTCTATTTAATACATTAGTTTTTTATTAAGTAATGAATTAAGAGTAAATGTTAAAACTGGGAAAATATTTAATATTTATTTTAAAAGTATAAATTAACAATATTTATAATGAAATAAATTTTAAAAGATAAAATGATACTTAATATGAGACACATGGATATATATATACAAGAGATGAGATCACTTTGTGATTTTGGACCTATTTTCAATGAACATAAGGAAGGGTTGAGAAGGAAACTACGTAAATTCTAAGGAAAATATCTGAAAACGAATTAAAAAGGTCAAAGTTATATTTAATGGTAGTTTGGATTAGTTGTTTTAATTAAGAATTGGCCATTCTATTGACTCATGTAGCTGGGAGTAATATACTTGTGGACCATGGTCCAAGAAACAGCTCATATATTATGTTAATGCATACACATTCAGTTAGGGTATGACCGGCAGACCCAAGAATAATTCAGAATAAATTAAGTGGAGTAAATCATAGTAAACCTTTTTGAGTAAAATTGAGAGTAAACTAAATGGAGATTAGTAACTGAGAGTAAATTAGTAGAATATATAAAAAAATAAAAACTCCTAAAAAGTTAAAAATCAGTGTAATAGGTTTTCCTCTCAAAGATACATGAGGGAATATGAGTCTGTCTACATTCAGGAGTTATTTGTTACAATGGGTAGCGAGAAGTTTTTAATTAGTTAAATGGATCGTTTGAGGTTTTTATTGGAGGAATGGGTCGCTAGTCGGGAAAAAAATAAATTGCTGTCCATTTTAGTTTTTTGACCCGTGCACTTCTCGCTAGTGGTCCACTAAACTTTTGAAGTCGACCCACTACAAACGACCCAGAGACTTAACGACACACGCCAAATTCATGTTTTCTCACGTATGAGCGGCGAGATTTTTTTTTTTTGGTGACCATAACAATTTGTCATTTCACCTTATCTTTTCCCGTCAGTTACTGGTTAAAGATATTTGTGGTAATATTAATAAACTAATTTGTGGGTCTACTTACTCGCTAATGGTGATATTAAGTTAGAACTGGTGGACAACAAAAAGAAAAAACCCGAAGAGAAGAAGATATCTTGATCCTCTGAGGCGGTCTATGTGCATCCACCGTAACTGAAAGGATAGAAATAATTATCGGTGGTCGGAGCGTCGGGTCAAGTAGTGTTGGTAAAGATAAGGAAATCAGTACCAACACCGGCGAAGGTACATTGTTCGAGTTCTAAGCTTCAGTATTTGTTTTTATAAATGTGTGCTTCCTCTATTAGTAAATGATCCTAACGGATCCTCATTGTTGGACCGTAGATCTATGTAATTTCTGCATTGTGGTTATGCCTGGAAGGTGGATAATGTTTGACAATGGAGCTTGGGATTTCAAGATGGATAATGATAGAATGTGTAGAGCAGTCGATTTCACGATTTTAGTGGGAAAATACGTTTTTACGATTTTGGCGGAAAAACACATTTTGTGGTTTTGGCGGGAAAACACATTTGCAGAAAAACATTTTTTTTTTGTGGAAAATGTGTCTGTGAGAAAACACGTTTTTGCAGGTAAACAAGTTTTTCATGTTTTTGCAGGAAAATATATTTTTGCAGGTTTAGTGGGAGAGCACGATTTTGCGATTTTTGCGGGAAAATGTATTTTTATGGTTTTAGTGGGAAAACAAGATTTTTTTTTGGTTGTGGCGGAAAAATGAGATTTTCTTGTTTTGGCATGAAAATGAGATTTCAGTTTGATGGAAAAATAAAAAATTTTGATTTTGACAGGAAAACGAGTTTTTTGGTTTTGAGGAGAAAATGCGATTTTTCAATTTTGACGGAAAAACGATTTTTTTTTTGTTTTGGTGAAAAGTACGATTTTCTGTTTTGATGGAAAAATAAGATTTTTCGCTTTGGCGAGAAAATGCATTTTTTGGTTTTTGAAAGTGAGTTTTCTTGTTTTGGTGAAAAAACGAATTTTTGTTTTGATTTTTCGGGAAACGAGATTTTTTCGGTTTTAGCTAAAAAATACGATTTTTTGGTTTTAGCGTGAAAATGAGATTTTCGGTTTTTTATGAAAACATGATTTTTTGGTTGATTGGAAAGGGATTTTCTGGTTTTTGCGGGATTTTTTTAAACACCTAGATTTTTTTGTTTTGGTGGAAAACAAAATTTTTTTGAGGTTAGTAAAGAAAACTCGATTTTATCGTTTTTGCAGAAAAATGTTTTTTTTTGTTCTGCTGGAAACATACATTTTTGCAGTTTTTTTTCATTTTTACAAGTAAAATAATGATACTAAATTTAGGGTTGTAATTTTTCAATTATATCAAAGATGTAATAGATATTATATTATATCATTTTGAAAGAATCATCTCAATTGAGATGGTTTAATTTGAATTAACTAACTGATTCTGAAAATTAAATCTAAATTTTTTAAACTCATCCAAATAAATCATCAAAATGACTTATCTCTATCTACATGAATTATTTTGAAAGGTGAAACAAACGGTTCATAAGTGCAAAGAAAACAAAGAAAACATTATTTTAATATGTTCAAAATATAATTTTATAGTTTAAACAGTTAGTAAAAAAAAATGAAAATTATAAAATTTTAATATTTTATTATATGCTAAGAAAGTAAAAATTTCAAATATAGAAAATATAATGATTCAGTCATTTAACAGATAGAATATAATCGTTACAAAAAAAAAAAAAAAAAAAAAAACAGATAGAATATAATCAAACCAGTCGGTTATCAAACCGGTTATATCAATAAACAAGCAAGCCTACTCTACCACCGAGGTTCTTTATAAACCACTTAAACTCACCAAGTCCCTCTCATTCTCATCCATTCGTCGCGCTCTCTCTCTGCTCCTGCTCTGCTCTGTTCTTCAGCGAGAGGGAGATCAAAGATGGAGTACGAACAGGACCAGCCTCACATTGATAGCGACGAGGAGATTACACAGGAGGACGCATGGACCGTGATCTCAGCCTACTTCGATGAGAAAGGTCTCGTACGCCAGCAGATCGACTCGTTCGATCAGTTTATTCAGAACACCATGCAAGAGATCGTCGATGAGTCGTCTGATATCGAGATCCGTTCTCAGTCCCAGCACAATCCTGGCCACCAATCCGGTTTTGCCGAGGTTCTCTAACTGCTAGGGTTTTGAATTACTAGCAATTAGGGTTTGCCTACCCGAGTTCCTGATTTCAATTGATGTCAAGTTACTTGAAGCTCATATCAGGGTTGACGCTTAGTAATTGTGTGTTGGTATCTTAGCACCTATAGGTTCGTTGCAATAAGTCTTTTTTGCCATTCTCTAGTAGCTGATCACTTTTGTATTCTATGCTTGAGCTCTGCTGTGTTCTCAAGGTGTATTTTTCAGATCATTTTTGGCACAATGATAATGTGATTAGCATTGTTTTTGCTATACCTCTGATGAAACTTTTATCTTTTTGCAGACAATCCACAAGATTAGTTTTGGACAGATTTATGTGAGTAAACCAATGATAACGGAGTCTGATGGAGAGATGGCCACTTTGTTCCCTAAGGCTGCAAGGTTGAGAAACCTCACCTACTCGGCTCCTTTGTGTGTCGATGTTAGCAAGAGAGTTATTAAGAAAGGGCATGATGGTGTTGAAGTTACGGAGACACAGGATTTTACCAAAGTTTTCATCGGAAAGGTCCGTGAACTTTGTTTATGTGCAAGATTAAGCTTCTGCTATGCGGTTCTGATAGTAGATATGTTTTCTTCTCGTTTGGTTTTTACTAGGTTCCCATCATGCTCCGGTCTACTTACTGTACCTTAAATGGGAATTCGGAGAAAGATTTGACAGAGTTTGGAGAGTGTCCTTATGATCAGGGCGGATACTTCATTATAAATGGCAGTGAAAAGGTTCTGATTGCTCAGGAGAAGATGAGTACTAACCATGTTTATGTGTTCAAGAAGAGACAGCCGAATAAGTATTCGTATGTCGCTGAAGTCCGTTCCATGGCGGAAAACCAAAATAGACCTCCAAGCACAATGTTTGTGCGTATGTTCTCTGGCTCGAAAGGGGTATGAGAAAGCTAAATACTCTTAACTCTATTAGTTTCTTTAAATTCTAAGATACTGGTAAATGGATGGATGCAGGGTTCATCTGGACAGTATATTCAATGTACACTTCCATATATCAAGAAAGAAATTCCTATTATCATAGTATTTCGTGCATTGGGATTTGTTGCCGATAAAGACATATTGGAACGTATATGCTATGACTTTGGCGATACTCAGATGATGGAGTTGCTCAGGCCTTCCTTGGAAGAAGCTTTTGTCATTCAAAGTCAGCAGGTAACCCATTGATCCTACATTTGGCTAATGATATCTTTATTCTAGCTCTTCTGTTATTGGGAGAATTAGAATTGATCATGTAGTCAGTTTGATAATTTTCATATTGTTTCAGGTTGCCCTTGACTATATTGGAACACGTGGTGCACCTCATGGTACACCCAAGGAAAAGAGGATAAAGTATTATATAATCTTAAACCAATTGACTTCGGTGTTATGCTGTAAGATGTTAACTATTGAGATGCTCAAAATGTAGATTTGTGAGTACAGGTATGCGAAAGATATCCTTCAGAAAGAAATGCTTCGTCATGAAGGAGTTGGGGAATCTTGTGAGTCGCATAAAGCTTACGTTTTTGGGTACGTATTCAACTCACTCGGGTTCTTTGAGATTTCATAGGTTTCTGTGTTGATCATATTATGCAATAACGCTTAAGGTATATCGTAAACCGGCTGCTGCGCTGTGCGCTTGGCCGAAAGCCAGAGGATGATAGGGATCATTATGGTAACAAAAGGCTGGATCTTGCTGGTCCTTTACTTGGAGGGCTGTTTAGAATGGTTTGTTACCAGTCCACAATCATATGCATTATTGAAAAAAATAAAGAGCTTAACTATCATTTTAGTTTATCTCTTACTAACTAAGCATCTTCTTTAGTGCAGCTTTTCAGAAAGCTGGCGAGGGATGTGAGGTCTTATGTTCAGAAGGTCTCTTAATAGTTGCTCGTTCTTAAGCCCAGGACTTCAAATCTAGTTTGTTAGTCTGTGTTTGAAAGTCTAATTCATGTCGCTGTAACAGTGCGTTGACAATGGCAAAGATGTCAATCTTCTGTTTGCCATTAACGCTAAAACAATTACCTCTGGCTTGAAATATGCTCTTGCTACTGGGAACTGGGGCCAGGCAAACGCTGCTGGCACAAGAGCAGGAGTCTCTCAGGTTAGGATTGGTTTCTTCTCTTTTCCAGCTCAAATAATTTATTGATATATGCTATTAGCTTTACAGTTTCGGTCTATTTATGGTTCCTTGCATGATTTTCATGGTTCTTTACTTTCACCAGGTTCTAAATCGGTTGACTTATGCTTCCACTTTGTCGCATCTGAGGCGTCTCAATTCTCCTGTTGGGCGTGAAGGTAAATAAAACCTTGTTCTTTTTTCGGCATTGCTACTTTGTCTCAGCTTATCTGCTAGTGCAGTTGGTGTATTTAGTCAGGGTTCATTTTATTATCCACATCCTTGCAACTTAGGTTCGCCTGTAATTCTGGTTTTTCCACTTGAATGTTAATGAAGTCTTATATGACAGGAAAATTGTCAAAACCAAGACAACTGCACAACTCACAGTGGGGTATGATGTGCCCTGCTGAAACACCTGAAGGACAGGTATATTTGTTGCATTTATAGAACTAAAAATGTTTCGGGTTTCATTTAGTTCCATTGCTTATTGTGGATTTGCTTCGCCAGGCTTGTGGTCTAGTGAAAAACTTGGCGCTCATGGTCTACATTACAGTTGGGTCAGCTGCTTCTCCCATTTTGGAAATTTTGGCGGATTGGGGAACTGAGAATCTTGAGGTCTGTTGCACTAAACAGTCAGTTTCTTACTCAATCTCTACCACTTCGTTTCATGTGTTTACTCAAGGTCTTAACTTGATTGTAGGAAAGCTCTCCATCAGTTATACCCCAAGCTACAAAAATCTTTGTCAATGGAAAGTGGGTTGGCATTCATCGAGATCCTGACATTTTGGTGAAAACGTTGAGACTTTTGAGGAGAAGCGTAAGCGTGCACTTTCTTTCACGTTTCCAAATATTTTAGTCAATAAATTGCTACTGTTGTACAAGTGATATACTTAAGTTTCCTCTTGCAGAATGGTAGTTACACTGAAGTTAGCGTTGTTAGAGATATTCGTCTGAAAGAGCTCCGGATATACACTGATTATGGTCGCTGTAGTCGCCCCTTGTTTATTGTGGATAATCAGAGGCTCTTGATAAAGAAGAAAGATATATATGCTCTGCAACAAAGGGTAAAGTTTATAGTCTTCTGTTCTCAAAGTACGTTTTGTTATTACTTCAGTGTACCAATACTCGTTTTCATAACCCAGGAAAGTGCAGAAGAAGATGGTTGGCATCAACTACTCGCAAAGGGGTTTATAGAATACGTAGACACCGAGGAAGAGGAGACTACTATGATATCCATGACTATCAATGTGAGTAATTAGAATGTATGTGAATAAATGCACTTTTGGGGCACTCATAGGCACAGAAACCTCACTCTTAGTTTCATTTTAGGATCTGGTTCAAGCTAGGCTCCGTCCTGAGGAGGCATATTCTGACACTTACACACATTGTGAGATTCACCCTTCTTTGATATTGGGCGTGTGTGCTTCAATCATACCATTTCCCGACCATAACCAGGTTCTGCTCTCTTAAATTGACTTATCTATGAGAAGCAATTTAGTTATGTTAAAAGTCAAATTCATGCTAACTATCTCGTGTACTTTTTGTCTGCCTCTTCTGCGTTTTGATGAATTAGTCACCACGTAATACATATCAATCGGCTATGGGAAAGCAAGCTATGGGAATATATGTCACCAACTACCAATTCCGCATGGTATGTTTTGTGGTCTCTTTCTGCCATCTCTTGCAATGCATTAGTGATACTAATATCATTGTTCTGTCAACCAGGATACCTTGGCTTATGTTCTATATTACCCTCAAAAACCTCTGGTCACCACAAGAGCTATGGAGCATCTTCACTTTAGGCAACTTCCAGCAGGAATTGTGAGTTTTATTTTGCCTGAAGTCTTTCAGAATCCAGCTTTTACTCTTCTCTCAAATGTTTTTTCTTCTTCTTTGTGTATAATGCTATTGTTGCCATTTCTTGCTATTCTGGATATAATCAAGAAGATTCTGTCATTATGAATCAGTCTTCAATAGATCGTGGTTTCTTTCGATCCTTGTTCTTCCGGTCTTACACGTGAGTATACCATATACTTGTGGACATTTCCTTTTGGTCTTTCCACTTTAATTTTATACTGCAATCTTTCTGCTGGCAGAGACGAGGAGAAAAAAATGGGGACCCTTATCAAAGAAGACTTTGGGCGCCCAGACAGAGGAAATACACTGGTAAGACACCATTGTGGTTCATATTTTCTGTTGTGCTTTTTTTTGTAAGTGGAGTTTTAACACTTAGAAATTCTGCTGCAGGGTATGCGACATGGTTCTTATGAGAAACTGGATGATGATGGTCTCGCGCCTCCTGTAAGTAAATGATTTATTGTTCCTTTAATGGTTATATCTGATATGATTAGACGATTAGTGCAAGCCTATCATACAATTTTTTTTCAATCTATTGTGGTATAGGGTACTAGAGTTTCAGGTGAAGATGTGATCATTGGGAAAACCACTCCAATATCTCAAGACGAGGCTCAAGGCCAATCATCACGATACACCAGACGTGATCACAGTATAAGCTTACGTCATAGTGAATCTGGAATGGTGGATCAGGTAACTTTGGTGTTTCTTACAGTTATGAGTTTAGAATGTTTAAGGTCTGACTGACCTATGAATGTGATCATATTAAACGTGGGTTCTGGAAGTTCTCTAATTTTTTCAAGTTGTGAACTTCTTGTAGGTGTTATTGACCACAAATGCAGATGGTTTAAAGTTCGTGAAAGTGAGGGTTAGATCAGTTCGCATTCCTCAAATTGGAGACAAATTCAGTAGTAGACACGGTCAGAAGGGAACCGTTGGCATGACGTACACACAGGAAGACATGCCTTGGACGATTGAAGGCGTTACTCCTGATATAATTGTGAATCCACATGCTATCCCGTCTCGGATGACAATCGGACAGCTAATTGAGTGCATCATGGGAAAAGTGGCAGCTCACATGGGTAAAGAAGGAGACGCCACTCCTTTTACAGATGTCACGGTAAAACTTACATTTTTCCCTTAGCTCCTTGTTTAGTTGTGACTTGGGATATGAATCTGACACATCGTGGTGGTTTCTTTAGGTGGACAATATAAGCAAAGCACTTCATAAATGTGGGTACCAGATGCGTGGATTTGAGAGGATGTACAATGGCCACACGGGCAGACCACTCCCAGCGATGATATTCATAGGACCAACCTATTACCAAAGGTTGAAGCATATGGTTGATGACAAGATCCACTCTCGTGGACGAGGTCCTGTGCAAATCTTAACGAGACAACCGGCTGAAGGAAGATCACGCGACGGTGGACTGCGTTTTGGAGAAATGGAACGAGACTGCATGATTGCTCATGGTGCTGCTAGCTTTTTGAAAGAGAGGCTGTTTGATCAGAGCGATGCGTATAGGGTACATGTGTGTGAAACATGTGGCCTCATCGCCATTGCAAACCTGAAGAAGAATATTTTTGAATGCAAAGGTTGCAAGAAGACAACAGATATTGTTCAGGTAAGGTTTCAAAATTGTGTTTTCTTTTAATCTCGCTAATGCTCAGTTGTGTGATGGCATGTTATCTAATAATCTCTTTGACAGGTTCACGTTCCATATGCTTGTAAATTACTGTTTCAAGAGCTTATGTCAATGGCGATTGCGCCAAGGATGCTTACTAAAGACCTGAAATCAGCTAAAGGCAGGAAGTGAAGAGCCTTCTTGTTCCCTTTGGGCTCATATCTGTGTGATAAAACTAAAACTCAAAATTGTGTATCGTTCATTAGGTATTTCTTCTGAAACTAGAAACTAGAGAGGTATATGATAATACTTGTAAATTACTCTATTATATTCACTTGTCAATGAATCCGTGACTTTACCAAACATCTTGTCATCATCATTCACTCGTAAGCCTCAAGTTTCTGTTCCCGCTATGGTATGCTCTTCTTTCTCTCAAGTCCAAGAAGAAATACTTTAAAGCAAAGCTATAGAAATGCTTGACAACCATCGAATTACATTAAAACAGAATACCAAAAAAAAACCAATGAACATTCATCATAATGATTAGCTGAAACGTACTAAATAACATTCTTCAGTAGCAGGAAACGTGACCAGCAACTAAAAGCTCAAAACAGTGATTTCATGGTCACAAGTTCCCACCACTGAAACAAATCAACAATCTTCTCTATACTCTTTATTTGACTGTGTCTAGCTTCTGCTTCGTTGCGCTATGCCTCCTAATCACCGTCACAAATTGAGGTGGAGAAACCTCTGATACAAACCTTGCTATACGTGCATGGTAATTGGTTGCCAATACAACCTCTTCCTACTAAGTTGATCTATTTATAACATATTTTTAGTTCTTAACTATATATTCACGACGACTACTATTTATGAGAAGAAAAAAAAGTTTATACATCGAGTAAGCTATTTTAAAACATCTATCAAAAATCTGATTGTTCAAAACAAAACACACCTCAATAATCACTCTATAGTTATCAAATGTTCAACCATTGTCATGAGGAATCTCATAATATTAGTAAATCTATAATGCAAATTGTAGACGAACGAGAGAAAACAGAGTACCCATACGTATTTGAAAGGGTTGGCGCCACAAATAACGGTTATTCTGTTATCATATTAAAGAAACTGGTTCACAAATTAAGAGTTCAATTGTCAAACTTTTATATGCTTCAGAATCCATGTGGTGTAGTCGGTTATCAGTTTAAAGATTCTTGGGGGCTTGTGGCTAATGCTTATGTGCAAAATGGTCCTTAAGATAATGTTTTCAAGGGTATAAAAAACGTTTTTATGTAAAGAAGTGAGGAAGAGAAAATGGACACCCGGTTTGAAACTGGTTACAAATGTTTTGAGTTGACTTGGGGATGAAGGAAGCTTCAAAGAAGTAGAAAGAAAGCTTTGTTGCATCTCTAAGTATCGGTTTGAACAAAGAGATGTATTTATGCTCTTGTCAAGCCCCTTGCCCTCGAAGGCGCGAACCAAAAGATCTCTATGCAATCGATCTCCAACAAAGTAGTGGGCTGGCAGGGGCAGATCTCAACACTTGCCTCCTCCAGAATATTTCACTCCCATATGACTTTCATAAGACCTTTTCAACATTAATTTTTCTAGGGTTACACTGATTAGAAAACTATAGTAGGTTGCATGATTCAAAGACCATAAACAAGAGTGTGACATGGAAGAGAACATGGAGATTTTAAACTGAACTGGCATAGGTAACAAATCAACAAACTTGACTTTAAAACATTTACACCAAAAAGAAAAAAAAGATATTTAAGTAAGGAAGAAGACCCTACTTAAGTTGAAAGGAGACAATACAGAGATCATACAGAAAAAAACAGAGAAATGAAGACATGAAACGGAAGGACATAGTGAAAGCAAATATCTTTCGTGCGGATGAATTAGAAAAAAGATATTTAAGTAAGCAAATACCTTCGAGAGTTCAACTACGTGGAAACCAAACTATTGTTTGTGCGAGAACAAGACATCAACAGAAGGTAGTTCTGGTCATCACACGCTGTGTAATAAAGGACACGACTTATTGATTGATTTTGTTCCAAAATTTGACTCTGTTCCAAAATTTTATTTATTGATTTCTAATTATGAAGATTGTGGAAATATTGTAATTCAGGAAACTATTGATTGAGTAGTGTGTTGTTACTTGTCATGTCAACGAAAGTTCAGGGTTTTTGATTTTGAGCTCGATGGTCACGTTCAGAGATGTCCCCAAACTATTTACATTTCAAATCGTTTTATTAACATCACAATCCCTCCAATATTTTATTTGTCTCTTAGCAACGAAAACAAACAATCTAAATGCACAAGGAAATCTTTGGATGGAAGCTTATTATATATTGCAGGGTCACTTGTAAAGATTTGCCTCAGACCTCATCTTTGCCATTGTAGAAGTGTCTGAAAACACAGGAAAAGTCCTTTGTTTCATGCCCATCCTCGCACATCTTCTTGTAACTAGAAAAAAAAACAAAACCAAAACAATACCAGACTTTGAAGAGATATGCCCCATAAATCTTCATTGAAGAGAGATTGAGCTGTGTCCAAATAGACTACTGAAAGTACTCACATTTCTTGTGCTTTGTATATCAATGCGCTCTTGTGTCCAACTTCTTCAGCTGAGGCTGCTGCCAAGTTTAAGTCTTTAGCCTGCATTTTGAAATACCCAATAGATATGAAAGAGCAGTGTCCTCTTGCGAGATTTTAGGACCAACAACAACACAGAGACTTGTTAAGAAACTGACCATAAGTTTGGAGGCGAAACCGCCATTGTAAGCTCTTGAAGAGGGCACACCTTTCATTACTCCTGGAACTGGATTATACTTGTCGCTGTGGTTTTTAAGCATATAATGAAGTTAAGAGTTTGGTACTTAATTTGAAGGGTAGCTATCAAAATTTTGAAGAGGCTATTGCATTTACTTACCTACTCCAACATCGGCCACTGGATGTGTTTAACACTTGAGTTAAAGTGGTGGCAGATATTCCAAGTGACTGACCAAGAGCTAAAGCTTCTGAAGTACCCAGCATACTCACGGCCATTGCCAAATTGTTACAAATCTTTGCAGCCTAAGTTTGGGAAAACAAAACATGTTATGTAATGATTAATGCAGAAGTGCTTCTCAGTCCACATCTACAAGATTCATACAGAAAGATAATGGAAATGAAGTCTAGCAGTGAGCTTACAGATCCATTTCCTGAACCACCACAGTAGATGGAAGTTCTGCCCATTGATTGAAGTATTGGTCTTGCGGCTAAGTAAGCATCTTCGGGACCTCCAACCTACAAAACGTGCAATTGCCAATGTGCTCTAATAGGTGCTGTGCCAACCAATGGACATGAAAAGAGAGTAGAGAACAAAATACCATGAAAGTAAGTGTAGCAGCTTCTGCAGCAAGAACACCTCCTGACACAGGAGCATCCAACATGACAGGCTTTTCCCAATTATCTGCATCAAAGAAGAACAAAATTGATTTTAATGTTTAACGTCATTGGAACAGAAAGTACAAACGCTCAAGTTCTCAACTAAAAAAGGGCTACAGAATCATGGAAACTGTTTTCAAACAGCTCAAACGCTGTTCATGAACCACCAGTAAGAAAGTTACTCATAAGAATAAGACTTTTGTTCATATCATATCTATGCTTTACCTCTCTTATCTTTCAAATTACAGTTGGAAACAGCAAGAGAGATTTTGCGGGTGGTTTGTGGATCAATAGTGGATGAATCTATCAACAAAGCAGGTCTTATAGTGTTTTCTCCATGAAGCAACCCATTTGTTCCTGTGTACACATCCATCACCTACATCAAATTACACTAGTTATTTCCAAATAAATGCCGTCTGATCATAAAAGATTGTACTTCATATTAAAGTACTCTTCCTAGAAGGCAACACAACTTACGTGAGATGAAGAAGGCAACATGGTAATCACAACTTGGCTATCTTGAGCAACTTCGTAAGGAGTTTCTCTAGCAGATACTCCCATTTCAGTGAACATCTTCATAACATCACTGTTTCTGTGAAATCAAACACATTTGTATATGAGCCAAAAAAAAAGTTAAGCAAAATTGATATAGAGACAAGCAAAAGGCATTAAAAGAAGGGATGTTGTTACATGTCATGAACGGTAACGTTAAAACCAGCTTTAACTAGATTATTCACCATTCTTGATCCCATGTTTCCAAGCCCTATGAAACCAACATTCTGGAAAGTAACAGACAAAGTAAAGTTAAAATCTTTCCTTCAAACTTTCTCTCAAGAAAAAACTGTAAAAAGTAGCAAACTTTTTCAGAAAACCACCAGAGAGAAACCTCTGAGATAGAGAGAGAAAAACTATAAACAAGAACCTGGAATTGAGTTGAATGATGTGATGATGATGACGAAGAGAATCTGTGAAGCCTTAAACTGGTTTTGAGTTTTGAAAGAGAGAGTAAGGCTTGCGCTCCACGAATCGCCATTAGTGAATTTTGCTTCAAAACAAAAGATCAGTTGGCAAAATTGACATGAGAGTGAGTCTCAGACGGAACTGTGTAGTACTCTTTTCTCTGGTCTCATGATCTGATCAATGAGTCATCAAGCTTATTTTTTGAATTTAGACCCCTTAAATCTTAGTTTCTTCTGAAATCTTCCCTTTCGTTTTAAATTAATCAGTAAAACCCAAATCGTTTGCTCTTTCCTTGGTTTTGTAACTTTGTTGACTAGTGTCGACCATGTAGGACCATCGCTAATAAATGTAGGACTACTCAAGATATCAATTAATTCCTCTTTTCTGAATTGTTGTAATAAATTCAAAATTAATTTATTTCAAAATCTTCAACTTCAATGTAATTAATTTAGTTCGCATTTTCCTTATTCACTTGACTTTATTTCCGTAAATTTTGATACTGCCGGCGCAATTCTAGCTTAGTTTTAGATTCCTTTGGCGGGTAAAGCCCTAATTACAACATTATTATTAGAAAAAAACGAATATTTTTCTTTTTACATCTGACATGCTTATGGAAAAGTAAATTTAAAACTACTGTATATTATTATTTCTTTTCTCGTCAACCAAAAGAATTATATTACTATATCTTTTCTATTTCCTTTTTCCAGCTATTTTTCCCATTCACACGCTTCAAGAGTAGTATCAATTTTACACTCTTTACCGAGTCCTTGTCGTTCGTCACTGTCGTACATGAAAACTCGCAACATTTCTATCTCTACCTTTTGTTTTCGCCCTTCTTTGTTTGGTCCTTTTTGTTTACAGTGTGACATTCAAACGGAGTAAGATTCTCACTTTCTCCGTTGAAAATCAAATCCAACGCTCCCTAGTAGCAGTGCATGAGCCTACAACTAACAAATTGACTCTGCTTCCAAGTCTTCCGTCTTCTTCTTCTTCAACTCTATCTTCATTGTTATTGCAGTGAAGGTTTTTATTTATTTTTTCATTCCGGGTAAGATAAAAATCAAACCTTTCTCTCTTTTATCTCTTTGCTTTGGTGTTTAGATCTTGAAATGGTGGACCCAATATTGAATTAGCCCATTTTGTTCATTTATTGTTTTCCTTTCAGCTGATTCCCTTCTGTTCACGGTTGTCTCTTCTCATTTAATAGCATTGCATTTTTGAATGATTGAGAAAGTGAGATTCCTTCACCTCCTGCTTATGTTTGTTCCTTCTGTGCATTGCTTCTTTTTTTTTGTGGAAAGATTGGAACTTTTGTTAGTAACTTTGGGTGGGTCTTTAAACTAACTTTGCTTCATTAACTTTTCTGTCAGATTTACTAAAGTTCCATGAATCTTCTGCCTTGGTGAGCTGGAAAAGAAAAAAAAACTTTAGCTTTGTGAGGATGATGAATCTCTCCAGGGTTTTGTTACTATCCATGTTGTTCATGTCTGCAATGGGTCAGCTTCCTTCACAGGACATCATGGCATTGCTCGAGTTCAAGAAAGGCATCAAGCATGACCCAACAGGCTTCGTCCTTAACTCCTGGAACGATGAGTCCATAGACTTCAACAACGGCTGTCCTTCTTCGTGGAACGGTATCGTCTGCAACGGTGGTAATGTGGCTGCTGTTGTTTTAGACAATTTGGGTTTGTCTGCAGATGCTGATCTCAGTGTGTTCTCCAACTTGACAATGCTTGTCAGACTCTCCATGGCTAACAACTCAATCTCCGGTGTCTTACCGAGTAACTTAGGCAGTTTCAAAAGCCTCCAGTTCTTGGATTTGTCTGATAACCTCTTGTCTTCGTCACTGCCAGAAGAGTTTGGTAGAGCAGTGAGCTTGAAGAATCTCTCTTTAGCTGGTAACAACTTCTCCGGTGAGGTTCCGGAGTCTATGGGAGGTTTGGTTTCGCTTCAGTCTTTGGATATGAGTCGCAACTCCTTCACTGGACCTTTGCCGAAGTCCTTGACAACGCTGAACGATCTGCTCTACTTGAACCTGTCTTCTAATGGATTCACTGGGAAAATCCCGAGGGGATTCGAGCTAGTTCCAAGTCTTCAGGTCCTTGATCTGCATGGTAACTCGTTTGATGGTGCTCTTGACGGCTTGTTCTTCCTTTCGACGAATGCGAGCTATGTTGATTTCAGTGGAAACAGATTGGTGACAACGTCTGGGAAGCTGTTACCTGGTGTCTCTGAGAGCATCAAGCACTTGAACCTCAGTCATAATCAGCTTGAAGGTTCTCTGACTAGTGGGTTTCAGTTGTTTCAGAACTTAAAAGTCTTGGACCTTAGCTACAACCAGTTATCAGGAGAGCTACCAGGTTTCAATTACGTCTATGATCTTCAAGTCCTCAAGCTTAGCAACAACAGATTCTCAGGCTCTCTTCCCAATAACTTGTTGAAAGGTGACTCATTGCTTTTAACTACGCTGGATTTAAGTGGCAACAATCTCTCAGGTATGCTCTTAGCTTAATTGTTATATGATTAATGGTGGCACCAATAACACTAGAGATCTAATTTGTGTTGCAGGGCCTATAAGTGCTATCATGTCAACAACTCTCCACACCCTTGATCTCTCTTCAAACTCACTGACCGGGGAGCTCCCTCTCTTGACTGGGAGCTGCGTCTTACTTGACCTCTCAAACAACCAGTTTGAAGGAAACCTAACAAGATGGTCAAAATGGGAGAACGTTGAGTACCTTGATCTCAGCCAAAACCGTTTCACCGGGTCCTTCCCAGACGTTACTCCTCAGCTTCTTCGAGCAAATCATCTCAACCTTTCCTACAACAAGCTCACAGGCTCGCTTCCAGAACGGATTCCAACCCATTATCCCAAACTCGGCGTTCTAGATATAAGTTCCAACAGCTTGGATGGGCCACTCCCAAGTACGTTACTATCAATGCCCACTCTGGAGGAAATCCACCTTCAGAACAATGGCATGACTGGTGACATCGGACCCTTGCCTTCTTCTCCTGGTTCAAGAATCCGTCTTCTTGATCTCTCTCGCAACAGGTTTGATGGTGATCTTCCTTCTGCGTTCGGGTCTTTGACTAGTCTCCAAGTGCTGAATCTCGCAGCAAATAATCTCTCTGGATCTCTGCCTAACTCCATGGATAAGATGGTCTCTCTGAGCTCATTGGACGTATCACAGAATCATTTCACTGGACCACTCCCAAGCAACTTATCTAGCAGCCTTGTGGTCTTTAACGTGTCGTACAACGATCTGTCAGGGACTGTGCCTGAGAATCTGAAGAGCTTCCCTCCGCCTTCCTTTTATCCTGGTAACAGCCAGCTCATCTTGCCTGCTGGATCATCAACAAGTGAATCAGAAGTTTCCAAAGGGAAACCAATGAACTTGCTAATTAAGGTTGTCATTATAGTTTCATGCGCCATTGCTCTTGTTATCCTCATCCTTGTGGCTGTTCTCCTGTTCTGCATCTGCAAATCAAGAAGACGTGAAGAGCGTAGCAGCATCATCGCAGGTAAAGATACTAACAGGCGGGATCAAACAGTGCCTTCAAGCAGTGGAGGAGGAGGAGGTACTGTTGTCTCTGCTGAGGATCTCGTTGCTTCGAGAAAAGACTCGTCGTCAGGAATCCTCAGTCCAGACGAGAAGCTAGCTGTTGTTGCAACGGGCTTCTCTCCTTCAAAGACGAGTAACTTATCTTGGTCACCTGGCTCAGGAGACTCACTCCCAGCTGATCAGCATCTAGCAAGGCTTGACGTTAGGTCACCAGACAGACTCGTGGGAGAGCTACAGTTTCTTGACGAGTCGATCAAACTTACTCCAGAGGAGTTATCAAGAGCACCGGCTGAAGTTCTGGGGAGAAGCAGCCACGGGACTTCTTATAGAGCAACGCTTGATAATGGAGTGTTTTTAACCGTGAAGTGGCTTAGAGAAGGCGTGGCGAAGCAGAGGAAGGAGTTTGCTAAAGAAGTGAAGAAGTTTACTAACATCAGACATCCTAATGTGGTGACTCTCAGAGGATACTACTGGGGTCCTACTCAACATGAGAAGCTTATTCTTTCAGATTATATATCCCCTGGAAGCCTAGCTAGCTTCCTCTACGGTAACTATTTTTTTTCATTAGACTTTCTGTTTCAGTATATATATATTTTTTTTTAACTATACAGAGGTATCCTGGACCCCACAGAAGTAGTCCAGACTAGTCACGTGTTTGCATCCTACGTTTTCAGTCCACGTGTCGGTTCCATGTCCCTCTCCCCAGTGGCCAATGTCTAGTATATTCATCAAAGCTTATGATTCTTGTTTGAATTTTTTTTCAGATCGACCAGGCAGGAAAGGCCCTCCACTAGCATGGATCCAACGGTTGAAAATCGCTGTTGACGTGGCGCGTGGTCTAAACTATCTCCATTTCGACAGAGCTGTTCCGCACGGCAACCTCAAGGTAACAAACATTCTCTTAGAAGGAGAAGAGCTAAACGCACGCGTTTCAGACTACTGCCTCCACCGTCTCATGACGCAAGCAGGCACGGTGGAACAGATCCTAGACGCAGGCATCTTAGGTTACCGAGCTCCCGAGCTAGCAGCTTCGAGGAAACCGTTGCCTTCTTTCAAAGCGGATGTGTATGCGTTCGGGGTGATACTTCTTGAGATCTTAACGGGAAGATGTGCGGGAGATGTGATCACGGGTGAACAGGAAGGTGTTGATTTGACTGATTGGGTTAGGTTACGTGTCGCTGAAGGGAGAGGTGCGGAGTGCTTTGACTCGGTGTTGACGCAGGAGATGGGAAGTGATCCTGTTACGGAGAAAGGGAGTAAAGAAGTTCTTGGGGTTGCTTTGAGGTGTATAAGACCGGTTTCTGAGAGACCTGGGATTAAGACCATTTACGAAGACCTGTCTTCTATTTAGGAACAATGTTCTTCTCTCTTTCTCGTTCTGTTTTTTGGTTTTTGTAGGTTGAGGTCTCATTGAAGTTGCATGCTTTTGTTTCTAGAGAAGCATGTTCTTGATTTTAAGGTTGTGTTGTGCTTCTTCTTCTTCTGTTGTTTTTTTTTTAATTTTTGTAATGTTCTCTGTAAAAAACCGCAATCTGCTCATGTCTCATGAGTGAATGAAAGTTTATTGAAGTTGTTAAATATGTCCTTGATCGAAACTGGATCATTTACAGATCAAATAGCCTATTAAACCAATCATGAACAAACCGGTTCGGTTTCAGATATAACCATAATATTCGCCGGTTCTGAGTATTACACGACATTCAATGGTTACTCGCATGACACAAAGTATTGAGTATCATGAGAATATAATTTCAGTAGCAAGTCTTTTTTTTTTATATTCTTTAATATTTCGATAATAATATCGATATTTTGATATTCTTGTAGTTTTCTACAGATTTTCAAATATGTTATACGATTTTGGTTATATCACTAGGTTTTGGAGAGAAAATATCTGAAAATGAATCATATGCAAGATATATTATCAAATTCTTTAAGAACCTAGTGACCCAAAAACAAATTGAACCAAAACTTTATAGATCGAGTCTGGAATCGGTCGGTTTTTAACAAACCGGATCCGAATACCAGAATTCCCATAGATTGAACCAAAATCAAGTAGAATATTAAACCGGTGGACATCCCCGAATTTTCCGGTTAGACTTAACCGGTTCATTCAATTAAAAACACGACCCAATCTTGTCATCTCTCGTCTTCGGCTCGAATCTGAAATCCACTCGTCGAGGTTCCATTTGAATTAAGCCAATCAAATTTCGAAGCGGAGCTTCCGATTTCAATGCAGATCGCATGCCTCCCGATTCCGATTTGTTCAATCACTCCCCGAAACTCTATCACATCTTCATCGATATCCTCAAATCCTCGTCGCCATATTTTTAACCTCGCCTCCTTTCAGAACCCGAAACGCTCTTTCTTCACTTCATCTTTCAGAAAACCGCATAGAACTCAAACTGGTTTTAGATCTCCTCCTGTTTTGGCTGCCATGAGAAGGGAAGAAGCTAGTGATGATGATGATGATGCGTTTTATATGAGGAAATGCGTGGATCTGGCGAAGAGAGCAACTGGGTGCACTAGTCCTAATCCTATGGTGGGTTGTGTCATTGTCAAAGACGGCAAGATTGTTGGCCAAGGCTTTCATCCCAAAGCTGGCCAGCCTCATGCTGAGGTAACAACTAACAACAAAGTTTCAGTTTTTTTTTTAATGGGTTTCTTGAAATGACAAGACTTTAAGTGTTGTTTCTCGAGCTTCTGATAGATTGCATTGTGTTTTTTCTTATGGTTGTGAAATTGGAGATCAGTAGATGTTAATGAGATTGATTAGGGTGGAAGTTGTCAGGTAATGAGTTTTATTTATTCTTGGTGAAAGCGGTTCTTGTTATTGTTAGGTGTTTACTCTTTGAGATGCTGGACCCTTAGGTGAGAATCAGCTGAAAGTTTTCTTGGCACTCTTAGGTGTTTCATCTTTTTTTGAGATACTGGAGATTTAGCTAAGTAGCCACCACTGCTTATGTTAGCTCTATGATTGTGAATTATGAGATTAGTAAATGTTAATTTGTTTGATTCTTTGTGAAAGTTGTTCTTTCTTGGCATCCTTAGGTGTTTGCTCTTCCAGACTTAGCTGAGAATCCCACTGCTTATGTTATCTCTATGATTGTGAAGTTGGAGATTAATACATGTTAATGAGTTTGATTCGTGGTGAAAGTTGTTTTTGGCATTGTTAGGTGTTTGCTCTTCGAGATGCTGGAGACTTAGCTGAGAATGCCACTGCCTACGTTAGCTTAGAACCATGTAATCACTACGGGAGAACACCGCCTTGCACAGAAGCATTGATCAAGGCCAAGGTGAAAAGAGTGGTAGTTGGAATGGTTGATCCGAATCCAATCGTTTCTTCTTCGGGTATCACTCGTCTGACAGATGCTGGAATCGAGGTCACTGTTGGCGTTGAAGAAGACTTATGCAAGAAGATGAATGAGGGTTTCATCCATCGAATGTTAACAGGAAAGCCTTTTCTCGCTCTCAGGTATTCTATGTCTGTAAATGGTTGTTTTCTGGACAAGATCGGGGAAGGAGCTTCTGATAGTGGTGGATACTACTCAAAGCTATTGCAAGAATATGATGGGATAATACTCTCTTCCTCGTTATCTGATAAACTCTCGAGCATTTCTTCACAAGAAGAACCTAATGTTTCGATCCAGCCTATTCAAATCATAGTAGCTAGTAGTAATGCACAACAATCTCCTATACTTGCTTCTTCCAACATGGTGGAAGAATCTGGTCCGAAAGTTGTAGTGTTCACCAAAGAGGACATGGTTGCAGGATCCGGAACCAGCTGTAGCGGGGTTGAAACAGTTGTATTAGAAAATATAAATTTGGAGTCCATCTTGGATTACTGCTATCGCCGTGGACTATGCAGTGTGTTGTTGGATTTGAGGGGAGATATCAAAGACCTTGAAGTGCTTCTTAAGGATGGATTTGAGCAGAAGCTGTTGCAGAAGATAGTGGTTGAGGTTTTGCCTGAATGGTGCGTCAAAAATGACGAGAGACAGGTAGCGTTATCGATGAACTGGTTAGAGTCAAAGGCTGTGGAAGATTTGCAGTTTAAGCAACTAGGTGGAAGCGTTTTGCTAGAGTGTTATCTTTGATGTATGAATGTGTAAGTTCTTGAGCTTCGTTTTTTTTTTGAAACATTGTGTTATTAACTGGATTAATAAAATATTTTAGTTTCATTTTTGTTTAATGCTTTATTCCTAAGAGCATGGTCATAGAGTATCTAAAAATATGTTTATAATATAAATATAACTGTATAATTATAATAAAAAAATTCCACTAATCGTTTGCGAAATTATTTATGAATCTTTCATAATTTTTTATAATCTCTCAAATGAAAGAAGTATGTAGTTCTTAGTTCTTACTTTTCATTTCTCCACTTTTAATATTTTCTGTTGTTTTAATTGTTCGAACTCTTGTGAGAAACAAGATCAAACAATAGTCAATAAGCCATCCATAAAACTGCTCTAACTCACATGACACACATACCAAATAAATTCAATAGTGTAAATCCTAGCTAAATTAATAAGTACAAGTAAAAGCTAGTCTCTGCAACTAATTTCATAACAAGGTGCGAAAATTCCAAAACGTGGTTTGTTTTTCAAGAAACGGAGTTTGTTACGTTATAACATTTTTTCACATCTAGAAGAAGTGATCGACCACCTTGTATGGCCTACATGTAATAGGTATCCCAATGTAATTGGCTTGCTAAAAGTAAAAAACATGTGCTAATTTTAAGGATGTGCAATGGAATGGGAACTAACATCAACAAAGAAAACGATCGTTATGATGTCGATTGCATTACATAAATATTTGAAAAGTATTTTGTGATGGGTAAGATGTCAAATAACAAATGGACATTTCATGAAGCATTGGATTTTTGCGTTGAAACCGACATATACATATGCTCAAAGAAAAGATATATTAAACCAGTTTTGATTTGGCAACTCTAGATGTCAAATTAAGAATTATAACTGCATAAATTGAATATTTGTAAAATCTTCACAACTAAAAATTAGTCAACAGCTACACTCGGGGTGATTGGTTGGATTGTAACTAGTGAATTTAGTTTTAATTTCTATCTACAACTACTATTAAAATTCAAATTTAAGCAAAAAAAAAAAAAAACTACTTAAGTTACCAATTGTGTTTTAAGTATTTTTTTAAAACTAAAGTTAATAAAATAAAAAATGGTTGTAGAAAACTTATTTTCTAAAGCAAAAAAAAAATGGTTATAGAAATCGATTTCCTTTTTAAAATATTTCTGTAGGAATATATTTCTTTTTTATCATTTCTCTTATTTAATTTCTACAGCTACATTAGATATAGCTACATCAAAAAATTCTACAGTCTAAATTCTACAGTAAATTTTCTACAGCTACAATCCAACCAATCGGCCCCACTATCTTTCTTTTGTGTCCTCGTTATTAGTAATAAGTGACTTATGTACTCATCCACGGATAAATATATATATATATATATATATATATATATATATATATATATATATATATATATATATATATATCATAAATAAATTATAATATTTGTTTACTATTTAAATTTCATTTTTATAATTTAAATTTATTTATAAATATATGTAAGGAAATACTTAAAATTCAATATTTTTAGGTTATTGTATTAATTAAACATATGACTATGATATACCAAATTTGATTGATTTAGCTATTTTAGGTAAACTGGGTTTTTATTTTTTCATCTGAACTAAATTATTATTTGATTAACTTTGTTAGTTGTATTTAGTTTAATTTTCTTACATACATATACTTCTAAATTTATGTATAATTTAAAAGATGTAGTTTTGGAAAACAAATAGTAAAAATGAAGTGTTTCTTGGTTTGAGGTTGTACAACTAATAACCAACTATTTTTTTAAATATACAGATTTAAATATTTATAACAATTAAACTATAATGAATTAATCTTATGTTTTTATAAACAGTTTAAAACATTTTATAATTTACATGTATAAGATCAATATAAAATTATTCTAAACAATAATATGTTGTTGACTCAATTAAACTACTGATTTTGAGTATTATGATTTAGATCAGTTTGATTATATGTGATCAGTTTTATGATCATTTTATATAGTAATTATATTTATAAGTTTGATGATCTGTTTGACAATTTGTTTAAATAACAATTTATTAAATATAATTAAGATATAAATGTATTTATATATTGTCGGATCTGAGAGTATATCCGCTTCCTAAAATTTTAATATTCGTGATGTGTTTGGATTTTAACGGATATTGATTTTTAGTATATGATTTGTTTCGAAAGTTTATAAATATGCAAAATTTTCGGATCAAATCAAAACGTATCGAATCAAATTTAAAGGATAAAATGTTCAATCCTACATATGATATAAGCATCCGACATAAAATAGCAGCCTTAGTATGTACATAACAAAGAAAAGAAGAGAAGATGAGAAAACACTTGACCAAGATTAATTTACAAATTGATGATGGGAACAAAAGATTATGAGCATGTCTCTATGTCGATTATGTTCTAGTCGTTCAATAATATCCACCTAGTTGCCTCAGCTAAATAATTGACCATACTATTCCCACCAATCTCAATTTCATAAACATTTTTCTTGTATCCTTTTTTTTTTCACATATTGAAACAATTTAAAATATTTTTCCAATGATGGTATTCAGATAAAAAAAGGAAATTTAGTTATATTGTTTGACTTCATACGTTGTCAAACATGAATCTCTATGATATCATATGAGAAGTCAGTTTCATATATATCGTACTGACGTTAATCTTCGTGATTGTTGATTACACTAATACCATTAATAAATTTTAATTTATTATTATGATAATTATCATTATTAATATTCCTCTTTTTCTTTTTATTAATAAATTCTTTTAACCCCATTGTTATCAAAAAGAATTATATATAATAAGGAAATATTTCTATTAACCACATTATTTTACATATTTTGAGCAAATGATTTAATAGAGATTCCTCAGGTAAGTTACATATCTATATTATTAAAATAGAAGTTCAAATATAAAATATCCATAAGTTTTCCAACTTATTTACAATGACATGCCACTGAAATAACTAAATAAATCTATCTCTAAAAATTTATTGTCTTTTCCTATTTATTAAACCATTTTTAAATCAAATTTTAGCTTAATTTTCGTATTTAATATATTTCCTTAAACAAATTAGCTGAATATTCAAAATTTAAATTGATTTTAATTATATTAAACGTGGATAATGTTACCATTAATTATTTTGAAAAAAATCAAGTTTAAATTCAATATTAAACAATATTATGAATATTCCTAAAATATATGTTTAACTTATCATTAATTATTTTGAACAATAAAATTTATATATGCTAAGATTTAAATATCTTTAAACAACTTATAGAACAATATGAAACATTTGTAAGTGAATATCATTTTTTATATAATATAATCTCACCTAAGATTATATATATATTTCAAAAATTTATAACATTCATTTAATCATTTCGGTATTAATTATTTTCAACAAGAAAAATTAAATGTCTTTGTAAAACAATGTTTAATGTTTATAACCAAATATTCCTTTTTCTAAGTATCTAAATACTATATAAATCCTCTTTAAGATTTTAAAAAGTATTAATAAATAAAATATTTTTATTAAAAAATTATCTACCAAAAAAGTTACATACAGTTTTAAAACATTAAATATATTATTGCAGGTCAAAGACATAAAAGATTATATTATATTAAAATTTTAAAATTATTTGTACCAGAAAATTTTCGGGCAACCATCTAGTAATTAATTAAAACTAGAATATATATAATTTTATTATATATTTATTTGTAAATATTTATATCCGTGCATGAGCACGAAAAAATCACTTAGTTATATATTTAGATACAAAGTTATTTGTACCCGCAAATTTTCGGACAACCACCTAGTAATTAGTTAAAACTAGAATATATATAATTTTATTACTTATTTTGTAAATATTTATATCCGTGCATGAAAACGGAAAAATCATTTAGTTATGTATTTAGATACGAAGTTATGCATGAGTTTAGTCAAAAAAGAAAGAAACAAAGTCATGCATGAGTTTTGTCAACTTTTGGTTTCTTCAAATAAATACATAATAATAATAAAGAAAAAGATGTTATATAAGTAAGGAAGTGAATTTAAGTACGATTAGGGTTGAAGGGGACCTCCACGGCGGAGAAGAGATGAAATCGATGAAATCAGGGTTGGGAGAAATCCCTTTTCTCATTTTTGTCTCTTTTTTTACTATTTCTTATTTTCTTACTATTTTCACTTAAGGTAAAAATAACAATTCTGATTTTTACTATTATTATTTTGTAAATCATAAAAAAAAATTAGAAAAAATTATAATAATATAACTTAATTGCTAAATGAAGTGTAGTATGGTATTTATAGAAAATTAAAATCCTATTTCCCCAAAACATTATAATAAAATCTTATTCAAAAAATTCTAGAATAACAAATCTAAGATGAATGTGTCTCTTATTTCCAATTTTCCCTTATTTCCAATTTTCCCTTAATTCAACTGACTAGAGGAACTTCTATAGACCAAAACTTCAAAGTAAACGCAGGACTTGAGCACATCCCCTTGTAACATCTCAAGAGGATGGGTTAATATTTTGTGGGTTAATATGATGTATTTTGTGAGTTAATTTGAAATGTGGTTAATTTTGTGGGTTAAAAGGGTTAATATGATGGGTTACAAAATATATATGAAATGTGGTTCATCTATTTAGTTTGCATTATTTTCTATTTTAAATTGCATTATTTTAAAATATTAAATAAATACATGTATTTTATGGGTTAATATTTTGTGTTATTTGTATTTGATTAATACTAAAATATTACTTTCTATGAAAAAAAACAAATAACACAAAATATTAACCCATAAAATACATGTATTTATTTAATATTTTAGAAATAATGCAATTTAAAATAGAAAATAATGCAAACTAAATAGATGAACCACATTTCATATATATGTATATATATATATATATATCACAATACATAATTAACACAGTTCAAAAAAGATAATACATTATTAAAATAAAAACAAAATAAAAATAGTTATATTTCAAAATCTTCTATAATAAAAAATATGAATAGTTAGATTTTCAAATATAATTTCACACATATTAAACAGTATACAATTGACAGTTAGTTTATTATTCAAACATACCAAATAAAATTTAAATATATTTTTCATAATTTTGAGAAACTGAATAAAATTAAAAATCTATTTTAAATTCTGAATTTAAAATTTTATTATCTTTTTGGTTTTTGAAAAATTTGATGAATAATTTTTTGGTCTGTTATTTTTTAAAAAAAAACTTATAAGTTAACTTATTGTTTTTAAAACAAAATAAAAATTACTAAAAAATATACCACGAATTTTAACAAAAAGTACCAATATTAATCAAATGATTCTGACTGACCTTATTTGTGTAGTAATTATCTTTTTTTCTTATATAAAAGCATAAATATAATTAATTTCAAAAAAAAACTGATAAACCATTGTGAGTTTATAAAAAAACCATGAAAATTTGGTTTTTGGTTTTTATGTTAAGAAAGCAGTTATTTCCAAAAACTAGTTTCCTTATTTACTTCTCTTTTTTTTGTCTCCTTTTGTCTTGTTTCATTATCTTTTATATTTTGTCAGTATACCCTTCGTCCTTAACAAACCTTTTCACTAAACCGTTATTATAATTAGCACAAAATAATTATCCTTATGTCTCGATTAGTACATCTGATGAATAAGTAGTAGCAGTATGTTGTAGAAACAATATGCTGTAGAAATTGTATGATTTCAATAAAAATTTTAATTAAGTGATTGGTAGAATAGTAGTAGTATACAATTTTAAAATTATCATAAAAGTTAATATATAATATATTTATTTTAAAATAATATATATTAAATTTTAATATATATCAATAATGTATTTTTATTAATAATAATAAATCTAATTTAATTACATAAATTAAATTAAACGTTAAATGTGAAATATTATTATTTTTTCAAATGTAAATTTTATTAAAATTTAAAAATTATTTTTGAATATAAAAATAATTTCTGATATTATTAAATAAAATAAATTAGTTATATATAATTTATCATTATTTATTTTTTGGTAGAACAATAAATAATTCATATACATTATTATCATAAAAATTAATATATGACATATAATTTATTTATTTATTACTAATATATATGTTTATTTTATAATATATAATATATAAATATATATTATGTTATGTTTTTTATTTAAAAATAATGAATAATATGTGTAATTATATAAATTATATTATATTTTAAATGTGAAGTATTATTATTTTTAAAAATTTAAAAATATTTAATAGCAACTTTTATTTTTAAAAATATTGTTTTTGATTCTAAACATATTTTGATATTATTAATTAAAAATAAATTAATTATATATAATTATTTTAAATCTTTTATATATTTTAATTGTAAATATTCTACCAAAAATTTCATATGGAACATTGAACATGTAGCGTTTGGAGAGCATTAACATCTTATAAATACTTATATGATTAATATTAAGATAATGACGAGTATAATGTTTATGCTAATGTTCGGCCAATCAAACCCCTCACTAGAACCAATGTGACTTAAACCAACTCACTCCTTTTTTTATATTAACTGATATTGAGTTCCATGGTTTATGACACTTCAACAAGAAGAAGAAAAACAGGAGTGTGGATAAGAACCATTCAAACACAAGTCAATCAAGACCTTCAGATCTCAAAACAATTGAGAAAAATAGAAGGATTCAGATGGAAGATCTTTACTCAGAACTGAACTCTCTTCTTCCTCAATCTTCTAGGGTTTCTTCTTCTTATTCTCTGTCCTCTGATATACATATATAATCTGTGCTTTCATGTATAATATATAAAACCCTTTTGCTGCTTAATGGTTAGGAACCTCTACCACTACCTGATCAGCTAGATGAAGCTGCAAGCTACATCAAGGAGCTACAAGTGAGCGTGGAGAAAAAGAGAGAAAGGAAGAGGAAGCTTGTTACGACTGCAGCTTTGGACAAATTGAATTCCACAGGATGTTCATCCATGTCCTCGAGTATTGATGTCTCCGTGCCTAGGCGGTTGCCAAGGATCGAGATTCAAGAAACCGGTTCCATTCTTCACATCTCTCTTGTGACAAACTTGGAACACAAGTTTATGTTCCATGAGATCGTTCGTGTTCTCACTGAGGGATTAGGAGCTGAGATCACTCATGCTGGATACTCAATTGTTGATGATGCCGTCTTCCACACTTTTGATTGCAGGGTATACTAATTCAACTAATTTTTTTGTCGATCTTGAGATCAAACTTGGTTACAATTACCATTTTAAAGTTAAGTTTAATCCATAGAGTATTCAGGCAATGTGAATAGGATTTAAGTTAGGTCAGTGAACTAATATATACAACTTGGTAAAAACACACGTTTTATTCATTAGAAACCCATTGACAAGTGGTTACAATTATATTTTATTTTGAGTGATAAGTAGATGCACTCAAAATGCCAAGAACTGGTCCCAGCTAATTGTAAGCTGTTTTACTATATGATTCTTGGTGATCTGTATTTTTTTTTCGGCATTCTTGGTGATATGTATAGAAACCCATTGACAAGTGGTTACATATTAATTTATTTATGATATATAGGTGGAAGATTGTGATTTTGGAGCTACGAGTAGAATTTCTGAGAGTCTCAAGAAACTTGTGAACAGTGTCAACTAATAGTCTTTCTTATTGTTCCTTTTTACATCTTTTTTCATTGTAAACTTGTGTGTACACTTTTTACAGCTTTTTTCATTCTAATTTATTGTTCCTTTTGTTGAATTTCACCTTGTACTTTATTTTCTTCTTATATGATATCCTTTACCTTTTATTTTTAGTTTGACAGTTATGCAGATTGGTTGAAC
Source organism: Raphanus raphanistrum subsp. raphanistrum (assembly GCA_019706035.1). Classification (NCBI taxonomy): domain Eukaryota; kingdom Viridiplantae; phylum Streptophyta; class Magnoliopsida; order Brassicales; family Brassicaceae; genus Raphanus; species Raphanus raphanistrum. Next base: position 27,224,405 of record CM033987.1, on the reverse strand, counting down.
GACTTAGCATATGTTATCTGTAATATTTAGTTTGGCAGTTAGAAATTGTGTATTTTCCGCACTGAGCAATGAGCATATTCTCTTATACACGAAGTTTAAACTCTATTTTTATCTTCTCTGACTATTTACATCAATTTCTATTGAAACCGAAATTAGAAAACTCTAACCTAATGGATCCATTGAACTGTCTTTTATTTATTTTTTACAAATCACATCAGATTATTAACTAATAATCCCAACAACTGAAGAAACCATAAAAGAAAACAAAAAACAGCAAAACAAGCCATGCAAGCCTCTTTATAAATAGCTTCACTGTAAACCCTTGAAACATACTCAAGAACATAATAAGCAGTAAGCAAGAGATCAAATCTCATAAGAAAAAAAAACAAATGGATCCGAGGGCAAAAGCAATTATCTCTTCCGCATTGTTTTTCCTCTATTTATCTTCCCCTAATATTTCCATCGCTCGTGACATTGAAGTCGGTATGTTTATTTCCTTTTGCAAAATCATGTTTACACTTATATCAAAACTCAATACTTATATATATGATGTTACTTTGGAAACAGACGATGAAACCCCATTTACGTACGAGCAGAATCTAGAGAAAGGACCAGAGGGGTGGGGAAAAATAAACCCTCATTGGAAAACTTGCAACACCGGAAAATTCCAATCTCCGATCGATCTAACTAGCGCAAGAGTTAATATTATTCGTGATGAAGCGTGGAGAAGAGAATACAAACCAGCCCCGGCTGGGATTGTGAACAGAGGACATGACGTTATGGTACATTTTGTTTAGCTATATATTATTATCATTACATTACACATATTCATGGTAATATAATTCTAATAATAATAATAATAATAATGAAATAATGAAAGGTATCATGGAAAGGAGATGCTGGGAAAATAACGATACGTCGTACGGAGTATAAATTGGTGCAGTGTCATTGGCATTCACCTTCTGAGCATACCGTTAACGGAACTCGGTTTGTGTTTTAATGTCTCCTTACTGGACCTTCTTCACCAGAAGATGATCATTATTTCATTTTATATGTAATTGTGTTACAGTTTTGACATGGAGCTTCACATGGTTCACACGGGTGCTGGAGGCAAAACCGCAGTGATTGGAGTTCTTTATAAATTAGGCAAACCAAATGAATTCATAGCAAGAGTACGTATGATAAATATTATATATGTTTATTTATATGAAAGATCGTGTATTAATTTATAACACTTTTAAGAGTTTTTTTCTTTTATTTAAAATTCAGCTACTAGATGGAATCAAAACAGTGGGGAAAGAAGAGAAGGATTTAGGGATCGTGGATCCAAGAAATATTAGATTTCAAACAAAAAAGTTCTATAGATACATTGGCTCCCTCACTGTTCCTCCTTGCACTGAAGGTGTTATTTGGACCGTCGTCAAAAGGGTATATCTTTTAAGTTTATTTATAAATTATCATATATATTTTTATTGATTATAAAATGTGAAAATTTTCTAATTATAATTGTATATATATAGGTGAACACAATATCAATGGAACAAATTGCAGCTCTGAGGAATGCCGTTGATGATGTAAGTACTCTAAATTGCTATTGTGATTTCATTAGCTGATATTGATATTACCTATTGCTAATTATATAATTAATCTGAATATAGGGGTATGAGACGAATTCAAGACCGGTTCAAGATAGTAATGGAAGATCGGTCTGGTTCTACGACCCAAATGTTTGAATTGTTGAGTTGAATTGTTTTGTGATGTCGAGATTGATTTTGAGTATAAATAAAAGATAACAATGATTTAGATTTAAAAGTAACAGTGATTTGGATCAATTCTTTAATTTTATCTTATATGTTAATTTTTTTGTTGGAAATGAGATAAAAATACAAAAAACCAAGCGAGGACGGTCTAATGGTCTTCAGAGAGCTTGGGCCGCAATACGGATCCGGGTTCGAATCCTGTTGTCCACTGGGGAATTAACATTTCGGTATCGTCAGAGATAGGAGATTGACATGTGGAGTAAATATATAGGCTGCAAACACGTGAATAGTCTGGACATACTTCTGGGTGGGCCATGATACTTCTGTAAAATAAAATAAAAAGATAAAAATACAAAAGAAATAAAACCGCAAACAAGAAAATACACATAATGCCTTTTTCAAAAAAAAGAAATACAATTACGTCAAGATAGTAATGGAAAATACTTAAGAAGTCTTCTGTTTAGGTCATTTTTACAATTGCAAATTTAAGAAGACTTTTTCAAAAATTCACTATACAATAAACATCTTGAAAAATCTTTTCTTTTCAATATTGGTTAAATTTGAATTTGAAAAATTCTCGAAAATATCAGAAAATAAGACTTTTCGATAATCTAGTTTCAAGCATTATCGAACTCATGAACAACATAAAATACACGTTGAGTTTAAAAAGATTATCAGTAGAATCCACCACTTAGACCATAATCATCGCGGGATGGTGGGGAGTTTCTTGGTGGGGGGGGGGGGGGGGACCACAAGGGTGGGAACCAAGAAGAAAAAAGGAGAATAAGTTGTTTGACGAGGAAACGGTTTTTGGGTTTGTTCGCGGGCCCCACGACACATGGCAGCCCGCGATTGGTACATCTTAATTTTTTTTTTTAATTCGAAAAAGAAAAAAAAAAAAAAAGAAAGAAACCCAAGTGGGTATTAAGGATAAACATGCTCTTAGTTATAAACCTTGTTACATCCTCTCTTTTCTCTTTCCTCTGCACTTCATCTTCTACCTCGAGTTCTTAGCTGTTTTTTTATTATGTGACCGGTGCGTGGTGGCTCCGCTAGCACCACCACCGGTCAGATGTATTTTATTTTTCTTTGATCTATGCTCTGTTTTTTTTTTCAATTTCAGTGAGTTTAGAGATGTTTCTCTTGGTGGCTCGAGTTTAAGTAGCAGATTTGTTTCGTTTGTGGTGTCTCGATAATTGTTTGCCAGGTGTTTCTTATTCCATGAGTCTGTCTAGAGTGGTATCATCGGTTAAAGCTTTGTGTGGTTTGAGAGTTTGTTTGAGCTTCTATCTAGGATTTTATAGACTGGATGTGTCGAATCCGTATTCGAAGGTTGTGTGTACCGAGTCGAGTTCTCTCTTGTCGGGTTATGAAGTCGTGGTGTTCTGGTTTGGTTGATGTTATCGTGAGGGCGTATGCAGCAGGGGTAAGTTGTGGAGCACTGGGTGAAGGAGATTGATAATTTCGAATGGCGTCGATGATCAGCAGCGAAATTTCCTGATCATTATATACTATTTAGAATTAAATTTTGTTTATTTAACTTGTTAAGTTGCTAAGTCTTAGTTGGCATATTTATTTGTTGTTGTAAGTCACTTGGAGTAGGTTTTAGTTACCGCCTTCATGTGGGCTTTTTTCTAGTGATTATTCTTTCATCTGCCAGTTGATGTATATATTGAATGTTTGAAATAAAATGGTAATTTTCTGACGGGTAAAGAAAAAAAACCTTGTTACATCAAACATTACTAATCAGTCTGAAACACAACCATATTTCCTCTCCCATTACCACATACATGTGAACAATTTTTCCTTCCTTCTATTTTTTTGAAACACACGTGTGGACATATTTCATACCACCCAATTTACACCGTTAGTTTTTGTTGTTTTCCTAGTAGTTATCAAATTATCAATAGCATATATCCTCAAAGACGGTACGTTTCATTGCAGTGATTAACTATTCGCCAAACAAGCTAAAACTTTTTATATCTAAACACCTGTTCGCACTTCCTCACGTGTCACATATTTAGCCTGCCAGCTTCTGCTGTCGGCTCCATAAGCTGCAACGTATTACAGAACTGACCATTTTAAAAGACCCATTGCAAAAAGGAGAAGAAAATAGGTCTCGATAGAATTGATATTATCACAATCTTCTTTTGTTGATCTGATGAAAATGGCGTCCATGCAACTAACCAGAGCTACTCTCTTTAGCCTCTCAAAAGATTTCCCTATAGTTCGATCTCCCTCAATTCTCGCTGCTGCTTCCATCCGGAAAGTCTCTCGCGTCTGCTTAGCCTCCTCTGTTAGCCATTCCGAGGTTATTTGTACAACTTTGCTCGCAACCTTTTTAGATATTTATATGATTGCTACAGAAAAAGAGTAATTTAGCATGAAAGATCATGAAATAAAACTTATTTCCGGTTGAGAGGAATAATCCTAACAAAAATAACGAAGACTATTTATAACCTGAAGTGTATATTGTTCATGCAAGTATGTTTTATTCTTTTGATAAAAAAATGAATAGAAAGCTACATACAATGCATATTACACTAGGTAGCACTGAAGCTTTATCGGATGTCCGCTTCCCACTTCGGAATCGGAATCGGAATCTTACGGAAGCTTACGGAATTTTGCTTCAAAATGTTTCCAAAATGTTCTCTTTAAAAACACGTTGGAATCGTAATTCCATTTCGGAATCACGCTTCCGTTTTATTTTAAAACCCATTGTCATAATTCATAAAAATACAAAAACATAGTTTTTAGTTTATATAAATCCAAATTTTAATAGTAATGGATTAAAAAAATAGAAATATACAAATATTAAAATTAATACTATAAATTATCTTTATGTATTGAAGCTTTTATTAAAGATATATCACATATTCAAAGATATTATGTCAATAAATTTATGAAATTTTAAAAATAATTATTATCATAATTTATTTAAACTTAATTTATGTGTGTTTTTATAATTTAATATGAAATCATTTCAAAATTATTATAAATTAATAAATGTTTTATTTTAAATTTAAATCATACAATTTTTAGTCTTAAATTATATTAAATTTTTCTTATATTTTAATATATATATATATATATATATATATATATGGATATACGATTCCAATACGTACTCACTTCCTAATTTTTTAAAAAAAATCGCTTCCGCGCTTCCATACGCTTCCGCTTCCACGTACCCCGTTTCCACGTACCCGCTTCCGTTTCCATGTAACGTAGATGTTACATACAAATATGTTTGAACATGAACATGCTTAGCTATAGTACACATGTCATACTGTTATACTCAGAGATCTTACGTATCCTACTTAGGATCTGTTTTTAATATCTTGAGAATGTGGTTCTGAGGTTTACGTGTTGGACAAGTTATTAACCCTATTCAAAATTATACATGTAAAATTTGAAGTTTTTCTTTTGCGTTTTTCCAGGGAAGAGATCCGGTAGGGAATGCTAGAGAGTCAAGGGCAGACGTACCTTACGGTTCAAAGAAATGGAGGGAGAATACCGAAGAAAACTATGCTCAAGGAGCTAAAGACAGAGCTGCTGACAAAGCTTACGAGACCAAGGAGCAGGCTAAAGACACAGCCTACGATACAAAGGAAAAGACCAAGGACTATGCTCAAGCAGCTAGAGACAAAGCTAACGAAGGTGCGAGCAAAGCTGCTGATAAAGCTTACGAGACCAAGGAGCAGGCTAAAGACACAGCCTATGAAGGGAAGGAAAAGGCTAAAGAATACGCGGAACGGACTAAAGACAAAGTAAACGAAGGGGCTTATAAGGCAGCAGAGAAAGCAGAAGATACAAAAGAAAGAGCTAAGGAGAAAGCAGAGGACACAATGGACAGTGCAAAATCAAAGGCTCGAGAGGCGAAGGAAAAGGTGAGAGAGTATGGAGAAGAGGCTAAGGAGAAAGCAGAAGGGTTTACGGAGACCGTGAAGGGCAAGGCGGAAGAACTTGGAGAGAAGACGAAGGAGACGGTGAAAGGAGCTTGGGAGAATACAAAGGACGCTGCACGTACTGCGACTGAAGCTGTGGTTGGGCCTGAAGAGGATGCGGATAAGGCACGAGCTGATATAGATAAAGGCGTGGAAGATCTAACCAAAAAGGCGGAGAAAAAAGCTGAGAAGGATCGGAAAGGAGGATGAGTTCATAACATTTAAGTGATGAGAGAAATGGGATCTATTCTATATGTGTCTGATTTCATGTTTTGCTCTGTTTCTAAGCTACGCTTCCTCTCGTGTTTGTGGAAATGCATAAATAAATAAATAAATAAATAAATAAATAAGATAAATTTGTGGTTACGGCTAAACTTAACAAGGTTTCTACATCTTCTTCATAATCTTCAAGCTATAGTGCTTCCGTGAACATTTAGGAGATTGGAGATGGAGGTAGTGGCGTCGTCAATGGCTTTGAAGAAGTGGAGAGCAAATCAGAGTCTGTTGTTGACGACAACGCTGTGGCTGAATCTTTAGAATCAAACGCTCAGGTATTCCTGCCCGAAAAAAAAAGAACTGAGATACTCCTGCCCGAAACTGCCCGGATTTAGAAATTCATTTATCTTTATTTTTACACGAAAATTTATAAAAAGACAACGAAACCAAGAGAAACTTCAATAATTACAACTCTACCTAGGACTATCCAAACCCGGGCCCAGAACCGACCCAAACAAATCGGATATCCACTTCCAGAAATTGAATTCCCTAATACGTTTCCCCTCTCTCCCCATATTGGTTGATTGAAAAGACACCGTCTCTCACTAAAAGTAACTTAATTCGACTTATCTGAAAACCCTACTCAATTCGAATCCTCAATCGACAATCAAAAACACAAATCATGATGAATCCAGACGTTACGAAGGCAAAAGAAGACGGCTCGAGTAGTGTAGTAGGAGATGAAGCAAACCCAAGGATTATCGAGAAACCTGTCGGCCTCCCAGGAACCGACCAAAGTCCCAGAGATGCAAATGAAAGCGAAGACAATGCCAGTGGAAATGGAAAAGGGGAAGAGGAAGAATCAAGTAAGAAAAATGAAGGGGAGGAATCAAGAGAAGTAGACGAAGGAGAAAAATAGAAGGAAGTCGTAGACGAAGGAGAAAAAGAGAAGGAAGTCGGAGACGAAGGAGAAAAAGAGAAGGAAGCCGGGGACGAAGGAGATGAAGAGAAGGAAGTCGGAGACGAAGGAGAAAAAGAGAAGGAAGTCGGAGACGAAATAGAGCCCCGAAGAAACGACGAAGAAGCTGATGAAAGGGAGATAATTCTATTTGGACGACATCATGAAACTGAGTCGCATGCAGATGATTTGAAAACTTTTACATAGATGATTTGAAAGATTAGATAAGTGTGGAAAACTAAGGGGAATTTAGAGTTAGTGATTGATGAACTAAGTCGAAGTTTGTGAAACTATGTGTTGATGGTTGTAAGATGTCGTACGTGATCCGGTTCTCACTTGAGTGCAGGTTGTAGATGACGAAGAAAAGGGCATGCTACCGAAACTACACTTTCCTTCAAGCCAATATCAAAAGTCTTTAAAGCTTTCAGGAAAATGTTACATTGACTCGGCGATAAGAACTATTCAAACGATCCTGAAAGCGAAGGAGGTGGAATGGTTCATAGAGCACCCACAATTCCAGCATTTCTTCCATATTAAAAACCGAAAGCAGAAGTGGATGGGAATGTGGGTTCTCGTTTTGCGATCAGCTTGTGTTGCGAAGAAGCATGAGTTATGGTTTGTCGTTAATGGGGTCGCAATCCGATATTCTCTCAGAGAATTAGGACTCATTTCTGGACTATACTGCCATGAGTATCCCCCCAACCATGAGAGGTTGGGTGGTACAACATTCATGAACAAGTATTTTGGAGGAAAAAGGGTAACATACGCTGACCTGGAGAAGCAGATGTTGGCGATGAAATCAAAGCCATCTGAGGATCGTAAGAAGATGGCCGTTCTGTTCTTCTTAGCCAGCATCCTTGTCGGAGGCCGAAAGAGTGGTGAGGGAGCATCACCTGTGGACAGTTTCTTCCTGAGTGTTGTTGATGACCTAGATGCGTGAGTAACGTTCCCTTGGGGGCGGTATGCATTCGAACATAACTTGAAGGATGTCTCTACCTTTTTGGAAAAATGCGACGGGCTTGCGCCGACGAGTTGGGTTTTTACAAGCTTTCCTATCCCTCTGGAGGTATTCTCAAGCTCTCTTCAACATAGTTGTTTAATTGATGTTAATGTCTTTTTGTTGTGTGTTGGTAGTTGTTGGCCTTTGAGGCAATTCCAAGCTTGAGGAACCATTTCCGAGAAGATGTGAATGGTGCAAATAGTAGTTGCCCGCGGATGTGCAAGATGCAGTACAAACGGAAAAGTGGAACCAAGGAATTCAGTCTGAAAGCTGTGAACGATAAACTTGGTAATAATACAAAGGTAATTGATGTTTTATGTGGAGTCGAATTGAGGAGAAGGGACTTATGAGACTTATGAAAACTTGGTGAAACTAAGGTAATTAGTATTTTTGTGTTTTTACCACAGGATATTGAGAGTATCTTGGTAGCAACAGCAGCTGAGGAGGAACTTCTGGAAACCATAGGAATGGACAAGGAGAGTTGTTGGGCCGATGACGCCGATGATGCAGCAGTTGATAGTTGGACGAAGATAATACGGAAAGGGAAGAAACAAGTTTTCTTTGAAGAACAGTTCCGCATGGATTTAGAGTCTCGCACAGGTCAGATTGAAGGTCCCACCAATCCTATCGGAGGACCATCGAATAATGCACAATCTGGTCATGCTAATGCTGATTCGGTGGAGGTTAGTGGAACTACTCCTGGAACTGAGGCTTTAAAAGCTATGGAAGGTCGGCTTATGAATGCAGTCAGAGATGCAGTTCGAGATGCTATGAAGGGAGTGAATGAAAAAGTCACTTTATTGTCTACGCAGCTAGGTCTGCTAGAAGAGGAAGTGAAAAGTCTTAGGTTGAGTGTTCCCGGAAGTGACAATCCGGCGGTCCAAGATGATGGTGATGGTGAGTCGGAAGAAGAGGATGGTAGTGACAATAACGAGCCGGAGGAAGAGGATGGTGGTGACAATAACGAGCCGGAGGAAGAGGATGGTGGTGACAATAACGAGCCGGAGGAAGAGGACAATAATGTTGAAGATGCCATTCTCGAAATTTCAAAGGATGTACAGAGGGAATATGGTGATGTTGACTTGGATGATGATGATGCGGAGATGTATGCACATGCTGCGGAGGTCGAAAAAAAATTAATGTCTGTAAACACGAAAAAAAGAGGTCGAGAAAAGATGATGGGAAAGAAACAGTTCCTGTGAAAAAGGTTAAGTTGGTTGGTGAAACTGTGAGGAGTCCCATTCAGCTAAGAAGCAAGGGAGCAGCGAAGGAGGCAGAAGCTGAGAAGGAGGCAGCAGCTAAGAAGAAGGCAGCAGCTAAGAAGAAGGCAGCAGCTAAGGCAGCAGGTAAGAAGAAGGCAGCAGGTAAGAAGAAGGCGGCGGCTAAGAAGAAGCCGAAGACAAAAAAAAAGTAGGTAAGAAGACGGAGTGAATTCCCAGTATGTGGTTGTTTTAATGTGGATGAACTCGAATTATTCGGTCTGTATGACTTTTAAATTCCCGTGACTTTCTTGTTTGATGTTGAAGACTGGTATTTAAGACTTATGTTATATATTGGGAGAATAGGGAAACTTTAGTAAGTTTCACTTGCAACTTAGTGAATTTATGATATTTCGTAGATCGTGAAAGAGGGAGAATAGGGAAACTTTAGTAAGTTTCACTTAGTTTGTGGAAAGTCAAAATTCGAAAAAATGGGCGGGAATTTTTTCGTGTAGGATTTTCGTGCTTATAGTTTCACTTAGTTTTTAGTTATACAAAAACCTTTAAAGTTTTACTTTTCTGATTTTTCCGATTTTGTTGGTTTTACTGTACTTAGATGATTGATTTTATGGTTACACCTGATATATTCTATTTTCTATCAACGTTTTAGATGTGCTCATGCATGATAAAATTTGATTTTGTGACATATGTATCTTTTCTAATCCCACGAGGTAGTGTTTACAAAAAACATAGCTAACAATGATGTATTCTCTTCCCATTCGACAGAACATTGTTAACATTTCGTTAAGTATCAAAATCGTGACATTGTTAGCTAACATAGCTAAAAACATAGCTAACATTGATGTATTCGGATTTCTCAACATAGCTAAAAACATAGCTAAAAACATAGTCATCAACTAACGAAGAGTCGAAAGGTTACATAACGAAAGTTTCACCAAGTTTTACAATCATAAAACGAAATCACTTTAATCAGGTTTCACTAAGGTTCACATTCATATAACACTTAAGTTCCTTCAGTTCCCTCAGGTCCCTCAGTTCCTTCAGATCCTTCAGCTCCTTCAGCTCCTTCAGCTCCTTCAGCTCCTTCAGCTCCTTCAGCTCCTTCAGCTCCTTCAGCTCCTTCAGTTCCTTCATTTCTTTCAGCTCCTTCAGTTCCTTCAGGACCCTGCGAGCAGTTGAAATAGCTAGCCAGACCCCTATTCGGGATATACTTATTAGGACGGGGACGGGGACGGGGCCGACTTTCTCCCGCCGAAGGATGCCTTTTTTCCTGATGTCTTCCTTTTTTTTTCTTGTAGTCTGGAGGTAGAGGACACTTCGCCGCCGCGACTTCTTTTGGAACCAGCCAATGAGTTATATGAGGGACTGGATATATAGTCCTTCGATACGCTTTCGCCCATGTTGTAATGAAGTAATAATTCGAGATGAAATCGTACATGTCACTCAACTGTAATGGTTTATCATGCTCCAAACACTTAATGATAGCTCTTATTGCATGTCTACATGGGTATTTATCTATATCAAACTTCCTGCAACTGCACGTCTTCTGTTGCAAATCCACAGAATAAGTCTTCCCGTCTTCTCCAATAACACTGTATTCAAGCTGAAAACTGTTCAATACAGTCACTGAAAGTTTTGAACCTTTCGGTGTTCTCTTATGCAATTTGTTCTCCACCAAAGAAACCAATTTTCGAGATGACGGTCCTTCTGCTGCATCCTTCCTATGTCTGTTGAACCACTCAGACATTTTATCAATAACTGTATCAAGCATAGGCAATAAAGACATCCTTCGTGCCTTTTCAAATAGCGCATTCAAAGACTCCGCACAATTAGAGGTGTCTATGTTGTACCTAGCACCGGGGAAATGACACTTCGCCCACCGTTTGACTTCGACACTTTTATCAAGATACCTAGCACACGATGGATACCTCTCCCTAAAATCGTCATACTGCTTTTTAAACTCATGCTCTGAATAAAGACATGCAACTTTTCAGAATTGTAGTGCAACCTCGTCCCTGCCTTGATTGACATGAGCTTTCACATTGTGCGATAGATGCCAGATACAATACCCATGTTTAGACATCGGATACACTTCACCAACAGCTTTTATCAGACTTGGATTTCTGTCTGAAACAAACACCAATTCCGTCGAATCCGGTATAACAGTTTTCAGCAGCGTGAAAAACCACTTCCAGCTTTCGTTTTTCTCCCCATCAACCACAGCAAAAGCTATTGGATAATGGTGAAGGTTTGGATCCTGAGCCGTGGCAATAATTAAACAACCACCTTCAACAGTCTTCAGGAAAGTTGCATCCACAGTGATGACTTTCCTCATGTATTCAAACCCTTCAATGGAGGCTCCCAACGCAACAAATAGGTATCTGAACCGGTTGTTTTTATCCACTACCAAACTTGTTTTTGTATCCGGGTTCACCTTCTCTAACATATACAAATAAGCAGGCAATATTATATATCCCTTCTCCGGATCACCACGAATATCCGCAACAGCTTGTTTTTTTCCTCTCAAACATGTCGTATACGACACTTCCACACCCAGTTTCCTTTGCACCAGACCGACCAGGATTTTCGCTGTTGGTGTCTCATATAGTCCCGGATAATCCTTGTGCACTATAGCTGCAACACATCTTGGTGTAACTTTCCTTTTCTTTCCAGTACTTGAAGTTACGCGAGAGCATGAATGCATATTCCTGTATGTTCTAATCGAGAACGCTTCAGATTTATCTATCTTTGTTGCTCTCACACTCCATTTACAACCTTCATCTGCTCCCCGACATTTTACCACATATCGACCCCTGTCCGAGTTGCAAATACTGATTCCGAAACAGTTCTCTTGTGATGCTCTATCAATAATATCTTTCACAGCTTCTTTACTCTCAAATTCTTGAAACAACTGAAGACCCAAACCATCTTCCCACTCTTTAACCACTGGTTTTTCTTTTGCAACACGTGGGAGCTCAACATAGTACGAACTAGGACGAACACCCATAGAGTTATCCACGTCGCCCTCACTGTCCACGCCCCCTTCCCCGGCTTCTCCATTAACAACATTAATGCCCCTTTCCTCGGCTTCTCCATTAACAACATTAATGCCCCTTTCCTCGGCTTCTCCATTAACAACATTAATGCCCTTTTCCTCGGCTTCTCCATTAACAACATTAATGCCCCTTTCCTCGGCTTTTCCATTTATAACAACATTCTCCACCCGTTCAGCCCCCGGCAGATATAGTTCTGCTTCTTCAATGCGAGGAAATAGAGTGAGTGCACCCGGATTACCTTCAACTTCGGGTAATCCACTCGCAAGCTCACTATAGTTCCCACCATATGAGCTTTCTTTCTCAACTACTGATTGTTGCTCCATTTCTTCGATGACCTCTACATGCAAAATACTTCTTCTTCCCTCTTTATCCACTGATGTCAGATACACATACACATCTTCATCATCCAAAATATATGATTGCCTCTTAGGTTCTACTACCAGTGGAATGTAACTCAGATTCATCCTCTTTAAACACGGATCTATCCTCTTCTTCTTGCATATCCTCTCCTTCAAACAGGAATAAGTGATCTCATCCAATGATGATGTCTTAAAGGATATACCATACAAACGACCATCGCTTGGAATCCATTCATAATCATCTCCTGATTTCGCATATTGTCCATCATAGTCAAAGTGTATGTTTGTAGAAGAATAACCCATTATCTGTTGTACCAAATAAAAAATATACAATTGAAGTTAATCTTACTTATACAGTTTTGCTATTATAGTCCTACTAATTTATACTTGTTTACACTTTTTCACAACAGTAAAGTTTCACCTATTTACACTTTTATAGTCTACTAGTTTCACCCTTTTCATTCCGGATTTCAGTTTTGATTCGCGACATTTCTTGTTCATCATCCAATTCCATAACAAACACACCATACAGCTCTCAATTGACAACACAAAGACCCATATATTCGAAATCTACTGTCTAAAAATCCCAACCTAACGACCCGCATTGACTTCATTCATTCGATACAGAGAAAGACAATGCTTTACCTGAACTTTATCTGACCTGGGTTGGGTGTCAATTTCAGCACCCAAGCGAGCCGCAATCTCCTTTACAATCGAAACTCACTCAATGATCGCTCTAGCTTTCATTCGCTTTCTTCGTCAATCGTCCGTCGAGAGAGAGACTCGAATTAGGGAGGAGAGAGAAAAATTAAAACTAATTAAGAAAATGAGAAAATCCACCTGGACAGGAGAGAGAGAGATAAACCGCACTTTTTTTTGATTGGTCAAGTAAAGGAGCGTTTTTATTGGTCAAGTAGAGAGGGTTTTCATTGGTCAAGTAGAGAGGGGCACTTTCGACTTTAACCATCGGGTTGAAGAGTATGAAAACAAATAAGAGTATGGCAGATTACATGAGAGTATGGTAGATCACTTTTTGCCTCATTAAGAGTACCTGAGCACTCGACTCGAATCTTTAGGTATTGTATTAACTTAGCTTCTCCATGTGATTGAACCCAAGGTAGAATTGGATAGGCTAAAAGTCGTTTCATTTGTTTGTATTCCCATCTTTTATGATGAATTTGAATCATAATCATCATCGAAGCCTAGGCTACGTTAATCAAAGACTGAGGGACAACAGAAAGTTACTCACATTCCTGCCGAGGATTGTGATCTAATATTAATCAGATATTCGATGAAAAATATCTGTAGGGAAGATGGTACATATATTTTCTACTTTCGAGGATGTTTCTTCAGTTGCTCCTAATTTTAGTTATTTTACCTGTTATTCTTATGATTCATATTTTTCGGCATGCTATTACGCTCACGCTTACATTACGCTCACTCTTACATAAGCAGTGAAAGTCTAATTTTATAGGGTCAATGTCATTTGCTAACGAGTCTTTTAAATTATATAATCTATAATCTCTATAATTAATGAATGGTTAACCCTCTTGGAATCAGTGAAGAAACAATTGAGTGCCATTATCTAGAAAGTTTGTTAATAGTTTGTGGCACATGTTGTGAGTCATATTTTAATTTGATTTGAAGTTAGCCAGACAAAAGAGTACTACAGTATCCTCCAATTCACCTCTCTGCATCCTTATTACAATCCTGGTATACATTGCTCAAATTGTGTGAGATGGTTTTGGGTTTTCCCTCTAAGCCGCACACAATCTTTGAAGATCATGACAAATAATGGATACTGTCTGTTCTATTTTCAGCTACATCTGTAGTAATGAAAACTGTGAAGAATATTAGACACAAAGTGTCCCACATCGGGTATTGGAAGAGATCTTTAGTAATATATAAGATGGATGGGTCACTCCACTAATAACCAATTGGTTTTAAGTGTGAAGTCCATCTAGCTTAACATGGTATCAGAGCCCGATCCACGCAGTCCAACCCGATCCACATCGATCTGACCCAAAAGTTAGCCCATCGATCTTTGCCCGAGCATTCCGAGATTGACGCTCAGAGAGCCATCATCTCGAGGAGGCGTATTAGACACAAAGTGTCCCACATCGGGTATTGGAAGGGATCTTTAGTAATATATAAGATGGATGGGTCACTCCACTAATAACCAATTGGTTTTAAGTGTGAAGCCCATCTAGCTTAACAAAGAAGACGTTTAGTTCTTTTTATACACAACATTGTAGGACTTACTGCTTCTGTTTTTAACTCTGCTACTTTGGTTGTTGCTACTCTGGTTGTTGCTACTCATAATATCCGTTCTGGTAGAGAAAAAGAATACTTGCAAATTTAGGAACGGGATGCACACAAACCATGTTTCTTATTTGAACCAATCTTCTACTTCTATGAACTATCCCGGATCTAGGGATGTTAAAATGGGCAAAATAACCCAGCCCAGCCCAACCCATAAAAAACCCGACCCAGTTTATGCCCAGCCCAAGAAAACCCAGAGACATTATGGGTAAATTAAAACCCATAAAATAACCCAGCAGGGTATATGGTCACCCATGGGTACCCAAACCATTTTATTTGTTGTAAAGAACTTATATAAAATATTCATATCTTTTTGCATACATAATCAAATTATACATTTTATATACTAATAAAAAGATATTTTAAATACCTATGCATAAATATTAAAATCACAATTTTAATAAATTCATATTTGATTCAAACTGAAACAAATTGTAGCTTGCAATATATGTAAAGAAGTAGCAAAAGTATTTTTATTCAGTTAAAAATAATTGTAGCTTGCAACATTTGCAGCTTCTTGAATCTTGAATCTCTCTCATACTCCTGAAGAACTTGCAACATTTGTAGCTTCATCATCAAAATTATCTTCAATATCACCTAAATACCAAAGCATATGTAAGTTCAAAGCACCAACTTGAATATATTTACACAGACGTTAAGCTATATGTTGCTGGCAATAGAGACGTTAAGCTATATGTTCTGACCACAAAGAAAATGCATTGCTCTGACCACAAAGAAAACATGTCTAAACACCAAAGCACTAAGGCTCTCGAAGTGACCACAAAGTGACCATAAACAAGTTCTGACCACAAAACAACTCAAAAGCTTTTAACTCAAGCCTCGGCTCTTCCAAATACAACTCCAAACTCGTCTTTGTGTCATCTGAACCATGTTGAAGCATCACAGACCCATCACATACCTGAATAGAAACCGAAAGGTGACTGGAGCATGAAATCGAAAGATGACGAAGCGAGGACAAGGAGACAGTTGCAATCAGATATCCTTGATGGGTTTGCTGCAGAGATCCGTCTCTAAGATTAAAACCCACAACAAGTATATCCATCACTAGATCAAAAGAATGATCAAAAGAAAACACCCCAATCATAAAAAAGAGATGATACCTCTGTCAAAGCAACATAAAGAGCTCTACTTGATCTCTCTGCTCAGCTAAAGGCCTATATAAAAAAGCAAGAAGAGAATCAGAGATACTCTCATCGATCAAATCATTTCTCTAATGATGTAAACCAGAAGATGTAAACAACAACGATACAATACACATAACAATACACATAACGATTAACGAAAGCTCCAATACTCACAATAATTTTCAAAAACGGATCGAGAAGAGATAACGACCTGAAAGCTTCTTTCAACCAGTCTCTGAAGAGAAGCTGCGGTGGTGATGATCCGTCTCTGAAGAGAAGCTGTGGTGGTGATGAAAGCTTCTTTCAACCAGTCTCTGAAGTGAAGCTGCGGTGGTGATGATCCGTCTCTGAAGTGAAGCTGCGGTGGTGATGAGAGCTCCGATTACTGCAGATGGAGATGAGATCGAGCTTCTTCGGTGGAGATGAGATCGACCCTCTTCGATAGAGATGAGATGGAGATGAGAACAAGTCTCTTCGGTGGAGATGAGATCGACCCTCTTCGATGGAGATGAGATCGGATCGAGCCTCTTCGGTGGAGATGAGATCGAGCCGTCACGAGATGAGATCGATTCTCTTCAATGGCGATGAGATCAGACTTTGGGTTAGAGGAGAGATCAGAGATCGAGTTTCATCGATTGAAACGTGAAAGAGAGCACGATGATGTTTATTGCGTTTGTGGTTTGTGGGTACCCATTCAGTGTATTGGGTTTACCCATATAATAAAAATTCATTTATTCATTTGAGGGTAAAAACCCATTTTGAACCCATTTATTAATTAAAAGGCAAAAACACAACCCAGTATTGTGGGCTTGGGTAAACCCATGGGTAGTTACCCATTTTAACATCCCTACCCGGATCATTGTTGCACCAGAACACAAGATTGACTTCCATTTGTTGAATTGAACCTATGATAATGCAGGTAGGCAGATGGCTCACATATTATAAGTATTTTTAAAAAGCAAAATTTTGTAACAACATATTAGGGTTGAAGTTATTCCTGCATTGTTTATACTAAAGATTCTGTTTTATTTTTGTACTTTTGTTTTTGAAATTTCTAGGTGATATATAGTACCTTTTTGAGATCAAGTCACTTTAGTAAGACACTACTTGAAATTGTATATCATTACAGAAGTTCAAGGGTGGTTTTAGGCCGGAAGTCACAGAAAGAAAGAAAATGGTTTGATATAAAAGATATTATAAACCGAACAAACAACACTAGCAGAACAAAGATTAGTATGACATTGTCATCTAGCAGAGGGGATGTGTCTTTTATATACATAGATTTAGACCTCACAGTAATTTTACAGATGTCAACCAAGTGATCCAGTCCCATTTTGCACTCTACGACAATAATGTTGATAAGGCTTTTGCGGGAACCAACCTGATATGCTCTTTAATTATTTTTTCCGTGTCAGTTGTGATTTGTGAGAAACGTTACAATTTACAACCAAGTTTTTCCAAAATTAAGTGGGTAGATTGGAGTGTCAGTTTTCAAATGTAGAAAAATCTCCGAAAAACATGTTTATGCGTATTGGAGCTGGAGGATGTGAAGCTTGCTTTCAAAGCAAAGATGTTGCAAAACATATACTCTACTTATCTCCATTGAAATGAAATAGTTTGATGATGATTCAACATTGAAGCTTACTTTTTTATACTCATCAACTAGCTCTTTCACGGGTACAAATATACTTCCATGAAAATAATAAACATCTCCTTAGAATCTCATAATCTGTAAGATTTTCAAGATATTACAAAATAAAATAAAACGTACATTTTATAACTTCCAATAAATATATAGTTTCAGCAAATAATTTACATATTTCAAACCAATAGTATAATATTTTAATATATAAACACAAATATGTCAATATTCATACATATGCTATAGTCTCTTTTGGTGTGTTAGTCCTATTACTCTATTTGTCCTTTTATATAACATTAATTAAAAAAAAGAAAATTGTGTTACATAGATAAAAAATACTTTAAATAATCTCTATTTACAATAAAAAGCTGAAAACTATGAAATATTAAATTTTAATATTTGAAAAAGATATTGAGATAACAAAACCTTAAATATGGAAATAAATAATAAAATTAATACAAAGAAAATAAAGTAACATATTGAAAATTGAATTAGGTTTAGATCAAATTTAAGTTGCTCAACATGTTGACATATAATACTTTAATGTTAACTAAATTTTGACCCGTTTTTTAATGGCATTATATTTTTTATTTTTTATTTTTCTTTTTGAAATTTAGTTGATGATATTATAAACGCATTAATGTTAAATAGAAGCACAATCAATCCTTGGATGATCTCGGTTCGGACATGAAAAGTATGTCATGCTAATGTGCTTTGGATGATCCACATTTGAGGGTCAGGCGCTGATGAGCACATTGCACTAAAATGTATTTTAAATTTGATTACTCGATATAAAAACTTTTATGCTATATTCGTTTGCTAGTAGATGTGACCTATGACTAAGAACTACAATCACAAATCATAGCTTATTGTTTATTTATTTGTGGTGAGGCCGGTTGCAACGACTAATCACAAATCGTTAAAACTTAAATGAATAAAGTTATAAAATTTCCAGACAACATGATAATACTGATAAATGAAACATCAAAAACATAATTCACTAAGATATTGTCATGCTCTCTGAAAATTATCATTTATCATACAAATACTGTCATATTTGTATCTAGATAAAGATGAATTTTTTTGTGAAGATTTTATACGAAAACAACTTAATTTCTACCCAATGAAAGAGCGCGTGAACATACGCGCTCACACATACTCTCTTTCATAATGAACACCTGATTATATATTTCATTTGCCTTAAATTGGCATTATACTATCAATATCCAAGATTTTGTTTATTTAATTTAACCACTATTGCTCATTTAATAGTAGTACATTCTGGATTCTCTTATTTTCATATACATCCAAAATTAAGAGTAAGCTAGCCTTGCTTTTTGGCTAAGCTTAGCCTAAAGTTTATTAAGTGAATATAGATCTTTAGATTATTAATACACAATTTCTAACACGTTTGCACATAATCTCAGTCTCTTAAAAACAAAATGTATATCTTATTCAGTTTACACGCCTCCAAGAGCCTATATAAGACCCCCACCCTCCCCAGCAACACTAACAACAACAACAAAACCAAGTATAGCTCTTGAGCGAAATGAATACCTCGCATGTTTTCGTGAGTGCAAATCATCAAGTGAATGAAGAAAAGCCTCCACCAAGAATATGTCCAAGGTGTAACTCAGACAATACCAAGTTCTGTTACTACTACAACTCTCAGCCGCGCTACATCTGCAAGAATTGCCTTCGATTTTGGACTCATGGTAAGGGTATAAGGAACATACCAATTGGTGCTAGTAGTCGTAAAACCAAGCATACAATCTGAAGTTCTAAGAATGTGCATTGTTGTTTCTCTAAAGTATGAGATATAAGTTGCGTATCTTGTCTTTTGTAATATAAATAAATAATTATTACCAATTAGTTGTGTACTCTTTGTGTCTTTCATAACTGATAAGTAAGATATCTATGTATTTTCAAATCTTCATGAACTGCTCTGTTTTAGTCTATTCTCTATTATTAAATTGTGCAGAGGCCATTTCGGCGAGTGAAAATAATATCTAGATAAGTTATTTTTGAGGAAATAGTCAATTCAGATCTGTAAAATGCTGAACCATGATTAAGAATTCAGTTAGTGGAATCAAAATCATTTTGAGACAAAATATTTGACAAATACATACACAATGAGACTCTCAACAGATTACCACAATCATAACATGAATAGCCATGTGAAGAGTGTTATTATTTGAAGAGGATGAACAAATTTTTTAACTACATTCGAACAAAATAATCACTAAATTAACACAAAAAATTACATGTTCCTATATTCAGACGTCAAGTATATTTTATGTTTTAAATTAAAAATATTTACTTTTGCCCAACTATCAACAATAATTTATATTCTTACTGCATATATCTATTAAAACCACTAACGGAATTCCTCTTTTGCTTAGCCATCTACAAAACAAAGAAGTATACTACCAACACTAACCACTATCAACTGGATCGAACAAACCATTATAAGTAGACTTTTTAAATGAACTATTAAATAAATATAAATAATGATCGTAGAATTACCGTATATATGCAGATTGTATAATTTAAACACACATTTTTATGGGCTTGAGCCAAACAACTCTTTTTTTCCTTTTTAATATCTCTCTCGTTAAATATCATTATGTTATCATCTTAATTAAATATTAGATTTTTAAATATAAATTTTATATTAATTCAAACATATATTTTTGGTATCACTTTTATTATTTTAAGTTGAATAACGATTTTTGTATGTTGTTTCAGAAAAAAAAAATATATATATATATATATAAAATCAGAGTTGCATTAATAAAAATAACATGTAATTTTTTAAAAATTCATGCACACTTATTAATATATATAATAAATAAATCATAATAATTGGTTGATTTGATTCATCATGTTTTGATTAGTTTTGTTATTCATATTTTGTATATTAGGTTCTATTAATTGTATTTAAATGAGTCACAATTTTTATTGCAATTAGACTAAAATAGGAATAACATTGTTACTTAGATTTTTCTTATTTTATTCTTAGTTTGATTAATCTATTTTGTAAGATTGTGTATAATTTGATATATGTTATTTTCATAAAACTAAAATATTTTAAGTGTTGAGAAATTCATAAGATAGTTATTGTAAAAACTCATAAGTTTTCTCCTCACCAATTTAGTTATATTTAGTTCGGATCAAGAAATATTAATAAGTTTAATTTTCACTCTCACATTGTTTGAATTATTTATTTAGTATTTATATAATTTTTAAACAAAATATGATATTACATGATCATTTTTGTTATTAAAATTTTAATCATTAGTAAAAATCTTGTTTATTAGCCTCACATTTTATAAATATGTATTTAATTTCTAAAATAGTCATAAAAATTTTTGTTTAAAAAAATAATATTAAATACTCAGTTTATGTTGTTTTAAATTATTTTTTTTAAACTTTGATCAAAAAAATATCTATAACAATAACATATTTTGAGTGTTTACATTTGTTATATAAAATTATTTTATGCACACGGGTCCTCTAATACTCTGTTTCATAATAAACACCTATAATCTAATAAACGCCTATAATCTATGATTTTTTTTTCTTAAACTAGCATCACACTTTCAATATCTCTATCTAGATTTTGTTTTTGACTATATCATTCAATCATATCTTCTTAAATCTCCATTTTTCATATACATCCAATAATTAAAACTTAAGAGTTAAAGAGCCTTGGTTTTTGACTAAGCTTAGCCTAATGTTATGGTATGAAGATAGATCTTCAGATTTTACTAATACATAATTTTTAACACGTTGCTCATAATCTCACTTTCTAACCCCAAACTTATCTTTCTTTTTCTTCAGTTTCCAGTTCCGAAGAGCTTATATAAGAAGACACCCTAACAACATCAAAATAATCATACCAACAACAAGAAAGCCTCTTGAGAAAAAAAAATGGATTACTCTAGTGTTTTTGCTAGAGACAATGGAGTGAACCAAGAGAAGCCTCCACCGCGAGTGTGTCCAAGGTGTAACTCAACCAACACTAAGTTCTGTTACTACAACAACTATAGGGTGTCTCAACCGCGCTACAAGTGCAAGGACTGTCTCCGCCACTGGACTCATGGTGGAGAGCTAAGGAACATACCGATTGGTGGAAGTGGTCGTAATATCAATCATACAAGGATAGATCAACCTCTTGTTTCTCAGGCAGTTTCTGCTGGGATCCAACAAGTTAGTCCTCGTCACCAACCTCTCTTACATGGTCAAGAAACAAACAAGTTTGTTGGATCTTTTGGTGATTCTTCTTCTGGCATTGCTTTTGGGAACCAGATAGGTTCTTTTCCTGAAATTCATAGCGATGTGGTGCTTCCACTTCCACCAATGGATCACTCTTATTTCCATGATGGATTGTTTCAACAGGATTACTACAACATTGAGTCCAATGCTTTGATTGGTAATTATTTGAATAACCAATCAATTGGTAATCATTTGATTAACCAATCAATTGGTAGTTATAATCTTATGAGCTCTCATCATAACAGTTACATTAATCAAGAGGATCAAAACAAGTGGAACCAGAGATTCAACAATACTATGAACCTGAATCATAATGCCAGCACCAGTGGAAGCAGAGTATCTTTGGAGAGTGATCACATGAACAAGAACAACGGCAACATCAAAAACAACTGTGTGTGTAAGTCCTCTTACCATTTGGAGAAGCATGGTCCTTGAATCTTAGCCGTATTCCTTTAATGTTTTTCTTGTTTCCCAAAGATTCAGAAATAAGTTGATTGTATAAATAATATATATATGTAAATGAATATCTATATATGATAGCCGTTTGCTGTAAAAAAAGAAGAATATCTATATATAATCAGTCCGTTATTTATTTTGCAATCTGCCAATGCATTTTCTGGTTATAAGTAGGATCTTGAGCCAAATCATAAACTAGTTCTATAGATTTTTAACTAACTTGTAAAAAATTACACGCAAGACAAACCCCACAAATGCAATAATCTCGATAGAACATAAGATATTTTTTTCTGGTAAATGATTAGTCTCAACACCAGTTAAAACTTATGCATGTAGCTTGCTTTTTATTTTCATTTTTTTAAGAAAAATTTGGATACTCGTAAAACTTGTGTTTTTGAGGACGTAATGATAAAAACTACTGAATATCAAACAGCCCTACCATATAACACACCAACGAAACGGACTAAATGAAAAGCTCAGTATACAAAGGTAAGGGGACGTTCGGAATCAAAAGGATCGACAATCTCTTACAGTACAAATTCGTAAAAATGGTATTGACAAGCAACTAATCTGCATGTATTTTATGTTTAGCTTGAGTTGGCTTCCATCGAACTGCATGCACTTGATGATAAACGTGTGGATCTCAGAACAGTTCCTAGGTTGAAATAGAACAAATGGTTTTAGACAAATGTCAGAACAATCTCAAAAAGCTCTTTCTAAAAAAAAAAAAAAATCAGCAGACAAAATAGGAATGCAGAAAACTCATAAGAACAAAAAAAACTGTAGCGCAAAAGAATATGACCAACTGATCTTGTCATGATCAAATGGGTTTAGACAAATGTGCTTGGCTTATTGTTTTTATTTACCACCGTGTATAATCCTCAAGCCAAACCTCATGGACCATGAGTCATGGTCATGAAGTTCTGATACACGGTGAGAATCAATCAATCAAAGATGAGCAAAGAAGACAGACACAGAGAAAACTTATTCGGTTGAGAAAACAGAGCTTAACATGAAACAAAACCGTTCACTTTAGACAAGAATCTTACCCCCCCAAATAAAAAGGCAGTCTTGATCTAAAGAAGAACGAATCCGACATCCAAAATCCATCTTAGAACTAGTTCATAACTCTCTTGGGGGGTTTAGACATTGGTGAAACTCGAACCTTGTGCTTGACTCATCTTTGTTTGGAGCAGAGAACAGCGGCGGCGGCTGTTGAAACTTGAAAGTTGTCTGGAGAAAAGTTGAATCTCTCTCTCTCTCTTTAGGGTTCTGTGATTAAATTAGTATATCGCCTCGATAAGAGTGCAATTGACGGGAATGCCCCCACACGAAACAGAGGGAAATATCGAAACCTCTTGTGTTTCTGCAGGAAATGCATCAAATCTCTGTTGAAGAAACTCCATGCTTTTTCCAATCCGACATGGCGTCTCAACCACCCACCGACACCGACCTTGGCAAACACCTCGTCTTAGGCCTCGTTGTTGTTTGATCATAACTCTCTGCTATGCTATATAATTGTGGAGATGTATCTAGTGCGTACAAGCTGTTCGATAAAATGGCTCACCTAGTCTTGATAGCAATCTGTTCTTTCTTTGTGGGAAAAGTTTGTAATTACATGTTGGGTCAACATTCTGGTAACAAAAAAATAATGGGTTCGAATCTCAAATATTTATAAAATTCAAGGTTGGAAAAGAAAAAGCAATCACCGCGTTTTCTCATCTATTATTTTTTGGCGGGGGAGTGAAAACATTTGAAGTAAATAGAAAATCTCGCGGCTTTTTATTCGCTAAAATAAAAGCTTACAAGGGAAGCCTCTTTGAAGGATACGCTTCTTCACCTTCTCTCTATCTATATACCCCCACAGAGAGAAAAAAAGAGTCACATCACACTGCTTAACTGATCAGATCGTAAGAGAAGATGGGAGACGCCGCAAGTCACCTGGAGAAGATGGGTAGAGAACTCAAGTGCCCTATTTGGTAAATCATCTCTTACTCTCGGCTTTGTAATCGAAGTTGAATTGAGCCCTTGTTCACTTTGTTTATTGTTTATTTATTTTTTGGGGGGCAGCTTGAGTCTATTTAACTCTGCAGTTTCGCTTACCTGCAACCATGTCTTCTGCAAGTAAGG